>OX326998.1:54897947-56147947 GCA_946800695.1 Geum urbanum
AAGGGAGGAGAGAACAAATCCTTGACGATTCCTCCATTGGGTTGCCTCCCAACGAGCGCTTGTTTTTTTTAACGTCTTCCAGCCTAGACATGATGCATCTTCATGTTGTGTTTGACATTATTGGTTCCTCAAGCCGTGAGTCTTCAAAAATTTCTTCCTTGATGATCGAATGATATGGCTTTAAACGGTGGCCAGTGACCTTGAATTCATTGCCAGATATTGGGCTCTTGATAAGGACTGCCTCATGGGAAAATACTTCAAGAACAATGAATGGTCCAATCCATCTAGAGCGTAGTTTTCCTGGAAATATCTTAAGTCGAGAATTGAATAAAAGAACTTGTTGGCCAATGATGAAGTTCTTGCATCGGATCATCTTATCATGGAATAGCTTTGTTTTCTCCTTGTAGATCCAAGCATTGTCGAAAGCATCATTCCTTATCACCTCAAGTTCACAAAGTTGTAGCTTTCGATGCAAACCAGCCTCATCGCGATCCATATTGAATTTCTTGACAGCCCACCATGTCTTGTGTTCGAGCTCCACTGGAAGATGACATGCTTTCCCATAAACTAATCGAAAATGTGACATTCCAATGGGAGTTTTGTAGGCAGTTCGGTAAGCCCATAATGCATCATCTAGGCATTGGCTCCAATCTTTCCGGTTCGGCTTAACGGTTCTCTCCAAGATCTTTTTGATCTCACGGTTGGATACTTCAGCCATTCCATTTGTTTGAGGATGATAAAGTGTAGACACCTTGTGTGTGACACCATACTTCCTCAATAATGCTTCCACCGTCTTGTTGCAAAAATGACTCCCTCCATCGCTGATTAGAACGTGTGGCATTCCAAACCTTGTAAAAATATTAGCCTTATGGAAATCTGCAACAACTCGCGAATCATTAGTACGGGTGGCTTTTGCTTCCACCCATTTTGAAACATAATCAACGACGAGTAAAATATAAGTATAACCGTTAGACATGGGAAATGGTCCTATAAAATCTATGCCCCAAACATTAAAAATTTCAACATTTATCACATAGTGTTGTGGCATTTGATCTCGTGGTCCAATGTTGCCGCTCCTTTGGCACCTATCACACTTAGTACAGAATTCATGAGAGTCACGAAAAATGTTAGACCAAAAGAAACCACAATCTAAGACTTTTAAAGCTGTTTTTCTCGAACCAAAGTGACCTCCACGTGCATCGTTATGACAAAACTTAAGAATGGACTCAAATTCACTATTGGGGACACACCTACGAATTACTAAGTCAGAGTATTGTTTCCATAAGTAAGGTTCATCCCAAATGAAATGTTTAGCATTTAGTCTAAGTTTATGGCGTTGGACACTATGCATGTGAGGTGGAAACTTATCAGTGACTAAATAATTTACTATATCTGCATACCAAGGAGTTTCCAAAGCACTTACCTGAATTCCGAAGAGTTGTTCATCCGAAAATGTTTCCTCTATTGTCACCGCCTCTTGTTCATGTACAATTCGAGACAAATGGTCAGCCACCACGTTTTCTACTCCCTTTTTGTCCTTGACTTCGATGTCGAATTCTTGGAGTAGAAGTATTTAATGAATGAGTCGTGGCTTGGCATCCTTTTTCGCCATGAGATACTTCAATGCAGCGTGGTCCGTGTAGACAATCACCTTGCTTTGCAACAAGTATGATCGAAACTTGTCAAGTGTAAACACTACAACGAGCATCTCCTTCTCGGTTGTTGTATAATTGCTTTGAGCATCATCTAATGTTCGAGAAGCATAGTAAATGGCGTATGGCTTCTTGTCCTTCCTTTCCCCTAGAACAGCTCCAACGGCGTAATCGGAAGCATCACACATAAGTTCAAACGGTCGAGACCAATCCGGTGCACAGAGGATAGGAGCACTCGTGAGAAGCTCCTTCAATTTGTCAAATGCAGCTCGGCAATCATCATCAAACACAAAGGGAGTTTCTTTTTGCAGAAGCATGCACAAGGGACGAGATATGTGGGAAAAGTCTTTGATAAACTGCCTGTAAAAACCTGCATAGCCAAGAAAAGAACGTATCTTTCTAACCGAAGTCGGAGAGGGTAAGTACAGCACAAGATCTACCTTAGCTTTATCAACTTCTATTCCCCTTTTCGAAACTATATGACCCAAAACTATCCCTTGAGTAACCATGAAGTGGCATTTCTCCCAATTAAGCACTAGGTTTGTTTCAATGCACCTTTGTAAAATTAACTCTAAGTTGTCTAGGCATGCATCAAAATCCCTCCCAAATACACTAAAGTCATCCATAAAAACTTCTATGATTTTCTCGATGTAATCGGAAAAAATTGAAAGCATGCAATGTTGAAATGTACCTGGTGCGTTGCAAAGTCCAAATGACATCGGTCGATATGCAAACGTTCCAAAGGGGCATGTGAACGTTGTCTTCTCTTGATCTTCTTCGGCAATGCTGATTTGGTTGTAACCGGAATATCCGTCTAGGAAGCAATAATAAGCATGACCCGCTAACCTCTCAAGCATTTGATCGATGAAGGGCAAGGGGAAGTGGTCCTTGCGAGTGGTGGCATTGAGCTTCTTATAGTCAATACAAACTCTATGGCCGGTTACAGTTCTTTGTGGCACTAATTCATTTTCCGCATTTTTTACCACGGTGATTCCGGACTTCTTAGGAACAACTTACACGGGTGAAACCCATCGGCTGTCCGAAATTGGATATATGACGCCACAATCCAAGAGTTTGATAACTTCCTTCTTCACAACTTCCATCATAGGCAGATGGAGTCTCCTTTGAGCTTCTCTCGAAGGTTTAGCCCCATCTTCGAGTAGAATTCGATGCACGCAAGTGGCTGGATTGATGCCTTTGATGTCGGCAAGGGTCCATCCAATTGCTGTTTTATGACGTTTAAGCATATTGATGAGCTTGCCTTCCTGTTCTTCCTCCAACGATGATGAAATGATAACCGGCAAAGTGTCATTCTCTCCCAGGTAAGCATACTTCAAATGAGCCGGTAACATTTTGAATTCTAACTCCGGTGCCTTGATCACGGATGGAACTAACTTGTTTTCTCCATAGGCTAACGGAATAGGAGGTGGCCTATTGACAATCCGTGGAGCCTCATTGAATGCCATAGCCATTTCAAGGATCCTTGGCTCCAATATGTCGATTAGTGCATCAAAGAGGGTGTCATCCCCAAGTCGAGTCAACCCCGCTCTTTCTTGTATGGCAATGTCTAGCTCATCATATCCAATGGTGTCTAAGTGTTGTTGAGCTGCCTCTTCCACCATGTCCATCGAAAATATGGCATTTACACTTGCCGTGGGAACCTTCATGGCATCTAAGATGTTAAACTCAATCTTTTCTCCATCAATCTGAAAGGACCCAACCCCGATTTAGCTTCCTAAATCGGAATCAAACCCCCTTCGAAAACACGAACCAACAAAAACTTTTCGAAATTTGGGCAGAGTTTCGTTACTAGCGTGGAATTACCATTACCTGCACGCGGAAAATATACTTCATCCTATGCCACAAAAAGCAAACCGTGGGCACCAATCCCATCCGGATTTCTCAATATATCAACAGTAAAGTAAAACAATAAATATAATACAGAAATCTCAGAGCGACATCTAATACATAATCATATACGCATACCACAGTAGGTAGAACAATAAACCTACTGGATGAAATAAGATTGCTCGAGCACTATGCCTCCGACCTCGACGTGTGACACCAGAGCCTGAACTGCAAACTGGGCACAGAAATTGAAAAGCCCAGGGGAAAGACAATAAACACGTTAGAGTGAGTGGACGAAAATAAATGTCTTTCACCAAGTAATATATATACATATAAAATTATATGCGAGTCAAATGCATGAAAATCAAATGCTACGTGAGGAGACTCTGGCTACCACTCACGTACAGAGCATGCAACATAAAACATATCGCGGAGACTCTCGTGGGTTTCCACGCGATAGCACAGTCTGAATCACGGGATCCCAGACCCACACGTGATCCTAGCCAGAAAGGCCTCGGGTCAGGATATCTGTCCCCTCCGGAGCGTACTCGGGGATCAGCCGAGAAGCCAATGTGTATCGATACCACAACATATACTGAGACTGTACTCTGTGTAAACCAAATCATAATTCTTTTCTATGCACATGCTTAAAACATAATATATATACATGTATACTCGTATACGTATATTTGTATATGCATAATCGTAAAATACATGCTCATAAAATCATAATCAATCCTCATGCTCAAGTTCGTAAATCATTTATAAAAGACTCGCAAACAATCCGTGAAAAAAAATGTCCACTCACTGACTGGCGTAACGCGTATCGCGTTAACCCGTGATCCGGCGGAATGTCCCTCGCCAAACAAACGATCACAAACCCCTGAATATTCACAATGTCCAATATTCAAAGTCATAATCCGACAATACAAATCAAACCACGAGAAACCACCGTTCTCGGAAATACACAATTCGAATACGACGAATCGTCGAAAATCCATATATATACCACCTCAATACCTCGTTTTACGTTCGGACGCTCAACTTGAAAAACGAACCTCCCCACTGCGATCGGGGCGCGATTTCGAGTCAAATGACATGCGACTTGTCGAAAACCCAAAAAGTCAAACTTGTTGACCGTTGACCGCCGCCGTTGCCCGCTGTCCACGGCAGCGCCGCTGCCGGACGGAGAATTTCAAGGCGAAGCTGCACCTATTCCACTCAAAATCATGCACTGAGCAACTTTGTCAACTGTACCGAAGTCCAATTCTCACTCTAACACATCCAATTTCAAGCAAAACCGAATTAGAACACAAAATTCAAACCCAAAATTCTCCATGCTCAAATCGAATTAGAACACTATGTTTATATGGTTAGAATCACATTGAAGAGGGCTACAAAACCCAGTACCTCTTGGAGTTCAATTCGGCCGAAATCGGAGTTCACCATTAAACCCAAAAATCCCAAACTTTGGTCCATGATTTCTCTCTCCACTGTGGGACTTGGCGGAATATGAGGTCGGGAAAGTGACTAGGAGATAGAGGCGAGTCGGAAGACACCAACAACATGCTCGGAGGTGGCCGGATTAGGTTCGCCGCCGGCGAACCCGTGAGCAAGTCGCCACCGTCGCCCACCACTCGGTCAAACCGAGTTGACCGAGTCAAAGAGAGTAAATGAAACTGTTGACTTGCCTATTATAGAAACCTTCTATTTATATACATGCCAAAAATGGAAACTTTCCCAATTAATCGCGACAACTTCAAATATCCATAACTCCTTCGTCGTAATTCCGATTTCGATAATTCTCACGGCCACAAACTCGTCTCGACATATTCTTCAATAATCACCCAAAGTCAAACACATTGGCCAACCGAATAAAAAGTCAACCCTTCAAAGCAACACACATTAAATCGACTAAATAATCGACAAACAGAAATAATCACAACTAAATCATCGTAGCTCAAAATCATGCTCCGGAAGTTCCCACAACCTTAAAATTAAATTCCGAACAACTTCCATGAAGGAACCGAAACCAAATTCTCGATCGGTAATTTAGTCGCGAACAAACCTGCCATTTAAATCCGTTTCAGTCGAAACTTCAAATATTCATAACTAATTCCTCGGTCATCCAAATAATGATTCGAAACCGCCCACGAACTGATAATCACACGTACAACAACTCTCGAGAAGAGACCCAGCTCCAATTCTCGACCAATCATTTAGTCGTTAAGAAGCTTCGGCGATTCGAATAACTGTCGGACAGCTGCGACTACGCAGTAACTCACGTATATAACTGATCAAACTGCTAATTCTGGTCCGGGTCGTCACACAATCTCCATGAAAAATGTTCCCTTAAAGACATCTATCTTCGTTCTTGCAGTCCTCATGAAAGGTCGTCCAAGGAGTAGTGGTGTGGTGTTCAAAGGACTTTCTTCCATGTCAACTATGTAAAAATCTGCGAGAAAAATTAGGTTGTTGACTTGCACAAGAACATCTTCAACGTATCCCCTAGGATACTTATGTGAACGGTCGGCTAGTTGAATGATGACGTTGTCTTGCTTGAGTTCGCCTAGATCCATAGATGCATATAAATAATAAGGCATTACGTTGATGGATGCACCAAGGTCTAGCATGACATCTTCGAATTTGTTGTCACCAATCACACAAGGAACAGTAAAGCTCCCCGGATCCTTCAATTTGGGGGGTAACCGACGTTGTAAAACCGCTGAAACGGTTGCATTCACCTTCACAACCTCCTTCGCTCTCGTTTGCCTCCTTTGGGTGCATACTTCTTTTAGAAACTTGGCATATATAGGCACTTGCTTGATGCACTCGATCAAGGGCAGATTTACTTGCACCTTCCGAAAGATGTCCAAGATGTCTTTGTATTGATCATCCTTCTTAGATTTCGTCAACCTATGGGGGAATTGTGCACGAGCAAACGAAGCATTAGTATTAACCAAACTTGCAGTGTTTAAGCTAGGTACGTATTTGTAGTGTTCATGAATTAAAAGGCTCAGTATTTAAAAGGTTGTTAGGTCCATAATTACGTTATTATTATGTCCCTAATTTCATGCTTATTGCTTGCCTTTTATGAATAAAGCATCATTTTTATAATGTTTCCTTGTTATGCTAGGAAATTGGGAGTTGGCACGGAAAAGCTCTTAAAGATGGTAATTAATCACTTTTAGGATTTTAGTTGTATTAGATAGTTGTTGGGCTTTTTATGATGTTTAATTTTGTATACGGATAGATGATTTTGGTGCAGGTTGGTTTCATCTGCTGCCTGGACAATGCGTCACTATGCATGGCGGAGCTCTGGCGACCCTGAAGACCAGTTTTTCACAAGAAGTTTTCCTAACCGATTTGTAATGGCTTTTAGGTAATTTCGTATGGGTTGTAGGTTAGTGTAACATTTCGGCTCATTTTCAGGAATTATGTCAACTTGACACCTTCGGCACGGTCGATCGTCATGTGTCAAGTCGAGGCTCACTTTTATGGAGCCGAAGTAGTACATCATGAAGACTAAGGTCAAAAGCATGATATGTCGATGATGAGGTCACGTCTAGATATAGATTTACGGTTATTGAAAATAAGGTAAATTTCCAATCGACATATCGTCTCGGATTTCTTAATCCACTTTAGCTACACGATAAGACTTTTATTTATTAATTTATATCCTGTTTCGGTCTAAGAACACCGAGTGTGATTTACGAAAGGTGGATGGGCTGTTATGTTTCGGGCAATCCAGGTGAGTGGTCACATTTGTTTGTCACTGTCATTTAGCGAGTCTAATTTTATGTTTACGATTTCTTAAACAAACAAGTGTATACATATAGTATGATGTGATATGTTTACAATGTTCATAGAGGCATCTATGATACGATTTCACGTTTTTATGCACGTTATATTCATGTATGATACATCAATGTATATGGCTGATCACCGAGGTGCTCTGGGAAGGTCACAACAAACACCCAACCCGAATCATGTTATGCACGCCTCCACACTTATGATATATATGTTTTCCTTAGACTTGCTATATTTTAAGTTTTATGAATTCATATGAATATTTTATTTTCATCCACTCACTCTAATAATTTCCTATTTTATATGCCTTTCCCTAGGCCCTTCGGGTTTCAATGCCTAGGTTGCAGAATCTTAGCTAAGGTTGAGCGCGCACGCAAATTAAGGCATACCAATATTCGCCGTAGGATCTAGGGTTGATCCTACGAGTTAGTAACTTAGGTAGCCTAGGTAGTTTGGAGAGTCTAGCAGCTCTGGTGTCATAAATGGTTTCATATTCTATTATTATGTGTTTGTTTTTATATTTAGTTTCTTTAATTTATGATTTTCAAATTATTTGATTTTTTCATTCGGTTTTCTTTTGGACTAGCATGTTTAGGTTCTAATGATGTTTAGGACCTCATTCTTGTTTAGGAAACTAAATCGGGGCCGGGTCCTAACAACATGGGCCTCACGTGCCATCGTACTCGGTGGATCTTCGACGACCAGAAAATCTGGTTTTCATCGGAAGTTTTCCTAGGCCCTTTCATAATCATTTTTAAGTAGTTTTGTATCCTTCGACCATTTTTGTAGCGTTTCAGCTATACATAAGAATCGTGGCGGCTCGACAGTTCAATGCGAGCAATTATCACATGTCAAGTCTACAGACCATAATGTTCGACCATAATTATGTTTTTAAGTATGTAACAGGCCATAATTTTTGTCATATTTACATTATTTGCCACTCTCCTTCTCCCACCTACTACCTTTACGTGTTTTCTCTCTCTGCATTTGAAAATTGTCGCCGCTGTATTCGTTATTCCCGTTGTCATGATGATATGTTATCACTAAATGTTTGAATGTTGGTAGATGACTCTAAAAACACCAACAAGGAACTGATGATAAGGGAAATCTCTATATACGAAAATGAATGCAAAAGCATTCAGTGGGTTAAAGATCATAATCTCAAATTTGATAACATACCTGTGCAGTCCATCATCAACAGTCCTCAACAATCTCCTGACCTTGATTTTGGAACTTTTGTTTGCTACATCATGTATTACCTAGTTCTGGGCAAGAAAATAAAGCAAACTCTGAATCGTGAGGATGTGACTCAGTTCAAGGCCAAAGTGCTGGAATCGTTTATGAATCATGATCTATCATGGGTATCGTGTGTGACAACCCAAATCGGAAATGGTATGTTTATCGGCTTGATTTGCGAATTTCGCGATTAGTCGCGGTTTTGTCGTAATTGGTCGATATGGCGGGTGTGTTAACGACTAAATTATTGGGTAAGAATTTGATTTGGGTTCCTTCACAAAAGTTGTAGAGAACTTAATTTCGAGCTCGTGGGAATTTCCGGAGGATGATTTCGAGTTACGTGGAATACGTTGTGAGTATTTTCGGCCGTTGGATTTAGTCGTGTTTATCCGTTTGGTTTCGATACGATTTGGACGATACGTGTGCGGTATAAATATGGGGTAAATACATGATGATTTTAGAAACTTTCCAAATTGGGAAACTGGGTTGTTGACCGCGTTGACCGCAGGTGGGTTTGACCCGTTTTGAGGCCAAGCGGTTCTTGCCTTCGATGTGTCGGATTCCGGCCACAGTTGGCCGTGGTCCCTTGACGAAAACTGTTGGGCTCGTGCTCCTCTTCATTTTGGTAGGTGGATGGCTTTCTATGGTGGTCGGAGGAGGGAGAAACGACGCGGCAAAGATGGGAGATTTTCGGCGAGATTCGACGGCGACGAAGGCGGCGGTGGCGGCCGAGTTGGGGGTCGACCCTATAGGGGTTTTGAAACCCATGGAGAGGTGAGTTGAACCCAAGTAGTCTTGCACCTTGCCGTGGCCGGTAGTGGCCGATCGGAATTAATGAATTCCGGCGAGTGTTTTCGATTTAAAGGTGAGTTATGGAGGTTTTCTGGTTAAAATTGGGCTTAGCTTTGAACTACAAAGTTGTTGGAAGTGTCGAGATCTTCAAATCCATGTGTAGGTTGCAATTTTCTGGGCCGATGAAATTTTCCCCCTACGCGGTGGTTTTTCGGCCAAGGTGTTTTTCGACAAGTTTTATGTCGTTTTGCTCAGAATCGTGCACCGATCACAGTGGTGAGCACCGACTGCAGTGGTGCGGTTTATATTTTGAATTGAGCATCAGAATTTGTGGCGATGTTTTATTGTGTGTTTATTGGATTTTTTATGATTTCGTCGATATTCAAGTTATATGTTCCGGTAATGGTTGGTTCTCCAGATGTGGTCCAGGGTTTTGAATTGTGATTTTGAATAGTAGTATTTATGATTATTCAGGAGATCGTGATTGTCTGTTTGGCGAGGGATTTTCCGCCGGATCACAGGATTAACGCGTTTTGCATTGTGCTAGTCTGTGAGTGGACACTCTTATTTTCACTGATTGGTTGCGAGTCTTTATTATACTTTTTATGAGCATGCATATGCGATTATGATTTATATGAGCATGTGATTTACGTTTATGCATTTACGAATAAGCATTTACGAATATGCTTTTATAATTATGCAATACGAATATGCATTTACATTATGCTTTATACATTTGCATAGAAACTATTTATGATTTGGTTTACACAGAGTATAGTCTCAGTATATATGGTTGTATCGATACACTTAGCATCCCGGCTGATCCCCGATGATGTTTACCGGGGGGGGACTGTTACCCTATGTCGAGGTATTTTTCGGGTGGGAACAGATACCCTGACCTGAGGCCTTTCTGGCTAGAATCACGTGTGGGTCTGGGATCCCGTGATTCAGACTGTACTAGCGCGGATGTGTTCATGAGTGACCCCGCGGGATTTCCAATGCATGCTCTGTACGCGTGAGAAGTTAGAGTCTCCCTCTTGTACCATTTGATTTTTATGCATTTAGACTCGCATATGTTTTTTATGAACATATATATGTATTCAGCGAAAGACATTTATTTTCGTCCACTCACTCTAACGGTTTATATGTCTTTCCCTCGGCTCTTCGTTTTCTATGCGCAGTTTGCAGTTTGAATTCGGGTGTCGTACGTTGCAGTTGAAGGCTTAGTATTTGAGCTACATTTCATTTATGGTAGGTTCCTAGTTTGGCCTACTATTTGTATATATGTATATACTAGAGGTTGCTCTGAATACTGGATATGTTTATATTTTCAAATGATTTTCCCGGATTTCTGTAAAGCTATAGTTTTGTTTATTGATTTACATTATGCTATATTTTTGAGAAATCCGGATGGGATTGGTGCCCACGGTTTGGCTTTGTGGCATAGGATGAAGTGTATTTTCGGGTGCAGGTTAATGGTAGCTTCGCGTTATAGTGGAACTCTGCCGAAATTTCTATGATTTTTGAAGGTTCACGTTTTCAGAAGGGATTTTATTCTGGTTTAGGAAACTAAATCGGGGTTGGGTCCTTTCAGTTTGGTATCAGAGTATTAGGTTTTAGGTTCTGTAGACTTCCGTGATCAACGCATTTTATGCTAGATTCTTAACGCATTTCTCTCTATATTTTACTTTGTTTTGACCTTAGTATTCTCAGTTCTTATTTATTTTATTGTTTTTAGGTTTTGAATAAAGGAGTACAATAAATGAGGTGATTTGGAGCATAAAATGAGCTAAGTGGAGAAGTTTCCTAAATCAACTAGGAATGACGTAGCAAAATATGGATCCGAAATGGTCTTCTCAAGTTACTAAAATGACGCAAGGCAAAATGAAGACATTTCAAATGGTGGATCGAAAATCAGCAAGCATTTTGGGCAAAATCAAGCAAGGAGATATTACCGAATAGATGGAGGATCAAAAGTATTAAGTATATCTCAAAATTGCCTTATTTAAAGATCAAAATATCCTACAATATATGGTAGGTTCGGCCAAAATGACTTGGAGCTCAAGAAATACAAGATATGGAAAGAACAAGATTTCTCTACTCCTTGTAGGAAGAGGAAGATATGCCTGCCAGCTCATCAATCTTCAACGGATCACAGAATCTGCAATTCAACTTCAAATATAGTGATCATATATGTCCTCTTCAAGCTCTCGATCTGATCTTTCCAACGAATCCAAAATCATAATTTTCTGAGCTCTAGAACTCCCGAAAAAGACGTTTCAAGACAGGCTGTCACAGACTATCAATTCTACCCGGGTACACTAGGAAAACCTAGTTTGGAGAGGAAAGTTGGAATTCTTCACCTATAAATACAAGAGCTAGGCCTCATTCTCAAGCATCACTCATTCTAGACGCCTAAGCTTGCCAAAGATCATCTCCTCAACCTCCAAACACTCGGCCATCCTCTAAAACACGAAACTCCACCAAACTTCAGCCCACCAACACTCTCCTCCACCTCAAGAAAGACTTTGCTCGATTTGGCTGGGAATTCTTGGGCTCATCATCAACTAAGGAGTAGCTACACTTGAAGATTTGCGGTGCGATTTCACGGAGTCTAAAAGTGTAACATGACCCCTTTTTATTTTGTTTCGGTTTTTGTTTGGATTTCCTTTGTTTTTATTTTGAGAACAAGTTTTGATAATAGGCTTTATATTTCTAAATTCTTCTAAGTTTCTTCCATGTGTTTTTAGCTTTGATTCGAATGCATGTGTGTGCTTATATGTTCTTAATGCTTGAAACTATTTTGAAGTAGATACTCGATTTGGTTCTCTTTTAAGCATGTTTCGCGAACTAATAACAAAGATAAAATTGGATTAGAGAGTTAGCTCGATTTGGTTGCTGTCTTGTTCAATTATAAGCATATGTGTGTGTTTTGATTAAAGTTAGGAATTTCGTTGACACTTAGGGAGTCTAGGTATGAAACGGCAAAGGATGAAGGAAAAAGTTGATCACGTGTATATAGTAGTTTAGTGTTTATTTTCGGTCTAGTAAGCATGTTTGGGTTCTTTGTTCTTGTTTGTTTTCTACTTGTCTATGAGTGAAGCATGTTAGAACTTAGGATTTCTCTATGTGTTTACTAACCATTTCCTGTGTTTAAATTCGTAGGAATTAGTAAAAAACAACCTTTTAAAATCCCCCAATTAACCATAGCGTAGTCACGCATACACCCTCAATCCCCGGTTAAGAACGATACCCTACTTACCAATGCTACATCTTACAAAAAAGGGTTTTAATTGCTTATGCGTTTTTGTTGAGAGTTAAGTGTTTATTTAGTGCTTAGTAAAAGCGTGTATCATTCTGTAGTCGTGTTTAGTAAGGATATTTGAGAATGTACAGCATGTCTGGAGCGATGACCCGACCGGCCGACAGATACTCATCAATGCTCTGGGTGTTGTATACTTTCAAATGTTTGAAGTTCTATAATTAGGACCTGTTTGTTGTGAACAATGTCTTATTCATTAGGATGCCTCCTTGACATGGTTTCCATGTCAGTAAGGTTGTGGATCCTGTTGAGGATCAGTCGACGCGCGAGTTGATAATATGAGTTGTGGGTTTGGATAAGCGTTCTGGGTTCAGAGATATGTGTGGCATGGTTTGCCCATTTGTCCGTGTATGGGTGCCTACATGTTGCTTCATAGCAGATAATTGTGGTAGCTGATGGTGTGCTTGAGTCAGATCATTGTATTTGGTGGGTTGGTATTGTGTGAGTTCCTATTGCGACTCCATGACCTATATTCAGGGTATTGTTTATACAGTAATGGTTCAATCAAGCTACCCAACAATGAAAATATGGAGTATTTACCAACCTGAGGCAGGGATGTATTGTTCACATGTTTGTCCCATTTTGCACATGTTATGTGGCTTCAGAGGAAGCAATGCAGGAGGTTCGAGATAAGTTTGAATCTAAGCATTAAAGGGATTTTGACTGTTATGCCTCGAGACAACCATGAGGAGTTTGATGTGCTGTACTCAGAGGAGAGGACATTGAGAAGGAAATGCATATGCGGTTTCAGACATGTCGGTTTGAGGAAGGTGAACTTAGTCGTGATACTTTGATGAGGTTGAGTTCAGGCACCTCGGGATCAGTATCTTCATCAAGCTGTGGCCTTTTTGATTATGTTGAGGGTCATTTGGACAAGGCAGAAGATCCGTTTGGTGGAGAAGGAGATCATAGAGTGGTGGACTAGTTCCTGTGGCATGAGTCAGGGTGGTCGTTGGTGATCCTTCCACATAGCAGAAGTTTCCATTGTGCAACTTTTACAACAGGCGTCAATGTGGTTTGTGTCAGAGGGGCATTCTCAGTTGCTATCGTGGTGGCCAGGAGGGTCACGTTACGAAGGAATGTCCTCAGTTGGCTGCTTTTCGTGGTCCTGCAGCTCAGAGTTCAGGAGGAGGTCAAGGTACCATTTTTGGAGTTTGACCAACGCAAACTTCTAGACAAGTCAATCAGTAAAGTCGCAATCAACGTGGACGGTTAGTTGGACATGCCAGAGTTCATGCCACGACTCTGTGTGAAGGAAGAGTTTCCCTGAGGTTACCATTACTTGACATCCATGGTTATTATGCTTGCATCTTTACTTCTGGGTTTGTGGAGAATGCTGTATCCATTTGATAAGATTGTGTGTATCAGGTTGGGTATCGAGACTATAAGGTTTGCAGGAGGTTGTGGACTAGCTGCGGAGTGGTTGTTTGTCGCAAGAATGTTGTAATCCTTTGATGTCCAGTCGTGCCAAAAGATCTTGTTTAGAGGTGAAAGAAATGATTCTCTACTATGTGCGGTTTCAACAATGAGGCTGAGTTGATGATGAAGCAAGGATGTATGTTGTACTTGGCACATGTTCGTGATGTTGAGGTTGTTGTACCTGATGTTCGTGATGTTGAGGTTATCTGTGAGTATCCAGATGTTTTCCAGAGAATTTATCAGAGTTGAGGGAGTTGCATATTCAACTTCAGGAATTGTTTGAGGAAGACTTCATTTGATTCAGTGTTTTACCTTGGGGTGTTCCAGTTTGTTTTATGAGGATGTAGGATGGTTCGATGAGGTTGTGCATCGACTACCGGAAGCTGAATCAGGTTTCAGAGAAGAGCAAGTATCCTCCACTTCAGATTGATGGCTTGTTTGATCAGTTTATTGGTGTTTCATTTTTCGGAGATTGATTTTAGATTTGAGTATTATCAGTTTCGATCAGAGGGTCAATTTTGAAATGGTCAGGTACCTCTGAGGAGAGTTACGTGTTGTGGTTAAAGGAGAGGTTGATTACTGCGCCAGTGTTCACATTATGTGATGTCGGTGAAGTGTATGTTATGTATAGTGATGTTTCGAAACTAGATTTTGGTCGAGTTAGGCTGCAGCATGGCAATATGATGGTATATGGTTCTAGGCAATGAAAGCTTTATGAAGTTACGTATCCTATGTATGATTTGGTTGTAGCTGTCTTTGTGTTAGCATCGAAGAGTTGGAGATACTACTGGTTTGGCGTGCAGCGCGAAGTATGATGTACACTGATCACTTGAGTTTCATCTACTTGCGTATTCAGCCAGATTTGAGCATGAGGCAGCCAAATTTGATTAACGACTATGGCCGCACATTTGAGTTCATCCGGAAAAGGCTAATGTGATTGTACTTTGCATATCATTCAGGGGAGACCAACGTTGTTGCTGATGCACTTAGTCCGAAATTTGGAGTTTCTATGTTTCATGTACGTGTTGCAAGAATCTCATTGTTAGCTGAGTTGCGAGCTACTGGAACTGAGATAGAGTGAGATGATGGAGCATTGTTGGCTAGTTCTAGGATCGACCTGTGTTACTTGATCAGGTCTGTGAGGCTCAGAATGCGGATTCCTACTGGTTGGACAAGAAGAATGTGATTCAGAATGATATTCCAGCAGAATATCAATTGAGGAATGTTGGCACTTCGTTGCGCAGAGGAAGGCTATGTGGGCCCAGAGACAATGATTTGAAGAGGGAGATGCTTATTGAAGCTCATTGTTCTACGTATGTTATGCACTAGTGGTATGAAGATGTATCAGATATTTAGAGTTTACTATTCGTGACGCAACATGAAGAGGGAAATAGCAGCTTATGGGAGTTGATGCCTCATTTGTTAGCAGGTGAAGGCAGAGAGACAGAAACTTGCTAGGAAGTTACAACCATTGGAGATTCCCGATTAGAAGTGGGAGCATATCACTATGGATTTCGTGTATCAGTTACCGCGTACTTCGGATGGTAATACTGGTATTTTGGTCATTGTGGACCGTTTGACGAAATCAGTCCTTTCCTTTTACTTCCAGGAAAGATTTCAGTGGGCAGGCATTGCAGTGAGCATTGGGGACCAGATTACAACTTAGTGCAGTTTTTCATCCTCAGATTGGTGAGCAATCTGAGAGGACTATTTAGACTTTGGAGGACATGTTGTGGTCATGTGTATTGCAGTTCAGAAGGATTTGGAACCAGCAGTTTCATTTGTTCGAGATTGCTTGCAATATCTGTTTACAGACCAGTATTGTTGTGGCATTGTATGAAGTTGTGTATGAGAAATAATATTGCACTCCATTGTGTTGGAGAGAGTTAGGAATGAGATGGCTTTTGGTCCTGCTTTAATGAAATGTGCTACTGTAAACCTTCGGATTAGCAGAGACAGGTTGGTAATTGCTCGAGATCGTCAGAGACGTTATGCAGATGGGAGTAAGTTGAGTCATTGAGTTCAAGGTAGGTGACTAAGGTTTCCCTGGGATGGTATGATTTGTTTTGGGAGTTGTGGTATACTTTGCCACTTTATATTGGTCCGTATGTGATCATAGGGAAAGTTAGTATTGTGACGTATAGTTTGGCATTGCCTGTAACGTTGGCCAATGTGTATGTTGTATTCCATGTGGTGGAACTACATTTCAGATTTATTGCATGTTTAGCACCCTATCAGTTCCCTATACAGGAAGACTTGACATTTGTGGAGGAGCCAGTTCAGATTCTAGATTTGAGGGTGCAGGGATTACAGTATAGAAATATTTCCTATTGTGAAAGTTTGATGGTAGAGTCATTCAGTTGAAGTAGTCACTTGGGAGGTTGAGCAGTATGTAGAAGCGGTGTCCCTAATTTTTAGTTGGCAAGCTTGGAAATTTCGAGGTCAAAATTTTTGTAAGGGGGGTAGATTTGTGACAACCCGAACCGGAAATGGTATGTTTATCGGCTTAATTTGCGAGTTTCGCGATTAGTCGCGGTTTTGTCATAATTGGTCAATATGGCGGGTGTGTTAACGACTAAATTATCGGGCAAGAATTTGATTTGAGTTCCTTCACGAAAGTTGTAGAGAATTTAATTTCGAGCTCGTGGGAATTTCTGGAGGATGATTTCGAGTTACGTGGAATAAGTAATGAATATTTTCGGCCGTTGGATTTAGTCATGTTTATCCGTTTGGTTTCGATACGATTTGGACGATACGTGTACGGTATAAATACGGGGTAAATAAATGACGATTTTAGAAACTCTCCAAATTGGGAAACTGGGTTGTTGACCGCGGGTGGGTTTGACCGGTTTTGAGGCCGAGTGGTTCTTACCTTTGATGTGCCGGATTCCAGCCACGGTTGGCCGTGGTCCCTTGACGAAAACTCTTGGGCTCGTGCTCTTCTTTAGTTTGGTAGGTGGATGGCTTTCTATGGTGGCCGGAGGAGGGAGAAACTGCACGGCAAAGATGGGAGATTTTCGGCGAGATTCAGCGGTGGCGGCGGCCGAGTTGGGGGTTGACCCTATACGGGTTTTGAAGCCCATGGAGAGGTGAGTTTAACCCAAGTGGTCTTGCACCTTACCGTGCCCGGTAGTGCCCAATCGGAGTTCATGAATTCCGGCGAGGGTTTTCGACTTCAAGGTGAGTTTTGGAGGTTTTCCGATTAAAATTGGGCTTAGCTTTGAACTACAAATTTGTTAGAAATGTCGAGATCTTCAAATACATGTGTAGGTTGCAATTTTTTGGGCCGATGGAATTTTCCGGCGGCGGCGGCATGGCGCGCCGCCGTGCACGGCGAATTTATGTCGTTTTGCTCGGAACCGTGCACCGATCGCAGTGGTGAGGTTTATATTTTGAGTTGAGCATCAGAATTTGTGGCGAGGTTTTATAATGTGTTTATTGGATTTTTGATGATTTCGTCGATATTTGAGCTATATGTTCCGGTAATGGTTGGTTCTCAAGATGTGGTCCAGGGTTTTGAATTGTGATTGTGAACAGTAGTATTTATGATTATTTAGGAGATCGTGATCGTCCGTCTGGCGAGGGATTTTTTTCCGGATCACAGCATTAACGCGTTTTGCGTTGTACAGTCTCAGTATATATGGTTGTATCGATACACTTAGCATCCCGGCTGATCCCCGAGGATGTTTACCGGGGGGGGGACTGTTACCCTGTGCCGAGGTATTTTCTGGGTGGGAACAGATACCCTGACCTAAGGCCTTTCTGGCTAGAATCACGTGTGGATTTGGGATCCCGTGATTCGGACTGTACTAGCGCGGATGTGTCTATGAGTGGCCCCGCGGAATTTCCAATGCATGCTCTATACGCGTGAGGAGTTAGAGTCTCCCTCGTGTACCATTTGATTTTTATGCATTTAGACTCGCATATGTTTTTTATGAACATATATATGTATTCGGTGAAAGACATTTTTTTTTGTCCACTCACTCTAACGGTTTATATGTCTTTCCCTGGGCTATTCGTTTTCTATGCCCAGTTTGCAGTTTGAATTCAGGTGTCGCACGTCGCAGTTGAAGGCTTAGTATTCGAGCTACATTTCTTTTATGGTAGGTTCCTAGTTTGGCCTACTATTTGTATATATGTATATACTAGAGGTTGCTCTGAATACTGGATATGTTTATATTTTCAAATGATTTTCCCGGATTTCTGTAAAGCTATAGTTTTGTTTATTGTTTTACATTATGCTATGTTTTTGAGAAATCCGGATGGGATTGGTGCCCACGGTTTGGCTTTTGTGGCATAGGATGAAGTGTATTTTTGGGTGCAGGTTAATGGTAGCTTCGTGTTATAGTGGAACTCTGCCGAAATTTCTATGATTTTTGAAGGTTCACATTTTCAGAAGGGGTTTTATTTTGGTTTAGGAAACTAAATCGGGGTTGGGTCCTTTCACGCAGAACAAGTAGAAGGAATGAATCAGTTCGTGAACTAGTGTAGGACAGTTATGAATCTGTATATTCTGTTGTAGTGATCATTCTATGAACATTGTTGTAAGTTTTAGGGCTCTGTCTTGTAAGTAGTCCATTTGGGGAGCATTATGAATGTAATCATATGACTATCTGTATGTGTAATACTATTTGTGTTGCTCTGGAATTTTGAATGAGTGAATTTATGTATTAAGCCTAATGAAATGTTTGTTTTTGCATTTTATGATGTATTTTACAACACAAACCAACTCAAAGTTAGGTGTATAGTTGGTAGTGAAACGCAGTTCATAAACTAATGACAGCTACTTAGACAGCTTCTTAGGCAGCTTTGTAAACAGTTATCAATGATAGTTCAAAAATGACATGTCGTTTATGCCGCGTGTGTTCATTTTACTGAGCCGTAATCTGTTTGTCTCCAATTTTTCTTCATCTCTTTTGTATGATGGTATTGGTAACACATAAAGAACAATATGAAACAGTCCTTACGTTTTGGATTTTTTTGAATGAAATGACAGATACTTGAACAGATACATGAACAAATACATGAACAGATACTTGGACAGATAGACTTTGAAGATGATAGAATTGATGGATAAAAATCAAACAACACCATTCATTCTTTAAACTAAGATAGATTCATTGATAATAGGAAACAAAATACAATAATAGAAATTATAAAAATTTAAATGTACATAATAAACTACAAAATGAAATATAGAATTCTAATTTTGTAGTTCTTCAATGCTTCGTTTTCTTGTTGTTGCTTGCTCCATCGAATCCTAGCGGTTGGGGAAGCAGCATCTGAAAGATTAGGCGAAAAAGTTGAAGGATTGTATGTCAAGATTGAGTTGTTGAGTGATTTGAATCATTGACGAACAATATCCACTATGTCAATAAGTGTAATATCAACACTTAAAATATCTATCACACATTCTCGACCGGGAATATATTTCACAATGATTGGAGATAGTGTTGTTGCCATTGAATACTGTAGAGAAAATATTAAACAATTGTTAAAGAGTTGAAGAAACGCATGTAAATTGCTTTGGTTAACTAACAGTTAGGTCTGATACTTCTAACAGAATAAATAGACAAACAGATACTCAGACATATACATTAACAGATATCCAAACACATCTTCAGAACCAATATCAAATCCAAACTTAATTAAGTAGATTACGATCTCACAATGTTTATAGTTTGAGGAGCAAAATAATCAATACTATCATGAAATCAATTAATACAACTACAAATGGAAACAGTTTCGTGCAACATCAATTTAAATCATCAATTTATGGAATCATCGATTTATATACAGCGATCGCAAGAGATAGCGAGTAAGAGGAAGAGAAAGAGAGACAAAGTATTGAAACTTACAAGGCTTGAAATTTTCAATTTCTCACGATGGCGAGATCGAACAAAATTTTTGTTGCGGCGAGATCATAATCATGAGAGAGAGAGGGAGAGATTCTTTTTTCTTGGTAAAAATTGAGGAGGGAAAAGAAAGGCAACTCTCTCTAAAAGACGACATGGAGAATTCAAATTAGGAAAGAATGACAATTGATTGAAAAAATAGGTTTTATAACTTATTGAATTTTTTAGGAGAAAATGATGTTAGCTGAATTTTTATAAAAAAACCATAATTTAGACATTTTTTACCTTAATTTTTTTAGAAAAATCAAATCTGATTTTAAATTTTTAAATAACTCTTCCAAAAAAATAAAGAGAGAGAGCTACAAATATTTGACTTGATACAATGTCGAGTCTATGGTTTCTAGAAAAATTATTATGTGTTGGGATAGCAATCATAGCATTATCAAGGGGAAATGAAGATTAGATAAGAGGAAGGCTTACCTGCTAGCCTCGATCCACCCCCACACCCAACAACATTCCGTTTCATCTCATTTCATTTCCTCTTCTCCCCGGCTCCATCTTTCATCTCCTTCTTCTCCTCCTCCTACTCCTGCTTCTTCTTCGAGCATTAGAGCAATAGCGGCAGCAGTGTGGTGTGTGTGACGTGTCCCCAATGTTCTCTTCCACGCCATTCGTCCTCTCCTTCACTCTCCTCCTCTCCCTACCTCTCCTCTTCCTATTAGCCCCACACGTCCTCCCTCCCACCAACCACCAAATCCCGATCCCCGCCGCCGACGAGATCTCCGATCAAGCCCTCTTCACCCGCGCCGTCCGATCTAAATCCTCATCCTCTTTAACTCGTCTCTCTCTCGACTCCCGCACAAAACCCAAGATCGCTTTCCTCTTCCTCACCAACTCCGACCTCCACTTCGCCCCCCTCTGGCAATCCTTCTTTTCCAAAACTACCCCCAATCTTTACAACATTTACGTCCACGCCGATCCTTCTCGCAACATCACCGTCCCTTCCGGCGTATTCGAAAACCGCTTCATCGCCGCCAAGCGAACCTACCGCGCCTCTCCGACTCTCGTATCCGCCACGCGCCGCCTACTCGCCACCGCCGTCCTTGACGACCCTGCCAACACCTTCTTCGCTGTTCTCTCCCAGTACTGCGTCCCTTTACACTCCTTCGGTTACGTCTATCGCTCCCTCTTCGCCGACCCCAATTTCGACAGGTCCGAATCTAACTCCCATTCGGGTCGGGTCATCAAGACCAGGAGCTTCATCGAGATCCTCTCCAAATCGACCCATCTCTGGAAGCGCTACGCTGCCAGGGGCAGGTTCGCCATGATGCCGGAGGTCTCTTACGACCAGTTCCGGGTCGGGTCGCAGTTTTTTCTCCTCACGCGCCGTCACGCGGTGGTGGTTCTTAAAGATCGGCAGCTCTGGAAGAAATTCAGGCTGCCATGTTATCGGGAGGACGAGTGTTACCCCGAGGAGCACTATTTTCCGACTCTGTTGTCAATGGTGGATCCGGATGGGTGTACGCATTTTACTCTGACCCGGGTCAACTGGACGGGTACGGTAAATGGGCACCCGTACACTTACGAACCCGGGGAAGTGTCAGCGGATCTTATTTCCCGGCTGCGGCAGTCGAATTTTTCGGAGTCGTATTTGTTTGCGAGGAAGTTCACGCCGGAATGCTTGAAAGCCTTGATGGGTTTATCGGAGAAGGTCATTTTCCGGGACTGAGCTCCAGATACTACATTTGCCATGGTACGTATTTTGATTTTAGCTTGTTTTTTTTTTTCATTTCTGATTATTATTCGAGAAATTTTGAAAAATACCCTCTTTTTGGCCATCAAATTGGTTTTTGACCTTGTTTTTTATAAATGTTGAAAACTGACCAAAAAGAAGGGATCAAAAGTCTTAATTACCCTCTAATTATGCAGCCAACTATGTTCAATCTCTACCGTTTTTTGGGTTCTCTCCGGCTAGACTCAGTGCTATACTCCAACTCCATCACTAACAGTTTCTCTCCGACGTACTATATACTTCTCTCCTTATTTACAACTGTCGTTTCCTCAATCATAGGGTGTGTTTGAGATTACTTTTAAAATGCCTAAAACGTGTTTGGATTATTAAGAATAATTATATATAAACAGATAAAAACTCAAAAAAATGAAAAAGTGATTTAGTTGAGTTTTAGAAGCATTTAGAAGTATTGGGGAAGGTGCTTTTTAGTTTTAAAAGCACTTTTGAAATTTTTTTAAAGCGCTTAGGAAGCAATCCCAAACAGGCCATAATCCGTAGCTGGTGTGTACTACATTCATTATCGTTTTCATAGTTCTTCAATTTAAGTCATGGTCTTAAGTTCTTAACCGGCCTATTTCATTCTTCAGCTTCCTTGTTTTAACTGGTCGTCAGGTCTTAACAATTACTTTATTAGTTTTTACAATTCCGCACCGTCTAATTTGTTGTTGACGATGCTGCATAGGCTCATCATGATCACCACTGCCATCGTCACCACCGCCATGGCGGAGACCTGCAAAGAGGAAGTCTCTTTTATTGGTTGAGTCGTTTTGCAGATTTGAGAGATTTGGAATTGAAAGTAAATAATTAAGGAGAGGAAGCACATGTGGTTTTTTTAGTGATGGCCTTCGGGCCTTCGGCTGTGAGTTTGGGTTTGGAGCAAGGTGTTTGATGGTGTATCAATTTTGGGTGTGACAGTGAGCTAGAAATCGAGGAAGTTTGGTGTCAATGGATGGTGAGCTATTCTAGAATGAGTGGAATCTAATGCTTTGAACAATGTGTATATGATGGAGTATATGACATCGTTGGAGAAGAGCCTTAGAGCCCATAAAAAAAGACAGTAGAGTTCAAACATTTCATTATTCGATTCGTTCCCCTTAACTGCATAATTATAGGGTAACTGAGACTTTTGATTACTTCATTTGGTCAATTTTCAACATTTATCAAAAACAAGGTCAAAAACCATTTTGATGACCAAAAAGAGGGTATTATTCAAAATTTCTCTATTTTTTCTGTGTTGACTTTGCGATGGAGTATTAGCTGGGAGAATGCTGACCCTTACAAGCACATTGTCTTGAGTAAACTTATACATTTGTGATGTTAATGAACTAGACTGGATTAGATTGCATATAATGATAGTGTGCTGATGTAAATGTTTAAGAGTGTTAATGACCGAAACTTATAATTGGGAGGTAGATACATAGAATATAGATGGCTTGACAGACTGAAAGAGTTTGCTTGCTAGTTGATACCACTGGGATGCCACTCTCGAAAAAGCTTCAATTTTTTAAATGATTGGATCCGAATCTTGTCCTTTTCTCTCTGTCATCCTTATCATTTGAGCTGGACTTCCTTCATTAAAGTTATGCTAACTTTCACACTTTAATTAATAACTGTGATGTGTGTATGATCTGCAGGTTAAATGAAAAAAGGCCAGTGAAGGTAAATTTTTGAAGTAGTTGGAGAAACTGATTGGGATGGTTGTTCTGGAGAGGCATAACAAGATTTGCCCACAAGCTACCAAACCCATAGGAAGGTCCCAACCAAATGTCCCCGTCTCGGAGAAGAAGAAGAAGTTAATATGTAAAGGGAATCCAAAGACAGTGTGAGAGAGAGAAAGAGAGGGAGACTTGAGGAAGGAAGTGAGTCCAAAGTTGTGCAAGTAGAAAAGAAAAAGCATAGCAAGGTACTTGTTCTTTACTTACTTGGCAAGTTTGTTTTTTTGTGGTGTATGATAGTAAGTGGTAGTGCACACTAAGACGGTAAAAGAAGCAGAGGGCAAGGAAAGCAGAAGAAGAAGGGACGTAGTGTGTTAGTTAGCCGAAGGTCCTTTGTCTTTTTGATGCGTGTAATTTGTACATATGTGAAAGAACCAAAGGCCAAGGAAAGCAGAAGAAGAAGGGACGTAGTGTGTTAGTTATCAGAAGGTCCTTACTTTTTGATGCATGTAATTTGTACATATGTGAAATGGGAATCTTTATCAATCAAGCTTTGTACTGGTGTGACAAGAAATAAGAAGAAAAGCGAGGGGAATAGTCTTTTTGACCCTGTTGTATTAAAGAAATTGGAAATGTCATAGAATGTTAGTTTGAAAGATTTTTTTAAGCAAAAGGTCATTATTTTGGTTGTGTATTTTCGTTTTTAGCTCTTTTTGTAAAACAATGTCTGGTAGTTAATACATCATAAGTGGATAGTATCTGCATATAATTAGAATAGTATGTTTAAAGAAACGTAGTGGGTTCATAATTTATATGTTCTAACACTTATAATTGGAGATCTATCATCTATACTCAAAGATAAACAGTTATTTTTCGTCATAGAAAATTTCTCACTTTCAAAAAACTCGTGATTTAAGTTCTAAACTTAAAATTTTACGAGATTTTATCACCAATACAAAAGAGAGAATTAAACTATTCAAAAGATCAATAGCAGTCTATCTTCGCCCTTTAGAACAAGCAATTCATAATCTCAAAATTATTAGAGAACAATCTTTTCTTGAAAATTTGTCAAGGGACAAAGCACAAACAGAAAATCTTTTGCATCGATTGTCCATTTGACTGTCTATTTGAGCATTGGTTAGATCCGCAGTCCAAATAGTATCAGAGTTTGCTATAGCTCAAAATTTCAAAGATTGGAACAGCATCTGAGGTAATAATAGAGAAACTAGATTCTCTATTAGACCTAATAGATGCAAGATAACAAGAATCTCTATCAGAAATGTCTAGATATAGAGAATATCTAGAAATTCTTCCAGTTATTAGCAACCAATTACATGGATTGGAAGCCAAAGTGGATTACATCCAGAATCAGCCGGAAGAAAAGTAAGAACTATTAACAAGAGTTAACAATAAAATCAAGAGACTACATCTTCAACAGATGAAGATCCTTGATTGTGTTCAAAAGATAGCTCGAGAACAAAAAATCAAGCGATAGTCCACCTCGATTAGTCATTAGAAAAACTAATGACTTCAAATCACTACAAGTTCCAAGAGGGAACCCACTGCCAAAGCCATTTTTTTTAGATTCTCAAACAAATTTGCCAGTCGTCAGAATAAGAGAATCTAAAAGACAAGATACTCGAGACGTAAACATGTTGAGTATCTTTAAGAAAACATCAGTGCAATTGTTGAACGCAGAAGAGTTTGAGTTCAACAAAATAAAAAGCAACGTCTGAAATACTTCAATTCCGAAGTTTAATTCAACCAAATCTACAAAAAATGAAGTTTTGATCTGATGGAAAGCCATTAAATCAAGATTCTTGAATTCAATATCCCAACAACGACAGGAGAAACAGATCTCCTTCTAGTAACACCTGAGGAGGTTTTTAAAGCAAGAAAAAGAAACTTCAATTTTATGCACATTGGAGCAGTTCAAGTTGGCATAAAGTTACTAGCCAGAGAAGACTTAAATTGCTCAGTCCTATGCCTCTTACAAGACAACAGGCTAAACGATTTCCAAAAAAGTCTACTAGGAACACTTCAAGCATCACTATGCAATCAAGTTGTATACTTCAATTGCTTCCCGAACTTTTCAACTAGCCTAGCAGATGCGGCTCACTATCTACGACTAAGAGTCAAACAGACGGCACGTCAATGAAGGAAGGTATGCAAGAGCTTGCAGTAGTTTATAGGATCTACTATAAACTAATAAGCACTACAATAGAGCCAAAAACCGAGATAACAAACATTCCTGACCTTACCACTGGTTTCCTTACAAATCTCAAAAACTATAATCAATAGATTCACAAGGTAACATGGGATGAGGTAATTTTCCCACTAGAGTGGAAATCATCCGGTCCAAGGGAGAAACCAGAAAGCTCGAAGGCAGCAGTCTACGAGAACAGAAAAACCGGAGATAACCTTAAGTTCAAAGGACATAGAAATAGTGATGTATCCTCGAAAACTTCAGAGGAGAAAGCTCTAGACCACTCAGGAGAAGCAACTCTACCAGAGAAATTGGTACTAAAAGTACCGGAATCTCTATAAGGGCTAACCCAATGATGGAATAAGACTTAGATGCTGAGTTAGAAAAAAACATCAACATGCTAAGACCAGGAAGTTCAAAAGCAGAAGATACAGAAGTCGAGGACATGGAAGAAGCAGAATCTTCACAACCATCACCCTCACAAACCACCACATTCAAAATTGGTGGAAAGACCAAACTTCCACACGGAAGAGGCCCTAGTGGAAAGAAGGGAGAAAAAAGCTCTCATAGATCCATTCCACAGGAAAATACTCCAAAGGTACCAATCACCCAACTAGAAGTATGGCTTGATCTAGACAAACCTCTAGACAAGAAAAAGTCCATCGACGAATGGGCAACTAGTCTACTGATGACAGTCTCCACAACCTACAAGAAGATTTAAAGCAAAAGACTTGCATACAGTCTTTAAATCAACTCACTTAGGAATGACAAAGAAGTATTACTTTCCTTTCAAAGAAACAATCAGAGGAAAACAATGGCCGGAAGACATAAAAAATGATAGGAATCCCTATACTTTTTCCACTCCGCCATATGATCAATTCTGCAGAGACATCTCATATGTTGGAAAAAAAACCAGAGAAATAGCAAAAACCAACATATATGCTTTCAAAATCTGCAACATGAAGTACTTCGAGGAATATCTGAATGAATTCTAAGAGTACTATTGCACCATAGAAGAATTTGAAAATATAGACTTGGTACACCTCCTACATTGGAAGCTTCCTGAACCATGGAGAACAACTATGAGAGAAAGTATAGAAGAAAGACCTCTAGAGTGGTTTTAAGTCGGAGGAGTTGCAGAAAGAATCAGGCAGTTGATGCGTGAACAGTGTAAAGTTAACACCAGAGAAAAAGTAGCTAAGCAGCAGCTCAGAGGAACAAGCGACTTCTGTTCCAAAATGATAGATGCAACAACTAACTAGGGATGCGAAGAGAAGAGGCATAAGAAAAAACACTTCCAAAAATGTCAAGAGAAACAGAAGGAAGAATTGGAGGTTCAAAAGAAGCTCAAACTACAGAAGACAAAAACAAAATCCCAGAAAGAGATTTTTCAAGAAGACAAGATTTCATCAAGAACCAAAAAAGAAGAAAACTTGCAGATGTTGATTATGCAAGGCTGAAGGGCACTATTCTAACGAATGTCCCAAGAAAGAGAAAAGAAGTTCGAATTGGCTCTTCTCAAGGAGTATGAAGAAGCCATGGAGATGGAAAATCTGAAAGGCTACGAGGTAGTCTATTCATCAGAAGCTGATGAAGAGATGTCTGTCTATTCGGTAAGTTCAGAAGATGAATCGATAGAAGAATCAGAATTAGAGTCTGAAGAAGAATATGAACATAGAAAGGTTTATCTTCTTGAGATAAAGAACTGGGAAGAAAGCACGGAGGAAGAAAAGATCTCTTCCTACAAGATCAATTTGAGATCAATCATCTGCGACTACTGTCAATGTAAGAAGAAAAAGGGACTCCCTATGTTTTGTGAAGCATCAGAGAAAACATATCACAAAGAATGCTTTATAGCTGAAGCAAGAAGAAAGATGAAGAAGGGTTCAATAAACTAGATTATTGAACAAGAGTACGAAGACTACTTCTATGAGATAGAAGAGAAGCAAGAAATTCTAGAAAAAACAAAGTTTGATACTACTACTAAAGAAAGAGTACTACCTACAATAATTTCAGCCCAAGATACAAAAAGAGAAGTAGTATCTGACTGGGAAGAAGAACAATATAAACCAGTCAAAGATACGAAAGAAGAAGTAGTATCTGAATGTGAAGAAGAACAATGCAATCCTTTTACAGAAGAGGAAGCAAGTTCTTTAAAACAGAATTTCTACAAGTAGATTCAGTAACTACATGTAGATTGGATTAAAGTTTCCAGGATACAAGAAGTATAATCTACACGCCTTTGTAGATAACGGTTTTAGTTTCAGTCTAGCAAAAAAGTTTGCTATACCAGAAAAATTATGGATAACTGATCCAAAGAGAAGTGCAACTGGAAAAACTGTAGAAGGAAGAAGAATCTTCATGAATACATTTGCCAAGAAGGTTCAAGTCTTGATAGGAGGAAGAACCTTTATCATTGAAAATATTTGACAATCAGAAAGCCAAGGCTCTGATGTTCTAATCAGGAATGATTTCCTGCTACAACAAATTTTCATCCAGAAGCCAGAAGTGAACATTTTATGCTTCGAGAAGAATCAGAAATTCTTCTGGACAGAGAGGCTGAAAGAAGCCAAAAGTATTGTTAGTCCAGGATTCACAGAGCAATATCAGAGATTGCAGCAGAATAGTTGTGGATACACACCAAGATTCGAAACCATACTGCAATATAAGCAACAAGATGAGTTGCTTATCGAGGAATCATTAGAAGAAGAAGAAGAAGATTTTGATGAAAGGGAATTCTGTAGGTTTCATGACAACAGAGAATTCAAGCATCCTGATGCTCTACCTCACGCCCCTACCAGAATTCAACTCAAAGAACATACTGTCTACAACATTCTCAAGAGAGACTGTGATAAGTGTAAACAAGAGAAATTCCTCAAAAAGAAAGCGAAGAACTACAAGAAACCTAGTATAAAGACTAGATTCGAGAATGGAGATCCTACCATTGTGCTACTTCATGATCAAGACAAGTATCATTATTATGTGTCTTATAAAGCTTCTGACAACCAACACGAGCAACAAGAGTTGCCCAGTGAAGAATCATCAGAAGACGAAGATGAGACAATTGAAGCAGCATTCGTAAGAGAGCATAATCTCAAGCACTTCAAGGCTAAGCTTGAAAATAGAAAAAGCATACCCTTGGAGAAATCAAAGAAATGCTCAGAAAAAATATCGATATCAATCATCTGAAGTTTTGGGAGAAAGACCCAATGGTCTTTGAGCTTAAGTTACATGACAAGAATTCCATATGTCACGTAAAAGCTATTCCCTAATACAAGGAAGAAGATCAAAAAGGAGTTCAGAAAGGATATAACTGATCTTTTAGAGAAAGGATTGATAAGACCGTTAAAGAGTCCTCATCATGCTCCAGCCTTCTATGTCAGAAACCACGCAGAAGAAGTTCGCGAGAAAGCAAGAGTTGTGATAGACTACAGAGACGTCAATAATAAAACCGTAAAATATGGTTATCAGATAGCACAAGCAAGAGTGCTAATCATTAGGCTTAGAGGAGCCAAGGTGTTCTCAAAATTTGATACTAAATCAGGGTTTTGGCAAGTCAAAATGCATCCTGACAGCATTCGGAACTCCACATGGACACTATGAATGACTAGTAATGTCTTTCGGGCTGAAACAAGCTCCATCCATTTTTCAGAGAAAAATAGACAACATATTTAAGCAAGTGGCAAACTTCTGTGTCGTCTATATAGACGATATTCTTGTGTTCTCAAAGAGCAAAGAAGAATACATGAATCATCTCTTTGAAGTAGCCAAGCTCATCGTTCAACATGGAATCATCTTAGGAGAAAAGAAAGTATTTCTCGTCCGGGGTGAAATTGACTTCCTAGGGATTATCATAAAGAAATGAGTCATCAAGCTTCAGCCACATATCTTAGAGAAAGTCTGAAAATTCTCAGACAAAATTTCTGATGCCAAAAGTCTACAGAGATTTTTAGGAGTCATAAATTATGGAAGAGATTTCCTTCCAAAAATTGTTGGATTAACAGTAATCTTGTCGCCCAAAACAAGCTCAAAGAGAGCTTGGAAATTTACAGAAGATGACGAGAAAATCGTCAGGAAAATCAAAGAACTATGCAAAAATTTGCCACCACTTCATCGACCCGAAGAGAATAACAAAATCATCCTTCAAACTGATGCTAGTGACAACTTCTGGGCAGGTGTAGTATTGACAAGAGAGCCAGGCACTAACACCGAAAAGATTTTGAAATTCTGTAGTGGAAAGTTCAATGCTGCAGAGCAGAATTATTCCACAGGGAAAAAAGAAATTCTAGCTATCAAAAAGACAATCAAGAATTCTCTAGCCTTTCTAAGAAAACCTTTCACTGTGAGAACAGATTATGCCAGAGTGAAAATTTCAAAAACTTCAAACTTGATAAAGCCGCTAATAGGGGAAGATTAGCAAACTGAAAATTATTTCTTAACCAATACAATTATGATGTGAAATTGATTGTAGGTAATAGGAACTATCTTCTGGACACTTTAACAAGGGAAATGGCCATGTACAGAATAAGTTAGAGAGACAACGAAGGTCGTAACCCAAGAAGCAGGAGGTCAGGAAAGGAACCTAACCAACAAAAAGAACCAGTTGAAAATGTCCTCAAGAGTTTTTTGCTGCGTCGCAAAAGACCAGCCTTAACTTCCCAATCCCAGGGGAAATGATTAGCTAGCCTGTCTCAAACGACAGATGGTAAAGGTAAATCAAGACCGTTGATTGCTGCTGCTTTGCCAAAAAGCAAAGATTTTCCTACAGGTTTCTTGAACATCTTCAGCTACCAGCTGAACACTTTCTCAGAAGCAGTCTTCCAGACTGACCAAAGTCTAGCATCCTACTAGAAGGCACTATTAGACAATTTGATGTTTTCCTTCCAAGAGAATGACAAAAGGTTCATGGTAGAGACCATCGACACCTTGGTAGTAGAACTAAGTCAAAAGAAGAAACTACCGAGTATAGTAAATGAACTAGCAACGTTGTACATTAGAACTGTACAGAGTGCTAAAATTCTTATCCAGACACTAAAATAATCAGAATGGTTCAAGTTCCACAGACATATTGGCACACGTACACCGGATGAAGATCTCCTCGACACATTCTTCATTGTCCCAGGACACTTCCTGGGAAGGTATTTGGTAAATGTTCAGAGTAAACATCCGCAAAAGCACAAGTTGTGGTTAGTTGAGAATTGATTTGTTCATAATCTATAGACAAAGACAAATGAAGATCTCAAAGGATTGCCAACAATTATATACAATACAGTCAATAATGTTATGAAGAGCAACTGCATTCTCAGACTAAAGTTCAGATCTATTCTTCTATACCATTATGTCAGGATCATCCAGGGTCAATATCTACAACAAGCATGCGACAGATACAATGGAAACCCAAATTCTAGTATTCCATGGATGAAGGCTATGACGTTGGAATATATCAAGTAATCGAAGAAGATCAAGATATTACATTTCTTGGGTCAGAGGAAAAGATAATAGTCACTACATACGACCATCTAGAGGTCGTTATAAGTGATCTGTTCATCCCCCTGAAAAAGAAGGAAATAGATTCCTCCCTCACCTTTACTCATTGGCTTGGAAAAATCGAGAGAGAAAGAAGCTACCAGATGTATACAGATATAGATATGGAAGAAAACGGGACAAGGAGAAGGATAAGGTATGAAGACCCTTACCTTGGGGATAACTTAGAGGTATACGATGACCTGTAAAGACCGATAAAAATCATGTTGTCCTCTTCCTCTTAGTGGGAGATATCTTTATCCTGAAAATCTGCTTTCCGAAAGAAGACAATGAAGGAAAGAAGATGCCCTATCTTCATCAGAGCACTATGGCTAGAGGAGTCATTATTTTTAGTTTGTGTTTCAGTTTTGCTTTGGAAATCCGCTCTCTATATAAAGAGCATCAAGTCTTAGTACGAGGTATCGAAAATCAGAACAAGAGAATTCTATCTGAGAGTAGAAAGCCAGAGAGTTTAGTTTGTGAGTGAAGAGTCGAAGAAACTATTCAGCTTCTCTATCCTTGAGTAAGTATGTCTTTTACTATGAGTGGCTAAACAACTTATAGCTATTTACCAGAGAGTGAGGCTTTAGATCTATAACTTGTATTCATGTTGGAATAAATAAACTATGGTTTCCCACAAAGCTTCGAGTTTTCATGCATCTTCATAAAACTCATTTAAACTCCTCTGAGAGGCGGATTACCGCCCAGAAGGTGGAACAAATGAGTTATATTTTTTTTACTTGTTCATACTCGTTTTAATTCCCTAGGAGGCGGACTACCGTCCAGGAGGTGGAAAGAAAGGAGTTGTCTGATATTAGTAAGTAGTACATACTGTCCATAATATAGTAGTACATTCATCACACGTTAGTAGTACATACATTACATGTCAGTAATGTCTAATACTTACATCAACGAGTAGTAATGTCTAGTACATTCATTATATGGTAGTAGTACCTGCATTTCATGTCAATAGTGCATTACTGTTCAACAAACGAAAAACCTTTTTAAACCAAAGGCCAGTCAACAGTGAGTGCGCTAGCAGTAACCAGGCAAGAGACCAGTAGGTGAAACAATGGCATGATGAAGGCTAATTTTGACTAGAGGTTGAAGAAATGTAAGAAATTTGAGAATGGTGGCATGCTTGTAATTGTTTAAATTAATTATGTCGTTTTGGATATAAAAGTGACCTTGTGAGTGGAGTGACCTTATTTGGGAGGAAAGAATTCAAAATGACCTTATGTGTAATTTATCTTAAAGAAACCAGATCCAATGCCATTGCACCATATGTTTTCTCCTTTCCTCTTTTATTGTCACTCTTTCCTTTTCCTGCTAGCACCAAGAAATTAGAAACATGTCAAAGAAGGAAGGCTGGTTCTAATTGTGAGCATGCATTATGTGGCACTGTACTTTGTTTGGGATCATTTGATAATTTCCGAAATTTCGAATTTCTCTGTTGGTTCTAAGGCCATGTTTGGTTGGCAGAATTTGAGAGGAAAGGAAAGTGAGAATTTCTTGTGTTTCGGAGAACTCAAGAAAGGAAAACAAGTCCAAGAGAAGAGGAATTTCAGGAGATATTGATTCCCTCCAACCTCCATGGTATTTTATTTCCCTCCCTTTTCTCAACCATTATTTAACTCTCTAAACTTCTTGAGTTTTGTGCGAACTCAATCATGACCCAATTATATATATTAAAAACACTTATTTTTCTCTTCTTTTTGATTACTATTCCATAGTTGCCAAACACCACATAAGAAAAAAATACAAAATTTTTGTTTCCCTCCCCATGAGAAAGGAAAGGGAAAGTAAACTTTACTTTCTTTTCCAGAAGCCAAATGAGGCCTAACTGTGAGCATGCATTATCCCGAAACAATAAAACTTTTTGATGAAGCACTATCAATTAGTATCAAATAATATTGAACAAGCCCCATGAGATTGCATGGAGCTCGTGCTTGGCCTTCGTAGGATTGGAATAAGACTCGTAACATCTTCAAAGTATATTAGGTAGGATAACAGAAGTTGTAGTCTTTTGGTCAGTTTGGTGTACTGGCATAAGTCATAAGTCATAAGTTGCTGAAGAAATGGGATCCATTGTTCCGTTGTTTCTTTTTTCTTCAGGTTTAAGTAACGTATGTGCATGTTTTGCTGGGAGTGTCGACTTGTTTTTGAGTAAATGGAAACATCATGGCTCTGTTGTTAGAAGGTCGAATGTGGCGAGGTAGCAATGCTTTATAGTATACTACGTTCATGTCTGGGCTGTCCTTGTTGATTGAAATTCAATTCAAATATGATGATACAGACGGGGACGGGGACGGGGACGGGGACATATGAGCTGTAATCCTGGTATCAAAATGTATGAATTCGAAATGGAAACAACCTCGCACTCGCACCACATGAAACCAATCATAATAAATCAATTGGGGTAGGCCAGCCAACCAATGTGCTAGGCAGCTAGCTTTGCTTTTAGACTTTTACTGAATTACGACTATTAGGCCATCTCCAACGAGGGAGCTGTATAGTGTGTCTAAGGTTAAATTTTAGTCCCGTGTTTGGATCTGATCGGTGATATGTCTGTTAAATCAATTATAGTTAAATTTTTATAAATTAATAATTTTTAAATTGATAAATTTTATTAATTTAACGAGATATTAGGTAATCAATAAAATAATAATTTATTAATTTAACGAGATATTATATAATTAATAAAATAATAATTTATTAAATTATTGGTTTATTAATAACTTATCAATATAAAATATTATTATTGTTGTACTTTATTCAATGTAAATCATTTTTTAATTTATTGTATTATATTAGTAAATGTGTTATAAGAAAATAACACCAAAAATTAATATCATGTTAGACCAATTTCAATAGCTTCTCCATATTTGAGTTTTTTCTCTATTTTGGAGAATATTTTAGTTGTTTTGCTCCAAGAGATTCCTTAAACACATTTCCTAAAATAGGAAATGTAATGAGAGAGAAAATAATGTTCTTTATATTTATAGCAATTTCTATATTTTAAAGGAAGAAAATGGACACATAAACAAAAAGGAAGAAAATGGGGAAGAATAATAAAATCTGAAAAATGGGAAATATGTTGGAGTTGAAACATAAAATGTATCGTAAATTGTGTTTTTTGTTTCCCTATAATAAAGAAATTATAGAGAAGCTGTAGAGGATGCTTTTAAGAAAAGTCCAAGATGATATTAATTTCACGAAGTAACAAGTTACACTTGCGTCATTCTTCATGAGTTTATCATAAATGAATAATTAATTATATGTATTAAGACATTATTAATTTATATATTACATGGGGTCTATATGAATTCTCGAATTTCTATTATCTTATAAATTTAGCGAATTATTAATTTATCACGTTATCCTCAAGTCAGGACAGGCAAAAAATATGATTTTAACAAGGTTATTAATTAATCGAGGTTTTACTCTATGTTTTTTTTAGAAATAAGTGTGCGGAGAGATCGGTTGAGGCTATAATATTAATGAAGCAGCCTAAAAATTATAGAATGCACCCCAAGTCTGTGCACCCTTAGATTTTTTTACAAAACTTCAACGTGGAAACATATGAACCTTCCACTGTTTTGACTAATTTGAAATTTGGCTGAGCCCATAATAAACGTGGTGTATGCGATCTACTACGTCCCTAGAAAATCAACTGCCGAAAAATTCACCTCTATCCTCAGGATTTTTCTGCCGCCACTGTGGAAATCCATCTCCTCTTTCTCCGCGCCATCTCCCTCCTTCTCTCTCTCCCTCTCTGCCAGCCACATCGCCGCCCAAACTCAACAATTCTTCTGACTCAGCGACGTTGGTGTCGTTGACTCCGTTCTCTTCTTCTTCGAAGTTGTCCGGCAGTAGGAGCATAAGAATTATAGTGGTGCAGGAGTCGGACGACAACGAGTTGGCCACTACAATCGATAGAGTCGAGTCGTAGTACTCGCCGGAAAGTGAACTCTTTTCGAAGCTACTCCCGCTTGACTTCCGCTGTAGCTCCATCGACTACGACGGGTACACGTTGCCGCAGCCGATCCAATTTCCTTGATTCTCTCTGTAGTATCCATCGCTGTGACCTCCCAATCGAATATTCTGCCGTGGGTGACTCCCTTGGCCTTCTTCCCTTCCAACTCATAAAAAGACGCTGCATTGGTCGCAATCGCGAACTGGTCGTCGAGGACCTGGCTCAGAAGAGTGTAGTTTGATCTCCTGTTGGGTTTCCATCAATACTATTGGTCACAAAACCCTAGAATCCCTAAAACCCGTCATCGTTTATGAGGTAGCAAAAATCATCTTTTAGAAGAATTTGGTGAATTTCTCTCTCCAGATTGTCGGAGATTGACCCCAAAGTAGTCATCATTGTCGATGATTTTATACTTCAATATCGGTATCGGAGAGGGCTGCGGAGCCATTAAATTAAAGAAGACAACAGATTGGCATCGGAGTTTGTCACATTTTGTGACGACCAGGTTTACCGGTAACAATAGAGTTACAGTGGAGTCGCAATGGACAAAGACTAGATTCATATAAACTGAACTTACCATAAGCTTAGTCAAACTTCAAAAAATTTGATGACCTATCACATTGTGACATGTGTCATATAAGAAATTTAGTCCTTATGGTGCTTAGCCTTAAGGTGTATAGCAGCTTGATCCGACATACTAACGAAAGATGATGGCAACGAAACCACCCCACTGTTAGTGCGTGATCCCGTATCACACAAATACCGCACACGTAATCACTACAAACGGGTCAACACAGCTTAACCAAACACAATACAGCAACACAAGCTTCGACTTTAAACAACGAAACAACACCATCCGAACGTCCACGCGTTCGGAATGACAAACGGAAAGTACCAGAATAGGTAAATGGACAAGAGACAGGATCCCACATCGAAGAACAACAAAAGGCTCCATACTCAACCACCAATATAAGCAACACATTTATGACAGATACAAGGTACGCCCGTTACTCTACCAATACTACTGTTACACTTCATACATTCTAACTAGAGGGTTGGAGAGTCAAAGGCGGGAACACCCCGTCAAGACTCCTAACGCCCGTTTGGTGTATTATTCTTAACAGCAGGTAAATGACGACATACGTGCGATAATCCAGATCACCCGAAATAGCTCCATCCGATCTTCTGCTAGAATCCCTTACGAAATTTGGTAGAAACAATTGACGCCGTCTGTGGGAAACGAGCGATCGTAAACCACGTACAAACCAATAAAAAAAAGAGCCCAAAAATAAAACCCGGCACCATAAATGGCGGTAGAACACATCACACCCGAAAGCCAGAAGATAAGAGACACACAAGTAGACACCATCAGCAGCATTAACGACTTAACGGAGGACGAAGCGGCAGCCCACCTCGTAAAGGAACTCCAAACGGTAAGAACCGAAAGAGATCTGGAACGCCAAGCCCGGCAGCGATTGGAGGAACGACTTGACGCGTTCATACAAAGCCAGAAGATCCAACGCGATGAGCCGGGACCGATAGAGGAACCAAGGGCGGGTAGGCAGGTCATCAGAATCAACCCACCATGGAGACTGCGAAACAACCAACTTCCGGGACCATCTCCACAGCCCGAACGCATACAAGAATATGATGACGAGGAACCAGTTGCGACAATCGAGGATACCATGCTTCGAAGGATGGAAGAAATAGAGGCCAAAATCACATCACTTAAGAAAAGCACGCACACTAGACCAAAATGGATGTACACTCCCCGCATAAGCCCATTGTTGGACGATATCATAGCACAGGGCAGGGACCCATATTCCAAAACAGTCAAGATCGGCCTGTTCAACGGGAAGGGAGACCCATGAACACATATCGATGAATATCAATTTGACACCACAGGCACCCAGTAATCGAACACAACCGTCTGTTTCTTGTTCCAAGAAATGCTAACGGAAGAAGCATGAAACTGGTTCTACGAGGTGCCCACAGGATCCATCCACTTGTTCGAGGAGCTAACAGAGTGCTTCCTTAAATGGTACTGGCTTCAGGGCAAGTACAACACCACCAACACACTCCTGAAGATCAGTCAAGGGGACAAGGAAAACCTATCCAGCTTCATCAATCGATGGAGAGCCCTTACGAACACGTGCAGGAACATCGATAAAAACGTGGCAAAAACGGCGTTACTAGAGAACCTGATGGGAACCCCGTTCGTGGAGAAGAAGTTGGTTAGAAAGGACCACCTCGGGTATGACGAGGTCATCGACCTGATCGTCCAAAAGGCCCTAGTAGAAACCCATGTATACGGGGCACAAGGTCCGAACCCAACAACACCCTCGAAAACACCCTAAACACACAATCACCCACCACCCCCCCCATATAGCCAAAAGCCTACCACCAAAAACATAACCCGAATCAACATCCCGCAAATGCGAGAGTCACTACCGCGAACATAAAAACAACAAACAGTACCGGCAAGTGCAATACGGACGGGAACCACTACCCCGATAGAACCCGCAACCACCCAGAGATCCCCACCAATGCCGCACGATCTTCTTGATTACCCAGGCCACGAGCAAGGTGATGCTCAAGCAAAATAAATGCCAGATCCATCCACAAATGCCGAGGGCACTCGGTATCGCCCCCATGCGGAATAACAGAGGAACGTGGTGCATGTACCATGATTCGAACACCCACAACACCAATGACTGCAAAATCCTGGCAAGGGAAATCGCACGGCTACACACGGAGGGAACGCTAATCTTCCAAAAACCGAACGCGGAATGACAAATCGCAAACATACGAACGAGGGGCAGCATCAACAACATCTCGGGAGGGAAGCGGAAGGCCGAGTCCTACGCAAACAAGAAGTACCCCGCCCAAGGGACGTATTCGCAGTATACCCCGGAAATCCGCCAAAGGCAGGTTAGAAGGACTGGCCTCCAATCACTTTCTCTTATATTGAAGAAGAAGGCAACCAGAACAGCACACTCGCATTCATCATTGATAGAATGGTGGATCGATATCTGGTCAAGCGTATCCTCATCGACAATGGGGCCTCCGTCAACATCATCTTCAGGGAGGCATACGAAGGACTCAAATGCCTGAGGTGCAAGATGACACAGAACCATGAGAGCATTGCCAGCTTCTCAGGCAAAACCACCTACCCCCTAGGCAGCAACTATATGCGAATCGGCATCAGGATGCCAGAAACCCCCCAGAACGAGATCAGAACGGACTTCGTTATCGTAGACATTCGCACATCCTACAACATGATTCTTGGCCAGCCATGCATCTCGAATCTAAGGCTGATTATCGCTAGCCACATGCTCCTTGCAAAATTCCCGACGGACTACAGAATCGGCACGGTCAGGGGATACGATTTTATGGAAAAGATTGCACGAACGGATGAAGACAACACGCGATCGGAGGTACTCGTGGTAGCAGAGGGCTCTCCCAAAGAACAACAACTTGATGACCCACGAGATGGACTGAACACTATCCGGCCCGCCACGGAACGAGAAAGGCTACACACGATACACCTATCTAGCGACCACCCAGAGCACACGATCAGCATCAGCATGTAGCTAGAACCTGACATAGTAGCCTGACTAGTTCAGGTCTTATCGGACTGCCAGCAGGTGTTCGCATGGTCTTACACGAATATGCCCGAAAATTGGGGTGATTCTCGTTGTCCAAGATCGATCAGCTGGTGGACGCCACCGCCGAACACGAATTGCTATCCATGATGGATGCATATTCAGGGTATAATCAAATCCTAATGAATCATGCAGACCAGGAGGCCACTTGCTTCACAATGGACGAGGGACTCTACTGTTACGTTGTCATGCCGTTCGACCTCAAGAACGTAGGCTCCACCTACTAAAGATTGTTGAGCATTATATTTGACGGGCTAACGGACGAAATCGTCGAGGTCTACATTGACGACATACTGGTCAAAATCAAAAAGGCAACGGACCACCCCGAATACCTACGAACCGTACTCGAGCTCTTGATCAAGAATGGCATGCGATTGAACCCGGCTAAGTGCACATTCGGCGTAACAACAAATAAGTTTCTCGAATACATCATCAGCAAAAGGGGCATCGAGGCCTCAACAACGAAGGTCAATGCCATATTAGACATGCAACCCCCCACGACCAAGGCTAAACTCCAAAGCCTAACAAGAAAACTAGCATCCCTCAATCGCTTCATCTCTCGCTACTGCGACAAGTGTGCTCCATTCTTCAAGGCCCTCCGAACAACAAACAAATGAAACGACATTTGGACAACCGACTGTGAAGCCGCATTCACATCCATCAATCAATACTTGGCCTTAATCCCTCTCCTATCCAGGACTGTGAAGGGAGAAACCTTATATCTATACCTATCTGCTTCTCTAACGGCCATTAGTTTCGCTCTGGTTCGGAGGGAAACAAATTCGGAACTGCCAGTCTTCTTTGTCGGAAAGGGTATGACACCACCCGAGACCCTTTACCTAACGATTGAGAAGGTAACACTCGCACTCATAACGGCAGCAAGGTGACTCAGGCCGTACTTCCAGGGCCACTGCATCCACGTCCTCACGAACGTTCCATTTTGACAAGTATTGCAATCTCCCGATCACTATGGCCGTTTAGCAAAGTGGGCCGTCGAACTAAGTGAATACGACATCAATTATACCCCCTGGACAACAATAAAGGGCCAGGCTGTCGCAGACTTCATAGCCGAGTACACCGAGGCCGAGAACACAACATAGCCTGCCCTAAACCGCATGCCATCCGTTAGCACGGATATACATAAGGAAGAACCCCCAAAACCTGAATCACCACGGAACCTCTACGTGGACGAATCATGTACCAAGAACACTAGTGGGGCTGGAATCATTCTTACCGGGCCTGGAGGCATACGAGCTGAGTACGCACTTAGATTTGAATTCAAAGCAACAAACAACGAAGCAGAATGCGAAGCTCTCATTGCCGAACTACAACTAGCTCGAAACTCAGAAGCCCCAAGCATCAATATCTTTAGCGACTCGCAACTGGTCGTTAGCCAAATCCGGGGTGATTTCAAAACAAAGGGTGATACAATGACGGCATATCTCGGTTACGCCCACATGATGCTAAGTAAGTTCAAGTTTTTCAACATCAACCACATCCCCAGGGGAAGAAACACAAAGGCAGACGCGCTCGCCCATTTAGCAACATTGCCCATACAAACGGAGCCGGGACAACGGGTAGTTGAAGTCCTAAAAAGACTAAGCATCACGAAAACATCAGAAGAGATCTTTGCCATCGAGCCACACGTGGCCAGCTAGATGGATCCCATCATTAAATACAAAACAAAGGGTGAACTCCCAGACCGGGCAGAAGCGTGAAACATCATAGCCAGAGCAGTTAACTTTAGCATTCGACACAACATCCTGTACAGACAAGGGAAGACATGGGCCAACCTCAAATGCGTCATACCAGAGCAAGGTGACATGATACTAAGGGGAATCCATTCGAGCGTATGTGTCCCCCACACAGGAGCACAATCCATCGCATAGAAGGCATTCCGAAGTGGATTTTGGTAGCCCACCATCCATGCTGATGCAACCACAATACTACGACCTGCCACCAATGTCAGCTATATACACACAAGAACCATACGCCCGCGGTCCCCTTTTCGATCCTCACTTCCCCAGTTCCGTTTGCACAGTGGGGACTCGATCTCATCGGAGAACTTCCAAAATCCAAGGGCCAGTATCGCTACATCATCGTCATTATTGACTATCACATCAAGTTTATCGAGGCCGAACCGATGGTCAAAATTACAACAGAAAAGGTGAAGAGATTCATGTGGCGTTTCTCTACTGTCGCTACGACACCACACTCAACATCATAACGGATAACAGGCCACAATTCCACAACGAGGAGCTCAAGGCATTCTGCAGAAGACAAGGCACTAATCTGGTATTCACATTACCAGCACACCCCCAGATAAACGGACAGGTCGAAACAGCAAACAAAATTATTAAAGAGGGAATCAAGAAGAAAATTGAACTCATTGAGAAAGGGGAAAAACACCTGGTATGGACGATGGCCCACACTTTTCCCCGAGATACTATGATCGATCCAAATGACCGCAACGGCAACAACTGGAGAAACTGAAAGGACCCAACCCCGATTTAACTATCTAAACCGGAGTCGAACCCCTTCGAAAAATACGAACCAACAAAAATTTTCCGAAATTTGGGCAGAGTTTCGTTACTAGCGTGGAATTACCTTAACCTGCACGCGGAAAATACACTTCATCCTATGCCACAAAAAGCAAACCGTGGGCACCAATCCCATCCGGATTTCTCAACAGCAATATAATCAACAAACAGTAAACATACTGTACCATATATATGTATATCCGAGAAAATCCGTATAAACAAGTATCAGAACGTATCAGAGCGACCTCTAATATAAAATATATACAACATGTACATCAGTAGGTGAAACTGAAACCTACTGGAAAACACAGGTGACTCTGATCACTAGCCTCCAAACCGCGACGTGAAAACACCAAACCTGAACTGCAAACTGGGCACGGAAACCGAAAAGCCCAGGGGAAAGACAATAAACACGTTAGAGTGAGTGGACGAAAATAAATGTCTTTCACCGAGTATATATGTTATAAAAACATATGCGAGTCCAGGTAAATAAAAACATAACATGGTACACGAGGTAAAACTCACACTCCTCCAGTGTACTGAGCATGCAAGTAAAATCTCACGGGGTCACTCATGGACTCCTCCGTGCTAGTACAGTCTGAACCACGGAGTCTCTCTGACTTCCACGTGATTCTAAGCCAGAAATGGCCTCGGTTCCGGGGAATACGCCCCTCACCGGTCTGGTTGGGGAATCGCCCCTCCAGGCGGCCCTCCGTCGGGGATCAGCCGACGAGGCAAGGTGTATCGATACAACAACAACATAACCAAGACTGTACTCTGTGTAAACCAAATCATAAACATTTCGATGCAAATGCATGAAACAGCATATTTATGTATGTATACTCGTATACGTATATCCGTAAAAATATAATCGTATAATCGTAAAACACATGCTCATTTAATCCGAAAACTCATATGCATGCTCAAGTTCATATATCATATAAAAGACTCGCAATCGTTTCCGTGAAAAGAAATTGTCCACTCACAGATCAGCTAGCGCAACTCGCGCTAAACACGTGGTCCGGCGGAAGTACCCTCGCCCGAAGCACGATCACGATCCAAATCTCGATCTCGATCTCCTGAATATATATAAACATAACTGATCAAAATTGTAATCCACAACACTGAACGGATGCACGGAAACCAACCGTTCCCGAAAATACAAAATGCGGTGCAAAATGAATTACGGAAATCCCGAAATCCCCACTCGAAATCTCGACTGAAAATCGGCTAACCAAATTAACCCGAAAACCTCCGTACGATAATCAGGGCATGATTACGAGAAAAATGACATTAAAAACGTCGAAATCTGAAAAGTTGACTTTCTGACCACCGTTGACCGCCGTTGACCGCCGCCGCCGGCGGCGGCGCGCCGTCAACGGAGGAATCCCACGGCCAAACTCTCCAGTCCTCTAGGTCTCATCAAGGCGAACATGTTTCCCTTCTACCCCGAAGGCCAATTTCAAACACAACCTCTCCAATTTGTCCAAAATCCGATCGGTGAACATAATCCGGTGACCAATTCGGGTCACCCCCAAAACTCATCCTCAACCCCAAATACTCATACCATGAGACTCAGAGAGATGAGGGGAGTCGAATGCCCCTAATCCCCACCTCCAAATCTCGTCGGAGCTACCACCACCGTCGACGGCAAACTCATCAAACTCGGCCCTAATCGGCCTCCACCAAAACGGGTCTAAAACCATTCAAACCCAAGCCATACACACTCGAAATCACAAGAGGAATCAAACCGTACCTGTCCCGAGGTGAATCGTTGCCGGAATCCGGTCGCCGGAGTTCACATTCCCGTTCGGGAAACCTCCCCTTCTCGGCAGCTCTTCCACTTTCCAAAATAGGAAAGTCAACCAAAAGTCAAAGCTTGGTCAAAGTTCACAATGAAGTTTCCGACAATTCACGACTATTTTTCGACTTTTCGATATTTATACTCGTCCCTCGGGTCAAACGACGATTCGAAATGGATAACCATCACAATTCGGATACACTCGAAACAATCGGATAAACTCGTCGGAACCTGAAACTTCAAATAATCATAAAATATTCCTCGATTATCGGAAAAATCTTCCGAAACCGCCCACGAACTCGAAATCACGTACTCTACAACTTCCGTGAAGACACTCAACTCAAATTCTCGACTGAAAACATAGTCGCGAACCAAATCGGCAAACTACACAATATCGTAAAACTGCGACTATAACCAAATCTCGAGAATCGTGCCCAAACACACAACTGATTCTGGTTCGGGTCGTCACAAATCTACCCCCCTTAAAGAAATTTCGACCTCGAAATTTACGTACCTGTCATGTGAACAGATGAGGATACTGCTCCCGCATACGCTGCTCGGTCTCCCAGGTGGCCTCCTCAACTGAGTGGTTCTGCCACAAGACCTTCACCAGCGGAATCACACGGTGCCTCAGCTCCTGCTCACGTCGATCGAGAATCTGTACTGGCTCCTCAACATACGATAAGTCCTCTCTAATCGGCAACTGCTGTGGGGCTATCACATGTGAAGGATCTGAGATGTACTTCCGCAACATCGAAATATGGAAGACATCATGCACACGAGCCATCTCTGTCGGTAACTCAAGTCTGTAAGCAACAGCTCCAACCCTCTCCGTAATCTCATACGGACCAATATACCGCGGTCGAAGCTTGCCCCGCTTCCCGAAACGCACAACTCCCCGCCACGGAGATAGTTTCAGGAAGACCCAATCACCAACCTCGAACTCTAAACTCTTCCTCCTCACATCCGCGTAACTCTTCTGCCGATCCTGGGCAATCTTCAGTCGATCTCGAATAATCTGAATGTCCTCCATCGTAGTTTTCACCAAATCCGGACCAATAAGCCAACGCTCGCCCACCTCACTCCAACACAATGGAGTGCGACACTGCTTCCCGTACAAAGCCTCGTACGGTGCCATCTCAATACTGGCCTGATAGCTGTTGTTGTAGGCGAACTCAATCAAGTGTAACTGCTGATCCCAGTTTCCACGAAACTGCAACACACATGATCTTAGCATATCCTCAAGAGTCTGAATGGTCCTCTCGGACTGCCCGTCAGTCTGAGGATGGAAAGCTGTACTAAATCGCAACTTCGTGCCCAAAGCTCGCTGTAAAGCCTGCCAAAACTCAGAAGTGAACTGACTATCACGGTCAGAAACAATGGATACAGGCACACCGTGCAAGCGAACAATCTCTGATAAGTACAACTTGGCCAATCTGCCCACTGAAATCTTCCCTGGAAGTGCAAGAAAATGTGCAGATTTCGTCAATCGATCAACGATAACCCAAATGCCAGTGTTGCCCGCCGAAGTACGCGGCAACTGATAGACGAAATCCATCGTAATATGCTCCCACTTCCAAACTGGAATCTCAAGTGGCTGTAATTTCCCTGCAGGTTTCTGTCTCTCCGCCTTCACCTGCTGACAAATCAAACACCGACTCACGTACGTGGCAATCTCCCGCTTCATGTTGCGCCACCAATAGTACGCTCGAAGTGTACGAAACATCTTCGTACCCCCGGGATGCATCGCATACGCTGAACTGTGGGCCTCGTCCAGAATCTCCTTCTTCAAGTCCTCGTCCCTGGGTACACATAATCTGCCTCTGAATAACAACGTACCGTTGTCGCTCAATCGGAACTCTGTAGGCACACCATTCTGAATCATGGTCTTCTTGCTCAACAAGTAAGGATCTGAATCCTATGCCTCCCGTACCTGATCAACCAATACGGGTCGTACCTGAAAACTAGCCAACAAGGCTCCATCATCATCATAACCAAACACAGCACCCGTAGCCCGTAACTCGGCTAACATCGATACTCTGGCCACACACATATGAAACATTGAGGCTCCCGATTTCCGGCTAAGTGCATCTGCCACAACATTGGCCTTCCCTGGATGGTACTCGAAAGTGCACTCGTAATCGTTGATCAACTCCATCCATCGGCGCTGCCTCATGTTTAGATCCGGCTGTGTCCGCAAGTAAGTGAGACTCTTGTGGTCAGTGAAAATCTTACACTGAGCACCATACAGGTAATGTCTCCAACTCTTCAACGCTAACACAATAGCGGCTAACTCCAAATCATGCGTCGGATAGTTGACCTCGTGCGGTTTCAGCTGTCTGGAACCATATGCCACAACTCTACCATGCTGCATCAACACACAGCCAAGGCCCAACTTCGACGCGTCACTGTACACAACATACTCACCACTGTCGTCTGGTAATGTCAGAACCGGTGCGGTAGTCAATCTCTCCTTCAGGAGCAAATAACTCTCCTCGCACGCATCAGACCACTCAAACTTGACGCCCTTCTTCGTCAATCTGGTCAGTGGTGTAGCTATCCGTGAAAAATCCTGTACAAACCGTCGATAATAGCCTGCTAACCCCAAGAAACTCCGGATCTCCGGCACAGTAGTGGGTCGACTCCAATTCAGCACGGCCTCAATCTTGTCAGGATCAACACTAACTCCCTCGGCCGAAATCACATGGCCCAGAAACTTCACACTATCCAACCAGAACTCACACTTGCTAAACTTCGCGAACAGCTGATGGTCCCGCAAAGTCCGCAACACCGCTCGCAAGTGCTTCCTGTGCTGGCCCACACTCCTCGAGTATATCAAAATATCATCAATGAATACAATCACGAACTTGTCCAGAAACCGTCGAAACACCCGATTCATCAAGTCCATGAAAGCTGCGGGGGCGTTGGTCAACCCAAACGGCATAACCAAAAACTCATAGTGCCCATACCGCGTCCTGAACGCTGTCCTGGCAACATCTGAATCCCGGATCCTCAACTGATGATATCCGGATCGAAGATCAATCTTCGAAAAGACTGCCGCTCCCTTCAACTGATCGAACAAATCATCAATCCGAGGCAATGGATACTTGTTCCTCACTGTAATCTGATTCAGCTTCCGATAGTCGATGCACAAACGCATAGACCCGTCCTTCTTCCGCACAAATAACACTGGAGCACCCCACGGAGAAACACTCGGTCGAATGAATCCCTTCTCTAACAACTCCTGAAGCTGAATCTGCAACTCCCTCAACTCTGCAGGCGCCATCCGGTACGGTGTCTGGGAAATCGGTCCAGTACCCGGCAACAACTCAATAGTAAAATCAATCTCCCGCACCGGGGGTATACCAGGTAACTCCGCTGGAAACACATCCAGAAACTCAGACACAACCTCAATACTACCAAGCTCTGGCACTGCAGCTGTAGTGTCCACAACATGGGCTAAGTAAGCAACACAACCCTTCTTCATCAGCCGATCCGCCCTCATCGCGGAAATCAAACACGGTAGGGAAGTGTTCTTCTCGCCGCGAAACAGTATCTCGGGTAACCCTGGTCGTCGAAACGCGACCTCCTTCCTGTGGCAATCAAACATAGCCCAGTGCGACTCCAAAAAGTCCATGCCCAATATCAGATCGAAATCCACAATATCAAGCAACAACAGATCAGCGGCTAAACCATGGCCATCAATAAACACCTCACAATCTCGGTAAACCCAACCGATGCTGACAACCTCTCCTGACGGATACAGCACTCTCCACAACCCCGGAAGTGGAGATGCAGGTACCGTAGCCAATGATGACAGTCTAAATGATATAAATGAATGTGTGGCACCTGGATCTAGCAATGCAACTACAGGAATACCAAAAACATGTAACGTACCGATAACGACCTCCGGTGATGCTCTGCCCTCACGTAGAGTCATAGCATGAACCCTCGCCTGTCCGGCCGGTCGTCCTCGCTGAGCCTGACCCCGTTGCCTGCCCTGGCCTGCAAACTGGGCTGGTCGCGCTCCCGAAGTGGCACCTCGCTCTCCTCCGGAACCCTGAGCTGCCTGATCACCAGCATCATACAACTGGGGACACTCCTTCGCATAGTGACCCACCTGACCACAGCGGAAACAAGTAACAGGACCTCGCTGACAGGGACCCACATGATGTCGACTGCAAAGACTACACAACGGGTACTCCCTTGGTACAGCAAATGTGCCACCAGTACGCCGAGGATAACTAGAACCGCTAGAACCTGCACTAGCCTGCGGTCGCTGTGGTCTGTCTCTCCTCCAAAACGGTCTCCGTCTCGATGTACTATCTGGTGGTCGATATGATCCACCGCCTGAAGATGAAGCTGAACCGGAAGTATCAGAACTCTGCCTCTTCGAAGGCCCCTGACTCGGTCCACCTTCCTCGAATCGCCTCGGCTGATACCTCTGCTGTCTCTCCTGCTCAATATCCTCGCCTCGGAGAGCTGCACTGACAAACTCATCAAAGTTGTTCCGAGGCATCGTAATCAGCGTCGCCTTGATGCTCAGATTCAACCCCAGCTCAAATCTACGACACTTGGCTTCCTCAGTAGCCACCATATCCCGCGCAAAACGAGACAAACGGGTAAATCGATCCCGATACTCAAGTACAGACAAACTGCCCTGCCTCAAGTTCGTAAACTCCTCGTACTTGCGCTGCTGGGTAGCCTGATTGAAGTACCTCCGCATAAACAGATCAAGAAACAATGTCCACGGAGTATCCACAGGAACTCTGTCAGTACTGACCCACCAAAAGTATGCATCACCCTCAAGTAAACCAACTGCGGCTACTGACATCTGCTCAGGTGTAAACTGCAGACGCTCACAAACACGCTCAATCTGAACCAACCATGCCTCGCATATCTCTGGATCAACTGAACCCGAAAACACAGTAGCACCCGCAGTACGAGCCTTGACCACAGGGTCAAAACGCTCCTCCAAACGCAGCACTCGCATAAGCAAGTCGCGCGTTCGGCGATCCTCATCAGGATCATCATCCCGATCAACACGGGGACCACGTCGAGGAGGCATCCTACTGATACAAGACAAGCATTAGGCACAAGCAGAAAGAACGTAATCATGAAACCGCAGATATTTGAGAACATACAACACCCGAAGTATTGATGAGTACCGCTGGCCAGTCGGGTCATCACTCCAGTCATGCTGTATCAACTCAAATACCCAAAGCGTCACAACTACAAGAGTCTACAGAATCTGACAACCTAATGCTCTGATACCAAGTTGAAAGGACCCAACCCCGATTTAACTATCTAAACCGGAGTCGAACCCCTTCGAAAAATACGAACCAACAAAAATTTTCCGAAATTTGGGCAGAGTTTCGTTACTAGCGTGGAATTACCTTAACCTGCACGCGGAAAATACACTTCATCCTATGCCACAAAAAGCAAACCGTGGGCACCAATCCCATCCGGATTTCTCAACAGCAATATAATCAACAAACAGTAAACATACTGTACCATATATATGTATATCCGAGAAAATCCGTATAAACAAGTATCAGAACGTATCAGAGCGACCTCTAATATAAAATATATACAACATGTACATCAGTAGGTGAAACTGAAACCTACTGGAAAACACAGGTGACTCTGATCACTAGCCTCCAAACCGCGACGTGAAAACACCAAACCTGAACTGCAAACTGGGCACGGAAACCGAAAAGCCCAGGGGAAAGACAATAAACACGTTAGAGTGAGTGGACGAAAATAAATGTCTTTCACCGAGTATATATGTTATAAAAACATATGCGAGTCCAGGTAAATAAAAACATAACATGGTACACGAGGTAAAACTCACACTCCTCCAGTGTACTGAGCATGCAAGTAAAATCTCACGGGGTCACTCATGGACTCCTCCGTGCTAGTACAGTCTGAACCACGGAGTCTCTCTGACTTCCACGTGATTCTAAGCCAGAAATGGCCTCGGTTCCGGGGAATACGCCCCTCACCGGTCTGGTTGGGGAATCGCCCCTCCAGGCGGCCCTCCGTCGGGGATCAGCCGACGAGGCAAGGTGTATCGATACAACAACAACATAACCAAGACTGTACTCTGTGTAAACCAAATCATAAACATTTCGATGCAAATGCATGAAACAGCATATTTATGTATGTATACTCGTATACGTATATCCGTAAAAATATAATCGTATAATCGTAAAACACATGCTCATTTAATCCGAAAACTCATATGCATGCTCAAGTTCATATATCATATAAAAGACTCGCAATCGTTTCCGTGAAAAGAAATTGTCCACTCACAGATCAGCTAGCGCAACTCGCGCTAAACACGTGGTCCGGCGGAAGTACCCTCGCCCGAAGCACGATCACGATCCAAATCTCGATCTCGATCTCCTGAATATATATAAACATAACTGATCAAAATTGTAATCCACAACACTGAACGGATGCACGGAAACCAACCGTTCCCGAAAATACAAAATGCGGTGCAAAATGAATTACGGAAATCCCGAAATCCCCACTCGAAATCTCGACTGAAAATCGGCTAACCAAATTAACCCGAAAACCTCCGTACGATAATCAGGGCATGATTACGAGAAAAATGACATTAAAAACGTCGAAATCTGAAAAGTTGACTTTCTGACCACCGTTGACCGCCGTTGACCGCCGCCGCCGGCGGCGGCGCGCCGTCAACGGAGGAATCCCACGGCCAAACTCTCCAGTCCTCTAGGTCTCATCAAGGCGAACATGTTTCCCTTCTACCCCGAAGGCCAATTTCAAACACAACCTCTCCAATTTGTCCAAAATCCGATCGGTGAACATAATCCGGTGACCAATTCGGGTCACCCCCAAAACTCATCCTCAACCCCAAATACTCATACCATGAGACTCAGAGAGATGAGGGGAGTCGAATGCCCCTAATCCCCACCTCCAAATCTCGTCGGAGCTACCACCACCGTCGACGGCAAACTCATCAAACTCGGCCCTAATCGGCCTCCACCAAAACGGGTCTAAAACCATTCAAACCCAAGCCATACACACTCGAAATCACAAGAGGAATCAAACCGTACCTGTCCCGAGGTGAATCGTTGCCGGAATCCGGTCGCCGGAGTTCACATTCCCGTTCGGGAAACCTCCCCTTCTCGGCAGCTCTTCCACTTTCCAAAATAGGAAAGTCAACCAAAAGTCAAAGCTTGGTCAAAGTTCACAATGAAGTTTCCGACAATTCACGACTATTTTTCGACTTTTCGATATTTATACTCGTCCCTCGGGTCAAACGACGATTCGAAATGGATAACCATCACAATTCGGATAAACTCGAAACAATCGGATAAACTCGTCGGAACCTGAAACTTCAAATAATCATAAAATATTCCTCGATTATCGGAAAAATCTTCCGAAACCGCCCACGAACTCGAAATCACGTACTCTACAACTTCCGTGAAGACACTCAACTCAAATTCTCGACTGAAAACATAGTCGCGAACCAAATCGGCAAACTACACAATATCGTAAAACTGCGACTATAACCAAATCTCGAGAATCGTGCCCAAACACACAACTGATTCTGGTTCGGGTCGTCACAGAAACCCCGTTTAGTCTCACATTCAAAACGGAGGCCGTACTACCACTCGAGTTCACATATAGAAGCCCAAGAATTAAAAGCTATGACCCCATCACAAACGGAGATGGACTACAACTCGACAACGACCTCCTTGAAGAAAAATGAGACATGACACATCTCCACAACACCACGAACAAGCAGCAAGTCGCTCGACTATTCAGCCAACGTGTCAGAGAGTGCCCGCTCCAACTGGGGGACTGGGTCATGAAGGCAATCCAAACGAAGCCAAAAGTCTTATGCTCGTCATGGGAAGGTCCTTGTGTCATCGACGCAGTCGCAAGCCCGGGTACGTTCTACATCAAGGACATGTTTAGAAGAAGGATAGGCAACCCCTGGAACACAAAACACTTGAGAAAATATTTCCACTAAGTGTTCATCTTCCCGCGTTTGATTGGCACTAATGCGCGTGCATCTAAATGTTTATTGAGCATTTTTTGTATCAGCACAATTGCACGTTTAGTTTTTAGCCAGTGGATAACAGTTAATATACATCAAACACATTCAGACACAATGTAAGCGAAACAAAGGTACTTAGATATATTTCCTAAAAAAAGAAGTTAATACATAGTTTAGCAAAATGCACGCATGTGCAAAAAAAAAAAAATACAAAGCAAGAAAGAAAAAAATACATAATCAGTTGGCCCCATCCACTACATCAGCCCCACCATCCTGTCCCGCCACCCCATCAGTATGCGCATCGACCTCAGGTTCCTCAAGCGAACGCTTCAACTTTTCAGCCTCAGCAGCTTGCCACGCCTCAAACTCGTTGACCTTGAAAAACGAAAGCTTGAGCGAGGAGATGTCCTCACACTGGACGTTGGCCTCAGCAGCAACTAAGTCCTCAAATTCGTCCGAATTCTTGAAAGCCTCAACTGCATCTTAACTTTCTCAAACTTGGGCGATGCCTTGAACTCGGCCACTGCCTCCTCCGCAACCTTTCTGCGAATCTCCTTAGTCATCTCATGCGTCCGAGCGTCAGCAAGCTTGCGTTCCAGCTCCGCAATTCAGGCACTGCTGGACGATCGGAGGGCGGCAAGGTCCGTCTCCAGGATGGCAACACCAGACCAAGACTCCCCCAGATCCTTCTTCAGCTCATCGAGCTCACGGACCAACTCATTCACATGGGAGATTTTGCGGTTGGCTATGTCCGTGGACATGGTCAGAGCCTTCTGCATCTTCGCCAGCTCGGCCGTTAGCTGCCTGCTCTCGGCTTTCGCCTTCGACAGTGCGGTTGTTTACAGCATCGATCCCTCCAGGCCTTTGATGAAGAAGAGCTAGTGCTAGAGCTAGGTGCTGGTGTCAAAGGCTACCTTTAAGGACTCGCTCGGTGTCGCGCCCACTTGACGCCACTTCTGCAGAGATTCTATGCCCGTACCCATAGAGCTCTGGATGCGAGCAAGGAACTTCGAGGATAGAGCTGTTTCACCCGCTACAGCAACAGTCACGCCCGGGATAGACTTGGTGGGTGGACCTCTGGCGCGTTTGAATAGACGGCTGGATGCCCCTTGATCATCCGGCCTCCTTACAGAAGACCCAGGCGTGGGAACCCTCGCATCTGTAGCATGACGGAAGGGAGAGAGCTCGAACAAACTCTTGGAGGAGCCCGTATTGGCAGAATGGGACTTGCTCTGAGAGCCAGAGCACGGTCGACCTTCACTTTGCCGTTTGTCACCACGGTCGATCCGACGTTCGCAGCGCTCCTTACTACAAACCTCATTCTCCCGATGGAGACGGTCTTTTCAGGCTTGCTCGCCCTCTTCCCCTCGATCAGTGTCAAGGGTGGCCTCTTTGACCCGATCCTCGAGAATGGCACCTGGCATGGTTGAGGCCCTGATAGCCACGCCCACGGCTTCCACCTCCTCGTTAACCTACGGTACCAGATCAAGGTACTGATTGCAGTGTGGAGTGTGCAGTACGGGTTTGAGTGTGTCGCCCTGGACAAGATGGCCGTTTCCATCCTCCACAACCATACGGGCCTGACGAGCCCTCTCCATCAGCACCAACATACGCTGGTGGGCGACATCTTGCTTGGCCGCGGAACGAGACTTCTTCATTTGCACTGCAACATACAAGCAAACAAGTCAGTCCGAAAACCCACACAAATGGAACAATTAACCGAAGTAAATGGAGAAATGAACGTACTAGGGGGCGTGAAAGACCACAGCGTTCGACCAGGTCCTAATGGTTGGTCGCCCAAAAGTTTCTTACGTCCGGGTGAGGATCGAAGGCAAACTTGATATGGGCTAAACACCTTTCCTCTAAAATGGTGAGGGGGTAGGATCGTTGATCTACAAAAAAAACACAAGGCATTAGAAAACACGAATACGAAATGTCAAAGCAAGCAAACGCCATAGTCGGCAATACAACACCATAACTAACGGTTGGAAGGACTCCCGGACTCGATGTATTTGATCGTGCCCACGCGATAACGCACCATACGGCTTATCGAACTCCCACTCACCACCGAGAAGGCAGTGATATCGGTGCTAGGCAGTGGAAGAGAAATGGGGCTCCGTTAACCACCACTTCATTCAGGGCTCCACTGGTATCGTGCTCTTATCCTTCATGCGCAGGGAGTACTTCAAACGGAAGAAGTGCCCGATCTTCGCATAAGTGGGGAACTGCAGCCCACTGAGCTTCTAGATATTGTGGAACGCAATCAGCATGCGAGTCAATATAGGCCCACACTGGCCTAACGTGATGTTGAAAAGGGCGAGCGTGTACTGAAATAACGGGTCGAGGGGAAGCTTCAACCCGACCTTCAGCTGAAACTCGGTCACGCACACGTAACCACGAGGAGGACATATGAATGACTCGCCTTGACGGAGGGCCCTCATCTTCACTATTCGTGGGATATGGTAGTCCCGGTACCACCGCTCGATCTCGCGAATGGACGGAGACCCCTCCGACTCTTGAACCACTTGGCCATCCACGAGACGCCAAAGCACGGGCCCGCTTCGAGGAAGTACGGGGAGAGTAGCCCCTAACGCTCATCCACCACGGGGTAAGATAACGTAACCATGTGAGACCCCGGAAGACGAGTTTGACGCCTCACCGCTCGGCACCATCAAGGCACCTTGTTCGAACCGCACAATCACTGATTCGCTCTGCAGCATATTCGGGATGGGTGACCTACACAAAGCACCACTAGCGTTAACAAAAAGCGGGGAGATGCTCTGTACATTATCAGACGAGGAGTCCAAAACACTATGGGTAGGACCGTGTGACCCTATACGAAACCTAGGGGTTTGCGGAAGGGACTCATCGCTGGAAACAGCTACCAGTTCCATTATCTTAAGAGAAAATCAAACGGAAGAATAAACCAAACAGTGAAAGCGTGGAGTATGTCACCAACCCAGTTTTCCAAACAGCACAAACAAATTCCGTCATTTCGCAAACACCCAAAACATATCAAAGACCCCAAAAGCAACAAAAACCTCAAGAACAATACTATTCTTCCTTACATACCTAGAAAAAGCCCAAAAAGGGCAAAAACCCAGAAATTCTATTAACCACCAAACAATGCAATACCCGAACTAGCCAAACGAACTCCTCAAATAGTAAAAAACCACAATTCCAGATTTTTACCACAAACAGTACCACAAAACAGTTACAAAACATACATAAACATACCAAAGCAACACAAAACACTACACGTTTTCGAAGCAAAGGAAAGGAACAAGCAATTACTTTTGCAACACGACAAGAAGATTCACAAGATTAACTAGCTCCAAATTGAGTACAAAAGCTTCGCAGTAGACGTTTTGGCAGAGTTTCAGTTGAGCACGAATGTGTAAAAAAAGTGAAGGTGAAAGAAAGACTATTTATCGGCAGCAAAACTAAACCTAAGTGAACGCCTACCGTTTATTTTCAGCACTTCCAAACTATAGAATTGCGACACATGTCTCACGCGCCCCATGCCCTCCCGCCAAATTAATTACCCTACCGCTTCGAATTCGGCGAGCCACACGTCACACATGCAGCACAACTGTCAAAAACGTCTGACTCACCGGGGCCCACTTCGAAAACAACAACATCAAGTTTCGGAGTCCACCTAGATAGTCAAATAGCAACAACGTTTGCACTATCGTGGCACGAGTAGCAACATCGCTCTTCGCCACGTAAGTGGCTCTAAACAGCAACATCATGTTTCGGAGTCCACCCCGATAGTCGAACAGCAACAGCATTCGCACTATTGTGGCACGAGTAGCAACATCGCTCGTCGCCACGTAAGCGGCCCTAAATAACAACATCAAGTTTCAGAGTCCACCCCGATAGTCGAATAGCAACAACGTTCGCACTATCATGGCACGAGTAGTAACATCGCTTGTCACCACGTAAGCGGCTCCCAAGAGCAATATCAAGTTTTGGAGTCCACCCCGATAGTCGAACAGCAACAAAGTTTGCACCATCGTGGCACGAGTAGCAACATCTCTCGTCACCAAGTAAGCGGCCCCAAATAGCAACATCAAGTTTCAGAGTCCACCCCGATAGTCGAACAGCAACTACGTTCGCACTATCATGGCACGAGTAGCAACATCGCTCGTCGCCATGTAAGCGGTTCCAAACAGCTACATCAAGTTTCAGAGTCCACCCCGATAGTCAAACAGCAACAATGTTCGCACTATCGTGGCACGAGTAGCAATATCGCTCATCGTCACGTAAGCGGCCCGAAACAGCAACATCAAGTTTCGGAGTCCACCCCAATAGTCGAACAGCAACAATGTTCGCACTATCATGGCACGAGTAGAACCATTGCTTGTCGCCACGTAAGCGGCTCCAAACAGCAACATCAAGTTTCGGAGTCTATCCCGATAGTCGAACAGCAATAACGTTCGCACTATCGTTGCACGAGTAGAACCATCGCTTGTCGCCACGTAAGCGGCTCCAAACAGCAACATCAAGTTTCAGAGTCCAAACAGATCTCCCCATGGAAAGAATATTCGACTTCCAAACCCGAACCAGCTCATCATCGGAGAGTTGGGGGACTTAGGGATATCGGGGCGCGGATCCCTCCCCGAGTGACCACTTGTGCGCAACCGAGAAAAAGCTTTACAACTCCCCAATCAAGAGCTGATTCCCTTGACTTGGGGACTTGGGGGACTTGTTAGTGCGTGATCCCGTATCACACAATTACCGCACACGTAATCACTACAAATGGCTCAACACAACTTAGACCAAATGCAAGACAACAATATAGGCTTCGACTTTAAACAATGAAACAACACCATCCGAACGTCCATGCGTTCAGAACGACAAACAGAAAGTACCAGGACAGGTAAATGGACAAGAGACAGGATCCCACATTGAAGAACAACAAAATGCTCCAAAATGGACAAGAGACAGGATCCCACATCGAAGAACAACAAAAGGCTCCATACTCAACCACCAATATAAGCAACACATTTATGACCGATACAAGGTACGCCCGTTACTCTACCAATACTACTGTTACACCTCATACATTCTAACTAGAGCATCGTAGAGTTGAAGGCGGGAACACCCCGTCAAGACTCCTAACACCCGTTTGGTGTATTATTCTTAACAACAGGTAAATGACGACATACGTGCGATAATCCAGATCACCCGAAATAGCTCCATCCAATGTTCTGCTAGAATCCCTTACGAAATTTGGTAGAAACACCCACTCAGCTATTAATTCAAATGGGACATATGGCCAGTTTGGGGTAGTTTATGAAGTAGCTTTTGCAACTTAACTTATACTTTTACTTGCTTCAGTTGTTGGGTAAATTAAACCAACTATAGCTAATTCCAAAAATTGCGCACAAAATTTATAAGCTACAGCAACTAATATAAGTTGGCAATATACAGCTTCTATAAGATCATCTGGAGCGGTGGGTAAACCGCTCGAGCAAATCGTGGTGCTAGCCAGAGACAGATCGATAAGTTGAAAAAACAAGATGTAGTGGGAAGAAAATTGGAGGAGACCGGTCGTTGATCTCTTGCTCAAGCAAAAGAAGGAGCAGATTTTCTTGCGTGAGAGATCGAGCATCTGGCAGAGCCCACGTAAACCTGGTGACGTTAGGCATGTTGCATTTTTAAAATTCAGGAGCGTTCATTGCACGCTCCGGTAAAATAGTGAAAAGAAAAAATGATGCGCGTATGAAATGCTGACACGTGTCCTGCCTGGGTGTCTGCCTTTTACTCTCAAACAGTCCACTTGATCAAGGTCGTTGGTTTTGAATCCAAAATTCATTCCTACCGTCCAGATTTATGCAAAACAGATACTTTTTCAACGGAAAGATACAACAATAATAAAATCATTTAAAAATAAAACCCTAAATAATTGCAAAAAAAGTCCCTAACATAAAATTACAGAAAATACCCTAACATAAAAAAAGTCCCTAACCCTAAATAAAACCCTAAAAATAAAATTACAGAAAATACCCTAACATTTTTCTATAAATATTACTTCATTTTATTCAAAATTCACACTAATTTGTGCACAATAAATTTCACATCTCTTTCCATCTCTTCTCTCTGTCCAAAAAAATGGCCATCCATTGGGTTCCTTCCGAAAATTTACAATTGTGCATCTTTTTCGCACATTATAGTGTTGATGAGTACACCAACAACAAACAAAAAAAGGATAAATAGTGAGAGACAATTTATGCCGATTATATGAAAAATTTGGTGCCAACACAAGATGAATCTATTCGGGAGGAGCCTAGGACCCAAATCCGTTTGCGTATCGCTATAATAAGTTTAACCTACTCTTAAAAAAATGGGGTCAATGTTTGCATGATTGTTAGTCCTATAATTATGTGTTAATCATGTTCTTAACTCCATGTTTATTGTTTGCCTTTTATTAATAAAGCATAATTTTTATTATGTTTCCTTGTGATAGGGATTGGTATGGAAAAACTCTAAGAGATGGAATTTAATCATATTTTTGGATAATCCGAGCACATTTCCAAGGCGCTTGGAGAAGATGGAAAAAAATTGAGAAAATGACAAAAAGTCAACGGGGTCAACGGTCAACTCCGGCCTGTCAATAGTCAAACTCTGGCAAGTCATCACTAGTAAATGGCAAGAGTCAAGTCAAGTTGGGCCAAGGCCCAAGTGTTCAAGCCTATAAGGAAGATAGTTGAGAGATGGATGCATATCACTACTAGAAAAAGTACAATAGTCGACGAAAACAAATCGTCGGCCTGTGAGACATTGTCGTCGGCCAAAGTAAACACCGACAAACCTTCGTTGGATATTGTATCATCGCCAAAAAGTCGTCGGCCATATTTTAGCCGACGACAAAAACGACAGTAGCCGGTTAAGGTATGGACTTTAACCAACGATAAAACTAGTCGTTGGTATAAAGTTTAAATTTTAGCCGATTACTTTGTACAATTTTATCGTCGGCTTTTGTATTATACTCGTTGGTTAAAGTCAATACTTTAGCCAACCAGTGTGACAATTGTTGTCGGTTAAAGCCAGAACCTTCAGCAAAAATAATCACAAAATTACGCAAATTATAACAATTCACCAAAAATAATCACAAAATTACAATAATTCACCAAATTACACAAATTACAACAATTTGCGAAAAATAATCACACCTTAAAATCAACACAAATTACAAATTGCACCTTAAATTCACCAAAATTTAAACCCTTAAACCCTAAATTTAAATACAAATTACCCCTTAAACTCTAAATTTAAAAAAACAAATAATAGGGTTTACTGGAAGAGAGAGGTGGTGGACAGAGCTCGGCACAGAGAGAGTTCGGCGGCCGTGGACAGAGCTCGGTGGTAGGCTGGGGTAGCGGCGGCGCAATGAGAAAGATGCCTTATCGACGGGATGGGCTGGGTGGTGGGCTGGGCTTTTGGTGAGCAGTGGCGGACGAAGAGAGATAAATTAGGGTTTTATGTCGAAAGAGCAGCGATATGGGAAAACCTGGGATATAAACAACACATTTCATCACCATATCATCTGCCATTATAAAATCACTTCATTACCATATCATCTGCCTAATGAACAATCCATTCCTAATCAACACCCTATTACAAATCAACGTCTTCCTCAACGATAATCATTCCTATCAACATTAATCAAAACTAAACAATCCAAAAATCAACATTCGAATTCACACAGCCTTAATCTAAAATTTCAGGAGAGAGAGAGAGAGAGAGAAGCCTAATTTTCAGAGAGGAGTGGTGGTCTGGGCAAACCTGGGTATTAAACTCGATAACTTTAGCCGATGACATAAAAAGATCATTGGCTAAAGCATAGCCTAGGAAACATGGCATAGTCGTCAGCGTTAGTTAAAAACTCATTGAGTTTAGTCGAAAAAAATCGTTGGCTTTAGTCAAACTTTGGCAACGATTTTTTGGGACTAAAACTGACGACGTTTTTTTTTTCGTCGGCTAAAGTATTTTAGCCGGCGAGTAAAAACTTTAGCCAAAGACGAAAAGTTATCGTCGACCAAAGTATACTATAGCCGATGAAAAAAAAATCTCGTCGGCCTGTTTTCTTACTTTCACTGGTTATAGTATTTTTTTGGTAGTGCATGCAAGTCACTTGAGGTGAGTCACACATTAGGACCACCTAAAAGCCTAAAGTTTAGGATCATGTCTAAGCATCTTATTTTGAGTTTTAAACAAGCAAAATATCTCCTTGGAACATATAGTGAACGGACTCAACCCTATATTAACTAGTAATATAGGATCACGCCTTAACGACAAGACTTAAACTACGAATTTCTATAAAAAAAATTGACATAGTTTTCTCCACGAAGTGGATTACAAGAAACCTGCAAGAAAATCCCACTTCGAATTTCCTACAAACAATACCGTGGACCGTCGATGTCCATCCGGATTACATCTAATCACCCAAAATATTCATGCTAATCAGCCAAAACTCACACTGGCTAAACTTCACAAATAGCTAATCGTCTCGCGAAGTCCGCAAAACCGTCCACAATTGCTTCAAGTACTGGGCCACACTCCTGGAATACATGAGGATGTTATCGACGAACATGACCGCAACTCATCCAGAATCGTCTGAACACCTGGTCCATCAAGTCCACACAATCTACGGGGGCATTGGTCAACCAATGGCGTGACCAAAAACTCCTGATGCCCGCACCGAGATCCGCAAACTGTCCAAACCACATCTAACTTATCAAACCTCAATTGATGGTATCCGGACCCGAAATCAATCTTCGAAAGACTGAAGCTCTCGCGAATTGACCAACCAATCATCAATCCGAAACGGAGGATACTCACTCTCCTCTGAAGAGAATCAGGCTTCCGGTAGTCAACGCACCACCACGTCAAACCATCCATCATTCGTACACACAATGCAAAAGCACACCACGCAAATACGCGGGGTCGCATGAAATCTCTTGAAACCTCCTCCAGCAACTCCTGGAGTCGAAACTGTAGCTCCATCAGCTCCGCTGGCTCCAAACGACAAGATGCCGGTAAAATGAGTCCAGCGCCCGGTACAAGCTCAATAATGTAGTCGATCTCCCAAACTGGAGAAACACCTGGAAACTCGGGAACCACCTCAATGTCACCAATGTCGGGTCTAGCAACCATAGTATCCACACCATAAGCTAAACAAACCACACAACTTGTCTCCACCATCCGCTCAACCATCACCGCGAAACAGCATCTCGGGGAAATCTGGTCGTCAAAACACAACCTCCTTCTCGAGGTACTCGAACACAGCCAAATGTGTCGCCAGTAAGTCTATACTTAAAAACACACCCAAAACGACGATATCAAGCTATAACAGGTCCGCAACTAAGCCATATCCTCCAACAAGGATCTCGCAACCTCCGGATAGATACAATACTCTCCAAAACCTCGGAAGTGGAGATGCAGGTACAATAGCCATGGATATCAAACAACAATAACCTTGGAGAAAAGTCTGTCCTCAAACAAGGTCATGGCACGAACACGAACTCCAACATGCCCAACTAGTCGCCCACGTCAATTGCGACATTGCTGATTAACTCATCAAAAAGATACATTGATCATACTTCAGGAACAACATGAGGATCTCCTCGTGAACTTTGAGCTGTTGAACTGCTAAGACAGCTGGCTGAGGGCGCTCCCTCGTAACGTGACCCTCCTGGCCACCGAAACAGCAACTGAAAGTGCTCCACAAACACAAGTCACCGCAATACCTGCTGCGTGAAAGGATCACCAAAGATCGCCCAAACTCATACCACAGGAGCAAATCCGCTACTCTGTGATCTCCGCCATCGCCAAACGGATCCTCTACTTGATCTGATGACCCTCAACACAATCGAAAAGGCCACAGCCTGATGAAATCACTGATCCCGAAGTGTCGGAACTTAACCACATCAAAATCTCGACTAAATCCACTTGCCTCAAATCATCACATCGAAACCCGCTCACATCTTTCCCTCATAATAGCCTCGCCACTGAGTGCAGCACACTAAGCTCCTCACGGCTATCTTGAGGCACATCAATCAGGATCCCTCTGATACTTAGGTTCAAATTCATCTCGAACTTCGTGCACCGCTTCCTCTGAAGCCACATAACACGTGCAAACGGAAACAAACATGTGAACAACGCATCTCTGCCTCAGGTGGGTAAACACTCCTCATTCGAATGCTGGGTAGCCTGATAAAACCTTTACCGTATAAACAACACTCTAAATGTAGGCCATGGAGTCGCAACAGGAACTCACACAATAACAGCCCACCAAATACAATGATCTGTCTCAGGCACACATCAACTGCCACAATTCTCAGCTCTAAGGCAACATGTAGACGCTTATACACACATAACCAGGCAAACCGTGCCACACAAATCTCTGAACTCAGAGTACTTATCCAAATCCACAGTTCTCTGGCAAATCGCGCGTCGATTGATCCTCAATAGGATCCACAACCGTTCTGACACGGAAAGCACGTCAAGGAGGCATCCTAATGAATAAAATATTGTTCACAACAAGTGGAACATAATCATGAAACTTTAAATATTTGAAAGTATACAACACCTGGAATATTGATGAGTATCCGCCGGCCGGTCGGGTCACCATTCCAGACATGCTGTACATTCTCAAATATCCTTAGTAAACACGACTACAGAAGTCTACAGAACCTACAACCTAATGCTCTGATACCAAGCTGAAAGGACCCAACCCCGATTTAGTTACCTAAACCGGAATCGAACCCCTTTGAAAACACGAACCAACAAAAAACCGTAGAAATTAACGTGGAATTACCATTACCTGCACGCGGAAAATACACTTCATCCTATGCCACAAAAATCAAACCGTGGGCACCAATCCCATCCGGATTTCTCAATATATCAACAATAAAGTAAAACAATAAATATAATAGTACTTTACTGAAATCCGGTGTAAAATCGTATAACATAAACAACAGATTACTCAGAGCAACCTCTAATGTATAAACATATCAGTATACCACAGTAGGTAGAACAATAAACCTACTGGAAGAAACAAGGTAGCTCGAGCACTATGCCTCCGACCACGACGTGCGACACCAGAGCCTGAACTGCAAACTGGGCACGAAAACCGAAAAGCCCAGGGAAAGGCAAATAAGAACGTTAGAGTGAGTGGACGAAAATAAACATATGCCTTTCACCAGTTTATATACATACTCAATGTAAAACAGTGCGAGTTCGGAAAACAACACATATATATATACGGAGGTTGTCGGGCGACCTCTCAAGCCCGACGTCAGGTGAATCGCTCAAACCTGACAGTGATAGGCCAGGGGACCACTCAACCCTGGCGGCACGCAGGGGACCACTCAACCCCGCCCAAAGGAATCTCTCAACTCTGGTCCAGAGGAATCTCTCAACTCTGGTACATCAATGTAATAAATGCCATCACAAATAAACATATAACAATACCTCCAAAAACAACATATATCACAACATCGTATAATTTAAATACGGAAATCATAAAATCCACGAACTCGCAAACCAACAGTGAAAATAGAAACTTGTCCACTCACAGACTAGCGTAACGCAATACGCGTTAACCCGTGATCCGGCGGAAAGTCCCTCGCCAAACGAGCGATCACGAACACCTGAATAATCACAATGTCCATTACTCAAAGTCATAACTCGACAATACAAGACAAATCACGAGAAACCACCGTTCTCGGAAACACATAATCCGTTTATGACAAACTGTCGGAAATCCGGAAATCACACCTCAATACCTCGCTGTAAGTTCGGATGCTCAACTCGAAAAACGAACCTTCCCACTGCGATCGGGGCGCGATTTCGAGTGAAATGACATGCAACTCGTCGAAAATCCCAAAACGTCAACTTTGACCGCCGTTGACCACCGCCCATGATGGCGCCACCACCAATCTGAAAATTTCACTGCGGAGCAACCCCTATTCCACTCAAAATCATCCACTGAGCAACTTTGTCAACTGCATCGAAGGCCAATTCAAACTCTAACTAGCTCAATTTCATGAAAACCCGAATTGGTACACAAATTTCACATTCAAAATTCTCCACACACAAGCAAAATTAGATCACCATACCTATATGGTTAGAATCAGGGTGAAGAGGGCTACAAAACCCAGTGCTTGATTTAGCTCGAATCGGCCGAAATCACAAACCACCATTAAACCCAAAAACCTCCATTTTTGACCAGATTTCTCTCTCTCTCCGGCAAACCTTGCCGTGAAAGGAGGCCGGAGGCATGACGGGGTGGCCAAGGCGCATCGATGGAGTGCCTCCCCGTGGCCGGAGGTGGCCGGACGGCATCACCGCTGTGAGCCGTCGTGGAACACCGACGTGACTCCTCCACCACTCGGTCAAACAAGCTCAAACAAAGTCAACCTACTATTTCAGTCTTTGACTTTCCCAAAGGAGCAAGTCCACTATTTAAAGCTTTCCCAATTTGGAAACTCATAATTATCCATTTCGACAAACTTTGAACACCCGTAACTTTCTCGTCGTAATTCTGATTCCGATAATTCTCGCGGCCACAAACTCGTCTTGACATATTCTTCAATAATCACCCGAAGTCAAACACATCGGCCAAACGGATAAAAAGTCAACGGTTCACACCAACACATATTAAATCGACAAAATAACCAACAATCGGAAATAATCACAATTTAATCTTCGTAACTCAGAATAATGCTCTGGAAGTTCTCACAAGCTCGAAATTAAATTATCAACAACTTCCGTGAAGAAGCCGAAACCAAATTCTCGACCGGTAATTTAGTCGCTAAGAACATCACTATTATAACCCGATTCTGTCGAAACTTCAAATATTCATAATTAATTCTTCGGTCGTCCAAATAACGATCCGGAACTGCCCACGAACTCAAAATCACACGTAGAACGACTCTCGAGAAGAGATCCAACTCTAATTCTAGGCCAATAATTAAGTCGTTATCAAAGCTGGCAACTCAATCATCAGTCGGAAATCTGCGATTATGCAGTAACTCACGAATCAAGCTGATCATATTGCTCAATCTGTTCTGGGTCGTCACAACAGGGTCAACCCAGTTTCCAATAAAAGAAACTTTTGACTTTCCCAAAATGCAAACCTGTATTTATACCTGCGATTTTGCGATAAAACGTTTTCCGATATTTCCGTAAAATTTCCACTGATTATAACTTCTTCGTCGTAACTCCGATTTTAACACTTGACGTGGCCACGAACTCGTAGCGACAAACTCTACAAATTTATCCAAAGAAATTTATTGAAAAACAAAATCCGATAAAATCTCGATTAAACGCCAGCGAAAGTTACCAACGGTAAAGACTAATTACCATCGACAAACAACGTAATTAATTAATGACTAACCATATAAGTTCCGATTATCGTATAATGATATTCTGGGTCGTAACAATCTACCCCCCCTACAAAAGTTTTTCCCTCAAAATTTACACAAACGTTCATGCCAGTGACTTCTAGCTTATAAGAATAACAGCAGGTAATAAAATGATCCACAAACTTGTTAGTAAATTAAGATTTCATCAAGATGTCACGCTCATTATATTTGAAGTCACAACAACCACTAAAAATTAATATGCTACAAACTCTACAACCACAAAATTCCAATTCAATAATGTGCATACATAAAAGCTTCTTATATCCATGCCACAACTAATGGCCAAATTTATCAACATACTATAACTCTACCGGCCAGACATACCTAAAGATTTCTTGACCAAGGTCCCACCAAGGTAACTACATGGGTAGTGGTGTGGTTCTAACACAGAAGTGGCACACAAATCGCCATCAGAACCCTACACCCATAAGGTGGATATTAAAACCACCAAAACCACAAACAGGGGACCTAATAAACCTGTTAAAAATTATGACCAACATGGGAGAATTAGTCAATCCGCAACGAACTCAAAATCATATATTGTTGTCGAAATTATTTATGAAAAATTGGGCATAGCCTCCTCAAAAACTTAAGAAACCCCAAAACCTGTATAACGACAATATTCCAATAATCTCAACTCAAGAATATAAACTGTGGGTTCCACATTCTATTCGGATTACTTACAGATCAACAAAGTGATACGTAAACATAAATCATTACTACTTGACTGAATTCACGAATCATAACGATTACAAAAACCATGAATCTCCATAATTCATCACTCTCAAAAGTATACTACCTTAACAAATATCCATATAACAATAAAGAGGCTCAAAAGAAAACATTTGTAGTAAGCCTCAAATAAACCCAAACCATGGGCAAAAACGAGGAAGTCAAACTGACATCGCAGTTTACTACAAAACTTGAATCTCAGCATTCACTTGATCATTTCTAAAGCTCAAATATTCGAATTGAAAACTTAGTTTCTAACAACCTACACCTCAACAATTTACTTATATGGCTCACACAACCACACGCACAACCACATAGCTACTACTAACACGAGCCAATACACCCAAAGGAATTAGGCATAGGCCACAAATACATATACACGTAAGCCAACAATAATAGTCCATTGAAAATAATATAATACAGGGAGGTCAAACTCATACAAGAGTATCATCTTGATTGAATAATCGAATTGTTGCAACCTTCCATGTTGTACTATCGTAGATATTATAATTACTAGTACTACAAAATCCTTATAAAAATTAATCAGAAGGTCATAGTACTACAAAATCCAAGAAACGCAACAGTTCTTGATAACATGCAACGTTAGAACTCCAGATTTTATAAAAATGGAAAAATAAATAAATTAAATCATCGTCGCCAGACATAACCTTGGTCGGAGTTCGTGTGACAACCCAGAACAGTATCAGCAGTGAAATCAGCTTGATCTACGAGCTTGCGCGTAGTCGCAGAGTTACGACAATTATGTGAATCGCCGGATTTGTTAACGACTAAATCATTGGCCGAGAATTGGAGCTGGGTCTCTTCTCGAGAGTCGTTGTACGTGTGATTTCGAGTTCGTGGGCGGTTCCGGATCGTTATTTGGACAATCGAGGAATAAAATATGAATATTTGAAGTTTCGACGTAATCGGGTTCAAAAGGCGGCTTTCTTAACGACTAAATTACCGGACGAGAATTTGGTTTCGGCTTATTCACGGAAGTTGTAGAGAATTTAATTTTGAGTTTGTGGGAACTTCCGGAGTATTATTTTGAGTTACGAAGATTAAGTTGTGAATGTTTCCGATTGTTGATTATTTAGTCGGTTTAAATATTTGTTGGTTTGAACAGTTGACTTTTTATCTGATTGGTCAATGTGTTTGACTTCGGGTGATAATTGAAGAACATGTCGAGTCGAGTTTGTTGCCGCGAGAATTATCGGGATCGGAATTACGACGAGGAAGTTACGTGTGTTTAAAGTTCGTCGAAAAGGATAATTACGAAGTTTCCTATTTTGGAAAGTATAAATAAGGGTTTCCATTTATGGAAAGTCAAGACTGAAATTATGATTGTTGACTATGTTGACTCGGTTTGACCGAGGTGGAGGAGAGAGAGAGCACGACGGCGACCACGGCCTTGCCGGCGACGGAGCTCGTCCGGCCACCTCCGGGCACGGCCCTTGGCCCGTTCGACTTGGCCGAGCTGCCTAATGATGATTCCGGCCTCCTCTCACGGCGTGGGACACCAGAGGAGGAGGAATTTCCGGCCAAAAATGGAAGGATTTTGGGGGTAATCGGGTTCAACTTTTCCGGCCGAATTGAGTTGCGATTTGGACTGGGTTTTGTAGCCCTCCTCACCTACAAGCTACCATGTAAGTTTGGTGATCTAATTTTGCTTGTGGATGGAGAATTTTGGATTTGAAATTTGTGTGAACATTCGATTTTTCGTGAAATTGAGCTAGTTAGATTTTGAATTGGCCTTCGATGCAGTTGACAAAGTTGCTCAGTGGGTGATTTTGCATGGAATGGTGGTTGCTCCACCGTGGAATTTTCCTTTCGGGTGGCGGCGCTGCCGTTGGCAGTGGTCAAAGGCGGTCAACGGTCAAAGTTTGAGTTTTTTGGAGTTTTCGACAAGTTGCATGTCATTTCAATTGAAATCGCGCTCCGATCGCAGTGGGGAGGTTCATTTCTCGATTTGAGTATCCGAAAGTACAGCGAGGTATTGAGGTGTGAATATCGGATTTTCGACGATTCGTCGTATTCAGATTATATGTTTCCGAGAACGGTGGTTTCTCGTGATTTGTTTTGAATTGTCGAGTTATGACTTTGAGTAATGGACTTTGTGAATATTCAGGGGTTCGTGATCGTTCATTTGGCGAGGGACTTTCCGCCGGATCACGGGTTAACGCGAACTGCGTTACGCTAGTCTGTGAGTGGACAATTTATTTTCACGGATTGATTGCGAGTCTTTTATATATGTTTTACGAATTTGAGCATGCAGTATGATTATGGTTTTACGAGCATGAGATTTCATACGAGATTATGTTTATTACGAGCATGTGTTATACGATTATGCCTATACCAGTATATAGTACGTATATGCATATATATATATATTGTTTCATACATTTGCATCGAACTGTTTATGATTTGGTTTACACTGAGTACAGTCTCAGTTACGTTGTTGTATCGATACACTTGCCTCTCGGCTGATCCCCGATGGTAGGCCTACCAGGAGGGGCAGTACCCCTACCTGACCGGCGAGGGGCAGTACCCCGGAACCGAGGCCTTTCTGGCTATGGATCACGTGGAAGTCAAGGACTCCGTGATTCCGACTGTACTAGCACGGATGTGTCCATGAGTGACCCCATGGAGTCAGCGTCTCCTCGTATACTATTTGATTTATTTATATTTCGACTCGCATATGTTTTTATAACATATATTACTCGGTGAAAGACATTTATTTTCGTCCACTCACTCTAACAGTTTTCATGTCTTTCCCCTGGGCTTTTCGGTTTCCGTGCCCAGTTTGCAGTTCGGAATCTGGTGTCGCACGTCGTGGTCAGAGGCATAGTGCTCGAGCTACCTTGTTTCTTCCAGTAGGTTTATTGTTCTACCTACTGTGGTATACGTATATGATTATACATTAAAGGTCGCTCTGAGTATTCTGTTGTATATATTATACGATTTTACTCCGGATTTCAGTAAAATACAGATATATTTGTTGTTTTACTTTACTGTTGATATATTGAGAAATCTGGATGGGATTGGTGCCCATGGTTTGATTTTTGTGGCATAGGATGAAGTGTATTTTCCGCGTACAGGTAATGGTAATTCCACGTTAGTAACAAAACTCTACCAAAATTTCTACGGTTTTTTTTTGGTTCGTGTTTTCGAAAGGGTTTGATTTCGGTTTAGGGAGCTAAATCGGGGTTGGGTCCTTTCAGTTCGCGCTCGTGTGTAAAATCCTCATATACTTTTGCGCATAATTAATGCTGAGTTATCAATAGGATGCCCCAAATCACGTCTAGGAGAAATATGGAAATCATACAACATACAAATTTTAAATCATACTCAACTGCTACCAATCTCCACGTACACTCGTAACGCTCGTAAATCCACATTTGACATCGAGCTGAAACAATTTAATCTATGCAGCATAACATATACGCCACCAGTCCAATGTTAATACAATATATTTTCCTCCGCTAACTTATGTTAAATACATTTGTAAGCTGGTGGCACGAAGCGAAAAGTATCTTTTCTCGAGGGAATCACTACCACATAATGACTCATTGCCGGCGACTTTTAAGTCGCCGGCAATGTTTTTTAACATTACCAACGATTTTTTAACATTGCCGGCGACTTAAGTCGCCGGTAATGTCTTTTTTTTTTTTTTTTAGACATTGCCGGCGACATAAATGTATGTCGCCGGCAATGTCTCGATGGTAATGACATTGCCGGCGACTTAATTTATGTCGCCGGTAATGTTTTTTTTTTTTTTTAACATTACCGGCGACATAAATGTATGTCGCCGGCAATGTCTTTTCCGGCAAGACATTACCGGCGACTTACATTTATGTCGCCGGTAATGTTAAAAAAAAAAAAAAGACATTACCGGCGATTTTTCCGGCAAAAATCGCCGGTAATGTCCAAAAACATTGCCGGCGACATAAAAGTCGCCGGCAATGGGAAGAAATGTTGTAGTGAATGTGTTCACGACATAAAATGAACACAAACAATATAAGAAACAGCAAAGTGAAGATATTTTAGGTAAACAAAGCTGAATTACTGGACTTCCTGAAAGAATAAATGAGTTTCGAAGAACGAATGTCAAAATTAAATAAATCATTGACCCATGGTAATGAACATTTGTTCTTTCCCAAAACTTTGTTCAATTTCCAATAAACAATGCGTAACCTCGTTGAACCATCGTTCACATTCAGGAATAATATTGGGGCTTCCCACGATGAAATAATGGAATGGATTAATTCTCGTCGATCAATTCTTGATGTTGTTAGTGTGAGATCCCCTAACACACAAATACCGCACACTTAGTCACTAAATACGGGTCAACACAGCTTAGACCAAATGCAAGGCAGCAATGCAGGCTTCAACTTTAACCAAAGAACCAACACCATCCGAACGTCCACGCGTTCGGTACGGCAAACGAAAAGTACCAGGACAGGCCATGTACAAAAGAAAGGATCCCACATTGAAGAACAACAAAAAACTCCATACTAAACCACCAATATAAGCAACACATTTATGACAGATACAAGGTACGCCGGTTACTCTACCAATGTTATTGTTACACTTCATATATTCTAACTAGAGCGTCAGAAAGTTGAAGGCGGGAATACCCCGTCAAGTCTCCTAACGCTCGTTTGGTGTATTGTTCTTAAAAACAGGTAAATGACGACATACGCGCGATAGACCAGGTCAACTCGAAATATCTCTAACCGCTCTTCTGCTAAAGACCCTTATGGAATTTGGTAGAAATAATTAGAGCCGTCTGTGGGAAGTGAGCAATCGTAAACCACGTACAAAAAACCCGCAAAAAAAAGAGAGCCCGAAAGCCAAGAGTAGCAGTGGAAGAGATGGCGACAGACCACATCACACCTGAAAGCAGGAAGACAAGAGACACTTCATAGATACAATTAGCAGCATCAACGACTTAACAGAGGATTAAGCGGCAGCCCATCTCGTGCAGGAACTCCAATAGGCCAAAATCGAAAGACATCAGGAACGCCAGGACTGACAGCGATTGGAGGAACGACTTGATGCGTTCATCCTGAGCCAGGATACCTAACGCGAGGAGCTAGTACCGAGAGTGGAACCAAGAGCGGGCATGCAAGTTATCAAAATCAACCCACTATGGGGACTACGAAACAACCAACTTCCGAGCTCACCCCTACCCCCCGAAAGAACACAGGAGTACGACGACAAGGAACCAACCGCGACAATTGAGGATGCCATGCTCCGACGGATGGAGGCCGAAATCACATCATTAAAGAAAAGAACGCACACATGGCGAAATGGGATGTACACGCCCTGCGTAAGCCCATTATCAGACGTCATCATAGCATAAGGCAGGGACCCATATTCTAAAACCGTCAAGATCAGCAGATTCAATAGGAAGGGAGATCCACGAAGACACACCGACGAGTATCAATCCGCCACCGTAGGTACCTGGTACTCGGACGTAACCCTCTGCTTCCTGTTCCAAGAGATGGACAGCTCTTGCGAACACATGAAGGAACCTCGAAAAAAACGTGGCAAAAACGGCGTTACTGGAAAATCTGACAGAAACCCCGTTTGTAGAGAAGTTAGTCAGGAAGTACCACCTCGATTACGACGAGGTCATCGACCTGATCGTACAGAAGACATTGGTGGAAACCCGTGTATACGGGACGGGGGGGGGGGGGGGGCACAAGGTCCGAACGCAGCTCTAACCTCAAAAGCACCCAACTACATACACAACTGCCCAACATCCCCCCTTATGGCTAAAATCCCACCACATAAAACACAACCCGAATTAACGTCCCGCAAATGCGAGAGCCACTAATGCGAACACAAAAGCAGTAAACAATATCAGCAAGCGCATCGCAGACGCGACACCCAAACCCGACAGAACCCACCACCACCACCTAGAGATTTCCACCGTGAAATCTTCTGAACCACCCAAGCCTCGAATGAGAAGGTGCTCAAGCAAAATAAAAGCCAGATCCGCCCGGCAACACCTAGAGCACCCAGTATCGCCCCCATGCGGAACAACAGGGGAACGTGGTGCATGTACCATAATTCAAACACCCGCAACACCAACAACTGTGAAATCCTGGTAAGGGAAATCGAGCGGCTGGACAACGAGGGAACGTTAATCTTCCAGAGGCCAAACACCAAACGACAGGTTGCAAACATATAAACGAGGGGCACCATCAACAATATCTCAGGAGGGAAGTGGAAGTACGAACGCCCACGAGAGCGGGAAGAGCCTAGCCCAATGGACGTATTCGCAGTACATCCCGGGAATCCACCACAGGCAGGCAGGAAGGATTGACCTCCAATCACTTTCTCCTACAACGAAGAAAAGGGCAACCGAAATAGTATACTCCCATTCGTCATTGACGGAATAGTGGATCGATATCTTGTCAAGCGTATCCTCATTGACAAAGGAGCATCCTTTAACATCACCTTTCAGGAGGCATACGAGGGGCTCAAACGCCCGAGGTGTAAGATGACACAGGACCACGAAAGCATTGCCAGCTTTTCGGGCGAAACCACATACCTTCTCGGGAGCGACTATATGCGATTTGGCGTCGTGACGCCTAGCACCCCCCAGAACGAGATCAAAATGGACTTCGTCATCATAGACATTCGCACGTTCTACAACATGATCCTTGGACGACCTGGCATCTCGAACCTAAAGCTAATTATCGCAAGCCATATGCTCTTGGCCAAGTTCCCAACAGATTACGAAATCGGCACGATCATAGGGTACGATTTCGTGGAAAAGTTGCATCACCGGACAAAGACAACAAGCAATTGGAGGTACTCGCAGTGGCAGAAAGCTTCCCCAAAGAACAGTTAGGTGATGACCCAAGGGATGGGCTGAACGCCATCCAGCCAGCCACAGAACGAGAAGAGCTACGCACGATACACCTGTCGCACGATCACCCAGAGCGCACGATCCGCATCGGTGCCCAACTAGAGCCAGACATAGCAGCCGGGCTTCCTATCAGATTGACAACAGGTGTTCGCATGATCTTACGCGGACATGCCTGGAATCGCCCCAAGCATCATCTCCCACAAACTTAGCATCAATCCAACCACGAAACCGGTTAAGCAGAAACGACAGGCGTATGACCAGGAACGATACACAGCTATGCACGCGGGGATGAACAGACTACAGAACATCGATTTCATCTGAAAGGTTGACTACCCGAAATGGATCCTTCAACGCCGTTATGGTCAAAAAGGACAACGGATCATGGCGCATTTGCGTGGATTACAGCAATCTGAACAAAGCCTGCCCGAAAGACAGATTCCCATTGCCTAGGATTGATCAGCTGGTGGATGCCACTGCAGGACACGAAGTGCTATCCATGATGGATACGTATTCGGGGTACAACAAAATCCTCATGAATCACGAAGACCAGGAGGCCACTTGCTTCACTACAGACAAGGGACTCTATTGTTACACGTAGTCATTCCGTTCGGCCTCAAGAACGTAGGCTCCACCTACCAAAGATGATGAACATCATATTCGATGAGCTAAGGAGCAAAATCGTGGAAGTATACATTGATGACATACTGGTCAAAAGCACCAAGGCAAAGGACCACCCCTAACACCTACGAACTGTACTCGAGCTCCTGATCAAGAATGACATGTCATTGAACCCGGCTAAGTGCACATTCGGCGTAACCACAAGTAAGTTCCTCGGATACATCATCAGCCAACGGGGTATCGAAGCTTCCACTACAAAGGTCAAGGCAATACTAGACATGCAACCTCCAACGACCAAGGCTGAGCTCTAAAGCCTAACGAGAAAACTAGCTTCCCTGAATCGCTTTATTTCTCACTACTCCGACAAGTGCGTTCCATTCTTCAATTCCCTTTGGACAACAAACAAACAAGCCATCATTTGGACACCCAACTACGAAGCCGCATTCACATCCATCAAGCAATACCTGTCCTTAATCCCCCTCATATCCAGGGCTGTGAAAGGAGAAACCTTGTATATATACCTATCTACTTCTCTAACGGCCGTTAGTTCCTCCCTTGTTCGGAGGGAAACAAATTCGAAACTGCCAGTTTCTTCACCGGAAAGGGCATGACACAACCCGAGACCCGTTACCCAACAATCAAGAAGGTGGCACTCGTACTCGTAATAACAGCCAAACGACTCAGGCCGTACTTCCAGGCCCACAACATCCACGTTCATAGCCAAAGCGAATACGATGTCCATTTTACGCCTGATCATAGTGGTCGTTTGGCAAAGTGGGCAGTCGAGCTGAGCGAATACGACGTCCATTATATGCCTTGGATAGCAATAAAGGGCCAGGCCGTCGCAGACTTCATAGTCGAGTACACTAAGGCTGAAGATACAACACAGCCTGCTCCCGACGGCACGACACCCATTAGCAAAGACAGCCCCGACCAGGAGCCCCCAAAACCCGAATAACTATGGAACCTCTACGTAGACGGGTCGTACACCAAGAGCACTAGTAGGGTTGGAATCATCCTTACTGGGGCAGGGGGTGTATGAGCAGAGTACGCTCTCATATTCGAATTCAAAGCCATAAAAATTGAGGCCAAATATGAAGCTCTCATTGGTGGACTGCAACTAGCCCGAAACTCAGGAGCCCCAAGCATCAACATCTTCAGCGACTCACAACTGGTCGTTAACCAAATCCAGGGTGACTTCAAAACAAAGGGTGATACGATAACGACATATCCACGTTCACACGATGCTAAGCAAGTTCAAGTTTTTCAACATCAACCACATCCCCAGGGGAAGAAACACCAAGGCGGATACACTCGCCCAGCTGGCTACATCTCCCGTCCATACAGAGCCAGGGCAACGGGTAGTGGAAGTCCTGAAAGGACCTAGCATCACAAAAACAGTAGAGGAGATCTTCATCATTGAGCCACATATGGCAAGTTGGATGGACCCAATCGTCAAATACAAAATAAGGGGTGAACTCCAAGCAGACCGGCCACAAGCACGAAACATCATAGCCAGAGCAGTCAACTTCAGCATCCGACACAACAGCCTATACCGACAGGGGAAGACATGGGCCAACCTAAAATGCGTTACACCAGAGCGAGGCGATATAATACTAAGGGAAATCCATTCGGGCATATGTGACCATCACGCAGGAGCATGATCAATCGCACAGAAGGCACTCCGAAGTGGATTCTAGTGGCCTACCATCCATGGTGACGCAACCGTAATTATGACTATCTGTCACCAATGCCAGCTATACTTACACAAGAACAATACGCCTGTAGTACCCTTATCGATCCTCATTTCTTCCATTTGCACAGTAGGGACTCGATCTAATTGGAGAACTTCCAAAATCCAAGGGTCAATATCGCTACATCATTGTAATCATTAACTACCACTCTAAGTTTATCGAGGCCGAACCGATGGTCAAAATCACAACCGAAAAGGTCAAGAGATTCCTCTGGTGTTTTCTCTACTGTCTCTACGACACCCCACTTAACATCATCACCGATAACGGGCCGCAATTCCACAACGACGAGCTCAATGCATTCTGCAGGAAATAGGGCACTAACCTGATATTCACATCACTGACACACCCCTAAACAAACATACAGGTAGAAGCAGCCAACAAGATCATTAAGGAGGGAATCAAAAAGAAGATCGAACTCATCGAGAAAGGAGACACCTGGTACGGATGATGGCCCACACTCCTCGCCGAAATACTATAATCAATCCGAACAACTGCAACGGTAGCGACAGGAGAAACCCCGTTTAGCCTCACATTCGGAACAAAGGCCGTACTACCACTCGAACTCACATACAGAAGCCCAAGAATCGAAAGCTCTGACTGTGACGACCCGGACCAGAATCAGCAGTATGATCAGCTGTATACATGAGTTACTGCGTAGCCGCAGATTGACGACAAGGTTTGAACCGCCAGGGATTGTTAACGATTAAATTATTGGCCGAGAATTGGAACTGGGTCTCTTCTCGAGAGTCGTTCTATGTGTGATTACGAGTTCATTGGCGGTTCCGGATCATTATTTGGACGACTGAGGAATTAGTTATGAATATTTGAAGTTTCGACGGAAACGGATTTAAATGGCAGCTTTGTTCGCGACTAAATTACCGGACGAGAATTTGGTTTCGGCTCCTTCATGAAAGTTGTTCAGAATTTAATTTCGAGTTCGTAGGAATTTCCGGAGCATGATTTTGAGTTACGAAGAATTAGTTGCGAATATTTCCGTTGTTGTTTGTTTAGTCGAATTAAATGTGTGTTGTTTTAAAGGGTTGACTTTTTATCCGTTTGGCCGATGTGTTTGACTTTGGATGATTATTGAAGAGTATGTCGAGACGAGTTTGTGGCCACGAGAATTATCGGAATCGGATATACGACGAGAAAGTTATGGATATTCGAAGTTTGTCGCAAATTAATTGGGAAAGTTTCCTTTTTGGGCAAGTCTATAAATAGCAGGTTACCATAAGGGGAAAGTCAACATTTCATTTATTAACCTTGACCCGGTCAACTCGGTTTGACCGAGGTGGTGGTGATGCTCTCGGCGGTTCACGGCGGCTCGCCGGTGATGGTGCTTTTCCGGCCACCTTAGGGTGTGTGGCTTATCTCGTTCGGAGCGTCTCGGCCTCCCGAGTTCCTTTCCGGCCACCCCTCACGGCGAGGGTGGCGGTGGAGAGGAGGAATTCCGATCAAAAAGGGGGAAATTATTGTGAATTCGGGTGCATGGTTTTAGGCCGATTCGAGCTGCAATTTTTAGTGGGCTTTGAAGCTCTCCTCACCTACATGCTACCCTGTAAGTTTGGTGCTCTAATTTTGCTTGAGCTTGGAGAATTTTGGGATTGAAAATTTGTGTACAATTCGGTTTATCATGAAATTGGATGTGTTAGAGTAAGAATTGGACTTCGGTGCAGTTGACAAAGTTGCTCAGTGGACGATTTGAAGTGGAATAGGGGTGGCTCCGCTGTGAAATTTCACGTCTGGCGGCGGCGGCGCCGTGGACGGCGGTCAACGGCGGCGGTCAATGGTCAACAGGTTTGACTTTTTGGACATTCGGCAAGTTGCATGTCATTTGACTGGAAATCGCGCTCCGATTGCAGTGGGGAGGATCGTTTTTCGATTTGAGCATCCGATAGTAGAGCGAGGTATTGTGGTGTACATATATGGATTTTCGACGATTCGTCGTGTTCGAATTGTGTATTTCCGAGAACGGTGGTTTCTCGTGATTTGTATTGTATTGTCGGATTATGACTTTGAATAATGGACTTTGTGAATAATCAGGGGTTCGTGATCGTTTCTTTGGCGAGGGACATTCCGCCGGATCACGGGTTAACGCGATACGCGTTACGCCAGTCTGTGAGTGGACATTTCTTTTCACGGATTATTTGCAAGTCTTGATATACGTTTTATGAACTTGAGCATGCATATGAGATTTCGGATTACATGAGCATGTGTTTTACGATTATACTTATACGGATATACGTATACGAGTATACATATACTTATATGCTGTTTCATGCATTTGCATCGAAATGTTTATGATTTGGTTTACACAGAGTACAGTCGTGGTTACGTTGTTGTATCGATACACTTGCCTCTCGGCTGATCCCCGATGGTAGGCTTTATTCCAGGGGAGGCTGTGACTCCTGACCCGAGGTCTTTACCGGGGGGAGGCAGACCTTTGACCTGAGGCCATTTCCGGCTAGAATCACGTGGAAGTCAGGGACTCCGTGGTTCTGACTGTACTAGCACGGGTGTGTCCACGAGTGACCCCGTGGGATTTTATTGCATGCTCCGTATACGTGAGGAGTTAGAGTCTCCCTCGTGTACTCGGACGCGTGAGGAGTTAGAGTCTCCCTCGTGTACCATTTGATTATTTATACTTTCGACTCGCATATGTTTTTAATATATATATTACTTGGTGAAAGACATTTATTTTCGTCCACTCACTCTAACGTGTTTATTGTCTTTCCCTGGGATTTTCGGTTTCCGTGCCCAGTTTGCAGTTCGGACTCTGGAGTCGCACGTCGTGGTTGGAGGCTTAGTGCTCGAGCTACTTTGTTTCATCCAGTAGGTTTATTGTTCTACCTACTGTGGTATGCGTATATGATTATGTATTAGAAGTCGCTCTGAGCTTCCTATTGTATACGTTATACGATTTTACTCCAGATTTCAGTAAAGTACATATATATTTACTACTTTATGTTATTGTTGATATATTGAGAAATCCGGATGGGATTGGTGCCCACGGTTTGCTTTTTGTGGCATAGGATGAAGTGTATTTTCCGCGTGCAGGTAATGGTAATTCAACACTAGTAACGAAACTCTGCCGAAATTTTGAAATTTTTTTTTGTTGGTTCGTGTTTTCGAAGGGGTTCGATTCTAGTTTAGGGAGCTAAATCGGGGTTGGGTACTTTCAGCTTGGTATCAGAGCATTAGGTTGTCAGATTCTGTAGAGTCTTGTAGTCGTGTTTACTAAGGATATTTGAGAATGTACAACATGTCTGGAATGGTGACCCGACCGGCCGGCGGATAATCATCAAATTCCGGGTGTTGTATGCTTTCAAATATTTGAAGTTCCATGATTACGTTCCACTTGTTGTGAACGATATTGTATTCATTAGGATGCCTCCTGACGTGCTTTCCGTGTCGTTTCGGTTGTGGATCGTGTTGAGGATCAATCGACGCGCGATTTGCCCGAGAACAGTGGATTCAGATGAGTATTCAGAGTTCAGAGAATTGTGTGGCACGGTTTGCCTGGGGATGTATATATGAGCGTTTATATGTTGCCTCAGAGCTGAGATTTGTTGCAGTGATGTTTGCTTGTGTTAGATCAGTGTATTTAGTGGGCTGGTATTGTGTGAGTTCCGGTTGCGACTCCATGGCCTACATTCAGAGTGTTGTTTATACGGTAATGGTTTATCAGGCTACCCAGCAATCAAATGTGGAGTGTTTACCCACCTGAGGCAGAGATGCATTGTCCACGTAGTTGTTCTTGTTTGCACGTGTTATGTGGGTTTAGAGGGAGCTGTGCACCAGGTTCCAGATGAGTCTGAACCTGAGTATCAGAGAGAGAGTCTGATTGATGTGCCTCGAGACATCCGTGAGGAGCTTAGTGTTCTGCACTCAGTGGCGAGGCTATTGAGAAGGAAAGGTTTACGCGGTTTTCGATGTGATGGTTTGAGGAAAGTGGACTTAGTCGAGATTTTGATGAGTTTGAGTTCCGACATTTCGGGATCAGTGACTTAATCAGGCTATGATCTTTCCGATATTGTTGAGGGCCATCAGTTCGAGCAGAGGATTCGTTTGACGATGGCGGAGATCGCTGAGTAGCGGACTTGCTCATATGACATGAGTTTGGGTGATCGTTAGTGATCCTTTCACGCAGCAGGTGTTGCGGTGACGTGTGTTCGTAGAGTATTCTCTGTTGCCATTGTGGTGACCAGGAGGATCACGTTATGAGGGAGCGCCCTTGGTCAGCTGTTGTAGAGGTTCGACAGCTCAGAGTTACGAGGAGATCCTCATGTTGTTCCTGAAGTCTGATCAATGTATCCTTTTGACGAGTTCTTCAGCAAGTCGCATATGACGTGTGCGATTAGTTGGACATGTTGGAGTTTGTGCTATGACCTTGTTTGAGGAAAGACTTTTCTTCGAGGTTACTGTTGCATGATATCCATGGCGATTGTACCTGCATCTCCACCTCCGAGGTTTTGGAGAGTGTTGCATCCATCCGGAGGTTGCGAGATCCTCGTTGGAGGATATGGTGTTGCTGTGGATCTGTTATAGTTGACATCGTGGTTTTGGTGTGCTTGTGAGTATGGACTTACTGACGGCGCATTTGGCGATGTTCGAGTGCCTCGAGGAGGAGGTTGTGATTCGACGACCAGATTTTCCCGAGATGTTGTTTCGCGGTGATGGTCGAGAGGATGATGGAGACGAGTTGTGTTATTTGCCTAGCTCATGTTGTGGATATTGTGGTTGCTGTGTCCGACAGTGGTGACATTGAAGTGATTCCCAAGTTTTCAGGTGTGTTCTGGAGGAATTACCAGGTGTTCCTCCAGTTCGGGAGATTGACTACACCATTGAGCTTGTACCAGGCGCTGGACTCATTTTACCGGCATCTTGTCGTTTGGAGCCAGCGGAGCTGTTGGAGCTATATTTTTGACTCCAGGAGTTGCTGGAGGAGATTTCAGGAGATTGTATGCGACCCCGCGTATTTGCGTGGTGTGTTCTTGCATTGTTTACACGGATGTTGGATGATTTGACGAGGTGGTGCATTGACTACCGGAAGCCTGATTTGCTTCAGAGGAGTGCGAGTATCCTCCGCTTCGGATTGACGAGTGGTTTGATCAGCTTGTGAGAGCTTCAGTCTTTTCGAAGATTGATTTCGGATCTGGATACCATCAGTTGTGGTTCGGTGAGTCAGATGTGGCTATGTTGGCTTTCGGATCTCGGTGCGGACATCATGAGTTTTTGGTCACGCTGTTTGGTGGACCAATGCCCCCGTAGTTCTTGTGGACTTGATGGACCAGGAGTTCAGACGGTTTCTGGACGAGTTTGCGGTCATGTTCGTCAGTAGTATCCTGATTCACTCAAGGAGTGTGGACCAGCACCTAAGGTAATTGTGAGTGGTTTTGCGGACTTCGCGAGACGATCAGTTTTTTGCGATGTTCAGCCAGTGTGAGTTTTGGCCGATTAGCATGACGATTTTGAGCTGTGTGATGTTAGTCGAGGGAGTTGGCGTAGATCCTGACTAGATAGAAGCCGTGTTGATTTGGGGTTTGCTCTACCATTGTACCAGAGATCAGAGGTCTCTTGGGTTTGGCAGGCTATTACCAACGGCTTGTGCAGGATTTTCCCGTATGGCCACTCTATTTTCCGGATTGACGAAGAAGGCATCAAGTTCGAGTGGTTCGATGCACGCGAGGAGAGTTATTACTACTGTAGGATGGTTGACCGTTGTTTCGGTTTTAGAAAGGACCCAATCCCGATTCAGTTACCTAAACCGGAATCAAACCCTTCGAAAATACGAACCAACAAAAACTTTTCAAAATTTGGGCAGAGTTTCGTTACTAGCGTAGAATTACCATAACCTGCACCCAGAAATTAACACTTCGTCCTATGCCACAAGAAGCAAACCGTGGGCACCAATCCCATCCGGATTTCTCAACATCAATATATGAATCATAAACAGTAAATAATACTGTATCATATATAATATATCCATGAAAATCCGCATAACAAGTATTAGAACGTATCAGAGCGACCTCTAAAGTAAAACATATACAATATATACATCAGTAGGCGAAACAAGAACCTACTGGAAAACACAGATAGCTCTGATCACTAGCCTCCAAACCGCGACGTGAAACAGTGAAATCCGAACTGCAAACTGGGCACGGAAACCGAAAAGCCCAGGGGAAAGGCAAATAAAAACGCTAGAGTGAGTGGACGAAAATAATCATATGCCTTTCACCAGTTATACACATTCTCATATAAAACAGTGCGAGTTCGGAAGAAACATAACACATATAAATATATATACACGGAGGTTGTCGGGCGACCTCTCAAACCCGACGTCAGGTGAATCGCTCAAACCTGACGGTGATAGGCCAGGGGACCACTCAACCCTGGCGGCACGCAGGAGACCACTCAACCCCGCCCAGAGGAATCTCTCAACTCTGGTACATCGATGTATTAAATGTCATCACAAATAAACACATATAACAATACCTCCGGAAACAACATATATCACAACGTCTGAATTAGCACGATCACTAGTCGCAATCAATAAATCCACGAACTCGCAAAATCAACAGTGAAAATAGAAACTTGTCCACTCACAGATCAGCTAGTGCGAACTCGCGCTAAATTCGTGGTCCGGCGGAAGTTCCCTCGCCTGAATTAGCACGATCACGATCCAGATCTCGATCTCGATCTCCTGAATATATATAAACATCACTGATCAATATCGTAATCCACAACACTGTACTGATGCGCGGAAACCAACCGTTCCCGGAAATGTGAAATGCAGTACAAAATAAATTACGGAAATCTCGAAATCCCCACTCGAAACCTCGACTGACAATCGGCTAATCAAATCGACCCAAAAACCTCTGTACGATAACCAGGGCGCGATTACGAGAAAAATGACACTAATTACATCGAAATCTGAAAAAGTCAACTTTCCGGCCGTTGACCGCCGCCGCCGGCGGCGGCGCGCCGTCAACGGTGGAATTTCAAGGCCAAAGTTTCCAGATTTCAAGGTCTTATGAGTTGAATCAATTCCTCTTCTACCACTTAAGCCAATTCACAAGGGAACTACCTCAAATCCACCAAACCCGATCGAAAATCTCAAACCGAACCCCCATTCGGGTTCACCCCAAAACCTCCTCTCATCCAAATCTAAACACCCAGTGAGCTTTGCGAAGGTGTGGGGAGCAAAACCCCCAACAACCTCGCCCACAACACACGCCGGAACCACCTCCACCGTCGCCGGCGAACTTTGCCAACTCGGCCCTAATCGGGTTCCATCAAAACGGAACTAATTCCACTCAAACCAAAGCCATACATACTCGAAATCACGAGAGGGATCGAACCATACCTGTCCCGTGGCGAATGGTGGCCGGAATCTGGTCGCCGGATGGTGACTTCCCAAAATGGCAACTTTCCCTTTCGGTCCGATGGCTCACTTTCCAAATATGGAAAGTCAACGAAATTCCAGGTTGGTCAACGCCCAAAATGAAGTTTTCGACTAATTCCCGGCTATTTTCGATATTTATACTCGAGCCTCGGGTCGATCGACGGTCCGAAATGAAAATACGAAATGATTCGGATAAACATGAAACAATCGGATAAACTCGTCGAAACTCGAAACTTCAAATAACCATAAAATATTCCTCGGTTATCGGAAAAATCTTCCGGAACCGCCCACGAGCTCGAAATCACGTACTCTACCATTTCCGTGAAGACACTCAACCCAAATTCTCGACCGAAAACAAAGTCGCAAATCGAATCGGCAAACTACATAATATCGCAAAACTGCAACTAAACTGAAATCTCGAGAATCGTGCCAAACGCACCTCTGATTCTGGTTCGGGTCGTCACAAATCTACCCCCCTTAAAGAAATTTCGACCTCGAAATTTACGTACCTGTTATGTGAACAGATGAAGATACTGCTCCCGGATACGCTGCTCGGTCTCCCAAGTGGCCTCCTCCACTGAATGGTTCTGCCACAAGACCTTCACCAGCGGAATCACACGGTGCCTTAACTCCTGCTCACGGCGATCGAGAATTTGCACTGGCTCCTCAACATACGATAAATCCTCTCTGATCGGCAACTGATGTGGAGCTAACACATGTGAAGGGTCTGAGATGTACTTCCGCAACATCGAGACATGGAACACATCATGCACGCGAGCCATCTCAGCCGGTAACTCGAGTCTGTAAGCAACAACTCCAACCCTCTCCGTAATCTCATACGGACGAATGTATCGCGGCCGAAGCTTGCCACGCTTCCCGAATCGTACTACTCCCCTCCACGGAGACAGTTTCAGGAAAACCCAATCACCAACCTCGAACTCTAAGCTCTTCCTCCTGACATCCGCGTAACTCTTCTGCCGATCCTGGGCGATCTTCAACCGATCTCGGATAACCTGTATGTCCTCCATCGTGGTTTTCACCAAATCCGGACCAATGAGCCAACGCTCGCCCACCTCACTCCAACACAATGGAGTGCGACACTGCTTCCTGTACAGAGCCTCGTACGGTGTCATTTCGATACTGGCCTGATAACTGTTGTTGTAGGCGAACTCAATCAAGTGCAACTGCTGATCCCAGTTTCCGCGAAACTGCAACACACACGATCTCAGCATATCCTCAAGAGTCTGAATGGTCCGTTCGGACTACCCGTCAGTCTGAGGATGAAAAGCTGTACTAAACCGCAACCTCGTGCCCAAAGCTCACTGTAAAGCCTGCCAAAACTCGGAAGTGAACTGACTATCACGGTCAGAAACAATGGACACAGGCACACCATGCAAGCGAACAATCTCTGATAAGTACAACTTGGCCAATCTGCCCACTGAAATCTTCCCTGGAAGTGCAAGAAAGTGTGCGGATTTCGTCAATCGATCAACAATAACCCAAATGCCAGTGTTGCCCGTCGAAGTACGCGGCAACTGATAGACGAAATCCGTCGTGATATGCTCCCACTTCCAAACTGGAATCTCAAGTGGTTGTAGTTTCCCTGCAGGTTTCTGCCTCTCTGCCTTCACCTGCTGACAAATCAAACACCTACTCACGTACGCGGCAATCTCTCGCTTCATGTTGCGCCACCAATAGTACGCTCGAAGTGTACGAAACATCTTCGTACCTCCGGGATGCATCGCATACGCTGAACTGTGGGCCTCATCCAGAATCTCCTTCTTCAAATCCTCGTCCCTGGGTACACATAATCTGCCTCTGAACAACATCGTACCGTCGTCGCTCAATCGGAACTCTGTAGGCACACCATTCCGAATCATGGTCTTCTTGCCCAGCAAGTAAGGATCTAAATCCTGTGCCTCTCGTACCTGATCAACCAACACTGGTCGAACCTAAAAACTGGCCAACAAAGCTCCATCATCATCATACCCAAATACAGCACTTGTAGCTCGAAGCTCGGCTAACATCGATACTCTGGCCACACACATGTGAAACAATGAGGCTCCGGATTTCCGGCTAAGTGCATCTGCCAATACGTTGGCCTTCCCTGGATGGTACTCAAACGTGCAATCGTAGTCGTTAATCAACTCCATCCATCGGCGCTGCCTCATATTCAGGTCCGGCTGCGTCCGCAAGTAAGCAAGACTCTTGTGGTCCACAAGGCTGCGGCGCGCCGTCAACGGTGGAATTTCAAGGCCAAAGTTTCCAGATTTCAAGGTCTTGATGAGCTGAATCAATTCCTCTTCTACCACTTAAGCCAATTCACAAGGGAACTACCTCAAATCCACCAAACCCGATCGAAAATCTCAAACCGAACCCCCATTCGGGTTCACCCCAAAACCTCCTCTCATCCAAATCCAAACAACCAGTGAGCTTTACCAAGGTGTGGGGAGCAAAACCCCCAACAACCTCGCCCCCAACACACGCCGGAACCACCTCCACCGTCGCCGGCGAACTTTGCCAACTCGGCCCTAATCGGGTTCCATCAAAACGGAACTAATTCCACTCAAACCAAAGCCATACATACTCGAAATCACGAGAGCGATCGAACCATACCTGTCCCGTGGCGAATGGTGGCCGGAATCCGGTCGCCGGACGGTGACTTCCCAAAATGGCAACTTTCCCTTTCGGTCCGATGGCTCACTTTCCAAATATGGAAAGTCAACGAAATTCCAGGTTGGTCAACGCCCAAAATGAAATTTTCGACTAATTCTTGGCTATTTTCGATATTTATACTCGAGCCTCGGGTCGATCGACGGTCCGAAATGAAAATACGAAATGATTCGGATAAACATGAAACAATCGGATAAACTCGTCGAAACTCAAAACTTCAAATAACCATAAAATATTCCTCGGTTATTGGAAAAAATCTTCCAGAACTGCCCACGAGCTCGAAATCACGTACTCTACCATTTCCGTGAAGACACTCAACCCAAATTCTCGACCGAAAACAAAGTCGCAAATCGAATCGGCAAACTACATAATATCGCAAAACTGCAACTAAACTCAAATCTCGAGAATCGTGCCAAACGCACCTCTGATTCTGGTTCGGGTCGGCACAGTTTTGACCTTACCTGTCGATCGCGACGAGTTCGTGGGATATGTCGATGCATCGAGGTATAGGTTTGGCTATGTTTTGATGCGGTGTAGCAGAGCGGTGGCTCGTGGTTCCATACAGTGGAACTTTGTGTAGCTACGTATCCTATGTATGATTTGGGTGTAGCTGTATTTGTGTTAGCATCAGAGAGTTTGAGACACTATAGCTATGGCGTGCAGCGCAGTGTAGGACGTACACTGGTCATTTGAGTTTCATCCACTTGCATTTTTGGCCAGATTTGGGCTTGAGGTAGTGTAGATGGAGGGAGTCGACTATTGACTATGGCTGCACCTTTGAGTTTGTTCGGGAAAGGCTAGTGGTTGCACTTTGACTATTCATCTGGGATGTCGTTGCTGATGCATTCAATCGAGAGTCGGGAACTTCAGTGTTTCCTGTGTGTGTGTGATTCGAGTTTTCGTGTTAGCCGAGTGTGGGCTACGAGAGCTGAGTTCGAGTGTGATGATGTTGAGGCTCGTGGTTTTACGCACATTTGGCGCTAGTGGTGCGGAGATGTGTTTGATACTTCGAGTTTACTACTCGTGACGCAATCTGTAGAAGAATGTAGCAGCTTGTGTGTGCGCAACATGTGTGTGCAGATGCCACATTTGTCAGCTGGCCATGGCTAGGAGGCGGAGACTTGCCGCGATGTATCAGCCATTCGAGATTTCCGGTTGGACGTGGCGTTTGTCGCTGTGACCTTGTGTGTGTTTGTGTGCACTTTGATTTGTGATACCAGTTGTCAAGCTACTGTGGACCATTTGACGGACTTGGTATGTTTCCTTGTACTTTCGAAGACGATTTCAGTGACAGGCTGGTATAGCTGTGTTTGATGGAGGTTGGTCATCTACGTGGTGTACCTGTGTTCCAGTTTGCTGGTCGAGGTAATCAGCTTCAACATAGTGTTGGCGAGCTTTACAGCGAACATTGGGGACCAGATTACGAGTTAGTACCGGTTCTTATCCTCAGATTGGCGAGCGATCTTCGAGGATTATTCAGGCCTTGGAGGGCATGTTGTGGACCTCGGTATTGCAGTTCCAGAGGATTTGGGACCAGCAGTTTCAGTTGTACGAGATTGCATGCAATACCAGGTTTTTGGCCACTATGATTTTGATGTTGCATGATGTCATTTTGAGGAACGATGCTGTACTCCATTGTGTTGGAGTGAGCTTGGTTGAGTTTGAGTTGGTGTTTGACTCTGATTTTGTGGAATGTGTTACCACAGACTGTCAGGTTAGCGGAAATGGGTTGATTATTGCCCGAGTCCGATGGTTGAGTTATGTTGATGTGTATGAACTGAGTTGTGTATTGGAACGTTGTTTTGATTTGTATGCGGTCGTAGGCGAGTGTGTGTTGTGCTGTATAGTTCGGCGTCGCCTATATTGTTGGCTTTTATGTGGGTTGTGTTCCGTGCGGCGGAACTATGTTTCAAGTTTGTTACGTGTTGTGTACCCTACTTGTTCCTCATGCAGGAACATTTGGCGATTATGTGGAGCCAGTTCAGATTTGTGATTTGGGGGTACATGGATTTCAGCGCAGAGTTATCTCCTATCGTGGAGTCTGTTGTCAGAGTTGTTCAGTTGATGTGATCATTGGAGAGTTGAGCAGTATGCAGAGGCAGTGCTCCTACTTTCAGTCGACAGACTCAGAAATTTCGAGGTCGAAATTTTTCTAAGGGGGGTGGATTTGTGACGACCCGGACCAGAATCAGCAGTATGATCAGTTGTATACATGAGTTACTGCGTAGCCGCAGATTGACGACAGGGTTTGAACCGCCAGGGATTGTTAACGACTAAATTATTGGCCGAGAACTGGAGCTGGGTCTCTTCTCGAGAGTCGTTCTATGTGTGATTACGAGTTCATGGGCGGTTCCAGATCGTTATTTGGACGATCGAGGAATTAGTTATGAATATTTGAAGTTTCGACGGAAACGGATTTAAATGGCAGCTTTGTTCGCGACTAAATTACCGGACGAGAATTTGGTTTCGGCTCCTTCACGAAAGTTGTTCAGAATTTAATTTCGAGTTCGTAGGAATTTCCGGAGCATGATTTTGAGTTACGAAGAATTAGTTGCGATTATTTCCGTTGTTGTTTGTTTAGTCGAATTAAATGTGTGTTGTTTTAAAGGGTTGACTTTTTATCCGTTTGGCCGATGTGTTTGACTTTGGATGATTATTGAAGAGTATGTCGAGACGAGTTTGTGGCCACGAGAATTATCGGAATCGGATATACGACGAGAAAGTTATGGATATTCGAAGTTTGTCGCAAATTAATTGGGAAAGTTTCCTTTTTGGGAAAGTCTATAAATAGCAGGTTACCATAAGGGGAAAGTCAACATTTCATTTATTAACCTTGACCCGGTCAACTCGGTTTGACCGAGGTGGTGGTGATGCTCTCAGCGGTTCACGGCGGCTCGCCGGTGACGGTGCTTTTCCGGCCACCTTAGGGTGTGTGGCTTATCTCGTTCGGAGCGCCTCGGCCTCCCGAGTTCCTTTCCGGCCACCCCTCACGGCGAGGGTGGCGGTGGAGTGGAGGAATTCCAATCAAAAAGGGGGAAATTATGGTGAATTCGGGTGCATGGTTTTAGGCCGATTCGAGCTGCAATTTTTAGTGGGCTTTGAAGTTCTCCTCACCTACATGCTACCCTGTAAGTTTGGTGCTCTAATTTTGCTTGAGCTTGGAGAATTTTGGGATTGAAAATTTGTGTACAATTCGGTTTATCATGAAATTGGATGTGTTAGAGTGAGAATTGGACTTCGGTGCAGTTGACAAAGTTGCTTAATGGACGATTTGGAGTGGAATAAGGGTGGCTCCGCCGTGAAATTTCACGTCCGGCGGCGGTCAACGGTCAACAGGTTTGACTTTTTGGACTTTCGGCAAGTTGCATGTCATTTGACTCGAAATCGCACTCCGATCGCAGTGGGGAGGTTCGTTTTTCGATTTGAGCATCCGAAAGTAGAGCGAGGTATTGTGGTGTACATATATGGATTTTCGACGATTCGTTGTGTTCGAATTGTGTATTTCCGAGAACGGTGGTTTCTCGTGATTTGTATTGTATTGTCGGATTATGACTTTGAATAATGGACTTTGTGAATAATCAGGGGTTCGTGATCGTTTGTTTGGCGAGGGACATTCCGCCGGATCACGGGTTAACGTGATACGCGTTACGCCAGTCTGTGAGTGGACATTTCTTTTCACGGATTATTTGCGAATCTTGATATACGTTTTATGAACTTGAGCATGCATATGAGATTTCGGATTACATGAGCATGTGTTTTACGATTATACTTATACGGATATACGTATACGAGTATACATATACTTATATGTTGTTTCATGCATTTGCATCGAAATGTTTATGATTTGGTTTACACAGAGTACAGTCGTGGTTACGTTGTTGTATCGATACACTTGCCTCTCGGCTGATCCCCGATGGTAGGCTTTATTCCAGGGGAGGCTTTGACTTCTGACCTGAGGTCTTTACCGGGGGGAGGCTGACCTTTGACCTGAGGCCATTTCCGGCTAGAATCACGTGGAAGTCAAGGACTCCGTGGTTCTGACTGTACTAGCACGGGTGTGTCCACGAGTGACCCCGTGGGATTTTATTGCATGCTCCGTATACGTGAGGAGTTAGAGTCTCCCTCGTGTACTCGGACGAGTGAGGAGTTAGAGTCTCCCTCGTGTACCATTTGATTATTTATACTTTTGACTCGCATATGTTTTTAATATATATATTACTTGGCGAAAGACATTTATTTTCGTCCACTCACTCTAACGTGTTTATTGTCTTTCCCTGGGCTTTTCAGTTTTCGTGCCCAGTTTGCAGTTCGGACTCTGGAGTCGCACGTCGTGGTTGGAGGCATAGTGCTCGATCTACTTTGTTTTATCCAGTAGGTTTATTGTTCTACCTACTGTGGTATGCGTATATGATTATGTATTAGAAGTCGCTCTGAGCTTCCTATTGTATATGTTATACGATTTTACTCCAGATTTTAGTAAAGTACATATATATTTACTACTTTACGTTATTGTTGATATATTGAGAAATCCGGATGGGATTGGTGCACACGGTTTTCTTTTTGTGGCATAGGATGAAGTGTATTTTCCGTGTGCAGGTAATGGTAATTCAACACTAGTAACGAAACTCTGCCGAAATTTCGAAAAAAAATTTTGTTGGTTCGTGTTTTCGAAGGGGTTCGATTCCGGTTTAGGGAGCTAAATCGGGGTTGGGTCCTTTCACTGGCCCCACCACAAACGGAGAAGGAGTATGACTAAACAACGACCTCTTCGAAGAGAAGCAGGACACGGCTCATCTTCACAACACTGTGAACAAGCAGTGACTCACTCGCCTATTCAACCAACGTATTCGGGAGCGCCCACTCCAACTAGGGGACTGGGTCATGAAGACAATCCAAACGAAGCCAAAGAGTTTATGCCCATCATGGGAAGGTCCTTACCTCATCAACGCAGTCGCAAGCCCAGGCACGTTCTACATCAAGGACATGTTCGGAAGAAGACTAGAGAACCCCTGGAACACACAGCACTTGAGGAAGTCTTTCAACTATGTTTTTTGTCGTCTGTCTGTGTTTGATTGGCACCAACGCACATACATCCGTCATTTGTGTAACTTTTTGTATGAGTACATTCGCTCGTTTGTTTTTAGCCAATGGCAATGAAAGTATTAATGTAAATCAAACGCATTCAGACAAGCAATGTAAACAAGATATATTTCCAAAAAAAAAAAGTCGTACCTAGCTCATTCAACAAACGCACGCAAGAGCTAGAGAAAAATACTACAAAGCAAAAAAAAAAGAAAGCGAAAGTACAAGATAATAAGTTGGCCCCAGTAGAAGCATCAACCCCACCGTCCTCCGTCTCTGCCACCCCATCCCCAGCATGCGACCCGCCCTCCGGCTCCTCAAGCGAACGCTTTTGCTTTTTAGTCTCAGTGACTTGCCACACCTCGAACTCATCCACCTTGACGAACGAGAGCATGAGCATGGAGAAGTCTTCACATAGGACATTGGCCTTAGCAACAACTAAGTCCTCGAACTCGTCTGAATTCTTGAAAGCCTCGACCGCATAAACCTTGACCTTCTCAAACTCGGACGACACCTTGAACTCGGCTACTGCCTCCGCCGCAATCTTTCTGTGAATATCCTCCGTCATCACATGAGTGCGAGCCTCAGCCAGTTAATGCTCCAGCTCCGCAATCCAAGCACCACTGGACAATCGGAGAGCGGCAAGATCCGTGTCCATGATTGCGATCCCAGACTGAGACTCCCCCAGCTCATTCCTCACCTCCTTCCTCAGCTCATTGAGCTCACAAACCAGCTCGTTTACCCGAGAGATCTTGTGATTCGCTATGTCAGTGGACCTCATCAGAGCCTTCTGCAACTTACCGACTTCGGCCGACAGCCGTCTGCTCTCGGCTTTCGCCTTAGACAGCGCAGTAGTCTGTAGCATCGACCCCTCTAAGCCCTTGATAAGGAAGAGATGGTGCTGGAGTTAGGTGCAGGTATCAAATGTTACATTCAGGGACTCGCTTGGAGTCACGCCGAGCTGACGTCATTTCTGTAATGACTCAATGCCCGCACCTATGGAGCTCTGGAGGACAGGGCTGTTTCGCCTGCCACAGCAACTATGACGCCTGGTGAGGCCTCGATGGACAGACCCCTTTGGCGTTTGAGAGAATGGCTAGACGCCTCTTGATCATCTGATCTCCTCAACGAATACCCCGACCTGGACACCCCTGCATCTCCAAGCTGACGGAGGGGAGAGAGCTCGAACGAACTCTTGGAGGAGACTGTCTTGGTCGGCGAGTGGGACTTCCTTAGAGAGTCAGAGCACGATCGACCTTAATTCTGGCGTTCGTCCCCGCGATCGATCCGGCGCTCATGACGCTCCTTACTCCACATATCCTTCTCTCGACGGAGGCGGTTCTTTTGGGCTTGTTCACCCTCTTCTCCTCGACGGGTGTCAAGACTCGCCTCCTCCACCCGATCTTCGGGAGTAGCGGCCCGTATAGCCGGAGCCTCGGCAGCAGCACCCACGGCCTCGACTTGTTCATCAACCTTGGGAACCCGGTCGAGATACTGGTTGCAGTTAAGAGGGTGGAACACAGGCTGAGGAGTGTCGCCCTGGACAGGGATGCCATTCCTATCCTCTACTACCATATGGGTCTGCCTGGCCCTCTCCATCAGCACCAGGATACGCTGCTGGGCTGCATCCTGCTTAGCGGAGGAACAAGACCTCTTCATCTTTGTTGCAAAAAAAAAAAGAACGTCAGTCCGAAAGCCATACAAACGGCCAACGCAAACGTACGAAGTAGAGAGGTCTCCAACATACCAGAAGGGCGCGAAAGACCAGAACGTTCAACTAACTTCCAGTGGTTGGCCGCCCAGAAGTTCCTTGCGTCCGGATGGGGATCGAAAGCAAACTTGATTCAAGCCAAACGCCTTTCCTCCAAACGAGTGAGGGGATACGATCGTTGATCTACAAAAAAACAGGGCATTAGCAAGCATAAATACAAAAAAAAATGAGCAGACAAATGCCGATAGCCGGCAACACCAACACCAAACCTAAAAGCTGAAAGAACTTGAGGACTCGATGTATCTGATCGCGCCCATGCAAAAGCACTGCATCAGGCTTGTCGAACTTCCACTCACCCCCGACAAGACAATGATACCTGCTCCAGGCAGTCAAAGAAGACGGGGGCTCCTTGAACCACCACTTCGTTAGGGCCTCCACCGTTATCGTAGCCTTGTCCTTCATACGTGGGGAGTACTTCAAATGGAAGAAATGATTGATCTCCGCACGAGTGGGGAACTGTAACCCACTGAGTGGCTAGATATTGTGAAACGTGATCAGCACGCTCGTCAGTATAGTACCACACTGGCCCAACGTGATGTTGAAGAGGACGAGGGCTTATTGGAAGAACGGGTGGAGTGGAAGCTTCAACCTAGCCTTGAGCTTGAACTCGCTCACACAAACGTAAGCGGGAGGAGGACCCGTGAACGATTCACCTTCACGGAGGGCCCTCAGCTTAATTGTTCTGGGAATGTGGTAATCCTGGTACCACCGTTCGATCTCGCATATGAGCGGGGACCCCTCCGACTCTTGAACCGCCTGCCTATCCATAAGACCCAAAAGCACGGGCCCACCTTAGGGGAGTACGGGGAGAGTAGCCCCTGACGCCGGGCCACCACGAGGTAGGATCACTTAACCCTGCGAGCCCGCGGAAGAAGAGGTTGACACTTTACCACTCGGCATCACAGAGGCACCTTGATGATCGGACCGCACAACCATAGACTCATTCTACTCCATGATCAGAATGGATGACCTACGCAAAGCACCACTAGCGTTAACAGACAGAGGGGAGATGCTCAGTACGCTATCAGACAAAGAGTCTGAAACACTATTGGCAGGACCGTTTGATCCTATACGGAACCTAGGGGTTTTCGGAAGGGACTCATCACTTCAAACAACTACAAATTCCATGATCCTAAGAGAAAAACAAATGGGAAAATAAGCCAAACGGCGAATGCGTGGAGTATGCCGCGACCCCAGTTCTTCACATAGCACAAACAGGTACCCGCCATTATGCAAACTCCCAAAAACAGAACAAAAGCCCCAAAAGAAGCAAAAACATCAAGAACAATTGTTCTTAATAACGTACCCAGACACCAACAAACCCAGAAATTCCTTTTTTGAGCATAAAAACAGAGAAACACAGTACCTTACCTAGCCAAACGTACTCTACACTAGAAAAATCACAAGAAACATACAACAAAAATCCAGAAATTACCACAATAGTACCATAAACAGTAACGAGTGCAAACGCACCAAGGCAACATGAATCACACATTTTTGAAGCAACAAGAACAAGAAATTACCTTTAAAAAATGAGAGGAAGATTCAGGAGATGGTTACAAACTCCAAATTGACCACAAAGAGCTTCGGGAAGGCATTTCGTCAGAGTTTCAGTTGAGAAGCAAAAGTGTAAAATAGTGAAAGTGAAAGCCAAGCTATTTATAGGCAGCGAAACTAACCCTAGGCGAACGCTCACCGTTTATTTTTAGCGCTTCTTACCGCAGGATTACGAACGTGTCCCACGTGCTCCTGCCAAAACTAATTACCCTATCACTTCGAATTCTGTGTGCCACGCGTCACACATGCAGCAAACAACGGTCAAAATGTCCCTGGTACACGAGCATGTTAAACGATAGGTAACTGTTATGAAGCCGAAATGTCAGAATGCGAAAAGATAGGGGGGACCCACCCTGATAGTCAGACAGCAACAATGTTCGTACTATCGTGGGACGAGTAGCAACAACACTTGTCGCCATGAAAGCGGCTCCAAATAGCAACATCAAGTTTCAGAGTCCACCCCGATAGTCGAACAGCAACATGGTTAGCACTATCATGGGACGAGTAGCAACATCACTTGTCTCCACGAAAGTGGCTCCAAACAACAACATCAATTTTCCGAGTCCAACCCGATAGTCGAACAGCAACAACGTTCGCACTATCGTGGGATGAGTAACAACATCACTTGTTGCCACGAAAGTGGCTCTAAACAGCAACATCAAGTTTTGGATTCCACCCCGATAGTCGAATAGCAACAAAGTTTGCACTATCGTGGGATGAGTAGCAACATCACTTGATGCCACGAAAGTGGCTCCAAACAGTAACATCAAGTTTCAGAGTCTACCCCGATAGTCAAATAGCAATAACGTCCGTACTATCGTGGGATGAGCAACAATATCACTTGTCGCCACGAAAGAGGCTCCAAACAACAACATCAAATTTCAGAGTCCAATCAGACAGCCCCACGGCATGAACATTCGACATCCAACCTCAGACCAGCTCTTCATCGGAGAGTTGGGGGACTTGGTGGTATCAGGGGGCGGACCCCTCCCCGAGTGACCACGTGTGCGCAACCGGGAAAAAGCCTTACAACTCCCCAATCAAGAGTTGATTCCCTTGACTTGGGAACTTGGGGGACTTGTTAGTGTGTGATCCTATAACACACAAATACCGCACACTTAGTCACTAAATACGAGTCAACACAGCTTAGACCAAATGTAAGGCAGCAATGCAGACTTCAACTTTAACCAAAAAACCAACACTATCCGAACGTCCACGCGTTCGGTACGGCAAACGGAAAGTTCCAGGACATGCCCTGTACAAGAGACAGGATCCCACATTGAAGAACAACAAAAGACTCCATACTCAACCACCAATATAAGCAACACATTTATGACAGATACAAGGTATGCCCGTTACTCTACCAATACTATTGTTACACTCTATACATTCTAACTAGAGTGTCCGAGAGTCAAAGGGGGGAACTCCCAGTCAAGACTCTTAAAACTCGTTTGTTGTATTGTTCTTAACAGCAGGTAAAGGACGACATACGCGCGATAAAATAGGTCAACCCGAAATAGCTCAAACTGCTCTTCTGTTAAAGACCCTTACGGAATTTGGTAGAAATAGATGTTGAGTTTCCCACTCTTGCAACTTAGCTGGAACCATCCTATAGAATACTTGAGTTATAGGATTGGTACCTAATTATAACTCAACAAAAAAATCTCTCCTAAATCGTAGGTAAATCTGGTAACTTCTCGGGAAATAACACACTAACTACTTCAATCGGATTAATATAGGAAGTAGGGACACAAATTTTTATGACATGTGCCAATTATGCAGTACATCATTCCCCCATTAATATCACAGCCATCACGGCTGAACCCAGACACAAAATAACACGTTTATCTCACTATAGAACAAAATATCAGGCAACGCCGGATTCTAAAACACCTATTCTCGATAACCGTCTACCAATGCCTGATGATGTCTCAAGAACACCTTGCGTAAGATCAGATTAAAATATACTAGATCCAGAATTACTAGATCAGTAGACAAACTAACACCTCTAAACATTTCACTGCACTCTTTTATAAAATAATCCAACTAGGACTACCTCGCCAGAGGGATAAATTCACTAAAATAATCGATTTTTGTTCATTTTCTACCCTCTCCAATTCTTTTAACGGTTATACTTATACGAATATACGTATACGAGTGTACATACACTTATATGTTGTTTCATGCATTTGCATCGAACTGTTTATGATTTGGTTTACACAGAGTACAGTCTCAGTTACGTTGTTGTATCGATACACTTGCCTCGTCGGCTGATCCCCGACGGAGGGCCGCCTGGAGGGGCGTTTCCCCAACCAGACCGGTGAGGGGCGTATCCCTGGAACCGAGGCCATTTCTGGCTTAGAATCACGTGGAAGTCAGGGACTCCGTGGTTCGGACTGTACTAGCACGGAGGAGTCCATACATGACCCCGTGGGATTTTTACTTGCATGCTGAGTACACTGGAGGAGTATGAGTTTTACCTCGTGTACTTGTTATTTTATTTACCTGGACTCGCATATATTATTTTAAACATATATATTAACTGGTGAAAGACATTTATTTTCGTCCACTCACTCTAACGTGTTTCATGTCTTTCCCCTGGGCTTTTCGGTTTCCGTGCCCAGTTTACAGTTCAGGCTTTGGTGTCGCACGTTATGGTCGGAGGCATAGTGCTCGAGCTACCTTATTTCTTCCAGTAGGTTTATTGTTCTACCTACTGTGGTAAACTTATATGTTTATATATTAGAGGACGCTCTGAGAAATCTGTTGTTTACGTTGTACGATTTTACACCGGATTTCAGTGAAGTACTTATATATTTATCGTTTTACTTTACTGTTGATATATTGAGAAATCCGGATGGGATTGGTGCCCACAGTTTGCTTTTTGTGGCATAGGATGAAGTGTATTTTCCACGTGCAGGTAATGGTAATTCTACGTTAGTAACGAAACTCTGCCAAAATTTATGAGGTTTTTTGTTGGTTCGTGTTTTCGATTGGGTTTGATTCCGGTTTAGAGAGCTAAACCGGGGTTGGGTCCTTTCAGCTTGGTATCAAAGCATTAGGTTATAGGTTCTGTAGACTTCTGTAGTCGTGTTTACTAAGGATATTTGAGAATGTACAACATGTCTGGAATGGTGACCCGACCGGCCGGCGGATACTTATCAATATTCCGGGTGTTGTATACTTTCAAATATTTGAAGTTCCATGATTACATTCCACTTGTTGTGAACGATGTTTTTATTTATTAGGATGCCTCCTGACGTGCTTTCCGTGTCGTTTCGGTTGTGGATCCTATTGAGGATCAATCGACGCGTAATTTGCCAGTGAACTGCGGATTTGGATGAGTATTCAGAGTTCAGGGATTTGTGTGGCACGGTTTGCCTGGTTGTGTGTGTATGAGCGTCTATATGTTGCCTCAGAGCTGAGATTTGTGGCAGTTGATGTTTTGCCTAAGTCAGATTGTTGTATTTGGTGGGCTAATATTGTGTGAGTTCCTGTTGCGACTCCATGGCCTACATTCAGGGTGTTGTTTATACGGTAATGATTTAATCAGGCTTCCAGCAATTGAATGTGGAGTGTTTACCCACCTGAGGCAGAGATGCATTGTTCATATGTTTGTTCCTGTTTGCACGTGTTATGCGGCTTCAGAGGGAGCTATGCACGAGGTTCGAGGTGAGTTTGAAACGATATATTAGAGGGAGTCTGATTGATGTGCCTCGAGATAACCGTGAGGAGCATAGTGTGCTGCACTCAGTGGTGAGGCTATTGAGGAGGAAAAGTGTACTCGGTTTCTGATGTGATGGTTTGAGGAAAGTGGACTTAGTTGAGATTTTGATGAGGTTGAGTTCCGACACTTCGGGATCAGTGATTTCATCAGGCTGTGGTCTTTTCGATTATGTTGAGGATCCTCTGCAGATCCGTTTGGCAATGGTGGAGATCACAGTGTAGCGGACTTGCTCCTGTGACATGAGTTTGGGTGATCGTTGGTAATCCTTTCACACAGTAGGTGTTGCGGTGATTTGTGTTCGAGGAGTACTTCCAGTTGCCATTGTGGTGGCCAGGAGGGTCACATTAAGAGGGAGCGCCCTCAGCCAGTTGTGTTTGCGGTTCGACAGCTCAGAGTTCTCGAGGAGGTCATAATGCTGTTGCTGAAATTGACCAATGTACCCTTTTGATGAGTTATTCAGCAAGTCGCATTTGATGTGGGCGGCTAGTTGGGCATGTTGGAGTTCGTGCCAAGACCTTGTTTGAGGACTGACTTTTCTCCGAGGTTACTGTTGTTTGATATCCATGGCTATTGTACCTGCATCTCCACTTCCGAGGTTTTGGAGAGTGTTATATCCATCCGGAGGTTGCGAGATCCTTGTTGGAGGATATGGGTTAGCCGCGGATCTGTTATAGCTGGACATCGTGATTTTGGTGTGATTGCGACTATGGACTCACTGACGATGCATTTGGCTATGTTCGAGTGCCTCGAGAAGGAGGTTGTGTTTCGACGACAAGATTTTCCCTGAGATACTGTTCGTGGTGATGGTCGAGCAGATGATGGAGACGGTTAGTATTGTTTGATTAGCTCAGGTTGTGGATATTACGGTTGCTGTGTCGACATTGGCGATATTGAGGTGGTCCCCGAGTTTCTAGGTGTATTCTGGGGGAGTTACCAGGTGTTCCTCCAGTTCGGGAGACTGACTACATCATTGAGCTTGTACCGGGCGCTGGATTCATTTTTACCGACGTCTTGTCGTTCGGAGCCAGCGGAGCTGATGGAGCTACAGTTTCGACTCCAGGAGCTGCTGGAGGAGATTTCAGACGACCCCGCATATTTGCGTGATGTGCTCTTGCATTGTTTATATGGATGTTGGATGATTCGACGTGGTGGTGCATTGACTACCGAAGCTTGATTTGCTTCAAAGGAGAGTGAGTGTCCTCCGCTTCGGATTGACGATTGGTTTGATCAGCCTGTGAGAGCTTCAGTCTTTTCGAAGATTGATTTCGGGTCCGGATACCATTAGTTGAGGTTTGATGAGTCAGTTGTGGCTATGTTAGTTTTCAGATCATGGTGCAGGCATTACGAGTTTTTGGTCACGCTGTTTGGTTGACCAATGCCCCGTTGATCTTGTGGACATGATGGACCAGGTGTTCAGACGGTTTCTGGACGAGTTTGTGGTCATGTTCGTTGGCAATGTCCTGATTCACTCCAGGAGTGTGGGCCAGTACGTGAGGTGAATGCGAGCGGTTTTGCGGACTTCGCGAGGTGATCAGTTGTTTGTTAAGTTCAGCTAGTATGAGTTTTGGCTGATTAGCGTGGAGATTTTGGTCACGTGATGTTATCCGGGGGAGTCAGTGTGGATTCTGTTCAGTTAGAAGCCGTGTTGATTTGGGGATTGCCCTACCATTGTACCAGAGATCAGGGGTCTCTTGGATTTGGCAGGCTATTACTGACGGCTTGTGCATGATTTTCCCGGATTGCCACTCTACTTTCCGGATTGACGAAGAATGCGTCAAGTTTGAGTGGTACGATGCACGCGAGGAGAGTTACTTATCCTGCAGGATGGTTGACCGTTGTTTCGGTTTTGACCTTACCTGACGATCGTGATGAGTTCGTGGGTTATGGTGATGCATCGAGATTTAGATTTGGATTTGGTTGTTCTTTGATGCTGTGTAGCAGAGCGGTGGCTCATGATTTCAGGCAGTGGAACTTTATGAGGTTACGCATCCTATGTATGATTTAGGTGTAGCTGTCCTTATGTTAGCATCAGAGAGTTGGAGATACTACTGCTATGGCGTGCAGCGCGGTATATGATGTACACCGATCACTTGAGTTTCATCCACTTGCATTTTCGGCCAGATTTGGGCTTGAGGCAATGTAGATAGTTGGGGTCGACTAACGACTATAGCTGCACCTTTGAGCTTGCTCGAGAAAGGCTAGAGATTGTACTTGACCATCCATTTGGGATGTTGTTGCCGATACATTCAGTCGAAAGTCGGAAGTTTCAGTGTTTCATGTGTGTGTGTGGCTCGCGTTTTCGTGTTAGCCGAGTTGCGAGCTACGGGAGCTGAGTTTGAGTGTGATAATGTTGAAGCTCATTGTTTGGCGCGCATTTGGCGCTAGTGATGCGGAGATGTATCAGATACTTCGAGTTTATTACTCGTGATGCAACAAGAAGAGTAATGTAGCAGCTTGGGTGTGCAGATGCCACATTTGTCGACTGGCGATGACTAGGAGGCGGAGACTTACCGAGAAGGGTCAGCCATTGAGGATTTCCGATTAGTAGTTGGAGTTTGTCACTGTGGTTTTGTGTGTTTGTACGCACTTTGGCTTGTGGTACCAGTTGTCAGACCATTGTGGACCATTTGATGAACTTAATACGTTTCCTTGTACTTTTCGAGAAAGATTTCAGTGGCAGGCTGACATAGCTGTGTTTGACGGAGATTGGCCATTTACGTGGTGTGCCTATGTCCCGGTTCGCTGATCGAGGTAATCAGCTACAACTGTGTGTTGGCGAGCTTTGCAGCAAGCATTGTGGACCAGATTACATGTTAGTACCGGTTCTTGTCCTCAGATTGATGGGCGATCTTTGAGGACTATTCAGACCTTGGAGGGCATGTTGTGGACCTCGGTATTGCAGTTCCGGAGGATTCGGGACCAGCAGTTTCAGCTGTTCGAGATTGCATGCAGTACCGGTTTGTTGACTACTATGATTTTGTTGTTGCATGATGTCGTTTTGAGGACGATATTGTACTTCATTGTGCTGGAGCGAGTTTGGTTTGAGTTTGAGTTGACATTTGATTCGGATTTTGTGGAATGTGCTACCACAGACTGTCAGATTAGCGGAAATGGGTTGATAATTGCCCGAGTCCGATGTTTGAGCTGTGTTGATATGAGTGTGTGAGTTGTGTTGATGTAAGCAGACTGAGTAGTGATTTGCCACGTTGTTTGACCCGTATGTGTGGTCATAGGCGAGTTTGTGTTGTGCCGTATAGTTCGGCTTTGCCTATAGCGTTGGCTTTTGTGTTTGTTGTGTTCCGTGTGGCGGAACTATGTTTCAGGTTTGTTACGTGTTGTGTACCCTATATGTTCCTTATACAGGAACACTTGGCTATTGTGTGGAGCCAGTTCAGATTCGAGATTGATGGTACAGGGATTTCAGCCCAGAGTTATCTTCTATTGTGGGGTCTATTGTCAGAATTGTACAGTTGAGGTTGCCGTTGGAGAGTTAAGCAGTATGCAGAGGCAATGCTCTTCCTTTTAGTCGACAGACTCGGAAATTTCGAGGTCAAATTTTTTTTTAAGGGGGGTGGATTTGTGACGACCCGGACCAGAATCACCAGTATGATCAGCTGTATACGTGAGTTATCGCATAGTCGCAGATTGCCGACAGTTGATTGAATCGCCAGGCTCGTTAACGACTTAATTATTGGCCGAGAATTGGAGCTGAGTCTCTTCTCGAGAGTCGTAGTACATGTGATTTTGAGTTCGTGGGCGGTTCCAGATCGTTATTTGGACGACCGAGGAATAAGTTATGAATATTTGAAGTTTCGATATAATCGGGTTTAAATGGCAGGTTTGTTAGCGACTAAACTACCAGTCGAGATTTTGGTTTTGGCTTCTTCACGGAAGTTGTTCAGAATTTAATTTCGAATTTGTGGGAACTTCTGGAGCATTATTCTGAGTTACGGAGATTAAGTTGTGAATATTTCCGTTCGTGGATTATTTAATCGGATTATATTTATGTGTTGGTGTGAACCGTTGACTTTTTATCCGATTGGTCGATGTGTTGGACTTCGGGTGATAATTGAAGATCATGTCGAGACGAGTTTGTGACCGCGAGAATTATCGGAATCGGAATTACGACGAGAAAGTTACGGGTGTTCAAAGTTCGTCGAAAGGATAAATATGAAGTTTCCTAATCGGAAGGCCTATAAATAGCAAGTTTCCTATTTGGGAAGTCAACTTTCCATTTTTTTTGTGTTGACTGGGTTGACCAAAGTGGGTCGACCCGTTTTGGGTGCCTTGGGTTGCCGATTTTTGTTGCTGAAATTGAGGCCGATTCCGGCCATATTTGGGCACGACTTCTTCACGAGATTTGTTGGGCTCGAGCTCCTCTTTGGATTGGTAGGTGGATCGTCCCGTGGGGTGGCCGGAGGAGAGAGAATCGAATCGGCAAAGTTATGGATTTTCCGGCGAGTTTTGCGGCGTTCGGGTGGCGGCGTGGAGGCCGAGGTGGTGGCTCCTCTTTGGGGGGTTTTGTTAGCCTCGAGCCAAGGAAGCTTTTCCAAGTGGTCTTGAGGGTTGCCGTGGCCGGAGGAGAGAGATCCGTCGAATTGAAATTCCGGTAAGGGTTTGAAACGTTGGGTTGATTTTTGGAGGTTTTCCGGTCAAAATTGGCCTTAACATATAACTGGAAAGTTGTTGGGCTCGTCGAGATCTTTGAAACCATGTGTAGCATGAAATTTTCTGGGCAGGTTTTGATTTTCCAGCGATGGCGGCGGCGGCGATTTTTCGCCCGGAGTAGTTTTCGACGAATTGCATGTCATTTGACTCGAAATCGCGCCCCGATCGCAGTGGGGAGGTTTGTTTTTCGAATTGAGCGTCAGAAAGTAAAGCGAGGTATTGAGGTGTTATATATGGATTTTCGACGATTCGTCGACATTGAATTATGTGTTTCCGAGAACGGTGGTTTCTCGTGATTTGTCTTGTATTGTCGAGTTATGATTTTGAGAAATGAATTTTGTGAATATTCAGGGGTTCGTGATCGTTCGTTTGGCGATGGACTTTCCGCCGGATCACGGGTTAACGCATATCGCGTTACTCTAGTCTGTGAGTGGACAATTTCTTTTCACAGAAATCTTGCGAGTCTTTTATATGATTTATGAACTTGAGCATGCAGCATGATTATGGTTTTACGAGCATGAGATTTCATACGAGATTATGTTTAATATGAGCATGTGTTTTACGGTTATACGGTTATACTTATACGAATATACGTATACGAGTGTACATACACTTATATGTTGTTTCATGCATTTGCATCGAACTGCTTATGATTTGGTTTACACAGAGTACAGTCTCAGTTACGTTGTTGTATCAATACACTTGCCTCGTCGGCTGATCCCCGACGGAGGGCCGCCTGGAGGGGCGTTTCCCCAACCAGACCGGTGAGGGGCGTATCCCCGGAATCGAGGCCATTTTTGGCTTAGAATCCCGTGGAAGTCAGGGACGCCGTGGTTCGGACTGTACTAGCACGAAGGAGTCCATGAGTGACCCCGTGGGATTTTTACTTGCATGCTCAGTACACTGGAGGAGTATGAGTTTTACCTCGTGTACTTGTTATTTTATTTACCTGGACTCGCATATATTATTTTAAACATATATATTAACTGGTGAAAGACATTTATTTTCGTCCACTCACTCTAACGTGTTTCATGTCTTTCCCCTGGGCTTTTCGGTTTCCGTGCCCAGTTTGCAGTTCAGGCTTTGGTGTCGCACGTTGTGGTCGGAGGCATAGTGCTCGAGCTACCTTATTTCTTCCAGTATGTTTTGTGACGACCCGGACCAGAATCAGAAGTATAATCAGCTCAATTCGCGAGTTAGCGTATCGACGTGGATTTTCGATAACGGATTTACTCGCCAAGGGTTCTTAACGACTTAATTATTGGCCAAGAATTTGAGCTGAGTTTCTTCTCGAGAGTCGTTGTACGTGTGATTACGAGTTCGTGGGCGGTTCCGGATCGTTATTTGGACGACCGAGGAATTAGTTATGAATATTTGAAGTTTCGACGGAAATGGATTTAAATGGCAGGTTTGTTCGCGGCTAAATTATCGGACGAGAATTTGGTTTCGGCTTCTTCACGGAAGTTGTTCAGAATTTAATTTCGAGCTTGTGGGAACTTCCGGAGCATGATTTGGAGTTACGAGGAGTTAGTTGCGAATTTTGCCGATTGTTGATTGTTTGGTTGATTTAATTATATGTTGATCGGAACAGTTGACTTTTTATCCGTTTGGCCGATATGTTTGACTTCGGGTGATTATGGAAGATCATGTCGAGACGAGTTTGTGGCCGCGAGAATTATCGGAATCGGAATTTCGACGAGGAAATTACGGGTGTTTAAAGTTCGTCGAAAAGGATAATTACGAAGTTTCCAAATTGGGAAAGCCTATAAATAGAAAGTTACCAGTTTGGGAAGTCAAGCCTTGCTATTTATATTGTTGACTGGTGAGTTGACCGAGTCAACTCGGTCTTGGAGGAGAAACGCGACAGTGGCCACGGTGGTCGACGGCGAGCTCCCGTTCGGCCGTCTCCGGCCACGGGGGAGGAACCAATCAACTCGTCCCAGCACCCTCTACCTATTCCCGGCCACCACGCACTCCGAGACTCACCGGAGAGGATGAATTTTCCGGCCAAAATTCAAGGGTTTTTGGTGAATTCGGGTTTTGATTTTCCGGCCGATTTGAGCTGCAATTTGGAGTGGGCTTTGAAGCTCTTATCACTAGCAAGCTACCATGTAAGTTTGGAGTTCCAATTCATCTTGAACATGGAGAATTTTGGGATTGAAATTTGTGAACCAATTCGGTTTTGCTTGAAATTGGCCTAGTTAGATTGGGAATTGGCCATTGTTGTAGTTGACAAAGTTGCTCAGTGGGTGGTTTTGCATGGAATAGGGGTTGCTCCGCAGTGAATTTTTCCGGTCAACAGTGGCGCCGCCGTGGACGGTGGTCAATGGCGGTCAACGGTCAACGGGTTGACTTTTTGACTTTCGACAAGTCGCATGTCATTTGACTCGAAATCGCGCCCCGATCGCAGTGGGGAGGTTCGTTTTTCGAGTTGAGCGTCCGAACGTAAAGTGAGGTATTGAAATGGTATATACGAATTTTCGACGATTCGTCGACTTTGAATTATCTGTTTCCGAGAACGGTGGTTTCTCGTGGTTTGATTTGTATTGTCGGATTATGACTTTGAATAATGAACTTTGTGAATATTCAGGGGTTTCGTGATCGTTCTTTTGGCGAGGGACTTTCCGCCGGGTCACGGGTTAACGCGATACGCGTTACGCAAGTCTGTGAGTGGACATTTCTTTTCACGGATTATTTTCGAGTCTTGGTATACGTTTTATGAACTTGAGCATGCATATGAGATTTCGGATTACATGAGCATGTGTTTTACGATTATACGATTATACTTATACGGATATACGTATACCAGTATACATTATATTACTTTCGACTCGCATATTTATACTTTCGACTCGCATATGTTTTTAATATATATATTACTTGGTGAAAGACATTTATTTTCGTCCACTCACTCTAACGTGTTTATTGTCTTTCCCCTTGGTTTTTCGGTTTCCGTGCCCAATTTGCAGTTCAGGCTCTGGTGTCGCACGTCGTGGTCGGAGGCATAGTACTCGAGCTACTTTGTTTCATCTAGTAGGTTTATTGTTCTACCTACTAAGTATGCGTATATGATTATGTAGTAGAGGTCGCTCTGAGTTTCCTATTGAATATGTTATACGATTTTACCCGGATTTCAGTAAAGTATATATTATATGTATTGTTTACTTTACTGTTGATATATTGAGAAATCCGGATGGGATTGGTGCCCACGGTTTGCTTTTTGTGGCATAGGATGAAGTGTATTTTCTGCGTGCAGGTAATGGTAATTCCACGCTAGTAATGAAAATCTGCCAAAATTTCGAAAAGTTTTTGTTGGTTCGTGTTTTCGAAGGGGTTTGATTCCGATTTAGGAAGCTAAATCAGGGTTGGGTCCTTTCAGCTTGGTATCAGAGCATTAGGTTATAGGTTCTGTAGACTTCTGTGGTCGTGTTTACTAAGGATATTTGAGAATGTACAGCATGTCTGGAATGGTGACCCGACCGGCCGGCGGATAATCATCAAATTCCAGGTGTTGTATACTTTCAAATATTTGAAGTTCCATGATTACGTTCCACTTATTGTGAACGATATTGTATTCATTAGGATGCCTCCTGACGTGCTTCCCGTGTCGTTTCGGTTGTGGATCCTGTTGAGGATCATTCGATGCGTGAATTGCCAGAGAACAGTGGATTCAGATGAGCATTCAGAGTTCATAGAATTGTGTGGCACGGTTTGTCTGGGGATGTGTATATGGGCGTCTATATGTTGCCTCAGAGCTGAGAATTTTGGCGGTGATGTTTGCCTGATTCTGATCATTGTGTTTGGTGGGCTGATATTGTGTGAGTTCCGGTTGCGACTCCATGGCCTACATTCAGGGTGTTGTGTATACGGCAATGGTTTCATCAGGCTATCCAGCAATTGAATGTGGAGTGTTTACCCACCTGAGGCAGAGATGCATTGTCCACATGTTTGTCCCTGTTTGCACGAGTTATGTTGCTTTAGAGGGAGCTATGTACGAGGTTTGAGATGAGTTTAAACCTGAGTATCAGAGAGAGTCTGATTGATGTGCCTCGAGATATCCGTGAGGAGCTTAGTGTGTTGCACTCAGTGGCGAGGCTATTATGAGGGAAAGATGTACGCGGTTTTCGATGTGATGGTTTGAGGAAAGTGGATTTAGTCGAGATTTTGATGAGATTGAGTTATGATACTTCGGGATCAGTGACTTCATCAGGCTGTGGTCTTTCCGATATTGTTGAGGGCCATCAGATCAAGCAGAGAATCCGTTTGACGATGGCGGAGATCACAGAGTAGCGAACATGTTCCTATGTCATGAATTTGGGCGATCGTTGGTGATCCTTTCACGCAGCAGGTGTTGCGGTGACTTGTGTTCGTGGAGCACTTTCAGTTGTTGTTTCAGTGGCCAGGAGGGTCACATTACGAGGGAGTGCCCTCAGTCAGCTGTGTTAGCGGTTCGACAGCTCAGAGTTACGAGGAGACCCTCATGTTGTTCCTGCAGTCTGATCAATGTACCCGGATTTCTAGACGAGCCATTCAGTAAGTCGCAATTGATGTGGGCGGCTAGATTGGGCATGTTGGAGTTCGTGCCATGATCTTGTTGAGGACAGACTTTTCTCCGAGGTTGCTGTTGTTTGATATCCATGTCTACTGTACCTGCATCTCCACTTCCGAGGTTTTGGAGAGTGTTGTATCCATCCGGAGGTTGCGAGATTCTTGTTGGAGATTATGTGTTAGCCGCGGACCTGTTATAGCTGGACATTGTGGTTTTGGTGCAATTGTGAGTATGGACTTACTGACGACGCATTTGGTTGTGTTCGAGTGCCTTGATGAGGAGGTTGTGTTTCGACGACCAGATTTCCCTGAGATATTATTTCGCGGTGATGGTCGAGCGGATGATGGAGACGGATTGTGTTGCTCGCTTAGCACATGTTGTGGATACTATGGTTGTTGTACCTGACATTGGTGACATTGAGGTGGTTTCCGAGTTTCCTGGCGTGTTCCGGAGGAGTTACCAGGTGTTTCTCCAGTTCGGGAGACTGACTACACCATTGAGCTTGTATCAGACGCTGGACTCATCTTACCGGCATCTTATCGTTCGGAGCCAGCGGAGCCGATGGAGCTACAATTTCGACTCCAGGAGTTGCTGGAGGAGGTTTCAGGAGATTTCGTGCGACCCCGCGTTTTTGCGTGGTGTGCTCTTGCATCAGTCGTGCGACTGTTTGTATGATTCGACGTGGTGGTGCATTGACTACCGGAAGCCTGATTCGCTTCATAGGAGAGTGAGTATCCTCCGCTTCGGATTGACGATTGGTTGATCAGCTTGTGAGAGCTTCAGTTTTTTTTCGAGGATTGATTTTGGTACCGGATACCATCAGTTGAGGTTTGATGAGTCAGATGTGGCTATGTGGCTTTCGGATCTCGGAGCGAGCATCTGGAGTTCTTGGTCACTTTGTTGGTTGACCAATGCTCCGTAGATCGTGTAGACTTGATGGACCAGGTGTTCAGACGGTTTCTGGACGAGTTGCGATCATGTTCGTTGGCAATGTCCTGATGTACTCCGAGAGTGTGGACCAGTACCTGAAGCAATTGTGAACAGTTTTGCGGATTTCGCGAGATGATCAGCTATTTGTGAAGTTTAGCCAGTGTGGGTTATGGTTGATTTGCGTGAAGATTTTGGGTCACGTGATGTTGTCCGAGGGAGTTGGCATGGATCCTGATCAGTTAGAAGCCGTATTGATTTGGGGATTGCCCTACTATTGTACCAGAGATTCGAAGTTTCTCTTGGGTTCGGCAGGCTATTACCGACGGCTTGTGTATGATTTTCCTGGATTGCCACTTCATTTTCCGGATTGTGGTTCGATGCACGCGAGGAGAGTTACTTACTCATGCAGGATGGTTAACCGTTGCTTCGGTTTTGACCTTACCTGACGATCGTGACGAGTTCGTGGGATATGGTGATGCATCGAGATTTGGTTGGGTTGTGCTTTGATGCTGTGTAGCAGAGCGGTGGCTCATGGTTACGGACAGTGGAAACCTTATGAGGCTACGTATCCGGAGTTTGATTTGGGTGTAACTGTATTTGTGTTAGCATCAGAGAGTTTGAGACACTATAGCTATGGTGTGCAGCGCAGTGTAGGACGTACACTAGTTATTTGAGTTTCATCCACTTGCATTTTCAGCCAGATTTGGGCTTGAGGCAGTGTAGATGGAAGGAGTTGACTAACGACTATGGCTGCACCTTTGAATTTGTTCGGAAAAGGCTAGAGATTGTACTTTGACCATCCGTTTGCGATGTTGTTGCTGGTGCATTCAGTCGGAAGACGGGAGCTTCAGTGTTTCATGTGAGTATGGCTTGAGTCTCCGTGTTAGCCGAGTTATGGGCTACGAGAGCTGAGTTCGAGTGTGATGATGTTGAGGCTTGTAGTTTTGCGTGCATTATGCACTGTTGATGCAGAGAGGTATCCGGTACTTCGAGTTTACCAGTCGTGTCGTAATCCGCAGAGCAATGTAGCAGCTTGAGTGTGCAGATGCCACATTCGTCGACTGGCGATGGCTAGGAGGCAGAGACGTGCCGAGATGTGTCAGCCATTGAAGATTTCTGGTTAGGTGTGGCGATTATTTCTGTGTTTGTGTGTGTTTGTATGCGTTTTGGTTGTGATACCAGTTGTCAGGCCATTGTGGATCGTTTGATGAATTCAGTACGTTTCCTTGTACTTTCGGGAAAGGATTTCAGTGGCAGACTGGCATAGATGTGTTTGACGGAGAATAGCCATCTATGTGGTGTACCTGTGTTCCGATTCGCTGATCGAGATAATCATTTACGACAAAGTGTTGGTGAGCTTTGCAGCGAGCATTGGGGACCAGATTACGAGTTAGTACCGGTTCTTAACCTCAGATTGGTGGGCGATCTTTGAGGACTATTCAGACCTTGGAGGGTATGTTGTGGACCTCGGTGTTGCAGTTCCGGAGGATTCGGGACCAGCAGTTTCAGCTGTTCGAGGTTGCTTGCAGTACCAGGTTGTTGTCCACTGTGATTTTGATATTGTTTGACGTCGTTTTGAGGAACGATGTTGTACTTCATTGTGTTGGAGTGAGTTTGGTTTGAATTTGAGTTGATGTTTGTTTCCGATTTTGTGGAGTGTGTTACCACAGACTGTCAGATTAGAAGAAATGGATTGGTTATTGCCCGAGTTCGATGTTCGAGCTATGCTGATATGAATGTGTGAGATATATTGATGTGTGAACTGAGTTGTGATTTGCCTTGATGTTTTGATCCATATGTGGTCATAGACGAGTTTGTGTTATGCCGTATGGTTCGACATCGCCTATAACATTGGCTTTTGTGCGAGTTTTGTTCCGTGTGGCGGAACTGTGTTTCAGGTTGGTTTTGTGTGGTATACCCTGTCTGTTCCTTATGCAGGAACACTTGGCGCTTGTGTGGAGCCAGTTCAGATTTGTGATTTGTGCATACAGGGATTCCAACATGGAATTGTCTCCTGTTGTGGAGTTTGTGATCAGAGTTGTTCAGTCGAGATTGCAGTTGGTGAGTTGAGCAGTATGCAGAGGCAGTGCTCCTACCTTGTACCTACCTTGTAGTCGGTAGACTCGGAAATTTCGAGGTCGAAATTTTTCTAAGGGGGGGTGGATTTGTGATGACCCGGACCAGAATCAGAAGTATAATCAGCTCAATTCGCGAGTTAGCGTATCGACGTGGATTTCCGATAACGGATTCACTCGCCAGGGGTTCTTAACGACTTAATTATTGGCTGAGAATTTGAGCTGAGTCTCTTCTTGAGAGTCGTTGTACGTGTGATTACGAGTTCGTGGGCGGTTCCGGATCGTTATTTGGACGACCGAGGAATTAGTTATGAATATTTGAAGTTTCGACGGAAATGGATTTAAATGGCAGGTTTGTTCGCGACTAAATTATCGAACGAGAATTTGGTTTCGGCTTCTTCACGGAAGTTGTTCATAATTTAATTTCGAGCTTGTGGGAACTTCCGGAGCATGATTTGGAGTTACGAGGAGTTAGTTGCGAATTTTGCCGATTGTTGATTGTTTGGTTGATTTAATTATATGTTGATCGGAACAGTTGACTTTTTATCCGTTTGGCCGATATGTTTAACTTCGGGTGATTATGAAAGATCATGTCGAGACGAGTTTGTGGCCGCGAGAATTATCGGAATCGAAATTTCGACGAGGAAATTACGGGTGTTTAAAGTTCGTCGAAAAGGATAATTACGAAGTTTCCAAATTGGGAAAGCCTATAAATAGAAAGTTACCAGTTTGGGAAGTCAAACCTTGCTATTTATATTGTTGACTGGTGAGTTGACCGAGTCAACTCGGTCTTGGAGGAGAAACGCGACGGCGAGCTCCCGTTCGGCCGTCTCCGGCCACGGGGGAGGAACCTATCAACTCGTCCCAGCACCTTCTACCTATTCCCGGCCACCACGCACTCCGAGACTCACCGGAGAGGATGAATTTTCCGGCCAAAATTCAAGGGTTTTTGGTGAATTCGGGTTTTGATTTTCCGGCCGATTTGAGCTGCAATTTGGAGTGGGCTTTGAAGCTCTTATCACTAGCAAGCTACCATGTAAGTTTGGAGTTCCAATTCATGTTGTACATGGAGAATTTTGGGATTGAAATTTGTGAACCAATTCGGTTTTGCTTGAAATTGACCTAGTTAGAGTGGGAATTGGCCTTTGTTGTAGTTGACAAAGTTGCTCAGTGGATGGTTTTGCATGGAATAGGGGTTGCTCCGCCGTGAATTTTTCCGGTCAACAGTGGCGCCGCCATGGACGGCGGTCAACGGCAGTCAACGGTCAACGGGTTGACTTTTTGACTTTCGACAAGTCGCATGTCATTTGACTCGAAATCGCGCCCCGATCGCAGTGGGGATGTTCGTTTTTCGAGTTGAGCGTCCGAACGTAAAGCGAGGTATTGAAGTGGTATATACGGATTTTCGACGATTCGTCGACTTTGAATTATCTGTTTTCGAGAACGGTGGTTTCTCGTGGTTTGATTTGTATTGTCGGATTATGACTTTGAATAATGAACTTTGTGAATATTCAGGGGTTTCGTGATCGTTCGTTTGGCGAGGGACTTTCCGCCGGGTCACGGGTTAACGCGATACGCGTTACGCAAGTCTGTGAGTGGACATTTCTTTTCACGGATTATTTGTGAGTCTTGATATACGTTTTATGAACTTGAGCATGCATATGATATTTCGGATTACATGAGCATGTGTTTTACGATTATACGATTATACTTATACGGATATACGTATACCAGTATACATATACTTATATGCTGTTTCATGCATTTGCATCGAAATGTTTATGATTTGGTTTACACAGAGTACAGTCGTGGTTACGTTGTTGTATCGATACACTTGCCTCTCGGCTGATCCCCGATGGTAGGCTTTATTCCAGGGGAGGCTGTGACTCCTGACCCGAGGTCTTTATCGGGGGGAGGCAGACCTTTGACCTGAGGCCATTTCCGGCTAGAATCACGGGGAAGTAAGGGACTCCATGGTTCTGACTGTACTAGCACGGGTGTGTCCACGAGTGACCCCGTGGGATTTTATGCATGCTCCGTATACGTGAGGAGTTAGAGTCTCCCTCGTGTACTCGGATGCGTGAGGAGTTAGAGTCTCCCTCGTGTACCATTTGATTATTTATACTTTCGACTCGCATATGTTTTTAATATATATATTACTTGGTGAAAGACATTTATTTTCGTCCACTCACTCTAACGTGTTTATTGTCTTTCCCCTGGGTTTTTCGGTTTCCATGCCCAGTTTGCAGTTCAGGCTCTGGTGTCGCACGTCGTGGTCGGAGGCATAGTACTCGAGCTACTTTGTTTCATCCAGTAGGTTTATTGTTCTACCTACTGAGTATGCGTATATGATTATGTAGTAGAAGTCGCTCTGAGTTTCCTATTGAATATGTTATACGATTTTACCCGGATTTCAGTAAAGTATATATTATATGTATTGTTTACTCTACTGTTGATATATTGAGAAATCCGGATGGGATTGGTGCCCACGGTTTGCTTTTTGTGGCATAGGATGAAGTGTATTTTCTGCGTGCAGGTAATGGTAATTCCACGCTAGTAATGAAACTCTGCCAAAATTTCGAAAAGTTTTTGTTGGTTCGTGTTTTCGAAGGGGTTTGATTCTGATTTAGGAAGCTAAATCGTGGTTGGGTCCTTTCAGGTTTATTGTTCTACCTACTGTGGTATACTTATATGTTTATATATTAGAGGTCGCTCTGAGAAATCTATTGTTTACGTTGTACGATTTTACACCGGATATCAATGAAGTACTTATATATTTATCGTTTTACTTTACTGTTGATATATTGAGAAATCCGGATGGGATTGGTGCCCACGGTTTGCTTTTTGTGGCATAGGATGAAGTGTATTTTCCACGTGCAGGTAATGGTAATTCTACGTTAGTAACGAAACTCTGCCAAAATTTATGCGATTTTTTGTTGGTTCGTGTTTTCGATTGGGTTTGATTCCGGTTTAGAGAGCTAAACCGGGGCTGGGTCCTTTCACGGTTGAAGCTCATTCAATATTTATTTGGCAGAGATGCGCGCTAAAGATTGAAGCATCAGATGTGGCTAACGTCTTCCCTACACGAAAAGGATGCCCTTTCTTTTAGTAATTGTTACATGGCGTTAACACTTTTGAAGGATTAGGATTGTTGATTGCCGTTTCTTCCTGTTGACTCTCTTCATAGCCTTGTAACATTAAAAAATCTGTTCTCTTCTTCCCTTTACCAGGAGACATGGTCCAAGCCCCCATAGGAATTTAAATAGATTGCCAAATCCGGAATTTTGTGAGAGACTTCATAGTTAAAGGGACATCGCAGGTGGTAGAACACATGAATCGAACTTGACTGATGAAAGTTTGGTGTATGGTGTCATATACGTGATAGGTAGGTTGACTATGGATGCTAGTCTTACCACTATAAATGAATGTGTCACCCACCGGGTTGAATAAATATAAACGACATAGTCGGAAACATTCACGTAACAAGAATAACCTCCAAAAATACTTGACTCCCACACAGAGTCATTCGGTGAAGGCGAGCGTGTCTTGACACTCTTGTTGGCTAATATTTCTAACCTCAGGCCTGGTATGTTGGAAGCCCAAATGGTGGTGTAGGTTTGTCACTCGAGGTAACTCCCTAGTCACCACTAGAACTAAAAGCTAGAAATTTACATGAGGAATCTCTCATAAAATGGTCCACCTGACCACAACGATTACTTACTAAAATTACCAACCGGCACTGTCCAAATAAACATTTATGGAAAATGTTACATAAAATGAGGATCTCTGGGTGCTGGGAATTCAAATCTAGACCCACCGAAACTCACTCTAAACTCCTATCTCTGGCGTCGGCTCCTCCTCCATCTATGAAAATAACTCAAACGATGGGCACTAGGAGCTGAGGTATGAGATCCCTTGCAAGAAGATGATGCAGAACCAATTATGCTATAATCTCTGCTAGTTGAATATCTCTGGCGGGGTCCACCTCTCTCAAGTCATCAACCAACACTCCGCATAAATTGAAGTCCAAACTTACATTAAACCACATCATAGACACGTTCATTAAATTCCATGTATGGCGTGCTTGCCATAAATGAAGAAATTACAGGTCACAAGCTTTGCTCAGACCATCAACATTTCTCCCTCACTGTTTCGATAAAACAATATACAAATCGGAACGGGAAATAAATGTAGTCCTGATACACTAAGATGACAAAATTCCTTGTTGTAGATCCACGAACTCTGCATGCTTCCTCTCCTCATCCACCTTACTGGAAAGCGACACCTCTATAAATCGTTAATCTTGGCCCACGAGGTAGCAACCTCCTGCCTCTCGGTGCTCATCCACCAACGATAGTCATGGTCTTGCAGTAGACCGACAACTAACTCTATCCCCTGCTCAGGTGTTAACTGAGGATGCATAGGGTCGCAAACTCGACCAATCTCAATAAGCCAGTTCTCACACACCACCATATTGTGAGAACCAGGGAAAGGCACAACACCTTCCTTCTTGGCCCAAGTAGTAAGATCGTCACGGTCCTCCCGTGGTGCTGATATCATGCGTGCAAATAGCTCACACATCAGCTGGGCCAATGTCTGGGCCTCATCCTGAAGAGCTGGTTGTCGAGGTATAATGATATACGAGCCCACCACTACAAATTAGCCCACTAAACTAGACCAAGAAAACAGGCTCAACTAGAAGACTCTGAACACTTAACAATGCACAACACTTGGAGGTGATAGGGATCCCCCGGCCGATTGGGTCACCCCTCTTGGGAGTGTTGTACACTATCAAATGTCCAAACTGATCTGACAAAGGAAGTCTACAGAATCTGTAACCTAATGCACTGATACCAACTGAAATGACCAAACCTTAGATTAACTAGCAATCTAGGCTCACGCCCTAACGACAAGACTTAAACTATGGATTTTTGTAAAAAAAATTACATAGTTTCCTCTACGAAGTGGATTACCTGAAACCTGCAAGAAAATCACACTTCGAATTTCCCATAAACAATACCGTGGAGCACCGATGTCCATCTGAATTTCTCAAAAAAGTGGAGAAAGTAAATTAATTAAAATGTTAGAATAATAATACAGGAACTGAAAATTTATAAACCAACAATACTAACAATTTACAACCAGCACTGAAAAATATTTATAACACTAGTATCCATAGCGACTTCTAGGAGCAAAATAAAACATTAGAAAATACACTGCTAATGGGCAAAAACCTACATAAAAGTATGATAATCCGGTGGACTCAAAGCTTCTAGGAATCAAAATCAAGCTTAGGTTGAAGCACTGCAACCTAGGCACGGAAAACTGAAAGTCCCAGGGAAAGACATATAAAAACATAAAAATAGCGTTAGCGTGAGTGGGGAAAAACTGACAATCAATGTAAAATAATAAAATATTCTATCTGTGCCTTTCCACCAATTTCTACAACAACCTGCGAGTTCAATAGTTATAAAACTATAAAAATTGTGGAGGTAGTGAAACGAGGACTCCTGACCTCCCTTGATTAGTAGCTATGAGGAATAGAACAATGGGCCATACGAGATATCCTGACCTCCCCTGATCGGTAGCTACAACAAATAGAAATAAAATTTGATAGGTAAGACGAGGCAACCCTACCTCCCCTGACAGGTTCGACGAGGCAACCTGACTTCCCCTAACCAGGGACTATTCGATGATCAGCCGAATAGTCAGCGCATCGATGCAGCTAGCCTATAAGCCATCACAAGAAAAACTTCTAAATTTAATCTGGTCTAAAATATAAGGTAAACTAGAAACTATAATATGTAAACTGAAAGTACAGTGTGAATATAAATCCCTAAACTCGCAAACAACTGTGAAAAAATAAAAGTCCACTCATCGTATTATGTCGAGATATTCATAAAGCCGTAACCTGCTAATCGGCGTAATAATCATCTAACACGGCCCGCTAACACGTAATCCTGAAATCACAATAATAATTAATATCTACTCGTCGATATTGAATAGTTAAGCTTGCAATCCAACGAGCAATAATGTCGAGAATCTCGCATTCTTGAATAACATATTTTTCGATTAAAAACGAACTTAATCAAATATTGAATTCAATTCCTTGTATTTCTTCACTATAAATAAGTTTTAGAGTCGCAACATAAATCTAAAATATCGATAGTCGGATTGTTCATTAATAATATCGTGAAATTAATTAATTATTATCCGATTAAACGCATGTCTAACCTAATCAAGTCCAGATCCATTCAAGAATCTCACAATTGCGTTCATTAAAAATATATGAGCGGAACAACATAAAATTTTGCCGCAAATTCTACCTTGCCAGAGCTCTGCCGCGCATAGCGGTGCGTGGCGCCAGGCACCAATGCCGACGGCGGCTGGAATCTCATTGGCACCAAATCGAGCAACCTGCACATCAAATTGTTCATCTCAACAAACCCAACAACATTCAAGAAGAACACAAAATCAAAATCAAATGGGAAAACCTCAAAATTGTGGAAAAATCGAAATCCCATGAGAAAATTCTTTTCCTCTGTCTCCTGGCTTTCTGCCATGGTAAGGGCCGAGACAAGTCGCGTTCAACTCGTCTCCTCCTGGGCATCGAAACCCCCTTAACTTCGACGTTCAATGCCTCCGCAAACGCCGCCATTGTCGCTGTGAAAATCAACCTAGAAATCGCCACTTTCTCGACCTTGATTCTCCCTACTTCAGCCACCAACATCGAACATGCACCCACCAAACGATAGAGGAGAGAAAACCCAACCTTTTCCGCCAAAAATCATGGCCAGAGGTGGCTGGAAAGCCCCGCGCTGTTGCCGACGATTTTGGCCGTTGGAGGTCGGTCTACTCGGGGTCAACCTGATTTCCAAAAAAAGGAAACTTTTGAATTTACCAAAATGGAAACCTGTATTTATACCCGAAATTTTACGATAAAATATTTTTCAATGTTTTTGTAAAATTACCGCTGACCATAACTTCTTCGTCGTAACTCCGATTTCAACAGTTGACGTGGCAACATAATCGTATCGACAAACTCTATAGTTTTATCCAAAGAAATTTCTTGAAAAAAAAATCCGATAAAATCTCGACGAAATGCTAACAAAAGTTATCGACGGTGAAGACTAATTACCATCGACCAAATAACCTAATTAATTAGCGACTAACCACATAAGTTCTGATTATCGTATAATGATGTTCTAGGTTGTAACATAAAGGGTCGAGCTCCCCTCTCCCACACACATATCTCACCTCATTTCTCACTTCTACATAGTTTTAACATCTTTCCTTGGCTCCCAATCTTTCCCTATCCTTTTAGCTCTCTCCTCCACCTCAAACACCCTCTCTATCAAGATCAATTCAGCCTCTTAAGGTAGAGGTATCTTGCTTTCCTTAATGTTCCTCTACCTTTCCTCCTCCTCCTCCTCACTTAATTGTATACCCTCTTTTGTGCAATTAAGCTTTTCTCCCTCTTATCTCACCTTTACTTCAAGTTGGATGCATTTGGGAGCCTAGAAGATAGAGCTTGAAGACCAAGGATGACTTAGCTTGTTTGGGAGTTCTTGGGTTATCTCTACGTCTCTCTATCTCTTCAATTATGTGTCTAAACTTGCTTTACATTATTCTTAGTGAGTAGTTTTCTTTTGGAAGGCTAGGGTTAGCCCTAACCAATTTGATGTACATATAACTATGTTTTGAGTTATGGAATTGAATTTGGTGTAGTGTACTACATGTTGTGAATGAGTTTGATAGCTTATGATGTGATTATGGTATGCTTACATGTTGACCTTGATTCAATGTTTTCATACTCATGTCTTAGCCATGACTAAGTTAATATATGTTTAGGGAAGCTAAAAATTAAACCTAAATGAATTAATCACTCACCTAAGGAAGATAAGCTTATAAACATGACTTAGGTTACACTTGAGAAGATGGTCTTAAGGTTTGATTTTCATTGGACTTGAGCATTGACTGAAGTCTTCTTGAAGTCCAAATGACTTAAGGAGCTTTGATCAAGTTTACATTGAGTCCTTGAAGTCCAAATGACTTAAGGAGCTTCGGTCAAGTTTACATTGACTCAAAGGGGCTTTGTAGCTAATTGTTACTTCTTCTAATTCATGTTCAAAAAATTTTTGATTAGGAAAGTCATTAGAACCTAATTTTATGTTCTCTAATAGAGACTTAGAGAGGAAATTCATTCACATTCATCATATGTAAACACAGATTGAACTTATTAGGCATGTGGTATGATTAGGATATGGTTCGTAATTGAGTTGCATTTTAGTTTCGGTTTGCCTTTATATTTGAATGTTGTATCAGAACTTTTCTAGTTCCCTAATGGCTTAGGAGATTTGGTTCCCAACCAATGGTGACTCAAAATGATCACAAGTTAGACAAGCACGTGTGAACCGAACTAAATTAATACCTTGGACATTGTTTGTACATTATGTTGGCCAACTATTTATATTGTTTTGTTTGTTTTACTTTATGATTGCATTTAGTTAGTTAGTTAATTAACCCTTGAATTTTCTTTCATTCATCGTAGTTCAATCATCCCTTATAATGATAAGTTTTCAAAGGACTTAGTAGTGTGAGATACACACTTCCACGTCTTGCTTTAGTTTTAGTATCATGTCTTGTGTCTAGTTAATCAGTGATTTAAAATGCTCAATCGAGTCAAACTAATGAGTTTTAGTGGTCAATCCTCGTGGGTTCGACAGTCGACTTTTTATAAATACTATAACTTGACCCCGTATACTTGCGGGTAAGAGAAATTCACTTAGCCTTAGACTAATTAATAGTCAAAAGATTGAGGGGATAAATCTCTAGAACAATGACACACAAAAGTATATAGCTAGCGACACTTCTCATATGGATGATGTAAGTCTATTTTTTTTATCATATATCGTACAAATTGTGTAATTAATATATCAAAATATTTAAATATGTAGTATTGTGAAATGACTAATCTTTATTATTTTTATAGATAAAGCTAGCTCAAGCGTTTTACTAATATCCAAGAAAAAACCGTTTACACACTTTGAATGTTATGAAGTGGTTGACAAAAGAAGCAAGTCAGCAAAAGAAACAAAGTAAGACTCTTATTGAGCAAGAAGTTGAGGTTTTCCAAACCATTGCTTGTGATCAAGCATCACAGCATACCTTGTGGAAGTTGCATAATGAAACCGAACTTAATTATTATGAAGAGTACATACAACTTCAACAAAGGAAGGAAGCAAGGGTGGCAGTTGAATTCCAACTCAAGAAATAAATGGAAGAAACAAAGATCATGACAATAGATTTGGAAGCTATGACCCCAATCTCGAAAAAGTATTTTACCAAGAGAAAAATAGATATCCTTAAGGAAGGAGAAGACAAGAAAAGAGAAGATAAGGAAAGTGAAGCTACCGATGATGCAGAATATGAAAGGACAAACCCCAAATTAACTTGTAATTCAGGGTGAATCCTGCAGGACTCATATTGGGACAACTTGCACCGAAAAATTCCATACAGCACTATGAATCTAAATTATAAAATGGAAGCGATAGACTATCATGCCTTGTATCTTGGACGGTCGTGACATCAACTGGTTAACCTGGCCTGTAAACTGGGCGATTTGAAACGAAGGACACAGGGAAACACAGTTTACAAATGTTAGAATGAGTGGACGAAAATAACTGAATTGGAAACTAAAATATAAATGTATTCCTGATGTCATATATAATAAAATACTACGCGAGTCCAAAAAACTAATAAAAACAAAATATAAAGGATATATCGAGGGGGACTCCTGACCCTTCTCGAGTATTGTGCTCAAGTGGATGTCATGACTAGGGTTCTATGACCTCTAGCCACCTAAAGTCATCCGATGAATCCTAACATAAAGATGACGTGAATGGTAGGGGAAATGTTGATCCTTCCCTGGAGCTACTCGAGGATCAGCCGAGTAACCAATGCCTCAGTGCAATACTGAATGAATGTACATATCTAGCCTCCAAAACTAAAACTGCTACTGAACCTGAAACTAACAACTAAGTTGAGTATAAAGAATTTAAAGACTCGCAATAACGACTGTGAAAAATGAAAGTGTCCACTCACAGTATTATGCCAATGAATGAATAGCCAAAGCCTTTTTTTCGTTGAACCTATACACCGGATGCCACCAACTCCTTATACGTTGTCCTGAAACAACGGTTATTATTTAATAACTAATCGTCAAAAATAATATCGAATATTAATCTCATTCACCCAACAAACATTCTCGTCGAGAACATCGCATTCTAGAACTTATAACAAACTTTACTCTTATTCAATTTTTCTAAATGTTTAATACTTTTTAAAGTCGCGACATAGTTCTTGAACGATACACGACTCGAGGTCAAATCAACGTTCAGCTAAGCCATTCCATACTATCATAATATTGTTTAATTAAACACACATATTAATCAACTATATCTAAATCAATTCAATAACCTCTTCATTACATTCGGTACGTAATTATGAGTAAAATGGTATAACATTTACATAGAAAATCCTCCGCTGGATGTGCCGCTATAGACAACCAGCGGCGACACCGCTTCTTTTCTGGCGATCCAACTCAACCTGTTCAAAATCAACCTAACAACAACATTCATAACTACACCAAAGTCCAATTACAACTATAACTCACCGAATTTGATTTTGAAGCCAAGAACACCAAAATCTTGAAATTGTCGATTCTCCCACCTCGAGTTGAATCAAGGCTCGTCTTTAGTATGCATAGACTCGTGAAGACGAGAGCTAAAATGAAAGGACCCAACCCTGATTTAGTTTCATAAACCGGAATCAAACCCCTTCTGAAAACATGAACTTGCAAATAAACACAAAAATTTCGGCAGAGTTTCGCTATAACGTGGAATTGCCATTAACCTGTACCCGAAAACACACTTCATCCTATGCCACAAAAGCCAAACCGTGGGCACCAATCCCGTCCGGATTTCTCAATCTCATAACAATAATGTAAAGTAATAATCAAAACTGTACTTTACAGAAATCCGGGGAAAAACATGTAAAAGTATAAGATCAGAGTAATCAGAGCGACCTCTAGTGTATATATACATAAATATACAACAATAGGCAAAACAAGAAACCTACTGAAAAAGAAAGGTAGCTCGAACACTAAGCCTCTGACTGCGACATGAGACACCAGCATCCGAACTGCAAATTGGGCACGGAAACTGAAAAGCCCAGGGGAAAAGCAAATAAAATCGTTAGAGTGAGTGGACGAAAATAATCATATGCCTTTCACCATTTATATATATCATAAAACAAAGCGAGTTCATAAAATGAATGGAGGTGTTAGGCAAATCTCTCAAGCCCGACAATGATAGACTAGGCAAATCTCTCAAGCCTAGTGGGCATATCAGGGGAATCTCTCAACCCTGGATCTGGACTACCGGTGATCAGCCGTGTAGCCAATGCATCGATGCTAAGTAAATGCCATCACCAAATAAAATATAAAACAATACCTCCAAAAACAATAAATAATCTCAACATCGTACTGGAAATAAATACTGAAATCAAGAACTCGCTACGACAGTGTAAACGCGCTAATCACGAGATCCAGCAGAAGATCCCTCGCCCAACGTACGATATCCAGCAATAACAAATCCGCGGCTAAACCATGACCTCCAATAAAAATCTCACAATCCCTATATACCCAACCAATACTCACAACCTCTCTGGATGGATACAACACCCTCCACAACCCCGGAAGTGGAGATGCATACATAGTAGCTAAAGATGATAATCTATATGATATGAATGAATGTGTAGCACCTGGATCTAGCAAAGTAAGTACTGGATAGCCAAAAACATGCAACGTACCAATAACAACCTCCGGTGAAGCTTTGCCCTCACGCAAAGACATGGCATGAACCCTGGCCTGCCCGGCTGGTCGACCAAACTGAGGGTGACTTTGTTGTTCGCCCTGACTAGAAGACTGTACTGGTCGAGCCCCAAAAGTGGTACCTCGCTCTTCTCCTGAACTCTGAGCCGCCTGTCCACCAACACCAGCAAGCTGGAAACATTCCCTCGCATAGTGACCCTCCTGGCCACAACGATAACAAACGACAGGGCCTCGCTGATATAGACCAAGATGATGCTTGTTGCAGAGGTTACACAATGGGTACTCCCTCGGTACAGCAAAAGTGACACCAGTACGCCGAGGATAGCTGAATCCGCTAGAACCCCCACTAGACTGTGGTCTCTGTGGTCGATCCCTCCTCCATCTCTATCTATGTCTAACTGAACTACCTGGTGGTCTATATGGTCCACTGCCCGATGATGATGCTAATCCGGAAGTATCAGAACTCAGCCTCTTGGAAGGTCCTGACTCGGTCCACCCTCCAAAAACCGTCGAGACTGGAATCTCATATGCCTTTCCTTCTCGATATCCTCGCCTCGAAGTGCTGCACTCACAAACTCATCAAAGTTGTTCAGAGGCGTCGTAGTCAGTGTCCCCTTGATGTTCAAGTTCAAGCCCAGCTCAAATCTACGGCACTTGGCTTCCTCTGTAGCCACCATGTCACGAGAAAATCGGGATAAGTGAGTAAATCTGTCCCGGTACTCAAGTACTGACATGCTGCCCTTTCTCAAATTAGTGAACTTCTCATACTTCCACTGCTGTGTAGCCTGGTTGAAGTATCTCCATATAAACAAATCTCAAAACAAAGTCCACGGAGTATCAACCGGAACTCTAACGGTGATAACCCACCATAAGTATGCATCTGACTCAAGTAAACCAACTGTTGCCACTGTCATCTGCTCAAGTGTGAAACGCAGATGCTCACAAACTCGTTCAACTTGAACCAACCATGCCTCACAAATCTCTAGATCAGCTGAACCCGAGAAAACAGTCGCTCCAGCAGTTCGAGCTTTGACCACAGGGTCAAAAGGCTCCTCCAAACGCAACACTCACATAAGCAAGTCATGCGTCTGGCAATCCTCATCAGGATCGACATCCCTATTAACACGGGAACCACGTCTAAGAGGCATCTTGATAATATAAGAAAAGCATTAGATACAAAGCACAAGGAACGTAATCATAAGACTTCAGACATTTGAGAACACACAACACCCGAAGCATTGATGAGTAACCACTGGCCAGTCGGGTCATCGCTCCAGACATGCTGTACATACCCAAATACCCATAATATCACAACTACAGAAGTCTACAGAACCTGAAACCTAATGCTCTGATACCAAACTGAAAGGACCCAACCCCGATTTAGTTTCCTAAACCGGAATAACCCCTTTTGAAAACATGAACTTGCAAAAAACAACAAAAATTTCGGCAGAGTTTCGCTATAACGTGGAATTGACATTAACCTGCACCCGAAAACACACTTCATCCTATGCCACAAAAGCCAAACTGTGGGCACCAATCCCATCCGGATTTCTCAATATCATAACAATAATGTACAGTAATAATCAAAACTGTACTTTACAGAAATCCAGGGAAAAACATATAAAAGTATAAGATCAGAGTAATCAGAGCGACCTCAAGTGTATGTATACATAATATACAACAATAGGCAAAACAAAAAACCTACTGGAAAAGAAAGGTAGCTCGAACACTAAGCCTCCGACTACGACATGAGACACCAGAATCCGAACTGCAAACTGGGCACGGAATTCGAAAAGCCCAAGGGAAAGGCAAATAAAATCGTTAGGTTTTCACTTTGGGTTCGACTTTCCCGAGCTCATCACCTCTCCAACTTTGCGTAGTCAAGGTTGAGACCATATGGGTATGGAAGAGGGAGGAGAAACAAAGATTTTGGGACCAGTATCACCAATTTTGGTTTCGGGGACAGACGAGCTTCGTTGTCAATGCCCTCCACCGCGTGGAGAGGTCGAGAGAAACAGAGAGAAACTGATGTGAAGGAGAAAGAAAGTGTCTGACCTCAAAAATGATACTTTTGACTCTCCGTTTTTGGAAAGTTACATTTTACATTCGCGACAAATTAAATTCATAAATCGTATAAAAATTTCGTCGACCGTAATTTCTTTTTTGTAACACTTATTTTAACAGTTGACATGGTTACGAACTCCTCTTAACAAACTCTATAGCTTTCCTCAATAAAATTTCTTGAAAAAACTTAACCAATAAAATTCTGATAGGAAGGTTATCGATAATTATTGACGGTAAAAACTAACTACAATTCTAGATTAACCTTAATTTAATCTTAAAAAAGAAATTCTCTGGATTGGATGTTACAGATTATTTGATTGTTATCACCCACGTGTGCTCTTTCCATAGTAGTTATACTATTGTCTTAAGAATAGATCTAGGCTTGGTTTGTCATTATGTAATTTATATTTTTGAGAAATAAAAATGCTATTTATTTTTTTCCGATAAAATTGAATAGAGTATTTGTTACACATATTAAATTGAAGCACACACATATCTAAGGAGTAAAATATCGAATATCAAGAAAATATCGATGTTTCAAAATACAGATATTTCAGTGAAAATATCGATGAAATATCGATCAATTGGAAATTTTGACAAAAATGACAAAAATGAAAGGACCCAACCCCGGTTTAGTTGCCTAAACCGGAATCAAACCCTATCGAAAACACGAACCAACAAAAACTTTTCGAAATTTTGGCAGAGTTTCGTTACTAGCGTGGAATTACCATTACCTGCACGCGGAAAATACACTTCATCCTATGCCACAAAAAGCAAACCGTGGGCACCAATCCCATCCGGATTTCTCAATATATCAACAGTAAAGTAAAATAATAAATATAACTGTACTTTACTGAAATCCGGAGTAAAATCGTATAATATATACAATAGGAAACTCAGAGCGACCTCTAATGTGCAATCACATAAATATACCACAGTAGGTAGAACAATAAACCTACTGGAAGAAACAAGGTAGCTCGAGTACTATGCCTCCGACCACGACGTGCGACACCAGAGTCCGAACTGCAAACTGGGCACGGAAACCGAAAAGCCCAGGGGAAAGACAAATAAAACGATAAACGTTAGAGTGAGTGGACGAAAATAACATATGCCTTTCACCAGTTTATAAACATACTCAATATAAAATAATGCGAGTTCGGAAAACACAACACACATATATATATGGAGGTTGTCGGGCGAATCTCTCAAGCCCGACGTCAGGTGAATCGCTCAAACCTGACGGTAAAAGGCCAGGGGAATCTCTCAACCCCGGCGGCACTCAGGGGAATCTCTCAACTCTGGGCCAGAGGAATCTCTCAACTCTGGTAGCATCGATGCAATAAATGCCAATCACCAATAACACATAATAACATACCTCCGAAAATAACATATATCACAATCATCGTATAATTAAATACGGAAATCAATAAATCCACGAACTCGCAAAATCAACAGTGAAAATAGAAACTTGTCCACTCACACGCTTGCGTAACGCAGTTCGCGTTAACCCGTGATCCGGCGGAATGTCCCTCGCCAAACAAACGATCACGAACCCCTGATTATTCACAAAGTCCATTATTCAAAGTCATAATCCGACAATACAATACAAATCACGAGAAACCACCGTCCTCGGAAATACGAAATCCGAATACGACGAATCGTCGAAAAACCATATATACCACCTCAATACCTCGTTTTACGTTCGGACGCTCAACTCGAAAAACGAACATCCCCACTGCGATCGGGGTGCGATTTTGAGTGAAATGACATGCAACTTGTCGAAAATCCCAAAAAGTCAAAGTTTGACCGCCGCCCACGGCGGCGCCACCACCAAACGGAGAATTTTCCGGCGGAGCAACCACCATTCCATGCAAAATCACCCACTGAGCAACTTTGTCAACTACAACAAAGGCCAATTCTCACTCTAACTCATCCAATTTCATGATAAACCGAATTGTACACAAAATTTCAAATCCAAAATTCTCCATGCTCAAGCAAAATTAGATCACCAAACTTACAGGGTAGCATGTAGGTGAGGAGAGCTTCAAAGCCCACTAAAAATTTCAGCCCAATTCGGCCAAAAACCATGAACCCGAATTCACCAAAATCTCCACATTTTCAAGTCGAAATTTCTCCTTTTCCGGTGAGCTAGGCCGTGAAGGAAGGCCGGAGGTAGGTTGAGGTGGCCGGGGCGCGTCGAAAGAGACCAACGCCGTAGTCTATGGTGGCCGGACGGAGTTCCACCGCCGGCAACCGATCCACCGTCGCACGCCACCAACAAGCCCGCGTTGACCGGGTCAAACCCAATAGTGAATATGTTGACCTTCCCTAAATGGAAACCTGTTTAAATACCTTCCAAAAATAGAAAGTTCATAATTATCCTTTTTGGCAAACTTTGAACACCCGTAACTTCCTCGTCGTAATTCCGATTCCGATAATTCTCGCGGCCACAAACTCATCTCGATATGTTCTTCAACAAACAACCGAAGTCAAACATATCGGCCAAACGGGTAAAAAGTCAACCATTTGAACCAACACATATTTAATCAACTAAATAAACAACAAACGGAAATATTCGCAACTAATTCTTCGTAACTCAAAATCATGCTCCGGAAGTTCGCACGAGCTCGAAATTAAATTCTGAACAACTTCCATGAAGAAGCCCAAACCAAATTCTCGACCGGTAATTTAGTTGCGAACAAACCTATCATTTAAATCCGTTTCCGTCGAAACTTCAAATATTCATAACTAATTCCTCGGTCGTCCAAATAACGATCCGGAACCGCCCACGAACTCGTAATCACATGTAGAACGACTCTCGAGAAGAGGTCCAGCTCCAATTCTCGGTCAATAATTTAGTCGTTAACGAGCCTGGCGATTCAAATAACTGCCGACAAATTGCGACTATGCAGTAACTCATCAATCAAGCTGATCATACTGTTGATCCTGGTCCGGGTCGTCACAAAAAATTTAAAGAAATTCATGGAAATTTGTATTGAAACTTTATGAGGTTGTTATATGATATATTATCTATCTTATATGAAAAGAAAATATTGATAAAATGAAAGAGATATCAATCTGTTAGAATATTATATGAATTACTATGTGTTGCGTGCTGATAATTATTTAAATACTATTTTATAGTTCTTGAATTTTTTTTATTGCTGAACCCAAAGAGAGGTTAGGCCATCGTGCCTTTTGTACATTACTTACATATATACATCATAAAATCAACTTCATGAGTTACATATTGTGACAACCCGAACTGAAAATCGTGTGTTTATCGACTTAATTGGCGAGTTTCGCGATTAGTCGCGATTTTGTCGTAATTGATTTATATGGCGGCCTCATTAACGACTAAATTATCGGGTAAGAATTTGATTTGAGATTCACGAAAGTTGTAGAGAATTTAATTTCGAGCTCGTGGAAATTTCCGGAGGATTATTTCGAGTTACGACGAATATGTTATGAATATTTTCGGCCGTGGGATTTTGTCATATTTATTAGTTTGGGTTTCGATACATGTACGGTATAAATACGGGCGAATACGTGACGATTTTGGAAACTTTCCAAATTTGGAAACTGGGCCGTTGACCCGCGTTGACCACGGGTCAAGGGCGACCCGTTTTAGAGCCGTGGGTCTTTGCCGTCGTTAGGCGATTTTCCGGCCACGGTTGGCCGAGGTCACTTGGTGGGAATTGTTGGGCTTGTGCCCCTCTTCAATTTGGTAGGTGGATGGCCTTGTATGGTGGCCGGAGGAGGGAGAATCGGCGCGGCAAAGATCGTGGTTTTCCGGCGAGAAATCGGTGACGACGGAGGCGGCGTTTCCGGGGGCGATGGAGCTCGGGGTTTGAGGGGTTTTGTTAGCCTTGGAGTGAGGAAGCTTTTAGAAGTGGTTTCAAGCCTTGCCGTGGCCGGACGGAGGAGATTGGAGGTGGTGAAATTCCGGCGAGGGTTTTGATTTTCAAGGTAAGATTTGGACCTTTTCCAGTCAAAATTGGGCTTAACTTTGAACTAGAAAGATGTTGGAAATGTCGAGATCTTTAAATCCATGTGTAGGTCGAATTTTTCTGGGCCGATGACATTTTCCGGCCGAGGTGTTTTCCGACAAGTTTTATGTCGTTTTGTTCGGAATCGCGCACCGATCGTAGTGGTGAGGTTTATATTTTGAATTGAGCATCAGAAATTATAGTGAGGTTTTATGGTGTGTTTATTGGATTTTTGATGATTTCGTCGATATTGAGTTATATGTTTCCGAGAACGGTTGGTTCTCGAGATGTGGTTCAAGGTTTTGAATTATGATTTTGAGGAATGGAATTTATGATTATTCAGGGGATCGTGGTCGTTCGTTTGGCGAGGGATTTTCCGCCGGATCACTGGATTAACGCGTATTGCGTTATGCTTATCTGTGAGTGGACCTTTAATTTACACTGTCGTAGCGAGTTCTTGATTTCCGCATTTATTTCCAGTACGATGTTGAGATTATTTATTGTTTTTGGATGCATTGTTTTATATTTTATATGGTGATGGCATTTACTTAGCATCGATGCATTGGTTACTCGGCTGATCACCGGTAGTCCAGATCCAGGGTAGAGAGATTCCCCTGATGTGCCCGCTAGGCTTGAGAGATTCGCCTAGTCTATCACCGTCGGGCTTGAGAGATTCGCCTGACACCTCCATTCATTTTATGAACTCGCTTTGTTTTATGATATATATATATAAATGGTGAAAGGCATATGATTATTTTCGTCCACTCACTCTAACGATTTTATTTGCCTTTCCCCTGGGCTTTTCGGTTTCAGTGCCAAGTTTGCAGTTCGGATTCTGGTGTCGCACGTCGCAGTCGGAGGCTTAGTATTCGAGCTATATTTCTTATATGGTAGGTTCTTAGTTTGGCCTACTATTTGTATATATATACTAGAGGTCGCTCTAAACACTCTGATGTTATACTTTCATATGATTTTTCTCCGAATTTCTGTAAAGTACAATTTTACTTATTACTTTTCATTATTGTAATGATATTGAGAAATCCGGATGAGATTGGTGCCCACGGTTTGGCTTTTGTGGAATAGGTTGAAGTGTGTTTTCGGGTGCAGGTTAATGGCTATTCCACGTTATAACGAAATTTTGCCAAAATTTTTATGGTTTTTGCAAGTTCGTATTTTCAGAAGGGGTTTGATTCCGGTTTAGGAAACTAAATAGGGGTTGGGTCCTTTCATATATATACCTTATCATGTAGTATAATTCAAATTTTAAGTGCATTAATTTTACTATACCATATCAGCACTCTATAAGAGTCACAATTCTTTGGTAAATCTTTAAGTATTTGCTTAGAGTGTTCGCCAAGTCTTGAAGACTAATTGATTCACATTATTTTGTAGATTTTTGAAAGCGAGATTGAGTGTCTAGCAGATAGTAGTACTACTCATACTATATTACGGAATAGACAATTGTTTATGGATCTTCTACCATATAATTAATTAGTAACAATCAGGATTGGTTCAATGCTAGTTATACAAGAGCGTGGCTCAGCACAATTTTTGCTACTACATGAAACAAGAATTTATATCCCTGATGCATTGTATGGGCCTGTTCGAAGAGATTTATCCCTTCAACCTTTTGACTATTAATAGTCTAAGGCTAAGTAAATTTCTCTTACCCACAAGTACATAGGGTCAAGTTATAGTATTTGTAAGGAAGTCGAGTGTCGAACCCACGAGGATTGACCACCTAAACTCCTTAGCTTGACTCGTTTAAGCACTTGAAATCACATATTAGCTACACACAAGACATGATATTAAAACTAAAGCAAGATGTCGAAGTGTGTCTCACATGACTAAGTCATTCGGGGACTTAGCATTGCAATGGATGGTTGAACTACAATGAGTGGTTAAATGAAAGGTTGATTGAATTTTTACTACTAACTAAATTAAGTGGAAATATAAAGTAAGAGCAAGACAAAATGTTAATGTTTGGTCGGCTAGAGATGTCGCTACTAGCCAACTCAATGTGCAAACAATGTCCAAATTATAAGTCTAGTCTGATTCACACATGATTGTCAAATTCATGATCTTTTTGATTTACCATTGGTTGTGAACCAAATCTTCTAGGCCATTCGGGCACTAGAAGTGTTCCAGTCCAACATTAAAATATAAAGCAAACCCAAAACTAGAATGCAACTCAATTACGAATTGTACCCTAATCATACCACATGTCTAATAAGTTCAGTATGCGTTCACTTATGATGATTGTGTATGGGTTTCCTTCGTAAGTCCCTATTAGAGGACATAGAAGTAGGTTCTAATGACTTTCCTAATCCACACCTTTTAGAACATGAATTAGAAGAAGTAACGATTAACTACAAAGCCCCTTCGAATCAATGTAAGCTTGACCGAAGCTCCTTGGAGTCATTTGGACATCAAGAAGGCTTCGATCCATACTCATGTCCAATTAAAACCAAACCTTAAGCCTATCTTCTCAAATGCAACATAAGTCATGTTTGCATGCTTATCTTCCTTAGGTGAGTGACTGATTCAGTTAGTTTTATTTTTAGCTTCCTTAAACATATCTCAACTTAGTCATACCTAAGACATGAGTATGAAAACATTGAATCAAGCCCAAACATGCAAACATACCACAATCACATCACAAGCTATTAAACTCATTCATAACATATAGTAAACTAAACCAAATTCAAATCCATAATTTAAAACATAGTTGTACATACATCAAATAGCCCTAGCCTTCTAAAAGGCAACTACTCACTAAGCATAATGAAATAAAAGACTAGATACATGTTAAAAACAAGAAGAGGAAGGAAATAACCTAGATTCCCCTTAGCCAAAGCTTCATCAAATGACTCCAAGGCTTCTAGCTCCACTTCTTCACTCTAAGCAAGCACCAAGTCTTCAAGAGGAGGTAAGGGTAGTCTTTAGGATTACAAGGAGCCAAGGGGAAGAGAGATTACTTTCCACTCCTTTTATCTGTAAAGATCAAACTAAACCCTAGAGGAAAAGATGAGAGGAGGAACACCTAAATAGGCAAAAGTGATGGTGTGGTGGTGGAGAGGTTCGGGAAAGAGCTAGGTCTCTAAAGGTGGTGGTTATGGATGTGTTTTGGCCTAGAAAGAGAGAAGAAGAGGTAGAAGAGAGTGCTAGAGAGTTGGAATAAGGATAAATGGTCTAGAGAGAATGTAAAACTATGAAAAATTAAAAAGTGAATGGAGATATGTATGTGGGAGAGAGGGAGCTCGACCATATTGGGCAAATGAATTTTTGGATGCTAATAATTCAAATTTTATGCTTAGACATGATCCACATTTTTAGGCTTTAAGTGGTACTAAAGGGCGACTCACCTAACTCACATGACTTGGATGTGACTCCATCTTCTCCAAATATCTTCCACAAGGTCTTGGGCTCTTGGGCTTTGGGCCTACTTGACTTGGCTCTTTTCATTGACCGGCGAAGACTTGCCGGAGTTGACCGTTGACCACCAGAGTTGGCTGTTGACTAGCCATTGACTTTTTGTCCCTTTCACGGTTTTGCTCCATCTTCTCCAAAGGTATAGGAAACTTGCTCGACTTCTCTAAAAAGTGATGAGATTCCATCTCTTAGAGCATTTCCATGGCAATCCCTCATTTCCTAGCATAGTAAGGAAACGTAGTAAAATGATGCTTTATTAATTAAAGACAAGCTATAAGCATAGTGTTAGGAACATAATTAGAGCATAATTATACACCTAACAAACTAACTCACACTTAGAATTTGCTTGTCCTCAAATAAACAAAGAAGAAAAGAAATAAGCTACGCTAGACTCAGAGCACAAAAACACACAAGACATGTATAAGCATGTAGGTATCCTGAATTGGTGATTGATTTCGCTCAAAGAGCTATGGCTAATGGATTGAACTTTTCTTAAGCACAATTAGAATATGGAATCTATGCATGTCTAATAAGCCAAACATGCTACATGTCAAACCAAATGCATGGATTGAGATGTATTCAAAATAACATGTTCCTAACCATCTAACTCACAAGAAGTCACTCAATGCACTCGAGTGTTTAGAGGGTTGGTGTTTGCCCTCAAAAATCAAATTGATACATATTTTACATAGGCTTCCTCTTCAACTAATTACTACCACTATTTCACACGTAAGAGTTCCAAATCAAGAGGACATTTATTGAGGTTGTAATGGGACTTTAAGAAAGGGGGGTTTAATCGAAATAAATGGATTGAATAATCAAAGACTAAGTAACCTAGCAAGGAATTCACGAGTTGAAGTTCCTCTAAACTACTCCTAGGTACTACTATTTCCTTCTTCTTCTTTTTAAATCAATCCACTTTCTCAAAACACTTATTCTTTATGTACAACACACACTATCTTAGTGAAACTCTTTTCTATTTTCTATTTTTCTCTTTCCTTTCTTTGGTACTCTTTTTCTGTTTTTCTCTGAAAGGACCCAACCCCGATTTAGTTGCCTAAACCGGAATCGAACCCCTTCGAAAACACGAACCAACAAAAACCGTATAAATTTCGGCAGAGTTTCGTTACTAACGTGGAATTACCATTACCTGCACGCGGAAAATACACTTCATCCTATGCCACAAAAATCAAACCGTGGGCACCAATCCCATCCGGATTTCTCAACATATCAACCGTAATGTAAAATAATAAATATATCTTTACTTTACTGAAATCCGGAGTAAAATCGTATAACATAAACAATAGATTACTCAGAGCGACCTCTAATGTATAAACATATAAGTATACCACAGTAGGTAGAACAATAAACCTACTGGAAGAAACAAGGTAGCTCGAGCACTATGCCTCCGACCACGACGTGCGACACCAGAGCCTGAACTGCAAACTGGGCACGGAAACCAAAAAGCCCAGGGGAAATACATGAAAACTGTTAGAGTGAGTGGACGAAAATAAATGTCTTTCACCAAGTAATATATGTTATAAAAACATATGCGAGTCGAAAGTATAAATAATCAAATGGTACACGAGGGAGACTCTAACTCCTCACGCATACAAGCACGAGGGAGACTCTAACTCCTCACGCGTACAGAGCATGCATAAAAATCTCACGGGGCCACACGTGGACACATAACAACATATATGTGTATATATGTAATATATATACTGGTATAAGCATAATCGTATAACACATGCTCATAATAAACATAATCTCGTATGAAATCTCATGCTCGTAAAACCATGATCATACTGCATGCTCAAGTTCGTAAAACGTATATAAAAAATTCGCAATCAATCCGTGAAAATAAATGTCCACTCACAGACTAGCGTAACGCGATACGCGTTAACCTGTGATCCGGCGGAAAGTCCCTCGCCAAACGAACGATCACGAACCCCTGAATAATCACAAAATCCATTTCTCAAAATCATAACTCGACAATTCAAATCAAATCACGAGAAACCACCGTTCTCGGAAACACACAATCCGATTACGACAAACTGTCGAAAATCCGAAAATCACACCTCAATACCTCGCTGTACTTTCAGACGCTCAATTCGAAAAACAAACCTCCTTACTGCGATCGGGGCGCGATTTCGAGTGAAATGACATGCAACTTGTCGAAAACTCCAAAAAGTCAAACTTTGACCGTCGTTGACCGTTGACCGCCGCATTGACCGCCGCCACCAACCTGAAAATTTCTCTGCGGAGCAACCCCTATTCCACTCAAAATCACCCACTGAGCAACTTTGTCAACTGCAACGAAGGCCAATTCAAACTCTAACTAGGTCAATTTCGTGATAAACCGAATTGTCTCACAAATTTCACATTCAAAATTCTCCACACACAAGCAAAATTAGATCACCATACCTATATGGTTAGAATCAGGGTACCTATATGGTTACAAAACCCATTCCAAATTGTAGCTCAAATCGGCCTAATTCATGCAACCCGAATTCACCAAGTTTCTTCAAACTTTTGGCTGGTTTTTGCTCTCTCCTCCGGCAACCTTGCCGTGAAAAGAGACCGGGAAGGTGAAGAGGAGATCAAGGCGCACCGAACGGGACAAGCCCCACCCCTTGGGGTGGCCGGAATCGTCGCGCCGCCGTGGAGCACCGTGGCTCCTCCTGTCGCCACACACACCACCGAGTTGACTCGGTCAACTCGGTCAACATCATAAATGTCTCCTTTGACTTTCCCAAAACAGCAAGTTCACTATTTATACTTTCCCAAAATGGAAACTCCATAATTCACTTTTCGACAAACTTCAAATGCGCGTAACTTCCTCGACGTAATTTCGATTTCGATAATTCTCGCGGCAACAAACTCGACTCAAAATATTCTTCAATTATCACCCAAAGTCAAACACATCGACCAATCGGATAAAAAGTCAATGGTTCAGCCCAAACACATACATAATCCGACTATATAATCAACAACCGGAAATATTCACAACTTAATCTCCGTAACTCAGAATAATGCTCCGGAAGTTCCCACAAGCTCGAAATTAAATGCTCAACAACTTTCGTGAAGAAGCCGAAACCAAATTCTCGTCCGGTAATTTAGTCGTTAAGAAGATCGCCATTATAATTCGATTCCGTCGAAACTTCAAATATTCGTAATTAATTCCTCGGTCGTCCAAATAACGATCCGGAACCGCCCACGAACTCGAAATCACACGTACAATGACTCTCGAGAAGAGACCCAGCTCCAATTCTCGGCCAATAATTAAGTCGTTATCAAACCTGGCGATTCCAATACTGTCGGAACTCTGCGACTACGCAGTAACTCACGTATATAGCTGATCATACTGCTAATTCTGGTCTGGGTCGTCACAAATCCACCCCCATTAAAAAAATTTCGACCTCGAAATTTCCGAGTCTGCCGACTAAAAGTAGGAGCACTGCCTCTGCATACTGCTCAACTCTCCAACGACAACCTCAACTAAACAACTCTGACAACTGACTCCACAATAGGAGATAGCTCCGTACTGAAATCCCTATACCCACAATCTCGAATCTGGACTGGCTCCATACAATCGCCAAGTGTTCTTGCATAAGGATTAGATAGGGTACACAACACATAACAACCTGAAACATAGTTCTGCCACACGGAACACAACACACACAAAAGCCAACAATATAGGCGATGTCGAACTATACGGCACGACACAAACTCGCCTATGACCACCACGGATCAAAACAACGTGGTAAATCACAACTCAGTCTACACACATCAACATAACTCACACACTCATATCAACATAGCTCAAACATCAGACTCAAGCAATTATCAACCCCATTCCGCTAATTTGACAGTCTATGGTAGCACATTCCACAAAATTCGAATCAAACATCAACTCAAACTCAAACCAAACTCGCTCCAGCACAATGGTATACAACATCGTTCCTCAAAACGACATCAAACAACGCCAATATCACAGTAGTCAACAAACCAGTACTGCATGCAATCTCGAACAATTGAAACTGCTGGTCCCAAATCCTCTGGAACTGCAATACCGAGGTCCACAATATGCCCTCCAAGGTCTGAATAGTCCTCAAAGATCGCTCGCCAATCTGAGGATAAGAACCGGTACTAACTTGTAATCTGGTCCCCAATGCTCGCTGCAAAGCTCGCCAACACTCAGTTGTAGCTAATTATCTCGATCAGCGAACTGGGACATAGGTACACTACGTAGATGGACAATCTCCGTCAAACACAGCTATGCCAGCCTGCCACTGAAATATAAGATCATAGCGACAACTGCCACGTCTAATCGGAAATCCCCAATGGCTGTAACTCTCCGGCAAGTCTCTGGCTCCTAGCCATCACTTGTCGACAAATGTGGCATCTGCACACACAAGCTGCTACATTGCTCTTCATGTTGCGTCACGAGTAGTAAACTCGGAGTATCTAATACATCTCCGCATCACTAGCGCCAAATGCGCGCGAGACCACGAGCCCTAACATCATCATACTCGAACTCAGCTCCATAGCGCATAACTCGGCTAACACGGAAACTCGAGCCACACACCTGAAACACTGAAGCTCCCGACTCTTGACTGAATGCATCAGCAACAACATCCCAGATGGATAATCAGAGTACAACCTCTAGCCGTTCTTGAACAAGCTCAAAGGTGCACCCATAGTCGTTAGTCGACCCCATCCATCTACACTGCCTCCAGCCCAAATCTGGCCGAATATGCATGTGGATGAAACCCAAGTGATCAGTGCACGTCCTACACCTTTCTGCATGCCATAGCTGTAGTGTCTCAGACTCTCTGATGCTAACATAAGAACAGCTACACCCAATCATACTTAGGATACGTAGCCCCATAAAATTTCCATTGCCTGAAACCATGAGCCACTGCTCTGCTACACAGCATCAATACACAACCAAATTTAAATCTCGATGCATCCCCATAATCCACAAACTCACCACGATCATCAGGTAAGGTCAAAACCGAAGCAACGGTCAACCATCCTGCAGGAGTAAGTAACTCTCCTCGCGTGCATCAAACCACTCGAACTTAACGCCTTCTTCGTCAATCCGGAAAGTAGAGTGGCAATCCGGGAAAATCCTGCACAAGCCGTCGGTAATAGCCTGCCGAACCCAAGAGACTCCCGATCTCTGGTACAATGGTAGGGCAATCCCCAAATCAACACAGCTTCTAACTGGTCAGGATCCACGCCAACTCCCTCTGATAACATCACACAGCCCAACATCTTCATGCTAATCAACCATAACTCACACTGGCTGAACTTCACAAACAGCTACTCGTCTCGCAAAGTCCGCAAAACTGCTCGCACTTGCTTCAGGTACTGGCCCACACTCCTGGAACATATCAGGATGTTGCCGACGAACATGACTGCAACTCGTCCAGAATCGTCTGAACACATGGTCCATCAAGTCCGTAAAAACTACAAGGTATCGATCAACCAAACAGCGTGACCAAGAACTCCTGATACCCGCACCATGATCTGAAAGCTAACATAGCCATAACTGACTCATCGATCCCCAACTGATGGTATCCGGACCCGAAATCAACCTTCGAAAAGACTGAAGCTCTCGCGAGCTAATCAAACCACTCATCAATCCAAAGCGGAGGATACTCGCTCTCCTCTGAAGCGAATCAGGCTTCGGTACTCAATGCACCACTACGTCGAACCATCCGGCATCCAAACAAACAATGCAAGAGCACACCATGCAAACACGCGGGATCGCATGAAATCTCCTGAAACCTCCTCCAGCAACTCCTGGAGTCGAAACTGTAGCTCCATCAGCTCCGCTGGCACCGAACGACAAAATGCCGGTGAAATGAGTCCAGTGCCCGGTACAAACTCAATGGTGTAGTCGATCTCCCGAACTGGAGGAACACCTAGTAACTCCTCCGAAACACACCTGGAAACTCGGGAACTACCTCAATGTCACCAATGTCGGGTACAACAACCATAGTATCCACAATATGGGTTAAGCCAACAACACAACTCGTCTCCACCATCCACTCGACCATCACCGCGAAACAGTATCTCGGGGAAACCTGGTCGTCGAAACACAACCTCCTTCTCGAGGTACTCGAACACAGCCAAATGCGTCGTCAGTAAGTCCATACTCACAATCACACCAAAACCACGATGTCAAGCTATAGCAGATCCACGGCTAACACATAACCTCCAACAAGGATCTCGCAACCTCCGGATGGATACAATACTCTCCAAAACCTCGGAAGTGGAGATGCAGGTACAATAGCCATGGATGTCCAACAACAGTAACCTCGGAGAAAAGTCTGTCCTTAAACAAGGTCATGGCACGAACTCCAACATGCCTAACTAGCCGCCCACATCATTCGCGACTTGCTGAATAACTCATCTAAAGAGTACGTTGGTCAAACTTCATGAACAACATGAGGATCTCCTCGTGATCTCTGAGCTGTCGAACCGCAAACACAGCTGGCTGAGGGCGTTCCCTCGTAACGTGACCCTCATGGCCACCACAATAGCAACTGAAAGTGCTCCACGAACACAAGTCACCGCAACACCTGCTGCGCGAAAGGATCACCAACGATCACTCGAACTCATGCCACAGGAGCAAGTCCGCTACTCTGTGATCTCCGCCATCGTCAAACGGATCCTCTGCTTGATCTGATGACCCTCAAAATAATCGAAACAAAATCACAGCCTGATGAAGTCACTGATCTCGAGGTGTCGGAACTCAACCTCACCAAAATCTCGACTAATTCCACTTTCCTCAAACCATCACATCGAAAACCGCGCACACCTTTCCTTCTCAATAGCCTCGCCTCGGAGTACAGCACACTAAGCTCCTCACGGTTATCTCGAGGCACATCAATCAGACTCTCTCTGATGCTTAGGTTCAAACTCATCTCGAATCTCGTGCATAGCTCCCTCTGAAGCCACATAACACGTGCAAACAAGGACAAGCATGTGAACAATGCATCTCTGCCTCAGGTGGGTAAACACTCTTCATTCGATTGCTAGGTAGTCAGATTAAACCATTACCGTATAAACAACACCCTGAATGTAGGCCATGGAGTCACAACCGGAACTCACACAATAACAGCCCACCAAATACAACAATCTGACTCTGGCAAACATTAACTGCCACAAATCTCAGCTCTGAGGCAACATGTAGATGCTCATACACACACAACCAGGAAAACCGTGCCACATAGTTTTCTGAACTCAGAATACTCATCCAAATCCACAATTCACTGGCAAATCACGCGTCGATTGATCCTCAATAGGATCCACAACCGAAACGACACAGAAAGCACGTCAGGAGGCATCCTAATGAATAAAATATCGTTCACAATAAGTGGAACGTAATCGTGGAACTTTAAATATTTGAAAGTATACAACACCCGGAATATTGATGAGTATCCGCCGGCCGGTCGGGTCACCATTCCAGACATGCTGTACATTCTCAAATATCCTTAGTAAACACGACTACAGAAGTCTACAGAACCTATAACCTAATGCTCTGATACCAAGCTGAAAGGACCCAACCCCGATTTAGTTGCCTAAACCGGAATCGAACCCCTTCGAAAACACGAACCAACAAAAATCGTAAAAATTTTGGCAGAGTTTCGTTACTAACGTGGAATTACCATTACCTGCACGCGGAAAATACACTTCATCCTATGCCACAAAAATCAAACCGTGGGCACCAATCCCATCCGGATTTCTCAACATATCAACAGTAATGTAAAATAATAAATATATCTTTACTTTACTGAAATCCGGAGTAAAATCGTACAACATAAACAATAGATTACTCAGAGCGACCTCTAATGTATAAACATATAAGTATACCACAGTAGGTAGAAAAATAAACCTACTGGAAGAAACAAGGTAGCTCGAGCACTATGCCTCCGACCACGATGTGCGACACCAGAGCCTGAACTGCAAACTGGGCACGAAAACCGAAAAGCCCAGGGGAAAGACTTGAAAACTGTTAGAGTGAGTGGACGAAAATAAATGTCTTTCACCAAGTAATATATGTTATAAAAACATATGCGAGTCGAAAGTATAAATAAACAAATGGTACACGAGGGAGACTCTATCTCCTCACGCGTCCGGGTACACGAGGGAGACTCTAACTCCTCACGCATACAAGCACGAGGGAGACTCTAACTCCTCATGTACACAAACACGAGGGAGACTCTAACTCCTCACGCGTACAGAGCATGCATAAAAATCTCACGGGGCCACACGTGGACACATAACATCATATAAGTGTATACGTAATATATATACTGGTATAAGCATAATCGTATAACACATGCTCATAATAAACATAATCTCGTATGAAATCTCATGCTCGTAAAACCGTGATCATACTGCATGCTTAAGTTCATAAAACGTATATAAAAGACTCGCAATCAATCCGTGAAAATAAATGTCCACTCACAGACTAGCGTAATGCGATACGCGTTAACCCGTGATACGGCGGAAAGTCCCTCGCCAAACGAACGATCACGAACCCCTGAATAATCACAAAATCCATTTCTCAAAATCATAACTCGACAATTCAAATCAAATCACGAGAAACCACCATTCTCGGAAACACACAATCCGATTACGACAAATTGTCGAAAATTCGAAAATCACACCTCAATACCTCGTTGTACTTTCGGACGCTCAATTCGAAAAACAAACATCCCCACTGCGATCGGGGCGCGATTTCGAGTGAAATGACATGCAACTTGTCGAAAACTCCAAAAAGTCAAAATTTGACCGCCGTTGACCGTTGACCGTTGACCGCCGCGTTGACCGCCGTCCACGGTGGCGCCGCCACCAACCTGAAAATTTCTCGGCGGAGCAACCCCTATTCCACTCAAAATCACCCACTGAGCAACTTTGTCAACTGCAACGAAGGCCAATTCAAACTCTAACTCGCTCAATTTCGTGATAAACCGAATTGTCTCACAAATTTCACATTCAAAATTCTCCGCACACAAGCAAAATTAGATCACCATACCTATATGGTTAGAATCAGGGTGAAGAGGGCTACAAAACCCAGTCCAAATTGTAGATCAAATCGGCCTAATTCATGCAACCCTAATTCACCAAGTTTCTTCAAACTTTTGGCCGGTTTTTGCTCTCTCCTCCGGCAACCTTGCCGTGAAAGGAGACCGGGAAGGTGAAGAGGAGATCAAGGCGCACCGAACGGGACAAGCCCCACCCCTTGGGGTGGCCGGAATCGTCGCGCCGCCGTGGAGCACCGTGGCTCCTTCCTTCGCCACACACGCCACCGAGTTGACTCGGTCAACTCGATCAACATCATAAATGTCTCCTTTGACTTTCCCAAAATAGCAAGTTCACTATTTATACTTTCCCAAAATGGAAACCCCATAATTCACTTTTCAGCAAACTTCAAATGCGCGTAACTTCCTCGTCGTAATTCCGATTTCGATAATTCTCGCGGCAACAAATACATAAACCGACTATATAATCAACAACCGGAAATATTCACAACTTAATCTCTGTAACTTGGAATAATGCTCTGGAAGTTCCCACAAGCTCGAAATTAAATGCTCAACAACTTCCGTGAAGAAGCCGAAACCAAATTCTCGTTCTGTAATTTAGTCGTTAAGAAGATCGCCATTATAATTCGATTCCGTCGAAACTTCAAATATTCGTAATTAATTCCTCAGTCGTCCAAATAACGATCCGGAACCGCCCACGAACTTGAAATCACACGTACAACGACTCTCGGGAAGAGACCCAGCTCCAATTCTCGGCCAATAATTAAGTCGTTATCAAACCTGGCGATTCAAATACTGTCGGAACTCTGTGACTACGCAGTAACTTACGTATATAGCTGATCATACTGCTGATTCTGGTCCGGGTCGTCACATTCTCTTCTTTTTTTTTGAACAAAACCTAACAAAAATGATCATCACAACAACCTCCTCCACCTCACACTTATCCTTTTAACATTCTTCACAATAAGCACACCATGGTGGTAATCCTAATGCCTCTATTATCTTTGAAAACTACTCATGTTTCGGAAAAATGCTTTGTGTCGTTTAAAGCAAGTTGTAGATCACACATAACCAATTGATATCATACATGAAAGAATGAGTGAATTAAATAAGCTAGTCATGCACAATTTGGCTCAAAATCTCACATAGGTAATTATTTCTCTGAAACATGTTAATCCTTCTTTTTCTCATATGCACACATTTTGAGGAACATATGCTTTTCAACCAATTAAAAATACATTTTTTTCATTTTTTTCACATGCTTAACATCATTCAATACACTAGCCATAAATTCTATTTCATCATCAAGAACCATTATTAGGACACAAACATACTAAAACACACATATTTTTGCCTTACATTTTCTCAAAATTTTCAATTTTATATGAATTTTAGGATAAGGAGTGATAATGACCGCCTACTTCACACTTTAGAATCAAATTGTCCTCAATTTGCATGAAGCTACATAGTAAACAAAAGCGTACACAAGGTAACAAGACATCATCATTTCACAATATTATTCCACTAACATATGTTCTCCTAGGCATAGCAACTAGCATGCATTCGCACTTAAAAGGCCATATAGTCTCTAAGAAGTAATGAATATATTAGAGTCCTATCAACCACGATGAGGGTATGCATACTAATCACTTTCAAAAAGAAAACAACATTGTAATCAAGCATAGAACATGAGGGGACCTTACACTTAGAACTTTAAACACCTTACCACAAAATAACCAAAAACTTAGATATGCATCATATTCAAAGCATCAAGAATCTCATCATGTATCACACAAGATCACCACAAGCTAACAAAGACTTAAAGCAATACACTAATGATGAATAGTTTGCTCCCTCATCGAACAAGAGTGAGCCATCAAGACATTGCAAGGCTAACAACCCTTGGAAGATGTCTACTGTTGGAGATGAGACTTAAACTGAAGCATCCTAACATAACATTATTGTTAAACATATCTATGTCAAGCAAGGAGGTAAAGAGAGTAGGGAGAAAAAGGATGCAAACGCTTTGAAGACCGTCGCAAAGCTCCCTATGCATGAACATGTAAACCAACGAAGAGCAAGTTAGGCCTCGCCATCCAAAGGTGCATACGAGTTGGTCATCAGTCTCCAACGGTGCTCTCAGACTTGTCTTGGTCTTAAGGTATTATGCTATGCTCCATGCCTCATGTCTTGGTCTCCAAAATAAGCTTGAAAGGCTTGAAATGGTAAGAGACCTTCGATGGATTGAAGGAATGTGACGACCCGAACCAGAATCAGTAGAATATTCTGCGCGATTCACGAGATTATGCTTAGTCGCATTTTTATGATTAATGTGTGGTTTGTCGATTCTATTCGCGACTATGTTTTCGGCCGAGAATTTGAGTTGAGTGTCTTCACGGAAGTGGTAGAGTACGTGATTTCGAGCTCGAAGGCGGTTCCGGATGGATTTTTCGATAACCGAGGAATATAATACGAATATCTGAAGTTTCAGCTTTCGACGAGTTTATCCGATTGTTTCGTGTTTATCCGAATCGTGATGGTTATCCATTTCGAATCGTCGATCGACCCGAGGCGCGAGCATAAATATCGGAATAGTCGAGAATTAGTCGTAAAAACACTGTTTGACGTTGACCAAGCTTTGACTTTCCAAAACTGGAAAGTTGACCGTTGACCGAGAGAGGAAAGTTTCCATTTTGGTTCTTGCGGTCCGACGTTCTTTTTCCGGCCACCTCCGGCCAAGTGAAGGGTAAGGTTAGCTTCTTCTTTCAATTTCGAGTCGATTGGTACTTGAGTTTGTTTAAATTGGTTGGGTTTGCTTTGAGTTCGAATTGAGGCCGATATGGGTTTGTCGCAGGTGACGGTTGGTAGGGTTCCGGCGAGTTTTGGAGGTGGGGTTGATGGGGTTTTGCTCCCCAAACCATGGTGATGCTTCCCCTATACTTGGTTTGGGCTGAGATGGAGTTTTCCGGCGAACCCGATTCGGTTGCCGGAGTCAGATTTCAGGTTGGTTTTGTGCTGATTTGGAAGGGTTAGGTTTGGAATTGGCTTTGGTTGTAGTTATGGAAAAGATTGGGCTTGGAAAGACCTTGAATTCTGGAAAGTTTCGCCATGGAATTCCACCATTGACGGTGCGGCGGCGGCGGCGAAGGTCCGTCGAGGGGTTGACTTTTTTGATTTTAGTGTTTTTAATGTCATTTTTCTCGTAATCGCGCCCTGGTTATTGTCCAGAGGTTTTTGGATTGATTTGGGTAGCTGATTTTCAGTCGAGGGTTTCGTGAAAGGACCCAACCCCGATTTAGCACCCTAAACCGGAATCGAACCCCTTCGAAAACATGAACCAACAAAAACTTTTTGAAATTTGGGCAGAGTTTCGTTACTAGCGTGGAATTACCATTACCTGCACGTGGAAAATACACTTCATCCTATGCCACAAAAACCAAACCGTGGGCACCAATCCCATCCGGATTTCTCAATATATCAACAGTAAAGTAAAGTAGTAAATATATATGCACTTTACTGAAATCCAGTGTAAAATCGTATAACGTATTCAATAGGCAGCTCAGAGCGACATCTAATACATAATCGTATACGCATACCACAGTAGGTAGAACAATAAACCTACTGAATGAAACAAAGTAGCTCGAGCACTATGCCTCCGACCACGACGTGCGACACCAGAGCCTGAACTGCAAACTGGGCACGGAAACCGAAAAGTCCAGGGGAAAGACAATAAACACGTTAGAGTGAATGGACGAAAATAAATGTCTTTCACCAGATAATATATACATATAAAATCATATGCGAGTCAGATGCATAAGTAAAGAAATGGTACACGAGGGAGACTCCAACTCTTAACGCGTATAGAGCATGCAATATAAAATCGCGGAATCACTCATGGACTACCACGCGATAGCACAGTCTGAATCACGGGATCCCAGACCCACACGTGATTCCTAGCCAGAAAGGCCTCGGGTCAGGATATCTGTCCTTCCCGGAGCGTACTCGGGGATCAGCCAAGAAGCCAAGGTGTATCGATACAACAACATATACTGAGACTGTACTCTGTGTAAACCAAATCATAAATCTTTTCAATGCACATGCTTAAAACATAATATGTACGTATGTGTATATATTTGTATACGTATATTCGTATAAGCATAATCGTAAAACACATGCTCGTAAAATCATAATCAATCTGCATGCTCAAGTTCATAAATCATAAATAAAGACTCGCAATCAATCCGTGAAAATAAAATGTCCACTCACTGACTGGCGTAACGCGTATCGCGTTAACCCGTGATCCGGCGGAAAGTCCATCGCCAAACAAACGATCACGAACCCCTGAATAATCACAACGTCCAATATTCAAAGTCATAATCCGACAATTCGAATCAAACCACGAGAAACCACCGTTCTCGGAAATACACAATTCGAATATGACGAATCGTCGAAAATCCATATATACCACCTCAATACCTCGTTTTATGTTCGGACGCTCAACTCAAAAAACGAACCTCCCCACTGCGATCGGAGCGCGATTTCGAGTCAAACGACATGCAACTTGCTGAAAGTCAAAAAGTCAACCCGTTGACCGTTGACCGCCGTTGACCGCCGTCCACGGCGGCGCCACTGTTGACCGGAGAATTTCACGGCGGAGCAACCCCTATTCCATGCAAAACCACCCACTGAGCAACTTTGTCAACTGCACCGAAGTCCAATTCTCACTCTAACATGGTCAATTTCATGAAAAACCGAATGAACACACAAATTTCAAATCCAAAATTCTCCTTGTACACATCGAATTGAAACACGAAACTTACAGGGTAGCTTCATGGTGATGAGGGCTACAAAGCCCACCCCAAAATTCAGCTCGAATCGGCCAATTTTGATGGACCCGAAATCACAAGTTTCCTCTTGAATTTGGCCGGAATTTTCTCCTAATACCGGCCACCACGCCGTGAAAGGCGACCGGAAGTGGAACCGTGAGGCCGAGGCGCACCCAACGGGTCCTCCCCCGTGGCCAGAGACGGCCGGACAACCTCGCCGCCGACAACCCACCGTGGCCACCGTCGAGCACCTCACCTCCTCCATCGGTCAACCAAGTCAACATGGTCAAAGACATAAATGCCAGGTTTGACTTTCCCTATTAGGCAGGTTATCCATTTCGGCAAACTTGAAACGCGCGTAACTTTCTCGTCGTAATTCCGATTCTGATAATTCTCGCGGCCACAAACTCGTCTCGACGTACTCTTCAATAATCACCCAAAGTCAAACATATCGGCCAAACGGATAAAAAGTCAACCCTTCGAACCAACACACATTTAAATTGACTAATTAATCAACAAACGGAAATAATCACAACTAAATCCTCGTAACTTCAAATCTTGCTCCGGAAGTTCCCACGAACTCGAAATTAAATTCTGAACAACTTCCGTGAAGAAGCCGAGACCAAATTCTCGTCCGGTAATTTAGTCGTTAAGTAGCCCACCATTTAAATCCGAACTTCAAATATTCATAACTAATTCCTCGGTCGTCCAAATAATGATCCGGAACCGCCCACGAATTCATAATCACATGTAGAACGACTCTCGAGAAGAGACCCAGCTCCAATTCTCGGCCAATAATTTAGTCGTTAAGAACTCTGGCGATTCCATTATCTGTCGAAAATCCGCGATTGCGCTGTAACTCACGAATCAAGCTGATTATACTTCTGATTCTGGTCCGGGTCGTCACATTTCGAGTGGAGATTTCGGGAATTTCGTTAATCACTTTGTATTGTATTGCATATTTCCGGGAACGGTTGGTTTCCGTGGTTAAGTATAGAGTTGTGGATTATGTTTTGATCAGTTGTGTTTAATGAATATTCAGGAGATCGAGATCGTGACCGTGCTTCATGCGAGGGATCTTCTGCTGGACCACGAGATTAGCGCGAGTGCGCATTTTGCTCACCTGTGAGTGGACAATTTATTTACACGGATTGAATGCGAGTTTTTTATACACGTTTTACGAACTTGAGCATGCAGTACGATTATGGTTTTACGAGAATGAGTTTGCATACGAGATTATGTTTATTATAAGCATGTGTTATACGATTATGCTTATATGAGTATATATTACGTACATGCATTTATATATATTGCTTTATGCATTTGCATCGACTTGTTTACGATTTGGTTTACACAGAGTACAGTCTCAGTTATGTTGTTGTATCGATACACTCGCATCCCGGCTGATCCCCGAGGATGTGTACCGGGGGAGGCTGTGACTCCTGACCCGAGACCTTTACCGGGGGGAGGCAGACCTCTGACCTGAGGCCTTTCTGGCTAGAGTCACGTGTGGGTCTGGGATCCCGTGATTCGAACTGTACTAGCACGGATGTGTCCATGAGTGACCCCGTGGGATTTTTACTTGCATGCTCAGCACGCTGGAGGAGTATCGTTTTACCTCGTGTACTTTGTTATTTTTATTTACCTGGACTCGCATATGTTATTTTAACATATATATCAACCGGTGAAAGACATTTATTTTCGTCCACTCACTCTAACAGTTTTCATGTCTTTCCCCTGGGCTTTTCGGTTTCCGTGCCCAGTTTGCAGTTCGGACTCTGGTGTCGCACGTCGTGGTCAGAGGCATAGTGATTGAGCTACCTTGTTTCTTCCAGTAGGTTTATTGTTCTACCTACTGTGGTATACGTATATGATTATACATTAGAGGTCGCTCTGATACATTCTAATACGTGTTTATATGGATTTTCTCGGATATATTATATATAGTACAGTGTGTTTACTGTTTATTGTTTATATTATGATGTTGAGAAATCCGGTTGGGATTGGTGCCCACGGTTTGGCTTTTGTGGCATAGGACGAAGTGTTATTTTCAGGGTGCAGGTTTATGCAATTCCGCGTTAATAACGAAACTCTGCCAAAATTTTGAATGGTTTTTGTTGGTTCGTATTTTCAGAAGGGGTTCGATTCCGGTTTAGGTAACTGAATCGGGGTTGGGGTCCTTTCAAGGAATGCTTCGGTCCATCGAGGCAGTGCCTCGGATGCAAAATTACAGTGTTCTTCGATGGGTCGAAGTAGTGCCTTTGGTTTGAACTACTTCAACATTTTAAATTTTTTTTGCCCTTCTTCAAGTTCTTGACTTCCATGCCTATTCCACGATGTTCTACACTCCTCCAACCTCACACTTATTCTTCTAACATACCAATAGTGTACGACCATCATGGGTTGTAGTTTAAGGATGTAAACATGGTCCATGAAGGGATGAGTAGGTCAAACCATCATGGTTGGGTCATTAAAGTGATAGACCTGCACACTCCACTTTGGGCTTTGCTTGAAAGCCTAAATTTGTGTCTTATGGAGCTTGAAAGTTCTTACATTCTTTAAATTCATCAAGTGGATGACTCCTTGAGGACATAGCTCAAGCAACTTGTAATTAGCACTCCTCACGGGATTAAGGCTTTTCAAGGTGACCTTGCTACCATCTACCAATGTCGGTTTCTCAAGTTTATTTGGCTTTTTTATCCACAGGCGGCGATGCATGAGCCCCATGAGCCTCCCAGTGAATCAGCTCCGATTGGAGCGTGTAACCTACCTAATTGTAGATTGCACCATGCCCAACCGATCTCCCAACTACAGCTTCCCTTTATTCCGGCTCGTTTCGCCCGAATTGCCCTTGAAAGCCGACCGATGCAAAATCCAGCTAGAATGTTCATGGCGTCGAAACGCTTTCCATGCACCTCCGTTGCCTATGAAACAAACCCAGATCGACTCCCCATGGTCCAATCGACTAGAATCCCCACTCTACTGTCAATAAATCTCGTCGGAGCGTCATCGGCAAAGGCGACACCCCACATGTCGAACACCCTGTATCCAAACCCTCTCCAAAACTAACTAAATAAACCAATTCACTCCATAAACATGACTACAACGATGAGAGGAGAAGATTTCATACCTTAAGTACTAAAAAAGTTGGCCGCAAGGCCCTTTTTTTGGAGGGTTCGTAATCCGGTTGGGTCGCGGAAACGAGTTTCACCTGAAACGGGTTAACCCGATTTCTGGTATTTCTATATTTACTTCGTATTTACACCCTAAAATACCGTATTTATACCCCTCCCAAGCACCTGATCAAATTAACGACTGAGGTTTGATCTGATCAAGAATGGTGAAATCTCACAAACTAACATTGATGCATTATTATGGATAGATCATCCAACGTAGTTGATGATGATATTACTTATTCTACCGCTCAGGAGATTATTGACGATGATGAAGTGGAACCTCACTCAGTTGTTGAATGTCAACGGATAACGGATTTTCTGAAGTGGAAAGAGGTAATGCAGGATGAGCAAGACTGTTACAACCCGTACCAAAATCACGCACTTATCGAACTACGTTACACGTTATCGCAAAATTAGTCGCGTTATTAAGGTTGTTAACGACTTTTTCTCATGGAGAGAATTTGACTTGACTTTCTTCGCGAGAGTTGTAGAGAATTTAATTTTGAGCTTATAGGAATTTTTGGGAAATTTATCGGATAAGCGAGCTATTTTTAATGTTTATCGGAAGTCGGTGGGAATAATTAATAAAATGTATTAATTTTAAATGTCGAATTTATCTGGGTTGTTAAATTTAGATTAGAATGAATTTCAGCCATTGATTTGAGTCAGGTATGAATATGGGTATTAATACAGAACATTTTTGGAATGTTTCCATTTTTAGCAGAAATATATACGAGACCCGTATCGCCGTACACGACCCGTTTCGATTAACCCAACCCGTACCGCCAATTCCGGCCACCTCCGGCGTCGACCCAGCCAGGTATGATTACAAATCCCTCTTTCTCCTTTATCGTTTGGTGTATGTATTGTTGGGTTTTTGTTGAGTGTTAGACCTGAATCGATTCGATGTTTGACCGGATTTCAGGGTTATTGGATGGCGGTGTTCCGGCCATTTTCCAGAGACGTTTAAGGGTGCGACTGGGTTTTGTCCCAGGGGTCGAACCCCTATGGTCTTGAGGTCCAAAGAGCGACGGCGGCGACGTTATCGGCTGAATTCGGTTTCCGGCAATTTTAGGGGCCATGTGTTTCAGGCCGTTTTTGGCCAAATGGCGGCGATTCGGGGGATGGTCACTACAGGAGAAATGCTCTTAGATGACGGAACAGTAAAGGTTCCATCGTCTAAGTAGAATTTAGACGACACCAAGAAATTGTGTCGTCTTAAGCATTTTTCGAACATCTAAGTGGTCACTTAAACAACGGAAATGAGTCTATATCGTCCAAGTTCAGGATTAGATGATGTACCAACACGCCGTCGTCTATGTGACCACTTAGACGACGCATCAACTATGTGTCATCTATGTGATCACTTGGACGACGGACCTCCATAGATTCCCTCGTCTGAGTGTTCACTCAGACAATGCACCGACACTGCGTCGTTTAAGTGACTACTTAAACAAAAAAATACTCATGTCCATCGTCTAAGTGATGCATTATATATTGTCCATGCCAGAATCTTTTCCTCACCGCTCGCTCGTTTCATTTTCATTCTCATTCTCATTCTCTCTCGATCAGACTCTCCTCACATGTACAACTAGCACTATATATATATATATATATATATCTCCGGCTCCGACCATCAATTCGCCATATATCGGAGAAGGCTAGGTACGTACGTAGTTAATTTCTGACAATCTTCACGTTTATATATATAATTAATTGTACATTTGATTGATTGCATTACATTGTTAATAAATCTAATATTTATAATTAAGTTAGGTAATTGATTGATATAAATATATTAGTTAATTAATTAACTAGTATATATGCATGCATGGATGTTTAAAAATGTGGTTAATATCTAGTTAAAACATACATGTATAGTATATTCACCATTAATTAATAAAGGTAAATAATAAATATTTTAATTAATTATACGTTAATAATTAAGGTAGTTATTGAAAATTTGCATATATAATAGTTTAATAATTACTTGAAAATATGTATATATAATAGTTGACTAATATGATAATTATTAAATTTCGTAGAAGTACGGACAAGAGTTAGATAAAGTTGCGGAATAGAAATGATGTCCGGTATATGGATGGAATCAGAGACTTTGTAAATTTTACGATAGAACATGGTCAGGGCAAGAAGCGTTTTAGGTGTCTGTGCAAAAAATATCTTAACTATCAGTATGTGGAGGTTAATGTTATGATGCAACACTTGTATGAAAATGATATAATGTGGAGTTACACTACGTGGAGCGAGCATGGTGAAGCAGTAGACTTCAGCTCAGGATACAGCTACCATAGTGCCTCATCCAGTGGTAGTGGTGCTGGCCTCCCCGCTTGGAACCCAACTACAGATTTGGTTCATGATGAATTTCCATAACTTAGTCATGATGGATATCAACACCAAGAGGGAAGTTACAATACCACTCATGGGCATGATGACACATTTCCCGCTACTAGCTTCGCCACTGACACTTGTGCGATAGATAAGTACAACAGGATGCTACTTTAAGCCCAGACCCCGGTGTATCCTGGATGTCAAGAGAATGTGTTGTAATATGTGATGTAGTAAATGCATATAAAAGTGAAGCACAAAATGTCAGTTAGTGCTTTTGAAGAAATTCAGGAGCAAATATGTAAGTTGCTTCCTGATGATCACAATCTTCCTAAATCCCATTATAAGATTAAAAATATCTTAAGCAGCCTCAGCCTAAAGTACAGGATGATCAAAGCCTGTCTAAATGATTATGTGCTGTTTTACAAAGAGTATAAAGATTTGGACTATTGTCCCGTATGTGGCCAGTGCAGATATGAGCTGAATAAGAAGAGTTCAAAAAACAAAATTCATGTGAAGGTTCTTCGATATTTTCCATTGATTCCTTGATTGCAGTGTCTGTACATGTCTCTATACATAGCAGAGGCAATGCGATGGTACGCAGAAAAGTGGATAAATGACGATGTATTGAGACACGCCGCAGATGAGGAAGCTTTTAAATATTTCGACAACGAATTTAGAGATTTTTCCGCAGATGTTCGAAATGTTAGACTCGGACTATCTACAGACGGATTCAATCCTTGAGATAGTAATAGCTCTACCTTCAGCACTTGGCCGGTTATTCTGATGCCGTACAACCTTCCTCTGTGGATGGGCACGAAGAAGGAATTTAATTTTCTTACTCATGGTAATTCCAGGTCCTAAATCTCCGGGGAAGTGTTTAGATGTCTACCTCAGACCTTTGATCGATGAGCTGAAACTGTTGTGGGAAAATGGAGTCCCAACTTATGACAAATTCACTAACACGATGTTCATGATGAGGGCAGCCGTAATATAGACGATAGCTTATGGGATGTTGGCAGCATGCAGGACGAAAAGATATAATGGATGTCCTATACGTTTGGACAACGTGAACTCTAGTTGCCACGTAGTGAAGGTGTGTTACCTGGGTCACCATAGATGGCTTTCTTGAAAGGACCCAACCCCGATTTAGTCCTAAACCGTAGATGGATGTCCTAAACCGGAATCAAACCCTTTCGAAAACACGAACCAACAAAAACCGAAGAAATTTTGGCAGAGTTTCGTTACTAACGTGGAATTACCATTACCTGCACGCGGAAAATACACTTCATCCTATGCCACAAAAAGCAAACCGTGGGCACCAATCCCATCCGGATTTCTCAATATATCAACAATAATGTAAAGTAGTACATATATCTATACTTTACTGAAATTCGGAGTAAAATCGTATAACATAAACAACAGATTACTCAGAGCGACCTCTAATGTATAAACATATAAATATACCATAGTAGGTAGAACAATAAATCTACTGGAAGAATTAAGGTAGCTCGAGCACTATGCCTCCGACCACGACGTGCGACACCAGAGCCTGAACTGCAAACTGGGCACGGAAACCGAAAAGCCCAGGGGAAAGACATAAAAATCGTTAGAGTGAGTGGACGAAAATAAATGTCTTTCACCGAGTAATATATGTTATAAAAACATATGCGAGTCGAAATATAAATAAATCAAATAGTATACGAGGAGACGCTGACTCCAACTCGTTAACAGAGCATGCATGGAAAATCTCACGGGGTCACTCATGGACACGCCCGTGCTAGTACAGTCGGAATCACGGAGTCCCTGACTTCCACGTGATTCATAGCCAGAAAGGCCTCGGTTCCGGGGTACTGCCCCTCGCCGGTCAGGTAGGGGTACTGCCCCTCCTGGTGGCCTACCATCGGGGATCAGCCGAGAGGCAAGTGTATCGATACAACAACGTAACTGAGACTGTACTCTGTGTAAATCAAATCATAAACAATTCGATGCAAATGCATGAAACAACATATAAGTGTATGTATATTCGTATACGTATATTCGTATAAGTATAACCGTATAATCGTAAAACACATGCTCATAATAAACATAATCTCGTATGAATTCTCATGCTCGTAAAACCATGATCATGCTGCATGCTCAAGTTCGTAAAACGTATATATAAAAGACTCGCAATCAATCCGTGAAATTAAATTGTCCACTCACAGACTAGCGTAACGCAATACGCGTTAACCCGTGATCCGGCGGAAAATCCATTGCCAAACGAACGATCACGAACCCCTGAATATTCACAAAGTCCATTACTCAAAGTCAGAACTCGACAATTTAAATCAAATCACGAGTAACCACCGTTCTCGGAAACACGTAATCCGAATACGACAAATCGTCGAAAATCCGATATGTACATCTCAATACCTCGCTATACTTTCGGACGCTCAACTCGAAAAACGAACCTCCCCACTGCGATCAGGGCACGATTTCGAGTGAAATGACATGCAACCTGTCGAAAACTCCAAAAAGTCAAACTTTGACCGCCGCCTACGGCGGCGCTGCCACCAACTTGCAAATTTCTTGGTGGAGCAACCACCATTCCATGCAAAATCACCCACTGAGCAACTTTGTCAACTACAACAAAGGCTAATTCTCACTCTAACTCATCCAATTCTCACTCTAATCTGGTCTCCTATGCTCGCTGCAAAGCTCGTCAACACTTTGTTGTAGCTGATTACCTCGACCAGAAAATTGGGACACAGGTACACCACGTAGATGGACAATCTCCGTCAAACACAGCTATACCAGCCTGCCACTAAAATCGTCACCGAAAGTACAAGGAACTGTACTGAGTTCGTCAAATGGTCCACAATGGTTTGACAACTGGTACCACAAACCAAAATGCATACAAACACAGCAATAAACGCCACGTCTAACCGGAAATCTGAAATGGCTGACAGATCTCGGTAAGTCTCTGCCTCCTAGCCATCACCAGTCGACAAATGTGGCATCCGCACACTCAAACTGCTACATTGCTCTTTATGTTACATCACGGGTAATAAACTCGAAGTATCTGATACACTTCCGCATCACTAGCGCCAAATGCGCGCGAAACCACAAGCCTCAACATCATCACACTTGATCTCAGCTCCCATAGCTCGCAACTCGGCTAACACGGAAACTGGAGCCACACATACACACATGCAATATTGAAGCTCCTGACTCTCAACTGAATGCACTAACAACAACATCCCAGACGGATGGTCAAAGCACAACCTCTAGCCTTTCCCGAACAAACACAAAGGTGCAGCCATAGTCGTTGGTCGACCTCAACCATCTACACTGCCTCAAGCCCAAATCTGGCAGAGAATGCAAGTGGATGAAACTCAAGTGATCAGTGTACGTCCTACACTGCGTTGCACGCCATAGCAGTAGTGTCTCCAACTCTCTGATGCTAACATAAGGACAGCTACACCCAATACCATACACAGGATACGTAGCTACATAAGGTTCCACCGCCTGAACCATGAGTCACCGCTCTGCTACACCGCATCAAACCATAACCAAATCCAAATCTCGATACATTGCCATAACCCACGAACTCGTTGCGGTCGTCAGGTAAGGTTAAAACCGAAGCAACGGTCACTAACCTGCAGGAGAAAGTAACTCTCCTCACGTGCATCGAACCACTTGTGACAACCCGAACCAGAATCTGTTGCGTATTCGGCACGATTCTTGAGTTTGTGTTTAGTCGCGGGTTTTTGTCGTGTGTGTGGTTTGTCGATTCGATTCGCGACTTTGTTTTTGGTCGAGAATTTGAGTTGGGTGTCTTCACGGATATTGTAGAGTACGTGATTTCAAGTTCGTGGGAGGTTTTGGAAGATTTTTCCGATAACCGAGGAATATTTTATGATTATTTGAAGTTTTGGGTTCCGACGAGTTTATCCGACTGTTTCGTGCTTATCCGAATCATTTCGTATATTCATTTTGGACCGTCGATTGACCTGTGGCGCGAGTACAAATATCGAAAAGTCAAAAAATAGTTGAGAAATAGTCGAGAATTTCATTTCGGGCGTTGACCAGACTTTGACTTTCCATTTTGGGAAAGTTGACCGTTGACCGATAAGGAAAGGTTTCCCGTTTCGGCTTCACCGTCCGACGACCACTTTCCGGCCACCTCCGGCCACGAGACAGGTATAGCTAGCTTCCTCTCTTGATTTCGAGTCTAATGGTGATTGGTTTGATGTGAATTGGTTTCGTTTTGGATGAGTTCGAATCGAGCCGAGTTCCTCGATTTCGCCGGTGACGGTTGGCTGTTTCCGGCGAGGTTTGGAGGTGGGGGTTAGGGGGGTTAGACTCCCCTTGCTCCTCTGAGTCTCGTGGTGTATTCAGTTTGGTCTGAGATTGAGTTTTGAAAGGAGTTCGATTAGGTCACCGGAGCTGTGAATCGCCGAACTTTTTTGGGATAATTGACATGGTTATGGATCGAATTGGACTTCGTGCCAGTTATAGGAATGGTTCGCCTTGGTGAGACCTTGAATTCTGGAGCTTCCCGCCGTGTGATTTCACCGTTGAAGGCGTGCCACCGGCGGCGGCAGCGGGTCAACGGCGAGGAAAAGTCAACTTTTCAGATTTCGACAATTTTAATGTCATTTTTCTCGTAATCACGCCCTGGATATCGTACAGAGGTTTTCGGGTTAATTTGGTTAGCCGATTTTCATTCGAGGTTTCGAGTTGGGATTTCGGGAATTTTGTTTATCGTTTTGTACCACATTGCATATTTCCGGGAACGGTTGGTTTCCGTGCATCAGTTCAGGGTTGAGAACTATGATTTTGATCAGTTATGTTTTTGTGAATATTTAGGAGATCGAGATCGAGACCTGGATCGTGATCGTGCTTCAGGCGAGGGATCTTCCGCCGGACCACGAGTTTAGCGCGAGTGCGCGTTACGCGAGTCTGTGAGTGGACATTTCTTTTCACAAATTGATTGCGAGTCTTTTATAAATGATTTACGAACTTCAGCATGCGGAATGATTATGATTTTACGAGCATGTGTTTTACGATTATGCATATACGAATATACGTATACGAGTATACATGTATATATATTATGTTTTAAGCATGTGCATAGAAAAGATTTATGATTTGGTTTACACCGAGTACAGTCTCAGTATATGTTGTGGTATCGATACACATTGGCTTCTCGGCTGATCCCCGAGTACGCTCCGGGAAGGACAGATTGTGACGACCTGAACCAGAATCTGATGCATATTTGGCACGATTCTCGAGATTGAGTTTAGTCGCAGTTTATTGTCGTAATTGTGGTTTGCCGATTTGATTCGCGACTATGTTTTTGGTCAAGAATTTGAGTTGGGTGTCTTCACGGAAATTGTAGAGTACGTGATTTCAAGTTCGTGGACGGTTATGAAAGATTTTTCCAATAACCGAGGAATATTTTATGATTATTCGAAGTTTTGGTGTTCGATGAGTTTATCCGATTGTTTCGTGTTTATCCGAATCATTTTTTATATTCATTTCGGACCGTCGATCGACCCGAGGCGTGAGTATAAATAACGAAAATAGTCGAGAAATAGTCGAAAACTTCAGACTGAGCTTTGACTGTGTTGACCAGGAGTTGACTTTCTATATTTGGAAAGCTGACCGTTGACTGTGAAAGGAGGAACTTTCCGTTTCGGTTCAACTTCCGACCACCTTTTTCCGGCCACCATCGACCATGGGACAAGTATAGTTAGCTTCTCCTCTTAATTCCGAGTTGAATGATGCTTGAGTTTGGGAAAATTGGTGGTGTTTTGGGGAGGAACCATTGGAGGCCGAACTGAACTTGTCGCCGGTGACGGGGAGCTGTGCTCCGGCGAGGTATGGAGGTGATGAGGTTGGGGTTTTTGCTCGCCTAGCCTTATTGATGCTTGTGGTGTGAGAAATTTGGATCGAGAGGGTGTTTTCCAGCGAACCCGTGGTGGTTGCCAGAAGTTATTCACGATCGGTTCGAGCTGTTTTTGGAAGGCTTAAGCTTGGAATTGGACTTTGAGTTAGTTAAAGAAACTGTTGGGCTTCTTGTGATCTTTAATTCTGGATGTTTTGGCCGTGAAACTCCACGCGGTCAACTGCGGAGCTCCGGCCAAAAGTTGACTTTTTGGATTTTGATGTAATTAGTGTCATTTTTCTCGAAATCGCGCTCTGGTTATCGTACAGAGGTTTTTGGGTCGATTTGGTTAGCCGATTTTCAGTCGAGGTTTCGAGTGGGGATTTCGGGATTTCCGTAATTCATTTTGTATTGCATTTCGTATTTCCGGGAACGGTTGGTTTCCGTGCATCAGTACAGTGTTGTGGATTACAGTATTGATCAGTTATGTTTTGTGAATATTTAGGAGATCGAGATAGAGATATAGATCGTGATCGTGCTTCAGGCGAGGGAACTTCCGTCGGACCACGAGTTTAGCGCGAGTTCGCGCTAGCAGATCAGTGAGTGGACAAGTTTATGTTTTCATTGTCGATTTGCGAGTTTGTGGATTTTATGATTTTCGTATTTACTTTATACGATGTTGTTATATATATGTTGTTTTCGGAGGTATTGTTTATATTTATTGGTGATGGCATTATTGCATCGATGCTTCGACTACTCGGCTGATCACCGGTAGTCCACCAGAGTTGAGAGGTCCTCTGGGCAGGGTTGAGAGGTACCCTGTATGCCGCCAGGGTTGAGAGGTCCCCTGGCCTATCACCGTCAGGTTTGAGCGATTCACCTGACGTCGGGTTTGGGTGGTCGCCCGACTACCTCCTTATATCTATGTTTTCTGAACTTGCACTGTTTTACATTGAGTATGTATATAAACTGGTGAAAGGCATATGTTTATTTTCGTCCACTCACTCCAACGTTTTTATTTGCCTTTCCCCTGGGCTTTTCGGTTTCCGTGCCCAGTTTGCAGTTCGGATTCTGCAATTTCACGTCGCGGTTTGGAGGCTAGTGATCAGAGTTACCTGTGCTTTCCAGTAGGTTCTTGTTTCGCCTACTGATGTATATAATGTATATGTTTTACTTTAGAGGTCGCTCTGATACATTCTGATACATGTTTATACGGATTTTCTCGGATATATATACATATATACTACAGTACTATATACTGTTTATGATTCATATTGATGTTGAGAAATCCGGATGGGATTGGTGCCCACGGTTTGGCTTTTGTGGCATAGGATGAAATGTTTTCTGGGTGCAGGTTATGGTAATTCCACGTTAGTAACGAAACTCTACCGAAATTTTGAAAATTTTTGTTGGTTCGTATTTTCGAAAGGGTTTGGTTCCGGTTTAGGTAACTGAATCGGGATTGGGTCCTTTCAGCTTGGTATCAGAGCATTAGGTTGTCAGATTCTGTAGACTCTTGTAGTTATGACGCTTAGGGTATTTGAGTTGATACAGCATGACTGGAGTGATGACCCGACTGGCCAGCGGTACTCATCAATACTTCTGGTGTTGTGTGTCCTCAAATATCTGCGGTTTCATGATTACGTTCTTTCTGCTTGTACCTAATGCTTGTCTTGTATCAGTAGGATGCCTCCTCGACGTGGTCCCTGTGTTGATCGGGACGAGGATCCTGATGAGGATCGCCGAACGCGCGACTTTCTTATGCGAGTGTTTCGTTTGGATGAGCATTTTGACCCTGTGGTCAAGGCTCGCACTGCGGATGCTACTGTGTTTTCAGGTTCATTTGATCCAGAGATATGCGAGGCATGGTTGGTTTAGATTGAACCTGTTTGTGAGCGTCTGCAGTTTACTCCTGAGCAGATGTCAGTAGCCGCAGTTGGTTTACTTGAGGGTGATGCATACTTTTGGTGGGTTAGCACCGACAGAGTTCCAGTGGATACCCCGTGGACCTTGTTCCGTGATCTGTTTATGCGGAGGTATTTTAATCAGGCTACCCAGCAGCGCAAGTACCAGGAGTTCACGAACTTGAGGCAGGGCAGTTTGTCTGTACTTGAGTATCGGGATCGGTTTACCCGTTTGTCTCGTTTTGCGCGGGATATGGTGGCTACAGAGGAAGCCAAGTGTCGTAGGTTTGAGCTAGGATTGAATCTGAACATCAAGGCGACCTTGACGACGATGCCTCGGAACAACTTTGATGAGTTTGTCAGTGCAGCTCTCCGAGGCGAGGTCATTGAGCAGGAGAGACAGAGGCAGAGGTACCAGCCGAGACAGTTGGAGGAGGGTGGACCGAGTCAGGTGCCTTCAAAGAGGCTGAGTTCTGATACTTCTGGTTCAGCTTCATCCTCAGGCGGTGGATCATATCGGCCACCAGCTAGTATGCCAAGGCGGAGATCGTTTTGGAGGAGAGATCGACCGCAGCGACCACAAGCTAGTGGGAGTTCCAGCAGTTCTAGTTATCCTCGGCGTACTGGTGGCACTTTTGCTGTACCGAGGGAGTATCCATTGTGTAGTCTCTGTAGCAGACATCATGTTGGACCGTGCCGGCGAGGCCCTGTTATTTGTTATAGTTGTGGCCAGGAGGGCCACTATTCGAGGGAGTGTCCTCAGTCGTATGATGTTGAGAGACAGGCGGCCCAGAGTTCCGGAGTTGGGCGAGGGACCACTACGGGAGCTCGACCAACACAGTTTGCAGGCCAGGGCAGATAGCAGGGTCAGGCCCAGCGAGGACGACCAGCCGGACAGGCGAGGGTTCATGCTATGACTCTACGTGAGGGCAGATCATCACCGGAGGTCGTTATCGGTACGTTACATGTTTTTGGTATTCTTTTACTTGCATTGTTAGATCCGGGGGCCACACATTCATTCATATCATTTAGATTATCATCATTGGCTACGGTACCTGCATCTCCACTTCCGGGGTTGTGGAGAGTATTGTATCCGTCAGGTGAGGTTGTGTGTATCGGTTGGGTTTACCGCGATTGTGAGGTGTTTATTGGTGGTCATGGTTTAGCAGTAGATCTGTTATTGCTTGATATTGTGGATTTTGATTTGATATTGGGTATGGACTTCCTAGAGTCGCATTGGGCCATGTTTGATTGCCACAGGAAGGAGGTCGCGTTTCGATGACCAGGGCTACCTGAGATACTGTTTCGTGGCGAGAAGAACACTTCACTACCGTGCTTGATTTCCGTGATAAGGGCGGATCGGTTGATGAAGAAGGGTTGTGTTGCTTACTTAGCCCATGTTGTGGACACTACAGCTGCAGTGCCAGACCTTGGTAGTATTGAGGTTGTGTCTGAGTTTCCGGATGTGTTTCCAGCGGAGTTACCTGGTATACCCCCTGTGCGGGAGATTGATTTTACCATTGAGTTGTTGTCGGGTACTGGACCGATTTCCCAGACACCATACCGGATGGCGCCTGCGGAGTTGAAAGAGTTGCAGATTCAGCTCCAGGAGTTGTTAGAGAAAGGATTCATTTGACCGAGTGTTTCTCCGTGGGGTGCTCCAGTGTTGTTTGTGTGGAAGAAGGACGGGTCCATGCGGTTGTGCATAGACTATCGAAAGCTGAATCAGGTTACAGTGAGGAACAAGTATCCGTTGCCGCGGATTGACGACTTGTTCGATCAGCTGAAGGGAGCAGCAGTCTTTTCGAAGATTGACCTTCGATCCGGATATCACCTGTTGAGAATCCGAGACTCAGATGTAGCCAGGACAGCATTCAGGAGGCGGTATGGGCACTATGAGTTTTTGGTTATGCCATTTGGGTTGACCAACGCCCCCGCAGCTTTCATGGACTTGATGAATCGAGTGTTCAGGCGATTTCTGGACAAGTTCGTGATTGTATTCAATGACGATATCCTGATTTATTCGAGGAGTGTGGGCCAGCACAAGAAGCACTTGCGAGCAGTGTTGCGAACTTTGTGGGACCATCAGTTATTCGCGAAGTTTAGCAAGTGTGAGTTCTGGTTGGATAGTGTGAAGTTTCTGGGCCATGTGATTTCGGCTGAGGGAGTCAGTGTTGATCCTGACAAGCTCGAGGCCGTGCTGAATTGGAGTAGACCCACTACTGTGCCGGAGATCCGTAGTTTCTTGGGGTTAGCAGGCTATTACCGACGGTTTGTTCAGGATTTCTCCCGGATTGCTACACCACTGACCAGATTGACGAAGAAATGCGTCAAGTTTGAGTGGTCTGATGCGTGCGAAGAGAGTTATTTGCTCCTGAAGGAGAGATTGACTACCGCACCGGTTTTGACATTGCCAGACGACAATGGTGAGTTTGTTGTGTACAGTGATGCGTCGAAGTTAGGCCTTGGTTGTGTGTTGATGCAGCATGGTAGAGTCGTGGCATATGGTTCCAGACAGCTGAAACCGCACGAGGTCAACTATCCGACGCATGATTTGGAGTTAGCCGCTATTCTGTTAGCGTTGAAGAGTTGGAGACATTATCTGTATGGTGCTCAGTGTAAGATTTTGACTGACCACAAGAGTCTCACCTATTTGTGGACGCAGCCGGATCTAAACATGAGGCAGCGCCGATGGATGGAGTTGATCAACGATTATGATTGCAGTTTTGAGTACCATCCAGGGAAGGCCAACGTTGTGGCAGATGCACTTAGCCGGAAATCCGGAGCCTCGTTGTTTCACGTGTGTGTGGCCAGAGTATCGATGTTAGCCGAGCTTCGAGCTACGGGTGCTGTGTTTGGGTATGATGATGATGGAGCTTTGTTGGCCAATTTCCAGGTTCGGCCCGTATTGGTTGATCAGGTACGGGAGGCTCAGGATTCAGATCCTTACTTGCTGGGCAAGAAGACCATGATTCGGAATGGTGTGCCTACAGAGTTCCGATTGAGCGAAGACGGTACGTTGTTGTTCAGAGGCAGGCTATGTGTACCCAGAGACGAGGACTTGAAGAAGGAGATTCTGGACGAGGCCCACAGTTCAGCGTATGCGATGCATCCCGGAGGTACGAAGATGTTTCGTACACTTCGAGTGTACTATTGGTGGCGCAAAATGAAGCGGGAGATTGCCGCGTACCTAAGTCGATGTTTGATTTGTCAGCAGGTGAAGGCGGAGAGACAGAAACCTGCAGGGAAATTACAGCCACTTGAGATTCCGGTCTGGAAGTGGGAGCATATCACGATGGATTTCGTCTATCAGTTGCCGCGTACTTCGGCGGGCAACACAGGCATTTGGGTTATTGTTGACCGACTGACGAAATCCGCACACTTTGTTGCACTTCTGGGGAAGATTTCAGTGGGTAGATTGGCCAAGTTGTACTTATCTGAGATTGTTCGCTTGCATGGTGTGCCTGTGTCGATTGTTTCTGACCGAGGTAGTCAGTTCACTTTTGAGTTTTGGCAGGCATTACAGCGAGCGTTGGGCACGAAGTTGCGGTTTAGTACAGCTTTCCATCCTCAGACTGATGGGCAGTCCGAGCGGACCATTCAGACTTTTGAGGATATGCTGAGACTGGGATCAGCAGTTGCACTTGATCGAGTTCGCCTACAACAACAGCTACCAGGCCAGTATTGAGATGGCACCGTACGAGGTCTTGTACGGGAAGCAGTGTCACACTCCATTGTGTTGGAGTGAGGTGGGCGAGCGTTGGCTCATTGGTCCAGATTTGGTGAAAACCACGATGGAGGACATACAGGTTATCCGGGATCGACTGAAGATCGCCCAGGATCGGCAGAAAAGTTACGCAGATGTGAGGAGGAAGAGTTTAGAGTTTGAGGTTGGTGATTGGGTTTTCCTGAAACTATCTCCATGGAGGGGAGTTGTGCATTTCGGGAAGCGTGGCAAGCTTCGACCGCGGTACATTGGTCCGTATGAGATTACGGAGAGGGTTGGAGCTGTTGCTTACAGACCTGAGTGACCGGCTGTGATGGCTCGTGTGCATGATGTCTTCCATGTCTCGATGTTGCGGAAGTACATCTCAGATCCTTCACATGTGTTAGCCCCACAGCAGTTGCCGATCAGGGAGGATTTATCGTATGTTGAAGAGCCAGTGCAGATTCTCGATCGTCGTGAGCAGGAGTTGAGGCACCGTGTGATTCCGCTGGTGAAGGTCTTGTGGCAGAACCACTCAGTTGAGGAGGCCACCTGGGAGACCGAGCAGCGTATGCGAGAGCAGTATCCTCCTCTGTTCACTTGACAGGTATGTAAATTTCGAGGTCGAAATTTCTTTAAGGGGGGTAGATTTGTGACAACCCGAACCAGAATCTGATGCATATTTGGCACGATTCTCGAGATTGAGTTTAGTCGCAGTTTATTGTCGTAATTGTGGTTTGCCAATTCGATTCGCGACTATGTTTTTGGTCAAGAATTTGAGTTGGGTGTCTTCACGGAAAATGTAGAGTACGTGATTTCGAATTCGTGGACGGTTCCGAAAGATTTTTCCAATAACCGAGGAATATTTTATGATTATTCGAAGTTTTGGTGTTCGACGAGTTTATCCGATTGTTTCGTGTTTATCCGAATCATTTTGTATATTCATTTCGGACCGTCGATCGACCCGAGGCGTGAGTATAAATAACGAAAATAGTCGAGAAATAGTCGAAAACTTCAGACTGAGCTTTGACTGTGTTGACCAGGAGTTGACTTTCTATATTTGGAAAGCTGACCGTTGACTGTGAAAGGAGGAACTTTCCGTTTCGGTTCAACTTCCGACCACCGTTTTCCGGCCACCATCGGCCATGGGACAAGTATAGTTAGCTTCTCCTCTTAATTCCGAGTTGAATGATGCTTGAGTTTGGGAAAATTGGTGGTGTTTTGGGGAGGAACCATTGGAGGCCGAACTGAACTTGTCGCCGGTGACGGGGAGCTGTGCTCCGGCGAGGTATGGAGCTGATGAGGTTGGGGTTTTTGCTCGCCTAGCCGTATTGATGCTTGTGGTGTGAGAAATTTGGATTGAGAGGGTGTTTTCCGGCGAACCCGTGGTGGTTGCCGGAAGTTATTCCCGATCGGTTCGAGCTGTTTTTGGAAGGCTTAAGCTTGGAATTCGACTTTGAGTGAGTTAAAGAAACTGTTGGGCTTGTTGTGATCTTTAATTCTGGAAGTTTTGGCCGTGAAACTCCACGGTTGACGGCGCGCCGCCGCCGCCGGCGGCGGTCAACGGCGGAGCTCCGGCCAAAAGTTGACTTTTTGGATTTTGATGTAATTAGTGTCATTTTTCTCGAAATCGCGCCCTGGTTATCGTACAGAGGTTTTTGGGTCGATTTGGTTAGCCGATTTTCAGTCGAGATTTCGAGTGGGGATTTCGGGATTTCCGTAATTCATTTTGTACTGCATTTCGTATTTCCAGGAACGGTTGGTTTCCGTGCATCAGTACAGTGTTGTGGATTAAGATATTGATCAGTTATGTTTTGTGAATATTTAGGAGATCGAGATCGAGATCTGGATCGTGATCGTGCTTCAGGCGAGGGAACTTCCGCCGAACCACGAGTTTAGCGCGAGTTCGCGCTAGCAGATCAGTGAGTGGACAAGTTTATGTTTTCACTGTCGATTTGCGAGTTCGTGGATTTTATGATTTTTGTATTTACTTTATACGATGTTGTTATATATATGTTGTTTTCGGAGGTATTGTTTATATTTATTTGTGATGGCATTATTTCATCGATGCTTCGACTACTCGGCTGATCACCGGTAGTCCACCAGAGTTGAGAGGTCCTCTGGGCAGGGTTGAGAGGTCCCCTGTATGCCGCCAGGGTTGAGAGGTCCCCTGGCCTATCACCGTCAGGTTTGAGCGATTCACTTGACGTCGGGTTTGAGTGGTCGCCCGACTACCTCCTTATATCTATGTTTTCCGAACTCGCACTGTTTTACATTGAGTATGTATATAAACTGGTGAAAGGCATATGTTTATTTTCGTCCACTCACTCTAACGTTTTTATTTGCCTTTCCCCTGGGCTTTTCGGTTTCCGTGCCCAGTTTGCAGTTCGGATTCTGCTATTTCACGTCGCGGTTTGGAGGCTAGTGATCAGAGTTACCTGTGCTTTCCAGTAGGTTCTTGTTTCGCCTACTGATGTATATAATGTATATGTTTTACTTTAGAGGTCGCTCTGATACATTCTGATACATGTTTATACGGATTTTCTCGGATATATATACATATATACTACAGTACTATTTACTATTTATGATTCATATTGATGTTGAGAAATCCGGATGGGATTGGTGCCCACGGTTTGGCTTTTGTGGCATAGGATGAAGTGTTTTCTGGGTGCAGGTTATGGTAATTCCACGTTAGTAACGAAACTCTGCCGAAATTTTGAAAATTTTTGTTGGTTCGTATTTTCGAAAGGGTTTGGTTCCGGTTTAGGTAACTGAATCGGGATTGGGTCCTTTCACAGATATCCTGACCCGAGTCCTTTCTGGCTAGGAATCACGTGTGGGTCTGGGATCCCGTGGTTCAGACTGTGTTATCGCGTGGTAGTCCATGAGAGATTCCGCGATACATTTACGTTGCATGCTCTGTACGTGAGTGGTAGCTGATGTCTCCTCACGTATCATTTGATTTTCGTGCATTCGACTCGCATATGATTTTATACGTATATATATTACTTGGTGAAAGACATTTATTTTCGTCCACTCACTCTAACGTGTTTATTGTCTTTCCCCTGGGCTTTTCGGTTTCCGTGCACAGTTGCAGTTCAGGTTTGGTGTTTTCACGTCGCGGTTTGGAGGCTAGTGATCAGAGTTACCTGTACTTTCCAGTAGGTTCTTGTTTCGCCTACTGATGTGTATATTGTATATGTTTTACTTTAGAGGTTGCTCTGATACATTCTGATACTTGTTTATACGGAGTTTCTCGGATATACATATATACATAGTACAGTTTGTTTATTGTTATTAATTATATGATGTTGAGAAATCCGGATGGGATCAGTGCCCACGGTTTGGCTTTTGTGGCATAGGATGAAGTGTTATTTCTGGGTGCAGGTTATGGTAATTCCACGCTAGTGACGAAACTCTGCCGAAATTTTGAAAATTTTTTGTTGGTTCGTATTTTTGAAAGGGTTTGGTTCCGATTTAGGTAACTGAATCGGGATTGGGTCCTTTCAGCTTGGTATCAGAGCATTAGGTTGTCAGATTCTGTAGACTCTTGTAGTTGTGACGCTTAGGGTAATTGAGTTGATACAGCATGACTGGAGTGATGACCCGACTGGCCAGTGGTACTCATCAATACTTCGGGTGTTGTGTGTCCTCAAATATCTGCGGTTTCATGATTACGTTCTTTCTACTTGTACCTAATGCTTGTCTTGTATCATTAGGATGCCTCCTCGACGTGGTCCCCGTGTTGATCGGGATGATGTTCCTGATGAGGATCACCGAACGCGCGACTTGCTGATGCGAGTACTGCGTTTGGAAGAGCGTTTTGACCCTGTGGTCAAGGCTCGTACAGCTGGTGCTACTGTGTTTTCAGGTTCAGTTGATCCAGAGATATGCGAGGCATGGTTGGTTCAGATTGAACGTGTTTGTGAGCATCTGCAGTTTACTCCTGAGCAGATGTCAGTAGCCGCAGTTGGTTTACTTGAGGGTGATGCATACTTTTGGTGGGTTAGCACCGACAGAGTTCCGGTTGATACTCCGTGGACCTTGTTTCGTGATTTGTTTATGCGGAGGTGATACACGATTTTGCAACTATTAAATAAACACTTAACACTCAACAAAAACGCATAAGCAATTAAAACCCTTTGTTGTAGATGTAGCATTGGTAAATAGGGTATCGTTCTTAATCGGGGATTGAGGGTACTAAGCATGACAACGTTTGTAAACAGAAAATAAAAGGTATGGAGGGTTTGAAAGTTGGTTTATCTAATCTACGAAATTAAAAGACAAAAGATGGCAAGTAAACACACATAGAAATCCTAAGTTCTAACATGTTTCACTCATAGGCAAGTAGAAACAATTAAAGAACATAAAATCCTAAACATGCTCACTAGACCGAAAATAAAAGGTTTATATACATATATACAATGATCAACTCATTCCATACACCACGTCTTACTCACCTAGTCATGTTATATGCAACCTATTAATATCTAAGTCTTTAACCAAGTTAACATGTATGATCTTCATTAGTGCTCGGGAATTTGCCCTACGACACATACCAACTTGACAAGGAATTTGCCTTTGCCTCAATTGATTCATTAAGTTCGACATGCTTGAATAAATTCTAAGATAAGAGTAAGTCACGAAAATAACACAAAGATGACAAGGAAGTGAATATATAAGCAAACCCGTGACAAATCCTTCTTCCAGGTGGACTAGGATTTCAATTCTTCATTTTTCTGCGCTTTTGCTCCATTTTGCATTCTTTATTGTTCCTCCTTTATTTTCAACCTAAAAACATAAAGTAAATTAGAAACATATTCACTAAGGTCAAAACAAAGCTAAATATAAAGAGAAAGACGTTAAGAATCAAACATAAAATGCGTAGATCAAATTCCCCCACACTTAGATTTTGCTAGTCCCTAGCAAAAACTAAATAAAATAAAGGAAACGAGAAGGTAAGCTACATATTTCCAACGATGAAGCTAGCCTTCACGTTGAACACATTCCATGGACTCAAATAAATAAAAACAACTTCTAAGCCCTTAACTAAATTTGTCTCAGAAATTTCTTTATGTATATGGCGATGGAATCACAAGATTTTAGAATTTAAAGTTCAACAATTTCGAGAGTTAATAGAAATATGATCATGTTATAAACAAGTAGGACGTGGAGAAAACAATGGTGACGTTAAAGCTGTGCATGTTTCGAATAAAGTTCAAATCAACTCACATGGTTGCACTCATCATATTTTCACTCATGAAAAGGGTTCACTCAAAGTGTATATGAATTGAATCGAAAGACCTCATAATTACTTGCACAAATGAACCAAAACCATATGCTTACTCATGCAGCTTACTCCACAGATTGAAAGCTACTCATCTTAAGGATCAAAAAGGACTTTTAAGGGTTGTAATGGGGCTAAGGCTAAGGCATTCGAAATTTAGATAAGTGGTGGTGTAAAAACGTTCCAAAGACTTAGTTTAGCACTTAGAATTTTTCAAATTCGTGGCTCATCCTCTCCACACACTTCCTTGTGTCAAACTTCAAGATCGGGGGCCAATTTTCATCTTTTTGGGCCCTAACTTCATTCTCAACTTCCTTTGAGCTTTATGAACAGGACAAAGGCCATATTTCTTCACTTTTGGGCCTTCAATTCGTAGTAATCTCCAAATTCATAAGTATATGGGACATTAATCCAAACTTATACAATCTAAACACAATGCCTCGAGATCTTTATACATTTTTCTTCTTTTTCTTTTTTATCTCGAAAATTTTGGCATTCAAATACAAAATTTGTTGGACAAGTCTATCCCTATGCACACATCTTTTCATCATCTTCACGCCACTTTCATTGTGCTAGCTTCGAAATTCTTCACCAAGTCCCTAGAACAAGGGTAGGAACTCTACACTAGGCTAAGTGTTTAGATACAATGTGGTAATGAAAGAAATGCTAAACGTGGGCTCAAAGGGTTAATCTAGGCGTGTCGCAACTCGTGCGAACAATGGGACACATGGCTATTTGGTTTAAGTGGTGGAAAACCTAAATGTCTTTAATCATATCCAAAATCAAAGTATATATCAACTTAAAAGCTTTGCAAGTCAACATGAGTAAGTTCTAGCAATCTCTAGTTCATTAAAATCTATGGCAAGTAATTAGATGAAGCATGTAATTATTTTTGAGACATGATGCACGAAAATTCACTCTAAAAGAATAATGTAGGCACAAAAACTCACTTTAAGGTTCGTATGATCTAAACTTATTCTAACATGCGAAATCTGTACCATGTTTATGCAAACCATATCCACTACATGTTATAACACTCAAAACATCTCAATTAGCACTAGAAATTGTTTAAGTGATTTGCAACGCCATAATCTATTCGTTTTCGGTCCATTTTCATCATAAACTAATTAAGGGCATCCTAAAGACTTTTTACAACACTAAGTTGAACAAAAAGACTCAAAACAAATATTTTTTTTAGGGCATCATCCGCTGGAAAGTTTCATTGTCCGCCCGGTTTTAACAATTTATGACTCAAATAAATTGTAAACCCCTCCCCCACACTTAAACTCTACATTGTCCTCAATGTACTAAAGTAAAACATAGAATCAAGCATGAAGAAAATGATTTACGAAAAATCTAACTAAGAAAAAAAAAATCTACGAAAATAAAAAAAATAAGAGAAATTAAAAGAAAGCAAATCTTGTTTGTAGACTCCTCCATTGGGTTGCCTCCCAACAAGCGCTTGTTTTTTAACGTCTTACAGCCTAGACGTGGTGCTTTGCTCCGTCTTCACTTGCGACTTCCAACATTCTTGACGTTTTCTTTGCATGTGCACTTGCATGTATATGTTGGTGTCATCTCCTTTAACTCCTTTAGCTCGGCATTCTTCTTCTTTTTACGAGCTTGTTAGAATTCATGATCCACAAAAAGATACATTAGTTAGTGATCAATTAACTAATTAATTATAAACGTAGCTCATGTAGCATTTATAACAAGTAGGTTTATCTTTCGTTACAAATTTATTACAACATAGTAGATAAATAAAGTTTACAAAACAATGTCCCAATTGATTTTTCGCCAAAGATATATGATTATCACATGCATCTAGAATTTAAATTAAGGCTTAGATGATTAAATTGTGTAATGGCTCGAAATCCGTTCTACTCCTTTGGGCAAGTTCGGAAATGGCCAGTTGGGATAGATGTAACGCGAGAGGTAGGACTAATTTCGAGAATATTCTCTTTCTTAGATCCAAATCCCGTCACGAGTCATAACCCTTCTAGTCACCATAACCGAAAATTTCTTACTAAGAGCAAAATTTCAATACGATATTACATCAACTCTTTCAATCAAAATCCAACTTAAAAACTAAATAACAAGTGATAAAAACATAGCTAAGACTTATTATTTAACATGTTACAAAATCGGAGAAACTGAACATAGCTACTTGCCGAATTTATGCAGAATTAATCACACGTTGGAATGTCACGAAATTTTACGAGAGGATGCTAGACACATATATACATAACTCTGTAAAATTTCATAATTTTCCAAGACCTGCAACCATATCAGATAAATCTCACAAAATAGCACATATGAGATATGCGAGGCATGGTTGGTTCAGATTGAACGTGTTTGTGAGCGTCTGCAGTTTACTCCTGACCAGATGTCAGTAGCCGCAGTTGGTTTACTTGAGGGTGATGCATACTTTTGGTTGGTTAGCACCGACAGAGTTCCGGTTGATACTCCGTGGACCTTGTTTCGTGATTTGTTTATGCGGAGGTGATACACACTTTTGCAACTATTAAATAAACACTTAACACTCAACAAAAACGCATAAGCAATTAAAACCCTTTGTTGTAGATGTAGCATTGGTAAATAGGGTATTGTTCTTAACCGGGGATTGAGGGTACTAAGCATGACAACGTTTGTAAACAGAAAATAAAAGGTATGGAGGGTTTGAAAGTTGGTTTATCTAATCTACGAAATTAAAAGACAAAAGATGGCAAGTAAACACACATAGAAATCCTAAGTTCTAACATGTTTCACTCATAGACAAGTAGAAACAATTAAAGAACATAAAATCCTAAACATGCTCACTAGACCGAAAATAAAAGGTTTATATACATATATACAATGATCAACTCATTCCATACACCACGTCTTACTCACCTAGTCATGTTATATGCAACCTATTAATATCTAAGTCTTTAACCAAGTTAACATGTATGATCTTCATTAGTGCTCGGGAATTTGCCCTACGACACATACCAACTTGACAAGGAATTTGCCTTTGCCTCAATTGATTCATTAAGTTCGACATGCTTGAATAAATTCTAAGATAAGAGTAAGTCACGAAAATAACACAAAGATGACAAGGAAGTGAACTGAAACAAACTTTATTTCAACCATAATATCAAAAGTTTACAAGAAAGAAAATAGAAGGGATCGAAATACACTTCGCTCGGGAATTTGCCCTACGTCGAGGATGTAATCCGGCCTTCTAGGAGATGGAGAGCCTCTAAAGGAATTTGCCTTCTAGTCGACTCGGTGGAGGAGTTTCTTGATGGACGGAGGGGCGGCTTCTTGTAGAAATTTGGTATAGTGGTGGAGAGGAATGCTTGGCAGAGCTTTTTGGTGTCTAGAATGAGTGATTTCATGCTTTGAGGCCGAGCTCCTCTTTATATAGGAGAAGGAAAGCCTTGTTCGACTCCTTCTAGGACTCTAACTAGTCCACCCGGGTAACCTGACCTTTCTCCACGAAAACAGGAATATCTATCGTTCTAGGAATCCAAATTGTGTAATTCTAGTTGCGTTGGAAACTAGACTTCTATATCTTTCCAACCATATGCTAATCGCATCTAGATTCATTCGTATCTGTTCACTGTGGCCTTTTGAAGTGGGCTGATGTACAAAGGCCGATTTCTGATAATTCATTTTAATCCATCTTCTTTCTTTGGGCTTCTTTGGACATGCTCTTGGTCTTTGATCCATCTTCATTAATCTTGATCCATTCTTGAGTAATTTGGGCTCCCATTTAGGAATAGGGTCGACATTTTTAATATATAAGCAAACCCGTGACAAATCCTTCTTCTAGGTGGACTAGGATTTCAATTCTTCATTTTTCTGCGCTTTTGCTCCATTTTGCATTCTTTATTGTTCCTCCTTTATTTTCAACCTAAAAACATAAAGTAAATTAGAAACATATTCACTAAGGTCAAAACAAAGCTAAATATAAAGAGAAAGACGTTAAGAATCAAGCATAAAATGCGTAGATCAGGAGGTATTTTAATCCGGCTACCCAGCAGCGCAAGTACGAGAAGTTCACGAACTTGAGGCAGGGCAGTTTGTCTGTACTTGAGTATCTGGATCGGTTTACCCGTTTGTCTCGTTTTTGCGCGGGATATGGTGGCTACAGAGGAAGCCAAGTGTCGTAGGTTTGAGCTGGGATTGAATCTGAACATCAAGGCGACACTGACTACGATGCCTCAGAACAACTTTGATGAGTTTGTCAGTGCTGCACTCCGAGGCGAGGATATTGAGCAGGAGAGACAGCAGAGGTACCAGCCGAGACGATTTGAGGAAGGTGGACCGAGCCAGGGACCTTCGAAGAGGCTGAGTTCTGATACTTCCGGTTCAGCTTCATCTTCAGGCGGTGGATCTTATCGACCACCAGCTAGTGCACCCAGATGGAGACTAAGATGGAGGAGAGATCAACCGCAGCGACCACAGGCTAGTGGGGATTCCAGCGGTTCTAGTCATCCTCAACGACTTTTTCGCACACCTGCTACACAGAGGGAGTCTCCGTTGTGCAATTTGTGTAATATGTATCATTTTGGATTGTGTCAGCGAGGCACCCTCAACTGTTATCATTGTGGCCAGGTGGGTCACTATGCGAGGGCGTGTCCTCAGTTATATGGTGGTGATGGACAGGCGGCCCAGAGTTCCGGAGTTGAGCGAGGTGCCACTACGGGAGCTCGACCAGCACAGTTTGCAGGTCAGGGTAGACAGCAGGGACAGCCCCAGTGAGGACGACCAGCCGGACAGGCGAGGGTTCATGCTATGACTCTACGTGAGGGCAGAGTATCACTGGAGGTCGTTATCGGTACGTTACATGTTTTTGGTATTCCTGTACTTGCATTGTTAGATCCGAGCGCCACACATTCATTCATATCATTTAGACTGTCATCATTGGTTACGGTACCTGCATCTTCACTTCCGGATTTGTGGAGAGTGTTGTATCCGTCAGGTGAGGTTGTGAGCATCGGTTGGGTTTACCGAGATTGTGAGGTGTTTATTGGTGGACATGGACTAGCCGCGGATTGACGACTTGTTCGGTCAGCTAAAGGGAGCATCAGTCTTTTCGAAGATTGACCTTCGATCCGGATATCACCAGTTGAGGATCCGAGATTCAGATGTTGCCAGGACAGCTTTCAGGACGCGGTATGGGCACTATGAGTTTTTGGTTATGCCGTTTGGGTTGACCAACGTCCCCGTAGCTTTCATGGACTTGATGAATTGAGTGTTCAGACGATTCCTGGACAAGTTCGTGATTGTATTCATTGACGATATCCTGATCTATTCCAGGAGTGTGGGCCAGCATAAGAAGCACTTGCGAGCAGTGTTGTGGACTTTGCGGGACCATCAGTTGTTCGCGAAGTTTAGCAAGTGTGAGTTCTGGTTGGATAGTGTGAAGTTTCTTGGCCATGTGATTTCGGCCGAGGGAGTCAGTGTTGATCCTGATAAGATCGAGGCCGTACTGAATTGGAGTAGACCCACTATTGTGCCAGAGATTCGGAGTTTCTTGGGTTTAGCAGGCTATTACCGACGGTTTGTTCAGGATTTCTCCCGGATTGCTACACCACTGACCATATTGACGAAGAAGGGCGTCAAGTTTGAGTGGTCTGATGCGTGCGAGGAGAGTTATTTGCTCCTGAAGGAGAGATTGACTACCGCACCGGTTCTGACATTGCCAAACGATAGTGGTGAGTTTGTTGTGTACAACGATGCGTCGAAGTTGGGACTTGGTTGTGTGTTGATGCAGCATGGTAGAGTCGTGGCATATGGTTCCAGACAGCTGAAACCACATGAGGTCAACTATCCGACGAATGATTTGGAGTTAGCCGCTATTGTGTTAGCGTTGAAAAGTTAGAGGCATTATTTTTATGGTGCTCAGTGTAAGATTTTCACTGATCACAAGAGCCTCACCTACCTGCGAACGCAGCCGGATTTGAACATGAGGCAGCGCCGATGGATGGAGTTGATCAACGATTATGATTGCACATTTGAGTACCATCCAGGGAAGGCCAATGTTGTGGCAGATGCACTTAGTCGGAAATCTGGAGCCTCGTTGTTCCACATGTGTGTGGCCAGAGTATCGATGTTAGCCGAGCTTCGAGCTACAGGTGCTGTGTTTGGATATGATGATGATAGAGCTTTATTGGCCAGTTTTCAGGTTCGACCCGTACTAGTTGATCAGGTACGAGAGGCACAGGATTCAGATCCTTACTTGCTGGGCAAGAAGACCATGATACAGAATGGTGTGCCTACTGAGTTTCGATTGAGCGACGATGATACGTTGTTGTTCAGAGGCAGATTATGTGTACCTAGAGACGAGGACTTGAAGAAGGAGATTCTGGACGAGGCCCACAGTTCAGCGTATGCGATGCATCCCGGAGGTACAAAAATGTTCCGTACACTTCGAGCGTACTATTGGTGGCGCAACATGAAGCGGGAGATTGCCGCGTACGTGAGTCGGTGTTTGATTTGTTAGCAGGTGAAGGCAGAGAGGCAGAAACCTGTAGGGAAACTACAGCCACTTGAGATTCCAGTTTGGAAGTGGGAGCATATCACGATGGATTTCGTCTATCAGTTGCCGCGTACTTCGGTGGGCAACACTTGCATTTGGTTTATTGTTGACCGATTGACGAAATCCACACACCTTCTTGCACTTCCGGGGAAGATTTCAGTGGGCGGATTAGCCAAATTGTACTTATCCGAGATTGTTCGCTTGCATGGTGTGCTTGTGTCCATTGTTTCTGACCGAGATAGTCAGTTCACTTCTGAGTTTTGGCAGGCTTTACAGCAAGGGTTGGGTACGAGGTTGCGATTTAGTACAGCTTTTCATCCTCAGACTGACGGGCAGTCCGAGCGGTCCATTCAGACTCTTAAGGATATGCTGAGATCGTGTGTGTTGCAGTTTCGCGGAAACTGGGATCAGCAGTTGCACTTGATTGAGTTCGCCTACAACAATAGCTATCAGGCCAGTATTAAGATGGCACCGTACGAGGCTCTGTACGGGAAGCAATGTCGCACTCCGTTGTGTTGGAGTGAGGTGGGCGAGCGTTGGCTTATTGGTCTTGATTTGGTGAAAACCACGATGGAGGACATACAGGTTATTCGGGATCGGTTGAAGATCGCCCAGGATCGACAGAAGAGTTATGCAGATGTGAGGAGGAAGAGTTTTAAGTTCGAGGTTGGTGATTGGGTCTTCCTGAAACTATCTCCGTGGAGGGGAGTTGTGCGTTTCGGGAAGCGTGGCAAGCTTCGACCGCGGTACATTGGTCCGTATGAGATTACGAAGAGGGTTGGAGCTGTTGCTTACAGACTTGAGTTACCGGCTGAGATGACTCGTGTGCATGATGTCTTCCATGTTTCGATGTTGCGGAAATACATCTCAGATCCTTCACATGTGTTAGCCCCACAGCAGTTGCGGATCAGTGAGGACTTATCGTATGTTGAGGAGCCAGTACAGATTCTCGATCGTCGTGAGCAGGAGTTGAGACACCGTGTGATTCCGTTGGTGAAGGTCTTGTGGCAGAACCATTCAGTTGAGGAGGCCACCTGGGAGACCGAGCAGCGTATGCGGGAGCAGTATCCTCATCTGTTCACATGACAAGTGCGTAAATTTCGAGGTTGAAATTTCTTTAAGGGGGGTAGATTTGTGACGACCCGAACCAGAATCTGTTGCGTATACGGCACGATTCTTGAGTTTGTGTTTAGTCGCGGGTTTTTGTCCTGTGTGTGGTTTGTCGATTCGATTCGCGACTTTGTTTTTGGTCGAGAATTTGAGTTGGGTGTCTTCACAGATATTGTAGAGTACGTGATTTCGAGTTCGTGGGCAGTTCCGGAAGATTTTTCCGATAACCGAGGAATATTTTATGATTATTTGAAGTTTTAGGTTCCGACGAGTTTATCCGACTGTTTCGTGCTTATCCGAATCATTTCGTATATTCATTTTGGACTGTCGATTGACCCGTGGCGCGAGTATAAATATCGAAAAGTCGAAAAATAGTCGAGAAATAGTCGAGAATTTCATTTCGGGCGTTGACCAAACTTTGACTTTCCATTTTGGGAAAGTTGACCGTTGACCGATAAGGAAAGGTTTCCCGTTTCGGCTTCACCGTCCGACGACCACTTTCCGGCCACCTTCGGCCACGAGAAAGGTATAGCTAGCTTCCTCTCTTGATTTCGAGTCAGATGGTGATTGGTTTGATGTGAATTGGTTTCGTTTTGGATGAGTTCGAATCGAGCCGAGTTCCTCGATTTCGCCGGTGACGGTTGGCCGTTTCCGGCGAGGTTTGGAGGTGGGGGTTAGACTCCCCTTGCTCCTTTGAGTCTCGTGGTGTATTCAGTTTGGTCTGAGATCGATTTTTGAAAGGAGTTCGATTAGGACACCGAAGCTGTGAATCGCCGAACTGTTTTGGGTTAACGTTGAAGGCGTGGCGGCGGTCAACGGCGTGGAAAAGTCAACTTTTCAGATTTCGACAATTTTAATGTCATTTTTCTTGTAATCACGCCCTGGATATCGTACAGAGGTTTTCGGGTTAATTTGGTTAGCCGATTTTCAGTCGAGGTATCGAGTTGGGATTTCGGGAATTTTGTTTATCATTTTGTACCGCATTGCATATTTCCAGGAACGGTTGGTTTCCGTGCATCAGTTCAGGGTTGAGAACTATGATTTTGATCAGTTATGTTTTTGTGAATATTCAGGAGATCGAGATCGTGACCTGGATCTTGATCGTGCTTCAGGCGAGGGATCTTCCGCCGGACCACGAGTTTAGCGCGAGTGCGCGTTACGCGAGTCTGTGAGTGGACATTTCTTTTCACAGATTGATTGCGAGTCTTTTATAAGTGATTTACGAACTTGAGCAAGCGGAATGATTATGATTTTACGAGCATGTGTTTTACGATTATGCATATACGAATATACGTATACGAGTATACGAGTATACATGTATATATATTATGTTTTAAGCATGTGCATAGAAAAGATTTATGATTTGGTTTACACAGAGTACAGTCTCAGTATATGTTGTGGTATCGATACACATTGGCTTCTCGGCTGATCCCCGAGTACGCTCCGGGAATGACAGATATCCTGACCCGAGGCCTTTCTGGCTAGGAATCACGTGTGGGTCTGGGATCCCGTGGTTCAGACTGTGTTGTCGCGTGGTAGTCCATGAGAGATTCCGCGATACATTTACGTTGCATGCTCTGTACGTGAGTGGTAGCTGATGTCTCCTCACGTATCATTTGATTTTTGTGCATTCAACTCGCATATGATTTTATACGTATATATATTACTTGGTGAAAGACATTTATTTTCGTCCACTCACTCTAACGTGTTTATTGTCTTTCCCCTGGGCTTTTCGGTTTCCGTGCCCAGTTGCAGTTCAGGTTTGGTGTGTTCACATCGCGGTTTGGAGGCTAGTGATCAGAGTTACCTGTTTTTTACTTTAGAAGTCGCTCTGATACATTCTGATACTTGTTTATACGGATTTTCTCTGATATACATATATACATAGTACAATTTGTTTATTGTTATTGATTATATGATGTTGAGAAATCCGGATGGGATCGGTGCCCACAGTTTGGCTTTTGTTGCATAGGATGAAGTGTTATTTCTGGGTGCAGGTTATGGTAATTCCGAGCTAGTAACGGAACTCTGCCGAAATTTTGAAAATTTTTTGTTGGTTCGTATTTTTGAAAGGGTTTTGTTCCGGTTTAGGTAACTGAATCGGGATTGGGTCCTTTCACCACTCGAACTTGACACCTTCTTCGTCAATCCGGAAAATAGAGTGGCAATCCGGAAAAATCCTGCACAAGCCGTCGGCAAAAGCCTGCCGAACCCAAGAGACTCCCGATCTCTGGTACAATAGTAGGGCAATCCCCAAATCAACACGGCTTCTAACTGATCGAAATCCACACTGACTGCTTCAGTTAACATCACGTGATCAAAATCTCCACGCTAATCAGCCAAAACTCACACTAGCTGAACTTCACAAACACCTGGTCATCTCTAAAAATCCGCAAAACTGTTCACTATTGCTTCAGGTGCTGGCCCTCACTCCTGGAGTAAATCAGGATATTATCGACGAACATGACCGCAACTCGTCCAGAATCGTCTGAACACATGGTCCATCAAGTCTACACGATCTACGAGGCATTGGTCAACCAAACAGCATGACCAAGAACTCCTGATGTCCGTACCGAGATCCGAAAATCGTCCAAGCCACATCTGACTCACCGATTCGCGACTGATGGTATCCGGACCCGAAATCAATCTTCGAAAAGACTGAAGCTCTCACGAGCTGATCAAACCAATCGTCAATCCGAAGCGGAGGATACTCACTCTCCTCTGAAATGATTCAGGCTTCGGTATACTGTGTACCATCTCGTCGAACCATCCAACACCCGCACAACCATGCAAGAGTACACCACGCAAATACGCGGGGTCGCACAAAATCTCTTGAAACCTCCTCCGACAACTCCTGGAGTCGAATCTGTAGCTCCATCAGCTCCGCTGGCTCCGAACGACAAGATGTCGGTAAAATGAGTCCAGCACTCAACACAAGCTCAATGGTGTAGTCAATCTCCCGAACTGAAAGAACACTTGATAACTCCTCCGGAATGCACTTGGAAACTCGGGAACCACCTCAATGTCACCGACGTCGAGCACAGCAACCGAAGTATCCACATCTTATGCTAAACAAGCAACATAATCCATCTCCATCATCCACTCGACCATCACCGCGAAACAGTATCTCGGGAAACCTGGTCGTCGAACACAACCTCCTTCTCGAGGTACACAAACACAGCCAAATGCGTTGTCAAAAGTCCATACTCACAAACACACCAAAACCACAATATCCAGCTATAACAAATCCACGACTAAGCCATATCCTCCAGCAAAGATCTCGCAACCTCCGGATGGATGCAACACTCTCCAAAACCTAGGAAATGGAGATGCAGGTACAATAGCCATGGATATCAATCAATAGTAACCTCGGAGAAAAATCTGTCCTCAAACAAGGTCATGGCACGAACTCCAACATGCCCAACTAGCCGCCCACAACAATCGCGACTTGCTGAATAACTCATCTAATAGGCTGCGTTGGTCACTCCAGAAACAGCATCATGATCTCCTCGTGAACTCCGATCTACCGAACTGCTACAACAACTGGCTGAGGGCACTCCCTCGTAACGTGACCCTCCTAGCCACAACGATAACAACTGAGAGTGGTCCATGAACACAAGTCACCGCAACACCTGCTGCGTGATAGGACCACCAACGATCGCCCAAACTCATGCCATAGGAGCAAATTCGCTACTCTGAGATCTCCGCCATACGTCAAATGGATCCTCTGCTTGATCTGATAACCCTCAACATAATCGAAAAGGCCACAGCCTAATGAAGTCACTGATCCCGTAGTGTCGGAACTCAACCTCATCAAAATCTCGACTAAGTCCTCTTTCCTCAAATCATCAAATCGAAAACCGCGTACACCTTTCCTTCTTGATAGCCTCGCCACTGAGTGCAACACACTAAGCGCCTCACAGATGTCTCGAGGCACAACAATCAGACTCTCTCTGATACTCAGGTTCAAACTCATCTCGAACCTCGTGCACCGCTTCCTCTGAAGCCACATAACTCGTGCAAATAGGGACAAACATGTGAACAATGCATCTCTGCCGCAGGTGGGTAACACTCCTCATTTGAATGCTAGGTAGCCTAATTAAACCATTACCGTATAAACAACACCCTGAATGTAGGCCATGGAGTCGCAACCGGAACTCACACAATATCAGCCCACAAAATACAACAACGATCTGACTCAGGGAAACATCAACTGCCACAAATCTCAGCTCTGACGCAACAAGTAGACGCTCATACACACACACCCAGGCAAACCGTGCCACACAATTCTCTGAACTCTGAATACTCATCCAAACCCACAATTCTCTGGCAAATCGCGCGTCGAATGATCCTCAATAGGATCCACAACCGTACCGACACGGAAAGCACGTCAAGGAGGCATCCTAATGAATAAAACATCGTTCACAACAAGTCTACAGAAGTCTACAGAAGTCTACAGAACCTACAGAAGTCTACAGAAGTCTACAGAACCTACAGAAGTCTACAGAAGTCTACAGAAGTCTACAGAAGTTCACAACAATGTTGTACATTCTCAAATATCCTTAGTAAACACGACTACAGAAGTCTACAGAACCTATAACCTAATGCTCTGATACCAAACTGAAATGACCCAACCCCGATATAGCTCCCTAAACCGGAATCAAACCCTTTTGAAAACACGAACCAACAAAAACCGAAGAAATTTTGGCAGAGTTTCGTTACTAATGTGGAATTACCATTACCTGCACGCGGAAAATACACTTCATTCTATGCCACAAAAAGCAAACCGTGGGCACCAATCCCATCCGGATTTCTCAATATATCAACAATAATGTAAAGTAGTACATATATCTATACTTTACTGAAATCCGGAGTAAAATCGTATAACATAAACAACAGATTACTCAGAGCGACCTCTAATGTATAAACATATAAATATACCACAGTAGGTAGAACAATAAACCTACTGGAAGAATTAAGGTAGCTCGAGCACTATGCCTCCGACCACGACGTGCGACACCAGAGCCTGAACTGCAAACTGGGCACGGAAACCGAAAAGCCCAGGGGAAAGACATGAAAATTGTTAGAGTGAGTGGACAAAAATAAATGTCTTTCACCAAGTAATATATGTTATAAAAACATATGCGAGTCGAAATATAAATAAATCAAATAGTATACGAGGAGACGTTGACTCCAACTCGTTAACAGAGCATGCATGGAAAATCTCACGGGGTCACTCATGGACACGCCTGTGCTAGTATAGTCGGAATCACGGAGTCCCTGACTTCCACGTGATTCATAGCCAGAAAGGCCTCGGTTCCGGGGTACTGCCCCTCGCCGGTCAGGTAGGGGTACTGCCCCTCCTGGTGGCCTACCATCGGGGATCAGCCGAGAGGCAAGTGTATCTATACAACAACGTAACTAAGACTGTACTCTGTGTAAATCAAATCATAAACAATTCGATGCAAATGCATGAAACAACATATAAGTGTATGTATACTCGTATACGTATATTCGTATAAGTATAACCGTATAATCGTAAAACACATGCTCATAATAAACATAATCTCGTATGAAATCTCATGCTCGTAAAACCATAATCATGCTGCATGCTCAAGTTCGTAAAACGTATATATAAAAGACTCGCAATCAATCCGTGAAAATAAATTGTCCACTCACAGACTAGCGTAACGCGATACGCGTTAACCCGTGATCCGGCGGAAAGTCCATCGCCAAACGAACGATCACGAACCCCTGAATATTCACAAAGTACATTACTCAAAGTCATAACTCGACAATTTAAATCAAATCACGAGAAACCACCGTTCTCGAAAACACGTAATCTGAATACGGCAAATCGTCGAATATCCGATATGTACATCTCAATACCTCATTATACTTTCGGACGCTCAACTCGAAAAACGAACCTCCCCACTGCGATCGGGGTGCGATTTCGAGTGAAATGACATGCAACTTGTCGAAAACTCCAAAAAGTCAAACTTTGACCGCCGTTGACCGTTGACCGCCGCCCACGGCGGCGCAGCCACCAACTTGCAAATTTTTTGGTGGAGTAACCACCATTCCATGAAAAATCACCCACTGAGCAACTTTGTCAACTACAACAAAGGCCAATTGTCACTCTAACTCATCCAATTTCACGAAAAACCGAATGTTCATGCTGAATCCCGAAAAACCGAATTGTCACTACAACAAAGGCCACTTAAGGAAGCAGAAGACAAGAAAAGAGAAGATAAGGAAAGTGAAGCTACCGATGATGCAGAATATGAAAGGACACACCCCAAATTAACTTGTAATTCATGCTGAATCCCGCAGGACTCATATTGGGACAACTTGCACCGAAAAATTCGATACAGCACTAAGAATCTAAATTATAAAATGGAAGCGATAGACTATCATGCCTTGTATCTTGGACAGTCGTGACATCAACCGGTTAACCTGGCCTGTAAATTGGGCGATTTAAAACGAAGGGCACATGGAAACACAGATTAAAAATATTAGAATGAGTGAACGAAAATAACTGAATTGGAAACTAAAATATAAATGTATTCCTGATGTCATATATAATAAAATACTAAGCGAGTCCAAAAAACTAATAAAAATAAAATATAAAGGATACATCGAGTGGGACTCCTGACCCTTCTTGAGTATTGTGCTCAAGTGGATGTCGTGACTAGGGTTCTATGATGTCTAGCCACCTAAAGTCATCCGATCAATCCTAACATAAAGATGACATGAATGGTAGGGGAAATGTTGATCCTTCCCTGGAGCTACTCGAGGATCAGCCGAGTAACCAATGCATCAGTGTAATATTGAATGAATCTATATATGTAGCCTCCAAAACTAAAACTGCTACTGAACCTGAAACTAACAACTAAGTTGAGTATAAAGAATTTATAGACTCGCAATAACGACTGTGAAAAATGAAAGTGTCCACTCACAGTATTATGCCAATGAATGACTAGCCAAAGCCTTTTTTTCGTTGAACCTATACACCAGATGCCACCAACTCCTTATACGTTGTCCTGAAACAACGGTTATTATTTAATAACTAAACGTCAAAAATAATATCGAATATTAAACTCATTCACCCAACAAACATTCTCATCGAGAACATCGCATTCTAGAACTTATAACAAACTTTACCCTTATTCAATTTTTCTAAATGTTTAATACTTTTTAAAGTCGCGACACAGTCCTTGAACGATACACAACTCGAGGTCAAATCAACGTTCAGCTAAGCCATTCCATACTATCATAATATCGTTTAATTATACACACATATTAATCAATTATATCTAAATCAATTCAATAACCTCTTCATTAAATTCGGTACGTAATTATGAGTAAAATGGTATAACATTTACATAGAAAATCCTTCGTTGGATGTGCCGCTATAGACCACCAGCGGCGACACCGCTTCTTTTCCGGCGATCCAACTCAGCCTGTTCAAAATCAACCCAACAACAACATTCATAACTACACCAAAGTCCAATTACAACTATAACTCACCGAATTTGATTTTGAAGCCAAGAACACCAAAATCTTGAAATCGCCGATTCTCCCACCTCGGGTTGAATCAAGGCTCGTCTTTAGTATGTATAGACTTGTGAAGACGAGGGCTAAAAAGCCCAGTGAATCTCATCATCCAATTCCTCTCGAAATCGATCGACACCCAAATTTTAGGTTTTCAATTCGGGTTCGACTTTCCCGAGCTCATCACCTCTCCAACTTTGCATAATCAAGGTTGAGACCATTTGGGTATGGAAGAGGGAGGAGAAACAAAGATTTTGGGACCAGAATCACCAGTTTTGATTTCGGGTACAGACGAGCTCCGTTGTCAATGCCCTCCACCGCGTGGAGAGGATCGAGAGAAACAGAGAGAAACTGATGTGAAGGAGAAAGAAAGTGTCTGACCTCAAAAATGATACTTTTGACTCTCCGTTTTTGGAAAGTTTCATTTTACATTCGCGACAAATCAAATTCGTAAATCGTATAAAAATTTCGTGGACTGTAATTTCTTTTTTGTAACTCTTATTTTAACACTTGACATGGCTACGAACTCCTCTTAACAAACTCTATAGCTTTCCTCAATAAAAATTTTTGAAAAAACTTAACCAATAAAATTCTGATAGGAAGGTTATCGATAATTATTGACGGTAAAAACTAACTACAATTCTCGATTAACCTTAATTTAATCTTACAAAAGAAATTCTCTGGATTGGATGTTACAGATTATCACCCACGTGTGCTCTTTCCATAGTAGTTATACTATTGTCTTAAGAATAAATCTAGGCTTGGTTTGTCATTATGTAATTTATATTTTTGAAAAATAAAAATGCTATTTATTTTTTTCCGATAAAATTGAATAAAGTATTTGTTACACATATTAAATTGAAGCACACACATATCTAAGGAGTAAAATATCGAATATCAAGACAATATCGATGTTTCAAAATATAGATATTTCACTGAAAATATCGATGAAATATCGATCCATTGGAAATTTTGACAAAAATGACAAAAATTTAAAGAAATACATGGAAATTTGTATTGAAAATTTATGAGGTTGTTATATGATATATTATCTACCTTATATGAAAAGAAAATATTGATAAAATGAAAGAGATATCAATCTGTTAGAATATTATATGAATTACTATGTGTTGCGTGCTGATAATTATTTAAATATTATTTTATAGTTCTTGAATTTTTTTTATTGCTGAAACCCAAAGGGAGGTTAGGCCATTGTGCCTTTTGTACATTACTTACATATATACATCATAAAATCAATTTCGTGAGTTACATATATACCTTATCATGTATTATAATTCAAATTTTAAGTGCATTAATTTTACTATACCATATCAGCACTCTATAAGTGTCACAATTCTTTGGTAAATCTTGAAGTATTTGCTTAGAGTGTTCGCCAAGTCTTGAAGACTAATTGATTCACATTATTTTGTAGATTTTTGAAAGCGAGATTGAGTGTCCAGCAGATAGTAGTACTACTCATACTATACTGTGGAATAAGCAATTGTTTATGGATCTTCTACCATATAATTAATAAGTAAAAATTAGGATTGGTTCAATGCTAGTTATACAAGAGCGTGGTTCAGCACAATTTTTGCTACCACATGAAACAAGAATTTATATCCCTGATGCATTGTATGCCCCTGTTCGAAGAGATTTATCCCCTCAACCTTTTGACTATTAATAGTCTAAGGCTAAGTAAATTTCTCTTATCCACAAGTACAGAGGGTCAAGTTATAGTATTTGTAAGGAAATCGAGTGTCGAACCCACGAGGATTGACCACCTAAACTCCTTAGCTTGACTCGATTAAACACTTGAAATCACATATTAGCTATGACGACCCAGAACAAAATCAGCAGTGGAATCAACTTGATCTACGAGCTTGCGTGTAGTCGCAGATTTCCGATAGTTATGTGAATCGCCAGATTTGTTAACGACTAAATCATTGGTCGAGAATTGGAGCTGAGTCTCTTCTCGAGAGTCGTTGTACGTGTGATTTCGAGTTCGTGGGCGGTTTCGGATCGTTATTTGGACGACCGAGGAATAAGTTATGAATATTTGAAGTTTCGACAGAATGGGATTTAAATGGTGGTGCTCTTAACGACTAAAATTACCGGACGAGAATTTGGTTTTGGCTTCTTCACGAAAGTTGTTGAGAATTTAATTTCGAGTTTGTGGGAACTTTCGGAGCATTATTCTGAGTTACGAAGATTAAGTTGTGAATATTTCCGATTGTTGATTATTTAGTCGGTTTAAATATGTGTTGGTTTGAACAGTTGACTTTTTATCGAATTTGTCGATGTGTTTGACTTCGGGTGATAATTGAAGAATATGTCGAGTCAAGTTTGTTGCCGCGAGAATTATCGGAATCGGAGTTACGACGCGAGAGTTACGGATGTTTAAAGTTTGTCGAAATACGTTATTTTTTGGAGTTTCCAAATTGGGAAAGCTATAAATAGTGAACTTGCCATAATGGGAAAGTCAAAGGGAAGCATTTACTGATGTTGACCGAGTTGACCGAGTCAACTTGGTGGAGAGAGAGAGTTCGACGGCTCCACGGCGGTGATGGGGATTCCGGCCACCCTAGGGCTTGGCCTAAGGCTGGTTCTGCTCGGCGTGGTCCCCTCGTGGTGGTGCCGGCCTCCTTTCATGGTGAAGTCCACGGTGGAGAGAGAAAAATCCGGCCAAAGTTTGCAAGTTTTGGGGTTAATGGTGGTTTCCGATTCCGGCCAAATTGAGCTGCAAAAAGGACTGGGTTTTGTAGCCCTCATCACCATGAAGCTACCATGTAAGTTTGGTATTCCAATTCATCTTGTACATGGAGAATTTTGGATTTGAAATTTGTGAGACAATTCGGTTTTACATGAAATTGACCTAGTTAGATTGAGAATTGACCTTCGATGAAGTTGTGAAAGTTGCTCAGTGGGTGATTTGGAGTGGAATAGTGGTTGCTCTGCCGGGAAAATTTCAAGTTGGTGGTGGCGCCGCCGGTGGCGGCGGTCAACGGTCAAACTTTGACCTTTGGAGTTTTCGACAAGTTGCATGTCATTTCAGTCGAAATTGCGCCCCGATCGCAGTGGGGAGGTTCGTGTCTCGATTTGAGCATCCGAAAGTACAGCGAGGTATTGAGGTGTAAATATTGGATTTTCGACGATTCGTCGACATTGAATTACGTGTTTCCGAGAACGGTGGTTTCTCGTGATTTGATTTGAATTGTCGAGTTATGATTTTGAAAAAAGGATTTTGTGATTATTCAGGGGTTCGTGATCGTTTGTTTGGCGAGAGATTTTCCGCCGGATCACGGGTTAACGCGAACTGCGTTACGGTAGTCTGTGAGTGGACAATTTCTTTTCACGGATTGATTGCGAGTATTTTATATATGATTTACGAACTTGAGCATGCAGTTGATCATGATTTTTACGAGCATGTGTTTACGATTATGCTTATACGAATATACGTATACGAATATATATATATATACGTACATATTATGTTTTATGCATGTGCATGGAAAGGATTTATGATTTGGTTTACACAGAGTACAGTCTCAGTATATGTTGTGGTATCGATACACATTGGCTTCACGGCTGATCCCCGAGTACGCTCCGTGGGGGGGACAGATATCCTGACCCGAGGCCTTTCTGGCTAGGAATCACGTGTGGGTCTGGGATCCCGTGATTCAGACTGTGCTATCGCGTGGTAGTCCATGAGAGATTCCGCGGTATATTTACGTTGCATGCTCTGTACATGGGTGGTAGTCAGCGTCTCCTCACGTACCATCACTACAAGAAAACTACACCTAGACCACGGACCATTTCCGTCGTCTAGGTACAGTTTTCCGTCGTCTAAGTACTTGGACGATGGAATCTCCGTCGTCCAAGGTCCGTGCTCCAAGTGCTGTCGTCCAAGAACCTGGACGACAGAGACTTAGAGTTTCCGTCGTCCAAGTTCACTTGGACCGCGGACATTATCCATGGCCCATGTATGCACCTGGACGACGGAAACTCTAAGTCTCCGTCGTCCAGGTGACTACATGGGCCACGGAGATTGCTCGTTTCTCCGTGGCCCAGGTGTTCACCTGGACGACGGAGAATTAGTTCTCCGTCATCTAGGTGAACACCTGGGCCACGGAGAAACGAGCATTCTCCGTGGCCCATGTAGTCACCTAGATGACGGAGAACTAATTCTCCATCGTCCAGGTGAACACCTGGGCCACGGAGAATGGCAGGGTTTAGGGATTAGGGGTTAGGGGTTAGGGATTTAGGGTTAGGTTTAGGGTTTGTGTACCTGGACGACGGAGAACATAATCTCCGTCGTCCAAGTGAATATTTAATTTAAAAATAAATAAATTGAAATTAAATATTATTAATTTAATTTATTATTAATTTAATTTAAATAATGAAAAATAGTCGAAAATTATTAATTAAACTAAATTTTTAATATTAATTAATGTATTAATTAAATAATTAATTAATTTGTACATATATACACATCCAAATTAAAAACCCAGAAAAATTATATAATATTGTTCGGAACTCGGAAATAAAGAAACGCGATAATTAACTAGCTAGCTAATACACTGGAGGAGCAGATGCGCCGCCGAGTCCTCCGCCTCCAGCCGGGTCGTTGTCGTCGGGGTGTGGGTCCGGAGGAGGTTGACATACTTCTCGATTTTGTTGCATGAGGGCGATGAGTTGGGCTATTTGTGCTTGTTGTTCGTCAAGTCTTTGCCGCATTGACTCATTCTCCTCTCGTGCCAGTCGAGCCTCTTGAATGGCTGCTTCGACGGCCGCAGCCTGACTCCTTCTCCGCTGCCCCGAACCTCCCGTAGATGATGAGCCGGAGGTCGTCGACAAATCTCGTACCACCCTAGGCCCAAAGTGTCTAACCTCCTTGCTAGCTCTACGACCGTAGACCTCATCCGCGATTGCAATTTGGCTCTCTAAGGATAGAGGAGGCAGGTCTTCCGGCGGCACATCTAGGAACGCAAGCCGAGTGTTAGCCAACTCTTCATACGCACGCTCTATCGCCCTTGCCAACAAAAGAATAATTAATTTATTATAATGAAATCATATTTAAATAATAATTACTATAATTAAAAGCACATATATATATATCACTTACGCCGCATTGACTCGCTTCATTATCGAGCCCTGGCGTCACGTACGCGCTTACGCTTGCATCAAGATAAGGGTGTTTGGAGCCCTTATCCTTGTGCTCCTTGGCTATTTGAATGAACTGCTTGGCGCCGGTAGTATGGTGTTTCTCCTTCTTCCCCCGGTTGGCTTTGTTGACACCGGAGAATTTCTGTTACACAACATAATTAAATCATTAAAAAATGAATAACTACAATTTAAATAATTCAATTATCTTAATTGAAATAAAAAAAATAAATTAATACCTTAAATTGTTCATCGGCAAAGTGGTTACACAACCACTCCCACTCATCTTCTCTCTCCCCTTGCAGCTCTACCGGGGGAGGCACGGGACCGACATCTTGGAAGTACTTATGGAGCTTGTACTTCCAATCTTTGTAGATGGAGTTGGCAGTTTGGTTGATATGCCTTAACATAGCCGGTGTCGGATCCACGTCAAATTGTTCCTATCAAAAATAAATAGAAAATTATAATCGTATATATTATGAAATTTTAGGCCGAGATTAATAATATTATATAATAACTAAATTGGACGTATTACATACCGAAAGATCTTTGAAGACTTTCGCCTTCTCATGATCCGGCGCCTCCTTCCAAGTAGGGGCAGTGATACGAACCCGGTTACGGATGATTGACCCTATCCCATGCGTCGAGAGACTTGCTAGCTGAGCTGTGGGAGGGCCACCGGTGAATTCGTCGTACGGCAAGTCGATCTTTTTACCGGTCGCCTTGCAAATACGCTCCGCTTTGCCCCCTTTAACGAGACCCCGAGTCCTTTTCGGTTCCGGGTCAGTGGGGGCCCTCATTTGCCTACGGCGGGCGCTGTACATGATTGATTCGGCGGTCGAGGACGCCTGAGTACTTCCCGTTGAACCGGTACCGGGCATCGGAGATTGGAAGGGGTCGACGTCATCACCGCTCGAGATGAATGGGGGAGCGGGAATTTCCCCAGAGGGCGCTACGGACGGACTAGATGATCCGTCCGGATTAAGAGCGTCGTTGCCCTCCTGTTGAACCCAACCGACTTGGGCCGCCAACATTCGGAGCATGGCATCTTCTGCCTCCTGTTAGGATTTCTTCTTGCCGGATGTCGTCTTTGGCGGAGCCATTTAAACCTAAGAGTACGGTGTTAAAATACCTACTTACCATAATAATTACAACTTATTACAATAATTTACGCTAATTAATTAAGTACGTTTAAGATTTAAATAGAGTACACTAGCTTGGCATTTTCGGTCGTTCAATGGACGTGCGACCCGCGCGATAAAGTGTAAATTTTCAATTAATCAGCCTTGGTTAAATCGAAAAACATGGCCAGTTAGGGATAGAGATAACGCGAGAGGCATGACTTATTTCGACAAAAGTCTTTCTTAGTCCAAATCCTGTCACCAGTCATAACCCGTTTCTAGACACCATGTCCGACATTCGGCTAATTTTTCGAAAATTTACACTCCCTCAAGTCCTTTGCAAACTCCGCCCTCAACCTCGTGTCCATAACTTCACTTAGGTTATGGTGTGCGGTGATGAAATCCACACATCACGAGGGGTTAAGGAGATAAGCTAGGAAAAGAGGCGCCATCTATTCCAAAGAGTGCAACTTAATAAACCAAGCCTATGTACTAAATTTAAATCGAACACGTACTAATAATAAATTTAATCTCATATTTATTTAATCATGCAACTAATTAATAAATAATTACAATAATATTTATTCATTTCAGAAATTATCAAGTAATTACAATTATTCATTTAATTATTATTAATAACAATAATTTACATTTAATTAATTAATAACAATATGTAATCATTTATTTAATTAATAAAAATAATTAATCTAAATATAATTAATAACAATAAATTTACAATTATTCATTTAATTAGTATTAATAACAATAATTAATTAATAACATTACAATAATCATTTAAGAAATATTTAAAACTAATTAATTAAATAAAAATTATTTTAATAAGGGAAAAATAGAAATTTACCGAATCGGAGTTTTTCGGGAAAATCGCCGGAGTTGTGTCGTCGGAGAGGAGGAACCACGCCGGAAAAAATGTCGTCGGAGCGTCGCCGGAGGAGAATCGCCGGAATGAGAGAGAGAGAGAGAGGAGATGGAGGAGAGAAAGTTGTAAGGGATGAGGAAAAGAAGATGAGGCTCGGCCTATATATAGGCTTTCACTTAGACGACGGAGCACTATTCTCCGTCGTCTAAGTGCACTTGGACGACGGAAACAGTGTTTTCCGTCGTCTAAGTGAAAGGTTAAAATGTTTCGAAGCGGCGCGTAATTAATGGGCGGGACATTTCACCCGCCATAAATTTGGACTTAGACGACGGAGAATTGATTCTCCGTCGTCTAAGTGGAAATTCAAGCGGCGCCAAAAATTGAGGCGGTAAAACGAACCGCCATGATTTTTGACTTGGACGACGGATATTGACGTTCTCCGTCGTCCAGGTTATCACCTGGACGACGGACAACCACATATCCGTCGTCCAGGTGAAAAATTCATTGGAAAAAAAAGAAATAAATAATCGAACCGCCATGGTAAATTGAACCTGGACGACGGAGAAGGACGTTTTCCGTCGTCCGGGTGTTCACCTGGACGACGGATAAAGTCATTCTCTGTCGTCCAGGTTCAATTTACGTAAAAAAAAGTTTAAAATTAATTCGCTAGGAATTTAGCGATCTGTCATTGGAGTGAAATAGCCGTCCAATATCGATGAACGTTTCGTATATATGAACAGTTAAATTTGAACCGACGAATAGATTTTCGTTTTGAAAGTTGTTAAGTATCGACTAATCCTTACGACTTAAGTGTTCATGAGTAGAGGCTCATTTGCAACAGAGTATTAACGAAATTAAATTTGGACAAAACAACCGTTGGATATGTTCGTCGTAACATAATATATAATTGTCTTCAAAGGACCATAAATTAATAAGTTTGGGAAGGGTTTGATCGGCACAGTCAACCGCAAAACCGATAATTTCACAAACCGGAAACGTGGATACAAGGCATTTCGCAACTCCGATTTTCGTGGCATCGAAGCTCACACACCAAGAATTGTTTACTCTAAAGTCTTGATGAAAAGGAAATGCATTGGAAGAAGGTCTAGATGGTCGTTGTCTTAGAAAAAATTACGATATCTGCACCTGGACGACGGAGAATGACGTTCTCCGTCGTCTAGGTGTATAGACCCTGAATTCAGGGGTTAGGGCCTTAGGGTTTAGGGTTTAGGGTTTGTAAACTTGGACGACGGAGAATGTGTATATCCGTCGTCCTAGTGTGTACCTGGACGACGGATAATGACCATTCTCCGTCGTCCAAGTTCAAAACCCCGAATTCAGGGGTTAGGGCCTTAGGGTTTACGGTTTAGGTCGTCCCCGGTCATTTGTGTGTCCGATCAATTTATTCTGATTCAAAAATATAATTAAAAAATTGATCGATCGATTGATCCGAACTGCTTGATTTAGGGTCCAGGATTTAGCTAGGGTACGTTTTATATGAGATTGAGATTTGGCGACAACCTGCAATTAATTTCTCCGTTGTCCAGGATATATAATTCGGATTAATTTCTTACCGTAAACCGGCATCGATCATATATATATTACAATAATTACAGTAATTAATTACCAATTAATCTCCCTCGTCGTATGACCGTACTCTTCGTCATAATCATCATCGTCCTCATCCCCGTTAGACGACGGCTCATCCTCGTCATCGTACTCAACATCGTCCGACGAATAATCTGAGTCCTCGTCCGCGTCCTCTTCTAGCTCGTCTTCTTCATCTACCTCATCGATAATCTCATCTTCAGTTAGATCTGTACAACCATCAGGCTTGGGTAACCGTTCACCATCTTGAACCAGGTCCATTATATCGGAGCAGACCATAGAAATATTAAGCTCTTGATAGGCAGGAATGTCTCTTTCTGGTTCAGCAGCATCTTCAGTCGTCGCCGGTGTCCCTTCAATTGTCTCTGTATTCCATATTCCTCGGTGAGAGATATGGTTCACTATTTTCCACCCTTCACCGGCTTTCGGATCGTCGAGATAGAACACCTGCCGAACTAAGGTGGCGAGAGCGAAAGGCTCATCCTCATACCAGTGCGAGTTTGTATCGACTGATAATAGTCCCAGGTCATCCTTTGTACGCTTAAACCATCTGCACTTGAATAGGAAAACGTTGACATCATTCCCGTAACATAGCTGAACCACGTATACAATAGCCCCGTAATATAGATCATTGTCTTTCCCAACCGCTACCCCACTGTTTTGTGTTCTTCTTCCTTCGTCTCGGGCCAATGAATGGAACTTTACACCGTTCACAAAACATCCGGGATAAATATAGTGTTTAACCGGCTTCCCTGCTAGCAAGTGCTTTGGCCATGACCACCACCCGCCGTGGTTATCAGATTTTTGCAGATCAATCATCTGCGAAAAAGGGCAAATTAATATAAGGGTTTACTTTCTACAAACAGGAGCGATATGTATTTAAATAATTAATACCGAGACGTACGTACGTACCCATTAGAAGAAATAATCGGGAAACTTCTTCTTAACCATTTTCTCAATCCACGCCGAACTCTTGTTTTGATTTAACGCTTGAAGCCTCTCCCTGTATGACAACATGTACGGCTCAACTTCGTCATAGTCTCGCAACACTACCCAATGTGCCTCAATAAGTTCTTCCCATACTCCTCTAAACGGTCGGACGACATTGGTGACGACAGAAAGATTGATGCGGGCACTGCGATCGGAGGCAGTGGGAGGGGGTGGATCTTTGAGGTACCTGTTGCAGTAAGTAACACACTCATGCATTAGGTATGTCTCTGCTATAGAGCCATCCGGAGCCAACCTGTTTTTGACGAATGACTTATACTGTCCAAGCTGTCTACAAAATCAAACGTACACATTACATAAGTACATATAGCTAGCTAGTATATATATAATCTCCAGTGGAACAAATAAATTAATTAGTTGTACGTACCTTTCTTGAGGATACATCCAAGTGTACTGGACCGGACCAGAAATCAGCACCTGCTCGGGCAGGTGGATCATTAGGTGAATCATGATGTCAAAGAAAGCAGGGGGGAAAATCCTCTCTAGTTTGCAAATGATGTGCACAATTTGTTGTTGCAATTCCACCACATCTGACTTCTTTAATTCTCTGGCGCATAACCTCTGCCACCACCTGCACAATGCTACTATTGGTTCTACGACGTCCCGAGGCAAGTATGGTCGAATTACCACTGGAATCAGACGTTGCAGCATAACGTGATAGTCATGTGTCTTTAGACCAACAAACTTGTGTTGCACCTCGTCCACTGCTCCAGTTATAGTAGCTGCATACGTAGCCGGATAACGAACGCCCTTAAACCAATGAAATACAGAACGTCTAAGCGTCGGCTTCACTGTGTATGGTGCATCTGGCATCTTGTTGTACACTCCTTTCTTATCCCTCCTCAACCACAAGGGACGACGTAGATTCATTGATTCCAAATCTTTGCGCGCTTTGGGAGTATCTTTAGTCTTGAACTTAATACCGAGAATTGTTCCCACCACGCTGTCGCACACATTCTTTTCTATGTGCATCGCGTCCAAGTTGTTCCTCAACTTCAACTTCGACCAGTAAGGGAGTTCAAAGAATATACTCTTGTGATCCCAATAGCTCAGATCATGTGGAGGAATTGGATTGCATTTCTTTACATCCGCGTCATTGCTCAACACACCAAAGTCGAAATAGCTCAACCTCTCTAAAATCTCTTCGCCCGACCAACTACGGGGTTTAGGATTGTTCTCTACCGTACCGTCGAAATGAGCTTCATCCTGTCGCTACGGGTGGTCGTGAGGAAGCCATCTACGGTGACCCAAGTAACACACCTTCCCCGCGTGCCAACTAGAGTTCACGTCGTCCAAACATATAGGACATCCATTATATCCTTTTGTCCTGCAGGCTGCCAACATCCCATAAGCTAGAAAATCGCTGATCGTCCACATTACGGCAGCCCTTATCGTGAACATCGTGTCAGTGAATTTGTCATAAGTTGGGACTCCATTTTCCCACAACAGTTTCAGCTCGTCGATCAAAGGTCTGAGGTAGACATCTAAGCACTTCGATGGAGATTTAGGACCTGGAATTAGTATGGTAAGGAAATTAAATTCCTTGTTCATGCACATCCACGGAGGCAAGTTGTACGGCATCAGAATAACTGGCCAAGTGCTGACGGCGGAGCTATTACTTCCCCAAGGATTGAATCCGTCTGTAGATAGGCCGAGTCTAACATTTCTAACCTCTGAAGCAAAGTCTCCAAATTCTCTGTCGAAATGTTTGAAACCCTCCCCGTCCGCGGCGTGTCGCAGGACATCGTCATCTATTCGCTTTTCTGCGTACCATCGCATCGTCTCTGCTGTGTGTAGAGACATGTATAGGCGCTGCAATCTGGGAATCAAGGGAAAATATCGAACAACTTTCACAGGAATTCTCTTTTTCGTACTCTTTCTATTCAACTGGAATCTGCACTGGCCACATATGGGACAATAGTCCAACTCTTTATACTCTTTGTAAAATAGCACACAATCATTCAGACATGCGTCAATTATCCTGTACTTTAGGCCGAGGCTGCTCAGGATATTTCTAACCTTATAATGAGATTTAGGAAGATTGTGATCATCAGGGAGCAACTTACATATTTGCTCCTGAATTTCATCAAAAGCACTCACTGACATTTTGTGCTTCACTTTTATCTTCATTTGCTCCATCACATATTGCAACACATTCTCTCGACATCCAGGGAACACCGGGGTCTGCGCTTCAAGTAGTATCCGGTTGTACTTTTCCATCTCACTGGTGTCAGTGGCCAAGCTAGCTGCGGGGAATGTGTCATCATGCTCATTAGTGGTACTGTAACCTCCGTCTTGGTGTTGGTGTCCACTATGACTATTCCCGGAAACGCATCATGGACCAAATCTGCAGTTGGGTTGCAAGCTGGGGGTCCGGCACCACTGCCGCTGGATGAGGCACCATGGTAACTGTACCCTGAGCTGCAGTCTGCTGCGCTGAACTCTACTGCTTCACCATGCTCGCTCCATGTAGTGTAACTCCACATCATACCATTTTCGTACAGGTGTTGCACCATAACATTAACCTCCGCATACTGACAATTAAGACATTTCTGACACGGACACCTGAAACGTTTCTTTTCCTGACCATGTTCTATCGCAAAATTCACAAATTCGCTAATTCCATCCATATACCGGACATCACATCTATTCTTCAACTTCATCCAACTCTTGTCCATACTGCTACAAAATATTATAATTAATTAATTATTACATATATATATATATTTGTCCATTAATTTACGCTTAATTATACGATCCATCAATTACCTACGTACGTACGTAATTTAATCGATCTGTACATATATATATATATAGCTAACATCCTTGCATGTATGTACGTACGTTTTCACTAAATATATATTAATTAAGCAAATTTTAACTGCGTACGTACGTACCTGCTGGCCTTCTCGATATCTGTACGTTAATTAAGCTACCTAGCTAGTCAGCGGAGATCCCTTATCGATCCTGATTCTTCTCGGCCTAGCTAGCTTCTAGCTACCTAACTCCCTTCTCCTTCTCCCTTCTCCTTCAATTCTTCTTCAATTGGAATCATGAAGAGATCGAGGCTAGGAATGAATTCGATCAGTTTGGCATCGGGCTTATATAATGCTTCACTTAGACGACGGAGGTGTCGGTACGTCGTCTAAGTGGAAGTACGTTTCGTATACTCGGACGACGGCGTGTCGGTCCGTCCTCCAGGTAATCACCTGGACGACGGAGAATACCATCTCCGTCGTCCAGGTGATCACCTGGAGGACGGACAAGACTCCGAGGTCCAGGTGATCACCTGGACGACGGAGAATATCATCTCCGTCGTCCAGGTGATCACCTGGACCTCGGAAAAGACTCCGTGGTCCAGGTGACCACCTGGACGACGGAGATGGTATTCTCCGTCGTCCAGGTGGTACTTGGACCACGAAGTATTTTCCGTGGTCTAGGTGTCACTTGGACCACCGAACAATTACGTTTCCGTGGTCTAAGTGCTGTTTTCTTGTAGTGGATGCTGATTTTCCTTATTCTACCGCTCAAGAGATTATTGACGATGATGAAGTGGAACCTCACTCAGTTGCTGAATGTCAACGGATAACGGATTTGCCGAAGTGGAAAGAGGCAATGCAGGATGAGCACGACTGTTACAACCCGTACCAAAATCACGCACTTATCAAACCACGTTACACGTTATCGCAGAATTAGTCACGTTATTAAAGTTGTTAACGAATTTTTCTCATGGAGAGAATTTGACTTGACTTTCTTCGCGAGAGTTGTAGAGAATTTAATTTTGAGCTTGTAGAAATTTTCGGGAAATTTATCGGATAAGCGAGCTATTTTTAATGTTTATCGGAAGTTAGTGGGAATAATTATGTGACGACCCAGAACAGAATCAGTATGAGAAATCAGCTTAATTCGCGAGTTAGCTTATCATCGTAGATTTTCGATAATAGATTTACTCGCCATGTTTGATAACGACTAAATCATTGACTGAGAATTGGAGCTGAGTTTCTTCTCGAGAGTTGTTGTACGTGTCATTTTGAGTTCGTGGGTGGTTCCGGATCATTATTTGGACGACCGAGGAATAAATTATGAATATTTGAAGTTTCGACGTAATCGGGTTTAAAAGGCAGTCTTCTTAACGACTAAATTACCGAACGAGAATTTGGTTTCGGCTTCTTCACGGAAGATGTTAAGAATTTAATTTCGAGCTCGTGGGAACTTTCGGAGCATTATTCCGAGTTACGAATATTATGTTGTGAATATTTCCGATTGTTGATTATTTAGTCGGTTAAACATGTGTTGGTTTGAACCGTTGACTTTTTATCGGATTTGTCGATGTAATTGACTTCAGGTGATAATTGAAGAATACGTCGAGTTGAGTTTGTTGCCGCGAGAATTATTGGAATCGGAATTATGACGTGAAAGTTACGTGTGTTTGAAGTTTATCGCAAAATTAAATATGGGGGTTCCTTAAATGGCAAGTATTTAAATTGGGTTTCCAAAACAGGCAAGTCAACTATTCAATTATGGCGTTGACTCGGTCAACACGGAGGAGAAGAAGGTGCGCGACGGTGCTTCGGCTTGCCGGCGGTGATGCTCTTTCCGGCCACCCTAAGGCACGGGGTTGGCCTTGTTCGACGCGCCTCGGTCCCCTTGTGGCATCTCCGGTCACCGTCGACGGCCTGGGTCGCCGGAAAGGGGGTGTCTTTCCGGTTAAAGTTTGTGAAAATTGGGGGTTTTGGTTGATTTCAATTCCGGCCGAATTGAGCTGAAACAAGTAGTGGGCTTTGAAGCTCTCCTCACCATGATTCTAACCATGCAAGTATGGAGTTCTAATTTTGATTGTGTATGGAGAATTCTTGATTTGAAATTTGTGAGACAATTCGGGTTTTCATGAAATTGACCTAGTTAGAGTGCGAATTGGCCTTCGGTACAGTTGTGAAAGTTGCTCAGTGGGAGATTTGGAATGGAATAAAGGTTGCTCCGCTGGGAAAATTTCAGTTCGGGTTGCGCCGCCGGCGCCGACGGTGGTCAACAGCGGTCAACGGTCAACAGTTTGACTTTTTGGAGTTTTCGACAAGTTGCATGTCATTTCACTCGAAATCGCGCCCCGATCGCAGTGGGGAGGTTCGTTTTTCAAATTGAGCATCCGAAATTAAAGTGAGGTATTGAGGTGTGATTATCGGATTTTCAACGATTCGTCGACATTGAATTATGTGTTTCCGAGAACGGTTGTTTCTCGTGATTTGATTTGAGTTGTCGAGTTATGTTTGTGAGAAATGAACTTTGTGATTATTCAGGGGTTCATGATCGTTCGTTTGGCGAGGGACTTTCCGCCGGATCACGGGTTAACGCGAACTGCGTTACACTAGTCTGTGAGTGAATAATTTCTTTTCACGGATTGATTGCGAGTCTTTTATATACGTTTTACGAATTTGAGCATGCAGTATGATCATGGTTTTGTGAGCATGAGATTGCATATGAAATTACGTTTATCATGAGCATGTGTTATACGATTATGCTTATGTCAGTATATATTACGTATATGTATTTATATATACTGCTTTATGCATTTGCATCGACTTGTTTACGATTTGGTTTACACAGAGTACAGGTTCAGTTACTTTGTTATATCGATACACTTGCCTCTCAGCTTATCCCCGATGGAGGCCTACCAGGAGGGGCAGTACCCCGACCTGACCGGCGAGGGGCAGTTCCCCGGAACCGAGGCCTTTCTGGCTAGAATCACGTGTGGGCTAGAGATCCCGTGGTTCTGACTGTACTAGCACGGATGTGTCCACGAGTGACCCCGTGAGATTTTTATGCATGCTCTATACGCGTGAGGAGTTAGAGTCTCCCTCGTGTACCATTTGATTATTTATGCATTCCGACTCGCATATGTTTGTATAACATATATTAATTGGCGAAAGACATTTATTTTCGTCCACTCACTCTAACAGTTTTCATGTCTTTCCCCTGGGCTTTTCGGTTTCCGTGCCCAGTTTGCAGTTCGGACTCTGGTGTCGCACGTCGTGGTTAGAGGCATAGTGCTCGAGCTACCTTATTTCTTCCAGTAGGTTTATTGTTCTACCTACTGTGGTATACTTATATGATTATATGTTAGAGGTCGCTCTGGGTATTCTGTTGTATATTTTATACGATTTTACTCCGGATTTCAGTAAAGTACAGATTATTTATTACTTTACATTATTGTTGATATATTGAGAAATCCGGATGGGATTGGTGCCCACTGTTTAATTTTTGTGGCATAGGATGAAGTGTATTTTTCGCGTGAAGGTAATGGTAATTCTACGTTAGTAATGAAACTCTACCAAAATTTCTATGGTTTTTGTTGGTTCTCGTTTTCAGAAGGGGTTCGATTCCGATTTGGGCAACTGAATCGGGGTTGGGTCCTTTCAGCTTGGTATCAGAGCATTAGGTTATAGGTTCTGTAGACTTCTGTAGTCGTGTTTACTAAGGATATTTGAGAATGTACAGCATGTCTGGAGTAGTGACCCGACCGGCCGGCGGATATTCATCAATACTTCGGGTGTTAAATGCTTTCAAATATTTGAAGTTCCATGATTACGTTCTACTTGTTGTGAACGATGTTTTATTCATTAGGATGCCTCCTTGACGTGCTTTCCGTGTCTGTACGGTTGTGGATCCTATTGAGGATCAATCGACGCGTGAGTTCCCAGAGGATTGTGGGTTTGGATAATAATTCTGAGTTCAAAAAATTGTGTGGCACGGTTTGCCTGGTTGTGTGTGTATGAGCGTCTACATGTTGCCTTAGAGCTGAGAATTGTTGCAGTTGATGTCTGCCTGAGTCAAATCATTGTATTTGGTGGGCTGATATTGTGTGAGTTCCTGTTGTGACTCTATGGCCTACATTCAGGGTGATGTTTATACGGTAATGGTTTTATCAGGCTACCCAGCAATCGAATGTGGAGTGTTTACCCACCTGAGGCAGAGATGCATTGTCCACATGTTTATCCCTATTTGCACGAGTTATGTGGCTTCAGAGGAAGCAATGCACGAGGTTCGAGATGAGTTTGAACCTGAGCATCAGAGGGATTTTGATTGTTATGCCTCGAGACAACCGTGAGGAGCTTAGTGTGCTGCACTCAGTGGCGAGGCTGTCGAGAAGGAAAGGTGTACGCGGTTTTCGATGTGATGGTTTGAGGAAAGTGGACTTAGTCGAGATTTTGATGAGGTTGAGTTTCGACACTTCGGGATCAGTGACTTCATCAGGCTGTGGTCTTTTCGATTATGTTGAGGGTCATCAGATTAAGCAGAGGATCCGTTTGGTGATGGTGGAGATCACAGGGTAGAGGACTTGCTCCTATGGCATGAGTTTGGGTGATCCTTTCACGCAGCAGGTGTTGCGATGACTTGTGTTCGGGGAGCACTTTCGGTTGCTATTGTGGTGGCCAGGATGGTCACGTTATGAGGGAGCGCCCTCAGCCAGTTGTTCTAGCGGTTCGACAGCTCAGAGTTTGCGAGGGGATCCTCATGTTGTTCCTAAAGTTTGACCATTGTACCCTTTTGATGAGTTATCAGCAAGTCGCAATTGATGTGGGCGGCTAGTTGGGCATGTTGGAGTTTATGCCATGACCTTGTATGAGGATGGAGTTTCTCCGAGGTTGTTGTTGCTTGATATCCATGGCTATTGTACCTGCATCTCCACTTCCGAGTTTTTGGAGAGTATTGTATCTATCCGGAGGTTGCGAGATCCTTGTTGGAGGATATGGCTTAGCCACGGATCTGTTATAGCTGGACATTGTGGTTTTGGTGTGATTGTGAGTATGGACTTACTGACGATGCATTTGGCTGTGTTCAAGTGCCTCGAGAAGGAGGTTATGTTTCAACGACCAGGTTTTCCCGAGATACTGTTTCGTGGTGATGGTCGAGCGGATGGTGGAAACGAGTTATGTTGTTTGCTTAGCTCATGTTATGGATATTACGGTTGCTGTGCCCGACATTAGCGACATTGAGGTGGTTCCCGAGTTTCAGGTGTGTTCCGGGGGAGTTACCAGGTGTTCCTCCAGTTCGGGAGACCGACTACACCATTGAGCTTGTACTGGGCGTTGGACTCATGTTACCGGCATCTTATCGTTCGATACTAGTGGAGTTGATGGAGCTATAGGTTCGACTCCAGGAGTTGCTGGAGGAGGTTTCAGGAGATTTCATGTGACCCCGCGTATTTGCGTGGTATACTCTTGCATTGTTTGTGCGGATGTTGGATGGTTCGACGAGGTGGTGCATTGACTACCGGAAGCCTGATTCGCTTCAGAGGAGAGCGAGTATCCTCCGCTTCGGATTGATGATTGGTTTGATCAGCTCGCGAGAGCTTCAGTCTTTTCGAAGATTGATTTCGGGTCCGGATACCATCAGTTGTGGTTGATGAGTCAGATGTGGTTTGGACAGCTTTCGGATCTCGGTGCGAGCATTAGGAGTTCTTGGTCACGCCACTGATTGACCAATGCCCCGTAGTTTTTACCAACTTGATGGGCCAGGTGTTCAGACGATTTCTGGACGAGTTTACGGTCATGTTTGTCGGCAACATCCTGATTTACTTCAGGAGTGTGGACCAGCACCTGAAGCAATTGCGAGCGGTTTTGCGGCCCTTACGAGATGATCAGTTGTTGGCAAGTTCAGCTAGTGTGAGGTTTGGCTGGTTAGCATGAAGGTTTTGGGCCACGTGATGTCAGCCGAGAGAGTGGCGTGGATCCTGACCAGTTAGAAGCCGTGTTGATTTGGAGTTGACCTACCATTGTACCAGAGATCGGGAGTCTCTTGGGTTTGGCAGGCTATTACCGACGGCTTGTGCAGGATTTTCCCGGATTGCCACTTCACTTTCCGGATTGACGAAAAAGGTGTCAAGTTCGAGTGGTTCGATGCACGCGAGGAGAGTTACTTACTCCTGCAGGATGGTTGACCGTTGCTTCGGTTTTGACCTTACCTGACGATCGTGGTGAGTTCGTGGTTTACGGCAATATATCGAGGTTTGAATTTGGTTGTGTTTTGATGCTGTGTAGCAGAGCGGTGACTCATGATTTCAGGCAGCGGAAACTTTATGGGGCTACGTATCCTATGTATGATTTGGGTGTAGCTATCTTTATGTTAGCATCGAAGAGTTCGAGACACTACGGCTACGGTGTGCAGTACGGTGTAGGATGTACACTGATCACTTGAGTTTTATCCACTTGTATTTTCGGCCAGATTTGGGCTTTAGGCAATGTAGATGTCTGGAGTGGACTAACGACTATGGCTGCACCTTTGAGTTTGTTCGAGAAAGGTTAGTGGTTGAACTTTGACTATCCATCTGGGATATTGTTGCTGATGCATTCAATTGGAAGTCGGAAGCTTCGGTGTTTCATGTGTGTGTGTAGCTCGAGTTTCCGTGTTAGCCGAGTTGCGAGCTATGGGAGTTGAGTTCGAGTGTGATGATGTTGAGGCTCGTTGTTTTGCGTGCGTTGGCACTGGTGGTACGAGAATGTATCAAATACTCCGAGTTTACTACTCGTGACGCAACGTGAAGAGCAATGTAGCAACATGTGTGTTCAGATGCCACATTTGTCGGCAGGCGATGGCTAGGAGGCGGAGACTGATATACGCATTTTATGCTCGTTTCTTAACGCATTTCCCTTTATGTTTAGCTATGTTATTATCTTAGTTTTTATGTTTTCCTTATTTAATTTGTTATTTTGAAGATATTTACGGTGGAGATTAATAACGACGCAATTCGGAGGAATTTCGGCGATTTTGCGATTTTGGACCTCCGAAAATGGGCCGGCCCAAAAAGCAAATTATGGGCCCATTTCTCAAAGTTTGTTTTGGCCCAAAAACCAGCCCAAGCCCATTAATTTTGGCATGGAAGCCTTTTGGTGAAGTTGAAAAGTCAACAATATCAAGCTTTGTGACTCATTTTAGTGACTAAGCTTTGTGATCATCACAAAAGATGACTTGCCATGGTGACTCTTGCTTAGGGTTTATAAATGGTGACTTGCATGGTGACTCTTGCTTAGGGTTCACAAATGATGATCACACTTGGTGACTAAGGGGATGACTTGCATGGTGACTCTTGCTTGCATTAAATGGAGGGAGGCAAGGTGGAAGAGAGAAGGCAAGCATTCCTTGCCTATAAATACCAAGGAGGCTGAACATAATTAAATCATCTCTCATTTTACGAGCAAAAACTCTACACAAATACTCCTCCACCATAAACACTTCAAGGATTCTCAAGCAAAGCCGAAGCACATCTTCTCCATCCAAGCCGAAGCAATCCTCCTCCATCCAACACAATACGCTAAGTCCCTTGTGAAGGAAATCCATCTCCACCGTAGATCATCAAGCATTCAAGACAAAAAGTGTAACCATGATCTTCACTTTCATTTCTTTTGCTTTGTATTTGAACCCTTGGATGTATTGGAATACTTTTATGTATCAAATGAAGAACAAGTTTAGATTTGTGTTTTATGTTCTTAAACCGATTTATAAATTGCATGTGTTTATGATTTCTAGCCTTTTATGCATGTTTGATACAATCTTAAAGCTTCGAAAGCATGTGTTAGATAATACGCTAAGTCCCTCTCTTTCGCATGTTTCGATGATCGTATGTTGTTTAGGATGTTTATACGCTAAGTTGCATTCCTACGCAATTATTAAGCATGTGTATTTAGTTAGAAGTTATGAATTTCGTAACTTACAAAAAGGTTTGATGCATGAAAATGGTAGGTTAATAAGATGAGATGATCACTTGTAATTAGTAGTATAACTTCTTATTTTTTTGTAAGCATAATTAGACTTTGAAGTTTCTTGATTGTTAACACTTGTCTATGAGTAAAACATGTTAGATGCTTAAGAGTTTTAGTTGTGTTTGCATGTTTTTGTACTTTAATTTCGTAGATTAAACAACCAACTTCCAATCCCCCCAAACATTTAGATTTCAGCTTATTAACGAAACCATGCATGCGCCCTTAATTCCCCGGATAAAGAACGATCCCTACTCGCCAATATTACAAATGACAAAAGAAGGGTTTAAATTGCAATGCGCGTAATCTGTGTTTTTAAGTTAACGTGAATGCATGTTTTGCTCGTATCAATTTTTGGCGCCGTTGCCGGGGAGTTAGAATGTTTTTGTATGATTTCGTTGTACATTTGTGATTAAAAGCATGTCTAAATTTTCGAAGTACATACTTGTTCATTCTTGTTTATACTTAAAGAAATTTACATACATGTTTACAATGCATACTTTTACTTAGACGAATTTATTTATACTTAGTTTTTACACTTGCATAATTTATTTTCATGTTAAAGGATAGTCTTTGATTTAATTTGAGTACTAGCACTTAGTTATTAAATAAATCTCTATGGAATAGGTGGTGCCTCTTTTGTTTGTCTATCTCCTTAACCCTTCGTGATGTGTGGATTTCATCACCACACGCCATAACCTAAGTGAAGTTATGGGCACGAGGTTGTGGGCGGAGTTTACAAACACTTGAGATTATATACTATCTCACAAATTTGGCTGATTGTTGGATATGGTGAATGGGTTTATGATTGGTGCCGGGTTTCGGATCTAAGCAATAGAACACCATTGGAGTATATACCGTAACTGGTTAGCCTCGGGGTGTCTCTAGGAACAACATTGGAGTATATACTCTTACGAGTAAGCCTCGGGTTGTTCTAAATATTAGTCCTTACCTCTCGCGTTATCTCTATTCCTACTAACCATTTCTAAACGTAACTAAGCTGAATTGTAGTCGGTATATATTTTCCCGCGGGCCGCACGTCCAAGAAATTTACCGAATGATCATTTCGCGTACTCTCTGTAAATCATAAGTGCATACGAATACGGATAAATACATGAACTTAATACGACATAATCCTTTAAATAGATGGTATATCGGATTATGCATGCTTAGACCTCCTGGAATCAGACTTCATCTTCGGATGAACGAGACCCATTGCACAGTCGAGAGCCTCTGCACCACGTACCATCGGGTCCAAAGGAAATAAATAAAACTTCGTCAAATTTGTGTGTTTAATTGTGCATTAAAAACTGTAAAGGACTAACAACCGTTACTTAGCTTGCATAACCTCTTTTTAGGCTTTATGATACTCGGATTTCACTACCGAGTACCCTAACCTAAGTGAAGTTAGGGACATAAGATCGAAGAAGAGGTCATTCTTTGCATTCATTTTTTTTAGCACGTAACTCGTGTGTTTTCTGCAGGTTCTAACGTTTTCTCTTATGCATGCACTCCATCTTTCACGTAGGATTGTTGTTTAATGCATTTTATTGAAAAAAAAATGTGTGGTGCATAAATTCGATGTGAATTATTGTTTGCTTGTATTTGAACTTTGTTTATATGTGTTCTAACTAAATTCTTAGGTTTAGCATTATATAGTGTTAATTTGTAGAAAACGTATGTTTTAAGTTTATTACATTCTTTTGCATAGCCCTAAAATTGATTAATTCATTTGCATTACTTAGTAAATTACACCTAGTGTCTTAACTATTATAAATTTTGTGTGTTTTAGTAGTTTTTAAGTATTTGTGAGTATTTATAGTATGTTTTGATAGTTTTACTATTTGTTATTGCTTTGTTTTCTAAATACGCCTTACGATTTTGGTTAGTATTTCTATATTCATCTCAAATTATTTGTTGATACTAACACTTGGTCTTTGGTGGATGCTCAGGCTAATGAATGTCCGATCAGAATCCTGGACCATCTAGAACAAAGTTTGAGGAGATCGCAGAGAGAATAGCGAGACTTAAAGCTCAAACTGACATCCTGGATCATCCCATCATCGAGGAAGTTTCCGAGTCTTCACATTCATCAACCGACCATACTTTAGCCTCATCAACCGACCACAATTCAGAAGCAGAAGCACAGCAAGTCAACATGGCCAATGCAGGACAATCTCTTCGCCAGTGCACATGCTCAACCGAATGGAGCAGCGGGCCTTCGAGCATTGCTTTTCCACAACCGGAGGAAAACATGAAGGATATCGAGCTAAAGAGTGGCTTCCTCCACCGACTACCCATTTTTCATGGACTTTCCAATGAAGATCCGAACAAGCATCTCAAACAATTCCAATTTGTTTGTAACAGCATGAAGCCATCTGATGCTGATACGGAGCTCTTCAAGCTGAAGGCATTTCCATTCACCCTAGTCGACAGGGCCGAGTCTTGGCTAATGGAACTACCGCCGAACCATATTACCTCATGGAAGCAACTTGCGGATATGTTCCTAGCGAAGTACTTCCCGGCCTCAAAGATCACCGTCTTGAGAAAGCAAATCACTGGCATCACACAGAAACCGGACGAGACCTTCGGCCAATACTACGACCGATTCAAAGTTTTGTGTGCCACTTGCCCATCGCATGGATTTTCCGAGACCAATCTCATGAATTACTTTTACGATGGTCTCAAGCCGATTGATAGGAAATTGCTGGATGCAGCAGCCACCGGTGCATTCATGGACTTAACCGAAACCGAAGCTAGAGCTCTTCTAGAGAATCGGGCGAATAATGATGCACAATATGGAATGTCCAACAGACGAGCAGTCGGTGAAGCGAGTTCTACAACCGACGCAGACGAAAAATACGACAAACTAGCTCATATGCTAGAGAAGGTTTTAGAACTCGAGACGAAAAGAGCGAAGGCAACTCAACGGCCTGTTTGTGGCATATGTCAAACATAAGGTCACCACAACGACCAGTGCCCTCAAGTGCCGGAACAAGCAAGCGAGCCGGAGCACGCTAACGCCATCGGCGGATATCAGGGAGGACAACGGTATAACAATTATAACAACTATGTCAACCGTGATCATCCGGGTTTTAGATGGAGCAGCAACGAGGGAACTTTGAACCCTCCAGCACCTCAACAAAGCTACCAACGCCCTTCATATCAACCAAGGCCACCGATGCAGCATGGTTCGTCTTCGCAATCCTTCACCAACCCGGATTACGACAAGATGTTGTCGCAACTTTCGGCCTCCACACAAGTTCTCCTCGACGGACAATCGAAGACAAAGGAGACACTTGACTCACATGGCCGCGACATCACCGAAGTGAAGAAGCAGCTTGGCCAGCTTGTTGATTTCATGGGCCAAATCAAGGAAACCGGTCGGCTTCCACCTCAAACCACTCCTAATCAAAGAAACGTGAATGCTATAGTCACAAGGAGTGGGAAGATACTTGAGGAACCAAAGACCAAGCGATCTCATCTTGATGAAGTCACCATTGAGGACATCACCAACGAAGAAGAAGATGAGATCGATCCGGCAATTCAAGAGGCCGAGAAAAAGAAGGTGACGCCTAATGTCACCAAGGCACAATCCCCTCCACAACCCACCCCAATCAAAGGTAAAAGCCCTATTCCTTCAAATACGGTTATTACTAATTCTCCGTTTGCTGTTGCACCTTTCCCTAGCAGATTGTTAAAATCGAAGAAGAAGGATGCCCAATATGAAGATATTTTGGACATCTTCCGAAAGGTGCAAGTGAATTTGCCCTTGATCGAGTGCATAAAACAAGTGCCAATATACGCAAAGTTTCTCAAAGAATTATGCACACAGAGGAGGCAAACTCGAGAGAAGGAGGTTGTGAAGGTGAACGCAACCGTTTCGGCGGTTTTGCAGCGTCGGCTACCCCCAAAACTGAAGGACCCGGGGAGTTTTGCAGTTTCCTGCGTAATCGGTGACACCCACTTCGAAGACGTGATGCTTGATCTCGGAGCTTCCATCAACGTCATGCCTTACTATCTTTTCGAATCAATGGAGCTTGGAGATCTCAAGCAAGATGGTGTTGTCATCCAATTAGCCGATCGCACCCACAAGTATCCGAGGGGATACGTAGAAGACGTTCTCGTGCAAGTCAACAACTTGATATTCCCAGCCGATTTCTATATAGTTGACATGGAAGAGAGTCCACTAAACACAACGCCACTACTGCTTGGGCGACCTTTCATGCGGACTGCGAGAACGAAGATTGATGTGTTTCAAGGCACTTTCTCCATGGAGATTGATGGAGAAAGAATCGAGTTCAACATCCTGGACGGGATGAAGTTTCCAATGTCGAGCGTAGCTGCCATTTCGACATATGATCCCGTGGATACCTTAGCACAAGGCTACCTCGACACCATCAATGAGGATGAACTCGACATGGCCATTCAACTTGGGCATGACGGCCTTCTCGAGGCCTTACTAGAGCTTGAACCTCGTATTCAAGACATGGCCATGGCCCTAAATGCGGCACCACGAAAAGTAAGCTTTTCTCCTCCTTTACCAATTACTTTTGGTACTAATAAAATGGTTCCTTCCATCGTAGAAGCTCCAGTTTTAGAACTCAAGCTACTACCGGACCATCTGAAGTATGCGTACTTGGGCGAGAATGACACTTTACCCGTCATTATTTCGTCCGCGCTAGAAGAGGAGCAGGAGGAGAAGCTCGTGAGTGTGCTCAAGAGGTACAAACCCGCAATAGGCTGGACACTCGCGGACATCAAGGGAATAAATCCAGCAACCTGTGTGCATAGGATTTTCCTTGAAGAAGGCACCAAACCTACGCGGGAAACACAACGTCGGCTCCACCCTCCGATGATGGAGGTGGTAAAAAAGGAGGTAATTAAACTCATGGACTGTGGAGTTATTTACCCTATTTCTGATAGCCGTTGGGTTTCCCCAGTGCAGGTTGTACCTAAGAAATCGGGAATCACCGTCGTCGAGAATCTGGAAAATGAACTTGTGCCACAACGGACGATCACTGGACACCGAGTGTGCCTTGATTACCGGAAGATAAACGCAGCAACCCGCAAGGATCATTTTCCCTTACCATTCATCGACCAAATGCTGGAAAGATTAGCCGGCCATGCATTTTATTGTTTTCTCGACGGATATTCCGGCTACAACCAAATTAGCATTGCGGAGGAGGATCAAGAAAAGACAATGTTCACGTGCCCTTTCGGAACGTTTGCCTATCGCCGCATGCCATTTGGACTGTGTAACGCACCAGGTACATTTCAACGTTGCATGCTCTCAATTTTCTCCGAGTACATTGAAAAAATTATTGAAGTATTCATGGACGACTTTAGTGTATTTGGGAGTGATTTTGATGCATGCTTAAACAATTTAGAAACAATTTTACAAAGATGCGTTGAAACGAACTTGGTGCTTAATTGGGAGAAGTGCCATTTTATGGTTACGCAAGGGATAGTGTTAGGTCATATTATTTCGGAAAAAGGGTTAGAAGTTGATAAATCTAAAGTAGATCTTGTGCGTCACTTACCCTCTCCAACTTCGGTTAGAGAGATTCGTTCATTTCTTGGACACGCAGGATTTTATCGCAGGTTTATCAAAGACTTTTCCCACATCTCGCGCCCTTTGTGTAAACTGCTGCAAAAGGAGACCCCGTTCGTCTTTGATGAAGAATGCAACGCTGCCTTCAACAAGTTGAAGGAGCTTCTCACGAGCGCTCCTATTTTATGCAGCCCTGATTGGTCTCTGCCATTTGAACTCATGTGCGACGCCTCGGATTATGCCGTAGGAGCCGTCTTGGGTCAGCGAAAGGACAAGAAGCCTTGCGTAATCTATTACGCCTCTCGGACGCTTGATGAAGCGCAAAGAAATTATACTACCACCGAGAAGGAGTTTCTTGCCGTGGTTTTTGCTTTAGATAAATTTCGATCTTATTTACTTCAAACTAAAGTAACTGTGTTTACCGATCATGCAGCTTTGAAGTATCTAATGCTCAAGAAGGACGCAAAACCACGACTTATCAGATGGATACTTCTACTCCAAGAATTCAACATCGAAATCAAGGACAAGAAGGGAGTAGAAAACGTCGTCGCTGACCACCTATCACGTTTGATAGGTGACCATGAGCCTGTCGAGATTGAAGAAACTTTTCCGGATGAAAAACTCTTCGGAATTGAGGTAACTACTTCGGAAACTCCTTGGTATGCAGATATCGTAAATTACTTAGTTACCGGTGAGTTTCCGTCTACCATGAATAAATTTCAACGTGACAAACTTAAGCATAATGCTAGAACCTTTATCTGGGATGAGCCTTATTTGTGGAAACAATGCTCCGATTTAGTAATTAGGAGATGTATCCCGGATAGTGAGTTTAAGCCCATTCTAGACTTTTGTCACAATGAAGCATGTGGGGGACACTTTGGTTCTAGGAGGACAGCCCTTAAGATTTTAGATTGCGGTTTCTTTTGGCCTAGTTTATTTCGCGATGCTCATGCATATTGTGCTGCATGTGATAAGTGCCAGAGATTCGGTAATTTAGGCCCTAGAGATCAAATGCCACAACACTACATATTTAATGTTGAAATTTTTGATGTGTGGGGTATTGATTTTATGGGACCATTTCCTCCCTCCAATGGTTTTACTTATATCTTACTCGCAGTAGATTATGTTTCTAAATGGGTGGAGGCAAAGGCCACCCGTACTAATGATTCGCGAGTTGTTGCAGATTTCCTACGAACTAACATTTTCAGTAGATTTGGAATGCCACGCGTTCTAATCAGCGATGGAGGAAGTCACTTTTGCAACCGCACGGTGGAAGCACTAATGAGGAAGTATGGCGTAAAACACAAGGTTTCCACACCATACCACCCTCAAACCAATGGAATGGCTGAAGTTTCCAACCGTGAGATCAAGAAGATTTTGGAGCGAACCGTCCGTCCAAACCGGAAAGATTGGAGTCAATGCTTAGACGATGCATTGTGGGCTTACAGGACTGCCTACAAGACCCCCATTGGTATGTCACCTTTCCGATTAATTTATGGAAAGGCGTGCCATCTTCCGGTTGAATTGGAGCACAAGGCATGGTGGGCCGTGAAGAAATTCAACATCGATCGAGATGCCGCAGGCTTGCATCGGAAGCTACAACTTAATGAACTAGAAGAAATCAGAAATGATGCTTTCGACAATGCGTGGATTTACAAAGAGAAGACGAAAAAGATCCACGATCAGATGATTCGCGGGAAGAGTTTTGAACCTGGGCAGAAAGTATTACTTTTCAATTCAAGACTTAAGCTCTTTCCGGGAAAGCTTCGCTCTCGATGGATGGGGCCATTCGTAGTTTCTCAAGTTCTACCTCATGGAGCAATTCTCATTCGATCTATCAACAAAGGTAGTGAGTTCAAAGTAAATGGCCATCGCTTGAAGCCCTATTTTGAGGCATTTGCGGAGCACACCGTGGAGGAGATGCAACTCCAAGAACCGGCCATTTCAAAAACAAAATGATGCATCACGTCCAAAGCTAACGACGTAAAACAAGCGCTTGTTGGGAGGCAACCCAATAGGGAGACAACAGATTTGTTTTTCTTCTCCCCTTTTACTTAATTTAATGGCTTTTGTATTTTAAACTAGAATTTTCGTAGATCCTATACTCCATGTTTAATTCTATACTGTTACTTTACTACATTGAGGGCAATGTAGAGTTTAAATGTGGGGGAAGGGTTTATAATTTAATTGTGTCTAAATTAGTGTTTTTCAGAGTCTTTAGGATGCCCTTAGCTAGTCGATGATGAAATTTGACCGATACGAACACATGGCGTATGAATCACATGCATCGAATTCTTGTGCTAATTGAGATATTCTATATGTTTTTAACATGTAGTAGATATGAATTGCAAAACATGGTACAGAAAATCGCATGCTTAAATAAGTTTTTAATCATATGAACCCTATGTGAGCTTTTGAGCTATCTGTTCTTTATTCGAGTGAATATGCATCCATTTCGTAGCTACTAGCTTATATATGCCTCATTCAATTGCTTGCCATAGATTTTAATGAACTAGAGAATACTAGAACTTACTCATGTCAATTTGCAAAGCTTTTAAGTTGATACATACTTTGATTTTGGAAATGATTAAAGGCATTTAGGATTTTTCCACCACATTGCCAAATATCCATGTATCCCATTTGTACGCACAAGTTGCGACACCCCTAGATAAACCAATTGAGCCCACGTTAAGCTTTTCTTTCATCACCATATATACCTAAACACTTACCCTAGTATAGAATATCCTTACCCTTGTTCTGGAAACTTGGTGAGAATTTTTCGAAACTAGCACATAAGATTATGGTTTGGTAGGAAAGATTAAAAGAGTTAATGTGAGTAAGGGGAAAGACTTGTCCAAATAGCTAAAAAAAGTTTGAGATTGCCAAAAAGAAAAGAAAAAAAATTATATTTGAGAGAATGAAAAGAAAAAAAAAATTATTATTATCTCTCATGGCAATATGTTGTGTTCTAAAGTAGAAACCAATTGGATTAACGTCCCCCTTATTTTGCGGATTTGGAGATTACGACAAATTGAAGGCCCAAAAATAGAACAAATATGGCCTTTGTCCTGTCCGAAAAGCTCAAAGGGTAGTTTAAATTGAAGTATACATGGTAACATTCGAGTGGAGATGGAGGACGAATTTGGTGCTAGACTAAGTCGTTGGAACGTTTTTATCACCACATATCTAAATTTCGAATGCCTTAGCCTTAACCCCATTACAACCTCACTAAAAGTCCTTTATGATCCTTAAAATGAGTAGCTTTCAATTAGTAGAGTAAGTTGCATGAGTAAGCTTATGGTTTTGGTTCATTTGTGCAAGCAATCAAACTTCATTCATGTGATTTTCATTTCAATTCATATACACTTTAAGTGAACCCTTGTCATGAGTGAAAAATATGATGAGTGCATCCTTGTGAGTTGATTAAACATTTATTCAAAGCATGCACAGCTATAAACATAACCACTGTTTTCTCTATGTCTTACTTGTTCATTACATAAATTATATCGCAATTATCTCTTGAATTCGTTGAGCATACAAAGTTGAAATTCATGTGAGCCATCGCCATATACTTATGCAAATTCTGAGACAAATTTTAGCTAAGGGCTTAGTTATGTTCTTTCCTTTGTTTTAAATTCTTAGGGAGTCTTAGTTTAACTTAGTGTTTGCTAAGGGACTAGCAAAGTCTAAGTGTGGGGGAATTTGATATACGCATTTTATGCTCGTTTCTTAACGCATTTCCCTTTATGTTTAGCTATGTTATTATCTTAGTTTTTATGTTTTCCTTATTTAATTTGTTATTTTGAAGATATTTACGGTGGAGATTAATAACGACGCAATTCGGAGGAATTTCGGCGATTTTGCGATTTTGGACCTCCGAAAATGGGCCGGCCCATAAAGCAAATTATGGGCCCATTTCTCAAAGTTTGTTTTGGCCCAAAAACCAGCCCAAGCCCATTAATTTTGGCATGGAAGCCTTTTGGTGAAGTTGAAAAGTCAACAATATCAAGCTTTGTGACTCATTTTAGTGACTAAGCTTTGTGATCATCACAAAAGATGACTTGCCATGGTGACTCTTGCTTAGGGTTTATAAATGGTGACTTGCATGGTGACTCTTACTTAGGGTTCACAAATGATGATCACACTTGGTGACTAAGGGGATGACTTGCATGGTGACTCTTGCTTGCATTAAATGGAGGGAGGCAAGGTGGAAGAGAGAAGGCAAGCATTCCTTGCCTATAAATACCAAGGAGGCTGAACATAATTAAATCATCTCTCATTTTACAAGCAAAAACTCTACACAAATACTCCTCCACCATAAACACTTCAAGGATTCTCAAGCAAAGCCGAAGCACATCTTCTCCATCCAAGCCGAAGCAATCCTCCTCCATCCAACACAATACGCTAAGTCCCTTGTGAAGGAAATCCATCTCCACCGTAGATCATCAAGCATTCAAGACAAAAAGTGTAACCATGATCTTCACTTTCATTTCTTTTGCTTTGTATTTGAACCCTTGGATGTATTGGAATACTTTTATGTATCAAATGAAGAACAAGTTTAGATTTGTGTTTTATGTTCTTAAACCGATTTATAAATTGCATGTGTTTATGATTTCTAGCCTTTTATGCATGTTTGATACAATCTTAAAGCTTCGAAAGCATGTGTTAGATAATACGCTAAGTCCCTCTCTTTCGCATGTTTCGATGATCGTATGTTGTTTAGGATGTTTATACGCTAAGTTGCATTCCTACGCAATTATTAAGCATGTGTATTTAGTTAGAAGTTATGAATTTCGTAACTTACAAAAATGTTTGATGCATGAAAAGGGTAGGTTAATAAGATGAGATGATCACTTGTAATTAGTAGTATAACTTCTTATTTTTTTGTAAGCATAATTAGACTTTGAAGTTTCTTGATTGTTAACACTTGTCTATGAGTAAAACATGTTAGATGCTTAAGAGTTTTAGTTGTGTTTGCATGTTTTTGTACTTTAATTTCGTAGATTAAACAACCAACTTCCAATCCCCCCAAACATTTAGATTTCAGCTTATTAACGAAACCATGCATGCGCCCTTAATTCCCCGGATAAAGAACGATCCCTACTCGCCAATATTACAAATGACAAAAGAAGGGTTTAAATTGCAATGCGCGTAATCTGTGTTTTTAAGTTAACGTGAATGCATGTTTTGCTCGTATCAGAGACTTGCCGGGAAGTGTCAACCATTGAAGATTTCTGGTTCGAGGTTGGAGCTTATCACTGTGGATTTTGTGTGCCAGTACGCACTTCGGTTGGTGATACTAGATGTTGGATCATTGTGGATCATCTGACGAACTCAGTACATTTCCTTGTACTTTCGGAGATGATTTCAGTGGCAGGCTGGCATAGCTGTGTTTGACGGAGATTGGCCATTCACGTGGTGTACCTGTGTCCCAGTTTGCTGATCGAGACAATCAACTACGACTGAGTGTTGGTAAGCTTTGCAGCGAGCATTGGGGACCAGATTACAAGTTAATACCGGTTCCTATCCTCAGATTGGCGGGCGATCTTTGAGGACTATTCAGACCTTGGAGGGCATATTGTGGACCTCGGTATTGCAGTTCCGAAGGATTTGGGACCAGCAGTTTCACTTGTTTGAGATTGCATGCAGTACCAGTCTGTGACCACTATGATATTGACGTTGTTTGATGTCGTTTTGAGGAACGATATTGTACTCCATTGTGTTGGGGTGAGTTTGGTTTGAATTGACGTTTGATTCTGATTTTGTGGAATGTGCTACCATAGACTGTCAGATTAGCGGAAACAGGTTGATAATTGCCCGAGTCTGATATTTGAGCTATGTTGATGTAAGCAGGTTGAGTTGTGAATTGCCACGTTGTTTTGATCTGTATGTGGTCATAGGCAAGTTTGTGTTGTGCCGTATAGTTCGGCATCTCCTATATCGTTGGTTTTTATGTATGCTGTGTTCCGTGTGATGGAACTATATTTCAGGTGTGTTACGTGTTGTGTACCCTACCTGTTGCTTATGCAGGAACACTTGGTGATTGTGTAGAGCCAGTTCAGATTCATGATTTGAGGGTACAGGGATTTCAGCACGGAGCTATCTCCTATTGTGGAATCGATTGTCAGAGTTGTTCAGTTGACGTTGTCACTGGATAGTTGAGCAGTATGCAGAAGCAGTGCTCCTACTTTTAGTTGGCAGACTCGGAAATTTCGAGCTCGAAATTTTTTTAAGGGGGGTGTGACGACCCGGACCAGAATCACCAGTATGATCTGCTATGTACGTGAGTGACTGCGTAGTCGCGGGGTTCCGGCAGTCGTTTGGATCGCCAGATTTGTTAACGACTTAATTATTGGCCGAGAATTGGAGCTGGGTCTCTTCTCGAGAGTCGTAGTACATGTGATTTTGAGTTCGTGGACGGTTCCGGATCGTCATTTGGACGACCGAGGAATTAATTATGAATATTTGAAGTTCGGTTTATAATTGTGGCCTTCTTAACGACTAAATTACCGGACGAGAATTTGGTTTCGGCTTCTTTACGGAAGTTGTTCAGAATTTAATTTCGAGCCCGTGGGAACTTCCGGAGCATTATTCTGAGTTACGAAGATTAAGTTGTGATTATTTCCGATTGTTGGTTATTTAGTCGATTTAAATGTGTATTTGGTTGAACAGTTGACTTTTTGTTGGTTTGGCCGATGTGTTTGACTTTGGGTGATAATTGAAGAACATGTCAAGACGAGTTTGTGGCCGCAAGAATTATCGGAATCGGAGTTACGACGCGAGAGTTATGATATTCGAAGTTTGTCGTAATTAATTGGGAAAGTTTCCATTTTTGGCATGTATATAAATAGAAGGGTTTCCTTAAGAGGAAAGTCAACATTTGGTCATTTAATCCTTGACCGGTCAACGCGAGCTTGAATGAGGTGGGCGATGGTTCACGGTGGCTCACGGCGGTGATGCCCTTCCCGGCCACCCCAGGCGTCGGGGTTGGACCCATTCGATGCGCCTTGGCCACCCCGACGTGTCCCCGGCCTCTATTTTCCGGTATGGCTCACGATGGAGGAGTAATTTCCGGCATGAAATGGAGGAAAAAAATAGTGATTTCGGGTTCAATGTTTTAGGCCGAATTGAGCTACAACTTTGAGTGGGCTTTGAAGCTCTCCTCACCTACATGCTACCCTGTAAGTTTGGTGATCTAATTTTGCTTGTGTATGGAGAATTTTGGGATTGAAATTTGTGTGAACATTCAGTTTTTCATGAAATTGACATGGTTAGAGTGAGAATTGGCCTTCCACTACAAGAAAAAGTTACTTAGACGACGGAACCATTAAGGTTCCGTCGTCTAAGTAACACTTAGACCACGGAAACTTCTCCGCGGTCTAAGTGAACACTTAGACGACGGAGATCTCTTTTTCCGTCGTCTAAGTGAAACTTAGACCGCGGAGAAAATTTCCGCGGTCTAAGTTTCACTTAGACGACGGAAAAAGACATCTCCGTCGTCTAAGTGAAATTTAAAAAATTTAAAAATTTCACTTAGACCGCGGATAAAGTTTCCGCGGTCTAAGTTTTCACTTAGACGACGGAGATTATCATCTCCGTGGTCTAAGTGAATTTTTAAATTTTTTATTTTTTTTTCAAAAATAAAAAAATTATTTTTTAAAATTAAAAATTAAAAAAATTCACTTAGACCACGGAGATGAGTATCTCCGTGGTCTAGGTGAAAATTTCGTAAATTTTTTTTTTTAAAATTCACTTAGACGACGGAAATACTCATCTCCGTGGTCTAAGTGAATTTTTAAATTTTTTATTTTTTTTTTCAAAAATAAAAAAATTATTTTTTAAAATTAAAAATTAAAAAAATTCACTTAGACCACGGAGATGAGTATCTCCGTGGTCTAGGTGAAAATTCCGTAAATTTTTTTTTTTTAAATTCACTTAGACGACGGAAATACTCATCTCCGTGGTCTAAGTGAATTTTTAAATTTTTTTTTTTTTCAAAAATAAAAAAATTATTTTTTAAAATTAAAAATTAAAAAAATTCACTTAGACCACGGAGATGAGTATCTCCGTGGTCTAGGTGAAAATTCCATAAATTTTTTTTTTTTAAAATTCACTTAGACGACGGAAAAGGACATTTCCGTCGTCTAAGTACCTAAACCCTAAGACCCTAACCCCTAAACCATGTTTTCACTTAGACGACGAAAATGTCCATTTCCGTCGTCCAAGTAAAAACTTAGACGACGGAAATGTGCGATTCCGTCGTCTAAGTGAAAATTTCGTAATTTCACCTAAGACAACGACCATCTAGACCATGTCCCAATGCATATTCTTTTCGTCGAGACCGTAGAGTAAACAATGCTTGGAGTGTGAGCGTCGACGGTTTTAAAATAGGACTTACGGATTTTTGTGTATCTAGGTTTCCGGTTTGTAAAATTTTTGGATTTGCGGTTAACTGTGCCGATGAAACCCTGAACGAACTCAGTATTTAGTGGAAATTATTGTACTTATATATGGTGTTATGGTGAGTATATCCAACGGTCGTTTTTTCCAAATTCAATTTCGTTAATATCGATGTGCAATGAGCCTATAAGTACCGGCACTTAAGTTATACATATTAGTAAATACTTAACAAGTTTGAATACGTAAATTAATTCATCGTCTTAAATCCCACTTTTTATATATACGATTCTTTAATCGATATTTTACGACAATTCCATTCAAATTACAGGTCCAAAAATTCATTACAAATTATTTAAAAAATAATAATTTTACGGAATTTTCACTTAGACCACGGAGATACTCATCTCCGTGGTCTAAGTGAATTTTTAAATTTTTTTTTTAAAATAAAAAAATTATTTTTTAAAATTAAAAATTAAAAAAATTCACTTAGACCACGGAGATGAGTATTTCCGTCGTCTAAGTGAAAATTCCGTAAAATTATTTTTTTTAAAATTCACTTAGACGACGGAAATACTCATCTCCGTGGTCTAAGTGAATTTTTGAATTTTTAATTTCTGGCGGTGTTTTTCCCCCTTAAAATTTGGCAAAAATTTAAATCCACTTAGACGACGGAGATTGTCATTTCCGTCGTCTAAGTCAAAATAATTGGCGGTATTCTTTTCCCGCTAAAATTTTGGCAAAAATTTAAATCACTTAGACGACGGAAATACTGAATTTCCGTCGTCTAAGTGAAAAATTGGCGGTATATTTTGAAAATTTAAAGCACTTAGACGACGGAAATTCAGTATTTCCGTCGTCTAAGTGTTTTAAAACTCTATAAATTCATCATTTTCTCAATCTCTCTTCATTTTTTCCTCTCCCTCAATCCACTCTCCCTCTCCCTCTCTCCCTCTCCATCTCTCCCCCCCCCCCAATCAAACCACCCACCATATATCATCACCATCACCATCCACTATCATCATCACCACCACCACCGTCGCCGCCACCACCGACATCACCACCGTTGCCGCCATCACCGACATCACCGGCATCACCACCGTCGCCGCCACCACCTACAACGTCGCCTCCACCACCACCACACACCACTAGCTACCGCCTATATTGTCACCTCCACCACCGGCCTCCACATTCCGGCCAACACCACCGGCGCCGCCACCACCACCACCGCCTATAATTAGTTTAGTTTTAGCTTAATTTTGTTTATTTAGGCTAGATTAATTTACTTTATTATATTATGAATTTTGTATTCATTGTATTTAAATCCATAATAATTTAAATTATTTATTCATTATAAATTTTGTACGTATTATATATTATTAATAATTAATATTCAATAAATTTAAAAATATTATGAATATTGATATACAAAAAATTAAATAAAAAATTCATTAAATGCTAATTATTAAATTATTAATTAGCATTTCATGAATTTTTCATTTAATTTTTTTTACAAAATCACCACTTAGACGACGGATATAGACAATTTCCGTCGTCTAAGTGAAAATTCCGTAAAATTATTTTTTTAGGATAAAAATTTAAAAATTCACTTAGACGACGGAGATTGTCATCTCCGTGGTCTAAGTGAATTTTTAAATTATTTTTACAATAATTTTTTTTTGTGATAAATAATTTAAAAATTCACTTAGACCACGGAGATGACAATCTCCGTCGTCTAAGTGAATTTTTAAATTTTTATCCTAAAAAAAAAATTATTGTAAAAATAATTTAAAAATTCACTTAGACCACGGAGATGACAATCTCCGTCGTCTAAGTGAATTTTTAAATTATTTATCACAAAAAAAAATTTATTGTAAAAATAATTTATTAATTCACTTAGACGACGGAGATTGTCATCTCCGTCGTCTAAGTGAACACTTAGACCCCGGAGAATGTCCGTCGTCTAAGTATCACTTAGACGACGGAATTCTCCATCTCCGTCGTCCAAGCACTTGGACGACAGCACTTGGAGCACGGAGCTTGGACGACGGAGATTCCGTCGTCTAAGTACTTAGACGACGGAAAACGGCACTTAGACGACGGAAATGCTCCGTGGTCTAAGTCCGTTTTTCTTGTAGTGTTCGTTGCAGTTGTGAAAGTTGCTCAGTGGGTGATTTTGCATGGAATAGGGGTTGCTCCGCCGAGAAATCTCACGTTTGGTGGCGGCGCCGTCGTGGGCGGCGGTCAACGGTCAACGGCGGTCAAAGTTTGACTTTTTGGATTTTCGACAAGTTGCATGTCATTTGACTCGAAATTGCGCCCCGATCGCAGTGGGGAGGTTCGTTTTTCGAATTGAGCGTCCGAAAGTAAAGCGAGGTATTGAGGTGTTATATATGGATTTTCGACGATTCGTCGACATTGAATTATGTGTTTCCGAGAACGGTGGTTTCTCGTGATCTGTCTTGTATTGTCGAGTTATGACTTTGAGAAATGGATTTTGTGAATATTCAGGTGTTCGTGATCGTTCGTTTGGCGAGTGACTTTCCGCCGGATCACGGGTTAACGCGTATCGCGTTATGCTAGTCTGTGAGTGGACAATTACTTTTCACGGAATTCTTGCGAGTCTTTTTAATGACTTTCGAACTTGAGCATGCGTATGAGATTTCGGATTACATTGAGCATGTGTTTTTACGATTATACGATTATACTTATACGAATATACATACACTTATATGCTGTTTCATGCATTTGCATCGAACTGTTTATAATTTGGTTTTCACAGAGTACAGTCTCAGTTACGTTGTTGTATCGATACACTTTGCCTCTCGGCTGATCCCCGATGGTAGGCCACCAGGAGGGACGTCGTCATCCTGACCTGACCGATGAGGGGCGTTTCCCCGGAACCGAGGCCATTTCTGGCTTAGAATCACGGGGACCAAGGACCTCGTGATTCGGATTGTACTAGCACGGTGTGTGTCCATGAGTGACCCCCTGGGATTTATACTTGCATGCTCAGTACGCTGGAGGATTATGGTTTTACCTCGCGTACTTACTGTTTTTATTTACCTGGACTCGCATATGTTGTTTTAAACATATATATTAACTGGTGAAAGACATTTATTTTCGTCCACTCACTCTAACAATTTTCATGTCTTTCCCCTGGGCTTTTCGGTTTCCGTGCCAGTTTGTAGTTCGGACTCTGATGTCGCACGTCGTGGTCGGAGGCATAGTGCTCGAGCTACCTCGTTTCTTTCAGTAGGTTTATTGTTCTACCTACTATGGTATACTTATATGTTTATACATTAGAGGTCGCTCTGAGTAATCTGTTGTTTACGTTGTACGATTTTACACCGGATTTCAGTAAAGTACTATTATATTTATTGTTTTACTTTACTGTTGATATATTGAGAAATCCGGATGGGATTGGTGCCCACGGTTCACTTTTGTGGCATAGGATGGAGTGTATTTTCCGCGTGCAGGTTATGGTAATTCCACGTTAGTAGCGAAACTCTGCCGAAATTTCTACGGTTTTTGTTGGTTCGTGTTTTCGAAGGGGTTCGATTCCGGTTTAGGGAGCTAAACCGGGGTTGGGTCCTTTCAGGGGGTGGATTTGTGACGACCCAGAACAGAATCAGTATGAGAAATCAGCTTAATTCGCGAGTTAGCGTATCATCGTAGATTTCCGATAATGGATTTACTCGCCAGATTTGATAACGACTAAATTATTGGCCGAGAATTGGAGCTGAGTTTCTTCTCGAGAGTAATTGTACGTGTTATTTTGAGTTCGTGGGCGGTTCCGGATCATTATTTGGACAACCGAGGAATAAATTATGAATATTTGAAGTTTCGACGTAATCGGGTTTAAAAGGCAGTCTTCTTAACGACTAAATTACCGGACAAGAATTTGGTTTCGGCTTCTTCACGGAAGATGTTGAGAATTTAATTTCGAGCTCGTGGGAACTTTCGGAGCATTATTCCGAGTTACGAAGATTATGTTGTGAATATTTCCGATTGTTGATTATTTAGTCGGTTAAACTTGTGTTGGTTTGAACCGTTGACTTTTTATCGGATTTTTCGATGTGTTTGACTTCGGGTGATAATTGAAGAATACGTCGAGTTGAATTTGTTGCCACGAGAATTATTGGAATCGGAATTACGACGTGAAAGTTACGTGTGTTTGAAGTTTGCCGCAAAATTAAATATGGGGGTTTCCTTAAATGGCAAGTATTTAAATTGGGTTTCCAAAACAGGCAAGTCAACTATTCAATTATGGCGTTGACTCGGTTAACGCAGAGGAGAAGAAGTTGCGCGACGGTGCTTCGGCTTGCCGGCGGTGATGCTCTTTCCGGCCACCCCAAGGCACGGGGTTGGCCTTGTTCAACGCGCCTCGGTCCCCTTGTGGCGTCTCCGGTCACCGTCGACGGCGTGGGTTGCCGGAAAGGGGGTGTTTTTCCGGTTAAAGTTTGTGAAAATTGGGGGTTTTGGTTGATTTCAATTCCGGCCGAATTGAGCTGAAACAAGTAGTGGGTTTTGAAGCTCTCCTTACCATGATTCTAACCATGCAAGTATGGAGTTCTAATTTTGATTGTGTATGGAGAATTCTTGATTTGAAATTTGTGAGACAATTCGGGTTTTCATGAAATTGACCTAGTTAGAGTGAGAATTGGCGTTCGGTGCAGTTGTGATAGTTGCTCAGTGTGAGATTTGGAGTGGAATAAAGGTTGCTCCGCGGGGAAAATTTCAGTTCGGGTTGCGCCGCCGCCGCCGGCGGTGGTCAACGGTCAACAGTTTGACTTTTTGGGGTTATCGACAAGTTGCATGTCATTTCACTCGAAATCGCGCCCCGATCGCAGTGGGGAGGTTCGTTTTTCGAATTGAGCATCCGAAATGACCATGAGGTATTGAGGTGTGATTATCGAATTTTCGACGATTCGTCGACATTGAATTATGTGTTTCCGAGAACGGTTGTTTCTCGTGATTTGATTTGAGTTGTCGAGTTATGTTTGTGAGAAATGAACTTTGTGATTATTCAGGGGTTCGTGATCGTTCGTTTGGCGAGGGACTTTCCGCCGGATCACGGGTTAACGCGAACTGCGTTACGCTAGTCTGTGAGTGAACAATTTCTTTTCACGAATTGATTGCGAGTCTTTTATATACGTTTTACGAATTTGAGCATGCAGTATGATCATGGTTTTGTGAGCATGAGATTGCATATGAAATTACGTTTATCATGAGCATGTGTTATACGATTATGCTTATGTCAGTATATATTATGTATATGTATTTATATATACTGCTTTATGCATTTGTATCGACTTGTTTATGATTTGGTTTACACAGAGTACAGTCTCAGTTACGTTGTTGTATCGATACACTTGCCTCTCGGCTGATCCCCGATGGAGGCTTACCAGGAGGGGCAGTACCCCGACCTGACCGGCGAGGGGCAGTTCCTCGGAACCGAGGCCTTTCTGGCTAGAATCACGTGTGGGCTAGGGATCCCGTGGTTCTGACTGTACTAGCACGGATGTGTCCACGAGTGACCCCGTGAGATTTTTATGCATTCTCTGTACGCGTGAGGAGTTAGAGTCTCCCTCGTGTACAATTTGATTATTTTTGCATTCCGACTCTCATATGTTTTTATAACATATATTAATTGGCGAAAGACATTTATTTTCGTCCACTCACTCTAACAGTTTTCATGTCTTTCCCCTGGGATTTTCGGTTTCCGTGCCCAGTTTGCAGTTCGGACTCTAGTGTCGCACGTCGTGGTTGGAGGCATAGTGCTCGAGCTACCTTGTTTCTTCCAGTAGGTTTATTGTTCTCCCTACTGTGGTATACTTATATGATTATACGTTAGAGGTCGCTCTGAGTATTCTGTTGTATATTTTATACGATTTTACTCCGGATTTCAGTAAAGTACAGATATATTTATTACTTTACATTATTGTTGATATATTGAGAAATCGGAATGGGATTGGTGCCCACGACTTGATTTTTGTGGCATAGGATGAAGTGTATTTTCCGCGTGCAGGTAATGGTAATTCTACGTTAGTAACGAAACTCTGCCAAAATTTCTATGGTTTTTGTTGGTTCTCGTTTTCAGAAGGGGTTCGATTCCGATTTGAGCAACTGAATCGGGGTTGGGTCCTTTCAAATTAATAAAATGTATTAATTTTAAATGTCGAATTAATCTGGGCTGTTAAATTGAGATCAGAATGAATTTCAGCCGTTGATTTGAGTCAGGTATGAATACGGGTATTAATACAGAACATTTTTGGAAAGTTTCCATTTTTAGCAGAAATATATACGAGACCCGTATCGCCGTACACAACCCGTTTCGATTAACCCAACCCATGCCGCCGATTCCGGCCACCTCTGGCGTCGACCCAGCCAGGTATGATTACAAATCCCTCTTCCTCCTCTATCGTTTGGTGTATGTATTGTTGGATATTTGTTGAGTGTTAGATCTGAATCGATTCGATGTTTCGGCCGGATTTCAGGGTTATTTAATGGCAGTGTTCCGGCCATTTTCTGGAGACGTTTAAGGGTGGGTTCGACTAGGTTTTGTCCCAGGGGTCGAACCCCTATGGTCTTGAGGTCCAAAGAGCGACGACGGCGACGTTATCGGCTGAATTCGGTTTCGGGCGATTTTAGGGGCCATATGTTTCAGGCCGTTTTTGGCCAAATGGCAGCGATTCGGGGGATGCTCACTATAAGAGAAATGATCTTTGACGACAGAACAGTAAAGGTTCCATCATCTAAGTAGAATTTAGACGACATCAAGAAATTGTTTCATCTTAAGCATTTTTCGAACGTCTAAGTGGTCACTTAGACAACGGAAATGAGTCTATGTCGTCCATGTTCAGGATTAGATGACGTACCAACACGCCATCGTCTTTGTGACGACTTAGACGACGCATCAACTATGTGTCGTCTATGTGACCACTTAGACGACGCATCAACTATGTGTCGTCTATGTGACCACTTGGACGACGGACCTCCATAGATTCCCTCGTCTGAGTGTTCACACAGACAATGCACCAACACTGCGTCATTTAAGTGACCACTTAGTTGAAAAATACTCATGTCCATCGTCTAAGTGATGCATTATATATTGTCCATGCTTGACTCTTTTCCTCTCCGCTCGCTCATTTCATTTTCATTCTCATTCTCTCTCGATCAGACTCTCCTCCCATGTACAACTAGCACTATATATATATATATATATCTCCGGTTCCGACCATCAAATCGCCATATATCGGAGAAGGCTAGGTACGTACGTAGTTAATTTCTGACAATCTTCACGTTTATATATATAATTAATTATACGTTTGATTGATTGCATTACATTGTTAGTAAATCTATTATTTATAATTAAGTTAGGTAATTGATTGATATAAATATATTAGTTAATTAATTAACTAGTATATATGCATGCATGGATGTTTAAAAATGTGGTTAATATTTAGTTAAAACATACATGTATAGTATATTCACCATTAATTAATAAATATTTTAATTAATTATACGTTAATAATTAAGGTAGTTATTGAAAATTTGTATATATAATAGTTTAATAATTACTTGAAAATATGTATATATAATAGTTGACTAATATGATAATTATTAAATTTCGTAGTAGTATGGACAAGAGTTAGATAAAGTTGCGGAATAGAAGTGATGTCCAGTATATGGATGGAATCAGAGACTTGGTAAATTTTGCGATAGAACATGGTCAGGGAAAGAAGCATTTCAGGTGTCCGTGCAAAAAATGTCTTAACTATCAGTATGTGGAGGTTAATGTTATGATGCAACACTTGTACGAAAATGGTATGATGTGGAGTTACACTACGTGGAGCGAGCATGGTGAAGCAGTAAACTTCAGCTCAGGGTACAGCTACCATAGTGTCTCATCCAGTGGTAGTGGTGCTGGCCTCCCCACTTGGAACCCAACTGCAGATTTGGTCCATGATGAATTTCCAGAATTTAGTCATGATGGATACCAACACCAAGAGGGAAGTTACAATACCACTCATGGGCATGATGACACATTCCCCGCTGCTAGCTTGGCCACTGACACTTGTGCGATAGATAAGTACAACAGGATGCTACTTTAAGCCCAGACCCCGGTGTATCCTGTGTGTCACGAGAATGTGTTGCAATGTGTGATGTAGTAAATGCAGATAAAAGTGAAGCACAAAATGTCAGTTAGTGCTTTTGAAGAAATTCAGGAGCAAATATGTAAGTTGCTTCCTGATGATCACAATCTTCCTAAATCCCATTATAAGATTAAAAATATCTTAAGCAGCCTCAGCCTAAAGTACAGGATGATCGAACCCTGTCCAAATGATTATGTGTTGTTTTACAAAAAGTATAAAGATTTGGACTATTGTTCCGTATGTGGCCAGTGCAGATATGAGCTGAATAAGAAGAGTTCAAAAAAGAAAATTCATATGAATGTTCTTCGATATTTTCCATTAATTCCCTAATTGCAGTGTCTGTATACATGTCTCTATACACAGCAGAGGCAATGCGATGGTACGCAGAAAAGTGGATAAATGACAATGTGCTGACACACGCCGTAGATGAGGAGGCTTTTAAATATTTCGATAGCGAATTTGCAGACTTTACCGCAGAGGTTCGAAATGTTAGACTCCGACTATCTACAGACGAATTCAATCCTTGAGATATTAATAGCTCTATCTTCAGCACTTGTCTAGTTATTCTGATGCCGTACAACCTTCCTCCGTGGATTTGCATGAACAAGGAATTTAATTTTCTTACTCATGCTAACTCCGGGTCCTAAATCTTCGGGGAAGTGTTTAGATGTCTACCTCAGACATTTGATCGATGAGATGAAACTGTTGTGGAAAAATGGAGTCCCAACTTATGACAAATTCACTAACACGATGTTCATGATGAGGGCAGCCGTGATAAGGATGATAGCTAATGGGATGTTGGCAGCATGCAGGACGAAAGGATATAATGGATGTCCTATATGTTTGGACGACGTGAACTCTAGTTGGCACGCAGGGAAGGTGTGTTACCTGGGCCACCATAGATGGGTTTCAGATGATCACCCATGGTGACAAGATGAAGCTCATTTCGACGGGACGGTAGAGAATAATCCTAAACGCCGTAGTTGGTCTGGCGAAGAGATTTTAGAGAGGTTGAGCTATTTTGACTTTGGTGTGTTGATCAATGACAACGATGTACAGAAATGCAATCCAATACCTCTACATGATCTCAACTATTGGCATCACAAGAATATATTCTTTGAACTCCCGTACGGGTTGAAGTTGAAGCTGAGGAACAACTTGGATGTGATGCACATAGAAAATGATGTGTGCGACAGTACACTTGGATGTATCCTCAAGAAAGGTACGTACAACTAATTCATTATACAGGTTTTTCGATCCATTATATGTTCCACTCAAGATTACTAGCTATATGTACTTATTCTACAATTAATTAATTGAACGTTTGATTTTGTAGACAGCTTGGACAATATAAAGGATTCATGAAAAATAGGTCCGCCCCAGATGGCTCTATAGAAGAGACATACCTAATGCATGAGTCTGTTACTTACTACAATAGGTACCTCAAGGATCTACCACCTCCCACCGCCTCTGATACCAGTGTCCGCATCAATCTTTCTGTCGTCACAAATGTCGTACGACCGTTTAGAGGAGTGTTAAATGAATCGTTAACATGAGAAGAACTTATTGAGGCATGTTGGGTAGTGTTGTGAGACTATGGCGAAGTGGAGCCTTACATGATTCTGTACAGGGAGAAACTTTAGGCGTTAAATCCAGACAAGTGTTTGGTGTGGTTTGAGAAAGTGGTTAAGAAGAAGTTCCCCGATTATTTCTTCCAACGGGTACTTACGTATGTCAGACCCTCAATCAAAAAGGACCCGAGAACTCAGAAATGGCGGAAAATCCGAGAAGTTCTTCAAGGCGACATGGCAAAAGATCTAGTTGTCATATGACGATTTCATCGATAGCTCTCCCACTTCGTAGCTAGCTAGTCTCTCATTGCACAACATCGAGGTAATTATTCGCAACAAGATTCGTATGGTTGCGCCTAGCTGGAAGGAGTCGCCGGACTTGGAGAAGGGGAAAGTGTTTAAAGAACTCTCTGTAGTCTTAGTTGTACTTAGACGACGGACTGATTGCATTGTCTAAGACGTTACCTGGAGCACGTAACAGACTATTTTCGTCGTCCAATTGTTTAGACTATGATGAATGACGGACTTTAGACGACCGAGATTCCGTAGTCTAAGTACTTAGACTACGGAAATACTAACTTAGATGACAGAAATGGTCCGTGGTCTAAGTAAGTTTTTCTTGTAGTGGGTGTAGTTAGGAAAGTTATTATACTCAGTGAGATATTTTAAGCCATGTATGGAATGCTCCCATTGGAGCAGTTCGGCCGGGAGGTGCATGTGGCTCACGCGCCACCACTTGTGGAGGCGTGTGAGAACCACGCACCGCCGTACACAATGGTTTTCTGGCGAGTCAGTTTTCATAAATTATCAGTGGGAATTCTGGGGTTGTTTTTAGGGTCAATTTTCATAGTTTTACGGGTATTTTGATATCTAAATGGTCTATATTTACAGGACATCGAGATTGCGACTCTAGCAGCGAAGGAAATTTTGTGGGACCCCAGCAGTAGTCGCAGACTTGTGAGTAGACCTTTATTTTCACAGTTCATTGCGAGTTCATTATTTTATGCAGTACGCTTTATGGAATGTTTGTTAAAGCATTTATTTAGAGGCTTTCTTTGTGATGGTTATTTTAGTTGCATCAATGCTCTAGCTATTCGGTTGATCACCAAATAGTTGGTTAAGGGGAGGTTAGGCGGCCTCGTCTACCCCAGATTGACTCAGGTTAGGTGGCTTGGGGACGATCCCGTCACATATTTGCATATTTTTCATTTCAGTTTAACGTCTCAGGTTAGGTGGCCTGGGAGAGCACCTCTATTTGTATTTCAGTTATTCAGTTTAGAAGTCACATTATTTCACAAAAAATAGTGGAAATGCAGGAAACTACAGTTTAGCAATTTACGCAGATTATTATATTATATTTGTCCACTCACGCTAACTTTTTATATTTTATATGCCTTTCCTTGGGCCTTTCGGTTTTCCATTGCCCAGGTTGCAGTGTTATTCCTGAGCATGCTTGGTATTGTTGAGAGCTCTGACTCCACCAGTCATCCTCTCATCAGTAGGTTCCAGCTCACTGTCAGTTTGTATCATATGTATTTAGAAGTCGCTCTGGATATCAGTTTTCATATGTTTTTACAATGAGACTCTTCTGAATAGGTTGTTACTCGAGTAGTCGTCGAGTTTGCTTCTCCTTGTTTGTAAAGCAAGCACTTTGTAAAGTATGTTTTCAATCTTGAGTTTTACATCTATTTTAGTTTCTGCTATATGTTGAGAAATCCGGATGGACATCAGTGGTCTCAAAGCTTCTAGAAATCAAAATCAAGCTCAGGAGAAGCACTACAACCTGGGCACAGAAAACTGAAAGGCCCAGGGAAAGACATATAAAAACATAAAAATAGCGTTAGCGTGAGTGAGGAAAAACTGACAATCAATATAAAATAATAAAATATTCTATCTGTGCCTTTCCACCAATTTCTACAAAAACCTGTGAGTTCAATAGTTATAAAACTATAAAAATTGTGGAAGTAGTCAAACGAGGACTCCTGACCTCCCCTGACTAATAGCTATGATGAATAGAACAATGGGCCATACTAGATATTCTGACCTCCCCTGACCAGTAACTATGACAAATAGAAATAAAATTTTGATGGGTAAGACGAGGCAACCTGTGACGACCCGGACCAGAATCAGCAGTAAGATCAGCTGTATATATGAGTTACGGCGTAGTCGCAGAGTTGCGACAGTTGTTTTAATCGCCGAGCTTCTTAACGACTAAATTATTGGCCGAGAATTGGAGCTAGGTCTCTTCTCGAGAGTCGTTGTACGTGTGATTACAAGTTCGTGGGCGGTTCCGGATCGTTATTTGGACGACCGAAGAATTAATTATGAATATTTGAAGTTCAGATTTAAATGGTGGGCTACTTAACGACTAAATTACCGGACGAGAATTTGGTTTCGGCTTCTTCACGGAAGTTGTTCAGAATTTAATTTCGAGTTCATGGGAACTTCCTGAGCATGATTTTGAGTTACGAGGAATTAGTTGCGAATATTTCCGTTTGTTGATTAATTAGTCGATTTAAATGTGTGTTGGTTCGAAGGGTTGACTTTTTATCCGTTTGGCCGATGTGTTTGACTTCGGGTGATTATTGAAGATTATGTTGAGACGAGTTTGTGACCGCGAGAATTATCAGAATCGGAATTACAACGACAAAGTTACGCGCGTTTGAAGTTCGTTTAAACGGATAATTACAAGTTTCCAAATCGGGAAAGCTATAATTAGTGACCTGCCTAAAAGGGAAAGTCAAAAGATGAGTTAATGGTTGACTGGCTTGGTCAACTCGGTTTGACCGAGCTGTGGGGAAGGGGTGCGACGCCGTACGGCTCGCCGGCGGCGAGTGACGTTCCGGCCACCCCACGGCGTGGGGGTGGTCCTGTTCTCTTCGTCTCAAGGCCCCGAGTTCATCCCCGACCTCCTTTTCCGGTATGGTTCACCGTGGAGTGAGGATTTTCCGGCAAGAAATTGATGAAAACTTGGTGATTTGGGTTCCTTAAATTTGGCCGAGTTGAACTTCAAGAGATACTGGGTTTTGTAGCCCTCTTCAAGGTGATTCTAACCATATAAACATGGTGTTCTAATTCGATTTGTGGATTGAGAATTTTGGGTTTGAAATTTGTATGTTCATTCGGTTTTTCATGAAATTGACCATGTTAGAGTGAGAATTGGCCTTTGTTGTAGTTGACAAAGTTGCTCAGTGGGTGATTTTGCATGGAATGGTGGTTGCTCCGCCGGAAAATTCTCCGTTTGGTGGTGGCGCCGCCGTGGGCGGCGGTCAACGCGGCGGTCAACGGTCAACGGCGGTCAACTTTGACTTTTTCGAAGTTTTCGACGAGTTGCATGTCATTTTACTCGAAATCGCGCCCCGATCGCAGTGGGGAGGTTTGTTTTTCGAGTTGAGCGTCCGAAATTACAGTGAGGTATTGTGGTATGATTTCCGGATTTCCGATAGTTTGTCGTGATCGGATTACGTGTTTCCGAGAACTGTGGTTTCTCGTGATTTGTTTTGAATTGTCGAATTATGTTTGTGAGAATTGGATATTATGATTATTCAGGTGTTTGTGATCGTTTGTTTGGCGAGGGACTTTCCGCCGGATCACGGGTTAACGCGATATACGTTACGCCAGACTGTGAGTGGACAAGTTTCTATTTTTACTGTTGATTTTGCGAGTTCGTGGATTTATTGATTTCCGTATTTAATTATACGATGATTGTGATATATGTTATTTTCGGAGGTATGTTATTATGTGTTATTGGTGATTGGCATTTATTGCATCGATGCTACCAGAGTTGAGAGATTCATCTGGCCCAGAGTTGAGAGATTCCTCTGAAGCAGGGTTGAGAGATTCCCCTGAGTGCCGCCGGGGTTGAGAGATTCCCCTGGCCTTTCACCGTCAGGTTTGAGCGATTCACCTGACGTCGGGCTTGAGAGATTCGCCCGACAACCTCTATATATATATGTGTTGTGTTGTTGTGTTTTCCGAACTCGCACTGTTTTATGTTGAGTATGTTTATAAACGGGTGAAAGGCATATATTTATTTTCGTCCACTCACTCTAACGTTTTATTTGCCTTTCCCCTGCGCTTTTCGGTTTCCGTGCCCAGTTTGCAGTTCGGACTCTGGTGTCGCACGTCGTGGTCGGAGGCATAGTGCTCGAGCTACTTTGTTCTTCCAGTAGGTTTATTGTTCTACCTCTGAGCTTCCTATTGTATGTGTTATACGATTTTACTCCGGATGTTCCGTAAAGTACATATATATTTACTACCTTACGTTATTGTTGATATATTGAGAAATCCGGATGGGATTGGTGCCCACGGTTTGTTTTTTTGTGGCATAGGATGAAGTGTATTTTCCACGTGCAGGTTAAGGTAATTCCACGCTAGTAACGAAACTCTGCCCAAATTTCGAAAAGTTTTTGTTGGTTCGTGTTTTCGAAAGGGTTTGATTCCGATTTAGGGAGCTAAATCGGGGTTGGGTCCTTTCAGCTTTTTGTTGGTTCGTGTTTTCGAAAGGGTTTGATTCCGATTTAGGGAGCTAAATCGGGGTTGGGTCCTTTCACAACCCTACCTCCTCTGACGGGTCCGACGAGGAAACTTGACTTCCCCTAACCAGGGACTATTCGGTGATCAGCCGAATAGTTAGCGCATCGATCCAGCTAGCCTATAAGCCATCACAAGAAAAACTTCTAAATTTAATCTAGTCTAAAATATACGGTAAACTAGAAACTATAATTTGTAAACTGAAAGTACAGTGTGAATATAAATCCCTAAACTCGCAAACGACTGTGAAAAAATAAAAGTCCACTCATCGTATTATGTCGGGATATTCATAAAGCCGTAACCTTCTAATCGGCGTAATAATCATCTGACATGACCCGCTAACACGTAATCGTGAAATCACAATTATAATTAATATCTACTCGTCGATATTGAATAGTTAAGCTTACAATCCTATGAGCAATAATGTCGAGAATCTCGCATTCTTGAATAACATATTTTTCGACTAAAAACGAACTTAATCAAATATTGAATTCAATTCCTTGTATTTCTTCACTATAAATAAATTTTAGAGTCACAACATAAATCTTAAATATCGAACTCGAATTGAAATCGATAGTCGGATTGTTCGTTAATAATATCGTGAAATCAATTAATTATTATCCGATTAAACGCACGTCTAAACTAATCAAGTCCAGATCCATTCAAGAATCTCACCATTGCGTTCATCACAAATCTATGAGTGGAACGACATAAAATTTTGCCGCAAATTCTACCTTGTCAGAGCTCTGCCGCGCACAGCGGGGCATGGGGCTAGGCACCACTGCCGACAGCGACTGGAATCCCATTTGCACCAAATCGAGCAACCTGGACATCAAATTGTTCATCTCAACAAACCCAACAACATTCAAGAAGAACACAACATCAAAATGAAATGGGAAAACCTCCAAATCGTCGAAAAACCAAAATCCCCCGAGAAAATTCTTTTCCTCTATCTGCTGGCTTCCTGTCACGGTAAGGGCCTAGACAAGTCGCGTTCAACTCGTCTGCTCCTGGGCATCAAAACCCCCTTAACTTCGACGTTCAATGCCTCCGCAAACGCCGCCATTGTCGCTGTGAAAATCAACCCAGAAATTGCCAATTTCTCGGCCTTGATTCTTGTTCTTCAGCCACCAACATCGAAGATGCACCCACAAAACAATAGAGGAGAGAAAACCCAACCTTTTCCACCAAAAATCATGGCCACAGGTGGCTGGAAACCCCCGCACTGTCGCCGACGATTTTGGCCGTTGGAGGTCGGTCTACTCAGGGTCAACCCGATTTCTAAAAAAAGAAAACTTTTGACTTTACCAAAATGGAAACCTGTATTTATACCCGCAATTTTTCGATAAAATATTTTTCAATATTTTTGTAAAATTTTCGCTGACCATAACTTCTTCATCGTAACTCCGATTTCAATAATTGATGTGGCAACATAATCGTATCGACAAACTCTATAGTTTTATCCAAAGAAATTTCTTGAGAAAAAAATCCGATAAAATCTCAGCGAAGTGCCAACAAAAGTTATCGACGGTGAAGACTAATTACCATCGACCGAATAACCTAATTAATTAGCGACTAACCACATAAGTTATAATTATCGTATAATGATGTTCTAGGTTGTAACATAAAGGGTCGAGCTCCCCTCTCCCACACACATATCTCACCTCATTTCTCACTTCTACATAGTTTTAACATCTTTCCTTAGCTCCCAATCTTTCCCTATCCTTTTAGCTCTCTCCTCCACCTCAAAAACCCTCTCTATAGAGACCAATTCAACCTCTTAAGGTAGAGGTATCTTGCATTCCTTAAAGTCCCTCTACCTTTCCTCCTCATCCTCCTCCTCACTTAATTGTATACCCTCCTTTGTGCAATTAAGCTTTTCTCCCTCTTAACTCACCTCTACTTCAAGTTGGATGCATTTGGGAGCCTAGAAGATAGAGCTTGAAGACCAAGGATGACTTAGCTTGTTTGGGAATTCTTGGGTTATCTCTACGTCTCTCTATCTCTTCAATTATGTATCTAAACTTACTTTACATTATTCTTAGTGAGTAGTTTTCTTTTGGAAGGCTAGGGTTAGCCCTAGCCAATTTGATGTACATATAACTATGTTTTGAGTTATAGAATTGAATTTGGTGTAGTGTACTACATGTTGTGAATGAGTTTGATAGCTTATGATGTGATTATGGTATGCTTACATGTTGACCTTGATTCAATGTTTTCATATTCATGTCTTAGCCCTGACTAAGTTAAGATATGTTTAGGGAAGCTAAAAATTAAACCTAAATGAATTAATCACTCACCTAAGGAAGATAAGCATATAAACATGACTTAGGTTGCACTTGAGAAGATGGTCTTAAGGTTTGATTTTCATTGGGCTTGAGCATTGACCGAAGCCTTCTTGAAGTCCAAATGACTTAAGGAGCTTCGATCAAGTTTACATTGAGTCTTGAAGTCCAAATGACTTAAGGAGCTTCAGTCAAGTTTACATTGACTCAAATGGGCTTTGTAGCTAATTGTTACTTCTTCTAATTCATGCTCAAAAAAGTGTGGATTAGGAAAGTCATTAGAACCTACTTTTATGTTCTCTAATAGAGACATAGAAAGGAAATTCATTCACATTCATCATATGTAAACACAGATTGAACTTATTAGGCATGTGGTATGATTTGGATATGGTTTGTAATTGAGTTGCATTCTAGTTTCGGTTTGCTTTATATTTGAATGTTGTATCAGAACTTTTCTAGTTCCCTAATGGCCTAGGAGATTTGGTTCCCAACCAATGGTGACTCAAAATGATCACAAGTTAGACAAGCACGTGTGAACCGAACTAAATTAATAACTTGGACATTGTTTGTACATTAAGTTGGCTATTAGCGATATCTCTAGCCGACCAACTATTTACATTGTTTTGTTTGTTTTACTTTATGATTGCATTTAGTTAGTTAGTTAATTAACCCTTGAATTTTCTTTCATTCATCGTAGTTTAACCATCCCTTACAATGGTAAGTTTTCAAAGGACTTAGTAGTGTGAGATACACACTTCCACGTCTTGCTTTAGTTTTAGTGTCATGTCTTGTGTCTAGTTAATCAGTGATTTAAAATGCTTAATCGAGTCAAACTAACGAGTTTTAGTGGTCAATCCTCGTGGGTTCGACACTCGATTTCTTATAAATACTATAACTTGACCCCGTATAATTGCGGGTAAGAGAAATTTACTTAGCCTTAGACTAATCAATAGTCAAAAGATTGAGGGGATAAATCTCTAGAACAATGACGCACAAAAGTATATAGCTAGCGACACTTCTCATATGGATGATGTAAGTCTATTTTTTTTATCATATATCTTACAAATTATGTAATTAATATATTAAATTTTTTAAATATGTAGTATTGTGAAATGACTAATCTTTATTATTTTTATAGATAAAGCTAGCTCAAGCCTTTTACTAATATCCAAGAAAAAACCGTTTACACACTTTGAATGTTATGAAGTGGTTGACAAAAGAAGCAAGTCAGCAAAAGAAACAAAGTAAGACTCTTATTGAGCAAGAAGTTGAGGTTTTGCAAGCCATTGCTTGTGATCAAGCATCACAGCATACCTTGAGGAAGTGGCATAATGTAGCCGAACTTAATTATTATGAAGTTGAAAAACTAAAACTAAAACTGCTACTGAACTTAATTATTCCAAAACTAAAACTGCTACTGAACTTGAAACTAACAACTAAGTTGAGTATAAAGAATTGAAAGACTCGCAATAACGACTGTGAAAAATGAAAGTGTCCACTCACAGTATTATGCCAATGAATGACTAGCCAAAGCCTTTTTTTCGTTGAACCTATACACCGGATGCCACCAACTCCTTATACGTCGTCCTGAAACAACGGTTATTATTTAATAACTAATCTTCAAAAATAATATCGAATATTAAACTCATTCACCCAACAAACATTCTCGTCGAGAACATCGCATTCTAGAACTTATAACAAACTTTACTCTTATTCAATTTTTCTAAATGTTTAATACTTTTTAAAGTCGCGACAGAGTCCTTGAACGATACACGACTCTAGGTCAAATCAACGTTCAGCTAAGCCATTCCATACTATCATAATATCATTTAATTAAACACACATATTAATCAACTATATCTAAATCAATTCAATAACCTCTTCATTACATTCGGTACGTAATTATGAGTAAAATGGTATAACATTTACATAGAAAATCCTCCGCTGGATGTGCCGCTATGGACCACCAGCGGCGACACCGCTTCTTTTCCGGCGATCCAACTCAACCTGTTCAAAATCAACCCAACAACAACATTCATAACTACACCAAAGTCCAATTACAACTATAACTCACCGAATTTGATTTTGAAGCCAAGAACACCAAAATCTTGAAATTGTCGATTCTCCCACCTCGGGTTGAATCAAGGCTCGTCTTTAGTATGTATAGACTCGTGAAGATGAAGGCTAAAAAGCCCAGTGAATCTCGTCGTCCAATTCCTCTCGAAATCGATCGACCCCCAAATTTTAGGTTTTCACTTCGGGTTCTACTTTCCCGAGCTCATCACCTCTCCAACTTTGCGTAATCAAGGTTGAGACCATATGGGTATGGAAGAGGGAGGAGAAACAAAGATTTTAGGACCAGCATCACCGGTTTTGGTTTCGGGGACAGACGAGCTCCGTTGTCAATGCCCTCCACCGTGTGGAGAGGATCGAGAGAAACAGAGAGAAACTTATGTGAAGGAGAAAGAAAGTGTCTGACCTCAAAAATGATACTTTTGACTCTCCATTTTTGGAAAGTTACATTTTACATTCGCGACAAATCAAATTCGTAAATCGTATAAAAATTTTGTCGACCGTAATTTCTTTTTTTGTAACTCTTATTTTAACATTTGACATGGCTACGAACTCCTCTTAACAAACTCAATAGTTTTCCTCAATAAAATTTCTTGAAAAAACTTAACCAATAAAATTCTGATAGGAAGGTTATCGATAATTATTGACGGTAAAAACTAACTACAATTCTCGATTAACCTTAATTTAATCTTAAAAAAGAAATTCTCTGGATTGGATGTTACAGATTATTCGATTGTTATCACCCACGTGTGCTCTTTCCATAGTATTTATACCATTGTCTTAAGAATAGATCTAGGCTTGGTTTGTCATTATGTAATTTATATTTTTGAGAAATAAAAATGCTATTTATTTTATTCCGATAAAATTGAATAGAGTATTTGCTACACATATTAAATTGAAGCACACACATATCTAAGGAGTAAAATATTGAATATCAAGAAAATATCGATGTTTGAAAATACAGATATTTCAGTGAAAATATCGATGAAATATCAATTCATTGGAAATTTTGACAAAAATGACAAAAATTTAAAGAAATACATGGAAATTTGTATTGAAAGATTATAAGGTTGTTATATGATATATTATCTACCTTATATGAAAAGAAAATATTGACATGGCTACGAACTCCTCTTAACAAACTCTATAGCTTTCCTCAATAAAATTTGTTGAAAAAACTTAACCAATAAAATTCTGATAGGAAGGTTATCGATAATTATTAACGGTAAAAACTGTGACGACCCGGACCATACTTGGTATAGTAATCGACTTAATCTGCGAGTTTCACGAGTGATTGAAGTTTATCGTAATTAATCGATTATGTGGCTTTGATCACAACTTAATTTTCGGACACGAATTTGATTTGGGTTTGTTCGTGGAAAATGTAGAGAATTTAATTTCGAGTCCGTAGGAGTTTTCCGAGGATTTTTCGGATAATCGAGGAATAAAAAATGAATATTTGAAATTATCGCTGAGTTAGTCATACTTATTCGTTTGTGTTTTAGTTATCTGAATTGTGGATAGAGTTGATTCGCGACGTATAAATAGCCGAATAGTCGAAAAGTTATTGAAAAAGTGCAAAAATGGGCTGTTTGACTGAGTTGACCGAGCTGGGCCGAGTTGACCGAGTCAACCCGTGGTTGACTCGCCGTCGTGGTGGCTGCCGGAATACGGCACGGTTGCAGGAGTTTAAGGTATGGTTTTGAAGCTCTTCCTTTGGGCTTTCGATTGATGTATATATTGTGAGATTTGGTTGAGGTTTGGTTAGTCGATTTTGAGTGAGAAGTTTGCCGGAATTGGGTTTAACGGTGGAAGGTTTTTTGGCAGTTTTCCGATAGGGATTTTAGGTGGAAATGGTTGGGTTCGAGCTAGAGACGAAGCCCCTTGAATTTGGGAGGCCGAGTGTGACGACCCGAAACAGAATCAGCAGTTAAGCCGCATAGTCACAGAGTTACGACAGTGTTGAATCGCCAAGCTTCTTAACGACTTAATTATTGGCCGAGAATTGGAGCTGGGTCTCTTCTTGAGAGTCGATGTACGTGTGATTACGAGTTCGTGGGCGATTCCGGATCGTTATTTGGACGACCGAGGAATTAGTTATGAATATTTGAAGTTTCGACGGAAATGGATTAATATGGCGAGCTACTTAGCGACTAAATTATCGGACGAGAATTTGGCTTCGGCTTCTTCACAGAAGTTGTTCAGAATTTAATTTCGAGTCTGTGGGAACTTCCGGAGCATGATTTTGAGTTATGGAGTCTAAGTTGCAAATATTGCTGTTTGTTGATTGTTTGGTTGATTTAATTATATGTTGATTGGAACAGTTGACTTTTTATCCGTTTTGCCGATATGTTTGACTTTGGGTGATTATTGAAGAGTACGTCGAGACGAGTCTGTGGCCGCGTGAATTATCGGAATCGGAGTTACGACGCAAGAGTTATGGATATACGAAGTTGTCGTAATTAATTGGGAAAGTTTCCATATTTGGCATGTATATAAATGGAAGGTTACCATAAGAGGAAAGTCAACATCTTTCATTTATAACTTTGACCGGTCAAACTGGTTTGACCGAGCTGAAATAGAGAGATGCGACGCCGTACGGTGCTCACCGGCGGTGGAATTTTTCCGGCCACCCCACGGCCTATACCATACACCAATCAACTCGCCTAGCTTCCCTTATCTTGTTTCCGGTCTCATTTCCCGGCATATCTCACGGTGGAGAGAGAATTAACCGGCCAAAGTTTAAGGTTTTTGGGTTTAATGGTGACTTTTGTTTCGGGCCGAGTTGAGCTCAAACAAGGACTGGGTTTTGTAGCCCTCATCTCCATGATTCTAACCATATAGGTATGGTGTTCCAATTTGATTTGTGTGTGGAGAATTTTGGGATTGAAATTTGTGGAACAATTCAGTTTTTCGTGAAATTGGGTGAGTTAGAGTTTGAATTGGACTTTGTTGCAGTTATGAAAGTTGCTCAGTGCAAAATTTTGAGTGGAAAAGGTGCAGCTCCGCCGTGAAATTTCACGTCCGGCAGCGGCGCCGCCGTGGACGGCGGTCAACGGTCAACGGGTTGACTTTTTGGACTTTCGACAAGTTGCATGTCATTTGACTCGAAATCGCGCTCCGATCGCAATGTGGAGGTTAGTTTTTTGAGTTGAGCGTCCGAAAGTAGAGCGAGGTATTGTGGTGTACATATATGGATTTTCGACGGTTCGTCGTGTTCGAATTGTGTATTTCCGAGAACGGTGGTTTCTCGTGATTTGTATTGTATTGTCGGATTATGACTTTGAATAATGGACTTTGTGAATAATCAGGGGTTCGTGATCGTTTGTTTGGCGAGGGACATTCAGCCGGATCACGGGTTAACGCGCTACGCGTTACGCCAGTCTGTGAGTGGACAGTTTATTTTCACGGAATTATTGCGAGTCCTTTATATACGTTTTATGAACTTGAACATGCTGTATGATTATGGTTTTACGAGCATGAGTTTTCGTACGAGATTATGTTTATATTGAGCATGTGTTATACGTTATACTTATATGTTGTTATATGTCCACGTGTGGCCCCGTGTGATTTATACACATGCTCTGTACGCGTGAGGAGTTAGAGTCTCCCTCGTGTTTATGTACGTGAGGAGTTAGAGTCTCCCTCGTACTTGTATGCGTGAGGAGTTAGAGTCTCCCTCGTATACTCGGACGCGTGAGGAGTTAGAGTCTCCCTCGTGTACCATTTGATTATTTATACTTTCGACTCGCATATGTTTTTAATATATATATATTACTTTGTGAAAGACATTTATTTTCGTCCACTCACTCTAACGTGTTTATTGTCTTTCCCCTGGGCTTTTCGGTTTCCGTGCCCAGTTTGCAGTTCAGGCTCTGGTGTCGCATGTCGTGGTCGGAGGCATAGTACTCGAGCTACTTTGTTTCATCCAGTAGGTTTATTGTTCTACCTACTGTGGTATGCGTATATGATTATGTATTAGAAGTTGCTCTGAGTTTCCTATTGAATATGTTATACGATTTTACCCGGATTTCAGTAAAGTATATATTATATGTATTGTTTACTTTACTGTTGATATATTGAGAAATCCGGATGGGATTGGTGCCCACGGTTTGCTTTTTGTGGCATAGGATGAAGTGTATTTTCCGCGTGCAGGTAATGGCAATTCTACGTTAGTAGCGAAACTCTGCCCAAATTTCGAAAAGTTTTTGTTTGTTCGTGTTTTCGAAGGGGTTTGATTCCGATTTAGGAAGCTCAATCGGGGTTGGGTCCTTTCACCGAGGTGACCTCATGGTGGAGAATTTGGCCGGAGAAATTTTCCGGCCGATTTGAAAATTTGGTGGCTTTCGAGGCATTTTTCGGCCACGGTGGTGGTTGGACGATGGTGGTCCTTTGGGGAAAAATACTAGGCTTGAGGAGAGGAAAATCTCTCCGTTCACGGTGCGGCGGCGACGGTCAACGGCGGAGCTCCGGTGAGGCGTTGACTCTCCGCCGTTGACTTTTTGGAATTTGACAAGTTTTATGCCGTTTTACTCATAATCACGCCCCGATCATCGCCTTGAGGTTTTCGAGTTGATTTGGGTAGTAGATTTTATGTCGAAGATTATGTGGAGTATTTTGAGATTTTCGGCGATTATTTTGTATCCGATTTATATATTTCCGGAAATGGTTGGTTTCCGAGGTGTGGTTCAGAGTGTTGAATTGTGATTTTGATTAGTAATATTTTGTGATTATTCTGGGGATCGAGATCGTACGTTGGGCGAGGGATCTTCTGCCGGATCTCAGGATTAGCGCGTTGCGCGCTGTGCTTGTCTATGAGTGGACATTTTCTTTTCACTGATTGGTTGCGAGTCTTTATATTACGTTTTACGAGCATGAGCATGCATATGTGATTATGATTTATTCGAGCATGTGTTTTACGATTATTCATATACGAATATGCATCGACGAATATGCCTATATAATTATGTATTACGATTATGCATTCTTATTATGCTTTATACATTTGCATGAAACGATTTATGATTTGGTTTACACAGAGTATAGTCTTAGTATATGTGGTTGTATCGATACACTTGCATCCCAGCTGATCCTCGAGGAGGTTTACCGGGGGAGGCTGTGACGGGGGGGAGGGGCAGACCTCTTACTGTAGGCCTTTCTGGCTAGAATCATGTGTGGGTCTGGGATCCTGTGGTTCGGAATGTACTAGCGAGGATGTGTCCATGAGTAACCCCGCGGGATTTTCCATGCATGCTCTGTACGCTTGAGGGTTAAGAGTTTTCCTCATGTACATTATTATTTTCATGCATTTAGACTCGCATATGTTTTTATAACATATATTATTCGGCGAAAGACATTTATTTTCGTCCACTCACTCTAACGGTTTATATGTCTTTCGCTGGGCTCTTTGTTTTCAACGCCCAGTGTGCAGTTCGGATTCTGGTGTCGCACGTCGCAGTCGGAGGCTTAGTGTTCGAGCTACCTTTCTTTCTCAATAGGTTTCTTGTTTAGCCTACTGCTGTGTATTTATGTATATATATATATATTTATACTATGGGTCGCTTTGAATACTCTGATGTTTAAATTTTCGTATGATTTTCCCCCGATTTCTGTAAAGATTACAGCTTTACTTAATACTTTATATTATGATGATATGATTTTGATAAATCCAGATGGGATTAGTGTCCACGGTTTGGCTTTTGTGGCATAGGATGAAGTGTATATTCGGGTGTAGGTTAATGGCAATTTTGCGATATAGTGAAACTCTACCGAAATTTCTATGGTTTTTGTAAGTTCGTGTTTTCATAAGGGGTTTGATTGCGGTTTAGGAAACTAAATCGGGGTTGGGTCCTTTCAGCTTAGTATCAGAGCATTAGTTTTAGCTTCTGTAGACTTCTGTAGTTGTGATACTAAGGGTATTTGAGATTATACAGCATGTCTTGAGCAATGACCCGACTGGCCAGCGGTAACTCATCAATGCTTGGGGTGTTGTATATTTTCAGATGTCCGAAGTTTCATGATTACGTTCCTTGTGCTTTGTAACTAATGCTTTTCTCTTATCATTAGGATGCCTCATAGACGTGGTTCCAGTGTCAATTGGGATGTGGATCCTGATGAGTATCGCCAGACGCATGACTTGCTTATGCAAGTATTGCGTTTGGAGGAGCATTTGACCCTGTGGTCAAAGCTCAAACTGCTGGAGCGACTGTTTTCTCGGGTTCAGCTGATCCAGAGATATGTGAGGCATGGTTGGTTCGTAGAACGAGTTTGTGAGCGTCTGCGTTTCACTCCTGAGCAGATGATAGTGGCAGTGGTTTTTTACTTGAGTCTGATGCATACTTCTGGTGGGTTAGCACCGATAAAGTTCCGGTTGATACTCCATGGACTTTGTTCAGGGATTTGTTTATGCGGAGGTAATTCAACCATGCTACACAACAGCGGAAGTATGAGGAGTTCACCAACTTGGGACATGGTAGTATGTTTGTACTTGAGTACCGGGACATATTTACTCGCACTACAACATTTTTGCTCATTACTGGCAATTTGGAAACTAAGGCCGACGATTTAAAAATCGTCGGCAATAGTTTTCCATTATTGTCGGCGATTTGGAGGAAAAATCGCCGGCAATAATGGAAAACTATTGCCGACGATTTTTAAATCGTCGCCCTTAGTTTCCAAATCACCGGTAATGAGCAAAAATGTTGTAGTGTCGTTTATCTTGGTTTGCCAGCGACATGGTGGCTATAGAGGAAGCCAAGTGCCGAAGATTTGAGTTGGGCTTGAACCTGAACATCAAGGGAACATTGACTATGATGCCTCGGAACAACTTTGATGAGTTTGTGAGGGCTGCACTTTGAGGCGAGGACATAGAGAAGGAAAGGCAGATGAGATTCCAGTCTCAACGATTTGAGGAGGGTGTACCGAGTCAGGGACCTTCCAAGAGGCTGAGTTCAGGCACATCCGGATCGGCATCATCATCTGGCAGTGGACCATATAGACCATCAGTTGGTACAGCTAGACAGAGACAGAGATGGAGGAGGGATCGCCCACAGAGACCACAGTCCAGTGGGAGTTCTAGCGAATCCAGCTATCCTCGACGTACCAGTGGTACTTTTGCTATACCGAGGGAGTACCCATTGTGCAACTTCTGCAACAGGCATAATTATGGTCTTTGTCAGTGAGACACTACTATATGTTATCGTTGTGGCCAGGAGGGTCACTATACGAGGGAATGTTTCCAGCCTGCTAGTGTTGGTGGACAGGCAGCTCAGAGTTCAGGAGGAGATTGAGATACTACTTCTGGTGCTGGACCAGTACAGTTTTCTAGACATCGCAGACAACAGAGTCACCATCAGCGTGGACAACCAGCTGGGCAGGCCAGGGTTCATGCCATGTCATTGCGTGATGACAGGGCATGACCAGAGGTTGTTATTGGTATGTTGCATGTTTTTCGCTATCCCGTACTTACTCTGCTAGATCCAGGTGCTACGCATTCATTTATATCATATAGATTGTCATCTTTAGCTACTATGCCTGCATTTCCACTTCCGGAGTTATGGAGAGTGTTTTATCCATCCGGTGAGGTTGTGAGTATTGGTTGGGTGTATAGGGATTATGAGATCTTTGTTGGTGATTATGGTTTAGCCGCGGATTTGTTATTGCTGGGTATTGTCGATTTTGATGTGATTTTGGGTATGGACTTCTTGGAGACACATTGGGCTATGTTTGATTATCACAAGAAGGATGTTATGTTTCGACGCCCAGGTTTCCTAGAGATATTGTTTCGTGGTGAGAAGAATACTTCCCTGCCATGTGTGATTTCAGCAATGAAGGCCGAGAGGATGATGAAGAAGGGTTGTGTTGCATACTTAGCTCATGTTGTGGATATATAGGCTGCTGTACCAGACATTGGTGATATTAAGGTTGTTTCCGAGTTTCTAGACGTGTTTCCGGAGGAGTTACCAGGTGTTCCTCCAGTTCGAGAAATCGATTTCACCATTGAGCTTTTACCAGACACTGGACATATATCTCAGGCACCGTATCGTATGGCGCCAGAAGAGTTGAAAGAGTTACATATTCAACTTCAAGAGTTGCTGGAGAAAGGTTTCATACGACCCAGTGTATCACCGTGGGGTGCTCCTGTGCTATTTGTGCGGAAGAAAGATGGTTCCATGCGGTAATGCATTGATTACCGGAAGCTGAATCATGTCACCGTGAAAAACAAGTATCCGTTGCCGCGGATTAATGATTTGTTTTATCAGCTTAAGGGAGCTTCAGTTATTTCGAAGATTGACCTCAGGTCTGGATACCATCAGTTGAAGATCAGAGAGTCAGATGTGCCCAGGACAGCTTTCAGATCACGGTATGGACATTATGAGTTCTTGGTTATGCCGTTTGGGTTTACCAATGCCCCAGCAGCTTTCATGGATTTGATGAATCGGGTGTTCAGGCAGTTTCTGGACAAGTTTATGATTTTGTTCATCAATGACATCCTGATTTACTCAAGGAGTGTGGGCCAGCACAAGAAACATTTGCGAGCTGTTTTGCGGACATTATAAGATAATTAGTTGTTTGCGAAGTTCAGCAAGTGTGAGTTTTGGTTGAATAGAGTGAAGTTTTTGGGCCACGTGATATCTGCTGAGGGAGTCACTGTGGATCATGACAAGATTGAAGCCATGTTGAATTGGAGTAGACCTACCACCGTACCAGAGATCAGGAGTTTCTTGGGTTTGGCAGGTTACTATCGACGCTTTGTGCAGGACTTTTCACGGATTGCCGCTCCACTTACCAGATTGATGAAGAAAGGCGTCAAGTTCGAATGGTCCGATGCATGTGAGGAGAGTTACTTACTCCTGAAGGAAAAGTTGACTACTGCACCAGTTTTGACTTTACCTGGCGATAGTGGAGAGTTTGTGGTTTACAGTGACGCATCGAAATTGGGACTTGGTTGTGTTTTGATGCAGCATGGCAGAGTAGTAGCGTACGGTTCCAGGCAGTTAAAACCACATGAGGTTAATTATCCTACTCATGATTTAGAGTTAGCTACTATTGTATTAGCCTTGAAGAGTTGGAGACACTACTTGTATGGAGCTTAGTGCAAGATTTATACAAATCACAAGAGTCTTACTTATTTGCATACGCAACCAGATTTGAATATGAGACAACGCAGATGGATGGAGTTGATCAATGATTATGATTGCACCTTTGAGTACCATCCAGGGAAGGCTAATGTTGTAGCTGATGCACTCAGTCAGAAATCTGGAGCCTCATTGTTTCATGTGTGTGTGGCAAGAGTTTCAATGTTAGCATAGCTACGAGCTACGGGAGCTGAGTTAGAGTGGAATGATGATGGAGTCTTGTTGGCTAGCTTCCAGGTTCGACCGATATTGGTTGATCAGGTTCGTGAAGCTAAGGATGCGGATTCCTATCAGTTGGACAAGAAGACCATGATTCGAAATGGTGTGCCAACAGAGTTCCAGTTGAGTGATGATCGTACATTGCTATTCAGAGGCAGGTTATGTGTACCCAGAGACGAGGGTTTGAAGAAAGAGATTTTAGACGAAGCCCATTGTTCTGCTTACGCGATGCATCCAGGTGATACGAAGATGTTTCGTACACTTCGAGCCTATTATTGGTGGTGAAATATGAAGAGGGAGATCGCAGCATATGTGAGCAGATGTCTCATTTGTCAGCAGGTTAAAAGGGAAAGGCAGAAGCCTACGGGAAAGTTACAGCCCTTGGAGATTCCGGTTTGGAAGTGGGAGCATATCACCATGGATTTCGTGTATCAGTTACCACGTACTTCGGCTGGTAACACGAGTATTTGGGTCATTGTGGACCAATTGACGAAATCCGCTCATTTCCTTGCACTTCCAGGGAAGATTTCAGTGGGCAGATTCAAGGCTGTATTTAGCCGAGATCGTTCGTTTGCATGGCGTGCATGTATCTATTGTTTCTAACCGAGACAGTCAGTTCACCTCAAAGTTCTGGCAGGCATTGCAGCGAGCCTTGGGTACCAGATTACATTTTAGTACAGCTTTTCATCCTCAGACTGATGGGCAGTCTGAAAAAACTATTCAGACCCTCGATGATATGTTGCGGTCTTGTGTTTTGCAGTTTAAAGGAAATTGGGACCAGCAACTGCATTTGATCGAATTTACTTACAATAACAGCTATCAGGCCAGTATCGACATGGCACCGTATGAGGCTCTATACGGGAAACAATGTCGTACTCCATTCTGTTGGAGTGAGGTAGGCGAGCGATGGCTTATTGGTCCTGATTTGGTGAAGAGCACCATAGAGGATATTCAGATTATCAGAAATAGATTGAAGATTGCCCAAGATCGCCAAAACAGTTATGCAGATGTGAGAAGAAAGAATCTCGAGTTTGAGGTGGGCGATTGGGTCTTCTTGAAATTATCTCCTTGGCGAGGAGTTGTTCGTTTCGGGAAGCGCGGCAAGCTTCGACCACGATATATCGGTCCATATGAAATCACAGAGATGGTTGGTGCCGTGGCTTATAGGTTAGAGTTGCCTCCGGAGATGGCGATGGTGTACAATGTTTTCCATGTCTAGATGTTGCGGAAATACATTCCAGATCCATCCATGTTCTAGGGTGCACGATGTTTTCCATGTCTCGATCCGCATATCAGCTTCCTATCCGGGAAGATTTGACATATGTGGAGGAACCAGTATAGATTCTCGATCGGCGTCAGCAGGAGTTGAGACACAGAGTTATACCGCTTGTGAAGGTCTTATGGCAGAATCATTCAGTTGAAGAAGCCACTTAGGAGACCGAGCAGCATATGCGGGAGCAGTATCCTCATCTGTTCACTTAGCAGTTACGTAAATTTCGAGGTCGAAATTTTTGTAAGAGGGGTAGATTTGTGATGACCCGGACCAGAATTGGTATAGTAATCGGCTTAATCTGCGAGTTTCACGAGTGATTGAAGTTTATCGTAATTAATTGATTATGCGGTTTTGATCACGACTTAATTTTCGGACACGAATTTGATTTGGATTTGTTCGTGAAAAATGTAGAGAATTTGATTTCGAGTCCGTAGGAGTTTTCCGAGGATTTTTCGGATAATCGAGGAAAATAAAATGAATATTTGAAATTATCGCCGAGTTAGTCGTACTTATCTGTTTGTGTTTGAGTTATCCGAATTGTGGATAGAGTTGATTCGCGACGTATAAATAACCGAATAGTCGAAAAGTTATCGAAAAAGTGCGAAAATGGGCTGTTTGACCAAGTTGACCGAGCTGGGCTGAGTTGACCGATGTGACGACCCGAAACAGAATTAGTAGAGCAATCAGTTTAATTCACGAGTTAGTGCGTAATCACTGTTTTCCGATAATTGATTGATTTGTCGGTTTTAATCACGACTTAATTATCGGCCGAGAATTTGAGTTGAGTATCTTCTCGAGAGTTGTTGTACATGTGATTTTGAGTTCGTGGGCGGTTCCGGATGATTATTTCGACGACCGAGGAATATAATATGAATATTTGAAGTTTCGAAATATCGTCGAGTTTATCCTAATCGTAATGGTTATCTGTTTTGGACCATCGATCATCCCGAGACACGAGTATAAATATCGGAAATAGTCGAAAATTGTCGAAAAACACTGTTTTGGGAAGTTTGACCGGCGTTGACTATATTGGACGCGTTGACCCGCTTTGACCGAAGAAGAAAACTTCACCGCCGTTTGACTTGCCGTCGACCTTCATTTTCCGACCACCTCCAGCCGAGGTATTGGTTATTTCGATTCCTCTCTTGATTTCTAGTTGATTAGAACTTGGAATTGCTTGATTTAGTGATGAATTGATGGAGAAATGTTGATTTGAAATTTTGGGGATTTTGGCCGGAATCGGCTTCGACGGGGGGAGGTGTTCCGGCGACTTTCCGAGGGGGGTTTGTGTTGGAAATTGTTGGGTTTGAGGTAGGTTGGTGGACCCTTGAGGTTGGGAGGCCGGGATGGCCTCACGGTGACGGAATTGGACGGAGGAGCAATTTCTGGCCGGTTAGAGAGTTTAGACTTTCGAGCTGATTTTCAGCTACTTGCCGTCTGATTTGGCCTTTGGTGTAGTTGAGGGATGTGTTAGGCTCGAGGAGGAGAAGCTACGGTGAGCTTGGCTGCCGGAAAATCTCTCCGGTTGACGGCGCGCTACCGGCGGCGGCGGCGGCGGTCAACGGCAGAGCTCCGGCGACCCGTTGACTTTTTAGAATTTGATGATTTTAATGTCGTTTTACTCATATTCGCGCCCTGATCATCGCCTTGAGGTTTTCGAGTTGATTTGGGTACCAAATTTTCAGTCGAGGGTTTGAGTAGAGATTTCGGGAATTTCGTTAATTATTTTTGTATCAGTTATACGTTTCCGGGAACGGTTGGTTTCCGAGGTGTGGTACAGTGTTGTGAGCTATGATTTTGATCAGTTATATTTTATGATTATTTAGGGGATCGAGATCGTGCTTCGGGAGAGGGATCTTCAGCCGGACCACGTGATTAGCGCGAGTGCGCGTTTTGCTCACCTGTGAGTGGACAATTCATATTCACTGATTAATCGCGAGTCTTTAATACACGTTTTACGAGTTTGAGCATGCATATGAGATTATGATTTATATGAGCATGTGTTACACGATTATGCCTATACAATTATACATTACGTGTATGCATTTATATTATGCTTTATACACTTGCATAGAAGTATTTATGATTTGGTTTACACAGAGTACAGTCACATTATATGTTATTGTATCGATACACTTACATCCCGACTGATCCCCGAGGATGTTTACCGGGGGAGGCTGTGACCCCTGACCCGAGGCCTTTACCGGGGAGGGCAGACCTCTGACCTGAGGCCTTTCTAGCTAGAATCACGTGTGGGTCTGGGATCCCGTGATTCGGATTGTACTAGCGCGGACGTGTCCATGAGTGACCCCGCAGAGTTTTACGCTGCATGCTTCATACGCGTGAGGAATTTGAGTCTCCTTAGTGTACTATGTCATTTTCATTTATTTAGACTCGCATATGTTTTTAAAACATATATTATTCGGTGAAAGGCATTTATTTTCGTCCACTCACTCTAACGGTTTTCATGTCTTTCCCCTAGGCTTTTCGGTTTTCGTGCCCAGTTTGCAGTTCAGATTCTGGTGTCTCACGTCGCAGTCGGAGGCTAGTCATTCGAGTTACCTTTCTGTTCCAGTAGGTTACTTGTTTTGCCTACTATTGTATATTTTGTATATATATACTAAAGGTCGCTCTGATACGCTACTGATACATGTTTCTATGTGGTTTTCCCCGGATTTTCTATATGTTATAGTTATGTTTACTATTTATTGTTATTGATTTGTTATTGAGAAATCCTGATGGGATTGGTGCCCACGGTTTGGCTTTTGTGGCATAGGATGAAGTGCATTTTCTGGGTGCAGGTTAATGGTAATTCTGCGTTTGTAGCGTTACTGTGACGACCCGGAACAGATTGAACAGTGTCATCAGCTTGGTCCATGAGATTATGAGTAATGATAGATTTCCGATAATGGATTTACTCGCCAGATTTGATAACGACTAAATTATTGGCCGAGAATTGGAGCTAGGTCTCTTCTCGAGAGTCGTTGTACGTGTGATTTCGAGTTCGTGGGCTATTTCGGATCGTTATTTGGACGACCGAGGAATAAGTTATGAATATTTGAAGTCTTGACATAATCGGATATAAATGGTGGTGCTTTTAACGACTAAATTACCGGTCGAGAATTTGGTTTCGCCTTCTTCACGGAAGTTGTTGAGAATTTAATTTCGAGCTCGTGGGAACTTCTGAAGGATTATTCCGAGTTACGAAGATTTAGTTGTGAATATTTCCGATTGTTGATTATTTAATCGGATAAGCTTGTGTTTGGGTTGAACAGTTGAATTTTTATCGGTTTGGTCGATGTGTTTGACTTTGGGTGATAATTGAAGAATATGTCGAGTCGAGTTTGTTGCCGCGAGAATTATCGAAATCGGAATTACGACGAGGAAGTTACGTGGGTTTGAAATTTTTCGAAAAGATAATTACGATGTTTCCATTTTGGGAAGGCTATAAATAGAAGGTTTCTATTTCGGGCAAGTCTACAGTTGCCATTAATTGTGTTGATTGAGTTGACCGAGTCAACTCAGTGGAGAGAGAAGATGTGCGACGTCCTCGACGGTGCTCCACAGCGGCGATGGGACTCCGGCCACCTCCGGGCTCCACCCATACCCCGTTCGACTCGCCTAGCTCCCCTCATCTCAATTCCGGCCACCACTCGCGGCATGGCTCACGGTGGAGAGAGAATTATCCGGCCAAAGTTCAAGATTTTTGGGGTTAATGGTGGATTCCGATTCCGGCCAAATTGAGCTGCAAAATGGACTGGATTTTGTAGCCCTCATCACCATGAAGCTACCATGTAAGTTTGGTGATCCAATTCATCTTGTTTATGGAGAATTTTGGATTTGAAATTTGTGTATCAATTCAGTTTTGCTTGAAATTGGACTAGTTAGAGTGAGAATTGGCCTTTGTTGCAGTTATGAAAGTTGCTCAGTGGGTGATTTTGAGTGGAATAGTGGTTGCTCAGCCGGGAAAATTTCAGGTTGGTGGTGGTGCCGCCGGCGGCGGCGGCGGTCAACGGTCAACTTTGACTTTTTGGGGTTTTCGACAAGTTGCATGTCATTTCACTCGAAATCGCGCCCCGATCTTAGTGGGGAGGTTCGTTTTTCGAATTGAGCGTCCAAAAGTACAGCGAGGTATTGAGGTGTGATTTTCGGATTTTCGACAGTTTGTTGTAATCGGATTACGTGTTTCCGAGAACGGTGGTTTCTCGTGATTTGATTTGAATTGTCGAGTTATGACATTGAGATATGAACTTTGTGATTATTCAGGGGTTCGTGATCGTTCGTTTGGCGATGGATTTTCCGCCGAATCACGGGTTAACGCGAACTGCGTTACGCTAGTCTGTGAGTGGACAATTTCTTTTCACGGATTGTTTGCGAGTCTTATTATACGTTTTACGATCTTGAGCATGTTTACGAGATTATGATTTATTAAGAGCATGTGTTATACGATTATATTACGTATATGCATTCATATGCTGTTTATTATATTTGCATCGGAATATTTGTGATTTGATTTACACAGAGTACAATCGTAGTTCATGTTGTTGTATCGATACACACGCATCCCGGCTGATCCCCGAGTGTGCCTACTAGGTGGGGTACCGTACTTTATGCCGATGTAGTTCCGGGTGGGTACTGGTTTCTGTACTTTGTGCCGATGTATTTCCGGGTAGGTACAAATGTCTGTTTCTTATGCCGATGCAGTTCCGGGTGGAAACATATACCTTGACCTGAGGCCTTTCTGGCTCGAATCACGTGTGGGTCTGGGATCCCGTGATTCGGACTGTACTAGCACGGACGTGTCCATGAGTGGCCCCTTGGGATTTTTACTTGCATGCTTTGTACGCTGGAGGAGTATGAGTTTACCTCGCGTATTTTATTATATTTATTCATTAAGACTCGCATATGTTTTTATAACGTATATTACTTGGTGAAAGACATTTATTTTCGTCCACTCACTCTAACAGTTTTCATGTCTTTCCCCTGGGCTTTTCGGTTTCCGTGCCCAGTTTGCAGTTCGGACTCTGGTGTCGCATGTCGTGGTCGGAGGCATAGTGCTCGAGCTACCTTGTTTCTTCCAGTAGGTTTATTGTTCTACCTACTGTGGTATACTTATATGATTATACATTAGAGGTCGCTCTGAGTATTCTGATGTATATGTTTATACGATTTTACTCCGGATTTCAGTAAAGCACAGATATATTTATTATTTTTCTTTACTGTTGATATATTGAGAAATCCGGATGGGATTGGTGCCCACGGTTTGATTTTTGTGGCATAGGATGAAGTGTATTTTCCGCGTGCAGGTAATGGTAATTCCACGTTAGTAACGAAACTCTGCCAAAATTTCTACGGATTTAGTTGGTTCGTGTTTTCGAAGGGGTTCGATTCCGGTTTAGGCAACTAAGTCGAGGTTGGGTCCTTTCAGTTACTTTGCCGAAATTTTTATGGTTTTTGTTGGTTCGTGTTTTCAGAAGGGGTTTGATTCCAGTTTAGGAAACTAAATAGGGATTGGGACCTTTCAGTTTGGTATTAGAGCATTAGGTTGTCAGATTCTGTAGACTCTTGTAGTTATGACGCTTAGGGTATTTGAGTTTGTACAGCATGTCTGGAATGATGACCCGACTGGCCAGCGGTACTCATCAATGCTTCGAGTGAATATTCTCAAATATCTGAGGTCTCATGATTACGTTCCTTCTGCTTGTACCTAAGGCTTGTCTTGTATCAGTAGGATGCCTCCTCGACGTGGTTCCTGTGTTGATCGGGAAGTGGATCCTTATGAGGATCGCCAGACGCATGACTTGCTGATGCGAGTGTTGAGTTTGGAGGAGCATTTTGACCATGTGGTCAAAGATCGTACTGCTGGTGCGACTATCTTTTCGGGTTCAGCTGATCTAGAGATTTGTGAGGCATGGTTGGTTCAGGTTGAACACGTATGTGAGCGTCTGCGTTTTATCCCTGAGCAGATGACAGTGGCAGCAGTTGGATTACTTGAGTCAGATGCATACTTCTGGTGGGTTAGCACCGATAGAGTTCCAGTTGATACTCCGTGGACTTTGTTCCGAGATTTGTTTATGCGGAGATACTTCAATCAGGCTACCCAGCAGCGGAAGTATGAGGAGTTTACGAATTTGAGGTATGGCAGTTTGTCTGTGCTTGAGTACCGGGACAGGTTTACCCGCTTATCTCATTTTGCTCGTGACATGGTGGCTACTGAGGAAGCCAAGTGCCGTAGATTTGGGCTGGGTTTGAACTTGAACATCAAGTGGACTCTGACTACGATGCCTCGGAACAACTTCAATGAGTTTGTCAGCGCAGCACTCTGAGGTGAGGATATCAAGAAGGAGAGACAGATGAGATACCAGCCTAGACGATTTGAGGAGGGTGGACCGAGTCAAGGGCCTTCCAAGAGGCTGATTTCTGATACTTCCGGATCTGTCTTCATCCTCGGGTAGTAGACCATATCGACCACCAGCTAGTGCACCGAGACAAAGATAGAGATGAAGGAGAGATCGACTGTAACGATCACAGGCTAGTGGGGGTTCCAGCGGTTCCAGTTATCCTCGGCGTACTGGTGGCATGTGTGACGACCCGAACCAGAATCAGATGGGTGTTTGGTACGATTCTCGAGGTTTGGTTTTAATTGCAGTTTTGCGATATTATGTGGTTTGCCGATTCGATTCGCGACTTTGTTTTTGGTCGAGAATTTGAGTTGGGTATCTTCACGGAAAACGTAGAGTACGTGATTTCGAGTTCGTGGGTGGTTTCGGAAGATTTTTCCGATAACCGAGGAATATTTTATGATTATTTGAAGTTTCGGGTTTCGACGAGTTTATCCGTTTGTTTCGAGCTTATCCGAATCATTTCGTATTTTCATTTTGGACCGTCGATCGACCCGAGGGACGAGTATAAATATCGAAAAGTCGAAAAATAGTCGAGAGTTAATCGAAAACTTCATTTGGGCGTTGACTAAACTGGAAATTGGGTTGACTTTCCATATTTGGAAAGTGAACTATCGGACCGAATAGGAAAGTTGCTGTTTTGGGAAGTCAATTTCCGGCGACCGGATTCCGGCCACTATTCACCACGGGACAGGTATGGTTCGTCTCCTCTAGTGATTTTGAGTTGGTTAGAGTATGATTTTATGAAATTTGATGGAGTTTTGGGGAAGAACCATTGGAGGCCGATTGGGTGATTTCGACGGTGACGGGGAGCTCGGCTCCGGCGAGGTTTGGAGGTGGGGGTTAGGGGGGAAAGACTCCCGTTGCTCCTCTGAATCTCGTGATGTAGTTGGATCGATCTAAGATGGTGATTTCAGTTGAACCCGATTTGAAACCCGGTTTGTGAATCCCGATTTGGTTTCGAATAATTGAGGGGTTTCCGGTAGGATTTGAGCTACATGTTAGAAGGAGAAGATGTTCGAATGGTTGAGAGGAGCTGATCTGGAAATTTTGGCCTTGGAATTCCACCGTTGACGGCGCGCCGCCGCCGGCGACGGCGGTCAACGGCGGTCAACGGTGGTCAGAAAGTCAAATTTTCAGATTTCGATGTAATTAGTGTCATTTTTCTCGTAATCACGCCCTGGTTATCGTACGGAGGTTTTCGGGTTGATTTGAGTAGCCGATTTTCAGTCGAGGTTTCGAGTTGGGATTTCGGGATTTCCGTTATACATTTTGTACCGCATTGCATATTTCCGGGAACGGTTGGTTTCCGTGCATCCATACAGTGTTGAGAACTATGATATTGATCAGTTGTGTTTTGTGAACATTCAGGAGATCGAGATCTGGATCGTGAGCGTGCTTCTGGCGAGGGATCTTCCGCCGGACCACGAGTTTAGCGCATGTGCGCGTTTCGAGAGTCTGTGAGTGGACACTTTATTTTCACGGATTGATTGCGAGTCCTTATTTATGATTTACGAACTTGAGCATGCAGATTGATTATGATTTTACGAGCATGTGTTTTATGATTATGCATATACGAATATACGTATATGGATATATTTATACGTACATATTATGTTTTCTGCATGTGCATAGAAAGGATTTATGATTTGGTTTACACAGAGTACAGTCTCAGTATATATTGTTGTATCGATACACCTTGGCTTCTCGGCTGATCCCCGAGTACGCTCCGGGAAGGACAGATATCCTGACCCGAGGCCTTTCTGGCTAGGAATCACGTGTGGGTCTGGGATCCCGTGATTCAGACTGTGCTATCGCGTGGTAGTCCATGAGTGATTCCGCGATTTTATATTGCATGCTCTGTACGCGTGAGGAGTTGAAGTCTCCCTCGTGTACCCGGACGCGTGAGGAGTTGGAGTCTCCCTCGTGTACCATTTCTTTACTTATATATTTGACTCGCATATGATTTTATACGTATATATTATCTGGTGAAAGACATTTATTTTTGTCCACTCACTCTAACGTGTTTATTGTCTTTCACCTGGGCTTTTCGGTTTCCGTGCCCAGTTTGCAGTTCAGGTTTGGTGTTTCACGTCGCAGTTTGGAGGCTAGTGATCAGAGTCACCTGTGTTTTCCAGTAGGTTCTTGTTTCGCCTACTGATGTACATATTGTATATGTTTTACTCTAGAGGTCGCTCTGATACATCCTGATACATATTGTGCGGATTTTCACAGATATACATATATACATAGTACAGTTTATTCATTGTTGATGATTATATTGTTGTTGAGAAATCCGGTTGGGATTGGTGCCCACGGTTTGCTTTTTGTGGCATAGGACGAAGTGTTAATTTCCGCGTGCAGGTTATGGTAATTTCACGCTAGTAACGAAACTCTGCCGAAATTTTGAAAAAAATTTTGTTGGTTCGTATTTTCGAAAGGGTTTGATTCCGGTTTAGGTAGCTGAATCGGGATTGGGTCCTTTCAGCATGTTTGCTGTACCGAGAGAGTATCCACTATGCAACTTCTACAATAGGCATCATTATGATCCTTGTCAGCGGGGCCCTGTCATTTGTTTTTGTTGTGGCCAGGTGAGTCACTATGCGAGAGAGTGTTTCCAGCTTGATGGTGCTGGTGGACAGGCGGCCCAGAGTTTCGGAGGAGAGCGAGATGCCACTTCGGGGACTCGACCAGTATAGTTTACGGGCCAGGGTAGACAACAGGGACAGCCTCAGCGTGGACGACCAGCCGGGCAGGCCAAGGTTCATGCCATGACTTTGTGTGAGGGCAGAGCTTCGCCGGAGGTTGTTATTAGTACGTTACATGTCTTTGGTATTCCAGTACTTACATTGTTAGATCCAGGTGCTACGCATTCATTCATATCATATAGACTATCATCTTTAGCTACTGTACCTGCGTCTCCACTTCCGGGGTTGTGGAGAGTGTTGTATCCGTTCGGTGAGGTTGTGAGTATTGGCTGGGTTTACAGAGATTGTGAGATTTTTGTTGGAGGCCATGGTCAAGCCGCGGATTTGTTGTTGTTGGATATCGTCGATTTTGATCTGATCTTGGGTATGGACTTCTTGGAGACACATTGGGCTATGTTCAATTGTCACAAGAAGGAGGTTGCATTTCGACGACCAGACCTCCCAGAGATATTGTTTCACGGCGAGAAGAACAGTTCATTGCCATGTATGATTTTCGCGATAAAGGCAGACCGGATGATGAAGAAGGGCTGTGTTGCTTATTTAGCTCATGTGGTGGACACTACGGCTGCTGTGCCGAATATCGGTGATATCGAGGTTGTCTCCGAGTTTTCAGATGTTTTTCCGGAGAAGTTACCGGGTATACCTCCAGTTCGGGAGATCGATTTCACCATTGAGTTGTTGTCGGGCACTGGACCTATATCACAGGCACCGTATCATATGGCGCCAGCGGAGCTGAAAGAGTTGCAGATTCAACTCCAGGAGTTGCTGGAGAAAGGTTTCATACGACCTAGTGTTTCACTGTGGGGTGACCCGGTTTTGTTTGTGCGGAAGAAGGATGGATCCATGCGGTTGTGCATCGATTACCGGAAGCTGAATCAGGTCACTGTAAAGAACAAGTATCCATTGCTGCGAATTGACGATTTGTTTGATCAGCTCAAGGGAGCTTCGGTCTTTTCGACGATTGATCTCAGGTCTGGATATCATCACTTGAGGATCCGAGAGTCTGATATGGCCAGGACAGCTTTCAGATCGCGGTATGGGCACTACGAGTTTTTGGTTATGCCATTTGGGTTGACTAACGCCCCCGTAGCTTTTATGGACTTGATGAACCGGGTGTTCAGACTGTTTCTGGACAAGTTCGTGATCGTGTTTATCGATGACATCCTGATCTATTCCAGGAGTGTGGGCCAGCACAAGAAGCATTTGCAAGCAGTGTTGCAGACTTTGCGGAACAATCAGTTGTATGCGAAGTTCAGCAAGTGCGAGTTTTGGCTTGACATCGTGAAGTTTCTGGGGCACGTGATATCGGCTGAGGGACTTAGCGTTGATCCTGACAAGATCGAGGCCGTGTTGAATTGGAGTAGACCTACCACCGTACCGGAGATTCGGAGTTTCTTGGGTTTGGTAGGCTACTATCGACGATTTGTACAGGATTTTTCTTAGATTGCTACTCCACTGACCAAATTGACGAAGAAAGGCGTCAAGTTTGAGTGGTCTGATGCGTGTGAGAAGAGTTATTTGCTCCTGAAGGAAAAGTTGACTACTGCACCAGTTTGACTTTACCAGACGACAGCGGTGAGTTCGTGGTTTATAGTGATGCGTCAAAGTTGGGACATGGTTGTGTGCTGATGCAGCATGGCAGGGGTGTTGCCTACGGTTCCAGGCAGTTGAAACCACATGAAGTCAACTATCCGACCCATGATTTGGAGTTGGCCGCTATTGTGTTAGCGTTGAAAAGTTGGAGACACTACTTGTACGGAGCCCAGTGTAAGATTTACACCGATCACAAGAGTCTCACCTACTTGCGGACGCAGCCAGACTTGAACATGAGGCAGCGCAGGTGGATGGAGTTGATCAATGACAATGATTGCACTTTCGAGTACCATCCAGGGAAGGCCAATGTTATTGCCGATGCACTCAGTCGGAAATCTAGAGCTTCATTGTTTCACGTGTGTGTGGCCAGAGTATCTATGTTAGCCGAGCTTCGGGCTACGGGTGCCGAGTTCGAGTGGGAAGATGAGGGAGATTTGTTGGCCAGTTTTCAGGTTCGACCCGTGGTGGTTGATCAAGTTCGAGAAGCTCAGGATTCAGATTCCTACCTGTTGGACAAGAAGACCATGATACGGAGTGGTGTGCCAACAGAGTTTCGGTTGAGTGTGATGGTATGTTGCTTTTTAAAGGCAGGTTGTGCGTGCCCAGAGACGAGAGTCTGAAGAAGGAAATTATGGACGAGGCTCATTGTTCAGCGTATGAGATGCATCCCGGTGGTACGAAAATGTTTCGTACATTTCGAGCGTATTACTGGTGGTGCAACATGAAGCGGGAGATTGCCGAATATGTGAGCCGATGTTTGATCTATCAGTAGGTTAAAGCAGAGTGGAAAAAGCTTGCGGGAAAGTTATAACCACTGGAGATTCTGGTTTAGAAGTGGGAGCACATTACCATGGATTTCGTTTATCAATTGCTGCGTACTTCAGCGGGTAATACTAGTATTTGGGTTATCGTGGATCGACTGACAAAATCCGCTCATTTTCTCGCACTTCTGGGGAAGATATTAGTAGGCAGATTGGCCAAGCTATATTTGTCAGAGATTGTTCGTCTGCACGGTGTGCATGTATCTATTGTTTCTGACCGAGACAATCAGTTTACTTCCGAGTTTTGGCAGGCATTACAGCGAGCCATAGGTACGAGGTTGCATTTCAGTACAGCTTTTCATCCTCAGACTGACGGGCAGTCTGAGCGGACTATACAGACTCTCGAGGATATGTTGCGGTCTTGTGTGTTGCAGTTTCATGGAAATTGGGACCAGCAACTGCATTTAATAGAGTTCGCTTACAACAACAGCTATCGGGCCAGTATCGAGATGGCACCGTACGAGGCCTTGTACGGGAGGCAGTGCCGCACCCCATTGTGTTGGAGTGAGGTGGGCGAGCGATGGCTTATTGGCCCTGATCTGGTAAAGAGCACCATGGAGGACATCCAGATTATCTGGGACAGATTGAAGATCGCCCAGGATCGCCAGAAGAGTTATGCGGACGTGAGGAGAAAGAGTCTCGAGTTCGATGTGGGCGATTGAGTCTTCCTGAAACTATCTTTGTGGAGGGGAGTTGTGCGTTTTGGGAAGGGTGGCAAGCTTCGACCACGGTACATTGGTCCGTATGAGATCACCGAGAGAGTTGGAGCTGTGGCTTACAGACTTGAGTTGCCAGATGAGATGGCTCGTGTTCATGATGTTTTCCACGTTTTTATGTTACGGAAGTATATTTCAGATCGATCGCATGTGTTAGCGCCACAGCAGCTACCTATCCGATAAGATTTGACATATGTGGAGGAGCCAGTACATATTCAAGATCGGCGTGAGCAGGAGTTGAGGCACCGTGTTATACCGCTGGTGAAGGTCTTGTGGCAGAATCACTCGGTTGAGGAGGCCACCTGGGACACTGAGCAGCGTATGCGGGAGCAGTATCCTCATCTGTTCACTTGACAGGGACGTAAATTTCGAGGTCGAAATTTTTTTAAGGGGGTAGATTTGTGACGACCCGGAACAGAATCTGTAGAGTAATCAATTTAATTCACGAGTTAGTGCGTAATCACTGTTTTCCGATAATTGATTAATTTGTCGGCTTTAATAACGACTTAATTATCGGCCAAGAATTTGAGTTGAGTCTCTTCTCAAGAGTTGTTGTACATGTGATTTCGAGTTCTTGGGCGGTTCCGGATGATTATTTCGACGACCGAGGAATATAATATGAATATTTGAAGTTTCGGAATATCGTCGAGTTTATCCGTTCGTATCGAGTTTATCCAAATCGTAATGGTTATCCGTTTTGGACCGTCGTGAAAGAACCCAACCCCGATTCAGTTACCTAAATCAGAATCGAACCCCTTCTGAAAATACGAACCAACAAAAACTTTTCAAAATTTCGGCAGAGTTTCGTTACTAATGTGGAATTGCATAAACCTGCACCCTGAAAATAACACTTCGTCCTATGCCACAAAAGCCAAACCGTGGGCACCAATCCCATCCGGATTTCTCAACATCATAATATAAACAATAAACAGTAAACGTACTGTACTATATATAGTATATTCGTGAAAATCCGTATAAACACGTATCAGAGTGTATCAGAGCGACCACTAGTGTAAATATATACAATATACACATCAGTAGGCGAAACAAGAACCTACTGGAAAACACAGGTAGCTCAGATCACTAGCCTCCAACCGCGACGTGAAACACCAAACCTGAACTGCAACTGGGCACGGAAATCGAAAAGCCCAGGGGAAAGACATGAAAACTGTTAGAGTGAGTGGACGAAAATAAATGTCTTTCACCAGTTGATATATATATGTTTAAAATAACATATGCGAGTCCAGGTAGATAAAGATAATAAAGTACAGGAAGTAAAATCATACTCCTCCAGCGTACTGAGCATGCAAGTAAATATCCCACGGGGTCACTCATGGACACATCCGTGCTAGTACAGTCAGAATCACGGAGTCCCAGACTTCCACGCAATTCTAGCCAGAAAGGCCTCAGGTCAGAGGTCTGCCTCCCGCCGGTAAAGGCCTCGGGTCAGGAGTCACAGCCTCCCCCGGTACACATCCTCGGGGATTAGCCGGGATGCGAGTGTATCGATACAACAACATATAACGACTGTACTCTGTGTAAACCAAATCATAAACATTTCGATGCAAATGCAATATACGACATATAAATGCATATACGTATTGTGTAATGATATAAGTATAATCGTCTAACACATGCTCGTATAAATCATAAACTCGTACGCATGCTCAAGTTCGAAAATCATATAAAAAGACTCGCAATCATTTCCGTGAAAAGAACTTGTCCACTCACAGGTGAGCAAAACGCGCACTCGCGCTAATCTCGAGGACCGTCGGAAGATCCCTTGCCTGAAGCACGATCCCGATCCCGATCTCCTGAATATTCACAAAACATAACTGATCAAAATCATAGTCCACAACTCTGTACTGAACCACGGAAACCAACCGTTCCCGAAAATAAACAATGCAGTGCAAAATGATTAACGAATTTCTCGAAATCTCCACTCGAAACCCTCGATTGAAAATCCACTACCCAAATCAATCCGAAAACCTCTGGACAATAATTAGGGCGCGATTACGAGAAAAACGACATTAAAAACGTCGAAATCAGAAAAAGTCAACCCTCCACCGTTGACCACCACCGCCGCCGGCGGCGCGCCATCAACGGTGGAATTCCACGGCCAAAATTTCCAGAACTCAAGGTCTGAATGAGCCTAACCACTTCCTCAACTACCACAAGTGCCAAAACAAACCGGAACCCTTCCAATTTCCCACGAAACCGAACGGAAATCATCCCTCTGGCGACCTAATCGGGTTCCTCCATAACCACGACCTCGTCCAAAAACAACCACCCAGGGAGTATCACCACGGTATGGGGAAGTGAAACCCCAACACCCCAACCTCCAAAACTCGCCGGAACCACCAAAACCATCACCGGCGACAATCGTGAAACCGACCCGATTCGGGTCACCACAAATCCTCATCAATTTCCATAAAATCAAACACCAATCGACTCGAAATCACATGGGGAAGCGAATCATACCTTTCACTTGATCGGAGGTGGCCGGAAAACGGTCGTTGGACGGCAAGAACCCGAAATGGAAACTTTCCTCTTCGGTCAACAGGTCAAACTTCCAAAAATGGAAAGTCAACGGTGGTCAACGCCAAATAGTGATTTTCGACGATTTTACGACTATTTCCGATATTTATACTCGCGCCTCGAGTCAATCGACGGTCCGAAATGAATATTCGAAATGATTCGGATAAGCTCGAAACAATCGGATAAACTCGTCGGAAACCGAAACTTCGAATAATCACAAAATATTCCTCGGTCATCGGAAAAATATTCCGGAACCGCCCTCGAGCTCGAAATCACGTACTCTACAATTTCCGTGAAGACACTCAACTCAAATTGTCGGCCGAAAATATAGTCGCGAATAGAGTCGACGAACCACATATATAACGTAAAACTACGACTATGACCAATCCCGAGAATCGTGCCGAATACGCAACTGACTCTGGTTCGGGTCGTCACAAATCTACCCCCCTTAAAGAAATTTCGACCTCGAAATTTACGTACCTGTCAAGTGAACAGATGAGGATACTGCTCCCGCATACGCTGCTCAGTCTCCCAGGTGGCCTCCTCAACTGAGTGATTCTGCCACAAGACATTCACTAGCGGGATCACACGGTGCCTCAACTCCTGCTAACGACGATCGAGAATCTGCACTGGCTCCTCCACGTACGATAAATCCTCTCTGATCGGTAACTTCTGTGGAGCTAACACATGTGAAGGATCTGAGATGTACTTCCGTAACATCGAAACATGGAAGACATCATGCACACGAGCCATCTCAGCTGGTAACTCAAGTCTGTATGCAACAGCTCCAACCCTCTCTGTAATCTCATACGGACCAATGTACCGCGGTCGAAGCTTGCCACGCTTCCCGAAACGCACAACTCCCCTCCACGGAGATAGTTTCAGGAAGACTCAATCACCAACCTCGAACTCTAAACTCTTCCTCCTCACGTCCGCGTAACTCTTCTGCCGATCCTGGGCGATCTTCAATCGATCCCGGATAACCTGTATGTCCTCCATCGTACTTTTCACCAAATCAGGACCAATAAGCCAACGCTCGCCCACCTCACTCCAACACAATGGAGTGCGACACTACTTCCCGTACAGGGCCTCGTACGGTGCCATCTTAATACTGGCCTGATTGCTGTTGTTGTAGGCGAACTCAATCAACTGTAACTGCTGATCCCAGTTTCCGCGAAACTGCAACACACATGATCTCAGCATATCCTCAAGAGTCTGAATGGTCCGCTCGGACTGCCCGTCAGTCTGAGGATGAAAAGCTGTACTAAATCGCAACCTCGTGCCCAAAGCTCGCTGCAACGCCTGCCAAAAGTCAGATGTAAACTGACTATCACGGTCAGAAACAATGGACACAGGCACACCATGCAAGCGAACAATCTCGGATAAGTACAACTTGGCCAATCTGCCCAATGATATCTTCCTTGGAAGTGCAAGAAAGTGTGCGGATTTCGTCAATCGATCCACAATAACCCAAATGCCAGTGTTGCCAGCCGAAGTACGCGGCAACTGATAGATGAAATCCATCGTAATGTGCTCCCACTTCCAAACCGGAATCTCAAGTGGCTGTAGTTTCCCTGCAGGTTTCTGCCTCTCCGCCTTCACCTGCTGACAGATCAAACATCGACTCACGTACGTGGCAATCTCTCGCTTCATGTTGCGCCACCAATAGTGTGACGACCCGAATCAGAATCAGTTATGTGTTTGGCACGATTCTCGAGATTTGGTTATAGTCGCAGTTTTATGTTATTATGAGGTTTGCCGATTCAATTCGCGACTATATTTTCAGTCGAGAATTTGAGTTGGGTATCTTCACGGAAATTGTAGAGTACGTGATTTCGATTTCGTGGGTGGTTCCGGAAGATTTTTCCGATAACCGAGGAATATTTTATGATTATTTGAAGTTTTGGGTTCCGACGAATATTATATGTTTATTTGTGATGGCATTTATTACATCGATGTACCAGAGTTGAGAGATTCCTCTGGACCAGAGTTGAGAGATTCCTCTGGGCAGGGTTGAGTGGTCCCCTGGCCTATCACTGTCGGGTTTGAGCGATTCACCTGACGTCGGGCTTGAGAGGTCGCCCGACAACCTCCGTGTATATATATATGTGTGTGTTGTTTTCCGAACTCGCACAGTTTTATATTGAGTATGTGTATAAACTGGTGAAAGGCATATGTTTATTTTCGTCCACTCACTCTAACGTTTTTATTTGCCTTTCCCCTGGGCTTTTCGGTTTCTGTGCCCAGTTTGCAGTTCGGATTCTGCTGTTTCACGTCACCGTTTGGAGGCTAGTGTTCAGAGTCACCTGTGCTTTCCAGTAGGTTCTTGTTTCGCCTACTGATGTGTATATGTTGTATATATTTTATACTAGAGGTTGCTCTGATACATTCTGAATCTTGTTTATACGGATTTTCACGGATATGTATATATACATTGTACAATTTGTTTACTGTTATTGATTATATTGATGTTGAGAAATCCGGATGGGATTGGTGCCCACGGTTTGGCTTTTGTGGCATAGGATGAAGTGTTATTTTCTGGGTGCAGGTTATGGCAATTCCACACTAGTAACGAAACTCTGCCGAAATTTCGAAAAATTTTTGTTGGTTCGTATTTTCAGAAAGGGTTTGATTCCGATTTGGGTATCTGAATCGGGGTTGGGTCCTTTCAGCTTGGTATCAGAGCATTAGGTTGTCAGATTCTGTAGACTCGTGTAGTTGTGAAATTTAGGGTATTTGAGTTGATACAGCATGACTGGAGTGATGACCCGACTGGCCAGCGGTACTCATCAATACTTCGGGTGTTGCGTGTCCTCAAATATCTGCGGTTTCATGATTACGTTCTTCCTACTTGTACCTAATGCTTGTCTTGTATCATTAGGATGCCTCCTCGACGTGGTCCCCGTGTTGATCGGGATGATGATCCTGATGAGGATCGCCGAAAGCGCGACTTGCTGATGCGAGTGCTGCGTTTGGAGGAGCGTTTTCACCCTGTGGTCAAGGCTCGTACAGCTGGTGCTACTGTGTTTTCGGGGTCAGTTGATCCAGAGATATGCGAGGCATGGTTGGTTCAGATTGAACGTGTTTGTGAGCATCTGCAGTTTACTCTTGAGCAGATGTCAGTAGCCGCAGTTGGTTTACTTGGGGGTGATGCATACTTTTGGTGGGTTAGCACAGACAGAGTTCCGGTTGATATTCCGTGGACATTGTTTCGTGATCTGTTTATGCGGAGGTATTTTAATCCGGCTACCCAGCAGCGCAAGTACGAGGAGTTCACGAAATTGAGGCAAGACAGTTTGTCTGTACTTGAGTATCGGGATCGGTTTACCCGTTTGTCTCGTTTTGCGCGGGATATGGTGGCTACAGAGGAAGCCAAGTGTCGCAGGTTTGAGCTGGGATTGAATCTGAGTATCAAGGCGACCTTGACTACGATGCCGCGGAACAACTTTGATGAATTTGTTAGTGCAGCTCTCCGAGGTGAGGATATTGAGCAGGAGAGACAGCAGAGGTACCAGCCGAGACGATTTGAGGAAGGTGGACCGAGTCAGGGGCCTTCAAAGAGACAAAGTTCTGATACTTCCGGTTCTGCCTCATCCTCAGGTGGTGGATATTATTGCTCACCAGTTGATGTACCGAGGCAGAGATCGAGATGGAGGAGAAACCGACCGCGGCGACCGCATGCCAGTGCAAGTTCCAGCGGTTCTAGTTATCCTCGGTGTACAGATGGCACTTTTGCCATACCGAGGGAGTACCCATTGTGTAGTCTCCGCAGCCGACACCATGTGGGTCCATGTCGGCGAGGTCCTGTTACTTGTTATCATTGTGGCCGGGTCACTACTTGAGGGAGTGTCCCCAGTTGTTTGATACTGATGGTTAGGCGGCTCAGAGTTCCGGAGGAGAGCGAGGTGACACTTCGGGAGCGCGACCAGCACAGTTTGCAGGTCAGGGTAGGCAACAGGGACAGCCCCAACGAGGACGACCAGCCGGACAGGCGAGGGTTCATGCTATGACTCTACGTGAGGGCAGAGCATCACCGGAGGTCGTTATTGGTACGTTACATGTTTTTGGTATTCCAGTAGTTGCATTGTTAGATCCAGGTGCTACATATTCATTCATATCATTTAGACTGTCATCATTGGCTACGGTACCTGCATCTCCACTTCCGGGGTTCTGGAGAGTGTTGTATCCGTCAGGTGAGGTTGTGAGCATTGGTTGGGTTTACAGAGACTGTGAGGTGTTTGTTGATGGCCACGGGTTAGCTGCTGATCTGTTATTGCTTGATATTGTTGATTTTGACTTGATATTGGGTATGGACTTCCTGGAGTCGCACTGGGCTATGTTTGACTGCCACAGGAAGGAGGTCGCATTTCGACGACCAGGGTTACCCGAGATACTATTCCGTGGCGAGAAGAACACTTCACTACCATGTTTGATTTCCGCGATGAAGGCGTATCGGTTGATGAAGAAGGGTTGTGTTGCTTACTTAGCCCATGTTGTGGTCACTACAGCTGCAGTGCCGGATCTTGTTAGTATTGAGGTTGTGTCTGAGTTTCTAGATGTGTTTCCAGCGGAGTTACCTGGTATACCCCCTGTACGGGAGATTGATTTTACCATTGAGTTATTGCCGGGTACTGGACCGATTCCCAGACACCGTACGGGATGACTCCTGCAGAGTTGAAGGAGTTGCAGATCCAGCTTCAGGAGTTGTTAGAGAAGGGATTCACTCGACCGAGTGTTTCTCCGTGGGGTGCTCCAGTATTGTTTGTGCGTAAGAAGGATGGGTCCATGCGTTTGTGCATCGACTATCGGAAGCTAAATCAGGTTACGGTGAGGAACAAGTATCCGTTGCCGCGGATTGACGACTTGTTTGATCAGCTGAAGGGAGCCTCAGTCTTTTCGAAGATTGACCTTCGATCCGGATATCACCAGTTGAGGATCCGAGATTCAGATGTGGCCAGGACAGCATTCAGGACGCGGTATGGGCACTATGAGTTTTTGGTTATGCCGTTTGGGTTGACCAACACCCCCGCAGCTTTCATGGACTTGATGAATCGAGTGTTCAGACGATTCCTGGACAAGTTTGTGATTGTATTCATTGACGATATCCTGATCTATTCCAGGAGTGTGGGCCAGCATAAGAAGCACTTGCGAGCAGTGTTGCGGACTTTGCGGGACCATCAGTTGTTCGCGAAGTTTAGCAAGTGTGAGTTCTGGTTGGATAGTGTGAAGTTTCTTGGCCATGTGATTTCGGCCGAGGGAGTCAGTGTTGATCCTGACAAGATCGAGGCCATGCTGAATTGGAGTAGACCCACTACTGTGCCAGAGATTCGGAGTTTCTTGGGTTTAGCAGGCTATTACCGACGGTTTGTTCAGGATTTCTCCCGGATTGCTACACCACTGACCAGATTGACGAAGAAGGGCGTCAAGTTTGAGTGGTTTGATGCGTGCGAGGAGAGTTATTTGCTCCTGAAGGAGAGATTGACTACCGCACTGGTTCTGACATTGCCAGACGACAGTGGTGAGTTTGTAGTGTACAGCGATGCGTCGAAGTTGGGACTTGGTTGTGTGTTGATGCAGCATGGGATAGTCGTGGCATATGGTTCCAGACAGTTGAAACCGCATGAGGTCAACTATCTGACGCGTGATTTGGAGTTAGCTGCTATTGTGTTAACGTTGAAGAGTTGGAGGCATTATTTGTATGGTGCTCAGTGTAAGATTTTCACTGATCACAAGAGCCTCACCTACCTGCGGACGCAGCCGAATTTGAACATGAGGCAGCGCCGATGGATAGAGTTGATCAACGATTATGATTACACATTTGAGTACCATCCAGGGAAGGCCAATGTTGTGGCAGATGCACTTAGTCGGAAATCTGGAGCCTTGTTGTTCCACATGTGTGTGGCCAGAGTATCGATGTTACCCGAGCTTCGAGCTACGGGTGCTGTGTTTGGATATGATGATGATGGAGCTTTGTTAGCCAGTTTTCAGGTTCGACCCGTACTAGTTAATCAGGTACGAGAGGCACAAGATTCAGATCCTTACTTGCTGGGCAAGAAGACCATGATACGGAATGGTGTGCCTACTGAGTTCCGATTGAGCGACGATGGTACGTTGTTGTTCAGAGGCAGATTATGTGTACCCAGAGACGAGGACTTGAAGAAGGAGATTCTGGACGAGGCCCACAGTTCAGCGTATGCGATGCATCCCGGAGGTGCGAAGATGTTCCGTACACTTCGAGCGTACTATTGGTGGCGCAACATGAAGCGGGAGATTGCCGCGTACGTGAGTCGATGTTTGATTTGTCAGCAGGTGAAGGCGGAGAGGCAGAAACCTGCAGGGAAACTACAGCTACTTGAGATTCCAGTTTGGAAGTGGGAGCACATTACGATGGATTTTGTCTATCAGTTGCCGCGTACTTCGGCGAGCAACACTGGCATTTGGGTTATTGTTGACCGATTGACGAAATCCGCACACTTTCTTGCACTTCCGGGGAAGATTTCAGTGGGCAGATTGGCCAAGATGTACTTATCCAAGATTGTTCGCTTGCATGATGTGCCTGTGTCCATTGTTTCTGACCGAGATAGTCAGTTCACTTCTGAGTTTTGGCATGCTTTACAACGAGCATTGGGCACGAGGTTACGGTTTAGTACAGCTTTCCATCCTCAGACTGACGGGCAGTCCGAGCGGACCATTCAGACACTTGAGGATATGTTGAGATCGTGTGTGTTGCAGTTTCGCGGAAACTGGGATCAGCAGTTGCACTTGATTGAGTTCGCTTACAACAACAGCTACCAGGCCAGTATTGAGATGGCACCGTACGAGGCCCTGTACGGGAATCAGTGTCGCACTCCATTGTGTTGGAGTGAGGTGGGCGAGCGTCGGCTTATTGGTCCTGATTTGGTGAAAACCACGATGGGGGACATACAGGTTATCCGGGATCGATTGAAGATCGCCCAGGATCGGCAGAAGAGTTATGTAGATGTGAGGAGAAAGAGCTTAGAGTTCGAGGTTCGTGGCAAGCTTCGACCGCGGTACATTGGTCTGTATAGGATTACAGAGAGGGTTGGAGCTATTGCTTACAGACTTGAGTTACCGACTGAGATGGCTCGTGTTCATGATGTCTTCCATGTTTCGATGTTGCGGAAGTACATCTTAGATCCTTCACATGTATTAGCTCCACAGCAGTTACCGATCAGAGAGGACTTGACGTATGTTGAGGAGCCAATGCAGATTCTCGATCGACATGAGCAGGAGTTGAAGCACCATGTGATTCCGCTGGTGAAGGTCTTGTGGCAGAACCACTCAGTTGAGGAGGCCACCTGGGAGACCGAGCAGCGTATGCGAGAGCAGTATCCTCATCTGTTCACATGACAGGTATGTAAATTTCAAGGGGGGTAGATTTGTGACGACCCGAATCAGAATCAGTTATGTGTTTGGCACGATTCTCGAGATTTGGTTATAGTCGCAGTTTTACGTTATTATGAGGTTTGCCGATTCGATTCGCGGCTATGTTTTCAGTCGAGAATTTGAGTTGGGTGTCTTCACGGAAATTGTAGAGTACGTGATTTCGAGCTCGTGGACGGTTCCGGAAGATTTTTCCGTTAACCGAGGAATATTTTATGATTATTTGAAGTTTCGGGTTCCGACGAGTTTATCCGTTTGTTTCGAGCTTATCCGAATCATTTCGTATATTCGTTTTGGACCGTCGATCGACCCGAGGCGCGAGTATAAATAACAAAAATAGTCGAGAAATAGTCGAAAATGGCAGTTTTGAGCTTTGACCGTGTGTTGACCGCCTGTTGACTTTCCAAATTTGGAAAGTAGCCGTTGACCCGTAAGGAGAGTGTGCAACCCGGTTCGGTTCGTCGGCGACCCGACTTCTCCGGCCACCTCCGGCTAGACTGAGGGTACAGTTCGAATCCTCTCGTGTTCCTCTTTCGTTTTATGTATGAGATGATTGAAATTGATTGTGTTTACCTTTGGTTCGATTAAGGGCCGATTTGGTTTGGTCGACGGTGATGGCTGGTAGGTTTCCGGTGAGGTTTTGGAGTTGGGTTGTTGGGGGTTTTGCTCCCCACCCCTCGGTGATACTCCCTGAGTTGTTGGTTTGGGACGAGGTTGAGTTTGGGGATGAACCCGATTGGGTTCCGATGTGGGTATTCCGACGTGGTTTTGGATGGAATTGACGGTGATGGACTTTGAATTGAGGTTGGGTGTAGTTAAGGAAGTGACTCGGACCGTGATGGGCTTTAATTCTGGAAATTTTGGCCGTGAATTTCCACCGTTGACGGCGTGCCGCCGGCGGCGGCGGCGACCAACAGTGGTCAACGGCGGCGCTCCGGCGAGGAAAAGTCAACTTTTCAGATTTCGACAATTTTAATGTCATTTTTCTCGTAATCACGCCCTGGTTATCGTACAGAGTTTTTTGGGTCGATTTGGTTAGCCGATTTTCAGACGAGGTTTCGAGTGGGGATTTCGGGATTCCGTAATTCATTTTGTACTGCATTTCGTATTTCCGGGAACGGTTGGTTTCCATGCATCAGTACAGTGTTGTGGATTACGATATTGATCAGTTATGTTTTATGAATGTATTCAGGTGATCCTCTCGTCTTCAGGCGAGGGAATTTCCGCCGGACCACGAGTTTAGCGCGAGTTCGCGCTAGCTGATCTGTGAGTGGACAAGTTTCTATTTTCACTGTTGATTTGTGAGTTCGTGAATCATATGATTTCCGTATTTGATTATACGATGTTGTGATATATGTTGTTTCGGGAGGTATTGTTATATGTTTATTTGTGATGGCATTTATTACATCGATGTACCAGAGTTGAGAGATTCCTCTGGGCAGGGTTGAGTGGTCCCCTGGCCTATCACTGTCGGGTTTGAGCGATTCACCTGACGTCGGGCTTGAGAGGTCGCCCGAAAACCTCCGTGTATATATATATGTGTGTGTTGTTTTCCGAACTCGCACTGTTTTATATTGAGTATGTGTATAAACTGGTGAAAGGCATATGTTTATTTTCGTCCACTCACTCTAACGTTTTTATTTGCCTTTCCCCTGGGCTTTTCGGTTTCCGTGCCCAGTTTGCAGTTCGGATTCTGCTGTTTCACGTCACGGTTTGGAGGCTAGTGTTCAGAGTTACCTGTGCTTTCCAGTAAGTTCTTGTTTCGCCTACTGATGTGTATATGTTGTATATATTTTATACTAGAGGTCGCTCTGATACATTTTGAATCTTGTTTATACGGATTTTCACGGATATGTATATATACATTGTACAGTTTGTTTACTGTTATTGATTATATTGATGTTGAGAAATCCGGATGGGATTGGTGCCCACGGTTTGGCTTTTATGGCATAGGATGAAGTGTTATTTTCTGGGTGAAGGTTATGGCAATTCCACGCTAGTAACGAAACTCTACCGAAATTTCGAAAATTTTTTGTTGGTTCGTATTTTCAGAAAGGGTTTGATTCCGATTTGGGTATCTGAATCGGGGTTGGGTCCTTTTAAATAGTACGCTCGAAGTGTACGAAACATCTTCGTACCTCCGGGATGCATCGCATACGCTGAACTGTGGGCCTCATCCAGAATCTCCTTCTTCAAGCTCTCGTCTCTGGGCACACATAGCCTGCCTCAGAACAACAACGTACCGTCGTCGCTCAATCGGAACTCTGTAGGCACACCATTCCGTATCATGGTCTTCTTGCCCAACAAGTAGAAGTCTGAAACCTGAGCCTCTCGCACTTGATCAACCAATATGGGTCGAACCTGAAAACTAGCCAACAAAGCTCCCTCGTCATCATACCCGAACTCAGCACCCGTAGCTCGAAGCTTGGCTAACATTGACACTCTGGCCACACATATGTGAAACAACAAGGCTCCAGATTTTCGGCTAAGTGCATCTGCTACAACATTGGCCTTCCCCGGATGGTACTCAAACGTGCAATCGTAGTCGTTGATCAACTCCATCCATCGACGCTGCCTCATATTCAGATCCGGCTGGGTCCGCAAGTAGGTGAGACTCTTGTGATCAGTGTAAATCTTACACTGAGCACCATACAAATAATGTCTCCAACTCTTCAACGCTAACACAATAGCGGCTAACCCCAAATCATGCGTCGGATAGTTGACCTCATGTGGTTTCAGCTGCCTGGAACCATATGCCACAACTCTACCATGCTGCATCAACACACAGCCAAGCCCCAATTTCGACGCATCACTGTACACAACAAACTCACCACTGTCATCTGGCAATGTCAGAACCGGTGCAGTAGTCAATCTTTCCTTCAGGAGCAAATAACTCTCCTCACATGCATCAGACCACTCAAACTTGACGCCATTCTTCGTCAATCTGGTCATTGGTGTAGCAATCCGGGAGAAATCCTGTACAAACCGTCAATAATAGCCTGCTAACCCTAAGAAACTCTGAATCACCGGCACAGTAGTTGGTCTACTCCAGTTCAGCACAACCTCGATCTTGTCAGGATCAACACTAACTCCCTCGGCCGAAATCACGTGGCCTAGAAACTTCACACTATCCAACCAGAACTCGCACTTGCTAAACTTCGCGAACAATTGATGGTCCCGCAAAGTCCGCAACACTGCCCGCAAATTCTTCTTGTGCTGGCCCATGCTCCTGGAATAAATCAAAATATCGTCAATGAATACAATCACGAACTTGTCCAGGAACCGTCGAAACACCCGATTCATCAAGTCCATGAAAGCTGCGGGGGCGTTGGTCAACCCAAACGGCATAACCAAAAACTCATAGTGCCCATACCGCGTTCTTAACGCCGTCCTGGCTACATCAGAGTCATAGATCCTCAACTGGTGATATCTGGATCGAAGGTCAATCTTCGAAAAGACTGATGCTCATTTAAGCTGATCGAACAAGTCATCAATCCGCGGCAACAGATACTTGTTCCTCACTGTAATCTGATTCAGCTTCTGATAGTCGATGCACAACCGCATGGACCCATCCTTCTTCCGTACAAACAACACCGGAGCACCCCACGGAGAAACACTTGGTCGAATGAAACCCTTCTCTAGCAACTCCTGGAGCTGAATCCGCAACTCCTTCAACTCCGCAGGCGCCATACGATACGGTGTCTGGGAAATCGGTCCTGTACCCGGCAACAACTCAATAGTGAAATCAATCTCCCGCACAGGGGGTATACCAGGTAACTCCGCTGGAAACACATCTGGAAACTCAGAAACAACCTCAATACTACCAAGATCCGGCACTGCAGCTGTAGTGTCCACAACATGGGCTAAATAAGCGACACAACCCTTCTTCATCAACCGATCCGCCCTCATCGCGCAAATCAGACACGGTAGTGAAGTGTTCTTCTCGCCACGGAACAGTATCTCGGGTAACCCTGGTCGTCGAAACGCGACCTCCTTCCTGTGACAATCAAACATGGCCCAGTGCGACTCCAAGAAGTCCATACCCAAGATCAAATCAAAATCCACAATATCAAGCAGTAACAGATCTGTGGCTAAACCATGGCCATCAATAAACACCTCACAATCTCTGTAAACCCAACCGATACTCACAACCTCACCTGACGGATACAACTGAAAGGACCCAATCTAGATTCAGTTACCTAAACCGGAATCAAACCCTTTCGAAAATAAGAACCAACAAAAAATTTTCAAAATTTCGGCAGAGTTTCGTTACTAACGTGAAATTGCCATAACCTGCACCCGGAAAATCACACTTCATCCTATGCCACAAAAGCCAAACCGTGGGTACCAATCCCATCCGGATTTCTCAACATCAATATAATCAATATCAGTAAATAAACTGTACTATGTATATATGTATATCCGAGAAAATCCATGTAAACAAGTATCAGAATGTATCACAGCGACCTCTTTAGTAAAATATATACAATATGTACATCAGTAGGCGAAACAAGAACCTACTGGAAAACACAGGTGACTCTGATCACTAGCCTTCAAACCACGATGTGAAACACCAAACCTGAACTGCAACTGGGCACGAAAACTGAAAAGCCCAGGGGAAGGACATGAAGCACGTTAGAGTGAGTGGACGAAAATAAATGTCTTCCACCGAATATATATAATATAAAACATGTGCGAGTCCAAATGCATAAGTAAGAAATGGTACGCGAGGGAGACTCTAACTCCTCACGCGTACGGAGCATGCAACATAAAAATAGCGGAATCACTCATGGACTACCACGCGATAGCACAGTCTGAATCACGGGATCCCAGACCCACACGTGATTCCTAGCCAGAAAGGCCTCAGGTCAGGATATCTGTCCTTCCCGGAGCGTACTTGGGGATCAGCCGAGAAGCCAAGGTGTATCGATACAACAACGTAACCAAGACTGTACTCTATGTAAATCAAATCATAAATCCTTCTATGCACATGCTTAAAACATAATATATACACATGTATACTCGTATACATATATTCGTATATGCATAATCGTAAAACACATGCTCGTAAAATCATAATCAAACTGCATGCTCAAGTTCGTAAATCATAAATAAAAGACTCGCAATCAATCCGTGAAAATAAATGTCCACTCACAGACTCGCGTAATGCGCACTCGCGCTAAACTCGTGGTCCGGCGGAAGATCCCTCGCCTGAAGCACGATCACGATCCAGGTCACGATCTCGATCTCCTGAATATTCACAAAAACATACTGATCAATATCAAAATCCACAATCCTGGACTGATTCACGGAAACCAACCGTTCCCGGAAATATGCAATACGGTATTAAATGTATAACGGAAATTCCGAAATCCCCACTCGAAACCACGACTGAAAATCGGCTAACCAAATCGACCCAAAAACCTCTGGACGATGATCAGGGCGCGATTACGAGAAAAATGACATTAAAAACGTCGAAATCTGAAAAGTCAACTTTTGGCCGGAGATTCGCCGTTGACCGCCGCCGCCGACGGCGGCGCGCCTTCAACCGTGGAGTTTCACGGCTAAACTTTCCAGATTTCAAGGTCTCCTCATTTCGAATCACTTTCCCTTCTACCACACTGGCCAAAACTCAACGGAAGTCCTTCAATTTCCCCCGAAACCGATCGGAAATCCAACTCCGGTGACCCAATCGGGTTCACCGGAAAACCCGTTTTTAGCTCAATTAAAACACATAGGGAGCAACCTAGAGGCAAGGGAGGCAAAGTCCTCACACCCCCACCACCGAAACTCGCCGGAACACCATGAACCGTCACCGGCAAAATCCAAGAACATAACCCGATTCGGGTTCAACCAAAACAGCCTCAAATTCACTCAAACCAATTACCAACCAACTCGAAATCACTCAAGGATGCGAACCATACCTGTCCCGTGGCCGGAAGTGGCCGGAAAGTAGGTCGTCGGACAGCAATTCCCAAACGGGAAACTTTCCCCTTTCAGTCAAACAAGTCAACTTACTATTTTTGGAAAGTCAACGGCCCGGTCAAATTTCAACAGTATTTTACGACTAATTCTCGACTATTCCGCTATTTATACTCGAGCCTCGGGTCGATCAACGATTCGAAATAGATAACCATCTCGATTCGGATAAACTCGAAACAATCGGATAAACTCGTCGGAAACTGAAATTTCGAATAATCATAAAATATTCCTCAGTTGTCGGAAAAATCTTCCGGAACCGCCCACGAGCTCGAAATCACGTACTCTACAATTTCCATGAAGACACCCCACTCAAATTCTCGACCGAAAATATAGTCACGAATCGAATCGGCAAACCACAAATGTGACGTAAAACCGCGACTAACTCAATCTCGAGAATCGTGCCGAATACACAACAGATTCGGGTTCGGGTCGTCACAACAACACTCTCCACAACCCCGGAAGTGGAGATGCAGGTACCGTAGCTAATGATGACAATCTAAATGTTATAAATGAATGTGTGGCACCTGGATCTAACAATGCAACTACTGGAATACCAAAGACATGTAACGTACCGATAACGACCTCTGGTGTTGCTCTGCCCTCACGTAGAGTCATAGCATGAACCCTCGCCTGTCCGGCTGGTCGTCCTCGCTGGGGCTGTCCCTGCTGCCTACCCTGACCTGCAAACTGTGTTGGTCGAACTCCCGAAGTGGCACCTCGCTCAACTCCGGAACTCTGGGCCGCCTGTCCATCACCACCATACAACTGAGGACACTCCCTCGCATAGTGACCCACTTGGCCACAGTGAAAACAAGTGACAGGGCCTCGCTGACACGGTCCAAGGTGATGCCTGTTGCAGAAACTGCACAATGGGTACTCCCGCGGTACAGCAAACGTGCCACCGGTATGCCGCGAATAACTAGAACCGCTGGAACTCCCACTAGCCTGTGGTCGCTGCGGTCGATCTCTCCTCCATCTCGGTCTCTGCCTCGGTACACCAACTGGTGGACGATAAGATCCACCGCCTGAGGATGAAGCTGAACCGGAAGTATCAGAACTCTGCCTCTTTGAAGGCCTCTGACTCGGTCCACCTTCCTCAAACCGTCTCGGCTGGTACCACTGCTGCCTCTCCTGCTCAATATCCTCGCCTCGGAGTGCTGCACTGAAAAACTCATCAAAGTTGTTCCGAGGCATCGTAGTCAAAGTCGCCTTAATATTCAAATTCAATCCCAGCTCAAACATGCGACACTTGGCTTCCTCAATAGCCACCATATCCCGCGTAAAACGAGACAAACGGGTAAACCGATCCCGATACTCAAGTAAAGACAAATTGCCCTGCCTCAAGTTCGTAAACTCCTCATACTTGCGCTGCTGGGTAGCCTGATTAAAGTACCTCCGCATAAACAGATCACGGAACAAGGTCCACGGAGTATCAGCTGGAACTCTTTCGGTGCTAACCTACCAAAAGTATGCATCACCCTCAAGTAAACCAACTGCTACCACTGTCATCTGCTCAGGAGTAAACTGCAGACGCTCACAAACACGTTCAATCTGAACCAACCATGCCTCGCATATCTCTGGATCAACTGAACCCGAAAACACAGTAGCACCAGCAGTACGAGCTTTGACCACAGGGTCAAAACGCTCTTCCAAACGCAGCACTCGCATCAGCAAGTCGCGCGTTCGGCGATCCTCATCAGGATCCTCATCCCGATCAACACGGGGACCACGTCGAGGAGGCATCCTACTGATACAAGACAACCATTAGGTACAAGCAGAAAGAACGTACTCGTGAAACCGCAGATATTTGAGAACACACAACACCGAAGTATTGATGAGTACCGCTGGCCAGTCGGGTCATCACTCCAGTCATGTTGTATAAACTCAAATATCCTAAGTGTCACAGCTACAAGAGTCTACAGAATCTGACAACCTAATGCTCTGATACCAAGCTGAAAGGACCCAACCCCGATTCAGTTACCTAAATCGGAATCGAACCCCTTCTGAAAATACGAACCAACAAAAATTTTCAAAATTTCGGCAGAGTTTCGTTACTAACGTGGAATTGCATAAACCTGCACCCTGAAAATAACACTTCGTCCTATGCCACAAAAGCCAAACCGTGGGCACCAATCCCATCCGGATTTCTCTACATCATAATATAAACAATAAACAGTAAACGTACTGTACTATATATAGTATATCCGTGAAAATCTGTATAAACACGTATCAGCTGGGATGCAAGTGTATCGATACAACAACATATAACGACTGTACTCTGTGTAAACCAAATTATAAACATTTCGATGCAAATGCAATATACGACATATAAATGCGTATACGTATTGTGTAATGATATAAGTATAATCGTCTAACACATGCTCGAATAAATCATAAACTCGTACGCATGCTCAAGTTCGAAAATCATATAAAAAGACTCGCAATCATTTCGGTGAAAAGAAATTGTCCACTCACAGGTGAGCAAAACGCGCTAATCTCGAGGACGGGCGGAAGATCCCTCGCCTGAAGCACGATCACGATCCCGATCTCGATCTCGATCTCCTGAATATTCACAAAACATAACTGATCAAAATCATAGTCCACAACTCTGTGCTGAACCACGGAAACCAACCGTTCATGGAAATAAACAATGCAGTGCAAAATGATTAACGAAATTCCCGAAATCTCCACTCGAAACCCTCGACTGAAAATCCACTACCCAAATCAATACGAAAACCTCTGGACGATAATTAGGGCGCGATTACGAGAAAAACGACATTAAAAACGTCGAAATCTGAAAAAGTCAACCCTTCACCGTTGACCGCCGCCGCCGGCGGAGGCGCGCCGTCAACGGTGGAATTCCACGGCCAAAATTTCCAGAACTCAAGGTCTCAATGAGCCTAACAGACCGGAACCCTTCCAATTTCCCACGAAACCGAACGGAAATCATCCCTCCGGCGACCTAATCGGGTTCCTCCATAACCACCACATCGTCCAAAAACAACCACCCAGGGAGTATCACCACGGTATGGGGAAGTGAAACCCCAACACCCCAACCTCCAAAACTCGCCAGAACCACCAAAACCATAACCGGCGACAATCGTGAAACCGACCCGATTCGGGTCACCACAAATCCTCATCAATTTCCATAAAATCAAACACCAATCGACTCGAAATCACATGGGGAAGCGAATCATACCTTTCACTTGATCGGAGGTGGCCGGAAAACGGTCGTCGGACGGAAAGAACCCGAAATGGAAACTTTCCTCTTCGGTCAACATGTCAAACTTCCAAAAATGGAAAGTCAATGGTGGTCAACGCCAAATAGTGATTTTCGACAATTTTACGACTATTTCCGATATTTATACTCGCACTTCGGGTCAATCGACGGTCCGAAATGAATATTTGAAATGATTCGGATAAGCTCAAAATAATCGGATAAACTCGTCGGAAACTGAAACTTCGAATAATCACAAAATATTCCTCGGTCATCGGAAAAATCTTTCGGAACCGCCCTCGAGCTCGAAATCACGTACTCTATAATTTCTGTGAAGACACTCAACTCAAATTCTCGGCCAAAAATATAGTCGCGAATAGAGTCGACGAACCACATATATAACGTACAACTGCGACTATGACCAATCCCGAGAATCGTACCGAATACGCAACTGACTCTGGTTCGAGTTGTCACACGTCGATCGTCCTGAGACGTGATTATAAATATCGAAAATAGTCAAAAAATTGTCGAAAAACACTGTTTTAGGAAGTTTGACCGACGTTGACCATATTGGACGCGTTGACCCGCGTTGACCGGAGACGAAAACTTCACCGCTGCTTGACTCGCTGGCAACCTTCATTTTCCGACCACCTTCGGCCGAGGTATTGGTATATTTCGATTCCTCTTTTATTTCTAGTTGATTAGAACTTGGAATTGCTTGATTTAGTGATGAATTGAGGGATAAATGTTGATTTGAAATTTTAGGGATTTTTGCCGGAATCGGCTTCGACGGGGGGAGGTGTTCCGACAACTTTTCGAGGGGCGTTTGTGTTGGAAATTGTTCGGTTTGAGGTAGGTTCGTGGACCCTTGATGTTGGGAGGCCGGGATGGCCTCATGGGGACGGAATTGGACGGAGGAGCAATTTCCGGCCAGTTAGAGAATCAGACGTTCGAGCTGATTTTGAGCCACTTGTCGTCCGATTTGGCCTTTGGTGTAGTTGAGAGATGTGTTAGGCTCGAGGAGGAGAAGCTACAGTGATCTTTGCCGCCGAAAAATCTCTCCGGCGGTGGTTAACGGCGGAGCTCCGGCGACCCGTTGACTTTTTAGAATTTGATGATTTTAATGTCGTTTTACTCGTATTTGAAAGGACCCAACCCCGATTTAGCTCCCTAAACCGGAATCGAACCCCCTCGAAAAGACGTACCAACAAAAACCGTAGAAATTTTTGCAGAGTTTCGTTACTAATGTGGAATTACCATTACCTGCACGTGGAAAATACACTTCATCCTATGCCACAAAAAGCAAACCGTGGGCACCAATCCCATCCGGATTTCTCAATATATCAACAGTAAAGTAAAACAATAAATATAATAGTACTTTACTGAAATGCGGTGTAAAATCGTATAACGTGAACAACAGATTACTCAGAGCGACCTCTAATGTATAAACATATCAAAATACCACAGTAGGTAGAACAATAAACCTACTGGAAGAAACAAGGTAGCTCGAGCACTATGCCACCGACCACGACGTGCGACACCAGATCCTGAACTGCAAACTGGGCACGGAAACCGAAAAGCCCAGGGGAAAGACATGAAACACGTCAGAGTGAGTGGACGAAAGTAAATGTCTTTCACCAAATAATATATACGTTATAAAAACATATGCGAGTCGAAAGTATAATTAATCAAATGGTACACGAGGGAGACTCTAACTCCTCACGCGTCCGAGTACACGAGGGAGACTCTAAATCCTCACGCATACGGAGCATGCATAAAAATCTCACGGGGCCACTCGTGGACACATTCGTGCTAGTACAGTCAGAACCACGGAGTCCCTGACTTCCACGTGATTCTAGCCGGAAATGGCCTCAGGTCAAAGGTTTGCCTCCCCCCGGTAAAGTCCTCAGGTCAGGAGTCACAGCCTCCCCTGGAATAAAGCCTACCATCGGGGATCAGCCTAGAGGCAAGTGTATCGATACAACAACGTAACCAAGACTGTACTCTGTGTAAACCAAATCATAAACATTTCGATGCAAATGCATGAAACAGCATATAAGTGTATATATATATTCGTATACGTATATCCGTATATGTATAATCATAAAACACATGCTCGTGTAATCCGAAATCTCATATGCATGCTCAAGTTCATAAAATGTATATAAAGACTCGCAAATAATCCGTGAAAAGAAATGTCCACTCACAGACTTGCGTAACGCGATACGCGTTAACCCGTGATCCGGCGGAAAGTCCCTCGCCAAAAGAACGATCACGAACCCCTGAATATTCACAAAATCCAATTCTCATAACCATAATTCGACAATTCAAAACAAATCACGAGAAACCACCGTTCTCGGAAACACGTAATTCGAATACGACAAACTATCGGAAATCCGGAAATCACACCTCAATACCTCGCTGTAATTTCGGACGCTCAACTCGAAAAACGAACCTCCCCACTGCGATCGGGGCGCGAATTCGAGTCAAATGACATGCAACTTGTCGAAAATTCAAAAAGTCAAACCGTTGACCATTGACCGCCGCCGTTGACCGCCGTCCACGGCGGCGCCGCTGCCAAAATGAAAATCTTCCGGCGGAGCAACCCCTATTTCATGCAAAATCACCCACTAAGCAACTTTGTCAACTGTATCGAAGGCCAATTCTCACTCTAACTAGGTCAATTTCAAGCAAAACCGAATGTACACACAAATTTCAAACCCAAAATTCTCCAAGCACACATCGAATTAGAACACCATACCTATATGGTTAGAATCCTTGAGAGGAGGGCTACAAAACCCAGTGCTTGATATAGCTCAATTCGGCCAAAAATAGGGAACCCAAATTCACAAGTTTTTCCTCCTTTTCTTGCCGGAAATTCTCCTCTCCACAGCCACCCTCGCCGTGAGGGGTGGCCGGAAACATGCTCGGGACACCGAGACGCGTCGATCTGGTCCGGTCTCGGGCTCGGTGGTGGTCGGAATCCACCTCGCCGCCGGCGAGCTCCACACCGTCGCACCTCCTCCATTTCAGCTCGGTCAAACTAGTCATGTAAAGTCAACCATTTAATTCAACTTTGACTTTCCCAAAGGAGAAACTGCCATAAATAGACTTTCCCAATAAGGAAACTCATACTTATCCATTTCGACGAACTTTGAACACCCGTAACTTTCTCGTCGTAATTCTGATTCCGATAATTCTCACGGCCACAAACTCATCTCAACATGTTCTTCCAATATCACCCAAAGTCAAACACATCGGCCAAACGGATAAAAAGTCAACTGTTCGACCAAACACACCTTTAAATCGACTAAACAATCAACAATCGGAAATATTCACAACTTAATCTCCGTATCTCAGAATAATACTCCGGAAGTTCCCACAAGCTCGAAATTAAATTCTGAACAACTTCCGTGAAGGAACCGAAACTAAATTCTCGACCGGTAATTAAGTCGTTAAGAGATCCATCATTATAATCCGATTATGCCGAAACTTCAAATATTCATAATTAATTCCTCGGTCGTCCAAATAACGATCCGGAACCGCCCACGAACTTGAAATCACATGTACTGCGACTCTCGAGAAGAGACCCAGCTCCAATTCTCGGCCAAGAATTAAGTCATTAACGAGCCTGGCGATTCAAATACTGTCGGAACTCTGCGACTACGCAGTAACTCACGTATATAGCTGATCATACTGCTGATTCTAGTTCGGGTCGTCACAGTATTCGTGCCCTGATCGTCGCCTTGAGGTTTTCGAGTTGATTTGGGTACCGGATTTTCAGTCGAGGGTTTGAGTGGAGATTTCAGAAATTTCGTTAATTATTTTTGTATCAGTTATACGTTTCCAGAAACGGTTGGTTTCCGAGTTGTGGTACGGTGTTGTGAGATATGATTTTGATCAGTTATATTTTATGATTGTTCAGGGGATCGAGATCATGCTTCGGGCAAGGGATCTTCCGCCGGACCACGTGATTAGCACGAGTGCGCGTTTTGCTCACCTTTGAGTGGACAATTCATTTTCACTGATTAATCGTGAGTCTTTAATACACGTTTTACGAGCTTGAGCATGCATATGAGATTATGATTTATATGAGCATGTGTTATACGATTATGCATATACAATTATACATTACGTATATGCATTTATATTATGCTTTATACACTTGCATAGAATTATTTATGATTTGGTTTACACAGAGTACATCACAGTATATGTTGTTGTATCGATACACTTGCATCCCGGCTGATCCCCAAGGAAGTTTACCCGGGGAGGCTGTGACCCCTGACCCGAGGCCTTTACCCGGGGGGGGGCAGACCTCTGACCTGAGGCCTTTCTGGCTAGAATCACGTGCGGGTCTGGGATCCCGTGATTCGGACTGTACTAGCGCGGACGTGTCTATGAGTGACCCCGCAGAGTTTTACGCTGCATGCTCCGTACGCGTGAGGAATTTGAGTCTCCTTCATGTACTATGTCATATTCATTTTTTTAGACTCGCATATGTTTTTATAACATATATTATTCGGCGAAAGACATTTATTTTTGTCCACTAACTCTAACGGTTTTTCCCCTGGGCTTTTTGGTTTCCATGCCCAGTTTGCAGTTCAGATTCTGGTTTCTCACGTCGCAGTCGGAGGCTAGTCATTCGAGCTACCTTTTTGTTCTAGTAGGTTACTTGTTTTTCCTACTGTTGTATATTTTGTATATATATACTAGAGGTCGCTCTGATACGCTACTGATACATGTTTCTATGTGATTTTCCCCGGATTTTCTATATGTTACAGTTATGTTTACTGTTTATTGTTATTGATTTGATATTGAGAAATCCGGATGGGATTGGTGCCTACGGTTTGACTTTTGTGGCATAGGATGAAGTGCATTTTCCGGGTGCAGGTTAATGACAATTCCGCGTTAGTAGCGTTACTCTGCCGAACTTTTTATTGTTTTTGTTGGTTCGTGTTTTCAGAAGGGGTTTGATTCCGGTTTAGGAAACTAAATCGGGATTGGATCCTTTCAACCGAGTCAACGCGGGGCTGACTTAGTGAGTCCGTGACTCGCCGTCGTGGTGGCTGTCGGAATACGGCACGGTTACCAGAGTTTAAGGTATGGTTTTGAAGCTCTTCCTTTGGGCTTTCGATTGATGTGTATATTGTGAGATTTGGTTGAGGTTTGGTTAGTCGATTTTGAGTGAAAAGTTTGCCGGAATCGGGTTTAACGGTGGAAGGTTTTCCAATGGGGATTTTAGGTGGAAATTGTTGGGTTCAAGCTAGGGATGAAGCCCCTTGAATTTGGGAGGCCGTGGTGGCCTCAAGGTGGAGAATTTCGCCGGAGAAATTTTCCGGCCGATTTGAAAATTTGGTGGCTTTCGAAGTGTTTTCCGGCCATGGTGGTGGTCCTTTGGGGAAAAAGACTAGTCTTGAGGAGAGGAAGATTTTGAGGTCTTGGTCGCCGGAAAACCTCTCCGTTCACAGTGCGCCGCCGCCGCCAGCGGCGATCAACGGCGGAGCTCCGGCGAGGCGTTGACTTTTTGGATTTTGACAAGTTTTATGCCGTTTTACTCGTAATCGCGCCCCGATCGTCGCCTTGAGGTTTTCGAGTTGATTTGGGTAGTGGATTTTATGTCGAAGATTATGTGGAGTATTTTGGGATTTTCGGCGATTATTTTGTATCTGAGTTATATATTTCCGGAAATGGTTGGTTTCCGAGGAGTGGTTCAGAGTATTGAATTGTGATTTTGATCAGTAATATTTTGTGATTATTCAGGGGATTGAGATCGTACATTGGGCGAGGGATCTCCCGCCGGATCTCGAAATTAGCGCGTTGCGCGCTATGCTTGTCGTTGAGTGGACATTTTCTTTTCACTGATTGGTTGCGAGTCTTTATATTACGTTTTACGAGCATGAGCATGCATATGCGATTATGATTTATTCAAGCATGTGTTTTACGATTATTCATATACGAATATGCATCGACGAATACGCATTGACGAATATGCCTATATAATTATGTATTACGATTATGCATTCATATTATGCTTTATACATTTGCATGAAACAATTTATGATTTGGTTTACACAGAGTACAATCTTAGTATATGTGGTTGTATCGATACACTAGCATCCCGGCTGGTATTTCTATATTTTCTTCGTATTTAGACCCTAAACTACCGTATTTATACCCCTCCCAAGCACCTGATCAAATCAGCGACTGAGGTTTTATCTGATCAAGAATGGTGAAATATCACTAACTAACATTGATGCATTATTATTGATAGATCATCCAACGTAGTTGATGATGATTTTCCTTATTCTACCGCTCAGGAGATTATTGACGATGATAAAGTGGAACCTCACTCAGTTGCTGAATGTCAATGGATAACGGATTTGCCGAAGTGGAAAGAGGCAATGCAGGATGAGCAAGACTGTTACAACCCGTACCAAAATGACGCATTTATCGAACCACCTTACACGTTATTGCAGAATTAGTCACGTTATTAAGGTTGTTAACGACTTTTTCTCATGGAGAGAATTTGACTTGACTTTCTTCGCGAGAGTTGTAGAGAATTTAATTTTGAGGTTGTAGGAATTTTCGGGAAATTTATCGGATAAGCGAGCTATTTTTAATGTTTATCGGAAGTCGGTGGGAATAATTAATAAAATGTATTAATTTTAAATGTTGAATTAATCTGGGCTATTAAATTGAGATACGAATGAATTTCAGCCATTGATTTGGGTCAGGTATGAATACGGGTATTAATACAGAACATTTTTGGAAAGTTTCCATTTTTAGCAGAAATATATACGAGACCCGTATCGCCGTACACGACCCGTTTCGATTAACCCAACCCGTACCGCCGATTCCGGCCACCTCCGGCGTCGACCCAGCCAGGTATGATTACAAATCCTCTTCCTCCTTTATCATTTGGTGTATGTATTGTTGGGTTTTTGTTGAGTGTTAGACCTGAATCGATTCGATGTTTCGGCCGGATTTCAGGGTTATTGGATGGCGGTGTTCCGGCCATTTTATGGAGACGTTTAAGGGTGGATTCGACTGGGTTTTATCCCAGGGGTCGAACCCCTGTGGTCTTGAGTTCCAAAGAGCGACGACGGCAACGTTATTGGCTGAATTCGGTTTCCGGCGATTTTAGGGGCCATGTGTTTCGGGCCGTTTTTGGCCAAATGGCGGCGATTCGGGGGATGGTCACTACAAGAGAAACGCTCTTAGGCGACGGAACAGTAAAGGTTCCTTCGTCTAAGTAGAATTTAGACGGCACCAAGAAATTGTGTCGTCTTAAGCATTTTTCGAACGTCTAAGTGGTCACTTGGACAACGAAAATGAGTCTATGTCGTCTAAGTTTAGGATTAGATGACGTACCAACACGCCGTTGTCTATGTGACCACTTAGACGACGCATCAACTATGTGTCGTCTATGTGACCACTTAGACAACGCATCAACTATGTGTCGTCTATGTGACCACTTGGACGACGAACCTCCATAGATTCCCTCGTGTGAGTGTTCACTCAGATAATGCACCAACACTGCGTCGTTTAAGTGACCACTTAGACGAAAAATACTCATGTCCATCGTCTAAGTGATGCATTATATATTGTCCATGCCTGACTCTTTTCCTCTTCGCTCGCTCGTTTCATTTTCATTCTCATTCTCATTCTCTCTCTAACAGACTCTCCTCCCATGTACAACTAGCTCTATATATATATATATATATCTCCGGCTTCGACCATCAATTCGCCATATATTGGAGAAGGCTAGGTACGTACGTAGTTAATTTCTGACAATCTTCACGTTTATATATATAATTAATTGTACGTTTGATTGATTGCATTACATTGTTAGTAGATCTAATATTTATAATTAAGTTAGGTAATTGATTGATATAAATATATTAGTTAGTTAATTAACTAGTATATATGCATGCATGGATGTTTAAAAATGTGGTAAATATTTAGTTAAAACGTACATGTATAGTATATTCACCATTAATTAATAAAGGTAATTAATAAATATTTTAATTAATTATACGTTAATAATTAATGTAGTTATTGAAATTTTTGATATATAATAGTTTAATAATTACATGAAAATATGTATATATAATAGTTGACTAATATGATAATTATTAAATTTCGTAGAAGTATGGACAAGAGTTAGATAAAGTTGCGGAATAGAAGTAATGTCCAGTATATAGATGGAATCAGAGACTTTGTAAATTTTGCGATAGAACATGGTCAGGGAAAGAAGCATTTCAGGTGTCCGTGCAAAAAATGTCTTAACTATCAGTATGTGGAGGTTAATGTTATGATGCAAAACTTGTACAACAATGGTATGATGTGGAGTTACACTACGTGGAGCGAGCATGGTGAAGCAGTAGACTTCAGCTCAGGGTAGAGCTACCATAGTGCCTCATCCAGTGGTAGTGGATGAATTTCCAGAATTTAGTCATGATGGATACCAACACCAAGGGGGAAGTTACAATACCACTCATGGTCATGATGACACATTCCCCGCTGCTAGCTTGGCCACTGACACTTGTGCGATAAATAAGTACAACAGGATGCTACTTTAAGCCCAGACCCTGCTGTACCCTGGATGTCAAGAGAATGTGTTGCAATATGTGATGTAGTAATGCAGATAAAAGTGAAGCACAAAATGTCAATTAGTGATTTTGAAGAAATTTAGGAGCAAATATGTAAGTTGCTTCCTGATGATCACAATCTTCCTAAATCCCATTATAAGATTAAAAATATCTTGAGTAGCCTCGGCCTAAAGTACAGGATGATCGAAGCCTGTCCAAATTATTATGTGTTGTTATACAAAGAGTATAAAGATTTGGACTATTGTCCAGTATGTGGCCAGTGCAGATATGAGCTGAATAGGAAGAGTTCAAAAAAGAAAATTCATGTGAAGGTTCTTCGATATTTTCCATTGATTCCCTGATTGCAGTGTCTGTACATGTCTCTATACACAGCAGTGGCAATGTGATGGTATGCAGAAAAGTGGATAAATGATGATGTGCTGAGACACGCCGCAGATGGGGAGGCTTTTAAATATTTTGACAGCGAATTTGGAGACTTTGCCGCAGAGGTTCGAAATGTTAGACTCGGACTATCTACATACGGATTCAATCCTTAAGATAGTAATAGCTCTGCCTTCAGCACTTGGCCAGTTATTCTGATGTTGTACAACCTTCCTCTGTGGATATACATGAACAAGGAATTTAATTTTCTTACTCATGCTAATTCCAGGTCCAAAATCTCCGGGAAAGTGTTTAGATGTCTACCTCAGACCTTTGATCGATGAGCTGAAACTGTTGTGGGAAAATAGAGTCCCAACTTATGACAAATTCACTAAGAAGATGTTCATGATGAGGGCAGCCGTAATATGGACGATAGCTTATGGAATGTTGGCAGCATGCAGGACGAAAGGATATAATGGATGTCCTAAATGTTTGGACGACGTGAACTCTAGTTGGCGCGGGGGGAAGGTGTGTTACCTGGGTCACCGTAGATGGCTTTCTGAAGATCACCCGTGGTGACAAGATGAAGCTCATTTCGATGGGACGGTAGAGAATAATCCTAAACGCCGTAGTTGGTCTGGCGAAGGGATTTTAGAGAGGTTGAGCTATTTTGACTTTGGTGTGTTGATCAATGACAAGGATGTACAGAAATGCAATCCAATACCTCTACATGATCTCAACTATTGGCATCACAAAAATATATTCTTTGAACTCCCTTACGGGTTGAAGTTGAAGCAGAGGAACAACTTGGATGTGATGCACATAGAAAATAATGTGTGCGACTGTACACTTGGATGTATCCTCAAGAAAGGTACGTACAACTAATTAATTATACAGGTTTTTCGATCCATTATATGTTCCACTCAAGATTACTAGCTATATGTACTTATTCTACAATTAATTAATTGGACGTTTGATTTTGTAGACAGCTTGGACAGTATAAAGGATTCATGAAAAATAGGTCCGCCCCAGATGGCTCTATAGAAGAGACATACCTAATGCATGAGACTGTTACTTACTACAATAGGTACCTCAAGGATCTACCACCTCCCACCGCCTCTGATACCAGTGCCCGTATCAATCTTTTTGTCGTCATAAATGTCGTACGACCGTTTAGAGGAGTATTAAATGAATCGTTAACATGAGAAGAAATTATTGAGGCATGTTGGGTAGTGTTGCGAGACTATGGCGAAGTTGAGCCTTACATGATTCTGTTCAGGGAGAAACTTCAGGCGTTAAATTCGGACAAGTGTTCTGCGTGGTTTAAGAAAGTGGTTAAGAAGAAGTTCCCCGATTATTTCTTCCAATGGGTATGTACATATGTCAGCCCTCAATCGAAAAGGACCCGAGAACTCGGAAATGGCGGAAAATCCGAGAAGTTCTTCAAGGCGACATGGCAAAAGATCCAGTTGTCGTACGTCGATTTCATCGATAGCCCTCTCACTTCGCAGCTAGCTAGTCTCTCATAGCACAGCATCGAGGTAATTATTCGCAACAAGATTCGTATGGTTGCGCCTAGCTGGAAGGAGTTGTCGGACTTGGAGAAGGGGAAAGTGTTTAAAGAACTCTCGGTACATAATAAGATTTTAAATTCATTTTTTAATAACTAATTAAAATTCATTATATAGGAATATAATCTTTTATTCTTTTCTTGTAGGAACAATGTGCGGTGGATGGCACACCAGAGATGTTTAGGCACATCAACTCCAATGCCATCTACCGTTATTGGAAGTACAGACTTCACAAGTATTACCTAGAATTCGGCCGCTCGCCTACCCTCATAAAGCTGCGTGGGGATAGGGAAGATGAGTGGGAGTGGTTAGTGAATAACTTTGAAGAAGAATTTTATCGGGTTCATATTTTATTATTTAAATTGACGAAATTGAATATATTTTTTTAGTCATTTATAAATTTTTAATGATTTAAGTTGTCGAACAGACGCAATCGAAAGTAAACAAGGCCAGTAGGGAGAAGAAGAACAAATATCATACCTCTGGCTCCAAGCAGGTGATACAATTCATTAAGGAGCAAAAAGATAAGGGCTCCAAATACCCTTATCTGGATGCTAGTGTCACCGCTTACGTGACTCTTGGGCTCGACAATGAAGCGAGTCAAATTGGTGTAAGTGCCGTATATATGTCTTCTCAATTAACGTAATTATTATTTTTTATTTATTAAACTCTCGTATAAATTTATAACTACTTAATTTTTATTATTATTTTCAGGCGAGGTTGGTAGAACGGGCCCAGCAGAGATTGGGCAACACGCAGCTTGCACACCCGGATATCCCGCCGGAAGACCTGCCTCCTCTATCGAGGGAGAGCCAAATTGCAATCGCCGATAAGGTATACGGTCGTCGAGCTGGCAAGGAGGTTAGGGGGGTTGGGACGCCAGGTGCAGCGAGATTTATCTTCTGACTCATCTACAGGACACTCGACGAGGACAAGTGCTCGGGATGCGGCGGTCCAAGCATCCCTTGAGGAGGCTCGACTCGTAAAGGCGGAAACGCTATCTATGTGTCAGAGGCTTGATCAACAACAAGTACAGATAGTCCACCTCATCGCCCTCATGCAAAACCAGGTTCAACAAAATTGTCGTCCTGCTCCGACCCCACACCCTGACGACGATGACATGGCTGGAGGCGGGGGACTCGACGGCTGGTCTACTCCTGCCGTATTTTAGTAGTTTGTAGTTAGTTTATGATATATCAGTTTTTCTGAACGATTTTGATGTACGTACAATTTTTAATTATTTAAATTAAATTTAGTATTTTAATTAATTTATTAACATTTTACTTTAAATTTTAATTTTAATTAAAAAAATTAAAAGAAAAAAATTAAAAATTATAAAAAAATTAAAACGTTTAATTTATTAATATTCACTTAGACTACAAAATATATATACATACGTGGTCTAAGTGATCACTTAGACTACAGAATAATTCCGTACTCTAACTGATGACTTGGATGACGCACATAACATTTGCGTCGTCTAAGTACAACTTAGACGACGCAATAATTCTGTAGTCTGAGTTGTACTTAGATGACGCAAATTTTATTTGCGTCGTTTGATCCTCACTTGGACGACGGACTGATTGCGTTGTCTAAGACGTTACCTGGCCACGTAACAGACTATTTTCATTGTCCAAGTGCTTAGACTACGACACTTGAACGACAGACTTTAGACGACCGAGATTCCGTAGTCTAAGTACTTAGACTACGGAAACACTAACTTAGACGACGGAAATGGTCCGTGGTCTAAGTGAGTTTTTCTTGTAGTGGGTGTAGTTAGGAAAGTTATTGTACTCAGTGAGATATTTCCAGCCATGTATGGAATGCTCCCATTGGAGCAGTTCGGCCGGGAGGCGCATGTGGCTCACGCGCCACCGCTTGTGGAGGCGTGTGAGGGCCACACACCGCCGTCCACAGTGGTTTTCCGGCGAGTCAGTTTTCAGTAATTATCGGTGGGACTTCTGGGGTTGTTTTTAGGGTCAATTTTAATAGTTTTACGCGTATTTTGATATCTAAATGATCCATATTTACAGGACATCGAGATTGCGACTCTAGCAGCGAAGGAAATTCTGCGGGACCCCAACAGTAGTTGCAGACTTGCGAGTAGACCTTTATTTTCACAGTTTATTGCGAGTTCATTATTTTATGCAGTACGCTTTATGGTATGTTTGTTAAAGCATTTATTCAGAGGCTTGCTTTGTGATGGTTTCTTTAGTTGCATCGATGCTCTAGCTATTCGGCTGATCACTAGATAGTTGGTTAGTGGAGGTTAGATGGCCTCGTCTACCCCAGATCGACTTGGGTTAGGTGGCTTGGGGACGATCCCGTCACATATTTGCATATTTTTCATTTCAGTTTAACGCCTCAAGTTAGGTGTCATGGGAGAGCACCTCTATTTGTATTTCAGTTATTCAGTTCAGAACTCACATTATTTCACAAAAAAATAGCGGAAATGCATGAAATTACAGTTTAGCAATTTACGCAGATTATTATATTATTTTTGTCCACTCACGCTAACTTTTTATATTTTATATGCCTTTCCCTGGGCCTTTCGGTTTTCCATTGCCCAGGTTGCAGTGTTATTCCTGAGCATGCTTGGTATTGTCGAGAGCTCCGAGTCTACCAGTCATCCTCTCATCAGTAGGTTCCAGCTCACTGTCAGTTTGTATCATATGTATTTAGATGTCGCTCTGGATATCAGTTTTCGTATATTGTTACAATGAGACTCTTCTAAATAGGTTGTTACTCGAGTAGTCGTCAAGTTTGCTTCTCCTTGTTTGTAAAGCCAGCACTTTGTAAAGTATGTTTTCAATCTTGAGTTTTACATCTGTTTTAGTTTCCGCTATATGTTGAGAAATCTGGATGGACATCGGTGGTCCACGGTTTGTTTGTCAGATTTATCTGCGGAGTGTCATTCTTCTTACAGATTTTTGGTTGTCTCAGTTTTAAGGGGAGTTATGTCAAAAAAATTACAGAGTTTCATAGATTATGGTCAGTCGTTAGGGCTTAATCATAGATTACTAGTTAATCTAGGGTTGCGTCCTTTCAAAGACTCTCTTAAGAAATGACAAGTTTTCGGTTCGATAGTGCTATCCCCATTGACTGTGGAGCCAGTAGGACATTAATGGGTCTTTTTTCAAAAGCATAATAAGAAGAATGAAGTCATGCGGTATAAAGCTAGACTTATGGCACAAGGATTCTCTCAACGCCCTAGCATTGATTACGAGGAGACATACTCTCTGGTCATGGACATCATTACTTTCCACTACCTTGTCAATTTAGTAGTGTCCAAAAAACTAAACATGTAGTTGATGGATGTTGTGACAGCATATCTTTATAGAAACCTTGATTCAGAGATATACATGAAAGTGTCTGAAGGTGTGGTCATAAGCAATTCAAGTAACTCTACACCACGAAGTGCTCATGCGATTAGATTGAAGCATCCACTATATGGATTAAAACAATCTAGTAGGATGTGGTACACACGCCTAACTGACTACATAATTTGGAAGGGATACAAGAACGATGATTCGTGCTCATGTGTGTTCATTAAGAGAACAAGTTAAGAATCTGTCATAGTAGCAATATATGTTGATGATATGAATATCATTGGCTCTCTTGATAAAATTAATGAGAAGATTAACTACTTGAAATCCAAGTTTAAGATGAAAGACCTTAGTATGACTCGATTTTGTCTTGGCTTTGAATTAGAACATTGAGTTGGTGGAACAGTTATTCACCAGTCTGCTTATGTCCAAAAGATCCTCAGTCGATTTAACAGGGACAAAGCATACCAATAATCGTTCGTAGTCTGAAACACAATAAGGATCTGTACCGCTGAAAAAAAAAATGATGATGAGGAAGTTTTGGGAGTTGAGGTATCATACCTTAGTGCTATTGGAACTTTATTGTACTTAGGTCAATGCACAAGACTAGATATTGCGTTCTCCATGAACTTAGTTTGGTTTAGCTATTTGCCCACAAAACATCATTGAATTGGTGTAAAATATATTTTCAGGTACTTGAAGAGTTCCATTGACTTGGGCTTGTTCTTTCCCTACAAATAATACAAAGAGAAACTTAAAATTTTCGAAAAAGGGATGGTTGAATCGCAGCATGTAGAGTTTGGAATTTTTGACCCTGCGAATGATGCACACTAGATTGACCCGAAGTAATCATTTGACCCGTTGAGTGAAATCTTTTATCAATCGAACTCCCCTCTAGCTACAAGCACTGTTCCTCAATTCAGTGTGGTCCTCTACATAGAGACACCTTATGATATCTTAGCTGGTTTTGCTGATATTGGGTGTCTCTCTAACCCATATAAAGAGCGTGTCTGGCTTAGGTCAATCAGGATATTCGAGGATCTAGCGGATTACCATCCATTACGATAATACCAACTTGTATCTTTGAAGACAATGTGGCTTGCATTGAGTGAATGAAGTTGGGATACTTCAAGGGTGACCACAGGAAACACATTTCGCCAATGTTTTTTCTTCAAGAAGCAACAAAGCAGCTATTGAACATTTATGTGAATCAACTTTGTTCGGCGGGTAATGTTGCAAACTTGTTGACTAAGTTTTCAAATCTACATTTGTAAAGCAGGTGAGACACATAGGAATGCGAAGATTGTCTGAACTCTAAGATTGAGTTACTGATCAGGGAAAGTTCATTTTGTAGACATTAAAGGGAGTTTACATCACATGTGGTCACTTATGTAGTTGATGTGTTGCTCTTTATCCCTTATACGAACCTTTTGTTTTTACCCAAGAGGTTTTATATTTGCTTGAGAAGGTTTTTAGTGAGACAACAGGTTATGCATCATCCATTAAGATCTTTACACGAGGGGGAGTGTTTAAGGAAATAATATTCATGATATCTCGGTGTGTGTCTTGTCCTAATTAGAATTCAAGTAGATATTCTCTCAATCCCTGATTTGTAGATAAATTGATTATAAAAAATTGTAATGTCTATTTAAACTCATATCTTCTATATATTTATAAATAAATATGAAAGGACCCAACCCCGATTTAGCTCCCTAAACCGGAATCAAACCCTTTCGACAACACGAAACAACAAAAATCGTAGATATTTTGGCAGAGTTTCGTTACTAACGTGGAATTACCATTACCTGCACGCGGAAAATACACTTCATCCTATGCCACAAAAAGCAAACCGTGGGCACCAATCCCATCCGGATTTCTCAATATTCGGCGGAAAGTCCATCACCAAACGAACGATCACGAACCCCTGAATATTCACAAAATCCATTTCTCAAAATCATAACTCGACAATACAAGACAAATCACGAGAAACCATCGTTCTCGGAAACACATAATTCAAAATCGACGAATCGTCGAAAATCCGATATTCACACCTCGATACCTCGCTCTACTTTCGGATGCTCAAATCGAGAAACGAACCTCCCCACTGCGATCGGGGCGCGATTTCGAGTGAAATGACATGCAACTTGTCGAAAATCCCAAAAAGTCAAAGTTGACCGTCGTTGACCGTTGACCGTTGATCGCCGTCAAACAGAAAATTTTCCGGTAGGGCAACCACCATTCCATGCAAAATCACCCACTGAGAAACTTTCATAACTGCAACAAAGGCCAATTCCATCTCTAACTAGCCCAATTTCATGATAACCCGAATTGGTACCAAATTTTCCAATCCAAAATTCTCCAAGTACACATCGAATTGAAATGCCAAACTTACATGGTAGCATCAAGGGGATGAGAGCTACAAAGCCCAACCAAAATCTCAGCTCAATTCGGCCAAAAACGTGGAACCCGAATTCACCAAGTTTTCACCATTTTCAAGTCGGAATTTCCTCCCTTTCCGGCGAGCTACACCGTGCGTGGTGGCCGGGAACGGACTCGGGACGTCAAGACGAAGGGGAAGGGTCCAAGCTCGGTGCCGGAGGTGGCCGGACGGGCTTCGCCGCCGGCGAGCCGAACCACCGTCGTGAGCCTCACCTCCTCCATCGGTCAAACCAAGTCAAACATAGTCAACTTCACTATTTCAGTCTTTGACTTTCCCAAAGGGGAAACTGCTATTTATAGGCCTTGCATTTTTGGAAACTCCCAAAATTACGTATTTCGACAACTTTAAACATCCGTAACTCTCTCGTCGTAACTCCGATTCCGATAATTCTCGCGGTAACAAACTCGACTCGACATGCTCATCAATTATCACCCGAAGTCAAACACATCGACCAAACCAAATTCTCGTCCGGTAATTTAGTCGTTAACAAATCTGGCAATACGAATAACTGTCGGCAATCTGCGACTATGCGATTTCACTGCTGATTCTGTTCTGGGTCATCACAAATCCACCCCCCTTAAAAAAAATTTGACGTCGAAATTTCTGAGTCTGTCGACTGAAAGTAGGAGCATTGCCTCTGCATACTGCTAAACTCACAAGTGGCAACCACAACTGAACGACTTTTCAGTGGCTACGACAACGGAACAACTCTGATAATAAACTCCACAATAGGAGATAGCTCCGTGCTGAAATCCCTGTACCCTCAAATCTCAAATCTGAACTGGCTCCACACAATAGCCAAGTGTTCCTGCATAAGGAACAGATAGGGTACACAACACGTAATAAACCTGAAACATAGTTCCACCACACGGAACACAACACCTACAAAAGCCAATGCTATAGGCGACGCTGAACTATACGGCACAACACAAACTCGCCTATGACCGCATCTGGATCAAAACAATATGGCAAATCACAACTCAGTTTACACACATCAACATAACTCACACACTCATATCAACATAGCTCAAACATCAGACTCGGGCAATTATCAACCCCATTCCGCTAATCTGACAGTCTATGGTAACACATTTCACAAAATCAGAATCAAACATCAACTCAAACTCAAACCAAACTCGCTCCAGCACAGTGGAGTACAACATCGTCCTCAAAACGACATCAAGCAACATCAATATCACAGTGGTCAACAAACTAGTACTGCAAGCAATCTCGAATAGCTGAAACTGCTGGTCCCAAATCCTCCGGAACTGCAATATCGAGGTCCACAACATGCCCTCCAAGGTCTGAATAGTTCTCAAAGATCGCTCGCCAACCTGAGGATAAGATACGGTACAAACTTGTAATCTGGTCCCCAATGCTCGCTGCAAAGCTCGCCAACACACAGTCGTAGTTGATTATCTCGGTCAGCGAACCGGGACATAGGCATACAACGTGAATGGCTAACCTGTGTCAAACACAGCTATGCCAGCTTGCCACTGAAATCTGTTCCGAAAGTACAAGGAAAAGAACCAAGTTCATCAAATGGTCTACAATGGCCTGACAACCGGCACTACAAACCAAAGTACATACAAACAAACACAAGATCACAGCGATAAACGCCACGTCTAACCGGAAATCTCTAATGGCTGGCACTTCTCGGCAAGTCTCTGCCTCCTAGCCATCGCCAGTCGACAAATGTGGCATCTGCACACACAAACTGCTACATTCTTCTACGGATTGCGTCATGAGTAGTAAACTCGAAGTATCAGACACATCTCCGCACCACTAGCGCCAAATGCGCGCATAACAGTGAGCTTCAATATCATCACACTCGAACTCAGCTCCCGTAGCTCACAACTCGGCTAACACGGAAACTTGAGCCACATTCATATGAAACACTGAAGCTCCTGACTCTCAATTGAATGCATCAGCAACAACATCCCAGATGGATAGTCAAAGTACGACCTCAAACCTTTCTCGAACAAGCTCAAAGGTGCAGCCATAGTCGTGAATTGACCCCATCCATCTACACTGCCTCAAGCCCAAATTTGGCCGAAAATGCAAGTGGATGAAACTCAAGTGATCAGTGTACATCCTACACTGCGCTGCACGCCGTAGTAGTAGTGTCTCGAACTCTCTGATGCTAACACAAGGACAGCTACACCCAAATCCTACATAGGATACGTAGCTACATAAGGTTCCCACTGCCTGAAACCATGAGCCACCGCTCTGCTACACAACATCAAAATATAACCAAATCCAAACCTCGATGCATCGCCATAACTCACGAACTCGTCGTGGTCGTCAGGTAAGATCAAAACCGAAACAACGGTCAACCATCCCGCAGGAGTAAGTAACTCTCCTCGCGTGCATCGAACCACTCGAACTTGACTCCTTATTCGTCAATCCGGAAAGTGAAGTGGCAATCCAGGAAAATCCTACACAAAGCGCCGATAGTAGTCTGCTAAACCTAAGAGACTCCTGATCTCTGGTATAATGGTAGGGCAATCCCCAAATCAACACTGCTTCTAACTGATCGGAATCCACACTGACTCCTTTAGTTAACATCACGTGACCAAAATCTCCACGCTAATAAGCCAAAACTCACACTAGCTGAACTTTGCCAACAACTGATCATCTCGCGAAGCCCGCAAAACCGCTCGCAACTGCTTCAAGTGCTGGTCCACATTCCTGGAGTACATCAGGACATTGCCAACGAACATAATCGCAACTTGTCCAGAATCGTCTGAACACCTAGTCCATCACGTCCACACGATCTACGGGGGCATTGGTCAACCAATCAGCGTGACCAAAAGCTCCTGATGTCCGCACCGAATTCCGAAAGCTGTCCAAACCACATCTGACTCATAGATCCTCAACTAATAATATCTGGACCCGAAATCAATCTTCGAAAAGACTGAAGCTCTCGCGAGCTGATCAAACCACTCGTCAATCCGAAGCGGAGGATACTCACTCTCCTCTGAAGCGAATCAAACTTCCGGTAGTCAATGCACCACCACGTCGAACCATCCATCACCGTACAAACAATGCAAGAGCACACCACGCAAATACGCGGGGGCGCATGAAATCTCCTGAAACCTCCTCCAGCAACTTCTAGAGTCGAAACTATAGCTCCATCAGCTCCGCTGGTACAGAACGACAAAATGCCACAAAAATGAGTCCAGCGCCCGGTACAAGCTCAATGGTGTAGTCAGTCTTCCGAACTGGAGGAACACCTGGTAACTCCTCCGGAACACACCTGGAAACTCGGGAACCACCTCAATGTCACCAATGTCGGGCACAGCAACCGTAGTATCCACATCATAAGCTAAGCAAGCAACACAACTCGTCTCCACCATCCGCTCGACCATCACCGCAAAACAGTATCTCGGGGAAATCTGGTCGTCGAAACACAACCTCCTTCTCGAGGCACTCGAACACAGCCAAATGCGTCGTCAGTAAGTCCATACTCATAGTCACAGCAAAACCACAATGTCCAGCTATAACAAATCCGCGACTAACCCATATCCTCCAACAAGGATCTCGCGACATCCGGATTGATGCAACACTCTCCAAAACCTCGGAAGTGGAGATGCAGGTACAATAGCCATGGATATCAAACAACAGTAACCTCGGAGAAAAGTCTGTCCTCAAACAAGGTCGTGGCACAAACTCCAACATGCCCAACTAGCCGCCCATGTCACTTGCGGCTTACTGAATAGCTCATCAAAAGGGTACATTGGTTAAACTTCAGGAATAGCATCATGACCTCCTCCTGAACTCTGAGCTGACGAACCGCAAACACAGCTGGCTGAGGGCGCTCCCTCCTGGGCACCACAATAGCAACTGAGAGCGCTCCACGAACACAAGTCACCGCAACACCTGCTGCGAGAAAGGATTACCAACAATCACCCAAACTCACACCACAGGAACAAGTCCGCTACACTGTGATCTCCGCCATCGCAAAACGGATCCTCTGCTTGATCTGACGACCTTGAACATAATCGAAAAGACCACAGCCTGATGAAGTCATTGACCCCGAAGTGTCGGAACTCAACCTCATCCAAATCGCGACTAAGTCCACTTTTCTCAACCATCACATCGAAAACCGCGTACACCTTTCCTTTTCGACAGCCTCGCCACTTAGTGCAGCGCACTAAACTCCTCATGGTTATCTCGAGGCAAAACAGTCAGACTCTCTCTGATGCTCAGGTTCAAACTCATTCGAACCTCGTACATCGCTTCCTCTGAAGCCGCATAACACGTGCAAACGGAAACAAACATGTGAACAATGCATCTCTGCCTCAGGTGGGTAAACACTCCACATTCGAATGCTGGGTAGCCTGATAAAACCATTACCGTATAAACAACACTCTGAATGTAGGCCATGGAGTCGCAACCGGAACTCACACAATATCAGCCCACCAAACACAACAATCTGACTCAGGCAAACATCAACTGCCACCATTCTCTGCTCTAAGGCAACATGTAGACGCTCATACACACACAACCAGGCAAACCGTGCCACACAATTCTCTGAACTTAGATTACTCATCCAAACCCGCAGTTCACTAGCAAATCGCGCGTCGACTGATCCTCAACAGGATCCACAACCGAAACGACACGGAAAGCACGTCAGAAGGCATCCTAATGAATAAAACATCGTTCACAACAAGTGGAACGTAATCCCGGAACTTTATATATTTGAAAGTATACAACACCCGAAATATTGATGAGTATCCGCCGGCCGGTCGGGTCACCATTCCAGACATGCTGTACATTCTCAAATATCCTTAGTAAACACGACTACAGAAGTCTACAGAACCTATAACCTAATGCTCTGATACCAAGCTGAAAGGACCCAACCTCGATTTAACTCCCTAAACCGCAATCAAACCCTTTCGAAAACACGAACCAACAAAAATCATAGAAATTTTGGCAGAGTTTCGTTACTAACGTGGAATTACCATTACCTGCACACGGAAAATACACTTCATCCTATGCCACAAAAAGCAAACCGTGGGCACCAATCCCATCCGGATTTCTCAATATATCAACAGTAAAGTAAAACGATAAAAATATTAGTACTTCACTGAAATCCGGTGTAAAATCGTACAACGTAAACAACAAATTTCTCAGAGCGACCTCTAATGTATAAACATGTATACCACAGTAGGTAGAACAATAAACCTACTGGAAGAAACAAGGTAGCTCGAGCACTATGCCTCCGACCACGATGTGCGACACCAGAGCCTGAACTACAAACTGGGCACGGAAACCGAAAAGTTCAGGAGAAAGACATGAAAACTGTTAGAGTGAGTGGACGAAAATAAATGTCTTTCACCAAGTAATATATGTTATAAAAACATATGCGAGTCGAAAGTATAAATAATCAAATGGTACACGAGGGAGACTCTAATTCCTCACGCGTCCGGGTACACGAGGGAGACTCTAACTCCTCACGCATACAAACACGAGGGAGACTCTAACTCCTCACGCGTACAGAGCATGCATAAAAATCTCACGGGGCCACACGTGGACACATAACAACATATAAGTGTATATACGTAATATATATACTGGTATAAGCATAATCGTATAACACATGCTCATAATAAACATAATCTCGTATGAAATCTCATGCTCGTAAAACCATGATCATACTGCATTCTCAAGTTCGTAAAACGTATATAAAAGACTCGCAAACAATCCGTGAAAAGAAATTGTCCACTCACAGACTAGCGTAACGCAGTTCGCGTTAACCCGTGATCCGGCGGAAAGTCTCTCGCCAAACGAACGATCACGAACCCCTGAATATTCACAAAATCCATTTCTCAAAATCATAACTCGACAATACAAGACAAATCACGAGAAACCACCGTTCTCGGAAACACAGAATTCAAAATCGACGAATCGTCGAAAATCCGATATTCACACCTCGATACCTCGCTGTACTTTCGGATGCTCAAATCGAGAAACGAACCTCCCCACTGCGATCGGGGCGCGATTTCGAGTGAAATGACATGCAACTTGTCGAAAATCCCAAAAAGTCAAAGTTGACCGCCGTTGACCGTTGACCGCCGTCAACGGTGGCGCCGCCGTCAAACAGAAGATTTTCCGGTAGGGCAACCACCATTCCATGCAAAATCACCCGCAGAGCAACTTTCATAACTGCAACAAAGGCCAATTCCATCTCTAACTAGCTCAATTTCATGATAACCCGAATTGGTACCAAATTTTCCAATCCAAAATTCTCCAAGTACACATCGAATTGAAATGCCAAACTTACATGGTAGCATCAAGGGGATGAGAGCTACAAAGCCCAACCAAAATCTCAGCTCAATTCGGCCAAAAACGTGGAACCCGAATTCACCAAGTTTTCACCATTTTCAAGTCGGAATTTCCTCCATTTCCAGCGAGCTACACCGTGCGTGGTGGCCGGGAACGGACTCGGGACGTCAAGACGAAGGGGAAGGGTCCAAGCCCGGAGCCGGAGGTGGCCGGACGGGCTTCGCCGCCGGCGAGCCGAACCACCGTCGTGAGCCTCACCTCCTCCATCGGTCAAACCAAGTCAAACATAGTCAACTTCACTATTTCAGTCTTTGACTTTCCCAAAGGGGAAACTGCTATTTATAGGCCTTGCATTTTTGGAAACTCCCAAAATTACGTATTTCGACAACTTTAAACATCCGTAACTCTCTCGTCGTAACTCCGATTCTGATAATTCTCGCGGTAACAAACTCGACTCGACATGCTCATCAATTATCACCCGAAGTCAAACACATCGACCAAACCGATAAAAAGTCAACCATTCAACCCAACACATATTTAAACCGACTAAACAACCAACAAACTAAAATATTCGTAACTTAATCTTCGTAACTCAAAATAATGCTCCGAAAGTTCCCACAAACTCGAAATTAAATTCTGAACAACTTCCGTGAAGAAGTCGAAACTAATTTATCGTCCGGTAATTTAGTCGTTAACAAATCTGGCAATACGAATAACTGTCGGCAATCTGCGACTATGCGATTTCACTGCTGATTTTGTTCTGGGTCGTCACAAAATAAAATACAGTTTCAGATCATATCTTTTCTATATTTATTTTCTCCTGCAACGGGTTGAAAATGAAGTCTAGTATATCTTGACTTAAATGTTTAAATCTATAGTTAATTAACACAAACTTGAGGTTAAAAGCAAAATGTGTAGGTGGGATGCTCCTTTCCAATGTTTCCATCTAAACATGTATGAATACAAAATATACAATGCCAAGGAATCACGGACGAACGGAAGGAACTCAAATGAGCTTTGGTTGTACTGTCCAGTTTGGCTTTGGCTAATAGATCTTATGTAATACTACTTGTAATAGAATATAATTCTGTTCAAAACATGTTTTCAAGTAAGACAAGTTTGGTATTCTCAAAAAAAAAATTAAGTAAGACAAGTTGGTGATCCTGATGTTTGACCATCTTGCTAACTTGCTTGTTGAACTTTTAAACTTCGAATAGACGGTTGGAAATGGATGTTCTTTTTCGTTCTGATCTCAATGGCATACTTTACTATTGTTATTGTTTTTTGATGGTAAGGCATACTCTAATATGTATGATCAGTTGTTCTGCTGCTTACAATACAGCGCTCCACATTGATCTTTGACTTAGGATATCTATATTATTTTGAACCAGTACTTTTGGTTCAATTTCTTTCTCATAAATTTCTGTCGATTTACTACGTTTTACAATACATCCAATTTTATACCAAATAATCAAAGTGAAAATAGTTAGAATGGTTTCTCAAGTATGACATATTATAAATTTTGATCTCTTAAAACATTTCCAACACAAGAGTTATATTTCAAAGTTAAATTTAATTAAAATCCAAATATAACTAGTCAAGTTTTGACTTGTGATGTGGCAGTAATAGTTATCTAAAAGTCAAATTAGAAGAAACTGAACATAGTCAAATTAGAAGAAACTAAACATAAAAATATTAAAAACTGATTTTTGGAGATATGACTTCAAGTCATTTTCTTTTTCAATTCTTGTTAAATATGTCTATAGATTTAACTAAAAGTTAAATTTAACTTGATTTTAGAGAATTTGTTGGAGTGCTCTGTGCTCATTTGCATAAAAAAGATAAATATTAATGTAAAAAAAAAGCTAAATATTTGACTTTATTTTTAAAATGGAGATGCTATTTTGTATGGCATATAACACTTTGGTCCCTCAAGTTTACCTTCGTCTATCACTTTGGTGAGTTTGGTTACCTAATTATGACATACATCACTATAGTCACTCAAGAGGGACTTAAGGGACTTCCGTCTACTACTTTGGGCACTCCATTTTAATGGCTCTAGGGAACCTAAGTGAATTTAAAATGCATACTTAAGTGACCAAAGTGATATATTCCATACTCGAGTGACCAAAATTTATAATGTGTCATACTAATTAATTTTTGTCGATTAATTGTTTCTTCTTTTAGGTTAAACAGTAATCATACACATAAAAATGACCAAAGTTGACTATACATTACAACGACCGCTCACAAGAGGCGTAGAGAAAGGTAAAGAGCATTGCTATGTGTTAGGCCCATATTTAAGTGCTAATTGTGTCCCTAACTCCATGCTTATTGCTTGCCCTTTTATCAATAAAGCATCATTTTTATTATGTTTCCTAGTTATGCTAGGAAATGGAGAGTTGTCATAGAAATGTGCTTGAAGATGGAAACTAATCACTTTTTGGAGAAGACAAACAAGTTTCCTAAGCCTTTGGAGAAGATGGAGCAAACCCGAGAACGGTCAACTCCAGCCGGTCAATGGTCAACTCCGATAAGTCTTCGCCGGTTAATGGCATGATCAAGCCAAGTTGGGCCAAGGTTTTGTTGGAAGATTTATACCCCCACACTTAGTAAGCTATTGGCTAACTCATAAGTGCAAGAACAATCTTCACCCGTAAGTATACGGGGACAAGTAATAGTATAGAAAAGGAAATCGAGTGTCGAACCCACGAAGAATAAGCACTTAGATTCCTTAGGTCAGAGTGAAAAGCACAAAGACTACAACTCACTAGATAATACTTGACACTAAAAGAAAATAAAACGTGAAAGTGTATCTCACACTACCAAATCGTTTGGAGATTTGGCATTGCAAGGGATGATGCGATTACGGTGAGTGATTATACGAGTTGATTGGTTGATTAACTAACTAAATGTAGAGAAAACATAAAGTAAAGCAAAACAAAGGAAATGTTTGGTCGGCTAGAGATATCACCACTAGCCAACTCAATGTACAAACAATGTCAAAGTTATGAGTTTAGTTCAATTCACACGTCCTTCTCCAATTTGTGATCTTTAGGAATCACCATTGCTTGTGAACCGAATCTCCTAAGCCATTAGAGCACTAGAAGTGTTCAGACCAGTATTCAAATATAAAGCAAACTGAAACTAGAATGCAACTCAATTACGAATCGTATCCTAATTATACCACATGCCTAATGAGTTCAATATGTGATCACTTATAATAAATGTGAATGACTTTCCTTCCTAAGTCCCTATTAGAGAACATAGAAGTAGGTTCTAATGACTTTCATAATCCACACCATTTAGAACATGAATTAGAAGAAGTAACGAGTAGCTACAAAGCCCCTTCAAGTCAATGTAAGCTTTACTGAAGCTCCTTTAATCATTCGGACTTTGAGAAGGCTTCCATCTATGCTCAAGTCCAATGGAAACAAAACCTTAGGCTTATCCTCTTAAGTGTAGACCTAAGTTATGTTTACATGCTTATCCTCTTTAGGTGAGTGACTAATTGACTTAGGTTCATTTTTAGCTTCCTTAAACACATCTCAACTTTGTCATGACCAAGACATGAATATGAAAACATTGAATCAAGCCCAAATATGCAAACATACCACAATCACATCAAAAGCTATCCAACTCATTCACAACATGTAATAAACTAAACCAAATTTAAATCCATAACTCAAAACATAGTTCTATGTACATCAAATTGGCTAGAGCTAAGCCCTAACCTTCCAAAAGATAAATACTCACTACCCATAGCTAAGATAGAGTATAGATACATAAATTAGAGACAAATAGGAGAAGAGATAACCAAAGATTCCTAAAATCTCCAAGCTCTTCAAACTCTCCTTCCTTTCTAGCTCTAAATATGCTCATATGCTCCAAGAACTTGAGTCACCCACCTTAGGCTTAAGAGAAGATGGTGTAAATGAATGTATGGTGGTGGTGATGGAGGTTTTCAAGCATTTTGGTGGTGCTAATGGGTGTTTGAGAGGTGGAGGAGATGGCTATATGGGTTGGGTATGGATGGAGGCCTAAGAGAGAGACTAAAACTACGAAAAACTAAGAAATGAGGTGAGTTGTGTGTGGAGCTCGAATTTGGGCTGAATAGGGAGGCAAATATGGACTCTTAGATGATAGAAAATGGTGAGATGGAATATCTAAAGGTTAACTTTAAATTAGGGAGACCATGATCCACTATTTTAGGCTATAGAAGGCTAAGCTCCAAAATGGTGACATCATGCAGTCCAACTTCTTCTCTTTCTCTCCAAATCATATTGTGAATCATAGATGGGCTAAATAGGCCTCCATTAGGCTAGATTCCATATGATTGGGCCGGCCAACCGGCTGTGGAAAATTCCCGCGGGTTTAGGCAACTTCCGGCAACCTTCGGTGAAGCTATTTCGTCATTTTCCCAAAGTTGCTCTAAATTCTCTCTTGACCTTAGAAATGTATACATCTTCTCCAATAAGTATCTAATTCTTCATATTTAATATATTTCCGAGCCAACTCCACATTTCCTAGCAAGAACAGGAAACGTCATAAGAACAATGCTTTATTCATAGAAAGACAAGCTATAAGCATAAAGTTAGAAGTGTAATAGGCACATAATTATGGTCCTAACAACTACCTCACACTTAAGCTTTGCTTGTCCTCAAGCAAACTAAGAAAAAGAATTAAGCGAAGCTAGACTCGAAGTATTAAAACACACAAGTATGTAAGTATGTAAGTGTCCCGACTTAATGATCGATATCCCTTAAAGAACTATGGCTAGATTGATTTAACTACTTATAAGCAACACTTTTAAAACATGAAATCAATGCATATGTAATAAGCCGAAATGAGATATGCTAAGTCAAATGCTTCACAATGAGATGTATTCAAATTGATAAATTTCCTAATCATCAAACTCACTAGATGTCACTCAATGCACACAAGTGTTTGAGGGTTAGTGTTTGCACTCAAAATCGCATCAATCACATGTTTTCCATAAGCTTGATTTTCGACCAAATGCTCCAACAATCCAAAAACATAAGCATTCAAATCAAGAGGACTTTTATTCCGGTTGTAACGAGGCTAAAGGAAAGGGGTTTAATGAAAGAAGGGTATAGGAATTCAAGAACCAAGCAACCTAGCAAGCAACTCACATGTCGAAGTTCCTAACATACTTTAAGGGTTATTAGCTTTCCTTTTTTTTTCTTTTCATACAAACCATTTCGCAAAACACTTATTCTTTATATACACTACCATATTTTTGTGGAACTTTCTTTTATTATTCTCTTTTTCTCTTCCTTGAAACTTTTTTTTTTTTGGAATAAACACAACACAAGTGAATCATCAAAACATCCTCCTCCACCTCACACTTATCTCTTTAGCCGATCTTCCCAATAAGCACAACTCTAAGCACATCCTAATAGGACTTTATTATCGCTTGCTCGATCGACTGCCTAGTTAAGGGTAACAGTAAGTGTTTACGGTTGGTAAGGATTTGTGGTGTTCACGATTTAAAAGGTTAAATAACATAAGGCTCAAATTGGCTCACTAAAGGATATATGTATCATAGGGTTCAAAAGCAATTTTGCCATGGTGATAATCCTAATGCCTCTATCATTTTTGAAAATAACTCATGATTTGAAAAACGTTTTACACGGTTTAAAGCAAGTTCTAGATTACACAATAATTGATCGATATTACACATGAAAAATAGGTGCATAAAGTAGCTATCCATGCACAATAAGGCTCAAAAATCTCACATGAGCATGGATAGCTTCAAAAATATATCAATCCTTCTTTTTCCCATGTGAACTCATTTGAAATGACATATGCACTTTTCAAACCTATTAAACATATATGCATTGTTTTCTGTTTTTTAAACATGCTCAAAATCATGCAATCAACTAGCCCTTAGTTCAAGTCTCATCGTTGGGAGTGGTTATTCGGAACACAAACACACCAAAAACACATATTTTTGTATTGCAATTTCTCACATTTTCCAAATTTTTTATGGATTTTCGGATAAGGAGTGAACATGACTTGGCCACCTACCTCACACTTTAGAATCAAATTGTCCTCAATTTGCATAAAACCACATAATAACCAAAAGTGGAAACAAGATAGCAAGGCATCATCATTTCACAAAATTATTCACCTAACACATGTTTTCCTAGGCATAGTAATTAGCATGCATTCACACTTAAATAGTCATATAGTCTCTATGAAATAATGAAGTTATTAAAGTCCTATCAACCATGATGGGGGCATGCATACTAATCACATTTCAAAGGAAAACAACATTGTAATCTAGCCTATAACATGAGGGGACCTCACACTTACACAAGACGACCACCTTCTATGTGACTCCAAACAATACACTAATGATGAATAGATCGTTCCCTCATCGAACAAGAGTGAGTCATCAAGACATTGCAAGGCTAACAACCCTCGGAAGATGTCTACTCTTAGGGATGAGAGTTAAACTTAAGCATCCTAACATAGCATTGTTCTCAAATATATTCTCATAAGTGCTAGAAAGTAGAGAGAGAGAGAGAGAGAGAGTAAGGGAGAAAGAAAATGCAAACACTTTGTAGACCGTCTCCGAGCTCCATATGCGTTAGAATGTAAACCAACAAAGGCCAAGTTAGTCCTCACCCTCCCAGGTTGCATATGCTTGGTCATGATTCTCAAATGGTACTCTAGGACTTGTCTAGGACTCAAAGTATTGTACTATGATCCATGCCTCAAAGTCCCAAGCTCTTGGTCTCTAAAATAGGCTTGAATGGTTTGAAATGGTAAGAGACCTACGATGGATCAAAGGAATGCTTCGATCCATCGAGGCAGTTCCTCGGATGTAAAACTACATGTAGATTTTGATGGGTTAAGGAAATCCTTCGATCCATCGAAGCAGTGCCTTAGGTTTGCACTACTTCAGCATTTTCAGAATTTTGGCTCTTCTTCAAGTTCTTGACTTCCTTGCCCATTCCACAAAGTTCTACACTCATCCAACCTCACACTTATTCTTCTAACATACCAATAGTGTACAACCATCACGAGTTGTAGTTTAAGGACTTAAACATGGTCCATGAAGAGATGAGCAGGTCAAGCCATCATGGTTGGGTCCTTAAAGTGATAGACATCCGCACTCCACTTTGTGTTTTGCTCGAAAGCCTCAATTTGTGTCTCATGGAGCTTGAAAGTTTTCCCATTCTTTAAATTCATCAAATAGACTACTCCTTGAGGACATAGCTCAAGCAACTTGTAATTAGCACTCCTCATAGGATTAAGGCTCTTGAAGGTGACCTTGCTACCAACTACCAATGCCGGTTTCTCAAGCTAGTTTGACTTTAATTTCTTTTTCTTTTTGCGGCTCTTGTCTCCAGTGGCTTGACTTCTTCAATAGCATTAGCCTTTTTTTTCACAACATCAACACTATAAACTTGTAGTGCCAGAATCAAAGGAGCTTCATTGAATAAATTGAATGCTTCTGCATTATGGCTCATGATAGCATGCATCATTCCTTTAGCATTGGCTTGAGGAAACGGTAAGAAATCAAATGCATCCGGTTTCACTTTAGTCCCGGCTTTGGTCTTGACACCTTTGTGCTTCCTCTTGGCTTCATTCTCAAATCCGGGACGTATGCTAGGTACACCCAATGTGCCTAGGTCCTCCTTCAAGTTAGACTTTGACAATTCCCCTCGAGGTGGAGGTGCTTGTGGCATCGAAGCTTGTTGTGGTATTGGAGAGAAACATGTTTTTGGTTGGCATGAGTTGCCTCCCATAACATTAACATACTCTCCACTAGCCCTTGTAACTCCAATAGCTCTATGCTTAAAGTGTTGACCATTTTCTTGACCATAATGGTTGGCTTGGCTAGGATCATCCCATGAGAAAATAGGAATGATATGCCAACCCGAATTACTCCTTTGTGCACCCAATGACATGTGCTTCCACTCCTCAATAGTCTTTGGATGGTCTCCTTAATGTGGGCAACATGGAGCCTCATGCATCACACTCTTACAAATCATGCAAGGTGCCACATTAGTCTCCGCAATTTGGTTAACATAGCCTCCATTCTGAGTTTGCTTCAATAAAATATCAAATTTCTTGTTTATGGTCTCTTCAAGTCTCTTGATGGCATCCTCTTGTACATAGGCGACTCCATTCACTTCATGCCTACTTACCCGGTTGGCTTGGGTGACTTCTCTCATTGATATTGTCGGTTTTTGAACATTGGGCTTAACATCCCACAAAGAAGATCGTTCTGACATCTTTTCAAGTAGAACATGCGCCTCCTCGGTGGTTTTGTCCATGAAATCTCCTCCACATGCATTATCGACCTTCCTTCTCGTTTCCATGCATAATCCTTGGTAGAAGAGAGACAATAACATGTCTTGGGTTTGATCATGGTTAGGACACCCAAGTTCAAGCTCCTTGAAACGCTCCCAAGTCTCATAGAACAACTCCTCATCTTCCTTACAAAATGTCATCAACCTTGTCCTTCGCGCATTGATCTTACCCGGTGGAAAAGAGTTGGTAATGAACTTGCGTTGCATCACCTCCCATGAGTAAATCGAGTTAGGAGCAAGTTTTTTGAACCATATCTTCGCCTTATCCCGCAAACTTGAAGGAAATACCCGAAGCTTTAATTGTTCCAGATCCATGTTCTGGATGTTGAACCTTGTACATGCTTCCTCAAACTCCAACAAGTGAGAATAGGGATCGGAGTGTGGATGTCCCATGAAGATTGGTAAGGTTTGGATAAAACTAGACTTGATCTCGAAGGATTCGCCCGCTAAAGGTTGAAGAACAATGCAACCGGTATACCTTGTCAAAAATGGCAAAGCACTATCCCTCAAAGGTCTTGCTTTAATAACATCCTCGTCCATGATGGGTTCTTCATTGAAAAGAGGATTTGAAGGCATGACACCTAAAATCACACTAAGCAACCAATAGATATTAGTCCTCTAAACTCTTCAAATACTCAAAGCCTTAAGGGCCTTCCACGGTGCTTCTTTGACACCCCCTTCAAGGAAAAATCAATGAGCACTCTAAGAGCTTGAATGTGATTTTGGTATGCGGCATAGTGGTGTTCACTGTGCAATGGACACCAAAGTGAACCAACATACCGAAATCACAAAATAAAGTTCTAAAAATCTAGGGTGTAGCGGAAATTAAGTTCGCTAAATCTAGACACACACTAACTACAATGCATAAAAGCAAGACACTATTTAGATATTCTCCAAAAGGATATAGATAATCATGGGAAAAAAGGAGTAGAAATGAAGTAAAACAACTTTAGCACATCACACTTTTGACGGATCAAAGCATAGGTTGCATAATTTATATAGAATTAATGACACATTAGTATGAGCTGAAATTTTATGAGCACAATTTAGACACAGGAATAAACACTTTCTCAAAATTTTAGAATTTTCTAAAACCTCTAGCTATGTCAAAGAATTTTGATGGATCAAAAGAAAATTTCCATGCATCGAATGAGGCTTTCGGGTCTCTTCTGCAAACTAGTTTCGATGGGTCGAAAGGGATTTTCGATGGATCGAAACATTTTCTACAACAAATGTTAAAGCACAAATCCTAACACACTTTCACCCCAAAATACCTACCAAAGTATCATATGGAACAAAACAAAGAAAAAAAAGGTTCTAATTGATAAATTGAAGAACACTAAAAGCTACGAAAAAAAATCATCAAGTCAAAAATTTCGGATAATCCACAATCAAAGGCCAACCGAGCTAAGGATTTAAAATAAACTCAATCCCCAGCAACAGCACCAAAAACTTGTTGGAAGATTTATACCTCCACATTTAGTAAGTTATTGGCTAACTCATAAGTGCAAGAATGATCTTCACCCGCAAGTATACGGGGACAAGTAATAGTATAGAAAAGGAAATCGAGTGTCGAACAAACGAGGATTAAGAACTTAGATTCCTTAGCTCAGAGTGAAAAACACAAAAACTACGACTCACTAGACAATACTTGACACTAAAAGAAAATAAAATATGAAAGTGTATCTCACACTACCAAATCGTTTGGAGATTTGGCATTGCAAGGGATGATGCAATTACAGTGAGTGATTATATGAGTTGATTGGTTGATTAACTAACTAAATGAAGTGAAAACATAAAGTAAAGCAAAACAAAGGAAATGTTTGGTCGGCTAGAGATATCACTACTAGCCAACTCAATGTACAAACATTGTCCAAATTATAAGTTTAGTTCGATTTACACGTGCTTGTCCAATTTGTGATCTTTAGGAATCACCATTGGTCGTGAACCGAATCTCCTAGGCCATTAGAGCAGTAGAAGTGTTCAGCCCAACATTCAAATATAAAGCAAACCGAAACTAGAATGCAACTCAATTATGAATCGTATCCTAATTATACCACATGCTTAATGAGTTCAATATGTGATCACTTATAATGAATGTGAATGGATTTCCTCCCTAAGTCTCTATTAGAGAACATAGAAGTAGGTTCTAATGACTTTCCTAATCCACACCATTTAGAATATGAATTAGAAGAAGTAACGAGTAGCTACAAAGCCCATTCGAGTCAATATAAGCTTGACCGAAAATCCTTGAATCATTCAGACTTTAAGAAAGCTTCCATCCATTCTCAAGCCCAATGGAAACTAAACCTTAGGCTTATCCTCTTAAGTGTAGACCTAAGTTATGTTTACATGCTTATCTTCCTTAGGTGAGTGACTAATTCACTTAGGTTCATTTTTAGCTTCCTTAAACACATCTCAACTTTGTCATTGCCAAGACATGATTATGAAAACATTGAGTCAAGCCCAAATATACAAACATACAAAAATCACATCAAAAGCTATCAAACTCATTCACAACATGTAATAAAATAAACCAAATTCAAATTCATAACTTAAAACATAGTTGTATGTACATCAAATTCACTAGGACTAAGCCATAACTTGCCAAAAGATAACTAACTACCCATAGCTAAGATAGAGTATAGATACATAAATTAGAGGCCAATAGGAGAAGAAATAACCAAAGAGTCCTAAAAGCTCCAAGATCTTAAAACTCTCCTTCCTTTCTTGCTCCAAATATGCTCATATGCTCTAAGAACTTGAGTCACCCACCTTAGGCTTAGGAGAAGATGGTGTACATGAAAGTATGGTGGTGGTGATAGAGGTTTTTAAGCCTTTTGGTGGTTCTAATGGGTGTTTGAGAGGTGGAGGAGATGGCTATATGGGTTGGGTATGGATGGAGGCCTAAGAGAGAGACTAAAACTATAAAAACCTAAGAAATGAGGTGAGTTGTGTGTGGGTGCCAAGGGGAGCTCGAATTTGGGTTGAATAGGGAGGCAAATATGGACTCTTAGATGAAAGAAAATGGTGAGATGGAAGATCTAAAGGTTAACTTTAAATTAGGGAGACCATGATCCACTATTTTAGGCCATGGAAGGCTGAACTCCAAAATTGTTACATCATGCGGTCCAACTTCTTCTTTTTCTCTCAAAATCAGATTGGGAAGCATAGATGGGCTAAATGGGCCTCCATTTGGCTGGAATCCATGTGATTGGGCCGGCCAAGGTGGCAAATTCCGACTGGTTCCGGGCAACTTCCGGCGACCTCCAATGAAGCTATTTCGTCCTTTTCCCAAAGTTGCTTCAAATTCTCCCTTGACCTCGAAAATGTTTACATCTTCTCCAATAAGTATCTAATTCTTCATATTTAATACATTTCTGAGCTAACTCCACATTTCCTAGTAAGAACAGAAAATGTCATAAGAGCAATGCTTTATTCATAGAAAATAAGCTATAATCATAAAGTTAGGAGCATAATAGACACATATTATGGTCCTAACATGTCTCAAGACCCAAGCCCACTTGAGAGATATTTTGAGGAGAATGATGTACATGCAAGCCACATGACTTAGGGTGAGTCACACATTAGGGCCACCTAAAAGCCTAAAAGTTAGGATCATGTCTAAGTTTCTTATTTAGAATTTTAAACACCCAAAATATCTCTTTAAAACATATGTTGTCGAGCTCCTATCTCCTCACACATATATCACACTTCACTTTTTAATTTCTCATAGTTTTAGTCTCTCACCATAGCCCTCATCCATACCAAACCCTCTAGATCTCTCCACCACCTCTAAAACCTCACTCTAGCACCACCAAAAGGCCTAACAACCTCCATCACCACCACCATACTCTCATGTCCACCCTCTTCACCCTAGCCTAAGGTGGGTTCATCAATTTTGTGGAGCCAAGGAGCAAGAAAGTAGCCAAGAAGTGAAGAAAAGACTTGAAGAGCTTGGAGGCTTTGCTCAAGGGACTCTTCAGTTAATTCTTATACATATTGACTCTTACCTATGTATTTAGACTTCATTCTTACCATGTGTAGTGAGTAGTCCCATTTGGGAGGCTACAGTTTGAACCCTAGCCAGGTGATGTGAGCAAATGATGTCTTGATTTGTGTATGGTTTATGTTTTTAGTGTATGTTTTGTGAAAGTGTTTTTGTAAATGAGCTACTTTCACTACTTGAGTAAACGTTATTGCCGATGAAAAAAAGAAAAACAGGCCGACGAGTTTTCTTTCCTCAGCTAAAGTATACTTTTGCCGTTGACAAAATTTCCTCAGCTAAAGTATACTTTTGCCGATGACAAAGTTTATGCTTGTCGGCTAAACTTTAGCCAACGAAAATTTTGGGACTTTAGCCGACGATTGTGAAACGTGTCATCGGCCAATGTATAGCCGATGATAATAAATTCCATCGACGACTAAAGTATCAGGTTTAAATCTCAAATTTTGGGACTTTAGCTGACGACTTTAAAATAGTCGTCAGCTAAAGTATAGCCGACGATTATAAATTCCATCGTCGGCTAAAGTATCAGGTTTAAATCCCAGATTAGGGTTTCCTTTTCTCTCTGTCGCTTGCCCCTCCTCTCTGAAGTCCAAGTTTCCTCTCTCTCTCTCTCTCTCTCTCTCTCTCTCTCTCTCTCCGCTGCCTCTCCCTCCTCTCCCAAATTTCAGGTTTTACCTCTCTCTCTCTCTCTTTCTCTCTCTCTCTCTCTCTCCTCTCCCAAATTTCAAGTTTTACCTCTCCTCTAGCCGCCGCCGCCGCCCGCCCACCCCTTTCCGCCACCGAGTTCACTATGTAATTTTGTGTAATTTTGTGTAATTATTGTAATTTGTGTAATTTTGTGAATTCACTACCAGAATAATTACTATAGTCGACGAAATGATGAAAAATAGGTCGACAACTTTTCATATCATCAGGTATACTATAGTATACCCAACGACAAAAACAGTTTGTCAGCCATAGTTTCCAATCATCAGGCATAATACTACAGCCGATGACCAAACAAACGTAGTCGGTGTTTGTGCCGAGACTGTCGTCGGCTATAGTGTTTGACAAACACTAACGACATTATTAAGTCGTCGGCTATAGTTCTTTATTACAGATCGATCTAGGCAGCAGCTCAATCATTCAAAAACAATTTGGTGAGAAAATTTGAAAATGCTCTAAAATCTTTTGGTGTTGTCGGAAGCTGTCCAAAATAGGTTCGTGAAGCTATATATAGGTACATATACATATACATATATGTGTGTGTTGATTTTTTATGTAGAGTTGATTGTTGATTTTGAGTTGAATTCAATGAAAATATATGTATAATTATATGTAAATTATTGATATATATGTGTTAATTTGTAATTAGGGAGTAGACAAATTAAATTATGTAATTTGTAGTTTAAAGATCGATATGTATAGATATAATGAAGAATTTTAAATTAATTAGAGCATATATATATGTACACAGTTGGGATTTTCAGGATGGACAACAGTTAGATGTGCCTTCCAAGATGGGTTGTAAGATATTACCATGAATTTAGGAGTTTCGTGGAATATGTGAAGGCTAATTGTGGAGGAATAACAATTCATTGGTGTGGTGCATTTTCTCTAAGGTTCACATGAAGACAAACCTCTGTGAGGCATAGAGGACCCAAGAAGTGGAGTACCCTAAGTACACCTAAATACCTGATGATGCATTAGATCCACCTCAATCAATGGCAAGGTTGAGACTTGTAATAACTAGTGCCAAGAATACTTTTTTAAGATTAGTTTAAGGTAATTGACGACGGTACATAGTTTTTCGGAAAAATTATTGAGAAAAGTCATAGAGTTCATCAAGATGAGTTCATAGCCACATCAACTGTTGAAATCACAGATGCAACGAAGATATTATGGTCAATGGACGTTTTGTACAATTTTACGGAAATTGGTTAGTCGCAACTCGCACATATATATAGGACTTTCAAAAAATAGAAAGTAAGATTTTCCATTTCGTGTTATTTCTTTTTCTCTCTCCTCTCCTCCTCGTGTCTCTCTCCTCTTTTGCGAACCGTGAGTCGCCGGTGACGGAGGGTTACCGGCCGGCCACCAAAAAAGTCGACCGAGGTGTCAAAACAAGCCTCTCGATCTCCTCTTTCAAACCCCCAACACCTCAATCTCCATTTCTCAAGGATTAAACCAACATGTCTATGTGAAGTGTTGCCGAACCCTAAGCTTTAGGGGCGATTGTTTCGAGCTCCAAATTGATGGTCGTTACCTTCTAGACTTTGGAGCCCTCCTCATCACGAAGCTAAAGGCACCAACATCATGTCTTAATTCCATTTATGGAGAAAGAATCGATAAATTGAAGATTTTGATGTTTTTGGGTTCAAACTGAATTTCAGTGAGTTACAATAAGAATGCATGGACTTTATTGTAGTTATGAAAGTTATTGTTGGGTTGATTTTACACAGGTTGGTGTTCGGGTCACCGGGAAAACTCACTAGGGCCTCCTCGGCGCCACTACCAACGGTGGTTCACGGAGGCGATTCCACCTGAGGATTTTCAAAGTAAATTTTATACCATTTTCTCATAATTACGTACCAATTGTAATGAAGAGTTATTGGATTCATTTGGATATAGTTTATTTTAAGGTGTGGTTAATCGGATATTAATTAAATGGTTGAGTCGATCATCGATTCAACCTCGAGTCATGTAACGTTTGAGGAATGTGTTATGACTTTAAAAAGGATTCAAGAATTAGAATTTGGAATTAGATTAATGCAGGTCATTAGATTGAAAAATACGTTATTCGAGAATGCTAGGTTCTCGACGATATTGTTCGTTGGTTAATGAGCTTAGCTATTCATTATGACTTTCGGTGATTAGTTATTATGTAATAATCGTTGTTTCAGGACGACATGTTAGCAGCCAATGACAGATGTTTAGAAATGTCAACAGACAAGCTTTGGCTTGATGGGAATCACGACACAGCACTGTGAATGAACTTTTATTTTCACAATCGCTTGCGAGTTCTATATTTTTATGCATTATGCTTGACAATATGTTTCAGAGCATTTAAAATTGGAGATTTACTTTGTGATGGTTTTACTTAGTTGCATTGATGCTTTGACTATTCTGCTGATCTTCGGATAGACGGTCGGACCGAGTTAGGACAAACACTTTGCCTGACCCAGATCGTCTCGGGTTAGGACAAACACACTAGACACTCCCATCACCTTTACTTTTCATTTATACGGTTGCATTGTTCCGGGTTGGGACAAATACCCTGAACAACCATCTCCACTTGTAATTTAGTTTATGATAATTAAACTCGCATTATTCCACAAAAAACTGCGGAAAGGCATACAGTTATAGTTTTACAGATTTACACAGTTTACGATTTTTTATCCACTCACTCTAACGTTTTATGTTTTTATGTTTTTCCTTATGCCCTTCGATTTTAAATTATCCAGATTGCAGGTTAGCTGGTTAAAGTCATGACCGTCCAGAGTTCGAGGCATGATAGTGCACAACTTCTATTTTTTTTCATGGTAGGTTTTCACTTGAAGTTTGGGATTGCTCATGTTAGGGTAGCTAGTACAGATTAGTTGGTGCTAGATACTCTAATATGGGTCTTGTAAGACTTATTCTGGATTACAGCAGTAATCTAGTGTGGGTCCTGTCAATTGGTATCAGAGCATTAGGTTTCATAATCCTGCTAATTATCTTATATTCTTAGTGATTCTTCGAGTGCGATGGTCTGACTGCAGCAGATCCCATCGTATGCTTTTGGACATATGGATCACTAATGGTATAAGATAATATACTAGGTGTGTTTCAAATGATAGTGAGTTCCTTCGATCTCTAGTGTCATGCCTCATGGACGTGATCGACAACTTCAGCAAAACCTGCCGTCAGTAGTGTACAAAATGGTTCTAGTATATTCTGTTATGACATATTCCAATGATTTCAGCAACATGGTAGGATCGTGAGTCAATCATGGGTATTATGAGGATAGTTCTTTCCAAATTTGTTGGATTTGAAGTAGTCAAATGCAATGATTAATGAAGGTATTTGTGGTTAGTTTTTCCGTATTGTACTATTGCGAGGTAAATCAATTGAAGTCTTCCTTGGGAACTTCAATGTAAGTCGTTAGGGAGAACTTCTTATAAGATTATGTTATCTCGATTCTCGGCTGGGAAGGCATTATAATATGATATGTCTTTATCTCTTATCAGTTCACATGTAGTTGTGGGGTGAGAGGAAGTAAGTGAACTAGTATTTTTATGTATCTTCCCTTCTTTGGAAGACATGAGGAGGTTATCGATATTGTTTGTATCACTAGGAAGTAGGTTCCGGTGAGTATCATTGTGTATTTTTATTGGGTTAGATGAGGGCATTATGAGAATTCAATGTCAGTAGTTTTTTAATTATCGAGTACTAATGTTGACTCAAATGTTAATCAAGCACACGAGGATGCTTCTGGTGAAGATTTTTGTTGATATTGTTAAGTAGGTCAGAAACATTATGCACGTCGACCCTTAACATTTCACACGTTTCATGATTTTATTCGAAAACCCTTAGAGTTTCATATGCAGCATCTTAGTTCGTGATGTTGAAGCACGGAACTAAGTACCCGTATTCATCGCAGTTTGATGATTATGCCTGTTCTTTTTAAGATCTATTCAAGCTACTGGAAAATCTTACTTATAGAGAATGGGGAGATACATGATGAGTTAAGAGAACTTACTTCTTAGTATCAATGTCGAGGCTTTAAAGAAGCTATATGACATCTAACAGTCTTATAATAGTTTTTCCCTCAGTTATGTGTGTATCAATGAACCCCTTCCCAGTACTCATTTAGTCTATTCCTATATTCCTTGGCTGCTGACGAGAGTCATGGGCTTGAGTACTGATGTAACATCCCGACCCAAAATTAACCTCTTAAATTTTGATTAAGTGTTTATCGATGATTGTAATTAGTTTTTACCTCCTATAATTCTTTATGGCTCATTTATCCGAATTTTATTCATTAAGTTTTTCGAGAAAGTTTATTAAGGAAAGTGGTACAGTTTATCAAGACGCGTTCGTGACCACGTCAAGTCTTGAAATCAGAGTTATGATGAAGACAATATGGTTAATGGAAGTTCTGTCAAGAATTACGATATGGAAATATGAGAAATACATGAGTATATATATGAGTTTCCATTTTTGGAAGTGGGAACATTTCCATTTTGGGCCAACCAGCGTTGACCACGTCTGGCAACTTAAAATTGCTGTGAAACTCCGGCTAGTGCTGCAACGCTGTCTGGCCACCATAGAGGCCGATTTCGGTCGAAATTGGATCATTCTTCCTCCTTATCACTTTCATTATCTTATTTTCGGCGATAGAGCTCAATGGAGGCCGAATTAAAGGTAAGAAAAGTAAGGGTTCGATTCGACGCCGTAGTTGACGTGTTTCTTGGCTATAATTTGGGGCTCGATCAGCTGGGTTTTACATGGTGATTGTGTTAATGTGTGTCTTGATGCTTTTGGGTGCATGTTAATTCGTCAAAAGCAATTTTGATTTTGTGCAGTGTTCGTTCCCGCCTCCGTTAGACGTGGCAGTTACCAGTGGTTTTATGCTGGTAAGGATAGATGGGTTTTGATCCCCTCATCCTCTTGAGTCGTTTGGGACCGGTCACGAGCCCAGGGGTGGCTCAATATTGGATTTAGGCACCGGGAGGTTTTTCCGGCAAAGTTTTGATCCACCACATTTCCGAGCAATTTTGAGGTAGTTCTTGGCCGAATTGGCCTCAGCTATGGTTGGACAATTGGTTGAGTTTCTCAAGAGCTTTCCAACGGTGGGTTAATCGCCACCATCATTCATGGTCGTTGGTGGCGTATGAGCGGCAGGCGCCGCCGCCCTTGGCAATGCGTCTGGCCGAAAAATGTGGTCCAAATCAGTTGAGATTTATATCGTAGATTCGTTTCGATGTTGCAAATGTATTGGTGAAGTTAGTAAATTCATTGGGCGTAGTCTTGTGTGGACGTAGAGTTAATCAGTGTTAATTAAACGTTTTTACAATTAATTTTATTGATCGGTCGAGTTGACGTCGATTTGACCTTGTGTCACCCAACATTAAGGAACGTATTGCGACTATCAAAGAGAATTAAAGGTTCACAACTTAGAATTAGACTTAAGCTTGTGAGAATTCTGGTAAGTGCAATATTCAAGAATGTGGCGTTCTCGACGGGAGTTGCTCGTTGGGTGAACAAGCTCAATTATTCGATATGACTTTCAACGATTAGTTATTGATTAATAATCGTTGCTTAACGATGATGTGATAGAAGCCAGTGGCAGACATATAGAAACATGGATCGACATGCTTTGGCTTATTGGAAAGCACGGCACAGTACTGTGAGTGAACACTTTATTTTCACTATTGTTTTGCGAGTCTACAGTTATGCATTTTTCAGTTATGCATTATTACAATTATGCATTATCTTGGAGACATACAACATATTGTTTTACACAGTGCGTAGTCACAGTTGTTGCATCGATGCATTGGCTTCTGAACTGATCCTCGGGATGCTCAGGAAGGGCCAGGGACCTAACCCGTGTTTTACTTAGCACCCAGGAAGGTTAGGAAAAAATCTTGACTTAGACGTTCTTGTGGCTTTAGAATGAATAATTCAAGTCATTGCCTCTACAGATCACACAATACCCAGGAGGGTTAGGACAAACACTTGACCTGGGCATTTACATTTTTAGACATGCATCATTTTATATATACTCTTCAGAGAAAGGCATAATAGATATATCTTTCAGTTTAAAACGAAATATTATTTGTGCCCACTCACTCTAACAGTTTTATTTTTTATATGTGTTTCCTATTGCCCAGTTTGCAGAGTTTCTTCTGTGGTCAGGAGTGCACTCCAATCAAGGCATAGTGGTATCTATCGTCAGATTCAAGGTAAATCCTACAAGTTAGTATTTTCATCAGTGTAGTTAGTTTAGAATGTTAAGCTGCTCTAATGTCACAAACAATTTTCTATTACTATTTATAACTTTCAGTTGGCATGGAAAAAAATATAGTTCCTTTAATTTAAGTTTTTGATCTCCAGTTTGATTTTATAATTTGCATAAAGACTATGATTGGTAGAGTTGGCTTAATTCTGGTTTAGGCAGTTAAATCAAGGTCCAGTCCTTTCTGTTGGTATCAAAGCATTATGTGATAGGTTCTATAGACTATACTTGGTTTGTTTCATTTTTGTTGTTCATTATGTTCAACACCTCCAGAAATATTGCCTGATTACAGTGGATCCCCATCGAATACTGACGGTGTTGAACATCGTCGAATACATGGCGAATGTGACTGAGTATGAACTTCATCATGTGAGTCAGTGTGCTCTAGTCACTATGTCGTGCGTGCGTCGACCTAGATTAGATTTATGAAAGTATTCAGGCATTTCTCCACATTAAGCGAAATGTGATGAAAAGACTAGAATTAATTGAGTTCCTAAAGAATGGGTATGTTCTGTGAGGAGATATATGCCAACGTTAGCATTGCATGGGGATTGTGGAGTCAAGTATTAGACAAGTGTTCTCACGTTGTTTGTGTAGTATGGTGAACTCCTTGTATTCACCGCCCAACTTTTTCTGGTGTCCATTCTGTGATGGTACCTGCTGGATACTTTACCACCATGATTGCACACCACATGTCTTCATTCAGGTTTCGGTCTTCTTTTTCGACGCGTGCGTAACAAACAAGAATATATTGACCTTTTGCGATGTTTCTTAGTCTTACGGTTACAACCTGAGCATTATTACTCATTTTCTATCAGGTTTATTATGTGGCTCTATGAGAATTCATTGACAGTATTATGTCTAGTTATTGACCCGTGGCATCGAATCGAATGTTAGTCGAGTTACGAGGTTACTCTCTGAGGAGCAATACAACATTTAGTAGTCTTATAATATTTTTCCCTCAGTTATGTGGTATTAATAACTCTCTTCCCTATGCTCGTTTCATTTTTTTTCCTTCATCCCATATTTGTTTAGCCGATATGAGTCATAGGTATTATTACTGTAGAAGAAGAGGTGTTCGTAATGATAACTATGGGAAGTAAGGTTTCCTTAGGAATGGACTTAGTGACTAGATTTCCCTCGATGGATGTACTTCAAACCTTGGTGCTTTCAGCGATTTCAATGACTTCAACATGTATTGTTTTGGGTTAATTTGTTTTCTTTTCCATCGAGAAAAGATGCAGTGCCATAGTTATGGGTTATGTTACCGTTCTGTAACTTCACATTTGCATCGCAATCCAAAATGATTTCAACCAGACCATATCACTGGATTACATACTTATTTCATTTTAGGCGTTCGATCATCTTGTTTAATGCTTTTTTATTGAGCAAATTTGTAGTGCTCGAGGTTGATAGCTGCCTCAGACTACAACGTGAAATTTGATTAAATCACCCCTGGTCACCTTGATGTGTAGAGAGTGTCTAATCGACGTCAACAGTGGAGACTCATTTACCATCTTGTGATTCTAGTAATTTAGTTTTGTTAGTCAGGATTAACCTTAAGTTTCTCTATACAATTCTCTTCATGACCAAGTCGTGTTCATTTATTTTTGTCGTGAACACACTTCCCTCTATAAAGATATCGTTAGAGATGTGTAGCAAGCTCGAGAATGTGATTCTCCCAACTATGAATTGTGAGGGTTCGCAAGAGCGAAGGTGATTATATCATCATTATGTATTAGAGTGTTGAGTATTACGCTCGTAGAATTGGAGACCACTAAATCTCGATAATCGGCCAGAACTGGTGTGTATCACAAGCACATGCTGAGATCAGAGAAATATGAGAATGAATTGATTCAATATATGTTGCACGATCTCCGGATTCACGCTAGACTAGATGGAAGAGCACCATGCAGATGATCAAGCGATCATCACTAGCAGAAGCATATATGAGAATAACTCGTGAAAATGCAAACTTTCGACTAGTTTTAGATTTGTATTCAACGAAGTTATTATTTATCAATTTGATGAGATCTAAGTCTTATCATTGATTTCTACAAGAGAATTGTCATGTTTCTTGGACTGCACAACATTCTCGTCTTCTGTTTAGTTTTCATTGGTTAAGCACCCAGTTTCCAGGAAATCACATATTTTTGTAGTTGTTTAATGCAGGTAGTGGTATTAATTCAGTTCTTCAATTCGAGAGTGAGTCTGGGTATGTAAATTAGCGCCTCTTTGTTCTGCCATCTCGAGTGGACAAATATTTTAAGCGAATGCGTATGTCTATTTTTTTCAACGAATCTTTCAGCATTGGACAATAATAGAAATGTTTTTATGTGAGTTATTGAGGTGCTCAGATTTGGTGCGGCATTTGCTACTATTGATTGAGGTACTTGAATTCTAAAATTGGTTGCTTTGAGTTTCGAAACTCAAGATATACGTAAGCATTACTTATTCATCTCAATGAGAGGAGTAGGTTGTAACATCCCGACCAAAAATTAACCTCTTAGATTCTGATTACGTATTAATCAATGATGGTAACTAGGTTTTACCATCAGTAATTATTGATGGCTCTTTTTATCATAATTTTATTTGTTCAGTTTTTCGATAAAGTTCATTGAGGAAAGTCGTAGAGTTTATCAAGATGAGTTTGTGTCAAGTATTGAAATTTGAGTTACGATGAAGAAATTATGGTCAACGAAAGTTTTGTCAAGAATTACGATATCAAAATACGAGAAATACATGAGTATATATGCGAGTTTCCATTTTTGGAAGGGGGGAACATTTCCATTTCAGGCCAACCAGCGTTGACCCCCATTGACAATGCCTAGCGACTTAAAATTGCCGTGAAAATTTGGTCGGTGGTGCAACGCTGTCCGGCCACCATAAAGATCGATTCAGGTCAGAATCAGATCATCTCTTCCTCCTTATCACTTTCGTGATCTTATTTCCGGCGATAGACGTTGAATTAAAAATAAGAAAACATAGGGTTTCGGGTTCAATTCGACGCCTTGGGGCTGGATCAACTGGGTTTTGCATGGTGATTGTGTTAATATGTGTCTTAACGCTTTTGGGCGCAGGTTAAATCGTCGAAATCGATTTTGATTTTGTACAGTGTTTGTCTCGGCCTCCGCCGGACACAACGGCCATTGGTGGTTTTGGCTGGTAAGGATACTGGGGTTTTATCCCCTCATCCTTTCGAGTAATTTAGGACCAGTCACGAGGATCGCCGGAGTTTGGCGTCAGGGAGTCTTTTCAGCGAATTTTTTATCTGCCACATTTCTGGGCAGTTTTGAGGTAGTTCTTAGCTGAATTAGCCTTAGAAGTAGTTGGACAGTTGGTTAGGTTTCTCGCGAGCTTTCGAACGATGGGTCAATCGCAACCATCAGCGATGGCGCGTGAGCGGAGTGTTCGGCCAGAAAATGTGGTCTAAATCAGTCAAGTTTTATACAGTTAGAATCGTTTTGACATTGCGTGTAACGACTCGAACCGTGGAATGTGCCCATATTGATCCGAGCCGTGATTATTGTGAATTAATTGTACTCGTGGGTTTGTTCACGATTAAATTATTGGGTAAGAATTTGGTTTGAATTCCTTCGCGAGAATTGTAGAGGATTTAATTTCGAGATTGTGGGAATTTTCGGATAATTTTTCGGATAAGCAAGTAATGTTTTATCTAGTTTTAAAGTCGGTTGGTGATAATATATAAAAGTGTTATTTTTATTGTTTATTTAATTTTGACCGTCCGATCTTGATCAGATTTATTTTGAACCATTGATTTGGGCATGTATGTGTAAGGTATATACATGATATTAATACGAGACAAATTGGGAAAGTTTCCATTTTGGGATTTCTGGCCCGTTGACCGAGTTGACCGTGGGTCAAATTGACCCATTTTGGCTGAAATCTTCTCGCCAGCAGTGCGCTCTATTCCGGCATCCTTTGGCCATGGTTCCTTGATGAAAGTTGTTGGGCTCTAGCCCCTCTTTCTTTGGATAGGTAGATCATCGAATTTTGTGGCCGGAGAAGGAAGTTACGACGTGTTAAATTTGGGGATTTTCCGGCGAATTTCACCGGCGACGGAGGTGGCGGAGACGGCGGCGATGGGGATCAACCTTATAGGGGTTTTGAAGCCCTTAGGATGGTGAGTCTATCCCAAGTGATCTCGGCCCTTGCCGTTCCCGGCGGTGGCCGATCGGAGAAATTGAATTCTAGCGAGGTTTTCGAAGATCACGATGAGTTTTGGACCTTTTCCGGTTAAAAGTAGGCTTAGCTTTGAACTACAAAGTTGTTGGAAATGTTGAGATCTTTAAATTGATGTATAGGACGAAGATTTCAGGGCTGGTCGGATTCCGGCGGCCGGCGGCAATCCCACGCGCCGCCGTGCGCGGCGGAGCTCCAGCAATGTGTGATTTTTGGCAAGTTTTATGTCATTTCGCTTGTTTTTGGGTGCCGAACGCAATGGTGAGGTTTTTTAGTTAAGTTGAGTGTTCTAATTTGGGACGAGGGTTGTTTGGGTGTATTTTGGGAATTCTGTTATCCTCGTCGATATTTCGAGCGATACCTCTTTCGAGAACGTGGGGTTCTTGACGTATTAGTTCAGTATGTTGTGATTCTATATATATTGATCGTATCCCTGTTATTCAGGTAATCATGATTGAATGTTTGGCGAGGGATCTTCCACCGGCCCTTAGAGTTAGCTTCGTACTGTGAGTGGACACTTTATTTTCACAGTTGATTTGCGAGTCTTGATTTTCCATTTACGTTATGCATTTATCATTATAGAATTTACGATTATGCATTGTATTAGTATGCATTTAAGATTATGCACATACAAGTATGCATTTTATGATTATGCATTTTAATATTATGCATGTGCATGGAAAGTATTTATGATTTGGTTTACACAGAGTACACTCTCAGATATAGAGGTAGCATCAATGCTTTGGCTTCTCGGTTGATCACCGAGATGCTCTAGGAAGGACAGATATCCTGACACGAGGTCATTCAGACTTATAATCACGTGTGGGTCTGGGATCCCGTGATTAGACTGTATTACGCGGAGGAGTCCGTGAGTGACCCCGCATGATTTTTGTGCATTTTTATGTATCAAGAAAAATGTACCTAGTCAGGATTTTCATGTGCATTGACTCGCATTATGCTTTTATGTGCATATATACTTATATGTTGAGAAAGGCATATTATTATTTTTGTCCACTCACTCTAACGATTTCATTTGCCTTCCCCTTGGCTTTTCAGTTTCTTTTGCCCAGTTTGCAGTTTGAATTTCGGGGTTGCACGTCGACGGTGGAGGCGTAGAGTTCCAATCGCACTTTTGTTCGAGTAGGTTCTTAGTTCGACCTACTGGTTGTATATAATGTACATAGGAGTCGCTCTGAATACTTATGTTATATTTTTAGTTGAGTTTACTCCTAAATGTTTTCTAAATTTCTTATAAATCTTGTGGTTTATTGTTATATATGATGTTGAGAAATCCAGATGGGGAACGGAGCCCCACGGTTTGGCTTTTGTTGAATATTTGAAGTGTGATTCTCTTTGCAGGTTCTAATTTAGGCTCACGTATTTCAAAGTAAACTCTAGCAAATTTTATTTTTTTAAGGTCATGTTTTCGAAGGGGTTTGATTTCGGTTTAGGCAACTAAATCGGAGTCAGGTCCTTTCAATTGGTATCAGAGCATTAGGTTTTAGGTTTTGTAGACTCTTGTAGTTGTGTTACTAAGGGTATTTAAGAATCTACAGCATATCAGGAGCGATGACCCGACTGGCCAGCGGACAATCATCAATGCTCTAAAGTGTTATGTGCTTTCAAATATTTGAAGTTTCATGATTACATTCCTTATGTTGTGGGACTTATGTCCTTTCATCTTTAGGATGCCTCCTCGACGTGGAGTCTGTGCTAACAGGGCTGGGGATCCTATTGAGGATCAACGTATGCATGACTTGCTTATGTGAGTGTTGCGTTTGGAACAACGTTTTGACCCTGTGGTCAACGCTAGAACGGCTGGAGCAACTATCTTTTCTGGCTCCTCTGATCCTAAAATATGTGAAGCTTGGTTAATCCCGATGGAGCGTGTTTGTGAGCGCTTGCATTTTACTTTTGAACAGAAAACTGTAGCAGCAGTGGGTTTGCTTGAGTCAGATGCCTATTTTTGGTGGATTGGCACAGAGAGAGTTCCTATCAATACTCTATGGCCTCTATTCAGAGATTTGTTCATGCGTCGGTATTTCAATCAGGCTACTCAACAGAGGAAATATGAAGAGTTTACCAATATGAGGCAAGGAAATCTGTCAGTGCTTGAGTATCGGGATATATTCACTTGTTTGTCTCGGTTTGAACGTGATATTGTGGCATCAGAGGCAGCAAAGTGCAGGAGGTTTGAGTTGGGTCTGAATCTGAATATCAAGGGGACTTTGACCACTATGCCTTGAGATAACTTTGATGAATTTGTTAGTGCTACACTCAGACGTGAAGACATTGAGAGAGAGAGAGAGACTGATGTGGTTTCAGATGGGTCAATTTGAAGAGGGTAGACCTAGCCAGGGTGCTTTGAAAAGGTTGAGTTCAGGTATTTCTAGATCAGCATCATCTTCTGGTCGTAGACCTTACAGATATCCTACTAGCACTGCTAGGCAGAGTTAGAGATGGAGAATGAGTCGACCGCAGAGGCAGCAGTCGAGTGGGAGTTCCAGTGGATTGAATTATACTTAACGTTCATCAGGTGCATATGTTGCACTGAGACATCACTCTGGTCAGTGTCAGTATGGCACCTCTACCTGCTGCCGTTGTGGCCAGGTGAGTCATTTTGTGAGGGAGTGTCCTCAGCTTGGTACTTTTGAAAGTGTTGTGGATCGGAGTACTGGTCGAGATCAGGGTACTGGTTCTGGTGATCGTGCAATACAGTCTTCTGGACAGGGTGGTCAACAGAATCGCAGCCAACATGGACGATCAGCTGGACAGGCTCGAGTTCATGCCATATCTCTACGTGAGGGAAGAGCTTCCTCAGAGGTTATCATTGGTACATTGTACATTTTTGGTCATCCAGTTCTTACTTTACTAGATCCAGGGGCTACGCATTCATTCATGTCATATAGATCAACATCATTCGCTATTGTACCTGTATCTCCACTCCCTAGTTTGTGGCTAGTATTGTATCCATCTGGCGAGGTAGTGTGTGTCGGGTGGGTATATAAAGATTGTGAGAATTTTATTGGAGGTTATGGCTTAGCCGTGGATTTGATGCTGCTAGATATTGTGGATTTTGATGTGATTTTGGGCATAGATTTCTTGGAGAACCATTGGGCTGTTCTTGACTGTCACAAGAAGGAGGTTATTTTCAGAATTCATGGCATGCCGGAGATCTTGTTTCGTGGTGAAAAGAATACTTCTTTACCTTGTTTGATTTGAGCAATGAAGACTGAGTATATGTTAAGGAAGGGTTGTGTGGCATACCTAGCACATGTGATTGATACAAGTGTTTGTGTACCGGACATTGGGAATATTGCGGTGGTTTGTGAGTATCCATATGTGTTTTCCGAGGACTTACCAGGTGTTCCTCCAGTCAGAGAGATTGACTTCACCATCGAATTACTTCTAGGTATTAGACCTATTTCGCAAACACCCTATCGTATGGTACCAACAGAGTTAAGGGAGTTACAGATTCAACTTCAGGAATTGATTGAGAAAGGCTTTATTCGACCTAGTGTTTCACCTTGGGGTGCTCTAGTGTTGTTTGTGAGGAAAAAGGATGGTTCGATGAGGCTATGCATTGACTATCGGAAGTTGAATCAGGTTACAGTGAAGAACAAGTATCCACTCCCACGGATTGATGATTTGTTCGATCAGCTGAAAGGAGCTTCAGTATTCTCGAAGATTGATCTTAGGTATGGGTACCATCTGTTATGGATTCGGGGGTCCGATGTGGACCAGGAGGCATTTCGGTCGCGCTATGGGCATTTCGAATTCCTTGTTATGCCTTTTTGGGTTAACCAATGCGTCAGCTGCTTTCATGGACTTGATGAATTGGATCTTCAGGCGTTATCTGCATAAGTTCGTCATTGTGTTCATCGACAATATCCTGATCTATTCCTCGAGTGTGGGGTAGCACAAGAAGCACTTGCATGCCATTGTGCAGACTTTACGAGATGCTCAGTTGTACGCCAAGTTTAGCAAATGTAAGATCTGGTTAGACAATGTGAAATTTTTGGGTCACGGGATATCAGTTGAGGGAGTCAGCACGGATCTAGATAAGATTGATGCCGTGTTGAATTGGAGTAGACCTACCAATGTGGCAGAGATCCGAAGTTTCTTTGGGCTTAACAGGCTACTATCGCCGATTCGTGTAGGACTTTCACGGATTGCGACACCACTTACCTGTTTGACGAAGAAAGGAGTCAAGTTTGAATTGTCTGATACTTGTGAGTAATGCTTCGAAGTTAGGTCTGGGTTGTATCTTGATGCAGCATGGAAAGGTGGTGGCATATGGTTCTAGACAGTTGAAACCTCATGAAGTTAACTATCCTACTCATGATCTGGAGTTAGCTGTCATTGTGTGAGCATTGAAGAGTTGGAGACATTACTTGTACAGAGCACAATACAAGATTTACACCGATCATAAAAGTCTTACCTACTTACGTACACAGTCAGATTTGAATATGAGGCAGCATAGATGGATAGAGCTGATTAATGATTATGACTGCACTTTCAAGTATCATCTAGGAAAGGCTAATGTGGTTGCTGATGCTTTTAGTTGGAAGCACGGTGCTTTTCTTTTCCATGTTCGTGTTGCAAGAATGTCACTTTTAACGGAGTTGGGAGCAACGGGAGCAGAGTTGGAGTGGAATAAAGATGGATCATTGTTAGCCAGCTTTCAAGTTCGTCCGGTGTTGCTTGATCAAGTTTGTGAAGCTCAAGATTCAGATGCCTACCTGTTGAGCAAGAAAAATTTGATTCAGAATAGTGTACCGACAGAGTTTCGGATGAGGAGTGATTGCACTTTGATGTTCAAAAAGAGGTTATATGTTGCCAGAGATGACAGATAACATGCAGATTTTCTTAACAGATTAAAGTTGTCGGATTATCAGAAAAGATTGCGCGAATGTCAGTTAGAGTATACTGTGGTAATTGAGTATCCTTCTAGCTATTGCCATGGAAATGAGTTATGAACAGTTGTTAGCGCGATAAGTTATTCACGTTAGTAAAGATATGAGCGTTATGGCTTATCGTTTGAAAAGTATTATCAGGGCTGGCATATGGTATGACATATTTTATGCATCGTGGTTATGGACGTATATTCCTAATTCCATGATGTTAGCGTGCCTCAGAAATTTCCGTTGTAGACAGTTTATATTGCAATTCAGTTTAGGTTGTGGAACCGTTAGTGTGACGACCCGGACCAGAATTAGCAGTGGAATCAGCTTGATTGATGAGTTACTGCGTAGTCGCAGTTGTCCGACAGTTATTGGAATCGTCAGAGTTCTTAACGACTTAATTATTGGCCGAGAATTGGAGCTGGGTCTCTTATCGAGAGTCGTTCTACATGTGATTACGAATTTGTGGGCGGTTCCGGATCGTTATTTGGACGACCGAGGAATTAGTTATGAATATTTGAAGTTTCGACGGAAACAGATTTAAATGGCAGGTTTGTTCGCGACTAAATTATCAGACGAGAATTTGGTTTCGGCTTCTTCACGGAAGTTGTTCAGAATTTAATTTCGAGCTTGTGGGAACTTCCGGAGCATGATTTTGAATTACGAAGATTAAGTTGTGATTATTTCCGTTTGTTGATTAATTAGTCGATTTAAATGAGTGTTGGTTCAAAGGGTTGACTTTTTATCCATTTGGCCGATGTGTTTGACTTTGGGTGATTATTGAAGAGTACGTCGAGACGAGTTTGTGGCCACGAGAATTATCGGAATCGGAGTTACGATGGAAAAGTTACGGGTATTCAAAGTTCGTCGAAAAGGATAATTACGAAGTTTCCATATTGGGAAGGCCTATAAATAGAAGTTTCTTGTTTGGGAAACCTGCCATAAAAGGAAGCTGGGTTGACCCACGTTGACCCACGGGTCAAGAATAACCCATTTGGAGGCCGAAATGGATCGCCGAAATTGAGGCCGATTCCGGCCAGTTTTGGGCACGACTTCTTCACGAGATTTGTTGGGCTCGAGCTCCTCTTCGGATTGGTAGGTGGATCGTCCCGTGGGGTGGCCGGAGGAGAGAGAATCGAATCGGCAAAGTTATGGATTTTCCGGCAAGTTTTGTGGTGTTCGGGTGGCGGCGTGGAGGCTGAGGTGGTGGCTCCTCTTAGGGGGGTTTTGTTAGCCTCGAGCTAAGGAAGCTTTTCCAAGTGGTCTTGAGGGTTGCCGTGGCCGGAGGAGAGAGATCCGTTGAATTGAAATTCCGGTAAGGGTTTGGAACTTTGAATTGATTTTTGGAGGTTTTCCGGTCAAAATTGGCCTTAACTTATCACTGGAAAGTTGTTGGAATCGTCGAGATCTTTGAAACCATGTGTAGCACGAAATTTTCTGGGCAGGTTTGGATTTTCCGGCGACTGTGGCAGCGACGACGGCGGCGGCGATTTTTTGCCCGGAGTAGTTTTCGACGAATTGCATGTCATTTGACTCGAAATCGCGCCCCGATCGCTGTGGGGAGGTTCGTTTTTCGAGTTGAGCGTCCGAACGTAAAGCAAGGTATTGAGGTGTTATATACGGATTTTCGACGATTCGTCGACTTTGAATCACGTGTTTCCGAAAACGGCTGTTTCTCGTGATTTGTATTGTATTGTCGGATTATGACTTTGAATATTGGACGTTTTGATTATTCAGGGGTTCGTGATCGTTTGTTTGGCGATGGACTTTCCGCCGGATACGGGTTAACGCGTATCGCGTTACGCCAGTCTGTGAGTGGACATTTTATTTTCACGGAATGATTGCGAGTCTTTTATATACATTTTATGAACTTGAGCATGCAGCATGATTATGGTTTTACTGGCATGAGATTTCTTACGAGATTATGTTTAATATGAGCATGTGTTACGATTATACGATTATATATATATACGGATATACATATATGAATATACATACACTTATATGCTATTTCATGCATTTGCATCGAAATGTTTATGATTTGGTTTACACAGAGTACAGTCATGGTTACGTTGTTGTATCGATACACTTGCCTCTCGGCTGATCCCCGATGGTAGGCCACCAGGAGGGGCAGTACCCCTACCTGACCGTCGAGGGGCAGTACCCCGGAACCGAGGCCTTTCTGGCTATGAATCACGTGGTAGTCAAGGACTCCGTGATTCTGACTGTACTAGCACGGACGTGTCCATAAGTGACCCCGTGATACTTTCTATGCATGCTCTGTTTACGAGTTGGAGTCAGCGTCTCCTCGTAAACTATTTGATTTGATTTATTTATATTTCGACTCGCATATGTTTTTATAACATATATATCAACTGGTGAAAGACAGTTATTTTCGTCCACTCACTCTAACGTGTTTATTGTCTTTCCCCTGGGCTTTTCGGTTTCCGTGCCCAGTTTGCAGTTCAGGCTCTGGTGTCGCACGTCGTGGTCGGAGGCATAGTGCTCGAGCTACTTTGTTTCATCCAGTAGGTTTATTGTTCTACCTACTGTGGTATGCGTATATGATTATGTATTAGAAGTCGCTCTGAGCGTCTTATTGTATATGCTATATGATTTTACACCGGATTTCAGTAAAGTATAGATATATTTACTGATTTATTTTACTGTTGATATATTGAGAAATCCGGATGGGATTGGTGCCCACGGTTTGCTTTTTGTGGCATAGGATGAAGTGTATTTTCCGCGTGCAGGTAATGGTAATTCCACGCTAGTAACGAAACTCTGCCCAAATTTTGAAAAGTTTTTGTTGGTTCGTGTTTTCGAAGGGGTTTGATTCCGATTTAGGGAGCTAAATCGGGGTTAGGTCCTTTCAGTTAGCTATTCTTAATTTTCAAGAGTAGATTCTCTGAAACATAAATTTTCTGTTTGTGTCAGCGTTTGTGCTTATATAGAAATCATATAGTAAAAGTAGTCACGTAGCAGCCAGAACAGATTATATAAGCAGTAGCTTCGTTCTCCTAGCCGGTATGTAAATTTCAAGGACGAAATTTTTGTTAGGGGGGTAGATTTGTAACGACCCGAACCGTGGAATGTGCACATATTGGTCCGAGCCATGATTATTGTGAATTAATCGTACTCGTGGGTTTGTTCACGATTAAAATATCGGGCAAGAATTTGGTTTAAGTTCCTTCGCGGGAATCGTAGAGGATTTAATTTCGAGATCATGAGAATTTTCGGATAATTTTTCGGATAAGCGAGCAATGTTTTATCGAGTTTTGAAGTCGGTTGGTGAAAATATAAAAATGTGTTATTTTTATTGTTGATTTAATCGTGACCGTCCGATCTTGATCAGATTTATTTTGAACCGTTGATTTGGGCATGTATGTGTACAGTATTAATACGAGACAAATTGGGAAAGTTTCCACTTTGGGATTTCTGGCCCGTTGACCGTGGGTCAAATTGACCAATTTTGGCTAAAATCTTCTTGCCGGTGTTGTGCTCTATTTCGGCATCCTTTGGCCATGGTTCCTTGATGAAATTTGTTGGGCTCTAGCTCCTCTTTCTTTTGATAGGTGGATCATCGAATTTGGTGGCCGAAGGAGGAAGTTACGACGTGTTAAAGTTGGGGATTTTCCGACGAATTTCGCTGGTGACGGAGGTGGCAAAGACGGCGGTGATGGGGGTCAACCTTATAAAGGTTTTGAAGCCCTTAGGATGGTGAGTCTATCCCAAGTGATCTCGGCCCTTGCCGTGCCCGGTGCTGGCCGATCGGAGAAATTGAATTTCGGCGAGGTTTTCAAACATCACGGTGAGTTTTGGATCTCTTCCATTTAAAATTGGGCTTAGCTTTGAACTACAAAGTTGTTGGAAATATCGAGATCTTCAAACTGATGTATAGGTCGAAGATTTCTGGGCTAGTCTGATTCCAGCGGCGGCCCCATGCGCGGCGGAGCTCTGACGGTGTGAGATTTTTGTCATTTTATGTCATTTTCGCTTATTTTCGCGTGCCAAACGCAATGGTGAAGTTTTTGAGTTGAGTTGAGTGTTTTAATTTAGGATGAGGGTTGTTTGGGTGTATTTTAAAAATTTTGCTATCATCGTCGATATTTCGAGCGATACTGAAAGGACCCAATCCCGATTCAGTTACCTAAACCGGAATCGAACCCCTTCGAAAACACGAACCAACAAAACTTTTCGAAATTTGGGCAGAGTTTCGTTACTAACGTTGAATTACCATTACCTGCACGCGGAAAATACACTTCATCCTATGCCACAAAAAAAACAAACCGTGGGCACCAATCCCATCCGGATTTCTCAATATGTCAACAGTAAAGTAAACAATACATATAATATATACTTTACTGAAATCCAGGAAAAATCGTATAACATATTCAATAGGAAACTCAGAGCGACTTCTAATACATAATCATATACGCATACCACAGTAGGTAGAACAATAAACCTACTAGATGAAACAAAGTAGCTCGAGTACTATGCCTCCGACCACGACGTGCGACACCAGAGCCTGAACTGCAAACTGGGCACGGAAACCGAAAAGCCCAGGGGAAAGGCAAATAAAACGATAAACGTTAGAGTGAGTGGACGAAAATAACATATGCCTTTCACCAGTTTATAAACATACTCAATATAAAACAATGCGAGTTCGGAAAACACAACACACATATATATATGGAGGTGAATCGCTCAAACCTGACGGTGAAAGGCCAGGGGAATCTCTCAACCCCGGCGGCACTCAGGGGAATCTCTCAACCCTGCTTCAGAGGAATCTCTCAACTCTGGGCCAGAGGAATCTCTCAACTCTGGTAGCATCGATGCAATAAATGCCAATCACCAATAACACATAATAACATACCTCCGAAAATAACATATATCACAATCATCGTATAATTAAATACGGAAATCAATAAATCCACGAACTCGCAAAATCAACAGTGAAAATAGAAACTTGTCCACTCACAGTCTGGCGTAACGCGTATCGCGTTAACCCGTGATCCGGCGGAATGTCCCTCGCCAAACAAACAATCACGAACCCCTGAATATTCACAATGTCCAATATTCAAAATCATAATTCGACAATACAAATCAAACCACGAGAAACCACCGTTCTCGGAAATACACAATTCGAATACGACGAATCGTCGAAAATCCATATATACCACCTCAATACCTCGTTTTACGTTCGGACGCTCAACTCGAAAAACAAACCTTCCCACTGCGATCGGGGCGCGATTTCGAGTCAAATGACATGCAACATGCCGAAAACTAGAAAAAGTCAAACTGGACCGCCGTTGACCGCCGCGTTGACCACCGCCCACGGTGGCGCCACCTTCAACCTGAAAATTTTCCCGCGGAGAAACCCCTATTCCATGCAAAATCACTCACTGAGCAACTTTCATAACTGCAACAAAGTCCAATTCAAACTCTAACTAGCTCAATTTCACTAAAAACCGAATTTTTCCACAAATTTCAAACCCAAAATTCTCAATCCACAAATCAAATTAGAACACCATGTTTATATGGTTAGAATCACCTTGAAGAGAGCTACAAAACCCAGTACCTCTCGAAGTTCAACTCGGCCAAAATCGGGATTCACCATTAAACCCAAAAATCCCAAACTTTGATCCATGAATTCTCTCTCCACCATGAAGCTTGCCGGAAAGTGAGACCGGGAATGGGTAAAGGGCATCGGGGCGAGTTGAATGGGCCACGGGCCGAGCCCGGAAGTCGCCGGAATCCGGTCGCCGGCGTGGAGGCCGACGCCACCGTCGTGACTCACTCTCCCAACTCGGTCAAACCGAGTTGACCAAGGTCAACCATAATAATTCCAGTTTTGACTTTCCTCTTTTAGCAACCCACTATTTATACCTGCTATTTTAGGAAACTTCGTAATTATCCATTTGAACGAACTTAAAATACTCGTAACTTCCACGTCGTAACTCCGATTCCGATAATTCTCGCGGCCACAAACTCGTCTCGACATATTCTTCAATAATCACCCAAAGTCAAACACATTGACCAAACGGATAAAAAGTCAACAATTCAAAGCAACACACAGTAAATCGACTAAATAATCAACAAACGGAAATAATCACAACTTATTCCTCGTAACTCCAAATCATGCTTCGGAAGTTCCCACAGACTCGAAATTAAATTCCGAACAACTTCTGTGAAGAAGCCGAAACCAAATTCTCGACCAGTAATTTAGTCGCGAATAAACCTGCCATTTAAATCTGTTTCCGTCGAAACTTCAAATATTCATAATTAATTCCTCGGTCGTCCAAATAAAGATCCGGAACCGCCCACGAACTCGTAATCACATGTAGAACGACTCTCAAGAAGAGATCCAGCTCCAATTCTCGGCCAATAATTTAGTCGTTAAGAAGCTTCGGCGATTAAAACGACTGTCGCAACTCTGCGACTACGTGCAAGCTCATCAATCAAGCTGATTTCACTGCTAATTCTGGTCCGGGTCGTCACAAATCCACCCCCCTTAGAAAAATTTCGACCTCGAAATTTCCGAGTCTGCGACTACAAGGTAAGAGCACTGCCTCTGCATACTGAACAACTCACCAACGGCAATCTCAACTGAACAACTCTGATCACAAACTCTACAATAGGAGATAATTCCGTGCTGGAATCTCTGTACCCTCAAATCACAAATCTGAACTGGCTCCAAACAATAGCCAAGTGTTCCCGCATAAGGAACATGTAAGGTACACAACATGTAGCAACCCTGAAACACAGTTTCGCCACACGGAACACAACACAACTCACACACCAAAAGTCAACACTATAGGTGATGCCGAACTATACGGCACAACACAAACTCGCCAATGACCACAACTGGATCAAAACAATATGGCAAAGCACAACTCAGTTTACACACATCAACATAACTTACACACTCACATCCACTCAAACTCAAACCTGCTCCAACACAATGGAGTACAGCATCATATCTCAAATCAACATCAAACAACCTCAAAACCATAGTGGTCCACAAACTGGTACTGCATGCAATCTCGAACAGTTGAAACTGCTGGTCCTGAATCCTCCGGAACTGCAATACCAAGGTCCACAACATGCCCTCCAAGGCCTGAATAATCCTCAAAGATCACCCTCCAATCTGAGGATAAGAACCGGTACTAACTCGTAATCTGGTCCCCAATACTCGCTGCAAAGCTCGCCAACACATAGTCGTAGCTGATTGTCTCGATCAGCGAACTGGAACACAGGTACACCACGTAGATGGCCAATCTCCATCAAACACAGCTATACCAGCCTGTCACTGAAATCGTCTTCGAAAGTACAAGGAAACGTACCAAGTCCGTCAAATGGTCTACAGTAGCTTGACAACTGGTATCACAAATCAAAGTGCACACAAACACACACAAGGTCACAGCGACAAACGCCACGTCCAACCAGAAATCTCGAATGGCTGATACATCACGGCAAGTCTCCGCCTCCTAGCCATGGCCAGCTGACAAATGTGGCATCTGCACCCACATGTTGCGCACACACAAGCTGCTACATTCTTCTACAGATTGCGTCACGAGTAGTAAACTCGAAGTATCAAACACATCTCCGCACCACTAGCGCCAAATGTGCGTAAAACCACGAGCCTCAATATTATCACAGTTGAACTCAGCTTCCATAGCTCATAACCCGGCTAACACGGAAATTCGAGCCACACATATACACATGCAATACTGAAGCTCCTAACTCTCGACTGAATGCATCAACAACAACATCATCCCAAACGGATGGTCAAAGTACAATCTCTAACCTTTCCCGAACAAGCTCAAAGGTGCAACTATAGTCGTTAGTCGACCCCATCCATCAACACTGCCTCAAGCCCAAATCTGGCCGAAAAGGCAAGTGGATGAAACTCAAGTGATCAGTGTACGTCCTACACTGCTCTGCACACCATAGCTGTAGTGTCTCGAACTCTCTGATGTTAACACAAGACAGCTACCCAAAATCATACATAGGATACGTAGCTACACAAGGTTTCCACACTGCCTGAAACAATGAGCCACCGCTCTACTACACAGCATCCAAAACATATCCAAATCCAACCCTCGATGCATCGTCGTAACTCACGAACTCATCGTGATCGTCAGGTAAAGTCAAAACTGAAATAACGGTCAACCATCCTGCAGGTGTAATAACTCTCCTCGCGTGCATCGAACCATTCGAATTTGACGCCTTATTCGTCAATCCGGAAAGTGAAGTGGCAATCCGGGAAAAATCCTGCACAAGCCGTCGGTAAAAGCCTGCCAAACTTAAGAGACCCCTGATCTCTGGTACAATAGTAGGGCAAATTCCAAATCAACACGGCTTCTAACTGGTCAGGACCCACGCCAACTCCCTCGGCTAGCATCACACAACCCAAAATCTTTACGCTAATCGGCCAGATCTCACACTGGCTGAACTTCACAAACACCTGGTCACCTCGTAAAGTCCGCAAAACCGCTCGCAACTGCTCCAGGTACTAGTCCACACTCTCGGAGTACATCAGGACGTTGCCACGAATATGACCGCAACTCGTCCAGAAACCGTATGAACACCTGGTCCATCAAGTCTACACGATCTACAGGGCACTGGTCAATCAATGGCGTGACCAAGAACTCGTAATGCTTGCACCATGATCTGAAAGCTAACATAGCCACACCTGACTCATCAAACCTCGACTGATAATATCCAGTCCCGAAATCAATCTTCGAAAAGACTGAAGCTCTCGCGAGCTGATCAAACCAATCGTCAATCCGAAGCGGAGGATACTCACTCTCCTCTTAAGCGAATCAGGCTTCGGTAGTCAATGCACCACCTCGTCGAATCATCCAACAACCACACAAACAATGCAGGAGCACCCCACGCAAATATGCGGGGTCGCATGAAATCTCCTGAAATCTCCTCCAGCAACTCCTGGAGTCGAAACTGTAGCTCCATCAGCTCCGCTGGCTCCGAACGACTAGATGTCGGTAAAATGAGTCTAGCATCCGGTACAAGCTCAATGGTGTAGTCGGTCTCCCGAACTAGAGGAACACCTGGTAACTCCTCCGGAACACACCTGGAAAACTCGGGAACTACCTCAACATCGCCAATGTCGGATACAGCAACCATAGTATTCACAACATGGCAAGCAAGCAACACAATCTATCTCCATCATCTGCTCGACCATCACCGCGAAACAGCATCTCGGGGAAATCTGGTCGTCGAAACACAACCTCCTCCTCGAGGCACTCGAACACAGCCAAATGCATCATCAGTAAGTCCATAGTCATAATCACATCAAAACCACGATGTCCAGCTATATCAAATTCACGGTTAAACCATATCCTCCAACAGGGATCTCGCAACCTCCGGATGGATGCAACACTCTACAAAACCTCGGAAGTGGAGATACAGGTACAATCGCCATGGATATCAAGCAACAGTAACCTCGGAGAAAAGTCTGTCCTCAAACAAGGTCATGGCACGAACTCCAACATGCCCAACTAGTCGCCCACGTCAATCGCGACATTGCTGATTAACTCATCAAAAGGGTACATTGATCAGACTGCAGGAACAACATGAGGATCTCCTCGTAAATTCTGAGCTACCGAACCGCTACAACAGCTGGCTAAAGCGCTCCCTCGTACGTGACCCTCCTGGCCACCGAAACAACAACTGAGAGTGCTCCACGAACACAAGTCACCGCAACACCTGCTACGTGAAAGGATCACCAACGATCACCCAAACTCATGCCACAGGAGCAAATCCGCTACTCTGTGATCTCCGCCATCGCCAAATGGATCAGCAGAGGATCCTTAACATAATCGAAAAGGCCACAGTCTGATGACGTCACTGATCCCGAAGTGTCAGAACTCAATCTCATCAAAATCTCGACTAAATCCACTTTCCTCAAATCATCACATCGAAAACCACGTACACTTTTCCTTCACAATAGCCTCGCCACTGAGTGCAGCACACTAAGCTCCTCACGGCAATCTCGAGGCACATCAATCAGACTCTCTCTGATGCCCAGGTTCAAACTCATCTCGAACCTCGTGCACTGCTTCCTCTTAAGCCACATAACACGTGCAACCGGAAACAAACATGTGGATAATGCATCTCTGCCTCAGGTGGGTAACCACTCCACATTCGATTACTGGATAGCCTGATAACACCATCACCATTTACACAACACTCTGAATGTAGGCCATGGAGTCGCAACTGGAACTCACACAATAACAGCCCACCAAACACAATGATCTAACTCAGGCAAACATCAACTGTTAAAATTCTCAGCTCTGAGGCAACATGTAGACGCCCATACACACACAACCAGGCAAACCGTGCCACACAATTCACTGAACTCTGAATACTCATCCCAAACCACTGTTCTCTGGCAAATCGCGCGTCGATTGATCCTCAATAGGATCCACAACCGAACCGACACGGAAAGCACGTTAGGAGGCATCCTAATGAATAAAACATCGTTCACAACAAGTGGAACGTAATCATGAAACCGCAGATATTTGAGGACACACAACACCCGAAGTATTGATGAGTACCGCTGGCCAGTCGGGTCATCACTCCAGTCATGCTGTATCAACTCAAATACCCTAAGTAAACACGACTACAGAAGTCTACAGAACCTATAACCTAATGCTCTGATACCAAGCTGAAAGGACCCAATCCCGATTCAGTTACCTAAACCGGAATCGAACCCCTTCGAAAACACGAACCAACAAAACTTTTCGAAATTTGGGCAGAGTTTCGTTACTAACGTTGAATTACCATTACCTGCACGCGGAAAATACACTTCATCCTATGCCACAAAAAAAAACAAACCGTGGGCACCAATCCCATCCGGATTTCTCAATATGTCAACAGTAAAGTAAACAATACATATAATATATACTTTACTGAAATCCAGGAAAAATCGTATAACATATTCAATAGGAAACTCAGAGCGACTTCTAATACATAATCATATACGCATACCACAGTAGGTAGAACAATAAACCTACTAGATGAAACAAAGTAGCTCGAGTAATATGCCTCCGACCACGACGTGCGACACCAGAGCCTGAACTGCAAACTGGGCACGGAAACCGAAAAGCCCAGGGGAAAGGCAAATAAAACGATAAACGTTAGAGTGAGTGGACGAAAATAACATATGCCTTTCACCAGTTTATAAACATACTCAATATAAAACAATGCGAGTTCGGAAAACACAACACACATATATATATGGAGGTTGTCGGGCGAATCTCTCAAGCCCGACGTCAGGTGAATCGCTCAAACCTGACGGTGAAAGGCCAGGGGAATCTCTCAACCCCGGCGGCATTTAGGGGAATCTCTCAACCCTGCTTCAGAGGAATCTCTCAACTCTGGGCCAGAGGAATCTCTCAACTCTGGTAGCATCGATGCAATAAATGCCAATCACCAATAACACATAATAACATACCTCCGAAAATAACATATATCACAATCATCGTATAATTAAATACGGAAATCAATAAATCCACGAACTCGCAAAATCAACAGTGAAAATAGAAACTTGTCCACTCACAGTCTGGCGTAACGCGTATCGCGTTAACCCGTGATCCGGCGGAATGTCCCTCGCCAAACAAACGATCACGAACCCCTGAATATTCACAATGTCCAATATTCAAAATCATAATTTGACAATACAAATCAAACCACGAGAAACCACCGTTCTCGGAAATACACAATTCGAATACGACGAATCGTCGAAAATCCATATATACCACCTCAATACCTCGTTTTACGTTCGGACGCTCAACTTGAAAAACAAACCTTCCCACTGCGATCGGGGCGCGATTTCGAGTCAAATGACATGCAACATGCCGAAAACTAGAAAAAGTCAAACTGGACCGCCGTTGACCACCGCCCACGGCGGCGCCACCTTCAACCTGAAAATTTTCCCGTGGAGAAACCCCTATTCCATGCAAAATCTGTGACGACCCGGACCAGAATCAGCAGTATGATCAGCTTGATTGATGAGTTTGTGTGTAGTCGCAGAGTTCTTCGACAATTATTCGAATCGCCGAACTCGTTAACGACTTAATTATTGACCGAGAATCGGAGCTGGGTCTCTTCTCGAGAGTCGTTCTATATGTGATTACGAGTTCGTGGGCAGTTCCGGATCGTTATTTTGATGACCGAGGAATTAACTATGAATATTTGAAGTTTCAACGGAAACGGATTTAAATGGCAGGTTTGTTCGCGACTAAATTACCGGACGAGAATTTGGTCTCGGCTTCTTCACGGAAGTTGTTCAGAATTTAATTTCGAGCTCGTGTGAACTTCCGGAGCATGATTTTGAGTTACGAAGAATTAGTTGCGAATTTGGCCGATTGTTGATTGTTTGGTTGATTTATTTATGTGTTTGGGTTGAAGGGTTGACTTTTTATCAGTTTGGTCAATGTGTTTGACTTTGGGTGATAATTTAAGAGTACATTGAGACGAGTTTGTGGCCGCAAGAATTATCGGAATCGGAGTTACGACGCGAGATTTATGAATATTCGAAGTTTGTCGCAACTAATTGGGGAAGTTTCCTTTTTGGGAAGGGCTATATATAGCAGGTTGCCGAAAAGGGAAAGTCAAGATGGTCATTAATATGGTTGACCGAGTTGACTGAGTCAACTCGGTGGTGAAGGTGGTGTGCGACGTACTCGGCGGTCCACGGCGGTGGTTGGCCGTCCGGCCACCTCCGGCCATGACTCCGGTCCCATTCTCTTCGGCTCGGCCTCCCGAGTTCATCCTTGGCCACCATGCACGGCGTGGCCCATGGTGGAGAGAGAAAGCTTGAACCAAAGTTTGAAGATTTTGGGTTTAATGGTGGCTTGTGATTCAAGCCGAATTGAGCTGCAACTTTGAGTGGGCTTTGAAGCTCTCATCCCCTTGATGCTCCCCTGTAAGTTTCGTGTTTCAATTCGATGTGTACATGGAGAATTTTGGAGTTGAAGTTTTGGTACCAATTCGGGTTTCCATGAAATTGAGCTAGTTAGAGTTTGAATTGGACTTTGTTGCAGTTATGGAAGTTGCTCAGTGGGTGATTTTGCATGGAATAGGTGTTCCTCCGCCGGAAAATCTTCAAGTTGGCGGCGGCGCCACCGTTGACGGCGGTCAACGCGGCGGTCAACGGTCAACGGCGGTCAAACTTTGACTTTTTGGGATTTTCGACAAGTTGCATGTCATTTCACTCGAAATCGCGCCCCGATCGCAGTGGGGAGGTTTGTTTTTCGAGTTGAGCGTCCGAAATTACAGTGAGGTATTGTGGTATGATTTCCGGATTTCCGACAGTTTGTCGTGATCGGATTACGTGTTTCCGAGAACGATGGTTTCTCGAGATTTGTTTTGAATTGTCGAATTATGTTTGTGAGAATTGGATATTGTGATTATTCAGGTGTTCGTGATCGTTTGTTTGGCGATGGACTTTCCGCCGGATCACGGGTTAACGCGAATCGCGTTACGCCAGACTGTGAGTGGACAAGTTTCTATTTTCACTGTTGATTTGCGAGTTCGTGGATTTTATGATTTTCGTATTTAAATTATACGATGATTGAGATATATGTTATTTTCGGAGGTGTTGTTATGTGTTATTGGTGATTGGCATTTATTGCATCGATGCTACCAGAGTTGAGAGATTCCTCTGGCCCAGAGTTGAGAGATTCCTCTGAAGCAGGGTTGAGAGATTCCCCTGAGTGCCGCCGGGGTTGAGAGATTCCCCTGGCCTTTCACCGTCAGGTTTGAGCGATTCACCTGACGTCGGGCTTGAGAGATTCGCCCGACAACCTCCCTATATATATGTGTTGTGTTGTTGTGTTTTCCGAACTCGCACTGATTTATATTGAGTATGTTTACAAACTGGTGAAAGGCATATGTATATTTTCGTCCACTCACTCTAACGTTTTTATTTGCCTTTCCCCTGGGCTTTTCGGTTTCCGTGCCCAGTTTGCAGTTCGGACTCTGGAGTCGCACGTCGTGGTCGGAGGCATAGTACTCGAGCGGTCTTATTTCTTCCAGTAGGTTTATTGTTCTACCTACTGTGGTATACTTATATGGTTATGTATTAGAGGTCGCTCTGAGTTCTCTGATGAATATGTTATACGATTTTAAACCCGGATTTCAGTAAAGTACTATTATATGTATTGTTTACTTTACTGTTGAGATATTGAGAAATCCGGATGGGATTGGTGCCCACGGTTTGCTTTTTGTGGCATAGGATGAAGTGTATTTTCCGCGTGCAGGTTATGGTAATTCCACGCTAGTAACGAAACTCTGCCCAAATTTCGAAAGTTTTTGTTGGTTCGTGTTTTCGATAGGGTTTGATTCCGGTTTAGGCAACTAAACCGGGGTTGGGTCCTTTCAGCTTGGTATCAGAGCATTAGGTTATAGGTTCTGTAGACTTCTGTAGTCGTGTTTATTAAGGGTATTTGAGTTGATACAGCATGACTGGAGTGATGACCCGACTGGCCAGCGGTACTCATCAATACTTCGGGTGTTGTGTGTCCTCAAATATCTGCGGTTTCATGATTACGTTCCACTTGTTGTGAACGATGTTTTATTTCATTAGGATGCCTCCTGACGTGCTTTCCGTGTCGGTTCGGTTGTGGATTAATCGACGCGTGATTTGCTAGAGTACTGTGGATTCGGGATGAGTATTCAGAGTTCAGTGAATTGTGTGGCACGGTTTGCCTGGTTGTGTGTGTATGAGCGTCTATATGTTGCCTCAGAGCTGAGATTTATGGCAGTGATGTTTGCCTGAGTCAGATTGTGTATTGGTGGGCTGATGTTGTGCGAGTCCCAGTTGCGACTCCATGGCCTACATTCAGGGTGTTGTTTATACGGTAATGGTTTTATCAGGCTATCCAGCAATTGTTTGTGGAGTGTTTACCCGTCTGAGGCTGAGATGCATTGTCCACATGTTTGTTCCTGTTTGCACGTGTTATGTGGCTTCAGAGGAAGCAGTGCACAAGGTTCGAGATGAGTTTGAACCTGAGCATCAGAGAGAGTCTGATTGATGTGCCTCGAGATTGCCGTGAGGAGCTTAGTGTGTTGCACTCAGTGGCGAGGTTATTGTGAGGTAAAGATGTACGCGGTTTTTGATGCGATGGTTTGAGAAAAGTGGACTTAGTCGAGATTTTGATGAGGTTGAGTTCCGATACTTCGGGATCAGTGATTTCATCAGACTGTGGTCTTTTCGAATATGTTGAGGATCCTCTGCTGATCCATTTGGCGATGGCGGAGATCACAGAGTAGCGGACTTGCTCCTGTAGCATGAGTTTGGGCGATCATTGGTGATCCTCTCACGCAGCAGGTGTTGCGGTGATTTGTGTTCGAGGAGCACTTTTAGTTATTGTTTCGGTGGTCAGGAGGGTCACGTTGGGAGGGAGCGCCTCATCGAGCTGTTGTATCGGTTCGACAGATCAGAGTTACAAGGAGACCCTCATGTTGTTCCTGTAGTCTGGCCAATGTACCCTTTTGACGAGTTATTCAGCAAGTCGCATGTGACGTGGGCGACTAGTTGGGCATGTTGGGGTTCGTGCCAGGACCTTGTTTGAGGACAGACTTTTCTCCGAGGTTACTGTTTTTTTTGATATCCATGGCTATTGTACTTGCATCTCCACTTCCGAGGTTTTGGAGAGTATTGCATCCATCCGGAGGTTGCGAGATCCTTGTTGGCGGTTATGGTTTAGCCGCGGATCTGTTATAGCCGGACATTGTGGATGTGATCGTGAATATGAACTTACTGATGATGCATTTTGGCGGTGTTTGATTACCTCGAGAAGGAGGTTGTGTTTTGATGACCAGATTTTCCCGAGATGATGTTTCGTGGTGATGGTCGAGCGGATGATGGGGACGAGTTATGTTATTTGCTTAGCACATGTTGTGGATACTATGTTGCTGTACCTGACATTGGTGACATTGAGGTGGTTCCCGAGTTCCCAGGTGTATTCCGGAGGAGTTACCAGGTGCTCCTCCAGTTTGGGAGATTGATTATACCATTGAGCTTGTACCAGGCGCTGGACTCATGTTACCGGTATTTTGTCGTTGGAGCCAGTGGAGCTGATGGAGCTATAGATTCGACTCCAGGAGTTGCTGGAGGAGGTTTCAGGAGATTTCGTGCAACCCCGCGTATTTGCGTGGTGTGTTTTTTTTCATTGTGTGTACGGATGTTGGTTCATTCGACGAGGTGGTGCATTGACTATCGAAGCCTGATTCGCTTCAGAGAAGAGTGAGTATCCTCCGCTTCGGATTGACGAGTGGTTTGATCAGCTTCCGAGAGCTTCAGTCTTTTCGAGGATCGATTTCGGATCCGGATATCATCAGTGGAAGTTTGATGAGTCAGATGTGACTATGTTAGCTTTCGGATCTCGGTGTATGCATCTGGAGTTTTTGGTCACGCTGTGTGGTTGACCAATGCCCCGTAGATCATGTGGACGTGATGGACCAGGTGTTCAGACGGTTTCTGGACGAGTTTGCGGTCATGTTCGTTGGCAACGTCCTGATGTACTCCAGGAGCGTGGGCCAGCACCTGATGCAATAGCGAGTGGTTTTACAGACTTTGCGAGACGATCAGATGTTTGCGAAGTTTAGCCAGTATGAATTTTGGCCGATTAGCGTGAAGAGGTTGGACTGTGTGATGTTAGCTGAGGGAGTTGGCGTGGATCCTGACCAGTTGAAGCCGTATTGATTTGGGGTTGACCTACCAGTGTACCAGAGATCAGGGGTCTCTTGGGTTTGGCAGGCTGTTACCGACGGCTTGTGCAGGATTTTCCCGGATTGCCACTCTACTTTCCGGATTGACGAAGAAGGCGCCAAGTTCATGTGGTTCGATGCACGCGAGGAGAGTTACTGACTCTTGTTGGATGGTTGACCGTTGCTTCGGTTTTGACCTTACCTGGCAATCGTGATGAGTTCGTGGTCGTGGGTTTTGGCGATGCATCAAGATTTAGAGTTGGATATATTTTGAGGTTGTGTAGCAGAGCGGTGGCTCATGATTTCAGGCAGTGGAAACTTTATGGGGATACGTATCCTATGTATGATTTGGGTGTAGCTGTCCTTGTATTTGCACCAGAGGGTTGGAGATACTATTGCTATGGCGTGCAGCGCGGTGTAGGATGTACACTGACTACTGAGTTTCATCCACTTGCATTCTCGGCCAGATTTGGGCTTGAGGCAGTGTAGATGGATGGGGTTGACTCACGACAAGGGCTGCACCTTTGAGCTTGTTTGAGAAAGGCTAGTGGCTGCATTCTGACCATCCGTTTGGGATGTTGTTGTTGATGCATTCAGTCGAGAGTTGGGAGCTTCAGTATTACATGTGTGTATGTGTGGTTTGAGTTTCCGTGTTAGCCAAGTTGTACGCTACGGAAGCTAAGTTCGAATGTGTTGATGTTGAAGCTCATTATTTTACGTGCGATATGCACTAGTGGTACGGAGTTGTGTCTGATACTTCGAGTTTACCACTCATGACGCAACATGAAGAGCAATGCAGCAGCATGTGTGTGTGCGGACGCCACATTGGTCGACTGGCGATGGCTTGGAGGCAGAGACTTGCTGAGAAGTGTTAGCCATTGGAGATTTCCGGTTAGTCGTGGCGATTGTTGCTGTGATTGTGTGTGTTGTATATACTTTAATTTGTGATACCAGTTGTCGGGCCATGGTGGATCATTGATAAATTCAGTACACCGATCTACGTAGTAGGCTGGTATAGCTGTGTATGACGGAGGTTGGCCATCTATGTGGTGTACCTGTGTCCCAGTTCGCTGATCGAGATTATCGGCTACAACTGAGTGTTGGTGAGCTTTGCAGCGAGCATTGGGGACCAGCTTACGAGTTTGTACTGGTTCTTATCCTCAGATTGGCGGGCGATCTTTGAGGACTATTCAGGCCTTGGAGGGCATATTGTGGACCTCGGTATTGCAGTTCCGGAGGACTTGGAACCAGTAGTTTCAACTGTTCGAGATTGCATGCAGTACCAGTTGTGGACCACTTTGATTTCGACGTTGTTTAATGTCGTTTTGAGGACGAGGTTGTACTCCATTGTGCTGGAGCGAGTTGGTTTGAGTTGAGTTGACGTTTGATTCTGATTTTGTGGAATGTGCTACCACAGAGTGTCAGATTAGCGGAAATGGGCTGATTATTGCCCGAGTACGATGTTTGAGTTATGTGGATGTGTATGGACTGAGTTGTGTTTGGCCACATTGTTTTGATCCATGTGTGATCATAGGCGAGTTTGTGTTGTGCCGTATAGTTCGGCATCGCCTATAGTGTTGGCTTTTATGTGGGTTGTGTTCCGTGTGGCAAAACTGTGTTTCAGATGTGTTTATGTTGTGTACCCTATCTGTTCCGTATGCAGAAACACTTGGCTATTGACTGGAACCAGTTTAGATTTGTGATTTGTGTGTACAGAGATTTCAGCACGGAGTTATCTCCTATTGTGGAGTTTGTGATCAGAGTTGTTCAGTTAAGATTGCCGTTGGTGAGTTGAGCAGTATGCTGAGGTAATGCTCCTACTTTGTAGTCGGCAGACTTTGAAATTTCGAGGTCGAAATTTTTTCTAAGGGGGGTGGATTTGTGACGACCCGGACCAGAATCAGCAGTATGATCAGCTTGATTGATGAGTTTGTGTGTAGTCGCAGAGTTCTTCGACAATTATTCGAATCGCCGAACTCGTTAACGACTTAATTATTGACCGAGAATCGGAGCTGGGTCTCTTCTCGAGAGTCGTTCTATATGTGATTACGAGTTCGTGGGCAGTTCCGGATCGTTATTTTGATGACCGAGGAATTAACTATGAATATTTGAAGTTTCAACGGAAACGGATTTAAATGGCAGGTTTGTTCGCGACTAAATTACCGGACGAGAATTTGGTCTCGGCTTCTTCACGGAAGTTGTTCAGAATTTAATTTCGAGCTCGTGTGAACTTCCGGAGCATGATTTTGAGTTACGAAGAATTAGTTGCGAATTTGGCCGATTGTTGATTGTTTGGTTGATTTATTTATGTGTTTGGGTTGAAGGGTTGACTTTTTATCAGTTTGGTCAATGTGTTTGACTTTGGGTGATAATTTAAGAGTACATTGAGACGAGTTTGTGGCCGCAAGAATTATCGGAATCGGAGTTACGACGCGAGATTTATGAATATTCGAAGTTTGTCGCAACTAATTGGGGAAGTTTCCTTTTTGGGAAGGGCTATATATAGCAGGTTGCCGAAAAGGGAAAGTCAAGATGGTCATTAATATGGTTGACCGAGTTGACTGAGTCAACTCGGTGGTGAAGGTGGTGTGCGACGTACTCGGCGGTCCACGGCGGTGGTTGGCCGTCCGGCCACCTCCGGCCATGACTCCGGTCCCATTCTCTTCGGCTCGGCCTCCCGAGTTCATCCTTGGCCACCATGCACGGCGTGGCCCATGGTGGAGAGAGAAAGCTTGAACCAAAGTTTGAAGATTTTGGGTTTAATGGTGGCTTGTGATTCAAGCCGAATTGAGCTGCAACTTTGAGTGGGCTTTGAAGCTCTCATCCCCTTGATGCTCCCCTGTAAGTTTCGTGTTTCAATTCGATGTGTACATGGAGAATTTTGGAGTTGAAGTTTTGGTACCAATTCGGGTTTCCATGAAATTGAGCTAGTTAGAGTTTGAATTGGACTTTGTTGCAGTTATGGAAGTTGCTCAGTGGGTGATTTTGCATGGAATAGGTGTTCCTCCGCCGGAAAATCTTCAAGTTGGCGGCGGCGCCACCGTTGACGGCGGTCAACGCGGCGGTCAACGGTCAACGGCGGTCAAACTTTGACTTTTTGGGATTTTCGACAAGTTGCATGTCATTTCACTCGAAATCGCGCCCCGATCGCAGTGGGGAGGTTTGTTTTTCGAGTTGAGCGTCCGAAATTACAGTGAGGTATTGTGGTATGATTTCCGGATTTCCGACAGTTTGTCGTGATCGGATTACGTGTTTCCGAGAACGATGGTTTCTCGAGATTTGTTTTGAATTGTCGAATTATGTTTGTGAGAATTGGATATTGTGATTATTCAGGTGTTCGTGATCGTTTGTTTGGCGATGGACTTTCCGCCGGATCACGGGTTAACGCGAATCGCGTTACGCCAGACTGTGAGTGGACAAGTTTCTATTTTCACTGTTGATTTGCGAGTTCGTGGATTTTATGATTTCCGTATTTAAATTATACGATGATTGAGATATATGTTATTTTCGGAGGTGTTGTTATGTGTTATTGGTGATTGGCATTTATTGCATCGATGCTACCAGAGTTGAGAGATTCCTCTGGCCCAGAGTTGAGAGATTCCTCTGAAGCAGGGTTGAGAGATTCCCCTGAGTGCCGCCGGGGTTGAGAGATTCCCCTGGCCTTTCACCGTCAGGTTTGAGCGATTCACCTGACGTCGGGCTTGAGAGATTCGCCCGACAACCTCCCTATATATATGTGTTGTGTTGTTGTGTTTTCCGAACTCGCACTGATTTATATTGAGTATGTTTACAAACTGGTGAAAGGCATATGTATATTTTCGTCCACTCACTCTAACGTTTTTATTTGCCTTTCCCCTGGGCTTTTCGGTTTCCGTGCCCAGTTTGCAGTTCGGACTCTGGAGTCGCACGTCGTGGTCGGAGGCATAGTACTCGAGCGGTCTTATTTCTTCCAGTAGGTTTATTGTTCTACCTACTGTGGTATACTTATATGGTTATGTATTAGAGGTCGCTCTGAGTTCTCTGATGAATATGTTATACGATTTTAAACCCGGATTTCAGTAAAGTACTATTATATGTATTGTTTACTTTACTGTTGAGATATTGAGAAATCCGGATGGGATTGGTGCCCACGGTTTGCTTTTTGTGGCATAGGATGAAGTGTATTTTCCGCGTGCAGGTTATGGTAATTCCACGCTAGTAACGAAACTCTGCCCAAATTTCGAAAGTTTTTGTTGGTTCGTGTTTTCGATAGGGTTTGATTCCGGTTTAGGCAACTAAACCGGGGTTGGGTCCTTTCAAAATCACTCACTGAGCAACTTTCATAACTGCAACAAAGTCCAATTCAAACTCTAACTAGCTCAATTTCACTAAAAACCGAATTGTTCCACAAATTTCAAACCCAAAATTCTCAATCCACAAATCAAATTAGAACACCATGTTTATATGGTTAGAATCACCTTGAAGAGAGCTACAAAACCCAGTACCTCTCGAAGTTCAACTCGGCCAAAATCGGGATTCACCATTAAACCCAAAAATCCCAAACTTTGATCCATGAATTCTCTCTCCACCATGAAGCTTGCCGGAAAGTGAGACCGGGAATGGGTAAAGGGCATCGGGGCGAGTTGAATGGGCCACGGGCCGAGCCCGGAAGTCGCCGGAATCCGGTCGCCGGCGTGGAGGCCGACGCCACCGTCGTGACTCACTCTCCCAACTCGGTCAAACCGAGTTGACCAAGGTCAACCACAATAATTCCAGTTTTGGCTTTCCTCTTTTAGCAACCCACTATTTATACCTGCTATTTTAGGAAACTTCGTAATTATCCATTTGAACGAACTTAAAATACTCGTAACTTCCACGTCGTAACTCCGATTCCGATAATTCTCGCGGCCACAAACTCGTCTCGACATATTCTTCAATAATCACCCAAAGTCAAACACATCGACCAAACGGATAAAAAGTCAACAATTCAAAGCAACACACAGTAAATCGACTAAATAATCAACAAACGGAAATAATCACAACTTATTCCTCGTAACTCCAAATCATGGTTCGGAAGTTCCCACAGACTTGAAATTAAATTCCGAACAACTTCCGTGAAGAAGCCGAAACCAAATTCTCGACCAGTAATTTAGTCGCGAACAAACCTGCCATTTAAATCTGTTTCCGTCGAAACTTCAAATATTCATAATTAATTCCTCGGTCGTCCAAATAAAGATCCGAAACCGCCCACGAACTCGTAATCACATGTAGAACGACTCTCAAGAAGAGATCCAGCTCGAATTCTCGGCCAATAATTTAGTCGTTAAGAAGCTTCGGCGATTAAAACGACTGTCGCAACTCTGCGACTACGTGCAAGCTCATCAATCAAGCTGATTTCACTGCTAATTCTGGTCCGGGTCGTCACAGATACGTCTTTCGAGAACGTGGGGTTCTTGACATATTAGCTCTGTATGTTGTGATTCTATATATATTGATTGTATCCCTGTTATTCAGGTGATCATGATCGAGTGTTTGGCGAGGGATCTTCCGCCGGACCTCAGAGTTAGCTTCGTACTGTGAGTGGACACTTTATTTTCACAGTTGATTTGTGAGTCCTGATTATGCATTTACATTATGCATTTATCATTATACACTTTACGATTATGCATTGGATTAGTATGCATTTATGATTATGCATATACAAGTATGCATTTTACGATTATGCATGTGCATGGAGAGTATTTATGATTTTGTTTACACAGAGTACAGTCTCAGATATAGAGGTAGCATCAATGCTTTGGCTTCTCGACTTGAGGTTTTTCAGACTTATAATCACGTGTGGGTCTGGGATCCCGTGATTAGACTGTACTATGCGGAGGAGTCCGTGAGTGACCCGCATGATTTTATGTGCATTTTTATGGATCCGGAAAAATGTACCTAGTCAGGATTTTCATGTGCATATATACTTATATGTTGGGAAAGGCATATTATTATTTTCGTCTACTCACTCTAACGATTTCATTTGCCTTCCCCTTGGCTTTTCAATTTCTTTTGCCCAGTTTGCAGTTTGAATTTTGGGGTTGCATGTCGACGGTGGAGGCGTAGAGTTCCAGTCGCACTTCTGTTCGAGTAGGTTCTTAGTTCGACCTATTTGTTGTATATAATGTACATAAGAGTCGCTTTGAATACTTATATTATAATTTCAGTTGAGTTGACTCCTAAATGTTTTCTAAATTTCTTATAAACCTTTTGGTTTATTGTTATATATGGTGTTGAGAAATCCGGATGGGGAATGGAGCCTCATGGTTTGGCTTTTGTGGAATATTTGAAGTGTGATTCTCTTTGCAGGTTCTAATTTTGGCTCACATATTTCAAAGTAAACTCTAGTAAATTTTTTTAAGGTCATGTTTTCGAAGGGGTTTGATTTCGGTTTAGACAACTAAATCGGAGTTGGGTCCTTTCACTGCGAATGTATTGGTGAAGTTATTAAATTCATTAGGTGTAGTCTGGTGTGGACATAGAGTTAATCGATGTTAATTAAACGCTTTACAATTTTATTGATCGGTCGAGTGAATGTCGATTTAACCTAGTGTCGCGCAACATTAAGGAACGTATTGCGACTTTCAAAGAAAATTAAGGGTTCACAAATTAGAAATAGAATTAAGTTTGTGAGAATTCTGGTATGCGATATTCAACAATGCAAAGTTTTGGACGGGACTTTAGTTATTCGATATGACTTTCGACTATTAGTTATTAATTAGTAATCATTATATCAGGATGATGTATTAGCAGCCAGTGATAGACATATAGAAACGCTGATGGACATGCTTTGGCTTATTGGAAAGCACGACACAGTACTGTGACTGGACACTTGATTTTCACTGTTGTTTTGCGAGTCTACAATTATGCATTTTTCAGATATGCATTATTACAGTTATGCATTTATAGTTATGCATTTTTATGTTATACATTATTATAGTTATGCATTAGCTTTGAGGCATACCATATATTTTTTACACATATGAGAGTCACAGTTGTTGCATTGGTGCACTGGCTTCTCGGATGATCCCCGAGACGGTCAGGGAGGGCCAGGGACCTAACCCATGTTTTACTTAGCATCTAGGAGGGTTAGGACAAACACATGACCTGGACATTCTTGTGGCTTGAGGACGATTGATTCAAGTCACTGCCTCCACACATCACACGGTACCCAAGAGGGTTAGGACAAACACTTTATTTGGGCATTTACATTTTTAGAGTCGCATCATTTTATATATACTCCTTGGAGAAATGCATGATAGACATATCTTTCAGTTTAAAATGAAATATTATTTTCGTCCACTCGATCACTCTAATAGTTTTATTTTTAAATCTCTTTCCCTGGGTTTTTCGGTTTCCTATTGCCTAGTTTTCTGAGTTCCTTCTAAGCTTGAGTGCACACGTAGATCGAGGCATAGTGGTATCTGTCATAAGATCTAAGATAGATCCTACGAGTTAGTATTTTTATCAGTGTACTTAGTTTAGAATGTTTAGCTGCTCTAATGTAGCAAATAGTTTTCTATTGCTATTTAGAGCTTTCAGTTTGTATGGAAAAAAATATAGTTCCTTCAATTTAAGTTTTGGATCTCCAGTTCGATTCTTGTGTAATTTGAATAAAGACTATGATTAGTAGAGTTGTTAGGGCCTAATTCTTGTTTAGGCAGCTAAATCGGGGTCGGGTCATTTCAACTAATGTAAACAAGATGTTTGTGAAAGGACCCAACCCCGATTTAGTTTCCTAAACTGGAATCGAACCCCTTCTGAAAACACGAACTTACAAAAACCATAGTAATTTTGGCAGAGTTTCACTATAATGTGGAATTACCATTAACCTGCACCCGAAAAACACACTTCATCCTATGCCACAAAAGCCAAACCGTGGGCACCAATCCCATCCGGATTTCTCGATATCATAACAATAATGTAAAGTAATAATAAAAAACTATACTTTACAGAAATCTGGGAAAAATCACATGAAAATATAACAACAGAGTAATCAGAGCGACCTCTAGTGTATATATACATAAATATACAACAGTAGGCAAAACAAGTAACCTATTAAAAAGAAAGGTAGCTTGAATACTAAGCCTCCGACTGGGACGTGCGACACCAGATTCCGAACTCCAAACTGGGCACGGAAATCGAAAATCCCAGAGGAAAGGCAAATAAAATCGTTAGAGTGAGTGGACGAAAATAAACGTATGCCTTTCACCATTTACATAACATAAAAATAATGTGAGTTCTTAAAATAAATGGAGCTGTCGGGCGAATCTCTCAAGCTCGATGGTGATAGACTAGGCGAATCTCTCAAGCCTTGTGGGCACATCAGGCAAATCTCTCAAGCTTGGATTTGGACTACCGGTGATCAGCCGAGTAGCCAATGCATCGATGCTAAGTAAATTTCATCACCAATAAAACATAAAACAATACCTCCAAAACAATAAATAATCTCAATACTGTACTGGAAATAAATACTGAAACCAAGAACTCACTACAACAGTGAAAATAAATGTCCACTCACAGATAAGCACAGCGCGGAGATGCGCTAATCTCGAGATCCGGCGGAAGATCCCTCGCCCAACGTATGATCTCGATCCCCTAAATAATCACAAAATATTACTGATCAAAATTACAATTTGATACTCTGCACCACACCCTGGAAACCAACCATTTCCGGAAATATATAACTCGGATAACAAAAGAATTGCCGAAAAATCCAAAATACTCCACATAAACCCTCGACTTAAAATCTACTACTCAAATCAACTCAAAAACCTCAAGGCTACGATCGGGGAGCGATTACGAGAAAAACGGCATAAAATTTGACAATAATCCAAAAAGTCAACCCTTCGCCGGAGCGCCGCCACCATCAAACCCAATTCCGGCCGGATTTCCATGAACTTTAACTCACTCATTCTCCCTCAAAACCTCACTTATTTTCACAAATCCAAGTTCCAAACCATTGGAAATCAAGAGAGGAATCTATTTATACCAATTTCGTGGCCAGAGGTGGCCGAAAACGAAAGGTCGCCGGCGAGTCAAACGGCGGTGCAAATTGTTCCCTAGGTCAACGCGGGTCAGCTCCAGTCAACGGCGGTCAAACTTCCAAACAGTGATTTTTCGACAATTTTACGACTGTTCCAATATTTATACTCGTAGCTCGATACGATCGATGGTCCAAATCGAATCATATCCATGTTTCGGATAACTCAAACTTAATCGGATAACACGACAAAATCACGCGACTTCAAATATTCATAACATATTCCTCGGTTATCGAAACAATTATCTGAAACCGCTTACGAGCTCAAAATCACGCATACTACAATTCTCGTGAAGAGACTCATCTCAAATTCTCGCCCGATAATTAAGTCGTGAACCAGACCGCCAATTCGATTAATTACGACTAACTATGATTATACGTGAAACTCGCGAATTAAGCCGATTAACTACCATTTCTGGTTCGGGTTGTCACAGTTTGTGATGAAAATTACGGGAAGTAAGGTTTCCTTTGGAATGAAATTAGTTATTAAGTTTTCCTCACTGTGTGAACTTCTCGGTCATTAATCCTCAAGACGTGTTTCTTGGGTGTTCCACATGTTAGAGATACGGGTTAAGTTGTTTCCTTTTCTGTTTGGAAATGTTGTTGTCCCATAGTGATGGACGATACTTGTGATCTTTTGATAGTTTTGGGATCATGTGTTTCACCAAGAGTACATTATCTTGAGCCACATATGTATTCTTTGTCTCCATTCTTGTCATTTCAACTTGATCCGACTATCTGATCGATTATTATTTTGTTATGTCAGCCATCAATGTTGGCGTTTAAGGTCACGGCTTGAAATTTTCTATCTCCTGGTTCCTTTTCCATTTGGTTTGTTGTTGTGGGTACTAGACATAGTGGATCAAACAGAAATTTCTTCGGGGAGCACTACCACCTTATTCCGTGGTGCTCCGGCTAGTTATGCACGTTTTAGGTACCGCTAACTATTTTTCGTTATGGTCTGCAACCAAATTTGAATAACCAAGTTATGTGGGGAATGTAGTAGTTTCTTAGGTATGTACCCTAAGTTATCTCAACTTTGTGAATTCCTTGTCCTTTATCGCGGATTGTGTCACTAGCTTAGAACTTTATATTTGCATCGTGAATCATGAAGATTTTAGCCTAACACACTATTATAGTTGGTGCATCTTATTTCATTCCAAGAGTTCAATCAGTTTTTTGACTTTATTGTATAGGGTGGGTACATAGTAGTCAATTAGCATCGTTCTTTATCTAACTATATACATCATGAAGTTTTATAACACTAGCAATGTAGCTGCTTTGACTTTTGAAAAATTTCAATCTATTGTCGATGATTTAATTTCATCCACCCACGTGTGAGTTAACTTATTCAATTTTGTTTTCCAAGAAAAGGAATTTCAAATTTAGACGTCAACTTATTTTCGTCACAGGAGTTAGTCATCGCTTGTTGTATACTGCTAACATTCTCCTAACATGCAGAATGTCACAAGCGTGGAACAACTAGCCTGAGATTATATTTTCTTCAGTTTAGTTAGGAATCACCAGAACTCACTTGAGAGAATGTGTTTACATGCAGGTCTTAGTTGTGTATACTACATTCCTTAAACATATTTTTTTAAAGCGCAATAATCATTGAGAAATAGGATTGTTTACGAGTACACTTAAGAGTAGAGAGAAATGTGTCACTTGATCCAGTAGGTGATGCATGATTGCTAGATCCCTTTTAGATGAAGGATTATCATTGAGAAAGTACAAGCAATCTTTTCTTGGATGATAGTATATGAAAGTAGCATAGTGGAAACGTAGGGAGAATACAAAAAGGCACTTTAGTATTCTTCATTACAGGGTATGTGAATAGTGATTCGCATGGAATCATGCTAGCTTTTCTGAGAAGTTAGTGAGTTTTCCTTTGTTAAGGGATATAGCTTCTTTTGGGTACAAGACTCATTGCTCAAGTTTGTTTTATTATGCTTTTCATGGAGTTGTTTGAGCCATGAACTAATCTCCAGAAGTTAAATAGATTCTCCGTATAAGTCCCAATGAACCTTTTAGCATTGGATAGTAGAAGAATCAACTCTAGTGCACTATGGGGTGCTCAGATCTAGTACGGTATTAATTGTTTCAGATTGAGGTACTTGAGTTGTGCAAATAGTTACAGTGAGTTATGGGACTCAACTTATTCATCGCAATTAGATGCATAGCTTGTCAGGATAACTCAGACCTCGGATGAGATACAAAATCTTATCCTTGATTTCTGCAAAGAATTGTTCCGTTTCATGGACATCACAACATTTTGTTCCTTTGGTTAGTTATCGTTGGATAAGCACCAGTGTTAACGAAATAAAGAATATCTATAATAGTACAATGAGGGAAGTTGTAGCAATTCAGTTAATCAATCCCATAATGGGTCTGGGTAAGTAAAATAGTATCTTATTGTTTTACCACTTTGAGTGGGCAAGTATTAGTAGGCATGCATTTATGTGCAAGCGAAGGCCTATATCTATTGTTCAACGAATTTTTCAGAGTTGGACAGTAATAGATACGTTTAGATGTGAACTCTCTCTGTGTGAACTATTGATGCTCATTAATGGGTGCGAGATTCGTTATCTAGATTGTGGTACGTGAATTTTGAGACTGGTGTTAGTGAGTTTTGAGACTCAAGTTTTGCACCGACATTATTTTTCATTACTGATAGATGTATAGCTAACACGATTATTCAGACATTGAAGGAAATGCATAGTTGTTATCTCCACATTAGAGTGCGATTGGAGATCACAGTTTTACTCTTTGGAGTCCGCTTGTAGTTTTGGGCGTATTTGAGGAAAATCTCAGTGATTTCTTATGAGTCTCGCTACAGTATTGTATTGAACGAGAGTTATTTGATTTGTTGAGATATGTGTTATTACGATCATTGTAATTCATGAATTCGGATGAGTATTAGTGACTTATGATCATAGTATTGCTCAGTTGGATTATGTGGAATTTGGATGGGATTCGGTGCCGACGGTTTATTTTTGGGATTTGGTTATTCGAAGTGTTCTCCTTATGCAGTTTTTTGGGTTTTCTTGAGTTTTAGGGAAAACTATACCAAATTTTCAGTAGAATTCTGACGAATAAGAAAATTGAGTAGGGTCAGAATTTTTCTTGGGATCGGTCAGATGCCCACTTATGCTACGGCTTTAGAATAGTTAGTCTAGACTTTCAACTTGTTATCTTGTGACCACGTAAGTCACTTTTATGTAACAGTGGCCATGGAAGGAAAGCTCTTATAGACTTGTGGTGCATGGTTCAAGTGGTGATCAGGAGCCCCTTCAGGAGGTAGAGCTGGATCGCCATTTAGATAGTTGGCATATCATGACCGCAACTAAAGACTGGTTTGACCGGAAAGGCTGGCATTATTAGTCGAACTTGCCAATAAAGTTGGCATGCGTATCTGATATTTTCAGGTATTTATGTTATAGTTTATGTACCAGGCTTATAGTGAGTAGTTTGAGACTCTCCACTAGAAGCACAAGACTTCGTAATAAAGTGATACATAGTAAATGTATTACAGATAACCGCTCTCAATTGTGGATGCTACTTGCATGCCGTATGAAAATCATGCCAGAGATGTACGCGTTGGTCTCTTGCTAGAAGATGCACAAATTTCGAGGAAAAAAATTTCTTAAGAGGGGTAGGTTGCAATAACCCATCCGAGAATTTTCTTTTCAAGATTTGATTAACATTAATAGAGGAAGATAGTTAGTTTTTACTGTCGATAATTAACGATGACTTTCCTATCAAAATTTTATTAGTTAAGTTTTTTGAGAAAATTATTAAGGAAATTCATAGAGATCATCAAGACGAGTTTATAATTAACCACATCATGTGTAGAAATCGGAGTTACGACGAAAAAATTATGGTCAGCAAAAGTTTTGAACTATTTTACGGAAGTCAGTTAGTCGCAACTCGCACAAATATATAGGACTTTCCGAAAATAGAATGTCAGACTTTCCATTTCGGGTTTTTTTTCTCTCTCCTCTTCTCCCCACGTCTTTCTCCTCTTTTACAAACCATGAGTCACCGACAACGGAGGGTTACCGGCCAACCCCACAAAAAGTTGACTGAGGTGTCAAAAGAAGCCTCTCCGTCTCCTTTTTGAAACGCCCAACACCTCAACCTCTATTTCTCAAGGATTAAACCAACATGTCTACGTGAAGTGCCACCGAACCCTAAGCTTTAGGGGCAATTTTTTCGAGCACAAAATGATGGTCGTTACCTTCTAGACTTTGAAGCCCTCCTCATCACGAAGCTAAAGACACCAACATCATGTCTTAATGCCATTTGTGGAGAAAGAATCGATAAATTGAAGATTTTGATGTTCTCGGGTTCAAACTAAATTTCGGTGAGTTACATTGAGAATTTGACTTCCTTGTAGTTATGAAATTTGTTGTTGGATTGATTTTTCACATGATGGTGTTTGGGTCACTGGAAAAACTCACAGATGCCGCCAACGGTTGTGGTTCACAGCGGCAATTCCAGCGGACGATTTTCAATGTAAATTTTATACCGTTTTGCTCATAATTAATTACGTATTGATTGTAATTAAGAAGTTATTGAATTCATTTGGATATAGTTCATTTTGACGTGTGGTTAATCAGATATTAATTAAAAAAATTTACGATAATATTGAATGGTTGAGTCAATTGTCAATTCGACCTCCAGTCACATAACGTTTGAGGAATGTGTTGCGCCTTTAAAAAGGATTCAAGAATTAGAATTAGAAATTAGATTAATGCACGTCATTAGTTCGAAAAATACGATATTCCAGAATGCGAGGTTCTCGACGATATTGCTCGTTGGTTAACAAGCTTAGTTATTCATTATGACTTTCAGCGATTAGTTATTTAAGTAATAATCGTTGTTTCAGGATGTTAGTACACCACGTGCTAACCCCAAGTAGAGCTAGCCTCATTTAGCAAACAATACGAAAGGAAGGCCAAAAAGAACAAAGTCTGGAAGCTGACTGGGGCAAACACGTGCTACAAGTAACTTTACTGCTTGTCTATTGCACTTTTATCTAAATACCATAACGAAATTTGGTAGAAACAGTTGGCGTCGTCTTATGGTTAATAATGTTTTGAACTGCCCACAACAAATACAAAAGCCCTTGCACTCTTATTCCATCACGGTATTAGGCCATGCCTGACATTCCGCCCATGTTCGACCTTGTCACACCGGCCGGCTAGTGCATCTGTGGTCTTGAACCATTGCTCATTGACCTCTCTACGAGCTATACCACCCCAGAGACTCAGAACGCGGTCGATGTCGACCATGCCAACCCCAACACACCTGATCATGGGGACAACCTCACACCCCAGAGCGACCATGCTCGACTCCTGGAAGAGATCACATCACTCAGGGATGACCGCGATGCTACCCGGTGGCAAAATGAACAACTAAACAAAAGGCTCGATGAAATTTAGGCCCAGCAGTTTAAGCTTGGCCGTTGAGAAGAACGGTATAATTGCATACACATGAATGCCAAACTATCGATGTTTAAACACCTTCAAAGTTACCCTATAATTAACCCAATATGCTTGTTAATGTAGTACAACAGTATAGGGGTCAATCCACAGGGAAAAATGAGACTCCATATTCTAAACTACAAACAGACGCGAAAGTCAGAACCCTGACAGCCTCGACCACTGGGTACTAACGTAATTAATTAAAATAGCTAGACTCAACCTAAAATCACGAAATTAATACTGGACACTACAGACATAGTGGCGAACTACCACACAAACTTTCAATGTAATCCGAGTTGGTTTGGTTGTCGAATAAATTTCTGCAAAATAGATTACGAAACTGAAACAGAAAACAGAGTATAAGTAAAGTTTACAATCAATGATAAAGAAGATTAAGGGAAGTGTTATCTACCACCGTCACTCCATCTAGACGACAAAGGCTTAACTAAACAATGCAGATGTTATGAATGAAAGACTCCCAGGAAGGTCCCGAGCTGTGAACACAACCTATTACCCAATCCTTATGTTTACAATGTTGAAGGTTTGCTTATCAACATTGTCTATCCCTCAAAGAACCCGAAGTCACGGACTCGAATTTACCAAGAGAAAAGCATTACGATCTAGAAAGGGTTTGAGAATCTACAAGGCTTCATAAGTACACTACGGTCGTGTCTTACTAGACATAGGGTTTCTTATACCAAGCATGTATGGGTTCTACGATTGAAGCTTGAGGAAGGTAATAATCACCAACAGCCATCAATTTTCTTAGAATTAGATTCCTAAACATGCATACTAAGCGTGCACTCAAAGCATACATAGTCAAGAATCATCACTGTATAAATAAAAAAGAAACCTCATTGAAAAAACAAAAATAAAACTTAGTTAACATGCATAAGCAATCTAGATATCATGAACGGGGCTTCAAAATAGCCCCTTAACAATGGAGTCTAGCTCCTCATGGAAGCCATAAAATTCTAGTCTAAGAAGAAAAGAGAAAATTACATAATGGTTTCCTCCCCCATACGTTCTCTTACCAACTCTATATATATGTTCCAATCTAACCAGGTTAATTAACCTAGCTAGCAAACCACGTGCAAGACTCCAAATCCAGCCCATCTCTTCTTAATCTCATTATTATAATAGGACTCTTCTTCTCTCCTTGCGAGCAGCTTGCCAAGCAAGCAATAATTGTCTTCCTTCAATCAAGACAATTAACCAAGTTGGCAATCACGTGCACACCATCAAGTCCACTTGCAAGCAATATATAATGAATATAATTAGCAAGAGCCAATTAACTCCATGTGCTCACATGATAGCCAATTCCAACATCAAACCCACTAGTTGTTGCTCGCATAGCACAAATGTATCTCCTCTGGTTTACTGGCCAAGCTGTTCCTCGCCAAGGTCACGTGGGTAAAAAGTATTCATCTCAAATTAGGATTCCATCACCCTCGTAAGTCTTCCTCTTATGCAATAACACCCAAAATATATATCTAAGCCCATTTTCTTCATTAATCTCCAGAATACCTAAAAACAAATAATAATATTAATTTACTTAAAAACATAACAAAAGAGCTAAATATACGGTTCGGTTAAGCACATAAACGTTGCATAAATATGCAACTATCAGTACATCCCACACTTAGCTTTTGCTAGTCCTCAAGCAAAACACTAAACTAAGACTCTAGAACAACTTAAAGAATATGACAACGACTCTAATGCCCTCAACAAATTATTTCAGTAATCTTCCACAATTGTAACACCAAGATTAATAGGACTCCAAATTTATTTTCCATAAAATTTCGAAAGTTAATTTGAATGTATGACACATATGTAATATGTAGGACGAAGACATAATCATGGTGAAAATCAAGCTGTAGCATGCAACAAACTTGTCAAGATTCAACCTCACTTAGATATGCTCTCAAAAGTGTTTCTCTCAAAGTATGTCTAAGGTAGTCACTCAACTCAATTACTTGCCAAATGGACCATACCATAAGCTTACTCTTGTGACTAATCTCCACAGATCAAAGACTGCTATCTTGAGAATCAAAAGGACTTTCATGGGTTGTAATGGGGCTTGGCTCATAGGTTAAAGAATAAATGGATAAAGAATTCAAATAAAATTCTAGAACCCAGTAGAGCACCAAATAAGAGACTTCTTCAAACTTTACAACCATGAACTTTCTCACTTTTGTGGCCGAATTTCATCTTGTTGGACCTTCACATCATTGTTTTCATCAACAGTTAACTCGGGTATCAAGCTAGACATCATATTTTTTATTTTTCTTTCTTTTACTTTTTTTTTCACAAATAGCTTGATACCCCACACTTGTTTCTTTGCATCACCTTTCGACATTGTCGCCGTCTTCATATACCTGTCTCATGTATAGCTCTACCAAGTCCTAGAACAAGGGTAAAGATATAACTATTCTAAGGTTTAAGGTCAGAGATATGTGGGTGATGACATAAAGTTTAAACATGTAGGCTCAAAGTGGTTAACTAAGGGGTGCACATCTTGTGTACACAAAATCGGGACACAGGCTTATATGGCTATGGTGGTGTCCCCTAAATGCCTTTATCATTTCCTCAATCAAAACATGTATTGACAATAAGCTTTGAAAAGCAGAAGAGCAAGTTCTAGTAAACTCTAGAGTCCATTAACTTAATCTGCGGCAAGCAATTGACACTCAATAAAGAAAGCATGTGTAATCACATATAGGCTCAATCGCTCACAGGTTAAATGAATCTCAACAAAGTTTAAGCATGCCAAAAATCTGTACCATGTTAACTCGTTTCTACATCCACTATACATTCGCATATGCTTCATATATCAAGCTTAACCAAAGAAACTTCAAATAACATGATCATCTTTCAGTCACAATTCCAGAAGATATAATCACATCATGGACTAGTTAAGGGCACCCTAAAACTCTTCTTTTTGGTATTTTCTTGACACTTTTTACTTTTGTATTTTGTTTTTCAACTAAGACACTAAAATTCCCAAGGAAAACAAAGAAAAACTCAAAAATTCCAACCTCTCGCGTGCAACCCGCCAGACTCCCTGTACTGCGCAACTCCATGAGCCAGAATTTTAAAAAAAAATTAATCACACATGCAACGTAATGGGCTGAAATTTTGTGAACACCAACTACACACATGTACAAACCTTCACAAAAAATTTCAGAAAATTACGAGATCCCTAACTATAGAAAATAAATGACACGATACAGGATACTGCTCAGTACCGAAAATTGCCGCTCGCCAGACTCAGCTCCACTCGCAAGAATTATATAAAATTAATGACAGAGTGTAATGAGCTGAAATTTAGAGAGAGAAAACTAGCTAGACACATGTAAAAACATTCTCTCAAAATTTCAAAAATTTATGAGACTTCTAGATATGGTAAATAGATTAGACAAAACAGCAAACTGTACAGCACCGAAAAACAAGGCTCGCCAGACTCATCCCCTTTCGCCAGAATTATACAGAATTAATCACTCAGTGGAATGAGATGAAATTTTAAGAGCAAAAATTAGACACATGTGAAAACATTCTCTCAAAATTTAAAAAATTTACGAGACCTCATGAAAGGACCCAACCCCGGTTTAGCTCTCTAAACCGGAATCAAACCCAACCGAAAACACGAACCAACAAAAACCGCAGAAATTTTGGCAGAGTTTCGTTACTAACGTGGAATTACCATTACCTACACGCGGAAAATACACTTCATCCTATGCCACAAAAATCAAACCGTGGGCACCAATCCTATCCGGATTTCTCAATATATCAACAGTAAAGTAAAATAGTAAATATATATGCACTTTACTGAAATCCGGAGTAAAATCGTATAACATAACAACAGATTTCTCAGAGCGACCTCTATCGTATAAACATATATGTATACCACAGTAGGTAGAACAATAAACCTACTGGAAGAAACAAGGTAGCTCGAGCACTATGCCTCCGACCACGACGTGCGACACCAGAGCCTGAACTGCAAACTGGACACGGAAACCGAAAAGCCCAGGAGAAAGACATGAAACATGTTAGAGTGAGTGGACGAAAATAAATGTCTTTCACCAGTTGATATATATTTTTAAAATAACATATGCGAGTCCAGGTAAATAAAAATAACAAAGTACACGAGGTAAAACCATAATCCTCCAGCGTACTGAGCATGCAAGTAAAAATCCCACGGGGTCACTCATGGACTCCTCTGTGTTAGTACAGTCCGAATCACGGGGTCCCAAAACCACACGTGATTCTAAACCAGAAAGGCCTCGGTTCCGGGGAAACGCCCCTCGCCGGTCAGGTCGGGGTAACGCCCCGCCTGGGATGCCTACCATCGGGGATCAGCCGAGAGGCTAGTGTATCGATGCAACAACGTAACCAAGAGTGTACTCTGTGTAAACCAAATCATAAACAGTTCGATGCAAATGCATGAAACAGCATATAAGTGTATGTGTACTCGTATACGTATATCCGTATAAGTATAATCGTATAATCGTAAAACACATGCTCATGTAATCGGAAATCTCATACGTATGCTCAAGTTCATAAATCATATAAAAGACTCGCAAGAATTCCGTGAAAAGAAATTGTCCACTCACAGATTAGCGTAACGCGATACGCGTTAACCCGTGATCCGGCGGAAAGTCCATCGCCAAACGAACGATCACGAACACCTGAATATTCACAAAATCCATTCCTTAAAATCATCATTCAACAATTCAAGATAAATCACGAGAAACCACCGTTCTCGGAAACACGTAATTCGAATACGACAAACTGTCGGAAATCCGGAAATCACACCTCAATACCTCGCTGTATTTTCGGATGCTCAAATCGAGAAACGAACCTCCCCACTGCGATCGGGGCGCAATTTCGAGTCAAATGACATTGTCGAAAATTCCAAAAAGTCAAAGTTGACCGCCGTTGACCGTTGACCGCCGCCACCAAACGGAGAATTTTCCGGCGGAGCAACCCCTATTCCACTCAAAATCATGCACTGAGCAACTTTCATAACTGCAACAAGGGCCAATTCAATCTCTAACTAGCTCAATTTCGTAATAAACCGAATTGGTACACAAATTTCAAATCCAAAATTCTCCTTCCACAAATCGAATTAAAGCTTCATACTTATATGGTTAGAATCCTTGAGAGGAGAGCTACAAAACCCAGTGCTTGATCAAGCTCGAATCGGTCGGAAAAATGGAACCCGATTAACCTCAAAATCCTTCCGTTTTGGCCGGAATATTCCTCTCTCTCCTGCAAGCTAGGCCAAGCGTGGTGGCCGAGGATAGACTCGGTAGGTCGAGGCGCACCTAATGGAACCAGTCCCGAGCCACGAGGTTGCTGGAATCGTCGCGCCACCGTGGAAGCCGTCGGCCACCGTCGAGAATTCCTCTCTCTCCACCGAGTTGACTCGGTCAACTCGGTCAATATCAAAAATGGCAAGGTTTGACTTCCCAAACTGGTAACTTTCTATTTATAGCCTTACCCAAAATGGAAACTTCATACTTATCCTTTTCGACAAACTTTGAACACCCGCAACTTTCTCGTCGTAATTCCGATCCCGATAATTCTCGCGGCCACAAACTCGTCTCGACATGTTCTTCAATAATCACCCAAAGTCAAACACATCGGCCAAACGGATAAAAAGTCAACTGTTCAACCAAGCACACATTTAAATCGACTAAACAATCCACAATCGGAAATAATCACAACTAAATCTTCGTAACTCAAAATCATGCTCCGGAAGTTCCCAGAAGTTCGAAATTAAATTCTGAACAACTTCCGTGAAGAAGCCGAAACCAAATTCTCGTCCGGTAATTTAGTCGTTAAGAAGTCCACAATTAAAACCCGAACTTCAAATATTCATAATTAATTCCTCGGTCGTCCAAATGACGATCCGGAACCGCCCACGAACTCGAAATCACACATAGAACGACTCTCGCGAAGAGACTCAGCTCCAATTCTCGGCCAATAATTAAGTCGTTAACAAATCCGGCTATTCACATAACTGTCGAACATCAGCGACTACGCGGTAACTCACGTAAATAGCTGATCATACTGCTGATTCTGGTCCGGGTCGTCACACCTCAAACTATGTCAAATAATTGACACAAAATAGCATACTGTACAGTACCAAAAAATGAAAAATTTATACATAGACGCTAAGGATATGATATAAATCTCACCCCACACTTTAAATTTGCATTGTCCTCAATGTAAGACGAAACTAAAACATACAATACATCAAACAAGCATGGAATAAGACATATAACACATCACAAATCACACTAACATGGAGAAAAATAAAGAAAAGGAGAAGGGATAAGAATTCAAATCTGGCAGCCAAGCTTCTCCATCCACATGGGTTGCCTCCCAAGTAGCGCTAAGTTTAACGTCTTCAGCCAGACAGTACCAAGTATGACTCTTCATCTTGTGGCATATCCTCGAGAGGTACCTGCTCAACGGTGTGCTCCAACATCAAATCATAAAACGGCTTCAGTCGATGTCCATTGACTTTGAAAACTGTCATTGTTTTGTCACTTTTCACAACTACAGCACCACTAGGGAAAACATTATTGACCACAAATGGATCAATCCATCTAGACTGAAGCTTACCTGGAAACAGTTTCAACCTCGAGTTGAATACCAAGACCTTTTGTCCTACCACAAAAGTCTTGTTCCTGATATTTTGATCATGAAAAGCCTTAGCTTTCTCCTTGTAAATCCTACTGGACTCATATGCATTGTTCCTGATTTCTGCCAGCTCATTCAGCTGCAATTTTCTGTGAATCCCAGCCTCATCAATATCAAAATTGAACTGTTTGACCACCCAATAAGCTTTGTGCTCAAGCTCGACCGGCATATGACAAGCTTTGCCATAAACAAGCCTATAGGGAGACATCCCTAGAGGTGTTTTGTAAGCTGTACGGTAAGCCCACAAAGCTTCATCTAATCGCTGACTCCAATCCTTCCTGGTAAGGCCTACGGTCTTGTCTAGAATCTTCTTAATTTCACGGTTAGACACCTCCACTTGTCCACTGGTCTGAGGATGGTAAGGTGTTGAACATTATATTTCCTCAAGAGCGCAGCAAATGTGCAGTTGCAAAAATGAGAGCCTCCATCGCTAATGATGTACCTAGGTGTGCCAAATCTAGCAAATATGGACTTTAAGAATTTAAGCACAACAGCATAATCGTTAGTTTGGGTGGCAACTGCCTCCACCCACTTGGACACATAATCAACTGCCAAAAGTATGTACACATTAGAATGAGAAGAAGGGAAAGGACCCATTAAATCAATACCCCACACATCAAAAATTTCAACCACCAAAATTGGGTGTTGAGGCATTTGATCTCTAGGACCTATGTTACCTGTCATCTGGCATCTTGGACATGCCTTGTAGAATTCATGAGCATCCTTAAAGATTCTAAGCCAATAAAATCCACATTCCAACACCTTAAGTGCAGTTTTCTTTCCCCCGAAATGTCCTCCACCTACATGTGAGTGGCAAAAAGAAAGAATTGAATAAATTTCATATTCGGGAACGCACCTTCTGATGATGGAATTTGCGCAATGTTTCCATAAGTATGGATCATCCCACACATAATATCTAGCCTCCTTCTTCAATTTGTCCTTCTGAGCGCGGGTATAGTCAGTAGGTACCAGTTTTGAAACCTGGTAGTTGACAATATCCGCATACCACGGCTCAAAATCCTGGATAGCAAATAGTTGCTCATCTGGAAAACTCTCATACAAAGGGAGTTTATCCTCCTCCGCATTGGACCCATGTGTCAACCGACTCAAATGGTCTGCAACCACATTCTCTGTTCCTATCTTATCTTTGATTTCCACATCAAACTCCTGAAGGAGTAGTAACCACCTAATCAGCCTTGGCTTTGCATCCTGCTTTGTCATAAGATATCTCAATGCAACATGGTCAGAGAAAATAATCACTTTAGTTCCTAACAAGTAAGATCTAAATTTCTCTAAAGCAAAGACAACAGCCAAAAGTTCTTTCTCAATGGTTGAATAGTTCAACTGAGCATCATTAAGGGTTCGAGAAGCATAATAAATCACATGTGGTAACCTCTCAACCCGCTGTCCCAACACAGCACCTACAGCATATTTCGACGCATCACACATCAATTCGAACGGAAGGTTCCAATCTAGTGCTTGGATGATTGGGGCGGTGATCAACAGCTCCTTGAGCTTGTTAAATGCAGCAAGACAATCCTCAGAAAAATCAAATGTCACGCTCTTCTGGAGCAAAGCACTAAGTGGTCGGGCTATCTTAGAGAAATCTTTGATAAACCTGCGATAGAAACCTGCATGTCCAAGAAAAGAGCGCACCTCTCTCACAGTAGTGGGAGGTGGTAAGGTACGTATAACATCAACCTTAGCCTTGTCTACTTCTATACCTTTTTCAGAAATTACATGTCCCAAAACAATACTTTGTTCAACCATGAAATGACAATTTTCCCAATTTAACACAAGGTTCTTTTCCATACATCTTTCTAGAACTAGGGACAGATTATTCAAACATGTATCAAAAGAATCACCAAAAATAGAAAAATCATCCATGAATACCTCGATGATCTTCTCCACCATCTCTATAAAAAGATGCTCAACATGCATCTCTGGAAAGTAGCTGGTGCATTGCACAACCCAAATGGCATCCTCCTATAAGCAAACGTGCCAAAGGGACACGTGAAGGTAGTCTTCTCCTGGTCTTCTCTGTCAATGGCAATCTGGTGGTAGCCAGAATAACCATCTAGAAAGCAATAATACGCATGACATGCAAGACGTTCCAGCATTTGGTCAATAAAAGGAAGAGGAAAATGATCCTTACGGGTTGTGGCATTAAGCCTGCGGTAGTCAATACAGACTCTCCATCCTGTTTGAACTCTCTTTCGCACCAGCAAATTCTCATAATTTTTAATCACTGTGATGCCTGACTTCTTGGGCACCACCTGCACAGGACTCACCCACTTGCTATCAGATATTGCATAAATAATATCTGCATCTAGAAGTTTGATAACCTCATTCTTCACCACATTCATCATAGGTGGGTTGAGTCTTCGTTGTGGTTCTCTCGTTGGCTTTGCTCCATCTTTAAGGAATATCCTATGAGTACACAATGTTGGATCTATTCCTTTAATGTCTGCAATTGTCCAGCCAATAACCTCCTTGTACTCCCTGAGTACAGTGACTAGCTTCTCTTCCTGTAACATGGTTAGTTTTGAAGATAAAATGACTGGTAAAGTCTCACCAGTTCCAAGGAATGCATACTTCAAATGCTCAGGCAAAGGCTTGAGCTCAAGCTTTGGTGCTGTTACAATGGAAGGAAGAAGCGTGTCATTAGTAATAGGAAGAGGAAGAGATTTTGAATTACCCCTTATGTATGGCAATGACTCAAGGGCTGCCACAACATCATCGTACTCTTCACCCATCACTAACTCTTCAACTGAGCTGATTCTCATTGTTTCTTCTTCTTCATCCATGGATCGAACTTGGGTGATCAAATCCTCAAGTTCATCCCACACTTTAGAACATGGGGAGGTTTCAGATTTCCTCCCCCCTTCTTCAATCGCTTTCTTCAACGCATCCTCATTCTCATTCACCAAGTGCTGCATAAATTCCTGCATAAAATTATCAAATGTATCAATAGAAAAACAGGAATACAAATCATTATCACTAGGATGCCTCATTGCGTCGAAGATGTTGAAGCGGATCTTCTCTTCATCTACTTTCATGGAGAGGGTACCATTGAAACAATCTATCTTGGTCCTAGCGGTCCGTAAGAATGGACGACCAAGTATCAGTGGTAGCTCTGATGGTTGAGGCTCTGCCTCCATCTCCAACACGAAGAAATCAGCTGGAAAGATCAACTTATGTACCTGTACTAAAACATCTTCAACAAAACCTCTGGGTAGCAGTTAGATCGGTCAGCTAATTTAATTGTAACACCAGTTTGTTGTAATGCACCAATATTCAAAGTTTTATACACAAAGTATGGCATTAAGTTTATTAATGCACCCAAATCAAGTAAAGCTCCAGTGAAATTAGTGTTACCAATTGTACATGGGACAGTGAATCGTCCAGGGTCTCTCATCTTGGGTGGTAGCTTCCTTTGAAGTATCGCTGACACCTTCTCACTCAAGGCCACGGTCTCAGTCCCTGTGAACTTCATCTTCATTGTATAAAGTTCTTTAAGAATCTTTGCATACTTTGGTATTTGCTTAATCGCATCAAGCAACGGAATGTTCACTTCCACCTTCCGGAATGTATCTAGAATCTCTTGCTCCAACTCATCCTTCTTCTTGTTTTTCAACTTACCAGGAAAAGGAACACTTATAGGAATTGAAGGAGAAGGTTCAGAAATTGACTTACCCGATTTTTGATTTGCTGAATTTTTTTGTCCAGAGTCTGGCGAGTTCTTCGCCAGAGTTTCTTTCTGTCCAGGTGAACTCTTCTCACCATGATCCTGCAGTGGTGGGGGAAATGGTAGCACCTGTTCTAGAACCAATTCATCCGCTTCTAAAGAATTTTTTGTAGGCTTTTCAACCTCTTTAATCACTCTTCCACTTCTCAATGTGATCACATTAGCTTCATGTTGAGATCTTGGGTTCTTAACCATATTGCTTGGAAGAGTACCTTGTTCTCTTGTTGACACTTGTTGCTGCAAGCTGTTCAACTGCTTCTCCATAAGCTCGAATGCCTTGCTAGAGTTCTTGTTGTGCATCTCAATCCCCTCTAGCCTAGCCAATATTGTTGCCATGGTAGGATCAGGAGCTGGAGCTGCAACCGGCTGTTGTACCTGTTGAAATTCAGGTCTTACCTTGAATCTGACGGGTGGGTTCAACACATTGTTGGTGTTTCCATAGCTAAAATTAGGATGATTCCTCCATCCCAGATTGTATGTGTTTGAAAATGGATCATTTCTTGATGCACGTTGTTGCACAAAATTTATCTGTTCTTCATCAGGAATAAAGGGACAAGTTTCATTCGTGTGATCCGACATAGAGCAAACAGAACATACCTGAGATACAGATGATGATGATGTCGTTTGGCTCTTGATGGCAGTAGCAATGGACTCCAACTTCTTCTCCATTGCTTTCATTCTCTTATCCATGTCTGGGTTGGTGGCAACCTTAAATACAGCTTGCTGTTTCTTGCTCGCCAACGTCCTCTCTCTTGTGTAAAATTTCTTGGTGTTCTCAGCCAATTTCTCTATGGTATCATGAGCTTGCTGACCTGTTTGGTACATAAACATACCTCCACAAGCAGAATCCACTCTCGTCTTGTTGGCTGGCTCTAAACCTTCATAAAAGAAAGTCATCCTGTCCTCTAGATCATACCCATGATGTGGGCATTTCCTCAACAGCTCCTTGAAATGACTCCATGCCTCATGAAGCATGTCACCATCTTTTTGTATGAAGCTATTAATCTCCTTCTTCAACTGCTTAGTCTTCTGGGCTGAGAAATACTCCTTCATGAACGTCACCTTCATCTCATCCCATGACTGTATAGATCTTGGAGCCAAAGAATTGAACCACATCTTTGCTCCCTCATTCACAGAAAAAGGAAATAAAATTAGTTTCAACACATTAGATTCAACATTTTGTAAGTTTTGTGTTGATGCTAAAGCTTCAATCTCCGCCAAATGTTGTTGCGGATCTTCTGAAAACACCCCCCTATAATGAGGTAGGGCTGATAGTAAAGCAGGAGGTACTGAATAAGTCCCAAGACCTGGCAACACTATTGGTGATGAATTCCCTTGAGCACTAGGTACAAAAGAATTCATCAACGTTCTTGGTTGTTCTCCCATTGTTGGTCTTTGTGGTGGCAATTGAGGTACTTCTTCTGAATCTGAACTTGTTTCCACCTCAATCTCAGGTTCTGACACTGTGCCACTCGTGTTTCCAACCTCCAGTTCTGCTCGCCTCTTCTGCTTCTGGTTTTGCTTAGCTGAACGCTCAACCTCTAAATCAAGCAATAAAGGCTCAGTTCTCCTTGACCTTCGAGTATGCATGCACTAAGTACCTACACACAAGAGACACATTACACTACAAAAGAAATGAAATAAAACAAAACAAAACTGAAACAAAAGACACGTTAGAATATAAAGACTAGATCTTTCCCCGGCAACGGCACCAAAATTTGATCGATGTTTAAACACTTTCAAAGTTACCCTATAATAAACTCAATATGCTTGTCAATGCAGTACAGCAATATATGGGTCAATCCACAGGGAAAAATGAGACTCAATATTCTAAACTACAAACAGACGCGAAAGTTAGAACCCTGATAGCCTCGACCACTGGGTACTAACATAATTAATTAAAATAGCTAGACTCAACCTAAAATCACGAACTTAATACTGGACACTACAGACAGAGTGGTGGACTTCCACACAAAATTTCAATATAATCGGAGTTGGTTTGGTTATCGAATAAATTTCTGCAACACAGATTACGAAACTGAAACAGAAAACAGAGTATAAGTAAAGTTTACAATCAATGATAAAGAAGGTTAAGGGAAGTGTTATCCACCAGCGTCACTCCATCTAGACGACAAATGCTTAACAAAACAATGCAGATGTTATGAATGAAAGACTCCCAAGAAGGTCCCGAGCTGTGAACACAACCTATTACCCAATCCTTATGTTTACAATGTTGAAAGTTTGCTTATCAACATTGTCTATCCCTCAAAGAATCCGAAATCACGGACTCGAATTTACCAAGAGCAAAGCATTACGATCTAGAAAGGGTTTGAGAATCTATAAGGCTTCATAAGTACACTACGGTCGTGTCTTACTAGACCTAGGGTTTCTTATACCAAGCATGTATGGGTTCTACGATTGAAACTTGAGGAAGGTAATAATCACCAACAACCATCAATTTTCTTAGAATTAGATTCCTAAACATGCATACTAAGCGTGCACTCAAAGCATACATAGTCAAGAATCATCACTGTATAAATAACAAAGAAACCTCATTCAAAAAACAAAAACAAAACTTAGTTAACGTGCATAAGCAATCTAGATATCATGAACGAGGCTTCAAAACAGCCCCTTAACAATGGAGTCTAGCTCCTCATGGAAGCCATAAAATTCTAGTCTAAGAAGAAAAGAGAAAATTACAGAATGGTCTCCTCCCCCGTACGTTCTCTTACCAACTCTATATATATGTTCCAATCTAACTAGGTTAATTAACCTAGCTAGCAAACCACGTGCAAGACTCCAAATCCAGCCCATCTCTTCTTAATCTCATTATTATAATAGGACTCTTCTTCTCTCCTTGCGAGCAGCTTGCCAAGCAAGCAATAATTGTCTTCCTTCAATCAAGACAATTAACCAAGTTGGCAATCACGTGCACACCATCAAGTCCACTTGCAAGCAATATATAATAAATATAATTAGCAAGAGCCAATTAACTCCATGTGCTCACATGATAGCCAATTCCAACATCAAACCCCCTAGTTGTTGCTCGCATAGCACAAATGTATCTCCTCTGGTTTACTGGCCAAGCTGTTCCTCGCCAAGGTCATGTGGGTAAAAAGTATTCTTCTCAAATTAGGATTCCATCACCCTCGTAAGTCTTCCTCTTATGCAATAACACCCAAAATATATATCTAAGCCCATTTTCTTCAATAATCTCCAGAATACCTAAAAACAAATAATAATATTAATTTACCTAAAAACATAACAAAAGAGCTAAATATACGGTTCGGTTAAAGCACATAAACGTTGCATAAATATGTAACTATCAGTACCTGCACGGCTCCCCACTACCAATTGGGCACCCTGATGCGCCTTTACCGGTCGCCAAACAAATTTTGAAACGTCTCTTAGAGTTAGAGGGTGAAGTTCGACTAGAACGGCACATGGTCTCACACGTCCCTTACACCCCACGGTCGACCCCGTTTTTGACCGTCATCACTAATGTCGGATGCGACTAACAGGCGAAGACGTGGAAGGACGACCACTACAATGGACGCGGCAACTAAAGGGCCCACCTCGACCGTTTCCCCTCTGCCACCGTAGGACACATGCATAATGAGGCCACCCCCTACTACTTGTTCTTGGAGTCTCTCAAGGGGAATGCGTTCATTTGGTCTTTCAAGCTCACCTTAGATTCTCTTAACACCTTCTACAGTTTCACTGAAGCTTTCCTCAAGCGGTATCTCCTCTAGGGACACCACCACACCACGCGTTCCCTTCAAGCTATCCACCTAGGATCGAACGAGTCCATCTCTTCTTACATCATTCGTTTCCAACCTGCCACCCAGCGATGTCACAGCCTAGACAAAGTGGGTGCCGTCCTGGCACTCATTGACCGCCTACTCCTTTCTACCTTTAGGAAAAACTTGTCCGCCGCGAGCACCTCGATTATGATGCAGTCATGGAACTAATGGTGAAAAAGTTGAACTCCATACTCGCGTCTCGGGTAAAAAGGATCATCATCAGCAAAGCACCCGGTCCTCCCCATCTCCACGGCAAAGAAAACCACCAGCACCACTTCGAACATCCCGAGCGATGATACCGGTCTAGAACCCTAAGCGACGTCTTAGTCTTTAACGTCTCTTCCCTATTTTCATTCGATCATACCTGCCCCATCAGGTGGTGAAGCCATTAGTAGTGTTTTCAAGATTCTTTCAGAAGTTATGCACTAGAGAAGTGAAAAAATCAGACTTAAGGGAAATGCAACTAATATCATTTTTATCATGTGCAAATTCGAGAGAATATTTACCCTAAATTTTTGGGACATCATGTCCCACCTGATGATCTATCTTCCCGAACAATTGTTGTTTACTGATCTAGTACACTACACTTAGATGTATCCCATGGAAATGTACATACGATTCAACAACTGATAAATTTGTATAAATTATTTTATATAATTATGTATTTCCATAATCCTCACATGCACTTTACACATAACGTAGATGAACCCCAGTTCAATCTTTTTATCCTCTCGTATGTCTCCCATCTCCCGGCCAATGGCGCCTACTCCCTCGTCCCAGCCGTCGGCCTCTAATGCAGGTCCTTCTGATAGTTCCTTTACGGGGACATGTGGTGGTCCGCCTCCGCACCTCTTCATGCCCGATACGATACCATCCATACCTGTACTTGATGATCGGGGAGTGCCCATTGCATGACAGATTAGTTACACTACCCCGGAAGAGGCATACTTTTATGTGCTGTTTGATACACCTCTGTATAGTGCGAGGGTATCAAATACATCGACGTCCAAATTGGGTAAATATTACCAAACTTAGTATTTAATTTGAAACTAATTAATACATAATGAATATACCGCTTAGGTGGTTATGATGAAATTTTTTTCCCTTCTGTTAGCCGAGACCGACGCTGGATGTAATGCAAAAAAGAATATTAGAAGCATGGTCAGCGGCAAGCTACTTGACAAGGCGGTTAAGGACAGTGAGAAAGTGGTCATACAGGCCAATTCGAATGGAGACGTGATAGTAGACAAGAATATGCGGAAGTATGCCAGCACGGTAGTGAGTATAATACGAGACAGAGTGCCGGTTCTATGGGGAGAGTGGTCATCCGTGCCACAATGTATGAATGACTGTGTGAACAATGCGTTGTTAGTAAGTTAATTATATATTCATTATGTATAATTATCCTTTATATATTCATTATGTATGTCTACCATTTATATATTTATTTATATATACATTGCAGCTGTGGTTTATTGTGCCGGAGAAGCTCAAATACACGTGGGCTGATGAGGTGCAAGGAAGAAGGTGATGAGATGTGAAGTTAAATTTTAGACATTTTGTTGATCATTTATACATCAATTTACTCATCCATACCTCCCATATATATGTATAAGGAGTGGAAGAGTGAGCTCATAAAACACTGGAAGAAGCACGACAACCTCCGTGGGGGTACCCCTATGGAGTTTATGTATAGGGAGTATTAGTGGCAGTGGCTCGTAGTCGACTTAAACACCCCAAAGGTCAAGTTATGCAACAGTACTCCGTTTGTTCTTACTTGTATCGTATTTGGAAAAAATAGTTTCCTAATTAAATTTTTTTTCACATATGTTCATCCAATCAGGCTATTTCTCCAATAAACATGGCGAGCCGGGGAAAAAATACGAAGAAGCATCATGGCAGTTCGAGATCCTTTACGGGTTGGATGGAGGAGGCCGCCCAACACCCTGAAGTGCCTCCTTTGGAGTATACATTATAGAAAGCGTATCCTCAGTGCTCCGAAGATATTGTAAGTCATATGCCCTTATAACTTAATTAACATATTTGCTTATATATCTCTAAAAAAATTTACGAATGTTTACTGGTCCAATTTCTTTATTTTTTCTTGTCAATTAGGCAAGAGTGCAAAAGGTGACTCCAAAGGTGTTGGCTCAGATCGTGAGAGAGCAATGACTTGAGACCCAAGATGAGGACCTTCCCCAGGCCATCTCTCAGATTGATCAATCTGACCCGCTTGTAGTGGTGAGGTAAATGGGTGAGGTTTTCTCACCATAAGGAAGCAGCTACTACTGCAGGGGTCTAGGAAAAAAGGGGGACGGGTCTTGAAGAACACTGCCAGATTCTCACGCAGGTCAGTAAGTTTGAAGTTTTCTCATCTATAGGAACATCTCCAGAGGGTGACGACAGAGCACTAGAGGCATGCGGCAGAGCACCAGAGGCATGCGATAGAGCACCAGAGACAGGCAACAGAGCATCAGAGGGTGCTAAAAGGGACTCGAAGGCGGGTGGAGGAGATGGAGCGGGTGATATTAGCTGAGCAGTCTACATGGCTTCATGGTTTTAGGATTGGACTGCACATCTCCAGTCATCTGGATTCCCGGTCCTGGCTTCACATGCATTCCCATTTCCTGCCACGCGGCCACAGGAGGATCCCGAAGACCCTAATATTAACGTCAATGTTTTCAATAACATCAATTTGGATCATTCATAGTGTAGGTGTATAATATGTGTGAATTTGTGTTTTTTAATGTGTTTTGCAACTTCGATCAACAATATTATGCAATTGTAAGTTTGGGGATTAGAATTGTACATTTTCGGGTAATTTTTTTTTTGAAATTTTATACTATAGCTAACGACACTGTTCACAGTCATCGGCAATGGTAATACTATAGCGAACGACTCACCTTCTGGTCATCGGCTATAGTTGCCCTCCGGTCAACGGAAGTTGTTGACCGGTCGTCGAGTATAATCCTGACTATACCCAACGACTCACCTTCTGGTCGTCGGCCATAGTTTTGTCGACGGCCTTTTTTTGTCGATCGTGTGGCCGACGGCCGATCGTCGACTATGACTATAGTAGACGACTGGTCTTGCTATAGCCGTCGACTCTAGGTCATCGGCTATTTGTAGTGCATGTTTAATCGGTTTGAAAAGTGCATATGTCATTCAAAATGAGTTCACATGAGAAAAAGAAGGATTGATAAGTTTTCGAAGCTATCCATGCCCATGTGAGATTTTTGTGCCTTATTGTGCATACATAGCTACATTATGCACCTATTCCTTCATGTGTGACATCGATCAATCAGTGTAATCTAGAACTTGCTTTAAACCGTGCAAATCATTTTTCAAATCATAAGTTATTTTCAAAAATGATAGAGGCATTAGGATTACCACCATGGCCAAATTGCTTTTGAACCCTATGATGCATATATCCTTTAGTGAGCTAATGTGAGCCTTATATTATTTAGCTTTTTAATTCTTGAACACCACAAATCCTTACTAAGCCTAAACAATTACTTCTACCCTTAACTAGGAAATCGAACAAGCGGTAATGAAGTCTTATTATGATGTGCTTAGAGTTTGTGTCTATTATGAAGTTTAGCAAAAGCTTAAGTGTGAGGTGGAGGAGGTTGTTGTGAAGCTCATTAGTGTTGTGTTTTGTTCAAAAAGAAAAAGAAAAAGAAAAAGTACCAAAGAAAAGAAAAAAAAAAGAAAATTAGAAAATAGAAAAAAGGGATCCAAAAAGATGGCAGTGTATATAAAGAATAAGTGTTTTGGGGAATGGTTTGTGTGAAAAAAAAAAACCAAGTAGCACCTAGAGTATGTTTGGAACTTTAACATGTACGAACTGCTTGCTAGGTTTCTTTATTCTTGAACTCGTATACTCTTCTTTCATTTAAACCTCTTCCTTAAGCCTCGTTACAACCCGAATAAAATTCCTCTTAATTTGAAATAATTGTGCTTTTGGATTGTTGGAGCATTTGGTTGAAAATTAAGATTATGGAGAACATGTGATTGATGCAGTTTATGAGTGCAAACACTAACCCTCAAACACTTGTGTGCATTGAGTGATATCTAGTGAGTTTGATGGTTAGGAAACATATTAATTTGAATACATCTCATTGTGATTCATTTGGTATAGCATAATGCATAACCATTTCGGCTTAATACATATGCATTGATTTCATGTTTTAAAAGTGTTGCTCAAAAGTAGTTCAATCCATCTAGCCATAGTTCTATGAGGGACATCGATCATTAAGTCAAGACACTTACATACTTATACATGCATTGTTTGTTTTTGTGCTTTGAGTCTAGCTTAGCTTATTTGTTTTCACCTTAGGTTGCTTGAGGACAAGCAAAGATTAAGTATGAGGTAGTAGTTAGGACCATAATGATGTGCCTATTACGCTCCTAACTTTATGCTTATAGCTTGTTTTCTATGAATAAAGCATTGTTCTTATGACGTTTCTTGTTCTTACTAGGAAATGTGGAGTTGGCTCGAAAATTCATTAAATATGAAGAATTAGATACTTATTAGATAAGACGTATACATTTCTGAGGTCATGAGAGAATTTGGAGCAACTTTTAGAAAATGACGAAATAGCTTCACCGAAAGTCGCCAAAATTTGCCACAGCTAGCCGGCCCACCTTGGCCGGCCCAATCACATGGAATCCATCCCAATGGAGGCCCATTCAGCCCATTTATGGTTACCAATCTGATTTGGAGAGAAAGAGAAGAAGTTGGACCACATGATATCACTAATTTGGAGCTTAGCCTTTCATAGCCTAAAATAGTGGATCATGATCTCCCTAATTCAAAACTAACCCTTAGATCTTTCACCTCCTCTTTTATTATCATCCAAGCGTCAAAATGGAGTCTCCCAACTCAGCCAAATTCTAGCCCCCCTATGACGACCCGAACCAGAATCAGTAGAGTAATCAGCGTAATCCACTAGTTTGTGTGTAATCGCGGTTTATTGTTTATTGTGTGATTTGCCGGTTTAGCTCGTGACTTAATTATCGGCCAAGAATTTGAGTTGAGTCTCTTCTCGAGAGTTGTAGTGCACGTGATTTCGAACTCGCGGGAGGTTCCGGATGATTTTTCCGATAACCGAGGAATATAATATGATTATTTGAAGTTTCGGTTTAACGACGAGTTTATCCGTTCGTATCGTGTTTATCCGAATTGTAATGGTTATCCGTTTTGGACCGTCGATCGTCCCGAGGCTCGAGTATAAATATCAGAAATAGTCGAAAAGTTGTCAAAAATAATGTTTGGGAAGTTTGACCGTCGTTGACCAGAAGTTGACCATTGACTTTCGTTGACCGAAGGAGAGAAAACGGACCGTTTGGCTTCCGTGGCCGGACCGGCTGATTCCGACCATTTCAGGCCACGACCCTTGAAGGTAAAATGTTCTCCTCATGATTCTAAACAGTTTAGAACTTGGAATTTCTTGATTTGGTTGAGATTTGAGGGAGATATTTGGATTTGGAAATTTTGGCCGGAATCGGCCACGACGGAGGGACGTGCTCCGGTGACTTTCCGGGGTGGATCCTTGGTGGGTTTTGCATGGTGATCATTTCCCCTTTGGTTTGGAGGGACGAGGTGGCGCGACGGCGCCGGAATTGGCTCGAGAAGTTTTCCGGCCGGTTTGAACCACCGTGGATTTCGAGCTGATTTCCGGCCACGGAGGTGGTTGGATGGTGGTGGCCCCTTCATTAAGGTTGCTCGCCTTGTTGAGAAGATCATTGTGATAGCTCGGTCGCCGGGAAAACTCTTCGTTTGTGGAGAGCGTTGTATCCGTCTGGTGAGATTGAGAGTATTGGCTGGGTGTACCGAGACTGTGAGATTTTTATTGGAGGTCATGGGTTAGCCGCAGATTTGTTATTGCTTGATATCGTTGACTTTGATCTGATCTTGGGTATGGACTTCTTGGAGACGCATTGGGCCATGTTTGACTGTCACAAGAAGGAGGTCGCGTTTCGACGACCAGGCTTTTCCGAGATATTGTTTCGCGGCGAGAAGAATACATCCTTGCCATGTTTGATTTCTGCGATGAAGGCAGATCGGTTGATGAAGAAGGGTTGTGTTGTTTACTTAGCTCATGTGGTGGATACTACGGCTGCTGTGCTGGACCTTGGTGGTATTGAGGTTGTTTTTGAGTTTTTGGATGTGTTTCCAGAGGAGTTACCTGCTATACCTCCTGTTCGGGAGATTGATTTCACTATTGAGCTGTTACCGGGTACAATTTGGACATTAACTTGTGAAAGAGTTATAGGTTCAGCTCCAGGATTTATTGGAAAAGGGTTTCATTCGACCCAGTGTTTCGCCATGGGGTGCCCCGGTTTTGTTTGTACGGAAGAAGGATGGATCCATGCGATTGTGCATCGACTATCGGAAGCTGAATCAGGTTACGGTGAAGAACAAGAATCCGTTGCCGCGGATTGATGATTTGTTCGATCAGCTGAAGGAAGCTTCAGTCTTTTCGAAGATTGATCTTCGATATGGATATCACCAGTTGAGGATCCGAGAGTCTGATGTGGCCAGGACAGCTTTCAGGTCGCGGTATGGGTATTACGAGTTTTTGGTTATGCCGTTTGGGTTGACCAACGCCCCCGCAGCTTTCATGGACTTGATGAATCGGGTGTACAGACGGTTTCTGGACAAGTTCGTGATCCTGTTCATTGATGATATTTTGATCTATTCCAGGAGTGTGGGCCAGCATAAAAAGCATTTGCGAGCGGTGTTGTAGACTCAATAGACTTGTGGAACTCTAGTCAAGTACACATTAAATCCAAAAGGTTATTCTGGCTAATTGTAGACTCACTTGACTCGCAACCCAATAGGTGCGAGTTGGGGGAATCACATAGACTTTCTATCGGATTCTCTAATAGTTATTCAAGAAAGGGAATCTTCCGCATATATCACACGATATGCTTGTTGACTTCACAATGTGACATATGATCGATATGCAAGCCCAAAATGGCTTGAGTCTGGGTTCCGATTCACGAATTACTTCAATATTGGGCTCAAGTCATCTAGAGTTCAAACTAACCTAAGAACTTGGGTTCAAAACCAAACGTGACCCAAAAGGTCACAATTTGGACATTAACTTGTGTGAACGGACTTTAATCCATTACATAAATCGAGACATTGTTTGATGCATCATATAGTTAGTGAAGATATTCCTAGTCGACCATATTTCCTTATATTGAATTCGTGTTATTTTAGCTTTCACATTTTAGTGTAATCAAATCAACCAATCAACTTCGTTAATCACTCATCATAACTTCACCATCCCTCGTAATGCTAAGTCTCTAAAAGACTTAGCGTTGTGAGATTCATTTCCACCTTTTATTTTAATCTTTATGTCAAGTCGTGTCTAGTTAGTCGTAGTCTTTGTGCTAAATATTCTGAGTTAAGGAGTCTAAGTGCTTAATCCTCGTGGGTACGACACTCAACTTCCTACATTTATACTAAAACATGACCTCGTATACTTACGAGTGAAGAACTCTTTGTACATATGAGTTAGTCAATAGTTCATAAGTTTAAGGGGTATAAAAATCCTTCAATAATTTACTCACCTCAGCAAAGTTGTATATATAGGAGATGGATGATAATTCAACGAACGTTAGATTAAAGCGTAGCCAACTCTCAACAACCACTACACCTGAAATATAAAACCAAAATAAGTTGACTATCAATTAAAAAACACATAGAAATAACTATAGATGATTAATGAAGACTAAGATCATTATGAAATACAACTTTACAAACATCATCTCCTATGTTTCATGAACATGTAGCACTTATTTTACTATTGTATACAGATATATAATGCAATGGTGAATGTCTGAATGGTATGGTGGATAACAATTACATGGTACTAATGAAGGTGAGTTTGTGTACATGTGTGCAATGCTAGGGTTTACGGCTAGAGAAAAAGAAATTAGACAAAGAAAATTGGTTCCACCTTGTATTGATTAACCAAGGTGATTGGGGTGCCTGTATTGAATCATGAATTCCCCCATTTTGTTTGTGTACGTATGTAATTTTCCCAATATCAAAGTGCATTTATATCCTCAACCAAAACACATATTTTCATTATCCAAAACTAATCAAATTTGATCATCCTATACCAATCCATAAACATATCAGCTTGTTATCAATTATTTATCTTCTTATGCACACTAACTTTTATGTATCACACAGCCACCTATATCATATGGTAATGACTCCTTTAAACTGATAGCACATCCATCTAAACTATCTTAGAGACATCAGAGACTAATAAAAATATATGCAAAAGAGACACGTCTTTTATGTACAATATAGTCTCTATAAACAAAATAGAACCTACAACCAAAGTAGGCCATAAAGATTATCAATTTGTCTCCCATAGGAACAGTCACCCATTTAATTAGAAACTTAAAGTTTGACCAGCCAAATGCTATCTAGTTGGGCCAAAGTTCACAACATAAATTTTCTTAAAGGAGAAAATACCACTATCCAGAATCAATTTACTACTATGGGATAACTCAGTTCATCACAAAGCATGATCGAGTTGATTTACTTTCACAGTGGCCCTCTGATATATTTAGCAAATGTTATTCTTTCCATTTCAAGTCCAAAGATAGGTATGAAGAAGTTCAAAGATACAATTTTCATCATACTCTCAGCTAAACATTGGTAAGTACTATTGGTCCTAAATCTTGTTAATAAAATTACTTTCCAGAAGCAGTTATATGATGGGTACGTATTGGGAAAGAGTGACAAAACTAAACTTTAACCTTGATGTTCATGGTGGCAGACAACAACAACTATAAGAAAAATTGTACCTGAAAACAAAACCAAGAACTACACCCAGAGACAATCACAAAAGTTGTACCTGAAACTAAAGATAAGCAAAGATAATAGAAGCAAATCAAACTATAATCAACCAAAAGAATCAAACCCAGAGACAATCAAGCTCCATGGATAATATAATAAAACAAACCTTGATATCTAAGATTCACATAATGATACTATAGTAAGCATAAGAAACATAGCAAGAATGTGGAAAATAAAATCCAGATAGTAAAAGAAAACCTTTTTATTTTTCTTCTCTGTTTTTCCCTTTCTCGTCCCCCCCACCCCCCCCCCCCCCCCTCCCTGCTTTTGTAGAAGATGCCGGTTCTAAAAGAAGAAGAAAAATGAAAGAGGAATTATATACCAAATTAACAACATCAATCCAATCAATTAAACCAACCCCTATGAAATAGAGCCAAAGGCGAGTCGTTGAGATCATCGTGACTTCATCTAACAACATAACAATGACCCTAACATTCTTTGTTTTCTATAGCAGTAGATAGTGACGTCAACATCATAGACTGATATTTCCTCAAAAGCCTTTGGCAAATAAATGGATGCAACTGCAAAGTAACAATACTTACATTTGAAGTAGGACACCCGAAAGAGTAAACAAACCTATTTAACATATAGCATATTGAAAGGACCCAACTCCGATTTAGTTTCTTAAACCGGAATCAAACCCTTTCTAAAAACACGAACTTTCGAAAACCATAGAAATTTCGGCAGAGTTTCACTATATCACGGAATTACCATTAACTTGCACCCGAAAACACACTTCATCCTATGCCAAAAAAGCCAAACCGTGGGCACCAATCCCATCCGGATTTCTCAAAAACATATCATAATGTAAAGTAATAAACAAAACTGTAACTTTACAGAAATCCGGGAAAAACATATGAAAATATAAACATCAGAGTATTCAGAGCGACCTCTAGTATATACATATATACACAACAGTAGGTCAAACAAGAAACCTACTGAAAAAGGAAGAGTGGCTCGAATACTATGCCTCCAACTGCGACTTGCGACACCAGAATCCGAACTGCAAACTGGGTACAGAAACCGAAAAGCCAAGGGGAAAGGCAAATAAAATCGTAAGAGTGAGTGGACGAAAATAAACATATGTCTTTCACCATTTACATATTCATAAAGATAATGCGAGTTCTTAAAATAAATGGAGGTGTTAGGTGAATCTCTCAAGCCCGACGGTGATAGACTAGGCGAATCTCTCAAGCCTAGTGGGCACATCAAGGGAATCTCTCAACCCTGGAACTGGACTACCAGTGATCAGCCGAGTAGTCAATGCATCGATGCTAAGTAAATGCCATCACCAATAAAACATAAAACAATATCTCCAAAAACAATAAATAATCTCAATACTGTATTGGAAATAAATGCTGAAAGCAAGAACTCGCTACGACAGTGAAAATAAATATCTACTCACAGATAAGCACGACGCAAAACGCGTTAATCCTGTGATCCGGAGGAAAATCCCTCGCTAAACGAACAATCACGATCTCCTGAATAATCATAAATACCACTGTTTAAAATCACAATTCAAAACCCTGAACCACATCTCGAGAACCAACCATTCCCGAAAACATGTAACTCGAATATCGACGAAATCGTCAAAAATCCAATAAACATACTATAAAATCTCGTCACAAATTTCGATGGTCAATTCAAAATATAAACCTCACCACTGCGATCGGTGCGCGATTCCGAGCAAAATGATATAAAACTTGTCGAAAAACACCTCGGCCGGAAAACCGTCGCCGCTGCCACCGCCGCCGAAATATTCCTTCGGCCCAAAAAATTTCAACTTACACATGGATTTGAAGATCTCGACATTTTCAACAACTTTCTAGTTCAAAGTTAAGCCCAATTTTGACCGAAAAAGGTCCAAATCTCACCTTGAAGTCGAAAACCCTCGTCGGAATTCATTAACTTCGATCTCCCTCCTCCGGCCACGGCAAGCTGCAAGACCACTTCTAAAAGTTTCCTCTCCCCAAGGGCTACAAAACCTCTAACAAGTTGACCCCCAACTCGGCCGCCTCCGCTGCCACCATCGTCGTCAAAACTCGCCGGAATACCACTGAAATTCCAGAACTTTGACAAGTCATAACTTCTTCATCCGGCAACCAAATTGAGTGAATGACCTATCAAAAGAAAGAAGAGCTCAAGCCTATCACCTTTCATGAAGACACCATGTCCAAAAGAGGCTGGAATCGAGCTTAACGATGGCGAAGAACCCAGGGCCCGAAACGGGTCAAAACCACCCACAAGTCAACATGGGTCAACAACCAGTTTCCAAAATTAGAAAGTTTCCTAATTCGTCACGTACTCCTTCCATATTTATACCTTACACTTATCGAAACTAAACGGATAAATACGACAAAATCCAACGGCCGAAAATATTCATAACTTATTCCTTGTAACTCGAAATAATCCTCCGGAAATTCCTACAAACTCGAAATTAAATTCCCTACAACTTTTGTGAAGGAACCCAAACCAAATTCTTGTCCAATAATTTAGTTGTGAACAAGCCTGCCATATTAACCAATTACGACAAAATCACGACTATTCGCGAAGCTCGCAAATCAAGCCGATAAATATACTATTTCCAGTTCGGGTTGTCACAAATCTACCCCCCTTACAAAAATTTCAACCTCGAAATTTCTAAGTCTGCCAACTGAAAAGTAGGGATACCGCCTCTGCATACTGTTCAACCTCCCAAGTGACTACTTCAACTGAATGACTCTTCCATCAGACTTTCACAATAGGAAATATATTTATGCTGTAATCTCTGCTCCCTCAAATCCAGAATCTGAACTGGCTCCTCCACAAATGTTAAGTCTTCCAGTATATGGAACTGATAGGGTGCTAAACATGCAATAAATCTAAAATGTAGTACCACCACATGGAATACAGCATACACACTTGCCAACGGTACAAGTAATGCCATACTATACGTCACAACACTAACTTGCCCCATGATCACACACAGACCAATATAACGTGGCAAAGTATACCACAACTCCCAAAAGAAATCACACCTTTCCAAGGAAACCTTAGTCACCAACCTTGACCTCAATGACTTAACATACTCACATCTGCATAACCTCTCTGTCGAACTCAAGCAATTATTAATTTGTCCTTGCTAACCCGAAGGTTAACAGTAGCGCATTCCACTAAATCAGGACCAAAAGCCATCTCATTCCTAACTCACTCCAACACAATAAAGTGCAACATTGTTCCTCGTATACAACTTCATATAATGTTATAACAATACTGGTCTGCAAACTAATACTGCAAGCAATCTCGAACGAATGAAACTGCTGGTCCCAAATCCTTCTGAACTACAATACACAGGACCACAACATGTCCTCCAAAGTCTGAATAGTCCTCACTCTGCACGATAAAGTGCCAACATTCCTCAATTGATACTCTGCTGGAACACCATTCTGAATCTCATTCTTCTTGTCCAACCAGTAGGAATCCGCATCCTCAGCCTCATAGACCTGATCAAGTAACACAGATCGATCCTGGAACTAGCCAACAATGCTCCATCATCTCACTCTAACTTAGCTCCCGTCGCTCGCAACTCAGCTAACAATGAGATTCTTGCAACACGTACATGAAACATAGAAACTCCAAATTTCTGACTAAGTGCATCAGCAACAATGTTGGTCTCCCCTGAATGATATTCAAAGTGCAACCACATTAGCCTTTTCTAGATGAACTCAAATGTGCAGCCATAGTCGTTAATCAACCTCATCCATCTACGCTACCTCATGTTCAAATCTGGCTGAACATGCAAGTAGATAAAACTCAAGTGATCAGTGTACATCCTGCTCTACGCTGCACGCCATACCAGTAGTGTCTCCAACTCTTTAATGCTAACACAAAGACAGCTATTCCCAAATCATACATAGGATATATAACTTCATAAAGCTTCCACTGCCTGGAACCATATACCATCATATTGCCATGCTGTAGCCCAACTCAACCAAAATCTAGTTTCGAAACATCACTATACATAACATACACTTCACCGACATCACATAATGTGAACATTGGCGCAGTAATCAACCTCTCCTCTAACCACCACATGTAACTCTCCTCACAGGTACCTGACCATTTCAAACTCGACCCTCTGATCGAAATTGATGATACTCACATCTGAAATCAATCTCCGAAAACTAAAGCTCCAATAAGCTGATCAAACAAGCCATCAATCCGAAGTGGAGGATACTTGCTCTTCCCTGAAACCTGATTCAGCTTCCGGTAGTCGATCCACAACCCCATCGAACCCTCCTTTATCCCCATAAAAATACTGGAACATCTGAAGGTAAAACACTGAATCAAATGACACCTTCCTCAAATAGTTCCTGAAGTTGAATCTGCAACTCCGTCAACTCTGATAAATTCTCTGGAAAACATCTAGATTCTCACAAATATCCTCAATATCACGAACATCAGGTACAACAACCTCAACATCATCCACATGTACCAGCTACGGCATACATTCTTGCTTCATCATCAGCTCAGCCTCATTGCGAAAACCACACGTAGTAGAAAAGCATTTCTTTCACCTTTAAACAAGATCTTTTGGCACGAATGGACGTCAAAGGACTACAACATTCTTGCGACAAACAACCACTCCGCAGCTAGTCCACAACCTCCTGCAAACCTCATAGTCTCGATACCCCATCTGATACACACAATCTCATCAAATGGATACAGCATTCTCCACAAACCCAGAAGTGAAGATGCAAGCATAATAGCCATGGATGTCAAACAACGGTAACCTCAGGGAAACTCTGCCCTCACACAAGATCGTGACACGAACTCTGGCATGTCCAACTAACCATCCACGTTGATTGTGACTTTGCTGATTGACTTGTCTAAAAGTCTGCATTGGTCAAACTCCAGAAATGGTACCTTGGCCTCCTCCTGAACTCTGAGTTGCAGGACCACGAAAAACAGCTAACTGAGGACATTCCTTCGTAACGTGACCCTCCTGGCCACCACAATAGCAACTGAGAATGCCTCTCTGACAAAAACCATAGTGACGCCTTCTGTAAAAGTTGCACAATGGAAACTCCTGCTGTGTGGAAGGATCACCAACGACCACCCTGACTCATCCACAGGAACTAGTCCACTACTCTGTGATCTCCTTTTCCACCAAACGGATTTTCTGCCTTGTCTAAATGACCCTCAACATAATCGAAAAGGCCACAGCCTGATGAAGATATTGATCCCGAGGTGCCTGAACTTAACCTCATCAAAGTATCTCAACTAAGTTCACCTTCCTCAAACCGACATGTCTGAAACCGCATATCTGACTTTCCTTCTAATGTCCTCGCCTTTGAGTGCAGCGCAAACAAATTCATCACGGTTGTCTTGAGGCACAACAGTCAAAATCCCTTTGATGCTCAGGTTCAAACTCATCTCGAACCTCTTGCATTGCTTCCTCTGAAGCCACATAACACGTGCAAACTGGAACAAACATATGAACAATACATCCCTGCCTCTGGTTGGTAAACACTCCATATTTTCGTTGTTGGGTAGCCTGATTGAACCATTTCCGTATAAACAATACCCTGAATGTAGGTCATGGAGTTTCAACAAGAACTCACACAATACCAACCCACCAAATGCAATGCTCTGACTCAAGCATACCATCAGCTACCACAATCATCAGTTCAAAAGCAACATGTAGGCACCCATACAGGCACAACTGGGCAAACCATGCCACACATATCTCTGAACCCAGACTGCTCATCCAAACCCACAACTCATTTTATCAAGTCGCGCGTCGACTGATCCTCAACATGATCCACAACCTTACTGACACGGAAAACACGTCAAGGAGGCATCTTCATGAATAAAACATTATTCACAACAAACAAGATGTAATCATGGAACTTCAAACATTTTGAAGTATACAACACCTAGAGTATTGATGAGTATCCGCCGGCCGGTCGGGTCATCGCTCCAGACATGCTGTACATTCTCAAATATCCTTAGTAAACTCGACTACAGAAGTCTACAGAACCTAAAACCTAATGCTCTGATACCAAGCTGAAAGGACCCAACCCCGATTTAGTTTCCTAAACCGGAATCAAACCCTTTCTGAAAACACGAACTTTCAAAAACCATAGAAATTTCCGCAGAGTTTCACTATATCGCGGAATTACCATTAACCTGCACCCGAAAACACACTTCATCCTATGCCACAAAATCTAAACCGTGGGCACCAATCCCATTCGGATTTCTCAAAAACATATCATAATGTAAAGTAATAAACAAAACTGTAACTTTACAGAAATCCGGGAAAAACATATGAAAATATAAACATCAGAGTATTCAGAGCGACCTCTAGTATATACATATATACACAACAGTAGGCCAAACAAGAAACCTATTGAAAAAGGAAGAGTGGCTCGAATACTATGCCTCCAACTGCGACGTGCGACACCAAAATCCGGACTGCAAACTGGGCACAGAAACTGAAAAGCCCAGGGGAAAGGCAAATAAAATCGTTAGAGTTAGTGGACGAAAATAAATATATGCCTTTCACCATTTACATAATCATAAAGATAATGCGAGTTCTTAAAATAACTGGAGGTGTCAGGCGAATCTCTCAAGCCCGACGGTGATAGACTAAGCGAATCTCTCAAGCCTAGTGGGCACATCAGGGGAATCTCTGAACCCTGGAACTGGACTACCGGTGATCAACTGAGTAGTCAATGCATCGATGCTAAGTAAATGCCATCACCAACAAGACATAAAACAATACCTCCAAAAACAATAAATAATCTCAATATTGTATTGGAAATAAATGCTGAAACCAAGAACTCGCTACGACAGTGAAAATAAATATCCACTCATAGATAAGCACGTCCTGTGATTTGGTGGAAAATATCTCGCCAAACGAACGATCACGATCTCCTGAATAATCATAAATAACACTGTTCAAAATCAAAATTCAAAACCCTGAACCACATCTCGAGAACCAACCATTCCCGAAAACATGTAACTCGAATATCGACGAAATCGTCAAAAGTCTAATAAACACACTATAAAATCTCGTCACAAATTCAGATGCTCAATTCAAAATATAAACCTCACCACTGCGATCGGTGCGCGATTCCGAGTAAAATGACATAAAACTTGTCGAAAAACACCTCGGCCGGAAAACCGCCGCCGCCGGAAAATTCCTTCGGCCCAGAAAATTTCAACATACATATGGATTTGAAGATCTCGAGATTTCCAACAACTTTCTAGTTCAAAGTTAAGCCCATTTTTGACCGAAAAAGGTCCAAATCTCACTTTGAAGTCGAAAACCCTCATCAAAATTGATTAACTCCGATCTCCCTCCTCCGGCCACGGCAAGGTGCAAGACCACTTCTAAAATTTTCCTCTCCCCAAGGGCTACAAAACCCCTAACAAGTTGACCCCCAACTCGGCCGCCTCCGCCGCCACCATCGTCGCCAAAACTCGCCGAAATACCACCAAAATTCCAGAACTTTGAAAAGCCATAACTTCTTCATCCGGCAACCAAATTGAGTGAATGAACTATCAAAAGAAAGAGGAGCTCAAGCCCAACAACTTTCATGAAGACACCATGGCCAAAAGAGGCAAGCTCAACGACGGCAAAGAACCCACGGCCCGAAACGGGTCAAAACCACCCACTAGTCAACATGGGTCAACACCCAGTTTCCTAAATTAGAAAGTTTCCTAATTCGTCACGTACGCCTTACATATTTATACCGTACACGTATCGAAACGAAACGGATAAATACGACAAAATCCAATGGCCAAAAATATTCATAACTTATTCCTCGTAACTCGAAATAATCCTCTAAAAATTCCTACGAACTCGAAATTAAATTCTCTACAACTTTCATGAAGGAACTCAAATCAAATTCTTGCCCGATAATTTAGTCGTTAACAAGCCCGCCATATTAACCAATTACGACCAAATCACGACTATTCGCAAATCTCGCAAATCAAGCCGATAAATATACCATTTCCGGTTCGGGTTGTCACACATATAGCCAAAAAAAAGCAAGAGATAATCATCTGAGTATCATTGATTAGAGAACCATACATTAAACACATAAAGAAGACCTAATCAATCAAAAAGCAAGAGATAAGCATTTGGGTATCACTTATTAGAGAGCCATACAATAAACACATAAAGAAGACCCAATTGATCCTCTCTCCAAAAAAAATACCCAATCCATTCCTATTAACAATTTCAAGATGATGATATTAATAGTTAGACAAAGTTTAGCATAAATTGAATTAAGCAATCCAGTATGTTTTGGGTTTTAGGGAGGGAGCGTCTAAAATGATTGTTTTGGTTTGGTTTTCTAACAAACTTTTCAGCCAGAAACTCATGTAATCAAAAGCAAAACAACAAAACCCTTCAAATTTAGCCACCCAAACTTTTCACCCATTATATCCAAAGGCAGCAAATCCAGTAATTGAAGATAGCAATAATCGAGCAAATTCAACTCCCCAAGTTAACCACGCATAAATTCAAATTGCAAATTCAAAGATTGTATAGTAAGAGAACATAAGGATCAGTAGCAAATAAAGGCAAATAAGCATCAAAGTAAATATACATTTTTCCTACTTTAGGGTACTTATGAGCAAAGAAATTATTGCAAATGTAAATAAAGGCAAATCAACATCCAATGAACTAAGTTAGATATTCTGGTAAATCAAGTCACAATCTTTATGTGTAGATCAAAATCCCTAAATATCAAAACCAAAACGGAAAAGAACCTATTACTATATATCCATATATAAAAAATTCAATCTAAAGAATAGGATACAAAAAATGTAGAACTCTCTTATATAACCATACAAAAAATTCAGAGTAACAACACTTATCTACCATCTTAAGTTCAATTTGTATATATAATAATCATACATCAACGGGACAACCTCTATTAGCTCTTAATTAAGGGCTCTTTGTTTCTTGGTGCGCCACCTCTTAAAAAACTAATGAAAACCTACTAATCAATTGTTATGATCATTATCATTACCTCTCGTCGGTCATGTAACTTATGGTGGTGCTCATAAAAAATAAATAGAAATCTACTAATCATATATTACTTATTAGATCACTGTTATGATCATTATCCTAACATCAGCATCTCCCAATCCACATATAATTAGCAAACATTATATGACTGAAACCTTAATATTAAGCCATGATAGTCGCATATTTATGCGTTTATTCGGTATTTAAATTGTTCCCTATATTTAGTTTTTTGTTATTCATTGAGTGAATTAATTATGTTTATTTGTTTTTAGGTATTTTGGAGATTAATGAAGAAAAATAGATTAAATAATATATTTTGGGAGTTATTGTGGAAGATGGGGACTTACGAGGTGAAGGAATCCTAATTTGAGAAGAATACTAATTGCCCACGTGACCTTGGCGAGCAGCAGCTTGGCGAGGTACATATATATATAACTGAGGGAATGCTGCTTGGCAGGTCCTTCAGATAGTTCCTTTACGGGGACATGTGGTGGTCCGCCTCCGCACCTCTTCATGCCCGATACGATACCATCCATACCTGCACTCGATGATCGGGGAGTGCCCATGGCATGACAGATTAGTTACACTACCCCGGAAGAGGCATACTTTTATGTGCTGTTTGATACACCTCTGTATAGTGCGAGGGTATCAAATACATCGACGTCCAAATTGGGTAAATATTACCAAACTTAGTATTTAATTTGAAACTAATTAATACATAATGAATATACCGCTTAGGTGGTTATGATGAAATTTTTTTCCCTTCTTAGCCGAGAACGACGCTGGAGGTAATGCAAAAAAGAATATTAGAAGCACGGTCAGCGGCAAGCTACTTGACAAGGCGGTTAAGGACAGTGAGAAAGTGGTCATACAGGCCAATTCGAATGGAGACGTGATAGTAGACAAGAATATGCGGAAGTATGCCAGCACGGTAGTGAGTATAATACGAGACAGAGTGCCGGTTCTATTGGGAGAGTGGTCATCTGTGCCACAATGTATGAACGACTGTGTGAACAATGCGTTGTTAGTAAGTTAATTATATATTCATTATGTATAATTATCCTTTATATATTCATTATGTAGGTCTACCATTTATATATTTATTTATATATACATTGCAGCTGTGGTTTATTGTGCCGGAGAAGTTCAAATACACGTGGGCTGATGAGGTGCAAGGAAGAAGGTGATGAGATGTGAAGTTAAATTTTAGACATTTTGTTGATCATTTATACATCAATTTACTCACCCATACCTCCCATATATATGTATAAGGAGTGGAAGAGTGAGCTCATAAAACACTGGAAGAAGCACGACAACCTCCGTGGGGGTACCCCTATGAAGTTTATGTATAGGGAGTATTAGTGGCAGTGGCTCGTAGTCCACTTAAACACCCCAAAGGTCAAGTTATGCAACAGTACTCCGTTTGTTCTTACTTGTATCGTATTTGGAAAAAATAGTTTCCTAATTAAATTTTTTTTCACATATGTTCATCCAATCAGGCTATTTCTCCAATAAACATGGCGAGCCGGGGAAAAATACGAAGAAGCATCATGGCAGTTCGAGATCCTTTACGGGTTGGATGGAGGAGGCCGCTCAACACCCTGAAGTGCCTCCTTTGGAGTATACATTATAGAAAGCGTATCCTCAGTGCTCCGAAGATATTGTAAGTCATATGCCCTTATAACATAATTAACATAGTTGCTTATATATCTCTAAAAAAATTTACGAATGTTTACTGGTCCAATTTATTTATTTTTCCTTGTCAATTAGGCAAGAGTGCAAAAGGTGACTCCAAAGGTGTTGGCTCAGATCGTGAGAGAGCAATGACTTTAGACCCAAGATGCGGACCTCCCCCAGGCCATCTCTCAGATTGATCAATCTGACCCGCTTGTAGTGGTGAGGTAAATGGGTGAGGTTTTCTCACCATAAGGAAGCAGCTACTGCTGCAGGGGTCTAGGAAAAAAGGGGGACGGGTCTTGAAGAACACTGCCAGATTCTCACGCAGGTCAGTAAGTTTGAAGTTTTCTCATCTATAGGAACATCTCCAGAGGGTGAAGACAGAGCACCAGAGGCATGCGACAGAGCACCAGAGACAGGCAACAGAGCATCAGAGGGTGCTAAAAGGGACTCGAAGGCGGGTGGAGGAGATAGAGCGGGTGATATTAGCTGAGCAGTCTACATGGCTTCATGGTTTTAGGATTGGATTGCACATCTCCAGTCATTTGGATTCCCGGTCCTGGCTCCACCTGCATTCCCATTTCCTGCCATGCGGGCACAGGAGGATCCCGAAGACCCTAATATTAACGTCAATGTTTTCAATAACACCAATTTGGATCATTCATAGTGTAGGTGTGTAATATGTGTGAATTTGTGTTTTTTAATGTGTTTTGCAACTTCGATCAACAATATTATGCAATTGTAAGTTTGGGGATTAGAATTGTACATTTTCGGGTAATTTTTTTTTTGAAATTTTATACTATAGCTAACGACACTGTTCACAGTCATCGGCAATGGTAATACTATAGCGAACGACTCACCTTCTGGTCATCGGCTATAGTTGCCCTCCGGTCAACGGAAGTTGTTGACCGGTCGTCGAGTATAATCCTGACTATACCCAACGACTCACCTTCTGGTCGTCGGCCATAGTTTTGTCGACGGCCTTTTTTTGTCGATCGTGTGGCCGACGGCCGATCGTCGACTATGACTATAGTAGACGACTGGTCTTGCTATAGCCGTCGACTCTAGGTCATCGGCTATTTGTAGTGCATGTTTAATCGGTTTGAAAAGTGCATATGTCATTCAAAATGAGTTCACATGAGAAAAAGAAGGATTGATAAGTTTTCGAAGCTATCCATGCCCATGTGAGATTTTTGTGCCTTATTGTGCATACATAGCTACATTATGCACCTATTCCTTCATGTGTGACATCGATCAATCAGTGTAATCTAGAACTTGCTTTAAACCGTGCAAATCATTTTTCAAATCATAAGTTATTTTCAAAAATGATAGAGGCATTAGGATTACCACCATGGCCAAATTGCTTTTGAACCCTATGATGCATATATCCTTTAGTGAGCTAATGTGAGCCTTATATTATTTAGCTTTTTAATTCTTGAACACCACAAATCCTTACTAAGCCTAAACAATTACTTCTACCCTTAACTAGGAAATCGAACAAGCGGTAATGAAGTCTTATTATGATGTGCTTAGAGTTTGTGTCTATTATGAAGTTTAGCAAAAGCTTAAGTGTGAGGTGGAGGAGGTTGTTGTGAAGCTCATTAGTGTTGTGTTTTGTTCAAAAAGAAAAAGAAAAAGAAAAAGTACCAAAGAAAAGAAAAAAAAAAGAAAATTAGAAAATAGAAAAAAGGGATCCAAAAAGATGGCAGTGTATATAAAGAATAAGTGTTTTGGGGAATGGTTTGTGTGAAAAAAAAAAACCAAGTAGCACCTAGAGTATGTTTGGAACTTTAACATGTGAACTGCTTGCTAGGTTTCTTTATTCTTGAACTCGTATACTCTTCTTTCATTTAAACCTCTTCCTTAAGCCTCATTACAACCCGAATAAAAGTCCTCTTAATTTGAAATAATTGTACTTTTGGATTGTTGGAGCATTTGGTTGAAAATTAAGATTATGGAGAACATGTGATTGATGCAGTTTATGAGTGCAAACACTAACCCTCAAACACTTGTGTGCATTGAGTGATATCTAGTGCGTTTGATGGTTAGGAAACATATTAATTTGAATACATCTCATTGTGATTCATTTGGCATAGCATAATGCATAACCATTTCGGCTTAATACATATGCATTGATTTCATGTTTTAAAAGTGTTACTCAAAAGTAGTTCAATCCATCTAGCCATAGTTCTATGAGGGACATCGATCATTAAGTCAGGACACTTACATACTTATACATGCATTGTTTGTTTTTGTGCTTTTAGTCTAGCTTAGCTTATTTCTTTTCACCTTAGGTTGCTTGAGGACAAGCAAAGATTAAGTATGAGGTAGTAGTTAGGACCATAATGATGTGCCTATTACGCTCCTAACTTTATGCTTATAGCTTGTTTTCTATGAATAAAGCATTGTTCTTATGACGTTTCTTGTTCTTACTTGGAAATGTGGAGTTGGCTCGAAAATTCATTAAATATGAAGAATTAGATACTTATTAGATAAGACGTATACATTTCTGAGGTCATGAGAGAATTTGGAGCAACTTTTAGAAAATGACGAAATAGCTTCACCGAAAGTCGCCGAAATTTGCCACAGCTAGCCGGCCCACCTTGGCCGGCCCAATCACATGGAATCCATCCCAATGGAGGCCCATTCAGCCCATTTATGGTTACCAATCTGATTTGGAGAGAAAGAGAAGAAGTTGGACCACATGATATCACTAATTTGGAGCTTAGCCTTTCATAGCCTAAAATAGTGGATCATGATCTCCCTAATTCAAAGCTAACCCTTAGATCTTTCACCTCCTCTTTTATTATCATCCAAGCGTCAAAATGGAGTCTCCCAACTCAGCCAAATTCTAGCCTCCCTATGACAACCCGAACCAGAATCAGTAGAGTAATCAGCGTAATCCACTAGTTTGTGTGTAATCGCGGTTTATTGTTTATCGTGTGATTTGCCGGTTTAGCTCGCGACTTAATTATCAGCCAAGAATTTGAGTTGAGTCTCTTCTCGAGAGTTGTAGTGCACGTGATTTCGAACTCGCGGGCGGTTCCGGATGATTTTTCCGATAACCGAGGAATATAATATGATTATTTGAAGTTTCGGTTTAACGACGAGTTTATCCGTTCGTATCGTGTTTATCCGAATTGTAATGGTTATCCGTTTTGGACCGTCGATCGTCCCGAGGCGCGAGTATAAATATCGGAAATAGTCGAAAAGTTGTCAAAAATAATGTTTGGGAAGTTTGACCGTCGTTGACCAGAAGTTGACCATTGACTTTCGTTGACCGGAGGAGAGAAAACGGACCGTTTGGCTTCCGTGGCCGGACCGGCTGATTCCGACCATTTCAGGCCACGACCTTTGAAGGTAAAATGTTCTCCTCATGATTCTAAACAGTTTAGAACTTGGAATTTCTTGATTTGGTTGAGATTTGAGGGAGATATTTGGATTTGGAAATTTTGGCCGGAATCGGCCTCGACGGAGGGACGTGCTCCTGTGACTTTCCGGGGTGGATCCTTGGTGGGTTTTGCATGGTGATCATTTCCCCTTTGGTTTGGAGGGACGAGGTGGTGCGACGGCGCTGGAATTGGCTCGAGAAGTTTTCCGGCCGGTTTGAACCACCGTGGATTTCGAGCTGATTTCCGGCCACGGAGGTGGTTGGATGGTGGTGGCCCCTTCATTAAGGTTGCTCGCCTTGTTGACAAGATCATTGTGGCAGCTCGGTCGCCGGGAAAACTCTTTGGTTGATGGCGCGCCACCGCCGGCGGCGGCGGTCATTGACAGAGCTCCGGCGACCCGTTGACTTTTTGGATTTCGATGTTTTTAATGTCGTTTTTCTTGTAATCGCACCCCGATCATCGCCTTGAGGTTTTCGAGTTGATTTGGGTATCGGATTTTCAGTCAAGGGTTTCGTGTGGAGATTTCGGGAATTTCGTCGATTATTTTGTACAGTACTACAAGAAAACAGCACTTAGACCACGGAAACGTAATTGTTCCGTGGTCCAAGTGACAGTTGGACGACGGAAACTTCTCCGTCGTCCAAGTACCACCTGGACGACGGAGAATACCATCTCCGTCGTCCAGGTGACCGCCTGGACCTCGGAGTCTTCTCCGTCGTCCAGGTGATCACCTGGACAACGGACCGACACGACGTGGTCCGAGTAACTTCCACTTAGACGACGTACCGACACCTCCGTCGTCTAAGTGAAGCATTATATAAGCCCGATGCCAAACTCTCTTCATTCCATCCTCTGTCCCGCGGGAAATTTTAAAGATCGAAGAAGAAGGAGAAGGGAGAAGGAGAAGGAGAAGGAGAAGGATCAGGATCAGGATCTCCGCTGACTAGCTAGCGAGCTTAATTAACTGATATAGAGAAGGCCAGCAGGTACGTACGCAGTTAAAATTTGCTTAATATATATTTAGTGAAAATGTACATACATGCGTGGATGTTAGCTATATATACAGATTAAATTACGTACGTAATTGATGGATCGATGTAGATCGAGTACGTATAATTAAGCGTAAATTAATGGACTAATATATATATGTAATAATTAATTAATTAAAATATTTTGTAGCAGTATGGACTAGAGTTGGATGAAGTTGAAGAATAGATGTGATGTCCGGTATATGGATGGAATTAGCGAATTTGTGAATTTTGCGATAGAACATGGTCAGGGAAAGAAGCGTTTCAGGTGTCCGTGCCAAAAATGTCTTAATTGTCAGTATGTGGAGATTAATGTTATGGTGCAACACCTGTACGAAAATTGTATGATGTGGAGTTACACTACATGGAGCGAGCATGGTGAAGCAGTAGAGTTCAGCGCAGTAGACTTCAGCTCAGGGTACAGTTACCATGGTGCCTCATCCAGCGGCAGTGGTGCCGGACCCCCAGCTTGCAACCCAACTGCAGATTTGGTCCATGATGCGTTTCCGGGATGTAGTCATGGGGGACACCAACACCAAGACGGAGGTTACAGTACCACAAATGAGCATGATGACACATTCCCCGCTGCTAGCTTGGCCACTAACACCAGTGAGATGGATAAGTACAACCGGATGCTACTTGAAGCGCAGACCCCGGTGTTCCCTGGATGTCGAGAGAATGTGTTGAAATATGTGATGGAGCAAATGAAGATAAAAGTGAAGCACAAAATGTCAGTGAGTGCTTTTGACGAAATTCAGGAGCAAATATATAAGTTGCTTCCTGATGATCACAATCTTCCTAAATCTCATTATAAGGTTAGAAATATCTTGAGCAGGCTCGGCCTAAAGTACAGGATAATTGACGCGTGTCCGAATGATTGTGTGCTATTTTACAAAGAGTATAAAGATTTGGACTATTGTCCCGTATGTGGCCAGTGCAGATTCCAGGTGAATAGGAAGAGTTCGAAAAAGAGAATTCCTGTGAAAGTTGTTTAGTATTTTCCCTGGATTCCCAAACTGCAGCGCCTGTACATGTCTCTACACACAGCAGAGGCGATGCGATGGTACGTAGAAAAGCGAATAGATGACGATGTCCTGCGACACGCCGCGGATGGGGAGGGTTTCAAACATTTCGACAGAGAATTTGGAGACTTTGCTGCAGAGGTTAGAAATGTTAGACTCGGCCTATCTACAGACGGAATCAATCCTTGGGGAAGTAATAGCTCCGCCGTCAGCACTTGGCCAGTTATTCTGATGCCGTACAACTTGCCTCCGTGGATGTGCATGAACAAGGAATTTAATTTCCTTACTGTACTAATTCCAGGTCCTAAATCTCCAGGGAAGTGCTTAGATGTCTACCTCAGACCTTTGATCGACGAGCTCAAACTGTTGTGGGAAAATGGAGTCCCAACTTATGACAAATTCACTGACACGATGTTCACGATGAGGGCTGCCATAATGTGGACGATCAGCGATTTTCCAGCGTATGGGATGTTGGCAGCCTGCAGGACAAAAGGATATAATGGATGTCCTATATGTTTGGACGACGTGAACTCTTGTTGGCACGCGGGGAAGGTGTGTTACTTGGGTTACCGTATATGGCTTCCTCACGACCACCCATGGCAACAGGATGAAGCTCATTTTGACGGGACGGTAGAGAACAATCCTAAACCTCGTAGTTGGTCAGGCGAAGAGATTTTAGAGAGGTTGAGCTATTTCGACTTTGGTGTGTTGACCAATGACGCGGATGTAAAGAAATGCAATCCAATTCCTCCACATGATCTGAGCTATTGGGATCACAAAAGTATATTCTTTGAACTCCCTTACTGGTCGAAGTTGAAGCTGAGGAACAACTTGGACGCGATGCACATAGAAAGGAATGTGTGCGACAGCGTGGTGGGAACAATTCTTGGTATTAAGTTCAAGACTAAAGATACTCCCAAAGTGCGCAAAGATTTGGAATCAATGAATCAACGTCGTCCCTTGTGGTTGAGGAGGGATAGGCTAGGAGTGTACAACAAGATGCCAGCTGCACCTTACACAGTGAAGCCGACACTTAGACGTTCTGTATTTCACTGGTTTAAGGGCGTTCATTATCCGGCTACGTATGCAGCTACTATAACTGGAGCAGTGGACGAGGTGCAACACAATTTTGTTGGTCTAAAGACACATGACTATCACATTATGCTGCAACGTCTGATTCCAGTGGTAATTCGACCATACTTGCCTCGTGACGTCGTAGAACCAATAGTGGCATTGTGCAGATGGTGGCAGAGGTTATACGCCAGAGAATTAAAGAAGTCAGATGTGGTGGAATTGCAACAACAAATTGTGCACATCATTTGCAAACTAGAGAGGATTTTTCCCCCTGCTTTCTTTGACATCATGATTCACCTAATGATCCACCTGCCCGAGCAGGTGCTCATTTCTGGTCCGGTCCAGTACACTTGGATGTATCCTCAAGAAAGGTACGTATAACTAATTAATTATATAGGTTTTTCGATTCATAATTTGTTCCACTGGAGATTACTAGCTAGCTATATGTACTTATTCTTATTGTACGTTTGATTTTGTAGACAACTTGGACAGTATAAGTCATTCGTCAAAAACAGGTCGGCTACGGATGGCTCCATAGCAGAGACATACCTAATGCATGAGTGTGTTACTTACTGCAACAGGTACCTCAAAGATCCACCACCTCCCACTGCCTCCGATCGCAGTGCCCGCATCAATCTTTCTGTCGTCACCAATGTCGTCCGACTGTTTAGAGGAGTATTAAAGGAATCGTTAACACATGAAGAACTTATTGAGGCACATTGGGTAGTGTTGCGAGACTGTGACGAAGTTGAGCCGTACATGATGTCATACAGGGAGAGGCTTCAGGCGTTAAATCAAAACAAGAGTTCGGCGTGGATTGAGAAAATGGTTAAGAAAAAGTTTCCCGATTATTTCTTCCAATGGGTACGTATGTACGTCTCGGTATTTAATTAGTAATTTATATACATATCGATCATGTTTGTAGAAAGTAAACCCTTATATTAATTTGCCCTTTTTCGCAGATGATTGATCTGCAAAAATCTGAAAACCACGGGGGTGGTGGTCATGGCCAAAGCACTTGCTAGCAGGGAAGCCGATTAAACACTATATTTATCCCGGATGTTTTGTGAACGGTGTAAAGTTCCATTCATTGGCCCGAGATGAAGGAAGAAGAACACAAAACGGTGGGGTAGCGGTTGGGAAAGACAATGATCTATATTACGGGGCTATTGTATATGTGGTTCAGCTATGTTACGGGAATGATGTCAACGTTTTCCTATTCAAGTGCAGATGGTTCAAGCGTACAAAGGAAGACCTGGGACTATTATCAGTCGATACAAACTCTAGCTGGTATGAGGATGAGCCTTTCGCTCTCGCCACCTTAGTTCGGCAGGTGTTCTATCTCGACGATCCGAAAGCCGGTGAAGGGTGGAAAATAGTGAACCATATCTCTCATTGAGGAATATGGAATACAGAGACAATTGAAGGGACACCGGCGACGACTGAAGATGCTGCTGAACCAGAAAGAGACATTCCTGCCTATCAAGAGCCTAATATTTCTGTCATCCGCTCCGATATAATGGACCTGGTTCAAGATAGTGAACGGTTACCCATGCCTGATGGTTGTACAGATCTAACTGAAGATGAGATTATCGATGCCATTAATGAAGAAGATGAAGAAGACGAGCAGGATGAGGACGCGGACGAGGATTCAGGTTATTCGTCGGACGATGTTGAGTATGATGAGGAGGATGAGCAATCGGATACCGGGGACGAGGATGATGAGGATTATGATGATGACTACTTAACTAAGATGAGAAAAATTAATTGGTAATTAATTTATGTAATTATTGTAATATATGATCGATGCATCATCGATCAATAATTAATATAAATATTATAAGGAGGAGAATGTGTATATGTACGTATATCTTCCACTTTTTGTACTTAATTAATTAATTACACGCGTCCATGCTCGATCAGATCCGATCGACCGATGTACGTAAACTAAATTAAATTAATTAATTAATCTGAATCATATATCCTGGACAATGGAGAAATTATTTGCAGACTGTCGCCTTTTGGGTATTTTGGCTGTCTCCCTAAATCCTCGACCCTAAATCTAGAAAATTGGATCGATCGATCATTTTTTTAATTATATTCTTGAATTTGAATAATTGAACGGACACACAAATGACCGGGGACGACCTAAACCCTAAACTCTAAGGCCCTAACCCCTGAATTCAGGGTTTGTACACTTGGACGACGGAGATGGTCATTCTCCGTCGTCCAGGTACTCACTAGGACGACGGAGAAGGAAATTTGCGTCGTCCAAGTGCAAAACCCTAAACCCTAAACCCTAAGGCCCCCTAACCCCTGAATTCAGGGTCTCTGCACCTGGACGACGGAGATGATCTTCTGCGTCGTCCATGTACACACCTGGACGACGGAGAAGCTCATCTCCGTCATCCAGGTGCAGAGACCCTATGCCCTAAACAGTAAGGCTAGTTTGTAGTTCGGATTCTGGTGTCTCACGTCGTGGTTGGAGGCTAGTTGTCCGAGCTACCTGTGTTTTCCAGTAGGTTTCTTGTTTCGCCTACTGTTGTATACTTTGTATATATTTACATTAGATGTCGCTCTGATACATTCTGATACATGTTTTATATGGTCTTTCCCGGATATACTATATATTACAGTATGTTTACTGTTTATTGATATTGTTATGATATTGAGAAATCCGGATGGGATTGGTGCCCACGGTTTGGCTTTTGTGGCATAGGATGAAGTGTTATTTTCCGGGTGCAGGTAATGGAAATTCCGCGTTAGTAGCGTTACTCTGCCGAAATTTTAATGGTTTTTGTTGGTTCACGTTTTCAGAAGGGGTTTGGTTCCGGTTTAGGAAACTAAATCGGGATTGGGTCCATTCAGCTTGGTATCAGAGCATTAGGTTGTCAGATTTTGTAGACTCTTGTAGTTGTGACGCTTAGGGTATTTGAGTTTGTACATCATGACTGGAGTGATGACCCGACTGGCCAGCGGTACTCATCAATACTTCGGGTGTTGTGTGTTCTCAAATATCTGAGGTCTCATGATTACGTTCCTTTTGCTTGTATCTAATGCTTGTCTTGTATTAGTAGGATGCCTCCTCGACGTGGTCCCCGTGTTAATCGGGAAGAGGATCCTGATATGGATCGCCAGACGCACGACTTGCTGATGCGAGTGCTGCGTTTCGAAGAGCGTTTTGACCATGTGGTTGAAGCTCGTACTGCTGGTGCGACTGTCTTTTCGGGTTCAGCTGATCCAAAGATGTGTGAGGCATGGTTGGTTTAAGTTGAACGAGTTTGTGAGCGTCTACGTTTTACCCCTGAGCAGATGACAGTGGTAGCAGTCAGATTACTTGAGTCAGATGCATACTTTTGGTGGGTTAGTACCGACAGAGTTCCAGTTGATACTCCGTGGACTTTGTTCTGAAATTTGTTTATGCGGAGGTACTTCAATCAGGCTACCTAGCAGCGGAAGTATGAGGAGTTCACGAACTTGAGACAGGGCAGTTTGTCTGTGCTTGAGTACCGAGACAGGTTTACCCGCTTATCTCGTTTTGCGCGTGACATGGTGGCTACCGAGGAAGCCAAGTGCCACAGATTTGAGCTGGGTTTGAATTTGAACATCAAGAGGACTCTGACTACGATGCCTCGGAATAACTTTGATGAGTTTGTCAGTGCAGCACTCCGAGGTGAGGGTATCGAGAAGGAGAGGCAGATGAGATACCGGCCTAGACGGTTTGAGGAGGATGGACCGAGTCAGGGGCCTTCAAAGATGCAGAATTCTGATACTTCCGGTTTGGCCTCATCCTTGGGCAGTGGACCTTATAGACCAGCAGCTGGTGCACCGAGACAGAGATCGAGATGGAGGAGAGATCGACCGCAGCGACCGCAGGCTAGTGGGGGTTCCAGCAGTTCTAGCTATCCTCGGCGTACTGGTGGCTCATTTGCTGTACTGAGGGAGTACCCGTTGTGTAGTCTCTACAGCAGACATCATGTTAGTCCATGTCAGCGGGCCCTGTTACTTGTTTTCGCTGTGGCCAGGTGGGTCACTATGCGAGGGAGTGTTTCCAGCTTGATGGTGCTGGTGGATAGGCGGCCCAGAGTTCCGGAGGAGAGCGAGGTGCCACATCGGGGGCACGACCAATACAGTTTACGGGCTAGGGCGGACAGCAGGGACAACCTCAGCGTGGACAACCAGCCAGACAAGCGAGGGTTCATGCCATGACTTTACGAGAGGGCAGAGCTTCACCAGAGGTCGTTATCGGTACGTTGCATATTTTTGGTATTCCAGTACTTACATTGTTAGATCCAGGTGCCACACATTCATTCATGTCGTATAGACTATCATCTTTAGCTACGGTACCTGCGTCTCCACTATTGGGGTTGTGGAGAGCATTGTATCCGTCTGATGAGATTGAGAGTATTGGCTGGGTGTACCGAGACTGTGAGATTTTTATTGGAGGTCATGGGTTAGCCGCAGATTTGTTATTGCTTGATATCGTTGACTTTGATCTGATCTTGGGTATGGACTTCTTGGAGACGCATTGGGAGGTCGCGTTTCGACGACCAGGCTTTTCCGAGATATTGTTTCGCGGCGAGAAGAATACATCCTTGCTATGTTTGATTTCCGCGATGAAGGCAGAATTGTTGATGAAGAAGGGCTGTGTTGCTTACTTAGCTCATGTGGTGGATACTACGGCTGCTGTGCCGGACCTTGGTGGTATTGAAGTTGTTTTTGAGTTTTCGGATGTGTTTCCAGAGGAGTTACCTGCTATACCTCCTGTTCGGGAGATTGATTTCACTATTGAGCTGTTACCGGGTACAGGACCCATTTCTCAGGCACCGTATCGTATGGTGCCAGCGGAGTTGAAAGAGTTATAGGTTCAGCTCCAGGAATTACTGGAAAAGGGTTTCATTCGACCCAGTGTTTCGCCATGGGGTGCCCCGGTTTTGTTTGTACGGAAGAAGGATGGATCCATGCGATTGTGCATCGACTATCGGAAGTTGAATCAGGTTACGGTGAAGAAAAAGTATCCGTTGCCGCGGATTGATGATTTGTTCGATTAGCTGAAGGGAGCTTTAGTCTTTTCGAAGATTGATCTTCGATATGGATATCACCAGTTGAGGATCCGAGAGTCTGATGTGGCCAGGACAGCTTTCAGGTCGCGGTATAGGTATTACGAGTTTTTGGTTATGCCGTTTGGGTTGACCAACGCCCTCGCAGCTTTCATGGACTTGATGAATCGGGTGTACAGACGGTTTCTGGACAAGTTCGTGATCCTGTTCATCGATGATATTTTGATCTATTCCAGGAGTGTGGGCCAGCATAAAAAGCATTTGCGAGCGGTGTTGTAGACTCAATAGACTTGTGGAACTCTAGTCAAGTACACATTAAATCCAAAAGGTTATTGTGGCTAATTGTAGACTCACTTGACTCGCAACCCAATAGGTGCGAGTTGGGGGAATCACATAGACTTTCTATCAGATTCTCTAATAGTTATTCAAGAAAGGGAATCTTCCACATATATCACACGATATGCTTGTTAACTTCACAATGTGACATATGATCGAGATGCAAGCCCAAAATGGCTTGAGTCTTGGTTCTGATTCACGAATTACTTCAATATTGGGCTCAAGTCATCTAGAGTTCAAAATAACCTAAGAACTTGGGTTCAAAACCAAACGTGACCCAAAATGTCACAATTTGGACATTAACTTGTGTGAACAGACTTTAATCCATTACATAAACCGAGATATTGTTTGATGCATCATATAGTTAGTGAAGATATTCCTAGTCGACCATATTTCCTTATATTGAATTCGTGTTATTTTAGCTTTCACATTTTAGTGTAATCAAATCAACCAATCAACTTCGTTAATCACTCATCATAACTTCACCATCCCTCGTAATGCTAAGTCTCTAAAAGACTTAGCGTTGTGAGATTCATTTCCACCTTTTATTTTAATCTTTATGTCAAGTCGTGTCTAGTTAGTCGTAGTCTTTGTGCTAAATATTCTGAGTTAAGGAGTCTAAGTGCTTAATCCTCATGGGTACGACACTCAACTTCCTACATTTATACTAAAACATGACCTCGTATACTTACGAGTGAAGAACTCTTTGTACATATGAGTTAGTCAATAGTTCATAAGTTTAAGGGGTATAAAAATCCTTCAATAATTTACTCACCTCAGCAAAGTTGTATATATAGGAGATGGATGATAATTCAACGAACGTTAGATTAAAGCGTAGCCAACTCTCAACAACCACTACACCTGAAATATAAAACCAAAATAAGTTGACTATCAATTAAAAAACACATACAAATAACTATAGATGATTAATGAAGACTAAGATCATTATGAAATACAACTTTACAAACATCATCTCCTATGTTTCATGAACATGTAGCACTTATTTTACTATTGTATACAGATATATAATGCAATGGTGAATGTCTGAATGGTATGGTGGATAACAATTACATGGTACTAATGAAGGTGAGTTTGTGTACATGTGTGCAATGCTAGGGTTTACGGCTAGAGAAAAAGAAATTAGACAAAGAAAATTGGTTCCACCTTGTATTGATTAACCAAGGTGATTGGGGTGCCTGTATTGAATCATGAATTCCCCCATTTTGTTTGTGTACGTATGTAATTTTCCCAATATCAAAGTGCATTTATATCCTCAACCAAAAAGCATATTTTCATTATCCAAAACTAATCAAATTTGATCATCCTATACCAATCCATAAACATATCAGCTTGTTATCAATTATTTATCTTCTTATGCACACTAACTTTTATGTATCACACAGCCACCTATATCATATGGTAATGACTCCTTTAAACTGATAGCACATCCATCTAAACTATCTTAGAGACATCAGAGACTAATAAAAATATATGCAAAAGAGACACGTCTTTTATGTACAATATAGTCTCTGTAAACAAAATAGAACCTACAACCAAAGTGGGCCATAAAGATTATCAATTTGTCTCCCATAGGAACAGTCACCCATTTAATCAGAAACTTAAAGTTTGACCAGCCAAATGCTATCTAGTTGGGCCAAAGTTCACAACATAAATTTTCTTAAAGGAGAAAATACCACTATCCAGAATCAATTTACTACTATGGGATAACTCAGTTCATCACAAAGCATGATCGAGTTGATTTACTTTCACAGTGGCCCTCTGATATATTTAGCAAATGTTATTCTTTCCATTTCAAGTCCAAAGATAGGTATGAAGAAGTTCAAAGATACAATTTTCATCATACTCTCAGCTAAACATTGGTAAGTACTATTGGTCCTAAATCTTGTTAATAAAATTACTTTCCAGAAGCAGTTATATGATGGGTACGTATTGGGAAAGAGTGACAAAACTAAACTTTAACCTTGATGTTCATGGTGGCAGACAACAACAACTATAAGAAAAATTGTACCTGAAAACAAAACCAAGAACTACACCCAGAGACAATCACAAAAGTTGTACCTGAAACTAAAGATAAGCAAAGATAATAGAAGCAAATCAAACTATAATCAACCAAAAGAATCAAACCCAGAGACAATCAAGCTCCATGGATAATATAATAAAACAAACCTTGATATCTAAGATTCACATAATGATACTATAGTAAGCATAAGAAACATAGCAAGAATGTGGAAAATAAAATCCAGATAGTAAAAGAAAACCTTTTTATTTTTCTTCTCTGTTTTTCCCTTTCTCGTCCCCCCCCACCCCCCCCCCCCCCCTCCCTGCTTTTGTAGAAGACGCCGGTTCTAAAAGAAGAAGAAAAATGAAAGAGGAATTATATACCAAATTAACAACATCAATCCAATCAATTAAACCAACCCCTATGAAATAGAGCCAAACGCGAGTCGTTGAGATCATCGTGACTTCATCTAACAACATAACAATGACCCTAACATTCTTTGTTTTCTATAGCAGTAGATAGTGACGTCAACATCATAGACTGATATTTCCTCAAAAGCCTTTGGCAAATAAATGGATGCAACTGCAAAGTAACAATACTTACATTTGAAGTAGGACACCCGAAAGAGTAAACAAACCTATTTAACATATAGCATATTGAAAGGACCCAACTCCGATTTAGTTTCTTAAACCGGAATCAAACCCTTTCTAAAAACACGAACTTTCGAAAACCATAGAAATTTCGGCAGAGTTTCACTATTTCGGCGAATCTCTCAAGCCTAGTGGGCACATCAGGGGAATCTCTCAACCCTGGAACTGGACTACCAGTGATCAGCCGAGTAGTCAATGCATCGATGCTAAGTAAATGCCATCACCAATAAAACATAAAACAATATCTCCAAAAACAATAAATAATCTCAATACTGTATTGGAAATAAATGCTGAAAGCAAGAACTCGCTACGACAGTGAAAATAAATATCTACTCACAGATAAGCACGATGCAAAACGCGTTAATCCTGTGATCCGGAGGAAAATCCCTCGCTAAACGAACAATCACGATCTCCTGAATAATCATAAATACCACTATTTAAAATCACAATTCAAAACCCTGAACCACATCTCGAGAACCAACCATTCCCGAAAACATGTAACTCGAATATCGACGAAATCGTCAAAAATCCAATAAACATAATATAAAATCTCGTCACAAATTTCGATGGTCAATTCAAAATATAAACCTCACCACTGCGATCGGTGCGCGATTCCGAGCAAAATGATATAAAACTTGTCGAAAAACACCTCGGCCGGAAAACCGCTGCCACCGCCGCCGAAATATTCCTTCGGTCCAAAAAATTTCAACCTACACATGAATTTGAAGATCTCGACATTTTCAACAACTTTCTAGTTCAAAGTTAAGCCCAATTTTGACCGAAAAAGGTCCAAATCTCACCTTGAAGTCGAAAACCCTCGTCGGAATTCATTAACTTCGATCTCCCTCCTCCGGCCACGGCAAGCTGCAAGACCACTTCTAAAAGTTTTCTCTCCCCAAGGGCTACAAAACCTCTAACAAGTTGACCCCCAACTCAGCCGCCTCCGCTGCCACCATCGTCGTCAAAACTCGCCGGAATACCACCGAAATTCCAGAACTTTGAAAAGTCATAACTTCTTCATCTGGCAACCAAATTGAGTGAATGACCTATCAAAAGAAAGAGGAGCTCAAGCCTATCACCTTTCATGAAGACACCATGTCCAAAAGAGGCTGGAATCGAGCTTAACGATGGCGAAGAACCCAGGGCCCGAAACGGGTCAAAACCATCCACAAGTCAACATGGGTCAACAACCAGTTTCCAAAATTAGAAAGTTTCCTAATTCGTCACGTACTCCTTCCGTATTTATACCGTACACTTATCGAAACTAAACGGATAAATACGACAAAATCCAACGGCCGAAAATATTCATAACTTATTCCTTGTAACTCGAAATAATCCTCCGGAAATTCCTACGAACTCGAAATTAAATTCCCTACAACTTTTGTGAAGGAACCCAAACCAAATTCTTGTCCAATAATTTAGTTGTGAACAAGCCTGCCATATTAACCAATTACGACAAAATCACGACTATTCGCGAAGCTCGCAAATCAAGCCGATAAATATACTATTTCCAGTTCGGGTTGTCACAAATCTACCCCCCTTACAAAAATTTCGACCTCGAAATTTCTAAGTCTGCCAACTGAAAAGTAGGGATACCGCCACTGCATACTGTTCAACCTCCCAAGTGACTACTTCAACTGAATGACTCTTCCGTCAGACTTTCACAATAGGAAATATATTTATGCTGTAATCTCTGCTCCCTCAAATCCAGAATCTGAACTGGCTCCTCCACAAATGTCAAGTCTTCCAGTATATGGAACTGATAGGGTGCTAAACATGCAATAAATCTAAAATGTAGTACCACCACATGGAATACAGCATACACACTTGCCAACGATACAAGTAATGACAAACTATACGTCACAACACTAACTCGCCCCATGATCACACACAGACCAATATAACGTGGCAAAGTATACCACAACTCCCAAAAGAAATCACACCTTTCCAAGGAAACCTTAGTCACCAACCTTGAACTCAATGACTTAACATACTCACATCTGCATAACCTCTCTGTCGAACTCAAGCAATTATTAATTTGTCATTGCTAACCCAAAGGTTAACAGTAGCGCATTCCACTAAATCAGGACCAAAAGCCATCTCATTCCTAACTCACACCAACACAATAAAGTGCAACACTGTTCCTCGTATACAACTTCATACAATGTTATAACAATACTGGTTTGCAAACTAATACTGCAAGCAATCTCGAACGAATGAAACTGCTGGTCCCAAATCCTTCTGAACTACAATACACAGGACCACAACATGTCCTCCAAAGTCTGAATAGTCCTCTCAGATTGCCCACCAATCTGAGGATGAAAAACTGCACTAAATTATAATCTGGTCCCCAATGCTCACTGCAATACCTGCCAAAACTCTGTTGTAACTGATTATCTCGATCATAGACCAGGGACACAGGTACACCATGCAAATGGACAACCTCTGCCAAATACCACTCTGTCAGCCTGCCCACTGAAATATTTCCTGGAAGTACAAGGAAAAGAAATGATTTCGTCAAACGGTCCCCAATGACCCAATAACTAGTGTTACCATCCGAAGTACGCGGAAACTGATACACGAAATCCATAGTGATATGCTCCCACTTCTAATCGGGAATCACCAATAGCTAACATCCCAACAAATTTCTGTCTCTCTGCCTTCACCTGCTGAAAAAAAAAATGAGGCATCTACTCACATAAGCTGCTATTTCCCTTCTTCATATTGCGCCACCAGTAGTAAACGCTAAGTATCTGATACATCTTCGTACCACTAATGCATAACATACGTAGAACAATGAGCTTCAATAAGCATCTCCTTCTTCAATTCATCGTCTCTGGGCCCACCTAGCCTCACTCTGCACGATAAAGTGCCAACATTCCTCAATTGATACTCTGCTGGAACACCATTCTGAATCTCATTCTTCTTGTCCAACCAGTAGGAATCCTCATCCTCAGCCTCATAGACCTGATCAAGTAACACAGATCGATCCTGAAACTAGCCAACAATGCTCCATCATCTCACTCTAACTTAGCTCCCGTCGCTCGCAACTCAGCTAACAATGAGATTCTTGCAACACGTACATGAAACATAGAAACTCCAAATTTCTGACTAAGTGCATCAGCAACAACGTTGGTCTCCCCTGAATGATATTCAAAGTGCAACCACATTAGCCTTTTCTAGATGAACTCAAATGTCCAGCCATAGTCGTTAATCAACCTCATCCATCTACGCTACCTCATGTTCAAATCTGGCTGAACATGCAAGTAGATAAAACTCAAGTGATCAGTGTACATCCTGCTCTACGCTGCACGCCATACCAGTAGTGTCTCCAACTCTTTAATGCTAACACAAAGACAGCTATTCCCAAATCATACATAGGATATATAACTTCATAAAGCTTCCACTGCCTGGAACCATATACCATCATATTGCCATGCTGCAGCCCAACTCAACCAAAATCTAGTTTCGAAACATCACTATACATAACATACACTTCACCGACATCACATAATGTGAACATTGGCGCAGTAATCAACCTCTCCTCTAACCACCACATGTAACTCTCCTCACAGGTACCTGACCATTTCAAACTCGACCCTCTGATCGAAATTGATGATACTCACATCTGAAATCAATCTCCGAAAACTAAAGCTCCAATAAGCTGATCAAACAAGCCATCAATCCGAAGTGGAGGATACTTTCTCTTCTCTGAAACCTGATTCAGCTTCCGGTAGTCGATGCACAACCCCATCGAACCCTCCTTTATCCCCATAAAAATACTGGAACATCTCAAGGTAAAACACTGAATCAAATGACACCTTCCTCAAATAGTTCCTGAAGTTGAATCTGCAACTCCCTCAACTCTGATAAATTCTCTGGAAAACATCTAGATTCTCACAAATAACCTCAATATCACGAACATCAGGTACAACAACCTCAACATCATCCACATGTACCAGCTACGGCATACATCCTTGCTTCATCATCAGCTCAGCCTCATTGCGAAAACCACACGTAGTAGAAAAGCATTTCTTTCACCTTTAAACAAGATCTTTTGGCACGAATGGACGTCAAAGGACTACAACATTCTTGCGACGAACAACCACTCCGCAGCTAGTCCACAACCTCCTGCAAACCTCATAGTCTCGATACCCCATCTGATACACACAATCTCATCAAATGGATACAGCATTCTCCACAAACCCAGAAGTGAAGATGCAAGCATAATAGCCATGGATGTCAAACAACGATAACCTCAGGGAAACTCTGCCCTCACACAAGATCGTGACACGAACTCTGGCATGTCCAACTAACCGTCCACGTTGATTGTGACTTTGCTAATTGACTTGTCTAAAAGTCTGCATTGGTCAAACTCCAGAAATGGTACCTTGGCCTCCTCCTGAACTCTGAGTTGCAGGACCACGAAAAGCAGCTAACTGAGGACATTCCTTCGTAACGTGACCCTCCTGGCCACCACAATAGCAACTGAGAATGCCTCTCTGACTGTGACGACCCGGACCAGAATTAGCAGTGGAATCAGCTTGATTGATGAGCTTGCACGTAGTCGCAGAGTTGCGACAGTCGTTTTAATCGCCGAAACTTCTTAACGACTAAATTATTGGCCGAGAATTGGAGCTGGGTCTCTTCTCGAGAGTCGTTCTATATGTGATTACGAGTTCGTGGGCGGTTCCGGATCGTTATTTGGACGACCGAGGAATTAACTATGAATATTTGAAGTTTCGACAGAAACATATTTAAATGGCAGGTTTGTTCGCGACTAAATTACTGGACGAGAATTTGGTTTTGCTTCTTCACGGAAGTTGTTCAGAATTTAATTTCGAGTTCGTAGGAACTTTCGGAGCAAGATTTTGAGTTACGGAGTTTACGTTACGAATTTTGCCGATTGTTGATTGTTTGGTTGATTTAATTGTGTGTTGGTTTGAACAGTTGACTTTTTATCCGATTGGCCGATGTGTTTGACTTCGGGTGATTATTGAAGAGTACGTCGAGACGAGTTTGTGACCACGAGAATTATCGGAATCGGAATCACGACGAGAAAGTTACGCGCGTTTGAAGTTCGTCGAAATGGATAATTATGAAGTTTCCATTTTGGGAAAGTATTTAATGAAGTATAAATATTGGGGTTTCCTTAAGAGGAAAGTCAACTGTGGTCATTAACTCCTTGACCGGTCAACGCGAGCTTGAATGAGGGTGGCGATGGTTCACGGTGGCTCGCCGGCGGTGAAGCCCTTTCGGCCATCTCCGGCCTCGGGGGAGGACCCAAACGACTCGGCCCATTGTCCCGAACTCAATTCCGGCCACCCTCCACGTCGTGGCTCACCGGAGGGGGCAGTTTTTCCGGCTTGAAGTTCATGAAATTTTGAAGAATTCGGGTTTGATTTTTCAGGCCGATTCGAGCTGAATTGTAACGACCCGAACCAGAATCAGAAGTGCGTTTGGCACGATTTTCGAGATTTGAGTTTAGTCGCAGTTTTGCGATATTATGTGGTTTGCCGATTCGATTCGCGACTTTATTTTCGGTCGAGAATTTGAATTGGGTGTCTTCACGGAAACTGTAGAGTACGTGATTTCGAGTTCGTGGGTGGTTCCGGAAGATTTTTCCGATAAACGAGGAATATTTTATGATTATTTGAAGTTTCGGGTTCCGACGAGTTTATCCGATTGTTTCGAGCTTATCCGAATTACATCGTATATTCATTTTGGACCGTTGATCGACCCGAGGGACGAGTATAAATATCGAAAAGTCGAGAAATAGTCGCAAAAACACGGAATTGCTTTGACCAGTCATTGACTTTCCCAAATTGGAAAGTTGACCTGCTGCCCGAAAGGGAAAGTTTCCATTTTCGGCTTCACTTTCCAGCGACCGGATTCCGGCCACCTTGGACTTGGAGGAAGGTACAGTTAGCTTCCCTTGGTGATTTCGAGTACGTTGATGTATGTTGTATTGAGTTTTGATCTTGTTTGGTATGGACCCGAATCGGGTCGAACTCGTCTCCGTCTCCTGAGTCGGTCGGGGTAGTTCCGGTGGGTAATTGAGCTTGGGTTGTTGGGGTTTTCGTTCCCCATTCCTCAAGGATGCTCCTTAGGTTGTTGATTTTGAACGAGGGTGAGTTTGGGATCGAACCCGATTGGGTTTTCCGGTGAGAAAAATTGCTCGGTTTTGCTTGATTTTGGAAGGGTTGCGGTTGGATTGGGCTTGCGTGGTAGAAGGGAGTTTGATTCGCCTTGAGGAGACCTTTGGAACTGGAGTTTTTCGCCGTGAAACTCCACCGTTGACGGCGCCGCCGCCGCCGGCGGCCGTCAACGGCGGTCAACGACGAGAAAAAGTCAACTTTTCAGATTTCGACAATTTTAATGTCGTTTTTCTCGTAATCACACCCTGGTTATCGTACGGGGGTTTTCGGGTTGATTTGGTTAGCTGATTTTCAGTCGAGATTTCGAGTGGGGATTTCAGGATTTCAGTAATTCATTTTGCACTGCATTTCATATTTCCGAAAACGGTTGGTTTCCGTGCATCAGTACAGTGTTGTGGATTACGATATTGATCAGTTGTGTTTTATGAATATATTCAGGGGATCGAGATCGAGATCGGGACCGAGATCGAGCTTCTGACGAGGGATGTTCCGCCGGTCCTCGAGATTAGCGCAAATGCGCATTACGCGAGTCTGTGAGTGGACAATTTCTTTTCACAGAAATCTTGCGAGTCTTTTATATGATTTATGAACTTGAGCATGCAGCATGATTATGGTTTTACGAGCATGAGATTTCATACGAGATTATATTTATTACGAGCATGTGTTATACGATTACACTTATACGAATATACGTATACGAGTATACATATACTTATATGCTGTTTCATGCATTTGCATCGAACTGTTTATGATTTGGTTTACACAGAGTACAGTCTCAGTTACGTTGTTGTATCGATACACCTTGCCTCGTCGGCTGATCCCCGACGGAGGGCCGCCTGGAGGGGCGTTTCCCCAACCAGACCGGTGAGGGGCGTATTCCCCGGAACCGAGGCCATTTCTGGCTTAGAATCACGTGGTAGTCAAGGACTCCGTGGTTCAGACTGTACTAGCACAGTGGAGTCCATGAGTGACCCCGTGGGATTTTACTTGCATGCTCAGTACATTGGAAGAGTATGAGTTTTACCTCGTGTACTTATTATTTTATATTCCTGGACTCGCATATGTATTTTAAACATATATATATTAACTGGGGAAAGATATTTATTTTCGTCCACTCACTCTAACGTGTTTATTGTCTTTCCCCTTGGCTTTTCAGTTTCCGTGCCCAGTTTGCAGTTCAGGTTTGGTGTTTCACGTCGTGGTTTGGAGGCTAGTGATCAGAGTCACCTGTGTTTTCCAGTAGGTTCTTGTTTCGCCTACTGATGTACATATTGTATATGTTTTACTCTAGAGGTCGCTCTGATACATTCTGATACATGTTGTGCGGATTTTCACCGATATACATATATACATAGTACAGTTTATTTACTGTTGTTGATCATATTGATGTTGAGAAATCCGGATGGGAATGGTGCCCACGGTTTGCTTTTTGTGGCATAGGATGAAGTGTTAATTTCCGCGTGCAGGTTATGGTAATTCCACGCTAGTAACGAAACTCTGCCGAAATTTTGAAAATTTTTTGTTGGTTCGTGTTTTCGAAAGGGTTTGATTCCGGTTTAGGTAATTGAATCGGGATTGGGTCCTTTCAGTTTGGTATCAGAGCATTAGGTTGTCAGATTCTGTAGACTCTTGTAGTTGTGACGCTTAGGGTATTTGAGTTGATACAGCATGACTGGAGTGATGACCCGACTGGCCAGCGGTACTCATCAATACTTCGGGTGTTGTGTGTCCTCAAATATCTGCGGTTTCATGATTACGTTCTTTCCGCTTGTACCTAATGCTTGTCTTGTATCAGTAGGATGCCTCCTCGACGTGGTCCCCGTGTTGATCGGGATGATGATCCTGATGAGGATCGCCGAACGCGCGACTTGCTGATGCGAGTGCTGCGTTTGGAATAGCGTTTTGACCCTGTGGTCAAGGCTCGCACTGCGGGTGCTACTGTGTTTTCGGGTTCAGTTGATCCAGAGATATGCGAGGCATGGTTGGTTCAGTTTGAGCGTGTGTGTGAGCGTCTGCAGTTTACACCTGAGCAGATGTCAGTAGCCGCAGTTGGTTTACTTGAGGGTGATGCATACTTTTGGTGGGTCAACACTGACAGAGTTCCTGTGGATACTCCGTGGACATTGTTTCGTGATCTGTTTATGCGGAGGTATTTTAATCAGGCTACCCAGCAGCGCAAGTACGAGGAGTTCACGAACTTGAGGCAGGGCAGTTTGTCTGTACTTGAGTATCGGGATCGGTTTACCCGTTTGTCTCGTTTTGCGCGGGATATGGTGGCTACAGAGGAAGCCAAGTGTCGCAGGTTTGAACTGGGATTGAATCTGAATATCAAGGCGACCTTGACAACGATGCCTCGGAACAACTTTGATGAGTTTGTTAGTGCTGCACTCCGAGGCGAGGATATTGAGCAGGAGAGACAGCAGAGGTACCAGCCGAGGCGATTCGAGGAAGGTGGACCGAGGCAGGGGCCTTCGAAGAGGCAGAGTTCTGATACTTCTGGTTCAGCTTCATCCTCAGGCGGTGGATCTTACCGCCCACCAGTTAGTACATCGAGGCGGAGACCGTTTTGGAGGAGAGATCGACCACAGCGGCCACAGGCTAGTGCGGGTTCCAGCGGTTCTAGTTATCCTCGGCGTACTGGTGGCACATTTGCAGTACCGAGGGAGTTCCCGTTGTGTAGTCTCTGCAGTCGACATCATGTGGGTCCATGTCAGCGAGGTCCTGTCTCTTGTTTCCGCTGTGGCCAGGTGGGCCACTATGCGAAGGAGTGTCCTCCGCTATATGGCGGTGACGGACAGGCTGCTCAGAGTTCCGGAGTTGAGCGAGGTGCCACTTCTAGAGTGCGACCGGCACAGTTTGTAGGCCAGGGCCGACAGCAGGGACAGCCCCAGCGAGGACGACCAGCCGGACAGGCGAGGGTTCATGCTATGACTCTACGTGAGGGCAGAGCATCACCGGAGGTCGTTATCGGTACGTTACATATTTTTGGTATTCCTGTACTTGCATTGTTAGATCCGGGCGCCACACATTCATTCATATCATTTAGACTGTCATCATTGGCTACGGTACCTGCATCTCCACTTCCGGGGTTGTGGAGAGTGTTGTATCCGTCAGGTGAGGTTGTGAGCATCGGTTGGGTTTACCGAGATTGTGAGGTGTTTATTGATGGCCATGGATTAGCCGCTGATCTGTTATTGCTTGATATTGTGGATTTTGATTTGATACTGGGTATGGACTTCCTGGAGTGGCACTGGGCTATGTTTGATTGCCACAGGAAGGAGGTCGCATTTTGACGACCAGGGTTACCTGAGATACTATTTCGTGGCGAGAAGAACACTTCCCTACCGTGTTTGATTTCCGCGATGAGGGCGGATCGATAGATGAAGAAGGGTTGTGTTGCATATTTAGCCCATGTTGTGGACACTACAGCTGCGGTGCCGGACCTTGGTAGTATTGAGGTTGTGTCTGAGTTTTCGGATGTGTTTCCAGCGGAGTTACCTGGTATACCCCCTGTGCGGGAGATTGATTTTACCATTGAGTTATTGCCGGGTACTGGACCGATTTCCCAGACACCGTACCGGATGGCGCCTGCAGAGTTGAGGGAGTTGCAGATTCAGCTTCAGGAGTTGTTAGAGAAGGGATTCATTCGACCGAGTGTTTCTCCGTGGGGTGCTCCAGTGTTGTTTGTGCGGAAGAAGGACGGGTCCATGCATTTGTACATCGACTATCGGAAGCTGAATCAGATTACGGTGAGGAACAAGTATCCGTTGCCACGGATTGACGACTTGTTCGATCAGCTGAAGGGAGCAGCAGTCTTTTCGAAGATTGACCTTCGATCCGGATATCACCAGTTGAGGATCCGGGATTCAGATGTGGCCAGGACAGCATTCAGGACGCGGTATGGACACTATGAGTTTTTGGTTATGCCGTTTGGGTTGACCAACGCCCCCGCAGCTTTCATGGATTTGATGAACCGGGTGTTTCGACGGTTCCTGGACAAGTTCGTGATTGTATTCATTGATGATATTTTGATATATTCGAGGAGTGTGGGCCAGCACAAGAAGCACTTGCGAGCGATGTTGCGGACTTTGCGGGACCATCAGTTGTTCGCGAAGTTTAGCAAGTGTGAGTTCTGGTTGGATAGTGTGAAGTTTCTAGATCATAACGCTTCTTTCTTAGTTAATTCGAGTCTGTGACTTTTGGGTTCTTTGAAAGATAGTCACCGGTGATAAGCGAACCTTCACCGGTGTAATCATAAGGATTAGGTAATAGGTTGTGTTCTAAGCGTAATTAAATCTTTCTGAGAACTTTCATCCATTAGCATAGCATTGTTAGGTTGAGCATATATTATTTAGATGGAGTGACGGTGGCGGAGAACATTCCCCTTAACTCTTTTGTTTATTGATTTTCGTAACTTTTCTAAAGCTAATTTCCTGCATTTATCTGTTTTGTTTATTTTTGTTAGCATAGAAAATCAACTCTGAATATATTGAAATTCTAGGCGGTAGTCCGCCGCTGTGTCTAGTATGTCCAGTATTATTTTCATAATTTTTAGTTGAGTCTAGGTTAGGTAATTAATTAGATTAGTGTCTGTAGGTCGAGTCTATCAAGAAACTGATTTTAGTATTTGTTTGCGTCTAACACTTAGTTTCATCAATCTTTAGCGGGTAATGACCCCTATTTTCCATACTACTACATTGATAAATATTACATAATAATAGGGATATCTTTGAGGGTGTAAAAAGCCGTATCAAATTTTGGCGTCGTGTCGCCGGGGATTGATTAATCCTAAGTGTTAAAAAGTGTCTTTTGTTTTCAGTTTTGTTTTAATTTTCTTTTTCTTTTGTGTCTAATGGTGTCTACCTATATGCAGAAACTCTTGTATGCAGACTTGATGTTTTAAGAGTGCTGATTCTCTTATACCTTTGAACCCTGAAATCGAAAGATCAGCAAGACTAAACAAAAAGCAAAAGAGACAAGCAAGCACTAGTGGTGGTGCAAATTCTGAACCGAAACTTGAACTATACATATTCTTTGATTTATAAGAAGACTTTGAAATACCACTAATGGGAGACCAAAAGATGCTTAATGATGATTTCCTACCTGATACTTCAGAAATCTCTTTAGCTGTTGTATTGCTTGACTGTGGCAATTATTCTGTCCCGCCATCGCTACTAGCAGCTCTTCCTCACTTTAGTGGAACATATTCTGAAGATCCACATCAACATCGTTCTGACATTGAGGAATTATCTAAGACTCAGAATGTGACGACCCAAACCAGAATCAGTAGAGTAAATAGCATAATTCTCGAGTTATCACGTAATCCCGATTTATCGATAATTGTGTGGTTTGCCGGTTTTGTTTACGACTTAATTATCGGCCGAGAATTTGAGTTGAGTCTCTTCTCGAGAGTTGTAGTACACGTGATTTCGAGTTTGTGGGCGGTTCTGGATGATTCTTTTCGATGAGGAATATAATATGATTATTTGAAGTTTCGGAATATCGACGAGTTTATCCATTCGTATCGAGTTTATCCGAATTGTAATGGTTATCCGTTTTGGACCGTCGATTGTCCCGAGGTGTCACGACCCAGAACAGAATCAGTAAGAGGAATTAGCTTAATCTACGAGCTTGCATGTTATCGCAGATTTTCGACAGTTGTTTGGATCGCCGGACTTGATAACGACAAAATCATTGGCCGAGAATTGGAGCTGAGTTTCTTCTCGAGAGTCGTTGTATGCGTGATTTCGAGTTCGTGGGCGGTTCCGAATCGTTATTTGGACGACCGAGAAATAAATTATGAATATTTGAAGTTTTGACGTAATTGAGTTTAAGTGGTGGATTCCTTAGCGACTAAATTACCGGACGCGAATTTGGTTTCGGCTTCTTCACAGAAGTTGTTGAGAATTTAATTTCGAGCTCGTGAGAATTTCCGGATGATTTTTTCCGAGTTGCGAGGATTAAGTTACGAATATTTCCGATTGTTGATTATTTAGTCGAATAAACATGTGTAGGATTGAACAGTTGACTTTTTATCGGTTTGGTCGATGTGTTTGACTTCGGGTGATAATTGAAGAATATGTTGAGTCGAGTTTGTTGCCGTGAGAATGATCAAAATTGGAATTACGACGAGAAAGTTACGGGTATTTAAAGTTTGTCGAAAAACGTATTTTGGAAGTTTCCAAATCAAGAAAGTATTTAATGAGGGGTTTCCTGTTTTGGCAAGTCAAACTTGCATGTGTTCTGTTGACTTGGTCAATGCGAGTTGAGTTGGTGAGCTCGACGGCGGCCACAGCTCGCCGGCGGCGAGGGGCATTCCGGCCACCCCAGGGCTTGGGAATGGTCTCATTCGCTTCGTCTCAGCCTCGTGGTCTTACTTCCAGCCACCATTCACGGCGTGGCTCGCCGGAGAAGAGGAATTTTCCGATCAAAAATAAAGGATTTTGGGGTGAATTCGGGTTGCAAGATTCCGGCCGATTTGAGCTAAACCAAGGACTGGGTTTTGAAGCTCTCCTCTCCATGATTCTACCATGTAAGTTTGGTGATCTAATCTTGCTTGTGCATGGAAAATTTTGGATTTGAAATTTTGGTGACAATTCGGTTTTGCTTGAAATTGACATGGTTAGAGTGAGAATTGGCCTTTGATGCAGTTGTGAAAGTTGCTCAATGGGTGATTTTAAGTGGAATAGGGGTTTCTCCGCCGAGAAATTTCACGGGTCGTGGTGGCGCCGCCGCCGGCGGCGATCAACGACAGTCAAACTTTGACTTTTGGGGTTTTCGACAAGTTGCATGTCATTTCACTCGAAATCGCGCCCCGATCGCAGTGGGGAGGTTCATTTTTCAAATTGAACGTCCGAAATTACAGTGAGGTATTGAGGTGTATATATATCGGATTTCTGACTGTTCGTCGTAATTGAATTACGTGTTTCCGAGAACGGTGGTTTCTTGTGATTTGTTTTGAATTGTCGAGTTATGACTTTGAGATATGAACTTTGTGATTATTCACGGGTTCATGATCGTTAATTGGCGAGAGATTTTCCGCCGGATCACGGGTTAACGCGAACTGCGTTACGCTAGTCTGTGAGTAGACAATTTCTTTTCACGGATTGTTTGCGAGTCTTATTACACGTTTTACAAACTTGAGCATGCATACGTGATTTCGATTTACATGAGCATCTGTTATACGATTATGCCTATACCAGTATATATATTACGTATATACACTTATATGTTGTTTCATGCATTTGCATCGAACTATTTATGATTTGGTTTACACAGAGTACAGACGTTATATATGTTGTATCGATACACCCGCATCCCGGCTGATCCCCGAGGATGTTTACCGGGGGAGGCTGTGACTCCTGACCCGAGGCATTTACCGGGGGGAACCAGACCTCTGACCTGAGGCCCTTTCTCGCTTGAATCACGTGCGGGCTAGGGACCCCGTGGTTCTGACTGTACTAGCACGGATGTGTCCACGAGTGACCCCGTGATATTTTTATGCATGCTCTGTATGCGTGAGGAGTTAGAGTCTCCCTTGTGTACCCGGACGCGTGAGGAGTTAGAGTCTCCCTCGTGTACCATTTGATTTTTATACATTCGACTCGCATATGTTTTTATACCATATATATTATGTGGTGAAAGACATTTATTTTCGTCCACTCACTCTAACGGTTTTCATGTCTTTTCCCTGGGTTTTTCGGTTTCCGTGCCCAGTTTGCAGTTCGGACTCTGGTGTCGCACGTCGTGATCGGAGGCATAGTGCTCGAGCTACCTTGTTTCTTTCAGTAGGTTTATTGTTCTACCTAATGTGGTATACGTATATGATTATACATGAGAGGTCGCTCTGAGTATTCTGTTGTATATATTATACGATTTTACTCCTGATTTCAGTAAAGTACAGATATATTTATAATTTTACATTACTGTTGATATATTGAGAAATCCGGATGGGATTGGTGCCCACGGTTTGATTTTTATGGCATAGGATGAAGTGTATTTTCCGCGTGCAGGTAATGGTAATTCCACGTTAGTAACTAAACTCTGCCAAAATTTTTACGGTTTTTGTTGGTTCGTGTTTTCGAAAGGTTAGATTCCGGTTTAGGCGACTAAATCGGGGTTGGGTCCTTTCAGCTTGGTATCAGAGCATTAGGTTATAGGTTCTGTAGACTTCTGTAGTCGTGTTTACTAAGGATATTTGAGAATGTATAGCATGTCTGGAATGGTGACCCGACCGGCCAGCGGATACTCATCAATATTCCGGGTGTTGTATACTTTCAAATATTTGAATTTCCATGATTACGTTCTACTTATTGTGAACGATGTTTTATTCATTAGGATGCCTCCTTGACGTGCTTTCCGTGTCGTTTCGGTGTTGGATCCTATTGAGGATCAATCGACGCACGATTTTCCAGTGAATTGTGGGTTTGGATGAGTATTCTGAGTTCAGAGATTTGTGTGGCACGGTTTGCCTGGTTGTGTGTGTATGAGCATCTACATGTTGCCTCAGAGCTGAGAATTGTGGTAGTTGATGTTTTGCCACAGTCAGATCATTGTATTTGGTAGGCTGATACTGTGTGAGTTCCTGTTGCGACTCCATGGCCTACATTCAGGGTGTTGTTTTTACGGTAATGGTTTAATCAGGCTACCCAACAGCGATATGAGGAGTGTTTACCCACCTGAGGCAGAGATGTATTGTTCACATGATTGTCCCTATTTGCACGTGTTATGTGGCTTCAGAGGAAGCGGTGCACGAAGTTCGAGATGAGTTTGAACATGAGCATCAGAGGGATCTTGATTGTTATGCCTCGAGATAACCGTGAGGAGCTTAGTGTGCTACACTCAGTGGCGAGGCTGTCGAGAAGGAAAGGTGTACACGGTTTTCCGATGTGTTGGTTTGAGGAAAGTGGACTTAGTCGAGATTTTGATGAGGTTGAGTTCCGACACCTCGGGATCAGTGACTTCATCAGGCTGTGGTCTTTTCATTTTTTTGAGGGTCATCAGATCAAGCAGAGGATCCGTTTGGTGGTGATGGAGATCACAGAGTAGCGGACGTGTTCCTGTGGTATGAGTTTGGGTGATCGTTGGTGATTCTTTCACGTAGCAGGTGTTGCGGTGACTTGTGTTCATGGAACACTCTTAGTTGCTATTGTGGTGGCCAAGAGGGTCACGTTACGAGGGAGCGCCCTCAGCCAACTGTTTTAGCGGTTCGGTAGCACAGAGTTCACGAGGAGGTTATCATGCTATTCCTGGAGTTTGATCAATGTAGCCCTTTTGATGAGTTAATCAGCAATGTCGCAATTGACGTGGGCGGCTAGTTGGGCATGTTGGAGTTCGTGCCATGACCTTGTTTGAGGACAGACTTTTCTCCGAGGTTACTGTTGTTTGATATCCATGGCTATTGTACCTGCATCTCCACTTCCGAGTTTTTGGACAGTGTTGTATCCATCCGGAGGTTGCGAGATCCTTGTTGGAGGTTATGGCTTAGCCACGGATCTGTTATAGCTGGACATCGTTGGTTGTGATGGGATTGTGAGTATGGACTTGCTGACGACGCATTTGGTTGTGTTCGAGTGCCTTGAGAAGGTGGTTTTTTTTCGACGACCAGGTTTCCCCGAGATACTGTTTCGCAGTGATGGTCGAGTGGATGGTGGAGACGAGTTGTGTTGTTTTCTTAGCTCATGTTATGGATACTTCAGTTGCTGTACCCGACATTGGTGACATTGAAGTGGTTCCCGACTTTCCGGGGATGTTTCGGAGGAGTTACCACGTGTTCCTCCAGTTCGGGAGACTGACTACACCATTGAGCTTGTACCGGGCGCTGGACTCATTTTACCGGCATCTTGTCATTCGGAGCCAGCGGAGCTGATGGAACTACAGGTTCAACTCCAGGAGTTGCTGGAGGAAGTTTCAGGAGATTTTGTGCGACCCCGCGTATTTGCGTGGTGTGCTTTTGCATTATGTGTACGGATGATGGATGGTTAGACATGGTGGTACGTTAACTACCGGAAGCCTGATTCGCTTCAGAGGAAAGCAAGTATCCTCCGCTTCGAATTGACAATTGGTTGATCAGCTCGCGAGAGCTTCAGTCTTTTCGAAGATTGATTTTGGGTCCGGATACCATTAGTTGGGGATCGATGAGTTAGTTGTGGCTATGTTAGCTTTCAGATCATGGTGCGGGCATCATGAGTTCTTGGTCATTCCGTTTGGGTTGACCGATACCCCACAGTTCTTACGGACTTGATGGACCATGTGTTCAGACGATTCTGGACGAGTTGCGATCATGTTCGTCGGCAACGTCCTGATGTACTCCAGGAGTGTGGGCGAGTACCTGAAGCAATTGTGAGCGATTTCACGGACTTTGCGAGACGACCAGGTGTTTGTGAAGTTTAGCCAGTGTAAGTTTTGGCCGATTAGCGTGACGATTTTGGACTGTGTGATGTCAGCCGAGGGAGTTGGCGTGGATCCTGACCAGATAGAAGCTGTGTTGATTTGGGGATTGCCCTACCATTATACCAGAGATCAGGGGTCTCTTGGGTTTGGCAGGCTTTTACCGACGGCTTTGTGCAGGATTTTCTCGGATTGCCACTCTACTTTCCGGATTGACGAAGAAGGAGTCAAGTTCGAGTGGTTCGATGCACGCAAGGAGAGTTACTTACTCATGCAGGATGGTTGACCGTTGCTTCGGTTTTGACCTTACCTGATGATCGTGATGAGTTCGTGGGTTATGGCGATGCATCGAGGTATAGATTTGGTTGTATTTTAATGCTGTGTAGTAGAGCGGTGGCTCATGGTTTCAGGCAGTGGAACTTTATGAGGCTACGTATCCTATGTACGATTTGGGTGTAGCTGTCTTTATGTTAGTATCGAAGAGTTCGAGACACTACAGCTATGGCGTGCAGCGCTGTGTAGGACGTACACTGATCACTTGAGTTTCATCCAATTGCATTTTCGGCCAGATTTGGGCTTGAGGCAGTGTCGATGGATAGGGTCGACTAACGACTATGGCTGCACCTTTGAGCTTGTTCGAGAAAGGCTAGAGGTTGTACTTTGACTATCCATTTGGGACGTTGTTGCTGATGCATTCAGTCGAGAGTCAGGAGTTTCAGTGTTTCACGTGTAGGGTGGCTCAAGTTTCCGTGTTAGCCGAGTTGCGAGCTACGGGAGCTGAGTTCGAGTGTGATGATGTTTAAGCTCATTGTTTCGCGCGCATTCGGCGCTAGTGATGCGGAGATGTATCAGATACTCCGAGTTTTCTACTCGTAACGCAACATGAAGAGTAATGTAGCAGCTTGTGTGTGTAGATGCCACATTTGTCAGCAGGCGATGGCTAGGAGGCAGAGACTTGCCGGGAAGCGTCAGCCATTGGAGATTTCCGGTTAGACGTGGAGCTAGTCACTGTGGATCTTGTGTGCCAGTACGCACTTTTGTTTATGATATCAGTTGTCAGGCTATTGTGGACCATTTGACGAACTCAGTACATTTCCTTGTACTTTCGGAGACGATTTCAGTGGCAGATTGGCATAGTTGTGTTTGGCGGAGATTGTCCATTCACGTGGTGCGCCTGTGTTCCAGTTCGTTGATCGAGGTAATCAGCTACAACAGAGTGTTGGCAAGCTTTGCAGCGAGCATTGGAGACCAGATTGCAAGTTAGTACCGGTTCTTATCCTCAGATTGGTGGGCGATCTTTGAGGACTATTCAGACCTTGGAGGGCATATTGTGGACCTCGATATTGCAGTTCCGGAGGACTTGGGACCAGCAGTTTCAGTTGTTTGAGATTACATGCAGTACCAGTTTGTTGACTACTATGATTTTGACGTTGCTTGATGTCGTTTCGCGGAACGATGTTGCACTCCATTGTGCTGGAGCGAGTTTGGTTTGACTTGATGTTTGATCTCGATTTTGTGGAATGTGCTACCATAGACTGTCAGATTAGCGGAAACAGGTTAATAATTGCCCGAGTTCGATGTTTGAGTTATGTTGATGTATGTAGGCTGAGTTATGAATTTGCCACGTTGTTTTGATCCAGATGTGGTCATAGGCAAGTTTGTCTTGTGCCGTATAATTCGGCATCGCCTATAGCGTTGGCTTTTGTGTGTGTTGTGTTCCGTGTGGTGGACCTACATTTATGATTTGTTACGTGTTGGGTATCCTATCAGTTCCTTATGTAGGAACACTTGGCGTTTGCGTGGTGCCAGTTCAGATTCGAGATTTGAGGGTACAGGGATTACAGTACAGAGCTATCTCTTATTGTGGAATCTGTTATCAGAGTTGTTCAGTTGACGTTGTCACTGGAGAGTTGAGCAGTATGCAGAGGCAGTGCTCCTACTTTTAGTCGGCAGACTCAGAAATTTCGAGGTCGAAATTTTTTTAAGGGGGCTGGATTTGTGACAACCCAGAACAGAATCAATAAGAGGAATTAGCTTAATCTACGAGTTTGCATGTTATCGCAGATTTTCGACAGTTGTTTGGATCGCCGGACTTGATAACGACTAAATCATTGGCCGAGAATTGGAGCTGAGTTTCTTCTAGAGAGTCGTTGTATGTGTGATTTCGAGTTCGTGGGCGGTTCCGGATCGTTATTTGGACAACCGAGGAATAAATTATGAATATTTGAAGTTTTGACGTAATTGAGTTTAAGCTGTGGATTCCTTAGCGACTAAATTATTGGACTAGAATTTGGTTTCGGCTTCTTCACGGAAGTTGTTGAGAATTTAATTTCGAGCTCGTGGGAACTTCCGGAGGATTTTTCTGAGTTGCGAGGATTAAGTTACGAATATTTCCGATTGTTGATTATTTAGTCGAATAAACATGTGTTGGATTGAACAGTTGACTTTTTATCGGTTTTGTCGATGTTTTTGACTTTGGGTGATAATTGAAGAATATGTTGAGTCGAGTTTGTTGCCGCGAGAATTATCGAAATTGGAATTACGACGAGAAAGTTACGGGTATTTAAAGTTTGTCGAAAAACGTATTTTGGAAGTTTCCAAATCAGGAAAGTATTTAATGAGGGGTTTCCTGTTTTGGCAAGTCAAACTTGCATGTGTTCTGTTGACTTGGTCAACGCGAGCTGAGTTGGTGAGCTCGACGGCGGCCACGGCTCGCCGCAGGCGAGGGGCATTCCGGCCACCCCAGGGCTTGGGAATGGTCTCATTCGCTTCGTCTCAGCCTCGTGGTCTTACTTCCAGCCACCATTCACGGCGTGGCTCGCCGGAGAAGAGGAATTTTCCGATCAAAAATAAAGGATTTTGGGGTGAATTCGGGTTGCAAGATTCCGGCCGATTTGAGCTAAACCAAGGACTGGGTTTTGAAGCTCTCCTCTCCATGATTCTACCATGTAAGTTTGGTGATCTAATCTTGCTTGTGCATGGAGAATTTTGGATTTGAAATTTTGGTGACAATTCGGTTTTGCTTGAAATTGACATGGTTAGAGTGAGAATTGGCCTTTGATGCAGTTGTGAAAGTTGCTCAATGGGTGATTTTAAGTGGAATAGGGGTTTCTCCGCCGAGAAATTTCACGGGTCGTGGTGGCGCCGCCGCCGGCGGCGATCAACGACAGTCAAACTTTGACTTTTGGGGTTTTCGACAAGTTGCATGTCATTTCACTCGAAATCGCGCCCCGATCGCAGTGAGGAGGTTCATTTTTCAAATTGAACGTCCGAAATTACAGTGAGGTATTGAGGTGTATATATATCGGATTTCTGACTGTTCGTCGTAATTGAATTACGTGTTTCCGAGAACGGTGGTTTCTTGTGATTTGTTTTGAATTGTCGAGTTATGACTTTGAGATATGAACTTTGTGATTATTCACGGGTTCATGATCGTTAATTGGCGAGGGATTTTCCGCCGGATCACAGGTTAACGTGAACTGCGTTACGCTAGTCTGTGAGTAGACAATTTCTTTTCACGGATTGTTTGCGAGTCTTATTACACGTTTTACGAACTTGAGCATGCATACGTGATTTCGATTTACATGAGCATGTGTTATACGATTATGCCTATACCAGTATATATATTACTTATATACACTTATATGTTGTTTCATGCATTTGCATCGAACAGTTTATGATTTGGTTTACACTGAGTACAGTCGTTATATATGTTGTATCAATACACCCGCATCCCGGCTGATCCCCGAGGATGTTTACCGGGGGAGGCTGTGACTCCTGACCCGAGGCCTTTACCGGGGGGAGGCACACCTCTGACCTGAGGCCTTTTCTGGCTAGAATCACGTGCGGGCTAGGGACGCCGTGGTTCTGACTGTACTAGCACGGATGTGTCCACGAGTGACCCCGTGATATTTTTATGCATGCTCTGTATGCGTGAGGAGTTAGAGTCTCCCTCGTGTACCCGGACGCATGAGGAGTTAGAGTCTCCCTCGTGTACCATTTGATTTTTATGCATTCGACTCGCATATGTTTTTATAACATATATATTATGTGGTGAAAGACATTTATTTTCGTCCACTCACTCTAACGGTTTTCATGTCTTTCCCCTGGGCTTTTCGGTTTCCGTGCCCAGTTTGCAGTTCGGACTTTGGTGTCGCACGTCGTGGTGGGAGCATAGTGCTCGAGCTACCTTGTTTCTTCCAGTAGGTTTATTGTTCTACCTACTGTGGTATACGTATATGATTATACATTAGAGGTCGCTCTGAGTATTCTGTTGTATATATTATACGATTTTACTTCGGATTTCAGTAAAGTACAGATATATTTATAATTTTACATTACTGTTGATATATTCAGAAATCCGGATGGGATTGGTGCCCACGGTTTGATTTTTGTGGCATAGGATGAAGTGTATTTTCCGCGTGCAGGTAATGGTAATTCCACGTTAGTAACGAAACTCTGCCAAAATTTTTACGGTTTTTGTTGGTTCGTGTTTTCGAAGGGGTTCGATTCCGGTTTAGGCGACTAAATCAGGGTTGGGTCCTTTCACGAGGCGCGAGTATAAATATCGGAAATAGTCGAAAATTGTCGAAAATGCACTGTTTGGAAGTTTGACCGGCGTTGACCACTATTGGGAGCGTTGACCGAGTTGATCGAGGAGGAGAAACCGACCACCGTTTGACTCATCGGCGACCTTTCGTTTTCGGCCATCTCCTGCTTTGATTTGGGTATGAATCGATTCCTCTCTTCATTTGCAACTGTTTAGAACTTGGAATTGCTTAATTTGGTTTCGATTCCTCTCTTCATTTGCTTAATTTGGAATTGCCACGGCGGTCCTTTTGGGACAAGCCTCGAAGGCTGCCGTGCGCCGTAGGCGGAGGAACGGCGATGGACAGTTTCGCCGGAGGTGGTGGATCACCGTGACTTTCGAGCTGATTTCCGGCCACGGATGTGTTAGATGGTGGTGATGCTTTGAGAAAAGTTGCTTGGCTTGAGGTGGAGAACAGTTTGGTAGCTCGGTCGCCGGGAAAACTCTCCAGTTAACGGCGCGCCGCCGCCGCCGGCGGCGGTCAATGCCGGAGCTCCGGCGACCCGTTGACTTTTTGGAATTCGATGATTTTAATGTCGTTTTTCTCGTATTCGCGCCCCGATCGTCGCCTTGAGGTTTTCGAGTTGATTTGGGTATCGGATTTTCAATCGAGGGTTTTGAGTGGAGATTTCGAGAATTTCGTCGATTATTTTGCACTGTGTTGTATATTTCCGGGAACAGTTGGTTTCCGCGGTGTGGTAAAGTGTTGAGAATTGTGACTTTGATTACATATATTTTGTGATTATTCAGGGGATCAAGATCGTGCTTCGGGCGAGGAATCTTCCGCCGGACCACGTGATTAGCGCGAGTGCACGCTCTGCTCATCTGTGAGTGAACATTTTTATATTTTCACAGTTATTGCGAGTTCATGATTTTCCGTATTTACTTTATACAATGTTGAGTTATTTATTATTTTTGGAGGTATTATTTTATATTTTATGGTGATGGCATTACTGCATCGATGTTTCGGCTACTCGACTGATCACCGGTAGTCCGCCAGAGTTGAGAGATTCCTCTGGACCAGAGTTGAGAGATTCCTCTGGGCAGGGTTGAGAGATTCCCCTGTATGCCGCCGGCGTTGACAAATTCCCCTGCCCTATCACCGTCGGGTTTAAGCGATTCGCCTAACCATCGGGCTTCAGAGATTCGCCTGGCACCTCCATATATACTTTCTGAACTCGCATTGGTTTACATTGATTATGTATATAAACTGGTGAAAGGCATATGTTTATTTTCATCCACTCACTCTAACGTTTTATTTGTCTTTTCCCTGGGCTTTTCGGTTTCCGTGCCCAGTTTGCAGTTCGGATTCTGGTGTCTCACGTCGCGGTCGGACGCTAGTTGTTTCAGCTACCTGTGTTTTCCAGTAGGTTCCTTGTTTCGCCTACTGTTATATATTTTGTATATATATATACACTAGAGGTCGCTCTGATACGTTCTGATACATGTTTGATACAGATTTTCCCGGATTTACTATATATTACAGTTATGTTTCCTTTTTATTACTATTGATATGATATTGAGAAATCCGGATGGGATTGGTGCCCACGGTTTGGCTTTTGTGGCATAGGATGAAGTGTATTTTCCGGGTGCGGGTTAATGGCAATTCCGCGTTAGTAGCGTTACTCTGCCGAAATTTTTATGGTTTTTGTTGGTTCGTGTTTTCAGAAGGGGTTTGATTCCGGTTTAGGAAACTAAATCGGGGTTGGGTCCTTTCACAGAAGTTTCAGGGTGTGACTCAGGGAGTGTTGCTGCTTATTTTGTTTTCGTTTTCATTGAAGGAGGGAGCAAAGACTTGGTATAATTCATTAACTCCTCAATCTATTCGCACATGGACAGAGATGAGTGCGGCATTTATGAAGGGTTTGATTCCGGTTTAGGAAACTAAATCGGGGTTGGGTCCTTTCAGCTTGGTATCAGAGCATTAGGTTGTCATATTCTGTAGACTCTTGTAGTTGTGATCCTTAGGGTATTTGAGTTTGTACAGCATGACTGGAGTGATGACCCGACTAGCCAACGGTACTCATCAATACTTCGGGTGTTGTGTGTTCTCAAATATTTGGGGTCTCATGATTGCGTTCCTTCTGCTTGTACCTAATGCTTGTCTTATATCAGTAGGATGCCTCCTCAACGTGGTCCCCGTGTTGATCAGGAAGAGGATCCTGATATGGATATCCAGACGCATGACTTGCTGATGCGAGTGTTGGGTTTGGAGGAGCGTTTTGACCCTGTGTTCAAAACTCGTACTGCTAGTGCGACTGTCTTTTCGGGTTCAGCTGATCCAGAGATGTGTGAGGCATAGTTGGTTCAGGTTGAACGTGTATGTGAGCGTCTGCGGTTTACCCCTGAGCAGATGACAATGGCAGCAGTCGGATTACTTGAGTCAGATGCATACTTCTGGTGGGTTAGCACCGATAGAGTTCCAGTTAATACTCCGTGGACCTTGTTCCGAGATTTGTTTATGCGGAGGTACTTTAATCAGGCTACCCAGCAGCGGAAGTATTAGGAGTTCACGAACTTGAGGCAGGGCAGTTTGTCTGTGCTTGAGTACCGGGACAGGTTTACCCGCTTATCTCGATTTACGCGTGACATGGTGGCTACTGAGGAAGCCAAGTGCCGCAAATTTGAGCTGGGTTTGAACTTAAACATCAATGAGACTCTGACTATGATGCCTCGGAACAACTTCGATGAGTTTTCAGTGCAGCACTCCGAGGTGAGGATATCGAGAAGGAGAAGCAGATGAGGTACCAGCTTAGACGGTTTGTGGAGGGTGGACCGAGTCAGGGGCCTTCAAAGAGGCAAAGTTCTGATACTTCCAGTTCGGCTTCATCCTCGGGCAGTGGACATATCGACCACCAGTCAGTGCACCGAGACAGAGGCAGAGATGGAGGAGAGATCGACCGCAGCGACCACAGTCTAGTGGGGGTTCTAACGGTTCCAGTTATCCTCTGCGTACCGGTGGCTCATTTGTCGTACAAAGGGAGTGCCCGTTGTGTAGTTTCTGCAGCAGACATCATGTTGGTCCGTGTCAGCGGGGCCCTGTTACTTGTTTTCGTTGTAGCCAGGTGGGTCACTATGCGAGGGAGTGTTTCCAGCTTGATAGTGTTGGTGGACAGGCGGCCCAGAGTTCCGGAGGAGAGCGAGGTGCCACTTCGGGGGCTCGACCAGTACAGTATACGGGCCAGGGCGGACAGCAGGGATAGCCTCAGCGTGGACGACCAGCCAGGCAAGCGAGGGTTCATGCCATGACTTTGCGTGAGGGCAGAGCTTCACCGGAGGTCGTTATCGGTACGTTGCATATCTTTGGTATTCCAGTACTTACATTGTTAGATCCAGGTGCCACACATTCATTCATGTCGTATAGACTATCATCTTTAGCTACGGTACCTGCGTCTCCACTTCCTGGGTTGTGGAAAGTGTTGTATCCGTCCGGTGAGATTGTGAGTATTGGCTGGGTGTACCGGGACTGTGAGATTTTTATTGGAGGCCATGGCTTAGCCGCAGATTTGTTGTTGCTTGATATCGTTGATTTTGATTAGATCTTGGGTATGGACTTCTTGGAGACGCATTGGGCCATGTTTGACTGTCACAAGAAGGAGGTCACGTTTCGACGACCAGGCTTTCCCGAGATATTGTTTCGCGGCGAGAAGAACACTTCACTACCATATTTGATTTCCGCGATGAGGGCGGATCGGTTGATGAAGAAGGGCTGTGTTGCTTACTTAGCTCATGTGGTAGACACTACAGTGGTTGTGCCGAACCTTGGTGGTATTGAGGTTGTTTCTGAGTTTCCGGATGTGTTTCCGGAGGAATTACCGGGTATACCTCCTGTTCGAGAGATCGATTTTCACTATTGAATTGTTACCGGGTACAGGACCCATTTCTCAGGCACCATATCATATGGCGCCAGCGGAGTTGAAAGAGTTACAGGTTCAGCTTCAAGAGTTGCTGGAGAAGGGTTTTATTCGACCTAGTGTTTCGCCATGGGTTGCCCCGGTTTTATTTGTGCGAAAGAAAGATGGATCCATGCGGTTGTGCATCGACTATCGGAAGCTGAATTAGGTTACAGTGAAGAACAAGTATCTGTTGCCGCGGATTGATGATTTGTTCGATCAGCTCAAGGGAGCTTCAGTCTTTTCGAAGATTGATCTTCGATCCGGATATCACCAATTGAGGATCCGAGAGTCTGATGTGGCCAGGACAGCTTTCAGATCGCGGTATGGGCACTACGAGTTTTTGGTTATGCCGTTTGGGTTGAACAACGCCCCCGCAGCTTTTATGGACTTGATGAACCGGGTGTTCAGACGGTTTCTAGACAAGTTCGTGATTGTGTTCATCGATGATATTTTGATCTATTCTTGAAGTGTGGGCCAGCATAAGAAGCATTTGCGAGCGGTGTTGCGGACTTTGCGGGACCATCAGTTGTTTGCGAAGTTCAGCAAGTGCGAGTTTTGGCTGGACAGTGTGAAGTTTCTGGGGCATGTGATATCAGCTGAGGGAGTCAGCGTTGATCCTGACAAGATCGAGGCCGTGCTGAATTGGAGTAGACCTACCACTGTACCGGAGATCCGGAGTTTCTTGGGTTTGGCAGGCTACTACCTGCGATTTGTATAGGATTTTTCTCGGATTACTACCCCACTGATCAGACTGATGAAGAAGGGCGTCAAGTTTGAGTGGTTAGATGCATGTGAGGAGAGTTACTTACTCCTGAAGGAAAAGTTGACTACTGCACCGGTTTTGACATTACCAGACGACAGCGGTGAGTTTCTGGTTTATAGTGACGCGTCGAAGATGGGACTTGGTTGTGTGCTGATGCAGCATGGCAGAGTTATAGCCTATGGTTCCAGGCAACTGAAACCACACGAGGTCAACTATCCGACGCACGATTTGGAGTTAGCCGCCATTGTGCTAACGTTGAAGAGTTGGAGACATTATTTGTATGGAGCCCAGTGTAAGATTTACATCGACCACAAGAGTCTTACTTGCGGACGCAGCCAGACTTGAACATGAGGCAACGCCGATGGATGGAGTTGATCAACGACTACGATTGTACTTTCGAGTACCATCCAGGGAAGGCCAATGTTGTTGCCGATGCACTTAGCCGAAAATCCGGAGCTTCGTTGTTCCATGTGTGTGTGGCTAGAATGTCTATGTTAGCCGAGCTTCGGGCTACGAGTGCCGAGTTCGAGTGGGGTAACGATGGAGCTTTGTTGGCCAGTTTCCAGGTTCGACCAGTGTTGGTTGATCAGGTTCGGGAGGCTCAGGATTCAGATTCCTACCTATTGGGCAAGAAGACCATCATACGGAATAGTGTGCCTACAGAATTCCGATTGAATGACGACAGTACATTGCTGTTCAGAGGCAGGTTGTGCGTACCCCGAGACGAGAGTCTGAAGAAGGAGATTCTGGATGAGGCCCATTGTTCGGCATATGCGATGCATCTCGGAGGTATGAAAATGTTTCGTACACTTCGAGCGTATTACTGGTGGCCCAACATGAAGCGGGAGATTGCTGCATATGTGAGCCAATATTTGATCTGTCAGCAGGTTAAAGCGAAGAGGCAGAAACCTGCAGGGCAGTTACAGCCACTGGAGATTCCGTTTTGGAAGTGGGACACATTACCATGGATTTTGTTTATCAGTTGCCGCGTACTTCGGCTGGCAACACTGGTATTTAGGTTATTGTTGATTGACTAACTAAATCCGCTCATTTTCTCGCACTTCCGGGAAAGATATCGGTGGGCAGATTGGCCAAGGTGTACTTGTCAGAGATTGTTCGTCTGTACGGAGTGCCCGTGTCTATTGTAAGCGACCGAGACAGTCAGTTTACCTCTGAGTTCTGGCATGCATTACAGCGAGCCATGGGCACGAGGTTGCGTTTCAGTACAGCTTTTCACCCTCAGACTGACGGGCAGTCTGAACGAACTATATAGACTCTTGAGGATATGTTGCGGTCATGTGTGTTACAGTTTCGCGGGAACTGGGACCAGCAATTGCATTTGATAGAGTTCGCCTACAACAATAGCTATCAGGCCAGTATCGAGATGGCACCGTACAAGACCCTGTACGGGAGGCAGTGTCGCACTCCGTTGTGTTGGAGTGAGGTAGGCGAGCGATGGCTTATTGGCCCTGATCTGGTGAAGAGCACCATGGAGGACGTCCAGATTATTCGGGATAGATTGAAGATCGCCCAGGATCGTCAGAAGAGTTATGCGGATGTGAGGAGGAACAGTCTTGAGTTTGAGGTAGGCGATTGGGTCTTCCTGAAACTATCTCCGTGGAGGGGTGTTTTGCGTTTCGGGAAGCGTGGCAAGCTTCGACCACGGTACATTGGTCCGTACGAGATCACCGAGAGGGTTGGAGCTGTAGCTTACCAGCTTGAGTTGCCAGCAGAGATGGCTCGTGTTCATGATGTCTTTCACGTTTCGATGTTGCGGAAGTACATCTCAGATCCGTCACATGTGTTAGCGCCACAGCAGCTAACGATCCGTGAAGATTTGACATATGTTAAGGAGCCGGTACAGATTCTCGATCGTCGTGAGCTGGAGTTGAGGCACCGTGTTATACCGCTGGTGAAGGTCTTGTGGCAGAATCACTCAGTTGAGGAGGCCACTTGGGAGACTGAGCAGCGTATGCGGGAGCAGTATCCTCATTTGTTCACTTGACAGGTACGTAAATTTCGAGGTCGAAATTTATTTTAAGGGGGGTGAATTTGTGACGACCCGAACCAGAATCAGTAGAGTAAACAGCGTAATTCTCGAGTTATCACGTAATCGCGATTTATCGATAATTGTCTGGTTTGCCGATTTTTTTTACGACTTAATTATCGACCGAGAGTTTGAGTTGAGTCTCTTCTCGAGAGTTGTAGTACACGTGATTTCGAGTTCGTGGGTGGTTCCGGATGATTTTTTTCGATGACCGAGGAATATAATATGATTATTTGAAGTTTTGCAATATCGACGAGTTTATACGTTTGTATCGAGTTTATCCGAATTGTAATGGTTATCCGTTTTGGACCGTCGATCGTCCCTAGGCGCGAGTATAAATATCGAAAATACTAAAAAATTGTCGAAAATGCACTGTTTGGAAGTTTGACCGGCGTTGACCACTATTGGGAGCGTTTACCGCGTTGACCGAGGAGGAGAAACCGACCACCGTTTGACTCACCGTCGACCTTTCGTTTCCGGCCATCTCCGGCTTCGATTTGGGTATGAATCGATTCCTCTCTTCATTTGCAACTGTTTAGAACTTGGAATTGCTTAATTTGGTTTCGATTTGAGGGAGAAATTACGGTTTGAAGTGGGTGTTTTCCGGCCGATTTTGGGTTTCAGTGACGGAGGTGCTCCGGCCACCACCGTGGCTGGAGAGTTGAGGGATTCTACTCGTGGGGCCATGGCGGTCCTTTTGGGACAAGCCTCAAAGGTTGCTGTGCGCCGTAGGCGGAGGAACGGCGATGGACAGTTTCGCCTGAGGTGGTGGATCACTGTGGCTTTCGAGCTAATTTTCGGCCACGGTGGTGGTTGGATGGTGGTGGTGCTTTGAGGAAAGTTGCTTGGCTTGAGGAGGAGAACAGTTTGGTAGCTCGGTCGCCGGGAAAACTCTCCGGTTGACGGCGCGCCGCCGCCGCTGGCGGCGATCAACGCCGGAGCTCCGACGACCCGTTAACTTTTTGGAATTCGATGATTTTAATGTCGTTTTTCTCGTATTCGCGCCCCGATCGTCGCCTTGAGGTTTTCGAGTTGATTTGGGTATCGGATTTTCAGTCGAGGGTTTTGAGTGGAGATTTCGAGAATTTCGTCGATTATTTTTCACTGTGTTGTATATTTCTGGGAATGGTTGGTTTCCGCGGTGTGGTACATTGTTGAGAATTGTTATTTTGATCAGATATATTTTGTGATTATTCAGGGGATCGAGATCGTGCTTTAGGCGAGGGATCTTCCGCCGGACCACGTGATTAGCGCGAGTGCACGCTCTGCTCATCTGTGAGCGGACATTTTTATATTTTCACAGTTATTGCGAGTTCGTGATTTTCTGTATTTACTTTATACGATGTTGAGTTATTTATTATTTTTGGAGGTATTATTTTATATTTTATGGTGATGGCATTACTGCATCGATGCTTCGGCTACTCGGCTAATCACCGGTAGTCCGCCAGAGTTGAGAGATTCCTCTGGATCAAAGTTGAGAGATTCCTCTGGGCAGGGTTGGGAGATTCCCCTGTATGCCGCCGGGGTTGAGAGATTCCCATGTCCTATCATCGTCGAGCTTGAGCGATTCGCCTCACCGTCGAGCTTGAGTGATTCGCCTGACCGTCGGGCTTGAGAGATTCGCCTGGCACCTCTATATATACTTTCTGAACTCGCATTGTTTTACATTGATTATGTATGTAAACTGGTGAAAGGCATATGTTTATTTTCGTCCACTCATTCTAATGTTTTATTTGCCTTTACCCTGGGCTTTTCGGTTTCAGTGCCCAGTTTGCAGTTCAGATTCTGGTGTCTCACGTCGCGGTCGGAGGCTAGTTGTTCGAGCTACCTGTGTTTTTCAGTAGGTTCCTTGTTTCGCCTACTGTTGTATATTTTGTATATATATACACTAGAGGTCGCTCTGATACGTTCTGATACATGTTTTATACGAATTTTCCCGGGTTTACTATATATTACAGTTATGATTCGTGTTTATTACTATTGATATGATATTGAGAAATCTGGATGGGATTGGTGCCCACGGTTTGGCTTTTATGGCATAGGATGAAATGTATTTTCCTGGTGCAGGTTAATGGCAATTCCGCGTTAGTAGTGTTACTCTGCCGAAATTTTTATAGTTTTTGTTGGTTCGTGTTTTCAGAAGGGGTTTGATTCCGGTTTAGGAAACTAAATCGGGGTTGGGTCCTTTCACAGAAGTTTCAGGGTGTGACTCAGGAAGTGTTGCTGCTTCTTTTGTTTTCGTTTTCATTGAAGGAGGGAGCAAAGACTTGGTATAATTCATTAACTCCTCAATCTATTCGCACATGGACAGAGATGAGTGCGGCATTTAGGAAGGAATACTACTCTGCATAGCGTACCAAACAATTGAAGAAAGAGATTCATAGTTTTGTGCTGAAAGCTGGAGACATGCTTCATGAGGCCTGGACTCAGTTCAAGGAATTATTGAGAAAGTGCCCACACCATGGTTATGATTTGGAGGACAGGATGACATACTTCTATGAAGGGTTGGATCCAACAATTAAATTGAAGGTTGATTCAGCCAGTGGAGGGATGTTCATGTCCCAAACAAGAGAAGAAGCTCGGGTCACCATGGAAAGGTTAGCTGAAAATTCAAAGTAATTTCACACTAGAGACCGCACTTTAGCTAGCCAAAAACAAAGTGTATTTGAGGCATCTGTCGATGAGGGGATTAAGAAAAGAATGAAAGTCATGGAAAAGAAGTTGGAGAAAATAGCTAGTCCCATCAAGAGTTAAACTACACCACCTGCTACTACAGCTCTGGTATGTTCTCTTTGTAAGCTCACTGATCATTCTATGGAAACATGTCCCTTTGCTACAGAAGAAGAACATGTAAATTTCATGCAACAAAGGCAAAGGAATGATCATTTCTCTCAATTATACAATCCGGGATGAAGGAATCACCCTAACTTCAGTTGGGGAGGTAACAACAATGTGCAAAATTTAGCAACTCCTCCAGAATTTCCACCAGCTCCTAGGCCTAGACCTGAGGGCCAACAACAGTAGCAGTCAGTTCAACAACTAGCTCCAGCTGCATCAACAACTGACCCAGTAATTCTAAGTTTGTTGACAAACTTGGCCACCAAACTTGATGGTACTACTAAGTCCATTGAGTTGATAGAGAGACAGATGAGCCAGATGTAAGCACGGATCTCTCAGAGAGCACTTGGAAAGCTTCCAAGCAACACAGTTCAAAATCCAAAAGGTAATCTTGAGGTAAATGTTATATCCTTGAGAAGTGGAAAGACCATTGATGCTGTCCCAAATGCTAAGAAGAGAGCCCAGGAGCGAAGGGAACCAGTTCTAGAGCAAGTCATACCATATGAGCCATTGGAGGAGAAATCTGATTCACAAGAAGCACCTGAAAAGAAAAATTCAGAATCTCAAAAAGCATCTCAGGTATCTTCTAATCTTTCTCCCCCGGTTACTTCACATGTTCATTTTCCTTGCAGGTTACAAAAACAAAAGAAGGACATTGAGGAGCAAGAAATCTTGGACACTTTCCGGAAAGTTAATGTGAACATTCCATTGCTTAAAGCCATCAAGCAAATCCCGAAGTATGCAAAGTTTCTCAAAGAGCTTTGCACATCAAAAAGGAAGTTCACTGGAACTGAAACGGTAGCGGCAAGTGAGAGAGTGTCTGCAATACTTCAGAGGAAGCTACCACCTAAGATGGGTGATCGTGGACGATTTACCGTCTCATGCATGATTGGTAACAATAAATTTACAGGAGCTTTACTTGATTTAGGTGCATCTATTAACTTAATGCCATATTCTGTGTATGTTACTTTGAACATAGGTGCATTGCAGCCCACAGGTGTTACCATTAAATTAGCTGATAGATCTAACTGCTACCCTAGGGGTTTCGTTAAGGATGTTTTAGTGCAGGTTGACACGTTGATCTTTTCGGCTGATTTCTTTGTCTTATAAATGGAGGCAGAGCCTCAACCATCCGAACTACCATTGATTCTTGGTCGTCCATTCATAAGAACCACAAGGACCAAGATTGATTGTTATAGTAGAACTCTTTCAATGAAAGTAGATGGAAAAAAGATTCGCTTCAATATTTTTGAAGTCATGAAGCATCCAGGTGATAATGAAATGTATTCATGTTGTTCAATTGATAGTTTTGATAGTTTTATGGAGGAATACATGAAATTTTCATTGGAGGAAGACCCCTTGAAAAATGTGATAGAGGAATCTGGACAAAAACATGTCCCAGGGGCACTAGACGTAATAGATTCAAAGCTTCGACCGGTCGAGGAAAATTTTCGACCCGTCGAGAATGATTTTATTTTTGAGATTGCTTCGGCAAAGGATCTTGCGATGGAAGAGGAGTATTATGCAATGCAAGAAGCACTTGAATCCTTGCCATATCTTCAAGGTTAGTCTTCTCAAACTCTTCATTTACCTGTTATCACTGACAAGCTTGTTCCCTCTTTAGTACAGGCTCCTGAGCTAGAGCTTAAACCGTTATCCGAGCATTTGAAGTATGCATTCATTAGTGAAAGCAACTGAAAGGACCCAACCCCGATTCAGTTACCTAAACCGGAATCGAACCCCTTCTGAAAATACGAACCAACAAAAACTTTTCAAAATTTCGCAGAGTTTCGTTACTAACGTAGAATTGCATAAACCTGCACCCTGAAAATAACACTTCGTCCTATGCCACAAAAGTCAAACCGTGGGCACCAATCCCATCCGGATTTCTCAACATCATATTATAAACAATAAACAATAAATATACTGTACTATATATAGTATATCCGTGAAAATCCGTATAAACACGTATCAGAGTGTATCAGAGCGACCTCTAGTGTAAATATATACAATATACACATCAGTAGGCGAAACAAGAACCTACTGGAAAACACAGGTAGCTCAAATCACTAGACTCCAAATCGTGACGTGAAACACCAAACCTAAACTGCAAACTGGGCACAGAAACCGAAAAGCCCAGGGGAAAGACATGAAAACTGTTAGAGTGAGTGGACGAAAATAAATGTCTTTCACCACATAATATATATATGTTATAAAAACATATGCGAGTCGAAAGTATAAATAATCAAATGGTACACGAGGGAGACTCTAACTCCTCACGCGTCCGGGTACACGAGGGAGACTCTAACTCCTCACGCATACATACACGAGGGAGACTCCAACTCCTCACGTATACAAATACGAGGGAGACTCTAACTCCTCACGTATAAAAACACGAGGGAGACTCTAACTCCTCACGCGTACAGAGCATGCATAAAAATCTCACGGGGCCACTCGTGGACACATAACAACATATAAGTGTAAGTATACTCGTATACACATATCCGTATATGTATAATCGTAAAACACATGCTCGTAAAACCATAATCAAATTGCATGCTCAAGTTCGTAAATCATATATAAAAGACTCGCAAACATTCCGTGAAAAAAAATGTCCACTCACAGACTCGCGAAACGCGCACCCGCGCTAAACTCGTGGTTCGGCGGTAAATCCCTCACCTGAAGCACGATCACGATCTAGATCTCGATCTCGATCTCCTGAACATTCACAAAACATAACTGATCAAAGTCATAGTCCACAACTCTGTACCGAATCACGGAAACCAACCATTCCCGGAAATATGCAATACAGTACAAATTGAATAACGGAATTCCCGAAATCTCCACTCGAAACCTCGACTGAATATCGGCTACCCAAATCAACCCAAAAACCTCTAGACAATAATCAGGGCGTGATTACGAGAAAAACGACATTAAGAACGTCGAAATCTGAAAAAGTCAACCCTCGCCGGAGCTCCGCCGTTAACCGCCGCCGCCGCCGGCGCACCGTCAACGATGGAATTTCACGGCGAAAATTTCCAGAATTGAAGATCCTTCCAAGGTAAACCATTTCCATAACTACACCAACCTCCAAATCACACCGGAACCCAGCCAAAAACAACCTGAAACAGATCGGAATCCTCCTCCGGCAACCCAGTTCGGGACCTCCCAAAACCTCAATTAAACCTCAATTAAACCACATGGGAAGCTTCACTAGGCCAAGGGGAGGTGAACCCCTAACCTCTCCACCACCGTGGCTCACCAGAGGACCACCCCCCGTCACCGGCGACATCCACGAACTCGGCCTAACTCGAACCCACATAAATCCTTACCAATTTCCATAAATTCAAGCATCATTCAACTCGAAATCGAAAGGAGAAGCTAACCATACCTTCCTCAAGGTCCGAGGTGGCCGGAAAATGGTCGTCGGACGGCAAGCCAAAACGGGAAAGTTTTCCCCTCGGGTCAACGGTCAAACCTGCAGTTTTTGGAAAGTCAACTCTAGTCAACGCTAAACAGTGATTTTCGACGATTTTACGACTATTCCCGATATTTATACTCGCGCTTCGGGTCAATCGACGGTCCGAAATGAATATTCGAAATGATTCGGATAAGCTCGAAGCAATCGGATAAACTCGTCGGAAACCGAAACTTCAAATAATCGTATTATATTCATCGGTTATCGGAAAAATCTTCCGGAACCGCCCACGAGCTCGAAATCACGTACTCTACAACTTCCGTGAAGACACTCAACTCAAATTCTCGGCCAAAAACATAGTCGCGAATAGAGTCGACGAATCACACAAATATCGTAAAGCTGCGACTAAACATAATCTCGTGAATCGTGCCGAATATTCTACTGATTCTGGTTCGGGTCGTCACAGCAACACTTTACCTGTTATTATTTCTTCAAATCTCTCTAAATTTCAAGAGGAGAAGCTACTCACAGTGCTTAGGGAACACAAAAGTGCAATTGGTTAAACCATTGCGGACATCAAGGGAATATGCCCTACGGTATGCACTCATCGAGTACACCTTGAAGAAAGATCCAAGCCTACAAGAGAGGCTCAGCGAAAACTCAACCCACCGATGATGGAAGTGGTTAAGAAGGAGGTTATCAAACTCCTTGATGCAGGTATTATCTATCCTATATCTGATAGTAAATGGGTAAGTCCTATGCAGGTCATTCCCAAGAGATCAGGCATCACAGTAGTTAAGAATGATGAGAATGTGATGGTGCATCAACGAATCCAAACGGGGTGGAGAGTGGGTATCGATTATCGCAAGCTTAATGCTACCACTCGTAAGGACCACTTCCCTCTTCCTTTTATTGACCAGATGTCAGAGCGTCTTGCACGACACCTATATTATTATTTTTTAGATGGTTACTCTGGCTACAACCAGATTGCCATCCATAAAGATGATCAAGAGAAGACGACTTTACATGTCCCTTTGGCACATTCGCATATAGAAGAATCCCATTTGGATCGTGCAATATGCCAGCAACGTTCCAGCGATGCATTATGAACATCTTTTCAGACATGGTGGAGAAAATCATCGAGGTATTCATGGATGACTTTTCTGTTTTTGGTGATTCTTACGACCTATGTCTACTTAATTTGTCTCTTGTTTTAGAACGTTATGCTAAAACTAACCTCTTTCTTAACTGGGAGAAATGTCATTTTATGGTAGAACAAGGGATAGTTTTAGAGCATGTGATATCTACTAGAGGGATAAAAGTAGATAAGGCCAAAGTCGATATTGTGTATACATTGCCACCTCCCACTACTATGAGGGAGGTTCGTTCTTTTCTTGGACATGCAGGTTTTTATCGCAGGTTTATCAAGGATTTTTCCAAGATATCCCGTCCTCTTTGTGCATTGCTCCAGAAAGATGTCAACTTCGACTTTACTAATGAGTGTTTGGAGGCGTTCAACAAACTCAAAGATATATTGACATTAGCACTCATTATTCAAGCGCCGGATTGGGACCATCCACTTGAGTTTATGTGTGATGCCTCGGACTACGCTGTGGGAGTTGTGTTGGGCCAACGTCCAGCGAAGTTGCCTCATGTCATCTACTATGCTTCTCAGACTCTCAACGATGCATAGTTGAATTATTTAACTACCGAAAAGGAGCTTTTGGCTATTGTCTTTTCTTTAGAGAAATTTAGATCTTACTTGCTAGGAACTAAAGTTATAATTTCTCTGACCATGCTGCATTGAGATATCTTATGACTAAGCAGGATGCCAAGCCAAGATTGATTAGGTGGATGCTACTCCTATAGGAGTTTGATGTGGAGATCAAAGATAAGAAGGGGACAGAGAATGTGGTTATTGATCATTTGAGCCGCCTCACCCATACTTCCAATGTAGAGAAGGATCATCTCCCTCTGCGTGACAGCTTTCCTGATGAGCAATTATTGGCGGTGCAAGATGTGGAACCCTGGTTTGCCGATATTGTGAACTACAAAGTGTCTAAACAGGTTCCAAGTGACTACACTAGAGCTCAAAAAGATAAGTTGATGAAAGAGGCCAAGTACTTCGTGTGGGATGATCTATACCTATGGAAACATTGCCCAGATTCCATCATCCACAGGTGTGTGCCTGATACTGAATTCCATTCTATTCTTTCTTTTTGTCACTCACATGTAGTTGGTGGACACTTTGGATGGAAGAAAACAACACTCAAAGTTCTAGAGAATGGGTTTCATTAGCCGAGCATTTTTAAGGATGCTCATGAATTTCACAAGTCGTGCTCGCGATGTCAAATGATGGGTAATTTAGGACCAAGGGATCAAATGTCTCAACGCCCGGTAGTTGTTGTTGAAATCTTCGATATGTAGGGTATTGATTTCATGGGTCATTTCCCTAATTCTAACAAGAATTTATACATTCTCTTGGCTGTGGATTATGTTTCGAAGTGGGTGGAGGCTAAGGCCACCCCGACTAATGATTCTAAGGTTGTTCTTAGTTTTCTTAAAGGACTTTTTGCTAGATTTGGAACACCTAGATGCATCATCAGTGATGGAAGATATCACTTTTGTAACATGACTTTTGATGCCTTGCTCAGAAAGTATAATATGACTCATAAGGTGGCAATGCCTTATCACCCTCAGACGAGCGGGTAGGTGGAGGTTTCAAACAGGGAGATCAAGCAGATTCTTGAGAAGACGGTGGAGCCGATAAGAAAATATTGGAGTGAGCGCTTAGATGAAGTGTTATGAGCCTATCAGACAGCATATAAGACACCAATTAGAATGTCTCCCTTTAGGTTGGTCTATGGAAAAACTTGTCATTTACCGGTAGAACTCGAGCACAAGGCATTTCAACATGAATTTGGATGCCGCGGGTACTCATAGGAAATTACAACTCAATGAATTGGTTGAGATCTATAATGATGCTTATGAGTCTAGCCGGATTTACAAGGAAAAGACCAAAATGTTCCATGATAAGATGATACGAAAGAAGACTTTTGTAATTGGGCAAAAAGTCTTGCTATTCAATTCTCGTCTTCGGTTATTCCCAGGTAAGCTCAAATCTAGATGGATAAGACCCTTTGTTGTGACTAATGTCTTTCCTCATGGTGCAATAGAAGATAAAAGCTTTAAGATGGGGAAAACATTCAAAATGAATGGACACCGACTCAAGCCTTTCTATGAGTCTTTTGTGGAGCATGTCGTCGAGCATGTACCTCTTCGAGATGTGCCTCAAAATGCAGAGTGATACTTGGTACCGTCTGACTGAAGACGTTAAACTTAGCGCTACTTAGGAGGTAACCCATGTTGATGGAGAAGCTTGGCGACCAGATTTGATTTCTTATCCCTTCTCCTTTGCTTTATTTTTCTCCATGTTTTAGTATGTTTTGTGATATGATATGTGATTTTGCTTAATACTTGCTTGATGTATTGTATGCTTTAGTTCTGTTTTACATTGAGGTCAATGCAAATTTCAAGTATGGGGTGGGGTTTATATCATATCTTTAGCGTCTATGTATAAATTTTTTATTTTTCGGTACTGTGCAGTATGCTGTTTTCTGTAATTTATTTGACATAGCTAGAGGTCTCGTAAATTTTTTAAATTTTGAAAGAATGTTTGTTTATATGTGTAGTTTATGTTCATAAAATTTCAACTCATTCTAATCTGTGATTAATTCTGTATAAATCTGGCGAGTGGGCTGAGTCTGGCGAGCCTGAGGGAGTCTTTTTCGACGACTAGTTCGTCGTGGAAGGGTTTCCTCGCCAAAGTTTGGTATTTTTAAGTTTTTCTTTGTTTTTCTTGTGTGTTTTAGTTTCTTATTTGAAAAACTAAATACAAAAGTAAAAAGTGTCAAGAAAAATACAAAAGCAGTCTCTTGTTTTGAGTCTTAGAGTGCCCTTAACTAGTCCATAATGTGATTATATCTTCCGATAATTGTGACCAAAAGATGAGCATATTATTTGAGTTTCTTTGGTTAATATTGATATATGGTATATGTGAAAATGTGTAGTGGATGTAGAAACGAGTTAACATAGTACAGATTTTTTTTTGGCATGCTTAGACTTTGTTGAGATTCATTTAACCTGTGAGTGATTGAGCCTATATGTTAATACACATTGTTTCTTTGTTGAGTGTCAATTGCTTGTCACAGATTAAGTTAATGGACTCTAGAGTTTACTAGAACTTGCTATTGTACTTTTCAAAGCTTATTGTCAATACATGTTTTGATTGAGGAAGTGATAAAGGTATTTAGGGGACACCACCATTGCCATATAAGCATGTGTCCCTAATTCTGTGTACACAAGATGTGCACCCCTTAGTTAACCACTTTGAGCCTACATGTTTAAACTTTATGTCATCACCCGCATAATCTTTACCCTAAACCTTAGAATAATTATTTCTTTACCCTTGTTCTAGGACTCAGTAGAGCTATACATGAGACAGTTGTGTGAAGACGGCAACAATGTTGAAAGGTGATGCTAAGAAATAAGTGTGGGGTATCAAGCTAGTGTTTAAAAAAAATAGAAAAAAAAACAGAAAGAAAAAGAAAACTTGTGATGTCTAGCTTGATACCCAAGTTGACTGTTGATGAAAAGAATGATGTGAAAGCCCAACAAGATGAAATTCGGCCACAATAGTAAAAAAGTTCATGGTTGTAAAGTTTGAAGAATCTTATTTGGTGCTCTACTAGGTTCTAGAATCATATTTGAATTCGATACCCATATCTTCTTTAACCTATGAGCCAAGCCTTATTACAACCCATGAAAGTCATTTTTGATCCTCAAGATGGCAGCATTTGATTTGTGAAAATTAGTCACGAGAGTAAGCATATGGTTCGGTCCATTTGGCAAGTAATTGAGTTGAGTGAATACCTTGGACATACTTTGAGAGAAACACTTTGGAGAGCATATCTGTGAGGTTGAATCTTGACTTGTTTATGCATGTTGCAGCTTTACATTCACCATGATTATCTCTTCATCCTACATATTACATGTGTATCATGCCTTGAAATTAACTTTCGAAACTCTATGGAATATAAATTTGGAATCGAACTTATCTTGGTGTTATAATTGTGGAAGATTGCTGAGACAATTCGTTAAGAGTATTAGAGTCATGAGTTAGAGTTATGTTGAGTCTTTTTAGAGTCTTAGTTTAGTGTATTACTCGAGGACTAGCAATGTCTAACTCTGGGATATTTTGATAGTTGCATATTAATGAGTCTATTCGGTATTTAATTTGTTCCCTATATTTAGTTTTTTGTTATTAATTGAGTGAATTAATTATGTTTATCTGTTTTTAGCTATTTTGGAGATTAATGAAGAAAAGGAGATCAGATAATATATTTTGGGAGTTATTGTGGAAGAGAATGACTTACAAGGTGAAGGAATCCTAATTTGAGAAGAATACTAATTGCCCACGTGACCTTGGCGAGCAATAGCTTAGCAAGGTACATATATATATAACTGAGGGAATGCTGCTTGGCGAGGAGATGTTGTCCTTGGCGAGCAAATACAAAGAAGCTAGCTGCAGATGTGGGCTTGGATTTTGTTTAATTAGTCTGACACCTGATGCGTGATTTGTGTTAGCTAGGTTTACTGTCCTAGCTACATATATATATAGCTATTAATAGCTAGATGGGGGCTGACTTTTGGGGGGCTGGAACTTTGGTGATTAAGGGAAAGGGAATAAAGAAGAGGATGAACAGAAGAAACAAAAAGAAGAAAAGAAAGAAGTTATCATGCATGAGAACTAATTCGATCTTCACATCGCTAAGAGTTCATTCTTCTCCATCATTTAATTTATCTCTTATGGATTCTTTGATATTTTTATCTAAGACTATGAGTAGCTAAATACTTTGTTAAGGGGCTGTTTTGAAACCCTGTACATGAAGTTTAGAAAATATATACACTTTGACCTTATTTTGTTATGTTCTTGGATGAGGTTTCTTTGTTAATTTTATATTGATGATTTCTATCTTGTGTGCTTTGAGTGCACCCTTAGTATGCATGTTTAGGGATCTAAATCTATGGGAATTTGATGCTTGTTGATTGTATTTGATCTTCCTCAATTTCTCTTGAGTAGAAACTAAGCTTTTCGGTTATAAGAAAACCCTAAGTCTAACAAGGCACGCCCTTAGTGTACTTGTGATGCTTTGTATATTCTCACACCTTTTCTAGATCATAATGCTTCTCTCTTAGTAAATTCGAGTCCCTGACTTTTGGGTTCTTTAAGAGATAGTCACCGGTGATAAGCAAACCTTCACCGGTGTAATCATAAGGATTAGGTAATAAGTTGTGTTCTAAACGTAATTGAATCTTCCTGAGAACCTTCATCCATTGGCATAGAATTGTTAGGTTGAGCATATATTATTTAGATGGAGTGACGGTGGTGGAGAACATTCCCCTTAACTCTTTTGTTTATTGATTTTCATAACTTTTCCAAACCTGATTTCCTACATTTATTTTTTTTGTTTATTTTTGTTAGCATAGCAAATCAACTCCGAATCTATTAAAATTCTAGGTGTTAGTCCGCTACTGTGTCTAGTATGTCCAGTATTATTCTTGTATTTTTTAGTTGAGTTTAGGTTAGGTAATTAATTAGGTTAGTGTTTGTAGGTCGAGTCTATTAGGGAATTGATATTAGTGTTTGTTTGCGTCTAACACTTAGTTTCATCAATTTTCAGTGGATAATGACCCCTATTTTCCATACTACTACATTGATAAATATTACATAATAATAGGGATATCAATCTTCAGCCGTATCAAGCCACGACCTAAAACCTAAAAACTATTACCTAGATTAAAACTACAGAAAAAGCTTAACAATTTACCACCGGAGAAAAGTTCAGGCGGTTTCCAAACCAAAAAAATCATGAAATGAGTGATGTTAACTATAGCCCAATGAAATTATACTAAAATAAGATCTTACCTAGAAAAGAAGCAGTTGAAATCGCAGACGATTTTAGCGCACAGATATGTTTTCGGCAAAATCAAAAACCAATTTTAAATCAATAATAGCAAACACAAAATCTACTAAACCCAGTGTATTTTGTAGGCTTGGGTATTCTTACCCAACAGAAAAGCAGTTGAAATCGCAGATGGTCTAGCGCAGAGAGGGTGAGCTCTAGAGTTGGGAGGCGAGGGTCAATGAAGCTGATCTGAGAAGAGGCGAGAATGAGAGCAATATCGCAACAGATAGGTGATGAGAGTTTTTGTAGGGGGGACGAAGAGAAGTAATAAAGTTATCGCAAACCAATTGACAAAAAATCCATGAAAACTGATCAAAGTAAAGCCAAGCTAGGCGCCGTCAGGGTTGAGGCGGCAATGATCCACCACAATTTAATTACAAACACAAAATGACAATATATGACTTTCATACCTCTGGAGTCGGAGATTCAATACCCATAGAGAAGATGAAACGAAAGGCGATTGAACAGCAAAACGGTTCGGCGTCGATGATACGGTGATTGACAGTGCAAGTGGTTAGAAATAAAAACGGCGGATGATCGGGGGCGGTAGTATATGAGGGAGAAAGACTGTGAATCGCAAGCTTGAGAGAAGTTTGAGAGAGAGCAATCAACAAAAGCTGATCTAAAATCTGATCCAAAACAGTACGGTAATAAGTGGGTTTCTTCCATCGATTTTGTTCCACTTTTTTAAGCGAAGAGACAAAAATTATAAAAGTGCCACTCCTTAGGAGCAGTAGGCTCCCGTTTGGTATACAGTAAATGTGTTGGTTCCTTGTGGCTATGGGTGTAGCTGAGCCGGCAACGTTGCTCACATCAGGGTTATGGTAACTCTGGTATGTACTAGTCAGGACTTGGAACTAATCTGTGGAACATGGTGAGGGTTTTTTTTGCTTAATCTCATTGGGGTATACTTCAAAGCCAATGTAAACTAGTGTCAAGGTGCACTCCGCTACAGTACCACTGCCCCCTGATCACTAATGTGAGTTGTCCTAGCATTACATGACCCTCCTACTACTCGCGAATCTGTTATGCTCTATACTCTATAACCACCACCGGAGCAGATTACTTCAATCGCGCATGTTGAAGGTAGTTTTTTTCGATTTGAAGTGTAGTTGTAAGTTTGTAACAGGTGTCTGTATAACAATCTGTATAAAACGTACGAATACAGCAATCGAAATAATGCCACCAGCTGATGAGGTAATCAGTATTCACCCAATATTTGGATACGTAGTGACAGGATCTACATGAAACAATCAATGATTTCAATTAGAGGACAATATGGAATGACATGACGTCCAGTACATAACTCTAGTCGCGAGAAGTTTCCAACTTTTTCTGGAGATATCTCAGTATTTGTAGTATAGAAGTTGTTGGCTTATCCCCAGATTTAACACACAGCTTCGCTACTGCTAGGAGACTCTTAAGCTCCTTCGAATCATAACTATTACCTAGGTCAGGATCTATCATATTGTTGATCGAATTGCAGAAGCGAGACTCTCGGATCCATTGAACTAGGTCAGCACCCCCATTTTCGGATGATTGACCAGTGATGAGCTCCAGTATCAGCACTCCTAGCTGAAACATAATGTTACCACATACCTGACCCATGCAATCTGCAAGACTTGACTTTAGAGGATGAATTCTAACACAAGAAAATTTGAGTACATCATTTAGTTGATACAAACGTTTAAGTTATTATTAGTATCGTTGAAAATATTATTATTCTTAAAATTAATTTTATTAAAACTAATAAGAATAATTTCATCATATACACTGGGGGGACATGAGGTGTATGTTTGAATAGGTGTTTGTAAAGGTGCAGTAGAGAATACCAACCGTTTGGGCATGAGGTATGAGGCACAGTAACATAACTTTCACCAGAACTCTGAAGACCGATGTCTGAAAGCTGTGATCATGAGAAAGATAGTTCTCAAATTAGTTCAAGGCAAGTCGACCAGTATCTTGATCATTTGGAAACTATAATAGGCAGTTAGGGAGTTAGGGAGAGCGGAAAAGCTAACTACCTTGGCATTGAAGTTTTCGTCTAGCATGATGTTACTTGAGCTAATGGAGACATGAAACATTGGCGGTTCATTGAAAATAAGCAAATATTCCTGCATTAAAAGTTTAGTGCACTGTAAGCTAAATTGCTATGTTTAATGAGCATAAGAGACTTTTGGTATGTAGACATAATAAAAGCACAAGAAAGATAACTCGAAAAATTGCAACACTATAGCCAATTTAGAGAGATAGGAATACAGTTACAAACTTGCAACTTGCTAATCAGATGAGACATACATTTTTTCTTTTTTCTTTCTCTGTCGGAGAGAGCTATATATATACAGTATATATATCATAGATACAGGTGCGTGTATATATATATATATGTAAAATTTTAATGGAATACGACTCACTTTAAAGATGAGCTGGTGGTGAAATGGTATATCGTATGTAGAAATACATTCATCTGATATAGAAGATGATGTAAAGTGTATAAGATGTGTATAATAATATTACGTAGAATTTCTGAGTTCTGATCACACATTAAGATGTGTAACTTTGATTTGATCACATACCAATGCTGCCACCACACCAACTGCTATTTGTAATCTTGTCCTCCAATTCAAGGGAGTCCTAAGGGGATCTGGCACCCAAAAAGAGCATCAATTTTTGAGTTAGCACCGGTATACATACATTAGTTTTACTGAGTCTAGACTGTTACCATTAAGATGTTCCTTCAAGTTTCCTCTTTCTATGCTGTCAAACACTAGCAACCTGCAAAACAAAGTACGCGAGTCAGACTAGTTTATTACATACACTATTGACAGAACTTATCAGAAGCACAGACATTCATGTGGAACACCAAATGTTTAAAGTTCAAGACAAGGAAAATAAACCATGAGCATAGCCATCACAAGCAAGATTTATAAGTAGCTCCTTTGCAATATAAGAGTTCCAATAAAAAGATTTCAAGCCCATTATTATGTTCATTAAACACTAAAACAGCTGCAAAGCATATAACACATGAAAAATGTTCCTCTCTTTCTCTGTCACCCCCTCTCTCATGCTATTTTCTCTGTACGTTTCGACCATTCAGGAGCCAGAACCAGCAAGCACTGCACATATACCAGTCACTGATTCTAGCTAATGAGGCTAGCAGTATTAGTAATGTTACTGAGTCCAATGCAGGACCCATGACAATGTTAATTATGTACTATAGTGAGTGGAAATGCTCTGCTTCTCATTTGAAGTATTAGCTTAAACGTTGACATCATGGAAAATGTCTATAGGAACACACATTGTGACTAAGAGCAATGAGGCAACAAACCGTTTACTTCCGATAGAGTATCCGCGAAGAGCAAGAAGGTGTCGATGATGCAAACGCCCCAAGAGTTGCACTTCCCTGTAGAAGACATGTTCAGCTTGACTGTCATTTCTAATTTCCTTCACCAAAGCAAGCTCGCCGTCTCGAAACCTGGCCTTGTACACAATTACGTGAGAGTTTGTATACACAACACTCTGAAAACCATCCGTAGCTCTCTTTATATCCTTGTATGGAAAACGCTTCATAAATATCATTGGACCTGAAAACAAACAAACAACATACTAAATCTCACATTCTAATTATCATACACAATTCAAGCTTCAATTATAAACAATCACACACAATTGAAGACATAGAAGAGTAAAACAGAGGAAATGGGAGTCCACATTGTTGAGAAGAAGTGAGGAGAAATTAAGGGGTGTACCGGGACGAGATCTGCAGAGCCAGGCGAGGAGACGAGATCGAAATTTTGGGGTAGAGAGATCCATGTGGATTGATTGCGTGATCCAAGAGCAAGAGAGTGAAATTCCATGGCCCCCTTGTTTGCTTTTATTTAATATTTATACCAAGGAAGGGAAGAGAGTGTGATCATGAATGGGTAAGACAGCGAGCTGGCCGGCGACCGTATTATTACTGACACTGTATCTCTGTATTGGTGACTGGCGTACAGTATTACTACTACAGTACTATTACTGCGCTCTTTTTGGTCAACTTGGACAGACCCAGTATAATATATGGTTGACTTGCCGTTTTGTTCTTTTTTTGGTATCCTTTGTCCCTTTTTGTTTGTCGAGAAAATTGTTAAAATGAACACGTAAGTATAATATGATATATATCTATTTAAATAATTTTTGTCCCTCAATATTACATTTTGATTTCACTTTAAGATCCTTGCGACCTTGCCTCCCTTCATCTCAGTTCTTCCTCCAAGTCCGCATTCTCTTCTTTGATAGTGACAGCGGCACTGTCACTAATATGGGCGTCCTAATAAGTCATTTGGGTGTCGAAAGTAATTTAAAAAATAAATAAAACAAAAAAATATAATAAAACATGTAAATATCCTTCAAAACGTAACTAAATGTACCTTTCTTTACATCTATTTTGGAAGCAATGACCAAAGTGAATTTAAAAGGTAATATTGAGTGACAAAGTGATATATGTCATAGTTCAGTAACCTAAATGTATAACGTGTAATATTTGTGTGAAATTTTTTTTAGCTAGAAATATGTTTACCGTGAACTAAAACATATTTTAAGATGCATCCAAAGCTATTAAATGGTTTTGTGTTCTAGATGATAAATTTGTGGGCAGTTCACATTAAAAAAAATTAATATTAACCCCTCCGTACTTGTATTTAGAAAATAATTGGTATCGTACTTTTATTCAGGATTTTTTTTGTAAATACTGTTTTGATTTTTTTTCTTTCTTTTCTTATAAAATACTCGAGGGATATCATGACAAGTTTGTTAACCAAATTAAAAGGTAGAGTATACAAAATCATGCTCATGAGATCTCGACAATATTAAGATCATGGTAAGACCTAAATGCTAATATAGCCTACCCGAACGAGTAGGCAAAACCAAACCAAAAGTGAAGTCTAACACATTATTCATTTTAAATGACATAAATTAAATAGAGTGAGGACCAATTCAATCTATGCAGTTGCCTCTAGCCCAACCTCATCCATGGTGACACGATCTCATGGCCAACCACCACCTATCTTTGCAGACCGAGGATCTCAATCCAAACTGAAAGGGAAAGCAGCTGGACATAGGCGACATGTCGCAAAGGGACGAGTGTAAGGCCGTAGATAGAGCGCCCAAACGTGTATCTATGTGTAGATAGCAAAATAACTCGAATTTGTAGGTATCCACCTAAATACGATCGGGTAGGGTGTAACCTAGAATTTTAGAAATATTAGAAGGTGTTATTAGATTACGATAATGATTTGGTTGTTTTTTGCTTATATTTTTGTACTATATACGTATAGTTTTATGTTTTTATTTTACGATGATTTAGTGTATAAGGTTGTTATATATATATATATCAGTTTTCATCAAGTACAAAGTTTCGTATGGAAAAGTTGGTGTGAAGTTGTATTTTACACAAAATCGATAATGTAATTCGATCATTGAAGTCAATCATCTTTTAGAAACCTATGCAAGGATCGGGCATGCAAAATTTCAGACCAATCGAAAATCGTTTAGCCATTTGATCACCACATTCAAGTTTTGAACTAAATCGGACAATCTGTGTACATTGTTAAATAATGTCACGATCAAATGGTTAAAACATCTCCGATTGGGCTAAAATTTTGCATTCCCGATCCTTGCATGGGTATCTAATAGATTATTGACTTCAATGATCGAATTACGTTATCGATTTTGTGTAAAATGCAACTTCACAACGAAGTTTCAATGAGAAGTTTCACACTTGATGAAAACTATATATATATATATATATATATATTTCATGTTTACTTTGAGTAGTATATATGTTTACATGGGGTGTGCGTTGATTTTACTTTGAGATATACATATTAATTACTTATATGTATATGTAGAATTAAGTGTAGAAGCCCACGTCCTTTTGTGTTAGCCCAAGTTAATTAACTAGAGGTCATATGCCACTGTAAGTCCATCTCTAAATTTTGAGAAGAAATGAGCCATGGGAGTCGTGGGATTGAGCTAGACAACATCCGTCTTTTGGGAAGAACAAGAAATCAGAAAAGCAAGAACCCAAGAAAGCTTATCCACCTTTACTCGAATTATTGTACCTTCTTCTTATCATTTTGTCCTCCTATATTCGTTTCTTACTCAGTAAGCAAGAAGACATCACAATCCTTTAAGTACCAACTTACCCAAGTTGGAGGTGTCGACTTCAGAATTAATCTGGTTATTCGCCTAAGCTACGAAATTGGGGAAGAACACTGGGATATGGAAGGTGACAGTCTATTTTAAAACGTGTAAGCTTTCTCTACTTTTTGAAATCGATTTTTTTCCTCCATCTCTATTATATTGAATCCTTATGGGCTCAGCAAACATGCTGATTTGATCCTCTCCTTTTACATAAATCTAGTTTACTTCGAGTTTTCATAAGATATGAACATTCATGGTAATTTAACTAGTTCACCGGCCATCCATCTCTCTATAAATAAGAACTTCTTACTCTCGATTTTGGGAGAGTAACGAACATAGACACACAGAGAGAGAGAGAGAGAGAGAGAGAGAGAGAGAGAGAGAGAGAGGGAATGGATTAAGGAAGAATGTCTACGTACCGGATTAGCTTAATTTGGAAGGTTATGGCTCTGTAGTTTTGGTATGTTTCAATCTCATTACCTATTTACTATGCAAGGTTGTCTGGATATGAGGTTTAAATGATTTAGAATAGGAGTTGCAACATAGAAATAATTAGGATGATAAGAATCTTGATTGTTAAGGAATTGGGTGCCCTTAGCAATTGTTATCACTACCAGAAAAAAATATTTTAGCTGACGAAAGTAAGCAAAATAGGCTGACGACTTTTTTTCCGTCAGTTATACTATACTTTAGCCAACGACAACTTTGCGTCGTCGGCTAAAGTTTTTACTCATCGACTAAACTATTTTAGCCGATGGGAAAAAAATGTCGTCTGCTTTAGTCAAAAAAAATCATCGGCTAAAGTCAAAAATTTGTCTTTAGCCGACAAAAATAAGTCTTTTACCCGACAAAATAATAATATCATCAGCTAAAGTTCTTTAAATTTATAGATCTGGGCAGAAACTCATTCATTCAAAAAAATGGTAAAGAAAAATAAAAATCGCTTTCAAATCGTTGGGTATTGTCAGAAGCTGTCCAAAATGAATTCGTGAAGCTATATCAAATCCTGCTATATATATAGATACGTATATATATGTGTTATATATATATTAATTGTTGATTTGAGTTGATTTCGATGAAAATATATATAAATATAATTATATGTTAATTGTTGATATTATGCATATATATAGTATGTGTTAATTTGTAATTAAGTAGCAGAAGAATTAATGTAATTTGTAGTTTAAAGATATATATAAATATAATAATGAATTTTTAATTAGTGCATGTATATATATACATATATTTTCAAGATGGACAAGAGTTTGATTTGGCTTTCAAAATGGGATCGAAGATATGCCATTGGAATGTGGAGTTTTGTGGAATATGTGAAGGCTAATGTTAATGGGAATACAATTCATTATTGCCCGTGTACGAAATATTAGTGTCGCAGTGATTTGTATCGTTTTACCATTGATATAGTATGGGAGCACCGGAAGAATAACGGGTTTTAGGATAAGTACACATTTTGAATTTATCAAGGTGAAACATCATCAACGGGTCAGCATGATCATGGGCAATTTTCTAAGAGGGCTGATACATCCAATGATCCAACAACGAGGTTGATCAACCATTTATTTTCTTATGAGAGCGGTGTATTTGCTCCAGTATAAGATATCCATGCCGTCGTTGAGGGCTTCCCTGCTATTGAGCCAGTCCAGCAATTCCCTAGAGTTGTCAACACTACTGGTATTGAAAAGTACAACGAGTTGATTGCCTTCCAACATATATACCATGTTGTACAACGGGTGTAATAAGACTGTTCTTAAAAGTGTCATGGAGTAATGAAGGTCAAAGTGGAGAACAAATTAAGTGTCAAGGCTGTTGATGATTATCTGAAGTTGACTGCTTCGATGCCCCCCCCCCCCCCAATCGCCTTCCTACCACTCATCATAAGGTCTGACATATCCTATCTTGGCCTTATCTACATCAAAATTCATGCATGTAGATATCCTTGCGTTCTCTTCTGGGGTAAAGTGAAAGGACCCAACCCCGATTTAGTTTCCTAAACCGGCATCAAACCCCTTCTGAAAACACGAACTTGCAAAAACCATAAAAATTTCAACAGAGTTTCGCTATAACGTGGAATTGCCATTAACCTGCACCTGAAAACACACTTCACCTATGCCACAAAAGGCAAATCGTGGGCACCAATCCCAACCGGATTTCTCAATATCATAACAATAATGTAAAGTAAAAAGTAAAACTGTACTTGTGACGACCCGGACCAGAATCAGCAGTATGATCAGCTTGATTGATGAGTTACTGCATAGTCGCAGTTTGTCGGCAGTTATTTGAATCGCCAGGCTCGTTAACGACTTAATTATTGGCCAAGAATTGGAGCTGGGTCTCTTCTCGAGAGTCGTAGTACATGTGATTTTGAGTTCGTGGGCGGTTCCAGATCGTTATTTGGACGACTGAGGAATTAATTATGAATATTTGAAGTTCAGATTTAAATGGTGGTGTTGTTAACGACTAAATTACCGGTCGAGAATTTGGTTTCGGCTTCTTCGCGGAAGTTGTTTAGAATTTAATTTCGAGTTTGTGAGAACTTCCAGAGCATGATTTTGAGCTACGAAGAATTAGTTGCGAATATTTCCGTTTGTTGCTTGTTTAGTCGATTAAATATGTGTTTGATTGAATGGTTGACTTTTTATCCGATTGGCTGATGTGTTTGACTTCAGGTGATATTGGAAGAATATGTCGAGACGAGTTTGTGGCCGCGAGAATTATCGGAATCGGAATTACGACGGGTAAGTTACGGATATTCGAAGATTGCCGAAAAGTGATTGTTGGAGGTTTCATGTTTGTTGGCAATATCCTGATGTATTCCAGGAGTGTGGGCCAGTACTTGAAGCAATTGCAAGCAGTTTTGCGGACTTCGCGAGACGAGTAGCTGTTTGTGAAGTTTAGCTAGTGTGAGAGTTGGCTGATTTGCATGAAGATTTTGGGTTGTGTGATGTTATCTGAGGGAGTTGGCGTGGATCCTGACCAGTTAGAAGCCGTGTTGATTTGGAGTTTGCCCTACTACTGTGCCAGAGATCGGGGGTCTCTTGGGTTTTGGCAGGCTATTACCGACGACTTGTGCAGAATTTTCCCGGATTGCCACTCTACTTTCCAGATTGATGAAGAAGGCGTCAAGTTCGAGTGGTTCGATGCACGCGAGGAGAGTTACTTACTCCTGCAAGGTGGTTGACCGTTGCTTCGGTTTTGACCCTACCTGATGACTGCGATGAGTTCGTGGGTTATGGCGTTGCATCGAGATTTGGTTTTTGGTTTTGTTTTAATGATGTGCAGCAGAGCGGTGGCTCTTTGTTCCAGGCAGTGGAAACCTTATGTGGCTACGTATCCTATATGTGGTTTAGGTGTAGCCGTCCTTATGTTAGCATTGAGGAGTTCGAGATACTACTGCTATGGCATGCAGCGCAGTGTAGGACGTACACTGATCTCTTGGGTTTCATCCACTTGCATATTCGGCCAGATTCGGGCTTGAAGCAGTGTCGATGGATGGAGTCGACTAACGACTATGGCTGCACCTTTGAGCTTGTTCGGGAAAGGCTAGAGGTTATACTTTGACCATCCGTTTGGGATGATGTTGTTGTTGGTGCATTCAGTCGAGAGTTAGGCGTTTCAGTATTGCATGTGTGTATGTGTGGCTCGAGTCTCCGTGTTAGCCGAGTGTGGGCTACGAGAGCTGAGTTCGAGTATGATGGTGTTGAGGCTCGTGATTTTGCTCGCGTTTGGCGCTAGTGATGCGGAGATGTATCAAATACTTCGAGTTTACTACTCGTAGCGCAACATGGAAGAGAAATGTAGCAGCTTGTGTGTACAGATGCTACTTTTGTCGACTGGCGATGGCTAGGAGGCAGAGACTTGCCGAGATGTATCAGCCATTTGAGATTTCCGGTTAGACGTGGCGATTGTTGCTGTGTTTGTGTGTTGGCAGGTTGGCATAGCTGTGTTTGATGGAGGTTGTCCATCTACGTGGTGTACCTGTGTCCCAGTTCGCCGATCGAGGTAATCAGCTACGACTGTGTGTGGGCAAGCTTTGCAGCAAGCATTGGAGACCAGATTGCAGGCTAGTACCAGTTCTTATCCTCAGATTAGTGGGCGATCTTTGAGGACTATTCAGACCCTCTAGGACATGTTGTGGACCTCGGTATTGCAATCCCGGAGGATTCGGGACCAGCAGTTTCACTTGTTTGAGATTGTTTGATGTACCAGTTTGTGGACCACTATGGTTCCGATGTTGCATGTTGTCGTTTTGTGGACGATGTTGTACTCCACTGTGCTGGAGCGAGTTTGGTTTGAGTTTGAGTTGATGTTTGATTTTGATTTTTGTGGAATGTGTAATTACAGACTGTCAGATTAGCGGAAACAAGTTGATAATTGCTTGAGTCCGATGTTGAGCTATGTTGATATGAGTGTATGAGTTGTGTTGATGTAAGCAGACTGAATGGTAACCTGCCATGTGGTTTTGATTTGTATGTGGCCATAGGCGAGTTTGTGTTATGCCGCATGGTTCGGCATCGCCTATAGTATTGGCTTTTATGTGTGTTGTGTTCCGTGTGGCGGAACTGTGTTTCAAGTTTGCTATATGTTGTGTACCCTGTTTGTTCCTTATGCAGGAACACTTGGCGATTGTGTGAACCAGTTCAGATTTGTGATTTGAGGGTACAGGGATTCCAGCACGGAGTTATCTCCTATTGTGAAGTTTGTGATCAGAGTTGTTCAGTTGAGATTGTTGTTGGTGAGTTGAGCAGTATGCAGAGGCAGTGCTCCTACCTTGTAGTCGGCAGACTTGGAAATTTCGAGGTCGAAATTTTTCTAAGGGGGGTGGATTTGTGACGACCCGGACCAGAATCAGCAGTATGATCAGCTTGATTGATGAGTTACTGCATAGTCGCAGTTTGTCGGCAGTTATTTGAATCGCCAGGCTCGTTAACGACTTAATTATTAGCCAAGAATTGGAGCTGGGTCTCTTCTCGAGAGTCGTAGTACATGTGATTTCGAGTTGGTGGGCGGTTCCGGATCGTTATTTGGACGACCGAGGAATTAATTATGAATATTTGAAGTTCAGATTTAAATGGTGGTGTTGTTAACGACTAAATTACCGGTCGAGAATTTGGTTTCGGCTTCTTCACAGAAGTTGTTCAGAATTTAATTTCGAGTTTGTTTGAACTTCCAGAGCATGATTTTGAGCTACGAAGAATTAGTTGCGAATATTTCCGTTTGTTGCTTGTTTAGTCGATTAAATATGTGTTTGATTGAATGGTTGACTTTTTATCCGATTGGCTGATGTGTTTGACTTCGGGTGATATTGGAAGAATATGTCGAGATGAGTGTGTGGCCGCGAGAATTATCGGAATCGGAATTACGACGGGTAAGTTACGGATATTCGAAGTTTGCCGAAAAGTGATTGTTGGAGGTTTCCTTTTTAGGAAGGGCTATATATAGTAAGTTGCTATTTATGGAAAGTCAAATGAAGCATTAATGTGTTGACTGGTCAACACGGTGGAGGAGGGAGGCGACGGGAAGCCACGGCCTCCACGGCGGCGTGGAGCTTCCGGCCACCCCACGGTGCGGCTTCGGTCTCTTCCGGTGCGCCTCGGCCTCCTGGTCACGGCTCCGGCCTCCTCTCACGGCGTGGGTCGTCGGGGGAGGTGTAATTTTCCGGCCAAAGTTCCAAGAAATTGAGGTTAATCGGGTTCCACTATTCCGGCCGATTCGAGCTAAACCAAGGACTGGGTTTTGTAGCTCTCCTCTCAAGGATTCTAACCATGTAAGTATGAAGTTTTAATTTGATTTGTGGAAGGAGAATTTTGGATTTGAAATTTGTGTGTTCATTCGGTTTATCACGAAATTGACCTAGTTAGAGTGAGAATTGGCCTTCGATGCAGTTGACAAAGTTGCTCAGTGGGTGATTTTGCATGGAATGGAGGTTTCTCCGCCGTGAAAAGTTCCGGTCAGTGGTGGCGCCGCTGTGGACGGCGGTCAACGGCGGCGGTCAACGGTCAACAGGTTTGACTTTTTGGATTTTTGACAAGTCGCATGTTATTTGACTCGAAATCGCGCCCCGATCGCAGTGGGGAGGTTCGTTTTTCGAGTTGAGCGTCCGAACGTAAAGCGAGGTATTGAGGTGGTATATATGGATTTTCGACGATTCGTCGTATTCGAATTGTGTGTTTTCGAGAACGGTGGTTTCTCGTGGTTTGATTTGTATTGTCGGATTATGACTTTGAATATTGGACATTGTGAATATTCAGGTGTTCGTGATCGTTTGTTTGGCGAGGGACTTTCCGCCGAATCACGGGTTAACGCGATACGCGTTACGCCAGTCTGTGAGTGGACAATTTCTTTTCACGGAAATCTTGCGAGTCTTTTATGTGATTTATGAACTTGAGCATGCAGCGTGATTATGGTTTTACGAGCATGAGATTTCATACGAGATTATGATTACATGAGCATGTGTTTTACGATTATACGATTATATTTATACGGATATACGTATACAAATATGCATACACTATATGTTGTTTCATGCATTTGCATCGAACTGTTTATGATTTGGTTTTCACAGAGTACAGTCTTGGTTACGTTGTTGTATCGATACACCTTGCCTCTCGGTTGATCCCCGATGGTAGGCCATCCAGGAGGGGCGTCGTCATCCCTACCTGACCGGTGAGGGGCGTTTTCCCCGGAACCGAGGCCATTTCTGGCTTAGAATCACGGGGACCAAGGACCTCGTGATTCGGACTGTACTAGCACGGTGTGTGTCCATGAGTGACCCCGTGGAATTTTTACTTGCATGCTCAGTACACTGGAGGAGTGTGAGTTTTACCTCGTGTACTATGATGTATTTATTTGCATGGACTCGCATATGTTATTTTAAACATATATATTAACTGGTGAAAGACATTTATTTTCGTCCACTCACTCTAACGTGTTTCATGTCTTTCCCCTGGGCTTTTCGGTTTCCGTGCCCAGTTTGCAGTTCAGGCTCTGGTGTCGCACGTCGTGGTCGGAGGCATAGTGCTCGAGCTACTTTGTTTCATCCAGTAGGTTTATTGTTCTACCTACTGTGGTATGCGTATACGATTATGTATTAGATGTCGCTCTGAGCTTCCTATTGAATACGTTATACGATTTTACACTGGATTTCAGTAAAGTGCATATATATTTATTACTTTACTTTACTGTTGATATATTGAGAAATCCGGATGGGATTGGTGCCCACGGTTTGCTTTTTGTGGCATAGGATGAAGTGTATTTTCCGCGTGCAGGTAATGATAATTCCACGCTAGTAACGAAACTTTGCCAAAATTTCGAAAAGTTTTTGTTGGTTCGTGTTTTCGAAGGGATTCGATTCCGGTTTAGGGAGCTAAATCGGGGTTGGGTCCTTTCAGTACTTTACAGAAATCCGGGGAAAAATCATATGAAAGTATAACATCAGAGTGTTCAGAGCAACCTCTAGTGTACATATACATAAATATACCACAGTAGGCAAAACAAGAAACCTACTGAAAAAGAAAGGTAGCTCCAACACTAAGCCTCCGAGTGCGACGTGCGACACCAGAATCCGAACTGCAAACTGGACACGGAAACCGAAAAGCCCAGGGGAAAGGCAAATAAAATCGTTAGAGTGAGTGGACGAAAATAATCATATGTCTTTCACCAAATATATATCGTAAAACAAAGCAAAGCGAGTTCAAAAAAATGAATGGAGGTGTCAGGCGAATCTCTCAAGCCCGACGGTCAGGCGAATCTCTCAAACCCGACGGTGATAGATTAGGCGAATCTCTCAAGCTTAGTGGGCACATCAGGGGAATCTCTCAACCCTGGATCTGGACTACCGGTGATCAACCGAGTAGCCAATACATCGATGCTAAATAATGCCATCACCATATAAAATATAAAATAATACCTCCAAAAGCAATAAATAATCTCAACATCGTATCGTAAATAAATACGAAAATCAAGAACTCGCTACGACAGTGTAAATAAAAAGGTCCACTCATAGATAAGCATAACGCAATACGCGTTAATCCAGTGATCCGGCGGAAAATTCCTCGCCAAACGAACGATCATGATCCCCTGAATAATCATAAAATCCACTGCTCAAAATCATATTTCAAAACCTTGAATCACATCTCGAGAATCAACCATTCCCGGAAACATACAACTCAATATCGACGAAATCATCAAAAATTCGATAAACACACCATAAAACCTCGCTATAATTTCCGATGTTCAATTCAAAATATAAACCTCACCACTGCTATCGGTGAGCGATTTCGAGCAAAACGACATAAAATTTGTAGAAAAACACCTCGGCCGGAAAATTGCCACCGCCGCCAGAAAATGTAATCGACCCAGAAAAATTCAACCTATACATGAATTTGAAGATCTCGACATTTCCAAAAACTTTCTAGTTCAAAGTTAAGGCTAATTTTGACCGGAAAAGGTCCAAAACTCACCTTAAAGTCACAAACCCTCGCAGGAATTTCTCCACCTCCAATCTCCTTCCTCCGGACACAACAAGGCTTGAAACCACTTCTAAAAGCTTCCTCTCTCCAAGGCTAACAAAACCCCTACCAAGTCGACCTCCATCTCGGCCGCCTCCGCCACCACCAACATCGCCAAAACTCGCCGGAATACCACCAAAATTCCCAAACTTTGACAAGCCATAACTTCTTCATCCGGCAACCAAATTGAACGAATGGCCTATCAAAAGAAAGAGGAGCTCAAGCCCAACAACTTTCATGAAGACACCATGGCCAAAAGACACCGTAAAAAGGCCCAACGACAGTGATGAAATCTTGGCCCGAAATGGGTCATTTCGACCTACGGGTCAAACTGTTTAACGGGCCAGATTTCCCAAAATGGAAAGTTTCCAAAATCGTCACGTATTCGCTCGTATTTATAATGTACACGTATCAAAACCCAAACGGATAAATACGACAATATCCAACGGCCGAAAATATTCATAACTTATTCCTCGTATCTCGAAATAATCCTCCAGAAGTTCCCACAAGCTCAAAATTAAATTCTCTACAACTTTCGTGAAGGATCTCAAATCAAATTCTTGCTCGATAATTTAGTCGTTAACGAGGCCACCATATTAACTATTTACGACAAAATCGCGACTAATCACAAAACTCGCAAATCAAGTCGATAAACATACCATTTTCGGTTCGGGTTGTCACATAAAGATCCTAAATGGAATGATCTTGAAAATTAACCTTGATGCATGTCCGGTATGTCACATGGATAGGTATAAGTTGACTTCTGCAAGGAATAAAAAAGTTGTGAAGGTACTTCGGTATTTTCATCTGAGGGATAGGTTGGAACGGTTATACGTGTCTTCACACACGACCAAAGCTATGAGATGACATGTTGATAGGGATTTGCCTGACGATGATACCCTTACATCATCTCCAACAATGAAGGTTCTATACCTCATAATAGAACCTTGTAAAATCACTATTCACTATAGGACCTTCCCATCTTCAACAATGAAGGTTCTATACCTCATAATAAGACTCATTTTCTCATCTCCAACCATGGGTCTTATACCTTATACCTTAAAACTCATAATCTTTATTATAGATTTCTTTTAATATTAAAATATACATATTGTATTCTATAATAATTTCTCAAACTATTTTAATTTAAAATAATCTATTATTGAATTTTTTTAATTAAATTTGGTCTGTTGTGTGTTTTTAATTTGGTGTGTTGTATTGACCTTTAATTTTGTGTGCTATTAATAAAAATGAGTGTATAATAAATGAAAGTTTAATCCACTATAAGAAAACAACAAAATATTCTTCATTAAAACAGTTGGGCCCACAAAAATATACAAGGTCCTATACCTCATATTAGGTTCTATTTTAGAACCTTGGATAGGATATGAGACCTAGATATAGGGTATGAGACCCAAATTTTTTATGGGTTGGAGTTGAGTTTTTTTTTGAAGGTTCTACTATAAAGTATAGGACCTCCATTGTTGGAGATGCCCTTATACACCCTGCTGATGGAGAGGTTTAGAAGCACATAGTTAGGGAGTATCCTTATTTTGCATCAGAGGTCTGAAATGTTTAGCTTGGGCTCTCATCTGACGGATTCAACCCTTTTGGCAACATGAGTCTCCAATATAGTATACGACTAGTTATTTTGGTACTGTACAACCTTCCTCCATGGATGTGCATGAAGAAGGAATACAATATGCTGACTCTGTTAATTCCATGGTCGGGTTATCCAGAAAAGTGACTCGATATATATTTGAGACTCTTGATTGAGGAGCTTAAGTTTCAATGGAACATTGGCTATCCCACTTATGACAAGTACAATCACAAGATGTTCCAGATGCATGTTATGGTTGTTGGCACCATCAGTGATTTTTCTGCCCACAGGATGTTGTCGGGCAACGTTGTTAGAGGATACAAGGCTTGTTCAAAGTGTCTAACTGATGAATGCGGTAGACTTCATTGCAGGAAGATTTTTCGGATGCGTCACCGTTGTTGGCTTGGACTTGATCACCCATGGTGGGCAGATGACAAGGCATTTGATGGGACTGTAGAAAAGAATGTGCAACCTAGGAGATGGCCAGGGGATGAAATTTTGAAGTGTTGAATGAATACAACTTTTGGCAGCTCAGCAATCATCCTAATATAGTGGCGACAATACCAGATAGACCCGATAGGTATAAATTCTGGACACATATAAGCATATTCTGGGAACTCCTGTACTAAAGTAAATTGTTGATCAGGCACTACCTAGATGTCATGCACACAGAAAAAAAATGTGTGTGAAAGTGAAGTGGGCACAATGCTGAATTGGGAAGGGAAAATTAAAGACGGCCCTAAGGCATGCATTGATCTGAAAAGAATTTGTATACGAAAATATTTGTGGTTGAAAAAAGGGAAGAAATAAAATGCCTCAAACTCTTTACATCGTCGAGCCTGACCAGAAGAATGAAAAATTTAGGTGGATAAGTCATGTTAGGTATCTTTTACGCTATGCAAGAAATATAGGTCAGTGTGTTAACTTCTAGGAAAATAAGATGTACGGATTAAAGAGTCATGACTGCCATATACTGCTTCAACGTCTCTTCCCTATTTTCATTCGATCATACCTGCCCCGTCAAGTGATGGAGCCGTTAGTAGCGTTGTCAAGATTCTTTCAGAAGTTATGCACTAGAGAAGTGAAAAATTCAAACCTAAGGGAAATGCAAGAAGACATCAATTTTATCATGTGCAAATTTGAAAGGATATTTCTCCCAAAATTTTTTGACATCATGCCTTATTTGATGATCCATCTTCCCGAACAATTGTTGCTTACTGGTTCAGTACACTACACTTAGATGTATCCCATGGAAATGTACGATTCAACATCTGAAAATCAATATATTTTTATATAAAATTATTTTCCAATAATCATAACATGCACTTTGCAACTTGATAGACAACTGGGGGACTACAAAGACTATGTGACTAATAAATCCGCACCTGAAGGATGTATAGCTGAAGCATATCTTGTACACGAGTTCATAACATACACCAAGTTGTATTTGGGAGCATTGGAGGACCCTCCACAACATATGTCGGTAGATGAAACACAGTTTAATCTTTCTATCCTCTCCTATGATATTGAAGTTTATGGACAGTTGCCAAAATAGTACCAGCTGGAACCATATATATGAGCTAGTCATTGCCTATTGGTAGGTATTGATTAACTGTCCAAAAGTTCAATACTGGAAAGACATCCATCTTTACTGTGATGAGGTTGCTGGTGATCTTGAGTACCACAATAGGGAGTTTGTAAACTATTTTGATTGTTGGGTACGTCTATATATATATTTACTACTATATATATTTATATATATATATCAATGTTCATATTTAAAGTTAATGCTTGCAATTATTTTTTCAGATGAATCATATACAATTTGATGGTCACCCAAACTAATCACACGAATTGAGACTTTTGGTGATGAAACCGATAACTTCAAGAGTTTATCTGATGTGTAAGGTCAATGGCATGCAATTTCTATGTAAACATAGAGACGCCAGACGGAGAACACAGAATTCTGGGGTAATGGTGCATGGTGGGCATAATGGCATTGACTATTATGGTGTTCTCCATTCAGTGGTTGAACTGATTTATGGAGAATGCATGACAATGGACTTATGTAAGTATAGATAGTTTGATACTAACCCTCGGAACAAAATGATCGATCAGTACGGAATATTTTCGGTGAATACTGCTACAAGCTGGTATGAAGATGACCCTTTTATTTTTGCCGGAGCGGTAAAACAAGTGTTTTATCTTGATGATCTGGTGCACAAAGACGCGTGAAAAGTAGTCAACCATATTATTCCCAGAAACATATACAGTGTTGCTACACTTGGAGAAACCACAGATAATGAAGAAGATACTGCATACCAAGAGCCGAACGCAATTGGTATTCCTGAATCTTCTACAATTCGCCTTAATAATGTAAGTGTGACGACCCAAACCAGAATCAGTAGAGTAAACAGCGTGATTCACGAGTTAGCGCGTAATCGCAGCTTTTCGATAATTGTGTGGTTTGCCGGTTTTGTTTGTGACTTAATTATCGGCAGAGAATTTGAGTTGAGTTTCTTCTCGAGAGTTGTAGCACATGTGATTTTGAGTTCGTGGGCGCATCCGGATGATTTTTCCGATGACCGAGGAATATAATATGATTATTTGAAGTTTCGGAATATCGACGAGTTTATCCGTTCGTATCGAGTTTATCCGAATCGTAATGGTTATCCGTTTAGGACCGTCGATCGTCCCGAGACGCGAGTATAAATATCAAAAATAGTCAAAAAATTGTCGAAAACACTGTTTGGGAAGTTTGACCGTCGTTTGACCAAGGCTGACCGTTGACTTTTCGTTGACCGGTTCTCCACCGCGCTGCCGCCGTCGGGTTTGACGATTCCGGCCACCTCCGGCCGAGATATTGGTATGAATCGATTCCTCTTTCAATTTCCTACAGTTTAGAACTTGGAATTTTGGAATTTGAGGTTGATTTGAGGGAGAAATGTTGATTTGAAATCTTGGGGTTTTTGGCCGGAATCGGCCTCGACGATGGGAGGAGCTCCGGTGACTTTCCAAGGTGGATCTTTGGTGGGTTTTGTTGGGTTTTGGATAGTGGTCATTTCCCCTTTGGTTTGGAGGGACGAGGTGGAGCAACGGCGCCGGAATCGGCCGGGAAAGTTTTCCAGCGATTCTCGGTCGTGGCTCTTTCGAGCTGTTTTCAGGCCACGGTGGTGGCTGGATGGTGGTGGTACCTTGAGGAAGTTGCTCAGCTTGAGGAGGGGAACAGTTTGGGAGCTTGGTCGCCGGGATAACTCTCCGGTTGACGGCACGGCGGCGGCAGTCAACGCCAGAGCTCCGGTGACACGTTGACTTTTTAGAATTTAGTGATTTTAATGTCGTTTTTCTCGTATTCACGCCCCGATCGTCGCCTTGAGGTTTTCGAGTTGATTTGGGTATCAGATTTTCAGTCGAGGGTTTTGAGTGGAGATTTCGGGAATTTTGTCGATTATTTTGCACAGTATTATATGTTTCCGGGAACGGTTGGTTTCCGTGGTATGGTACAGTGTTGTGAATTGTGATTTTGATCAGATATATTTTATGACTATTCAGGGAATCGGGATCGTGCTTCGGGCGAGGGATCTTCCGTCGGGCTACTTGATTAGCGCTAGTGCGCGTTTTGCTCATCTATGAGTGGACATTTCTTTTCACGGATTGACTGCGAGTCTTTTATATACGTTTTACGAGCATGAGCATGCAGTTATGATCATGATTTATATGAGCATGTGTTTTATGATTATGCATTTACGAATATGCATTTATGAACATACATACATTTACATTATGTATTATGCATGTGCATGGAAAGTATTTATGATTTGGTTTACATAGAGTACAGTCTCAGTAAACAGGGTTGTATCGATACACATGGCTTCTCGGCTGATCCCCGAGTACGCTCGGGGGGGGGGGGGGACAGATATCCTGACCCGAGGCCTTTCTGGCTTGGAATCACGTGTGGGTCTAGGATCCCGTGATTCAGACTGTCCTAGCGCGAGGGAGTCCATGAGTGACCCCACAGTATTTATGATGCATGCTCTGTACGCGTGAGGAGTTAGAGTCTCCCTCGTGTACCATTTGATTTTTATGCATTTAGACTCGCATATGTTTTTATAACATATATTATTCGGTGAAAGACATTTATTTTCGTCCACTCACTCTAACGGTTTATATGTCTTTCCCCTGGGCTTTTCAGTTTCCGTGCCTAGTTTGCAGTTCAGATTCTGGTGTCGCACGTCATGTTCGAGCTACCTGTGTTTTCCAGTAGGTTTCTTGTTTCGCCTACTGTTGTACATTTTATATATATTTACACTAGAGGTCGCTCTGATACGTTACTGATACATGTTTGATACGGATTTTCCCGGATATACTATATATTACAGTCATATTTACTATTTATTGCTGTTGATATGATATTGAGAAATCCGGATGGGATTGGTGCCCACGGTTTGGCTTTTGTGGCATAAGATGAAGTGTTATTTTCCGGGTACAGGTAAAGGCAATTTCGCGTTAGTAGCGTTACTCTGCCCAAATTTTTACAGTTTTTGTTGGTTCGTGTTTCCAGAAGGGGTTTGATTCCGGTTTAGGAAACTAAATCGGGGTTGGGTCCTTTCAGTAAGACCAGGTCGTGTGGTTTGAATTCGTGACGAAGATGTAAGGCTTATTGATGTTGATCCAAATGCAGACAACAAAGAGTCCGGTGACGAGGAGTGGCATATATTACCATAAATTATCTCGGACACTAAGGAAGACTTAAGCGACGATTCTAATTATGAGACTTAGTTAAACAGAAATTTGTGTGAAACGTGTTTTCACATGAGCCTAATTCTGTAGAGTATTTTCATTACCTATCAGCTGCTTTTCATTAAAGAAAGAGCATGATTAAATCTATTATAGAGTAGATTATTATTTTAGACCTGACGAAATAGATTTATGTCGTCGGCTAAAGTTACTTTAGCTTACGACTGAAATAAGTGTCGTTAGATATATGTTAGTCGACGATGCATTTTCATCGGCTAAAGTAACTTTGTCCAACGACTGTGACACGTGTTGTCATAGGGTTTACTTTAGCCGATAACTTTTTGCACATCGTAGGCTAAAGTCATAGGGTTTAGATCCCAGGTTTCGCCCAGACCGCCACCTTCTCTCTCAAATTTCCAGGTTCCCCCCCCCTCTCCCTCTCTCTCTTTGTCCGTCGTCGCCCTCTCTCTATATCCGCCGCCCTATCTCTGTCCTCTCTCTCTCTCTCTCTCTCTCTCTCTATATATATATATATATATCCCGGTAATCCCTAAAATTTAGGTTTTTTTAAATAAAAAAATTGGGTTTAGGTTAAATACGATAATTGTTTAAAATTGGTTAACTGTTTCACATTGTTTGATTGTTTAATTGTGGAATTCTTAATGAAAAATTTTAATTGTTGTGATTGTTGAAAGTTTTGGTGAATTTTTGAATTGCTGAAATTTGTGTGATTTATGGGTTTATATATGTTAATTTGAATGCCATGTTAATTTGAATGTGATGTTAAAGTTGATTTTAGAGGGTGCTTTTAAAGTATGAGTTTTTAGAAGGTGTTTTGAAGATGTGATTATTTTTTTGTGAATATATGTATATGGTGATGTTGAACTATTGGTGAATATGATGTTGATGGTGAATATATGATAGTGGTAATGAGAGTGATGGGGATGTCGATTAATTTTTTTATGTTAAATTTATGTGGTTTATATATGTTGTGTAGAATTTATAGTGTGGAATTTATAATTTGTTAGGAGGGTTTTTATAGTAGGCGTCATGAATCTCTTCAAGAAAAAGAAGGGATCTAAGGGACAAGGGTCTAGCGCCGATAGTTCTGAGGCCACCTCTATCCACAACAACGCTCAAACCACATTTCACGACCCTTTGAACTCTCGACAAGCTCAACTACTTGATCAGCCACCACAGCAGGGTGTAGTGACCCACCACCACATACCACAGAGCATGAGGCAGTTTTGGCCGCAATATCGCTTCCTCATGCCCTCACCGGCCAACTCCACGGCTCCCGCTCCTTCGGGTGTCTGGGTGCTTATGTTTTAATCTTTTTACTTTGTTTTATATGCCATACACCACCGACAACAACAAAAAAGACTAGAGGCCCCGTCACCGGTAAGGGTCTTGACAAGCATGTCAAGATCAGCAGGCCAGTGGTCATAGAGACGACAGACGATGGAGCGGTGAAGTTGGGGGAACGATGAGGTCCTACAACAGCCAAGTAAGATGTGTCATACGGAACATAGTCTCTTCTTTGTGGGGAGAGTGGTCCTCGGTGCCACAGTGTATGAAGGACATGGTGAACAATGCTATGTCGGTGAGTTAGTTAGATATTCATTATATATGTCTACCCTGATTAATTAAATCCTAATAAATATATATATGACCATTGGAGGTGTGGTTTATTATTCCAGAGCACCTTAAATCCACGTGGGCAAATGACATTCGAGAAAAAAAGGTGGTGGGAGTTATATTTTATATATTGAGTTATATTTTGTTGATCATGTATTGTTACTTTTTAGCATTTATGTTGCATATATAAGTACAAGGAGTGGAAAAATAAGCTCCATAAGCATTGGAAGACGCATGGCAACAACCGTTCGGGTACCCCTAGCGAGTTTATGTGTAGGGAGTACGAGTGGCAGTGGCTTCTAGTCCACTTCAACAACCCAGAATATGAGGTATGTAACATCATATTTGTGTTTACTTGTATCCTATTTGGTGAAATTAGTTTTCTAATTTTTTTTATTATATGTTTATCCAACAAGGCCATTTGTGGAATAAACGCGGTGAACTGGGGGCACAACATGAGTAACCATCATGTCGGGTTTAGACCATTTGCGAGTTGGATGAAGGAGGCGAAAAAATAAACTAAAGTCAACCCGTACGTGTATACATACGAGAAAGTGTATCCTCAGTCCACCGAAGATATTGTAAGTCTTATGCCCTTATTTACTTATATATGTATTTTCTCTAACTATTTTATATGTGTTTACTAATATGCTATTTATTTTCCTTGTCAATTAGGCGAGATTGAGGGAAAGGGCTGAAGTGGTATTGACTCAGATGGTGAGGGAGCAATGGCCAGAGACGTAGGATAATGACCTCCTCCAGGCCGTCTCTCAGATTGATCAATCTGATGTGACGATAGGGGCGAGGATCATAGGTCACGCTTTCCTACCATAATGGAACAATTACTACAATAGGGGTCTAGGACATCAGGGCGATGAGGTCTTGAAGAACACTCCATGTTTCTCACGCAAGTCGACATCTTCCAAGGCTGCTCAGCTACAGGAGCAACTTCAGAGGCAGGTGATGGAGCATCAGAGAAAGATGGAAGCGATGGAGCAGGTGAGATTAGAGCAGGAGGCTGAGACTCGTGCTTACGCGGTAGCCCAGCATATTCAGATGTCTTCCTTGTTTCAGGCATTTTCTGCACAACTTTAGGCGCAAGGAATCCCGCCCCCACCTCCATTGCTACCAATCCAGTTCCCTTTCGATGCTCCACATCTACGAGAGGATCCTCAAAATGATGGTAGTACTCCATATTTCCAGGACATAGATTTGGATGATATTTAGTTTAGGTGTTTTATGGGTTTAATTTGAACACTTAACTTAGTTTAAGTGCTAAGTTTAAAATGTATATACGCTTAAGTTTCATTATTTTGTGTTTATTGGTGAATACATATTTTGTTTTCATTTTATCTATTGTTAGCTATTGTGGAAAAAAAATTGTGAAATCTGCAAGTTCTGGGAATAGAAACCCAGAATCTGCAGTTTTTTTTCTTCAGAAATCAACAGCCTTAGCCGATGACAATAGTCACAGTCGTCAGCTAAAGTCTTTACTTTAGACGACGATGTACAATGACTTTAGCCGACAAAAGTCTTTATCAGTCATCGGCTAAATTTCAGTTCGGGTCAACCATTTTGATCAGCGGGGAAGTTTTGGCTGACAACATTTCGTTATAAAAACTATATAAAGTCGTCGGCTTAAGTCCAAACTTTATGCCGACGACTAGTTTTGTTGTTAGCAAAAGTCCATACTTTAGCCAACGACTGCCACTATTGTTGTCGGCTAAAGTATGACCGACGACCTTTAGCCGGTGATACTTTAGTCGATGAACTTTCGTTGGCTTTTACTTTACCCGACGAAAACATCTAACAGGCCGACGAATTTTTTTCGTCGGCTAAAGTATTTTTTCTAGTAGTGTATGATTAGTTGGAAATTCTTATTTGTTTGATTTGTGAAGTTACATGTTACTAGAGTTTCTTAATCAATTATACTTCATTTTAGTGATGATTTCAATAGCTTCCAGTTTAATGAAAGCATGATTAAGAACTTGTACTTGGTTTTGAAAGAAACTATTTTAAGATTGCTATTTTGCTAAGTTTGAGTAGGCATGTTATTTCATAAAGTTCTTACTTTCAGAAACCATTTGCAGGTTTCAGAACTGCATACTTTAGGCATGCTATGTGTGTAATTTAGCATATTTCTATATTTGTCTCATTGGTTATACATAGGGTCAAAAAGAGTGGTCTGCACTGCTTAAGCTGGTTTTCTGATTTCCTGATCTCATGTTCTTTGCATTGATTTTTGTATTGTAATGTTTGTATTTTATTGTTAGTGTATTCACGAAATTTTTACATAACCTTTGTATGATCATGTTAGGCTTAGTTTCACCCAAAAATGAGTTTCCTGATTTAGTTATAATTTTTTAAATTCAGCAGTTTGCACAGTTTAATCAGATTTTCTGAGTTTCTGACCCTATAATGTTTTGGTTTAAAACTGTACTTTTTGGTTCTTATTTTAAAGAAGGTGTCTTGACAAAAGTTATAGATGAACTGTTTATGATTATGTTAGATATATTTTACTTTCAAATGAATTTTCAATAAAAAGTTATGACTTTTCAAAGTTGGCGTTTATACAGCTTAAACTGAATTTTCGGATTTCTGACTATGTGACCTTTTGTTTGAGAATTGTACTATTCTGTTCATATACTGATGTATGTGTCTTTATGAAAGTTGTAGTAGAAATACTAAAGAGCATCTCAGTCTTTGATTCACCTGAATATGACTTTGCAAAATTTAGATCTGCTGCAACATTTTCTGGATTTTTCTATTGCACTATCATTATTTTTCAATTTTCTTTCATTTGATTTCGTTGGTCAAGTACTTATAGGGTTACCACAGACTTTTAGTCTACATTATTAAGTTTAAATCAAGACTATGCATGTTGTTTTTGGTGTTTATTTGTAGAAGTCACATCATTGCAAAGATTGTTGGCTGTTGGCTTACTTTTTCAGCTGCAACATAGTTTCATTGTTTATGTGATGACAGTTCATGTAATTCCTCTATGACTTGAGATACTAGGCACCATTTTATTAGAACTTGATATTATAGTGAAGTGTGTGTTCTTTCAGAGAGATATCTTGTTGGTAAATCCCTTATTATGCTAGTGCATACTGTAAATTATGCATGATTTCTTATTATGCATGTGCACCTATCTAAATATTGGATTGGTAAGCAAGGTAGGGGGATCGAGGAACCTCTAATCAGTTGTATTCTTTGCTTGTTTGTTTGTTGCTTTTGGGCTTGTTTGATTTCTTGTTAACATGTTTGGAATGATTACATTCTATTGCTGCATTTATTTTGAGTTTATGAACATGTTTATTATTGCATCATTTGCACCGAGTATACTACTCGTGGAGGGATAAGGAAGAAAATACAAAAGTTACTTGTTTTTGTGTAGTTAAGTCAATAACCTTGGCAGGTACCACGTCACCATGTATGCCCAATAATGTATAAAGTAGTATAGGAAAGGGTAATTTAGGATTGGCGACATGGAATAGACAAGATGACTAGCAAAAGAGAGTTAGATGAAACTTGGGATGAAGGTTAATTCATAATGTAGAGTATTCGGCATCACCCTTGTGGTTAAAATACATGGTATGAGATATGTAGTCTTAGTATACTTTACCATATGGATTAAATCAAGATAGTAATGCATTCATATTCATTATATTATTGTTATGTTGTATGTTGTTTGAAGATGATTCACTTCCTAATGAATTGTCAGGTTGAGCTCACCACTATATAGATCTTGCAGGTGTTTGATGAAAGTGAAGACTTACCGCAATGAAGAACCAAAGTCAAAAGAACCAAAGGTAGAGTATTTAGAATTGTATCAATAGATCTCTAGAGAGATTTACCTTTCTAAAACTCTTGTACAATTTAAATTTACTATTTTTGAAAATTAAAAGGTTTTCGATTTCTAGTTTTGTTTGAGTTTTCTTTTTATTTACACCTCGGGTTTCAGGGTAAACTATTTTTAAATTCATTTCAAAAATCGGGGGGTGACATAGGATTTTTAAGGCAAATGACGTGTATCAAGTATTTACCGAGTCTGAACCCAATCATATAATGGCAGGTTTGTAACAACCCGAACCGAAAATGGTATGTTAATTGGCTTGATTTGTGAGTTTCACGATTAGTTGCAGTTTGTCGTAATTGGTCGATATGGCGGATAGAGCAAATTGAACACAAACCCCTCCAGCGTACAGAGCATGCATGTAAAAATCCCACGGGGTCGCTCATGGACACATCCGTGCTAGTACAGTCCGAATCACGGGATCCCAGACCCACACGTGATTCTAGTCAGAAAGGCCTCAGGTCAGAGGTCTCTCCCCCCCCCCCCCCCCCCCCGGTAAAGGCCTTGGGTCATGGGTCACAGCCTCCCCCGGTAAACATCCTCGGGGATCAGCTGTGATGCAAGTGTATCGATACAACAACATATACTGTGACTGTACTCTGTGTAAACCAAATTATAAATAGTTCGATGCAAATGTATAATGCAATAAATAAATGCATATACGTAATGTATAATGGTATAGGCATAATCGTATAACACATGCTAATATAAAACATAATCTCGTACACATGCTCATGCTCGTAAAACGTGTATAAAGACTCGCGATTATCAGTGAAAAGAAATTGTGTGACAACCCAAACCAGAATCAGTAGAGTAATCAGCGTAATCCACGAGTTAGCACGTAATCGCGGTTTATTGATAATTGTGTGCTTTGCCGGTTTAGCTCGCGACTTAATTATCGACCGAGAATTTGAGTTGAGTCTCTTCTCGAGAGTTGTAGTACACGTGATTTTGAGCTCGTGGGCTGTTCCGGATGATTTTTCCGATGACCGAGGAATATAATATGATTATTTGAAGTTTCGGTTTATCGACGAGTTTATCGGTTCGTATCGAGTTTATCCGAAACGTAATGGTTATCCGTTTTGGATCGTTGATCATCCCGAGGCGCAAGTATAAATATCGGAAATAGTCGAAAAATTGTCGAAAACATTGTTGGGGAAGTTTGACCATCGTTGACCAAGAATTGACCGTTGACTTTCGTTGACCGGAGGAGAAAAACGGACCGTTTGGCTTCCGTCGCCGAACCGGCTGACTCCAGCCATTTCAGGCCACGACCCTTGAAGGTAAAATGTTCTCCTCGTGCCTCGACGGAGGGAGGTGCTCCGGTGACTTTCCGGGATGGATCTTTGGTAGGTATTGTTGGGTTTTGGATTGTGATCATTTTTCCTTTGGTTTGGAGGGACGAGGTGGCGCGACGGCGCCGGAATCGGTCCGGGAAGTTTTCCGGCCGGTTTGGACCACCGTGGCTTTCGTGCTGGATTCCGGCCACGGTGGTGGTTGGATGGTGGTGGTCCTTTTGTTAAAGTTGTTCGCCTGGTTGTGGAGATCATTGTGGCAGCTCGGTCGCCGGGAAAACTCTCCGGTTGACTGCGCGTCGTCGTCGGCGGCGGCGGTCAACGCCGGAACTCCGGCGACCCGTTGACTTTTTGTATTTCGAAGTTTTTAATGTCATTTTTCTCGTAATCATGCCCCGATCGTTGTCTTGAGGTTTTCGAGTTGATTTGAGTATCAGATTTTCAGTCGAGGGTTTTGAGTAGAGATTTCGGGAATTTCGTCGATTATTTTGCACAGTATTATATATTTCCGGGAACGGTTGGTTTCCACGGTGTGGTACAGTGTTGTGGATTATGATTTTGATCAAATATATTTTATGACTATTCAGGGGATCGAGATCGTGCTTCGAGCGAGAGATCTTCCGCCGGACCACGTGATTAGCGCGAGTGTGCGTTTTGCTCACCTGTAAGTGGACATTTCTTTTCACGGATTGATTGCAAGTCTTTTATATACGTTTTACGAGCATGAGCATGCAGTTATGATCATGATTTATTATGAGCATGTGTTTTTACGATTATGCATTGACGGTTATGCATTTATGAATATATACACACACATTTGCATTAAGTTTTATGCATGTGCATGCAAAAGATTTATGATTTGGTATATACACACAATGTATATACGCTTAAGATTCATTTCTCTAATTCTCTCTCTTTCTAGTACCTTCAGCTCTTCTACGCCTCAACTTCAAAATGTATAACGCAACAAGTGTGCAAGCTGATAACGTCTCTAAGTGCCACATTTCCAATAACAAGATCACCAACATGTTTCTTTGATCCATATCTATAAGTCATAAGCAGAAAACACATTAAGGAACACACTATCAGTAGATGAATTGACAAAACCAAAAAAATAAAAAAATCCAATGAAGCAGCATCGATGTTAAGAATGAATTGAGTTGTAACCAAAAAGAAATCCAAAGAGTGTTGTAAACTGAGCACAAGAATGCTCAGAATCAAAACTCACGAACAGCCAAAGGTCTTGAAAAATATATACAGAACCGAGAACTACTCATCCCAAAAGGGCTTGAAATGTAAACACTAGCTGAATCGAGTAGCAATACCAATTGCAGATGAGTGGAGTTTTACCTGAAACCGAAGATAGCTGAAGTTTTAGGGAGAACGAGCTCGCCTTCTTCCACGTCACTTTCTTTGTGGAAGTCTTTTCTTTTATTTTGAAAAATATATATTAGAAGAAAATATTCCACTTCTAAATTTAATTATTTACTACCCTTCCTGCACGCGCATGTGAATTGTCTGTTGATATATTAAGGTGTCTAGTTATTTTGTTTTATTATTGATTTAATTACAATTACTCATTGATTATTAATCTGTTCCCAGATTATGTTAGTAAATTATTATTTGTAAAATATAATCCAAAACATGAGAAGAGAAACTACTAATAGAAGAACACGTACGTAGCTGACATATGTAATGAAGTCGAGATATCAAATGTAGTCTACCTTAAGTACAACTTATAAACACACGTGTCAATTATTTTTGTATTGATTTTACGCAATACATGATCTATCCTTTCTGCACGTGCAGAGAGAAAAACGTCACACTGGTGCAATGATTTGTATGTATATTTATTTAAGAACTTTTTTTTAACAATTGTGTTTGTGAGTGCAAAATATGATTGTAGGCACAAACTAAAATGTAATTACTTTACAAACTGAAATTTAGTTACTTTATGAGTCGTTATGTCATGTATGTTATGTCATGTATCTCGTACTACTTTGACATAAGAAAATAAGCTAGTGAGCATAGTTTTAGTGAACATAGCACAAAAAAGAAAAGAAAAGGGAGAAAAACAACCCCAACACATCTTCCACCCATGCATGAAATCGATCGTAAACTCGGGCAAATCTCTAGAAAAATTTCAACTTGGGCATGTATTTGGGATCACTAATCTGTCGAATCCTTGGCACTTGATGCTTCTTCATACGATTTTTTCCTGCATAGATCAAGCATAAGATTGACTTTACAAACTAAAAACAAAGCTAAAGACCACAAATCCTAGGCCAACAAAAAAAATTCAAAAAGCAAAGAAACAAATATTTGTTTATGATTGATGATGTAAGAACCCCAACGGCCAAACCAGCATGAACAATGGATTCTCCCTCCCCTCCACAACAATATCTAAATTTATTGAAACATTTCTTTAAATAAAATCAAGTGAAGAAAATGATCCATATTGATCGAGCAGTATGCATTCTCGATCTAAACTACAATACTCGTTGACATATTACTACATCCATACAAATCATATAAATGCAATCTACTTCCTCCTCTGTTGATTGTTCATTGCGGAGGAAAATATTGTAGAGTAGGCCGGTACGATCTGCTTCTTAAATCTATAAAGCACTTCCAAATAAATTGTCCATCAATGAAAAAAATTGTAAAATACCCGATTAAAACCAAGTTCAACCTGTTCTGTGAAAACTTACCTGTTAGTATAGCACCATTAGCTCATGGATTAAACATACTTACCCACTTAAGCAGGTAACCAACACCTACCTGACCACCCGAAAGACCACCAGGCGGACTACAACTTCACTCACAAGACCGAGCCCATCCGACTGGGCACGCACCCGACAAGCGCACATCCGAATACTCGGCCCACATGACAGCAAGTACAGCCCTATCCCACATCGAAGAGCACAAGCAAGCAACAATCTCACCCACCTATATAGGTAAGGCATTTACTACAGGTAAGAGGGACAGAGAGACAGATAGGTCATTGATTCCAATCTTAAATACTCCAACCTACTTTCTTACACGTTCGCTTGACTGTTATATCCGATACATCTTCTAACTTAGGCATCGGAGTGTTCAAGGCAGGCCGACCCTGTCTTGACTATCTGACCGCCAGTTTTTTGTATTCTTCTAACAGTTGGAGCCGAACGTACAAGTCCGCATACCTGTTAACCCGAACACCTACCCGATCATCCGAACAGCCCGAACATCCAGAAGAGAAGATTACTCGTACTTGCTTCTGCTGATTATGTCCCGCGTAATACGGTAGAAATAGTTGGCGCCGTCTGTGGGAACCTTACAAATTGCAAACCTCGTATAAACACCACTACCCCAAAAGCCTACATGAATACCCAAGAGACAAACATCAGTGACACGCCCATTGAGGAAACACCCCTGAGTGCATGGGCGCGATAGGTAATCGAGCTGGGAACAAGCAGCAGTCTCGGACTGAGCGGCGAGTAACGGGCCGACTGTCTGCTCCAGGAGCTGCGAGAGGTAGCGTTCGAAAGAGACCAGGAGCGCCAGGCCTGGCAGAGGCTAGAAGAATGGCTGGATGCACTCGTCAACCAGCAGCAAATACAACACGAGCGGGGTCCCGTTCGGGAAGATACCAACGTTGAGGATTTCCGGCACCCGTTTGGCGGGACCGACCCTCGGATGACCCGAACACCCACACCAACGGGGGAACCCGCGCCCAGGGGCACGTCCCCAATGGACAACACCCTAATCCTCCGGAGGATAGAAGAACTATCGGCAGAGGTGTCGCGCCTACGAAAGGACAAGCATGCCGGGCAAGGTGGGATGTTCACCCCTCGAGTCAGTCCGTTCTCGGCGCACATACTGGAGAGAGGCAGGGACCTGAACGCGAAGACAACAAAGGTCACCTAGTTTGACTGAAGTGGGGACCCCCGCACGCACATCGACGAGTTTCGGTCCGCTACGGACGAAACCAGGTACTCGGACTCGACTTTGTGCTTTCTGTTTGAAGAGACGCTGTCCGAGGAAGCGAGGAGCTGGTTCTACGAGATACCACCAGGCTCCATCCATTCGTTCCTAGAACTGGCAGAGAGCTTTCAAAGGCGCTACAGGCTCCAAGGAAAGTATAACACCACAGACATCCTCCTCAAGGTCCGCCAGGAGGCAGACGAGAGCCTATCCAGCTACATCAATCGGTAAAGGGCGCTGAGGAGCACGTGCAGGAGCCTCGACAAGCAGGTGGCTAAGGTTGCCCTAATGGATAACATGCTCGCAACGCCATTCGTAGAGAAACTTGTACGGAAGGAGCTACGACGAGATAATGGATTTGATCGTACAGAAGGCACTGGTAGAGACGCGAGTATACAGGACCACCTCCAAATCCTGCACCGACTGGCCAGAGAGCGCGGACGCTCAGCCACGACAATCCGCCGACGATAGAGGAGAATCGGGCAGAAGCTACAAGCGAGGCCGAGATGCTCACAGACAGTACAACCAGAGGCCGTCTTCTCATGGCTACCAAGGCAACCGACACGACCGAGCGAAGGCACCAACACCGCAGGGAATCCGTTCCCGAGAGGCCCTCCGGTACCGATCAAACGGGCAAGAGCTCTACAAGAACGACCGGCCGTCGAACGAACAGCTACTCCGCCTGCACCGAAACCAGATCACCCCGCCAAACAACACGTCAAAGGACAGGGCCCCAATCGGTCAAACCCCGGACAGGTGGTGCGAATACCACCACACCGCCACCCACCACACCAACGATTGCGTAATGCTGAAACGGGTATTCGGGGAAATGCAGAGGGATGGCCGGATCACCCTTCCCAACACCGAGGGACGGCCACGCGAGACAAACGTCGAAACCCGAGGGACGATCAGTACAATATCCAGAGGGAAACGCAAGGAGGGGACTTCGTCGCCCGACCGTCCGAGAAGGGAGGTACTGACGATCGGAACAGGGAGGATGAACAAGGCAGGAAGAAGGGAACCGTCGACCATCAGCTTCATGGCGGAAGACGAGGAGAGGAGTCCAAAGAGCAGCACCCTGCCATTTGTGATCGACGCGATCGTGGATCGATATCTCGTGAAGAGGGTGCTGGTAGATAACGGGGCGTCCGTAAATGTGATCTACCTGGACGCATACACGGCACTAGGCAGACCCTCGCACAAAATGACACAAGACCACGAGTGCGTTGCAAGCTTCACGGGTGAGACGTCATACCCAATCGGAAGCGACAACATACGGATCGGGATCGGTGCCCCTGACTCCCCGCACAGGGAGGTCTGAACAGACTTCATCATCATAGACACACCCTCCCCATACAACGCCATACTCTAGAGACCGGGGATCAGCAGGCTAAAACTGATCATCGCATGGCACATGTTACTGGGCCGATTCCCGACGGAGCACGAAGTAAGGCACATCCGGGGTTACAACTACGAGGAGGCAGCGCAACCCGGGAACAGGCAAGAAATCCTAGCTCTAGAAGAACTGGCGCCAGAAGCGGAAATACCAGATGACCCGCGCGACAGGCTGACAGCAGTGTCCCCCATCCCCAAACGCAACGAGCTGCGGATGATTCAACTATCGTCCGAGCATCCGGAGAGGACAATCCAGATTGGCGCCCAATTAGTGTACGCGATAGCCGAACGATTGGTCGCACTATTGAAGGAGAAGCAGGAGGTATTCGCATGGTCGTACAGGAACATGCTTGGGATCAACATGAGCGTCATATCCCACAAACTAAGTGTCAACACCGGCGCGACGGCGGTGAAGCAAAAGCGGAGGACATACAAGGCAGAACACTACGCAGCAATGCACAAGGAGGTGAACCGACTGCTGGGCATCGGATTTATCCGAAAGGTGGATTATCCAAAATGGATCTCCAACGCTGTTATGGTACAGAAAAGCAATAAAAAGTGGAGGATGTGCATCGACTACAGCAACCTCAACAAGACATGCCCCAAGGACAGCTTCCCCCTACCGAGGATCGACCAGCTGGTGGACGCGACAGCCGGGCACGAACTCCTATCGATGATGGATGCATACTCGAGATACAACCAAATCTTCATGGACCCCGAAGACCAAGAGGCGACGTACTTTGTCACGGACAAAGGCCTGTACTGCTACGTCGTCATGCCTTTCAGACTGAAGAACGCAGGCTCCACATACCAGAGGCTCATGAACGCGATGTTTCATGGCATGATAGACAACATCGTAGACGTCTATGTGGACGACATACTCGTGAAAAGCGTCTAGGCGGTCGACCATGTCCAAAACTTGGGGACTGTGCTCGATGTCCTAATCAAAAACGGCATGAGATTGAATCCGGCCAAATGCACATTTGGGGTCACAAACAGCAAATTCTTGGGATACATCGTCAGCCAGAGGGGTATCGAAGCTTCGCCCGCCAAGGTGAGGGCAATCATCGACATGAAGCCACCCGTTAAAAAGGTGGACCGACAGAGCCTCACGGGCAAACTCGCATCGCTGAACAGATTCATATCTCACTACTCGGACAAATGCGCTCCGTTTTTCAAGGCCCTCCAAACGACAAACAAGCAAGAGGTTGTATGGACGCCCGAATGCGAGGCATCATTCCTCTAAATCAAGGAATATTTGGCCTCAATCCCCCTCCTATCCAGGCCCATCAGAGGAGAGGTACTATATGTCTACTTAGGCTCCCTCACGGCCGTCAGCTCGGCCCTCATCTGTAGGGAGGACTGCATGGAACTGCCCGTTTTCTTTTCAGGGAAAGGCATCACGGGTGCTGAAACCCGATACCCCATGATCGAAAAGATGACACTCGCACTCATCACCGCCACCCGACGGCTGAGACCATACTTCCAAACCCACAGCATCCACGTCCTCACAAACGCGCCCCTACTCCAGATCCTCTAGTCGCCCGACCACAGTGGCCGCTTGACGAAATGAGCAATCGAGCTTAAAGAATTCGACCTCCAGTATAAGCCCCAAATAGCAATAAAAGGGCAGGCAGTAGCAGACTTCATCGCCGAATACACAGAAGTAGAGGCGACGCCGACCGGCGCACCCGACGGCCTGACGGTAGAGGCACCTGAAAAGCCAGAAATCAAAGCAAGACTACGTCGACGGATCCTGCAAAAAGAAGGCGAGCGGCGCCGGGATCATCCTAACCGGGCCAGGAGGGGTAAACGCAGAGTACGCCCTCAAATTTGAATTCAAGACAACCAATAATGAAGCTGAATATGAGGCGCTCATCGCAGCCCTACAGCTTGCCAAAAACTCAGAGGCGCCTGACCTAAACATATTCAGCGACTCACAGCTGGTGGTGAGCCAGGTCGAGGGAGAATTCCAGGCAAAAGGAGAGTTTATGATCGCCTACCTCAGGCATGTGAGAGCGTTGATCAGCAGGTTCAACTACGTCAACATCAACCACATACACCGGGGACTCAATCCGAAGGCGGACAAGCTGGCTCGATTGGCTACGGCTCCCGTCCAATCCGGACCAGGACAACGGATCATCGAAGTACTGCGACGACCAAGCATTTCGGGAGCAGAACAGGTCCTGGCGATCGAACTGCACGTACACAGTTACATAGATGTACTCATCGCATACAAAGCAAGGGGGAATTACCAGAAGACAAGCGAGAAGCCAAGACCGTCGTCGCACGGGCAGCAAACTTCAGCATAAGGGATGACATGCTTTATCGGCAAGGAAAGACTTGGACGAGCCTCAAGTGCGTCACCCCGACAAAGGGCAACGCAATTCTACAAGAGATCCACTCCGGCACGTGCAGCCACCACGCGGGAGCGAGATCAATCGCACACAAGGCCCTCTGGTGCGGATTCTGGTGGCCTACCATCCATGCGAATGCCACAACACGGACAAGCAAATGCCACCAGTGCCAGTTGCACGCACACCAATACCATGCACCCGCCGTCCCGCTCTCAATCCTCCTATCGCACGTACCATTCGCGCAGTGGGGACTGAACTTAATCGGGGAACTCCCAAAATCCAAAGGGCAGTACAAGTACCTGATCGTCATCATCGACTACCACACCAAGTTCATCGAAGCCCAGCCAATGATAAAAATCACGATAGAAAAGGTATAACGCTTCCTTTGGCGGTTCCTCTTCTGTCGCTACGGGACCCCGATCAGCATCATCACGGGCAACGGGCCACAATTCAACAACCCTCGGCTCAGGGCCTTCTGCAAACGGCAGGGAACAGAGCTCATATTCGCATCACCAGCGCACCCTTAGACAAACGGGCAGGTAGAAGCGACAAACAAAATAATCAAGGCAGGCATCAAGAAGAAGATCGAGGATATTGAGCCCGGGGAGGCAGGATACGGGCGCTGGCCCGAGATCATCCCAGAGATTCTATGGTCTATCCAAACAACAGCCAATACGGCCACAGGCGAAACCCCGTTCGGTCTGACGTTCAGAACCGAGGCTGTGCTACCTCTAGAAATCACCCACCTGAGCCCGCGGATCGAGGGGTACATCCGAGCATGAACGAGGAGGGGCTACGACTCAACAAAGATCTACTAGAAGAGAGGAGGGACACAACACATCTCCACAATGCCGCGAACAAACAGAGAATCGCCCGATTGTACAACTAGCGCATTTGGGTTCGACCGATCCAACAGGGGGACTGGGTCATGAAGGCAATGCAACAGAAGGTCAAGGCACTCCGTCCATCATGGGAAGGCCCGTATGTCGTGGACAAGGTTGTAAGCCCCAACACCTTCTACCTAAGGGATATGCAAGGCCAACGACTACGACACCCGTGGAATATCCAGCATTTACGGAAGTACTTTCATTAAGTCCTTTTTATTACGCTATGTATTTTCTTAATCCGTCCACCCGATACTCGGGGACTGGGGATAGACTATTCGCTTTGATGTAACACTTGTTGAAAATACTATTCAAACAAAAAAAAGAAGCACGCACACACATACGAAAAAAAAAGGGGTGAAATTTCATTACTTAAGAGGCACGAACGGCCAGTTACAAAATCTTATCTAAAAGCTACAAAAAAAAACTACAACTACACTACCTCTACTTCCGCATCCGCATCCGCATCCGCCACCCGCTCCTCCACCACGGCCTCGACACCCACCTGCTCGAGCTGCCCCTACTCTTCATCCGGTTGCTTCTCAGCGTTTTCAGTGGAAGGCCAACCGCCCGAGCACCCGCCTGCGCCCGCAGATGCTTCCGATAGCTCTCCACCTCGATGAAGGGAGACACAGCCACCCGAAAAGCAGTTATCTGCTCCTTTGCCTCGGTCGTCACCAACTCAAGGAATTCATCCGACTCCTTGAAAGCGGTAACAGCCTCCGCTTGGGTTAGCTGGACCTGATCCTCCGTCCTGGCACAACGCTCGGCTTCCATCAGACGGGACTCCATCTCGGCCACGCGGTTGGCAGCCTCAGCGCGCACCCGCTTCACCTCAGCTAAAGCACTATCGCGCTCAGCCTTTAGAACGCTCTCCTGCTCGGCGCTCTCCCGAAGCTCTCGAGTAAGCTCGTTCACCCGGGTTGCCTTCCGCTCAGCCAGCTCGTTCGCCTTTGAGAGCCCGGTCTGAAGCTTCTCATAGGCCGCGGTAGCCTTGCGGATGTCAGCCCTCAACTGCGTCAGCTCTTCCAGGTTCTCACGCACGTGTAAGCAGAAAAGTTGATGCTGCAGCTTGGCGCATACATTGAAAGCCCGATCCAAGCCGTCGGGGGTAGGGGCGGAACCTGGTTGTAGCAGGTGCTGGAGTGATCCCACACCCTTGCCCAGGGATTGACGAAGATTCTCAAGAAGGGCACGAGACGCCTCCCCACCAACTTCCACCGCTGCAGTGCCAGCAGCATCCATCCGAGAGCTCTTGGCTCGACGCTCGACCCCACCTTCGCAAGCAGGCGAACCGGTAGAGAGATCTACACCAGTAGATGATTGAGAGGCCCGGCCCTGCGAGCCCGAGTTCAGGGAGGCCTCTCGCCGATCCCTCTGCTCCAAGCGCCTTTGATCGCGCTCCGCCTGCCGTTGCTCCCTCTTACGGGAGAGGCGATCCCGTTCAGCCCGGTACTGACCCCGAGCATCAGAGGAAGCCCGACCCTCTTAGGAACCGCACCAGCAACAGGCACCCGTGGGACGACGGTGACAACAGCTCCAGAACTCGACGCTGCACGAAGAGCAGGAGCATGGTCAACAACATCCGGCGCCCGGATCATCGGCTGGACCGTATCCCCCACAACCAACCCACCACGCCGGTCATCAACCACCCTGCGCACACTCTCAGCGCTCGCAAACAGCAAGTCCATACGGCACTGGAGGGCCTCGTCCTTCTCGGTGGCCTTGGACTTGGTCATTTTCGCCGCAAACAAACACGAACGAAAGGTCAGTAAAAAAGTTATCAAATATACGTAAACATGTAAAATGGCAGGTGTCAGATGCCCGACAGACTAGGTGCTTAGGCCAGACGCGTGTGCTCGATCAGATCCTAATGGCACGCTACCCAGAAGTGTCTCGCCTTGGGCATCGGGTCAAAAACGAACTTCAGACGAGCAACCCTGGCCTCCTCCGTAGGCGTCATAGGATACTCGCTCGTATTGAGAGGATGGAAGCGATGGGGGACTCGATGAATACGGTGCGCATTAGCCGCAAATTCGGGATGGAAGGCACCAAACTCCTAGTCACCGCCCACCAGGCAACTGATCGTATGCCAAGTAGTCGACGAGCTGGGCGGATCGACCAACCACCACTTCACCCGCGGCTCCACAGTGAAGGTGCCCGAGTCCCTTCGGCGGGAAGAATGCTTGAGGCAGAAGAAATGAAGGAACTCCGCCCGCATCGGATGCTCTAACCCGCTCAAGTGGAAGATGTTGAAAAATGCCACCAACGTGCGGGCCAGCGTTGGCCCACACTGGCCAAGCGAAATGCTCAGCAGGGCCAGCATGTACTGGAAGAACGGGTGCAGAGGCAGCTTAATACCCGCCTTCAGGTGGAACTCACTCACGCACGTATGGTCGGGCGGAGGCAGCGTGAACGTCTCGGCTTTCCCAGGAATCTTCAACTTCACAGATGAAGAAATATGATAGTCGCGCGCCTATCGCGCCATCTCCTTCACCGACGGTGCTCGTTCGGGCTCATGCACCGGTACTCCGTCGGGGAGCACCCAGTGCACGCGTCCGCCTTCCGCAAACTGGGGCACGATAGACTCTCCTTGCATACGCTCTTCGCCCCATGGCCCCGACGAGGAAGACCCCCCCCCCCCTCCGACCCCGACGACTCAGAAGCATCCCCCACCCCGACATCGTTAGCCACGGTCCTTCGCACTCGTGCCTCTTCCATCGACTGCACGACAGGAGAATTACCATTAGGTACATACCGCAAGGGTGTTACACTCATCACGAAGTCGCACGCGGAGTCTGATCCGCTCGTGCACGGAACATATACCCGCTCACGCGATTTCTATCGGTTCCATTCTCCGAGAAAAGACGCACGCACACAACACCCAAACACTTAGCAAAAAATCACACCACAAACAACAAAAACCCAGAAATCTACCCCAAGGCTTCAGATGCAAGGCTCTAAATGTCGATCAAGCCAATGCATATGGTTTGTTTCGGCTTTGCACGAATGCAGTTTGAGTATTTAGAGGAGAACAAACTGCTATGCAGCTTAAATTTTTAAGAAACTTTGTCCTCACCTGTTGTACGCGTGGAATAGCAGTTTTGTTCTGTAATTTGGTTTGATAGTTTACTTATTTACCCTCTGACTATTTTATTTATATTTTCAAACCTATACGAAGCGGAGGGGCAACTTTAGTTATTTAGAAAATTTAACACGAACAAACATGAACGAAAGGTCAGTAACAAAGTTATCAAATATACGTAAACATGCAAAATGGCAGGTATCAGATGCCCGACAGACTAGGTGCTTAGGCCAGACGCGTGCGCTCGATCAGATCCTGATGGCACGCTACCTAGAAGTGTCTCACCTTGGGCGTCGGGTCAAAAATGAACTTCAGACGAGCAACCCTGGCCTCCTCCGTAGGCGTCATCGGATACTCGCTCGTATTGAAAGGATGGAAGCGATGGGGGACTCGATGAATACGGTGCGCATTAGCCGCAAATTCGGGAGGGAAGGCACCAAACTCCTAGTCACCGCCCACCAGGCAACTGATCGTATGCCAAGTAGTCGACGAGCTGGGCGGATCGACCAACCACCACTTCACCCGCGGCTCCACAGTGAAGGTGCCCGAGTCTCTTCGGCGGGAAGAATGCTTGAGGCGGAAGAAATGAAGGAACTCCGCCTGCGTCGGATGCTCCAACCCGTTCAAGTGGAAGATGTTGAAAAATGCCACCAACGTGCGGGTCAGCGTTGGCCCACACTGGCCAAGCGAAATGCTCAGCAGGGCCAGCATGTACTGGAAGAACGGGTGCAGAGGCAGCTTAATACCCGCCTTCAGGTGGAACTCACTCACGCACGTATGGTCGGGCGGAGGCAGCGTGAACGTCTCGGCTTTCCCAGGAATCTTCAACTTCACAGATGAAGGAATATGATAGTCGCGCGCCTATCGCGCCATCTCCTTCAACGACGGTGCTCGTTCGGGCTCATGCACCGGTACTCCGTCGGGGAGCACCCAGTGCACGCGTCCGCCTTCCGCAAACTGGGGCACGACAGACTCTCCTTGCATACGCTCTTCGCCCCATGGCCCCGACGAGGAAGACCCCCCCTCCGACCCTGACGACTCAGAAGCATCCCCCACCTCGACATCGTTAGCCACGGTCCTTCGCACTCGTGCCTCTTCCATCGACTGCACGACAGGAGAATTACCATTAGGTACATACCGCAAGGGCGTTACACTCATCACGAAGTCGCACGCGGAGTCTGATCCGCTCGTGCACGGAACATATACCCGCTCACGCGATTTCTATCGGTTCCATTCTCCGACAAAAGACGCACGCACACAACACCCAAACACTTAGCAAAAAAATCACACCACAAACAACAAAAACCCAGAAATCTACCCCAAGGCTTCAGATGCAAGGCTCTAAATGTCGATCAAGCCAATGCATATGGTTTGTTTCGGCTTTGCACGAATGCAGTTTGAGTATTTAGAGGAGAACAAACTGCTATGCAGCTTAAATTTTTAAGAAACTTTGTCCTCACCTGTTGTACGCGTGGAATAGCAGTTTTGTTCTGTAATTTGGTTTGATAGTTTACTTATTTACCCCCTGACTATTTTATTTATATTTTCAAACCTATACGAAGCAGAGGGGCAACTTTAGTTATTTAGAAAATTTAACTTTAAAGATATTTCGCTTAATTAATAACTAGCCTTCTTGCACGCGCATATGCGCGTGCGAAAGGCGTTGCGCTCGCGCGTGCGACATATCGGTGGCATACTCAAGAGTGTGCAATTATATCGTCTTCAGTTAATTGTCCAAGTACATTGCAGCTGACAGATACTATCATGCACTTTCAGGTCTATTTCTATTATTCGAACACTGATCTAATTGAGATCTCTATTATTCGAACATTGATCTAATTGAGATGTGAGAAGAATTACCAATGATTGATGATAAATTTTGTAAAATAATATTAGCATACTTCATATTAAGTCAACACTATGTAAAAAATAATCAATCACTGATAATAAATGCAGTGTCAGTGCATATGAAAATAGAATGAAAAACACACGAATAGAAACTATAAAAAAATATAGCAAAAGTTTTAACTATGATGACGTCGATATGTCCAACGAAGTCCAACCACATTAATCACCATGGAGAAGGAGTAAGAGAGAGTCTATACCCCAAGCCTGTATGAACCGAAGGTGAAAATCTTAGCATTCACTTGATGCACCAGGTCCTCGTTCATTCCCTTTGCCCGGCTAATGGTTTTAACCCATATCTTCACAATCTGGCTCAACATATTCATCCACAGCATCATACAATTACAACCACAGCATAAAATAATAAAAACCACAAATCAAACATATCAGCTCAATCACAAAGTAGCAAAAGATAAAGAGAGAGCTTATAGTTCTACCTGGTCAAGTCTCCCAGGAACCTCTTCTCTTCTTACAGCCTCGATCTTCCTGACTCTCATACAGTCCCGCATCATGCAAATACTGAAATTCAAACCCAACATTCAGCATAATCACACCTACATAAAAACTCTGATGATATTCATACATTAATCAAATTTGAACAAAAACCAAAAACCAAAACCTTCTCAAGCTCACGGCTTTTGATGACATCATCCTCCGTCGGACCACCGAGAGAAATCGGCTCTGTAATGCCTAATCTCTGCTGGCCATTATGGCTCCCCATCACAATATAATTTTTCCACAAAAATTGAAGTAAAAATTCAACAAAATAGGACCAACAAAAGAACAAATCTTTTTTTCTCTTTTTCTTTTTTATTGATGATATTTTACACTCTTTTTGTTCTTCTTCTTTTTCTCTCTCTTTTTTTTCAATTGAATTCAGAAACTGATAATATTCAAAACAACTAATAACAAATGGAATAAAGTTTCTCCACTAATACAATAATCGATTGGAATCCCTACAATTCCTACAAATGAAAACAACAACAAAAATTGTAACTTTCAAAAAGCTAATAGCCCTAAGCTTTTGATTTCCAGTACAATGGCGAATTGAAACCCTAAAGCTCTCTAACCATAGACGACGACACAGCACGGAGAGAAGTTATCGACGCCGAGAAATTTGGTGGCGGGAGAAGAAGACACGGCGGTGGTTTTGTGAAGCGGCGGCGACAGCGGAGTAGGTCTTCGGCGACGACGGTTGTGTTATCGGAGCATCGGAATCTTTGATTGCGAGCCTAAGCAGGAACATGCAGCAGTGAAAGGATATAGCTATGGAGAGAGAGAGATAAACTGATCATGGAAAATTGTGAAAGTAGATAGCATTTTATATAGAGAGAGAAGAGTCCTCGAACAGAAGAGGGATCCAGATGTTGCTTTTCTCTCTTCTTTGTGTTGGTTCTCTCTTACAATAATCAGGAGCTTCACCCTCAAAATCGATAGGAGATTGAGATCGGAGTTTTTCAAAAAACTATCGGGCTGAGTAGAGATGTGAGGGAGAAAATGGAACCGACTGAAAATGGAACAGACAGAGGAATTGCCCTTTTCACGTTTCACGTGTCCTCTTTCACTTTGATTATTTTACAGATCCATCCCTGTTTTCTTTAACTTGATTGTTGTTTACTTACGGATAGAAAATGACATTTTTGGAATTGACAATGTTTTACCATCAACTCCTCCCTTAACTCCCGTAAGCACTTCTGCCTTAATTAATAGAGATAATAATAATAATAATAGAGATAATTAATAAAGATTTATTTTCTGAGGGTCGGCTGTGCCGAATAAATACATGGTGTGGCTCTTTCCCAGTTCGACCTTCCGCCAATTCGAATCCCGGTGACGAAATCCTCAGCCCAAATCTCTCTCTCTCTCTCTCTCTCTCTCTCTCTCTCTCTCTCTCTCTCTCTCTCTCTCTCTCTCTCTCTCTCTCTCTCTCTCTCGCTTTAATTCTTGGCTTCCGGCCTATTTCCATATATATTTATACATACATGCACGATTTGTGCTCGACAAAATGTCTGGGTGAGTGAGTGAGTGAGTGACTATAAACACGAAGCACAACCAGATTCGTTGAGATCGCGATGAGACGTCAGCAGGGGCTGTGCGGGGATTCTATCGCCGGCGGCGGAAACTCCTACGGCGGCGGTGGCGCAGCATCAACATAGGATGGAGCAGCAGAGTAGTGATTTCGAAGCATTCACTCCCGAGAGGGATAGTAATCCCAATCCATATTCTAATTCAAAACCAGACGGGGGACAGCAGCAGCAGTGGAGGTGGGAGAGAGACGCCTCCAATCCATTGACGACGACGTCGTCTCATATCTATAATCAAGGCAAGTACACTATTGCTCCTTTTTCTCTATCTTTATTTTTTTGTGTCATTTTTAATCCAAACTTACTTTACTAGCTTACTTAGGGAGTGCTTTTTGTAGTAGTAGTCAATCAATTGATTCAGCCCAAACAATGAGGTGGTAGTCCTGTAGTGTAAGAGTTTTGTATAGATTAATGCAGACATATCTATCTTGAAGAATTATGTTATCTCGAAACTATTACTTTTACTGTGTTAGCAGTTGTCATGCTTGTAGTAGTAATCAATTGATTCAGCCATGCTGCGATGACGACAGTGTGAACCTTCACAATGAGATAGTATCTGTAATGAAATGCACAACTCCAGCTATACCTAATTTGTAGATTAATTCAGACATACCTATTTTGAAGAATTATGGATCTCGAAAATATTACAGTATTACTTATTAGTTATTACTGTGTTAGCAATCGTCATGAATCCGGAGTTGGTAACGGAAACTAGAAAATGATATTTTAATAAGTTCCTTAATGGTGAATAGGGAAGACAATTCCATCCTTTCCAACAGTTCTCTGTGTTACTAGATTCAAACAGCTCAGATATCTTCATAGAGATGACCTGGTATGCTCAGATGTAAAGGGTGAGAGGAATGTGGCACAGATAGGGCTCTTATTCTACTTCCAAGGTCAGCTTCATTGTGGCAGCAATACATCTTCATATTCTCAATGAATATTGTGGAAATCTGGGGTTGAAACAACAAATACTGGGGTGAACTGTCCTCTAGCTGTTAAAACCATTGGTCCCCACTAAAGGGTGTTCTTTGCTGTCAAGACCCTTTGTACCTAGTTGCCACAGCTTTTAGTTCCATACCTCTCTGTACCCACATCTTGTTTTACGCATTTTACTTTGGCAATTGTTATAACAAATATAAGAAAAAACACAGATTTACGTGGTTCACTAACGATATGTTAGCTACGTCTACGGGCAGAGGAGAACAGTTTTATTATCCTTGAGGAAAATGGATTACAGATTACACAATATCACACTAGGTTAAATAACCTAAATGATATATATACCTCCGAATAGTAGGCCCAACAGAAAACCAAAGCCCAGCATAACACAGATTAAGCCAGCATACAAACTTGATTCAAGGCATATTCTATCAAATCTCCACCTCGACTTGAATCCTCTTACAAATAACCAGATGCACCATAATAGTGCCAGATGTACGACATCTCCTCTGCCCCAGATGTTGCCCTCAAAGGGTAACTAACAGCTTCTAACATTTAGCAAGTCCAAACAATGTTGGAACTTGCTCTATGGAACTGACTTGTGAATATGTCAGCTGGATTATCAGCAGTACCCACTTTGTTCATCTTAATCCTCTTCTCACTTCTCAGAATATGATACCTGACATCGATGTGCTTAGTTCTCTCATGATGAACTTTATCATTGGCTAAACGGATTGCACTCAGACTATCACAATACACTATAGCCTGATCGTGATGTAGACTCAATTCACTAACCAGTCATTTCAACCAGATTCCCTCTTTGGCTGCTTCTATCTAACGTCATGTACTCTGCTTCTGTAGTAGACAAAGTCACTGCAAGTTGCAAAGTAGCTTTCCAACTAACAACAGAACCACCAAGAGTGAAAACATAAACAGTCATAGATCTTCTACTGTCAACATCTCCAGCATAATCAGAATCTGAATAACTTGTTACTAAACATTGTATATCACCTCTATAAATGAGACCAACATCAGACGTACCTCTAAGATATCGAAAAATCCTCTTCACAGCTTGCCAATGCTCCTTACAACGCTCACCAATAAACATACTAACAACATTGACTGCATGTGCAAGATCAGGTCTAGTGCAGATCATAGCATACATCAAACTTCCTACTGCACTAGCATAGGGAACTCGTGACATGTACTCCTTCTCAACAGATTTAGGTGCAAACGCAGTAGACAGATGAATGTTTGCAGTACTTGGAGTATCTATAGGTTTTGCTGTAGACATGCCAAATCTCGACAGTACCTTCTGAATATAATCCTTTTGTGATAGGAAAAACCTCTTTTGACTTCTATCTCTGTAAATGTCTATTCCCAGAATTTTTCGAGCTGCACCCAAATCTTTCATCTCAAACTCAGCACTAAGAAGACCCTTCAACTTTTGAATATCTGACTTGTTTTATGCAACTATCAACATATCATCTACATAGAGGATCAGATAAATGAACGAATCATTTGTTACCTTGTTGTAGTAGACACAACAATCATACGGACTTCTCGCGTAGCCAATCTCTATCATATAGTTATCCAATCTCTTTTACCACTGCCTCGGTGACTGTTTTAGTCCATACAAAGATTTCTTCAACTTGCAAACATAATCTTCTTTTCTAAGAACTTAAAAACCTTCTGGCTGAGTCATGTATATGTTCTCCTCCAACTCCATGTAGAAAAACTGTTTTCACATCTAGTTGTTCGAGCTCCAGATTCTGATATACAATTATGGCAAATAGCACCCTGATAGAAGTATGTCTGATCACTGGCGAGAAAATTTCATTGTAGTTTATACCTTCTTTTTGATGAAACCTTCTTGCAACGGCCTGAGTTTTATACTTGATACCCTGAGCAGGTGACAACTCTTCCTTCTTCTTGAAGACCCATTTGCAAGTGATAACTTTTCTCTCCTGAGGTCGTTTGGCCAATTCCCAAGTCTGATTCTTGTTAAGCGACTCCATCTCATCTCCTATTGCAGCAAGCCGTTGAGTAGACTTAGTACATGTAACTGCTTCCTTGTAGGTGAATGGCTCGTGTGGATCCACCTCTTCAGCAACCTGTAGTGCATAAGGCACCATATCCTCAAAACCATACCTCATGGGAGGCTTCCCAAAATTTGCTCTCCTAGGTCGATTAAGAGCCAAACTGTGTTGGTTAAGTACTAGTGGCTGTTTCTGAATGTGAGTGTTGATGTTGTTCTTCTTGCTGTGATTCACTCTCATCTTGAGTGTCTTGCTGTTCCACCTGTTTCTCAACACTACAATTTTTCGATACAACAATAAACTTTACAGAAAGGTTAAATATAGAATTTTCATCAAAGACTACATTTCTACCAAGTATAACCCTTTTTTCGAGTGGAGACCAGATTCTGTACCCTTTAACCCCATCCCTATAGCCTACAAATACTCCCTTTTTAGCTCTTGGTTCTAATCTACCCTCACTTACATGATAATAAACAGTACAACCAAAAGTTTTTAGATTTGAGTAATCAGCTGACTTATCAGACCACGCCTCATAAGGGGTTTTAAGATGTATACCTGTGTGAGGTCCACGATTTATCAGATAACATGTTGTACTAACCGTTTCTGCCCAGAACCTTCTTTCAAGTTTAGCATTAGAGAACATGCACCTAGCTCTCTCCAGAAGTGTGATTCATACGTTCTGTCACATCATTTTGCTGCGGTGTGTTCCTGACTGTATGATGTCTAGTAATCCCTTCATTTTTGGAGAACTTATTAAAATCAGACAAACAAAATTCCATACCATTATTAGTTCGCAGTTTTTTGATCTTCTTCCCTGTTTGATTTTCAACTAACGCCTTCCACTATATAAAATTCTTAAAAGCTTCACTTTTATGCTTCATCATAATCACTCAAGTCATTCTTGAGAAATCATCAATCATTGACACAAAGTATTTGTGACCTCCTAAAGACAACGCGAGAAAGATCCCAACGGTCAGAATGAATGTAATCAAGTGTGCCTTTTATTCTGTGAATTGCTTTAGAAAACTTGTTGTGATGTAATTTCTCGAAAACACAATGTTCACAAAATTCAAAGTCTTTGACTTTGTGGTCACCAAGAAGATCCCCTTTTGACAAAATTTGCATCCCTTTTTCACTCATGTGAGTCTCATGTACCATAACTTGGTCATATCATTCTTGTGAACTTTCGATGATGCAACAACAAAACCTGACAGCGTAGAACCTTGCAGAATATACAAAGTATCCCGTTTGACACCTTTCAAAACTACATTAGAACTCTTGTAGACACGTAGAACTTCACCCTTACCTTTGAAACTAAACCCCTTATTGTCTAAATAACTCAGAGATATTAGATTCTTTGACATGTGTAGAACATGCCTAACATCGTTCAATGTACAGAATTTACCATCATGTGTCCGTATTTTAATCGAGTTTATTCCAACCACCTCGCAGACAAAATTGTTAGCCATAGAAACGTTGCCTCCATTTACTTGCTCATAGGTAGTGAACCACTCTCTAGGCGGACATATATGATAAGACGCCCGAAATCTAAAATTCATACATCAGTGTGATGTGTAATTTCATCAGCAACTAGGGCAGTATCCTCTTTCGAATTGGTGTCATCTTCTGCTACAGCAGCAATACGTGATGGTTTTCCCTGCTTCTTCTTCTTTGGACATTCTCTTTTCCAATGTCCCTTCTCTTTACAGTAGTTACAGACATCGTTGGATTTAGGACTTTTAGAACCTAGTTTCTTGAATTTCTTCTTCTCCGTGTTTCCGTGCCCCTTACTTCCATTGGCTACTAACCCAGTAGCCTGATTATCTGTATCTGTACTAGTCGCCTTATGGCACAACTTTCTGGTATGAAGAGATTATCTAACCTCCTCCAGAGTCATAGTATCTCTCCCAACAATAAAAGATTGCACAAAATTCTCATACGATAATGGTAAAGATATCAACAGAATTAAGGCAACGTCCTCATCCTCGATTTTAACATCAATATTACGTAACTCTAATAGAATTGTGTTTAACTGATCTCTTAGAGGCGCACGTTCTTGCATTCGCAGACTAAATAGACGTTGCTTTGGAAGCAACTTGTTGGTTAAAGACTTTGTCATGTATAGACTATCAAGCTTCAACTACAGACCAGATGCAGTTTCCTCCTCTGCGATCTCGGTGACGATATCGTCTGCAAGACACAACATAATTGTTGAGTGTGCCTTCTCCTCCAGATTGACCATCTCAACGGTTTCGGGGTCCCCTGCCTTCTTCTTCGTCAGCGATGCCCACAACCCTTGTTGCTTTAACGAGGTTCGCATCTTGATCTACCATAAACTGAAATTGTTCCTCCCCTTGAATTTGTCGATCTTTACATTCAATCCAGACACCTTGATTTGGCTCTAGATACCAATTTGTTTTAACGAATGTAAGAAAGAACACAGATTTACGTGGTTCACTAACGATATGTTAGTTACATCCACGGGCAGAGGAGAACAGTTTTATTATTCTTGAGGAAAATGGATTACAGATTACAGAATATCACACTAGCTTAAATAACCTAAATGATATATATATAAATATATATATATATATATATCCCCGAATGGTAAGCCAAACAGAAAATCAAACCTCAGCATAACATGGATTAATTTAGCGTCAGGGGCGTTGCCCCCAATCCCCCACCCGTATGCCGCCGACATACAAACCTGATTCAAGGCATATTCTAACAGCAATATATCATTCTTCAATCATAACATTGTTACTTGCAAATGTCAGTGCTCACCTGAGCAGTCCTTGGTTTGAATCCAAAGGCTGCTTGATTTGATACTTAGGTAGAACTTTTGAGCTCTACATTACCTCAAGTATATAATTAGTTCTGGTTTTAAAGTCTGAACACTTGGTATGATATGGTTGTTTTGCAGGTCAAATGGGTGATACATCTAGATCCTATTTCTTGGGTCAAAGGTCTGATCCAAAACTTGCTTTGGAGACACAAAATAACAGTGATCCCAGATCTCAACCTCATATTGAAGATATGGGCATTGGATATGAGGTTAAGCTTTCATCTCAGTCCTTTGAAGACCTTGAGCAAAAATTTCTTGATGACATTCGGAAATTAGCCAAGGAACAGAATGATGCTGAGGATGGAGAGAATGCTCAACACAGAGAGGTTTGTTTAGTTTTGAAAGTGAATTATATTATTTTATATTTACACTCTTAATTTATGTCTCCATAATCTTTTGACTTTCTCCTGACATCTCAAGTGTCTGAGCTGAACGTATTTTTAAGGTGTAATAGTCTTTTAACTTAAGCAAGAGACCAAAATGCATAATACTAATTACCTAGTGCCTCGTCTCCTTGTTTTTCTTTTTCAGGAAAAACTCAATAGTCTGACTTAACCAGGGAAAAAAGAAGAGTGAATTAGAATGGACACCTGCACATTTCTCTTAATTAGCATTGTTTATCGCCGATTAACAAACAGTGCCCGGGATGAAATTTATTTAAATTTTGATGAAGAAAATGGGACCAAAAAATAAAATTACGATAAAATACCATTTTCAAACATAAGAATACTACTATGGCAGGGGTAATATTAATATAAGAATAGACTAGGTCTCTGTTAAAGGTTTGGTAGTACATTGTAGGTTCGAGTCACACATATGACCGCTAGGACTTTGATGGGTGAATTTACAGTAACTCGACTCTATTGTTCATAGATGTAGCCATCCTCGTGAGTGTCAGCCACACACATTTCTTCCTCCTCGTTTACTTTTAATAATCAGTATGGATTACATATCTGAAGCAAAATAAGACTGCTACTATCAGGTTGAGAAGAAGACTGCCACATCAATGAAGCGAAATAATTTGACAAAGATTTAATCTTTGCTCAAATTGTATTGCTCATTCCTCACTCTAGATCCTACTTTTCAAGTCAAAGATATTGTAGGGGTTGGCAACTAGCGTTATTCATAATGAACTTTAGAAAAGCTGAATTCTGATGAAATTGGCTCCCATTTGGACGTGCGTGGGCATCAAATTATGGCTTCAGTTGAATCTACCACAGTTTCTGCATATATGAAACTAATTGCTATGCCAATAGTAAGACGATTAGAAATTCTAAAACCTCTGAAACAGTTAACTGTACACTTTAAAAAATTATTGTGGAACAGTTGGGATAAAGAAAGATATAGAAACACGAACCCCTTGAATTCTTATTAGTATTGTAGTTTAGCTTCCTTCTTTATACATATCAATATTTGCTCATCTTTATATTCTAGTTTAATAGCCAAAAAATTCAGGAAACGTTTGATACTGCAAGTTATATAACAAATCCATGGGAAACATCACTCTTTAAGTTCAAACTTCCTTTATATTATTTCTTCTCACACCATTACTTGTTTTATTCATGTTTATTCCTTTTTGGAAAACATGTTGATTTCCTATGTGATCTTGGCATCTTTACTTATCAGAAAATTGGTGCAATCAATGCTCAGTATGAAGAACAATTAGCAGCACTTCGGTGCCGGCATGCTGGACTTAGAGACGACGTACTTAGGAGAGAATTAAATGCCCGGCACCATCAATACCAGAAATCTGTAATGGATCGGTACCCTAAAACCAGCATGGGCTCCTCTGATCATCATGGGTACACTGGAATTGCAGCCTCAGCCACTGTTGGTGAAGCACGCAGAGGCTATGAAACTGATCAATATGATTCTTATAGAGAGCGGGCACGATTTCTTGGGGGTTCGCGTGATCGTGGGTTTGAATCTAGGGGACCATATCCAGGAGGCCGTGTCTATGATACTGGCTCACGCTATTACTGATGAGCCTTTTGTTTAACTCTCCCCTTACGGACTTCATTCTCCAGGTTATGTGTATCTGTGAGGCAGGTTACAAGGGAAGAGTACTACTGTCATCTCTGTTTTAATTCCGCAGTTACTTTCTTGTAGTGAAGTGTTTAGTGTAATGGTCTGTAAATGACAAGCTAGCTGTGAGATTTTTCTAGGTAGCCGTCACTGGGTTTTTCCCCGTTTCTGACGAAGGCATGAAGCAAAAGTGGCTTGTATCTATATATTCACCACAATAAAGCCCTGCTTCATTGAAAGTAATCAAATAAAACAAATTATTTTTGAGAATTGAATTGGCATTCTTTATCTTCCACACCATTCACATTCTGTCAAGTTTCAAGTGTATTTTTAATGCACATTTTAAAGAAAAAAGAAAAAAAAATAGGCCTTCAATTTTTACATCACATTAATTCTGTTATCATAGGGAAGTTATTAAGAGCACATTTAATGAGACTCCCTATTGGAAAGTTAAAATTTTCTATTCCATTGAATTCATGCTCTCTATTAGAGTATCTCCATTAGCATTATTTAAAATATTTTTATTTTGTTGAAAACTATACTTCTAAACTATTTTGGCCAAGGATTTTTACAAATTTGTTGCAACAATGTTACTCATAATTTAGTTATAATTGAATGAGTACTGAGTTTTGATTGGTTAATAGAATATATATAATTAAATACATATATTTATTAATTGCATTTACAATGTAGAAGGAAAGAATTGAATGCAATGTTTGCTATTCTCGTTACCTATAAACTTTATTTTCGGTATAGAAATAAGGGATGAAAACGAAAAATTTAGGGATTCCCTATACTGAGAGATGATATAAAGGATCTGGTGGAGGTGATTTTTATGAAAATTCCTCAAATTAAATCAAAATATAGGAGATATGTTGGAGTTACTCTTTAAGCAACTCGAGCAGATTCCCTATAAATCATTTTTAGCTAAAATATAAAGATTTTCTCTTAAAATTCACTCCAGCAGCTCCCCTATCTTATTAGCCAATTTAGGGATTCCCTATATTTCATGTTTTCATCCCCTATTCCTATACCGAAAACATAAATTATAGGTAATGAAACATTCAATATTGTAATTACTACTTTCCTTCTAGATTGTAAATGTAATTAATAATTATATTAATAAATAAATATTTTATTATCAACCAATCAAAACTAAGTATATGTTTAAATCTAACTATATTTTAAGTGATATTGTTGGAGTAAATTTATACAAGTGATTAGCTAAAATAGGTTTCGGCTTCATTTTTGAACAAATAAGCAAACTTTATGTGATATTGTTGGAGTTGCTCTTAGGCTCCTAAAATAGGGAGATTTTTAGGAGCTCCTAAATTTGAGGAGAGATAAAATGACTCCTAAGATTTTTGGAACATTAATTGAAATAGTTTATATATGATTAAAATGATTTACATGGTGATTATTACAATTTATAAAATTAATAATTAAATTTTCTATTATTTATATTTGGGTCAAAAATACATTATTTGTGAATCAAATAATTTTTAAACAAAAATATTTTAAATTCAAACTTGTAAATCAACATTTTTTAAACAAAATTATTATAAATTTGTAGTTTGCTTATTGAACGAGGATGTTGAACACACTAAATTACGACAGAGAGAAGAACAAGGTGACACTACCAGAAATAGAGACATTACCGGCGACCTGCCGTCGCCGGCCTTGTCTTTTTTTTTCGCCGGAATTGACATTACCGGCGACTTGTCGCCGGCAATGACGTCGCCGGAGATTCCCCGCCGGTGTTGACATTGCCGGCGACGGGAAACGCCGTCGCCGGTGATGTCTCGGACATTACCGGCGACGGCGTCGCCGGCAATGGCAGCGCCGCCGTGGCCGGAATGTGAGACATTGCCGGCGACTCGAGTCCATGTCGCCGGCAATGTGGGGAAAAATTTTGAAAAAAAAACGCGGTTCTGGATTGGGCCTAATTCCATAACCTGCATTGAAACGGATAAACCGTACAATCATACAAGTTCAACAGTACACGTAGCAAAGACAGTCATACAAGTTCAACATAAATGTCCAACGTACAGTACAAATAGCAACGACGATAAAAAAATTAACTACAACTACAGGTCAGGTCCAGGAACTTGCGGGTCATCAGGGTTGAAGTAATCCATGTACTCATTTGAATTCCGGTGGCTACCTTGGTCTTGCTCTGGCGTTGACTGGTGCGGTGGTGGTGGTGGATAGGTAGGGATATGCGGGACCGGGGGAGGTGTGGGGAAGGGTTGTCCGGTAGTCTGAGCCTCGTACATCGTCCGCATCCATGTGTACATCTGAGCCTGCACCTGTGTCTGCTGCATTTGGTACTCGGCCATCTGCCTCTTTTGCTCCTCCAACTCCCTCTGCGTCCTATGAAGCTCCGCCGCAAGGTTACGACTAGAAGTTGAACTTCTTGACCCGGTAGAGTATTCTGAAGTGTTCTTCAATAGTCCTTCGCCCGCCGTGCCCATTCCCCTACAGTAGTAGGTATTCTTTCCAGTCCCGCACGCTTTTGCCATGATCCGAGCCGTTATCGGGGGATCAAGCGGATCGATCTGAGAGGCATACTGGGTGACTTCTTCCTCGGAGCAGTCAGGATGGTTAGTCCGAGCTATACTCATGGTCACTTCTGCGGTCGCCTCCTCCACTCTCGACTAATTGAAAAGGGAAAATGAACAACGTATTAGCTAACAAAATCTATTTCCATCTTCAAAAATAGTTTTATTAACACATGGAGAGGCGAAAGACTTACCGCTTCTTCAGGGCACTGCGGGTAGAACTTCTGATGAATATACACCAACGGGTTCACCTCTTGTTGTTGCTACGCCTTAGTCGACCAACCCATGTAGTTGAGTGAACCTGCATGATGGGCCCTGGTGTTTTTCAATCTATTCGCCCGGTTCGTCTTCGAAATCGCCTTGTTTGATAAAGATATGAAAAAAAATTAGTAACTAACTATTTCAATATGATACGATACATTAGGCTTGAAAGATATATTAAGGATGCATACCCGAGCTTTGGGGTGCTCGAAGTGGGCTATCAGCCACAGCCACTCGTACTCCCTAAATCGGAATTCGCTAGGGGTGGAACCTCGGCCTAGCTCCTTGTATACAGTGTAATGGGAAGAAAGCTCGTTCTTCCACTCTTTATACCTATATTAAAAGAAGGAAAAAAAGTTAGAGATATTAAAACACTTGATAAACAAAAATCTAACTCGATATATATTCAAATAAGTCGAAGCACATCACCTCATATGTAGTTGACGCTCTACCCACGTGTGAATAAGAACTTCATCCACGTCAAACCACACCTGCAATATGAATATATAAAAGGTAAAATTATATATTTATTCGGACTTAATTAATAAATGTAAAATTTACGTAATGAAAATACGATTTTACTCACACTGAGTGCATTATGCACTTGCATCTTCACGTAGATAGGCACAGATTCCCAATCTGGCCAAAGCATTGGGACCTTGTCCCGCACGATCGCACCGGCCATGCTGACATATTTGCGCGTGGTGTCGAATGCCTCGATCACCTCGCCATCCTCATTGGCCCTTATGGGCGTTTTCCTTCCGCCGGTGGCCTGCTCAAGTCTCTTCCCGGTGCAGGTGCCTCTAGCCCCTTTCCGTTTTCCAGTCCCATTAACGAAATTGCCTAATAATACAATGTCAACAAATTGATATCATTAATTGAACCTATCGCAAGTCTTAAGTAATAATTAAGTAATCAATCTGATGTTAAATAAAATTTACCTGCATCGTCCGTTTGTTGGTTGGTGCACCTCACACTCCAAAGATACACGGGGTCGAACGGGAGGAAGTTATACGCTTCCTCCACGCTCAGGAACTCCGGCCGTCCTTCAATATAAACAGGCATCCCCCTATCATCGAATTCAGGGATGACAGGAATCTCGTCGGGTAGGAAGAGACCGGACGGTGGAGATAGACGAGGCCTGGACGATGAGGCGCCAGCACCACCATGTGTCTCAGATGATTCCCGTGAAACGGGAGTAGGCACCGGGCGAATATGGGGCATTCGGATTGAGGGAGTTTCTGATGCCCCCGTTGACTGTCGCTCGTCTGAGGCTCTGCCACCGGAGGGACGTCTGCTGATTGAGCGTCTGGAGACTGAGGCTCGAGGCTCAACTTCCGGTTGCACGGCTCTTGATCGTGCAACTTCTTCCTCAGCTCGCGCCTCTAGCAAGGCTCTCGTGCGAGCACTCATCATTGGCCCACTGGGCGTGTTGCTAACTGCGGGCGAGGAGGAAGCTTGACTACTGTTCCCTCCACTATTTCGGGAACCTCTCCGAAGCCAATTAGCCGCAAAACCTCCTGGCATGGACACCGTAATAGTCAAGGGAACTGGGGTTCTATAACAAATCGGAACCGGAACGGTTTGGAACCGGAACGGTTTGGAACCGGAACGGTTTGGAACAGGAACCGTTTGAACCTGGAACCGTTATATTACAAACGGTTCTGGTTACAAACAGTTCCGGTTCCAAACGGTTCCGGTTCCAAACCGTTTCGGTTCTATAACAAATCAGAAATACCGGAACGGTTTGGAACCGGAACCATTTGAAACCGGAACTGTTTGTAACCGGAACCGTTTGTAACATAACGGTTCCGGTTACAAACAGTTCCGGTTCCAAACGGTTTCGGTTCCAAACCGTTTCGGTTCATAACGGAACCGTTTGAAACCGGAACCGTTCCGGTTCTGATTTGTTATAGAACTGGAACGGTTTGAAACCGGAACTGTTTGTAACTGGAACAATTTGTAACATAACGGTTCCGGTTACAAACAGTTCCGGTTCCAAACCGTTTCGGTTCTATAACAAATCAGAACCGGAACGGTTTGGAACCAGAACCGGAACTGTTTGGAACCGGAACCGTTTGAAACCGGAACTGTTTGTAACTGGAACAATTTGTAACATAACGGTTCCGGTTACAAACAGTTCCGGTTCCAAACCGTTTCGGTTCTATAACAAATCAGAACCGGAACGGTTTGGAACCGGAACCGTTTGAAACCGGAACCGCTTGTTTTCAAACGGTTCCGGTTATAAACAGTTCCGGTTTCAAACCGTTCCGGTTCCGATTTGGTATGGTTCCAATATCACCTATTATACGTTAAATTAACAACTATATCACCTAACTTAACATATATACATACATCATTTCCGGCTTTAAACTTTTCACACATATATACATCGATCATGCATCTTAATTTTGATCACCTTAATTCACACATATATATATACATCACATATTAATCCAATTCACCCTAGCTAATTAATTTTCCACATTTTTCAAACATACGTATATATATATACATTCCATATATATTAATTAATTTTTCACATATATACATCACATATATTGCTCCTTCACCCCACAATTATCCACATTTTTTTCCCACAATTTTCATACATACCTTAATTACATTTTACAAATATTGTCCACATGCATACATATATACATCCCACAATTATCAAAAATTAATTAATTAAAATACACAAAAAAAATATTGTGGAATGAGAGAGAGAGAGAGAGGGAGAGAGAGTGAGCTCAAACCTGGCATGGTGGAGCTCGACCCAACTTTGCCGGCGACGGAGGTGAGGGGAGGAGGAAGAGGAGGAGGGGAGGAGGAGAGAGGGGAGAAGAGAGGGGAGGAGAGGAAGAGAGGGGAGAGGGAAGAGAGAAGAGAGGATTGAGGAGAGGGGAGAGGTGAGAATTTCGTGCTAAGAGAGGGAAGAGGGAAGAGAGAATTGAATTAGGCCGAAGAGAAATGGGGAGGAGGAGCTCGAGCTCGAGCTATACCGCCACCATTGCCGGCGAGGTAGGTCAACGTCATTGGTAATGACATTACCAACGACGTACGTCGTGGGTAATGTCATTACCAACGACTTGACTCGTTGGTAATGACATTACCAACGAGTTGAGAAGCAACTTGTTGGTAATGACATTACCCACGAGTTGAGAAGCAACTCGTTGGTAATGACATTACCCACGAGTTGCTAAGTCGTTGGTAATGACATTACCAACGAGTTGCTTGTCAAATACACATCGAGACACTTTCCTGGATAACCCGGGCCCAGAATTAACAGAGTGAGCATATTGTATTCCTTCTTCATGCACATCCATGGTGGAAGGTTGTACGGTACCAAAATAACTGGCCATATACTGTATTGAAGACTCATGTTGCCAAAAGGGTTGAATCCGTCAGATAAGAGCCCTAGCCAAACATTTCGGACCTCTGCTGCAAAATGATCAAACTCCCTGACCATGTGCTTCCAAGCCTCTCCGTCGGAAGGGTGTATAAGGGTGTCATCGTCAGGCAAGTTCCTCTCAGCCCACCATCTCATTGCCTCGGCCGTGAAAGCACACATGAACAACCGCTCCAGCCTATCAATAAGCCGGAAATATCGAAGTATCTTCACAGCTTTCTTGTTGCCTGCAGGAGTCAACTTATACCTTTCTGTAAAACATACCGGGCAGGCTTCAAGGTCTTCGAGATCTTTTCCCCAGAAGAGAATACAATCATATCTGCATGCATGGATTTTGATGTAGGAAAGCCCAAGATCTTTCAGGATATGTCGCACCTTATGATGAGTGGTAGGAAGACGATGACCGGGTGGCAGTAGCGAAGCAGTCCACTTCAACCAAGAATCAACAGCTTTGACAGACATTTTGTTCTCCATTTTGAGCTGCATCACTCCCATCACACTTTCAAGAACAGTCTTACTACAACCGTCGTACAATGGAGTCTGTTGCAATGCAATCAGGTTGTTGTACTTGTCCATACCGCTTGTGTTGACATGACCTCCAGGTAATGGTTCGACTGGCTCGATATGGGGGAAACCCTCAACGACGGGAGGGACATTTGGTGCTTCATCAGCAAATACACCGCTCTCATGAGGAAACATATCATTGATTAACATCGATGTTGGATCATAGGATGAACTGCCCCTCTCAGCAAAATCTCCATGATCATAGCGTGGACTGGCCCTCTCACCAAATTGTCCATGATCATGCGGACCCGTTACCGATGTTTCACCGTGATAAATCCAACAAGTGTACTTATCCCAAAATCCGTATTTACTCAGGTGCCTCTGGACTTTATCAATGGGAAATCGAAATCGATCGCTGAAACACTTACATTCTTTACACGGGCAATAATGAAGTGTAGTGTCTCCACAATTAGCCTTCACAAAATCCACAAAACTCCTAATTCCCTGGTGATATCTGACATCCCATCTTTCGAGGCTCATCCAACTCTTGTCCATCCTGAAAATTCTAAAAATTTTACGTATTAATTATATATATATACACACATTCACTACTAATAATCGACGTGATCTCTCAATTCAACTCTAATTAAATCAACACATGCATGCATATGTATATATATCGATCTAATCTCTGAATTCGATTCAGTACTCGATGATAGTATTCTCCTTTTTTCAATTCAAAACGTATTTGACTGGGTAGGAGGAGGCTCTGTTAAGCCTGGCTCCGATAACAATACGATAATACCAGTCATTGATTCAGACACAAGATTAACTACAAGCTGTTTTCTCGTTTCGGTGACCGTACATCAACAACATTTCATATATATCTCACGAATTGGATTTGATCAACACACACACACACACATATATATATATATACCACATATACGTATATATACACCTACGTACCTATATATATAGCTTCCCGAGTGATCGAGTTTTCGACGCGCGCCTTAATTTTGACAATATACCGAATGATCGATTTCAGAGCGTACGTTTTCCTTCTTTCGATTTCTCTGGATTTTTTTCGCTCAAAATGATTGAATGATCGAGCTGCCCCATCCGGCATCTAATATAAGACACATTGCCGGTGACGGAGTAAGTCGCCGGAAATGAAGATATTACCGGCGACTTTACGCCGGAATCTCGTCGGTAATGTTCCAAAACATTACCGGCGACTCCAACCGTCGCCGGCAATGTCTAGGCACACATTTCCGGCGAAATTCCGGCCGGAAAATCGCCGGAAATGTGTGCCTATACATTGTCGGCGACGGTTGGAGTCGACGGTAATATTTTGGAACATTACCGGCGAGATTCCGGCGACATTACCGGCGACGGGGTAAGTCGCCGGTAATGATGGACATTACCGGCGACTTTTCCGGTCGCCGGCCTTGTTGGCCGGAATCTCGCCGGTAATGACTCATTTTCTTGTAGTGTGAGAAGAGAATCATGTTTCTCAACACTACTGGGATGTCTCCAATTCTATCAAATTATTATGAGGCACGTCAAATGAAAATCATTGTAAAGTGAAAAGAACGTAAAATGAACCCTTAAATATAATTTTCTTAAGTTGTAAAATTTATCGGGTTATGGTTATGTCCCCCCGATATTTGTTTCCGTTAATAAAGGCCATAGCGTTTAACATGACTAGGTAATAGCCTTAAATACCTCCACACAAATTAAGTAGTAGCCTTAAATAATAAAGACTGAAATTATTTATATTATTTATTTGTAATTTTTTCTTAAAAATAAATAGATTAAAAGTTTTGTGAAATTATTACAAAAAATATATTTGAAAGTAGATGCATTAAATGTAGCTCCCTATTGTTTTTTTGTATGGTTGAAGCACCATTTTTTTGGCTCCCTAAATATTTAACTTTTAGCTATTTTTTTAACAATTTTTTTTTGAAAAATATAGATGCTCTAAGTGCTTAATGAAAGTTTGACAGTGTTGCTAATAAGAACTCAAAGATTATATGCATTCCAATTGGGAAAGTATGGATGATGACATTGATTTGGCTGTCATTTAAGAGTGGAGTGTGTACTGTAAAGTCTGAATATCATTGGCATCATTATGTGTTTCTCAATAGAATTTTGAAATTCTAGGATTTTGAAACTTAAGTTGTGTTTGGACGTAGAAAACAAAACATGAAATTTAATTTAAAATCAGAATTTTTAAAATTCTATAGACAAAGTTTCGTGTTTGGCAAATAAATGTCAAGTAATTAGAAATTTTAAGGAAAAAATAAGAAGGAATTGAAGACCCAAATTTTTTAGATCTTCTAAGAAAATTATATTATGTATCTTTTGAGTGTGTGTATTGTCCTAATTAGATTAAAATAGAGAATCTAAAAATCTCTAATCCTTCAAGATAATGTTTGTAATGCCTATATTTAGGTCTCCATAACAATTAATAAAGTGACAGTTTGTTCACAGTTTCATTATTCATTATTCATCTTTCAACAAGATCGTAAAATTTCAGGATAATGAAATGAAGGGATTTAATAAAGGGATATTGTAGATGGCTTATTTGGATAAACGAGGAATTTAAGGAAAATATTACACATCCCCATTCTATTTTTGACTTGTAGCATAGTAATGGTAGAGCATCATTTAGTGACAGAAATTTATTTTGAGTGGTCTATTATGCTAATGGTGCATCAAACACTGCATACCATCTAATCAAGCCCTAGCCCTTCTGGTGTTGTTTGACGATTTTAGGGCATGCACATTCAAAGAAAAAAAGTAATTTTACATTGAAACCAGACTGGGCACATGTTGTCCTACAAAAATTTCCAAACGACAGCTTTGTGCTATCGTCTTGGTGACTTGGTGGAAGTGAAATATGGCAGGACTAGGTGGTGGTACGGAGTCTCCTCTATTATGATACGTCTCCATCCAGAGAAGATAGAATGGCTAAAGCGCATTTGTTTGGTATTTCAAGCTAGCAACTTCGGACTTGCGATATTATGATAAAATTATTTATTATGAAATGGCTTATGGCCTCTACTGCCCGAAATCCTCCCTACACGTGGGGGTGTATCGACGTAGCATTTTTCTTAGATTGAATCTTTATATATTACAACTAACATGTAATTTTTTTTTTCCTATCTTCATTTTTTAATAATTAAAATATTTATTGCAGATTTAAACTAACAAAAATTGAAGGAAATTCACTTTAATCAAAATTGTTTAAGACGGTTGTATTCATATCAGATTTTAAAGGATTTTTTATAAATCCTTTTTTTTTAAATCCATAGATTGTTTCAAATTTACATGAACTTTTAGGGATCTCTTGTAATGTTTTATCATGATTAATTTGGATATCTAAGGATTGCCATCAAAATACTTTCACTACAAGAAAAACTCACCTAGACCACGGACTATTTCCATCGTCTAGGTGAGCATCCGTGGTTTAGGTGAGCATTTCCGTTATCTAGGTACTTAGATGACGGAACTTACATGGACTAGGTTACGTCCTCCAAGTACATTCGTTCAAGTATTTAGATGACGAAACTGGAGAATTGCGTGGTCCAAGTGAAACTTAGACCGCAGACTTTTTCAGCGGTTTAAGTCCCACTTGGACAACGGAAAATGTTTTCTCCGTGGTCCAAGTGGGACATAGACCGCGGAAAAAGTCCGCGATCTAAGTGATGACTTAGACCACGGAGAAAGAATTTTTCGTGGTCCAAGTGAGCACTTAGACGACGGATTAGGCACTTTTCCGTCGTCCAATTGCTTACAAGAATGACGGAGAAAGAACCCGTCATCCAAGTGGCCACTCGGACCACAGCGTGTCGGTCCGTTGTCCAAGTGGCACTTAGACCGCGGATAAAATCTTCGTGGTCTAAGTGGCACTTAGACCGCGAAACCTTAAAGGTTTTGTGGTCTAAGTGCATTTTTCTTGTAGTGTTTATCAAAAAGGCAAAGATAAAATAAATGAAAATACAAGAGAAGTGTTTAATGAAAGTATTTTCTGATGTGTGTCTTGTCCTAATTAGATTAGATATAGATTTTAGCAATCTTTGATTTATCGGGATATTGATTGTAATTGATTGCAATTGCCTATATTTAAGGTCATCTATCAATGAAAGAAGATACACTTTTCAGTCTAAAATAATTGCTGTACTTTTATCCTTTAACATGTTATCATCAACTATTGGTTTGATAACCACACTGTTCTAAAAGGCGACCTAGCCGACCGCCTAGGCGATGCATAGGCGCTAGGCGAAGCTAAATGAGGGAATAAGCTCTCTGGGTGGGCTAGGCGCTTCTGGGCGGGCTAGGCGCTCTCAAGCGCTCCTGGGCGAGCCTAGGTGATGTTGGGCGTAAAAATAATAATAATTTAAAACCCAAATAATTTGAGATTTGAGATTATTACTCTCTATTATATATTTTGTATGGAGATTATGACAATTTAAACTATATTTATTGCTAATTTTATTATATAAGTGTTTTAAATATTCATTATTTCACATATATATGTATGGAATTAATACCGCCTTTAAGTCGCCTAGAAAACATCTAATTCTGATTAATCCACGTCTAGCCGCCTAGACGCTCGAAGGTATGTTCACCGTCTAAGGTCGCCTAGCGTTTTTTAGAACCTTGGATAACCATCACCACAAAATGAAAAAACTCTAACCCCTAAACACCGAACTCTCCACCGCTACCACCACTTGACCACAGTTGCCGATTCCTTCTGCAACCGCCAGATTCCCTACCGTCAACCACCATCATCACCAGCCTCCGTTTGCTGAAAGAAAAGAGAAAAGTCTCTTCGCGGATTGCATCTTCCTCAAGTCATCAAGATTGATCATCTTCAAGCACCTCGCATTCTTAAAAAGCTTCCTCCTTGTTACCCATATTTACTCATATAGAGCATAACACCCATCGAGGTAAAATTTCTAACCTCTTCAATTTAGAGATTATGTTGTAAAACTTAATTTCCGCAATACCGTAGCTCTAGGACTAGATTTAGTTTGATTGTTGCTTTGATACATATTGTGAAATTATATGTCGAGAGAAGGGGATTTCATCACCGTACCCCTTAAATAAATTTTTTTGATTAGTGACGGTACTGGGGGAGTCACGGTATAAAGAAAAAAGAGAAATCAATATAAGTGACTGATTTTGATTCTCACGGTTTCGGGTGTGGTATGGAGCCACTGTTTATCGAGCATCGATTTTGTGACCATACATCTTTATTCTTATTCTCTAAACTTAATATTAGTGATCGTAGTTTTGATCGTTACTAACTATCTCTCTTGTCTCTTTAGTAGATGACTTCAATTGAGCCAGTAAAGCCAGAGTTTCACATCCTTGATGCCAATGGAAAAGAGTATTATTGTTGAGTCTCTGATGTAGAAAATACATTCATGGGAAAGAAATTCACTAACACCATTAACCCATATACAGACGTGAATGTAGTTCAACCGACTACAACAACTAAAGCTCAAGCCCTCATATTTTTGAGGCATCATATCCATCCAATTCTGAAGAAGCTGTATCTAAAGAAAAATTATCCCAAGAATTTATGGGATGTTTTGAAGCAACACTTCAATAATATGCATGACACACAACTTCAAAAATTGACTGACAGATGGGAAACCATTCGTTTGTTGGATTACCCGAAAGTTGATTCCTACAACCATGCTATGTTAGAGCTAAAGTGATCTGAGTTTTCGCGGGGTTGACAAGACTGATTAGGATATGATCGAGAAGTCTTTAAACACCTTCCTTTTTTCCATGAATATATTAGCTCATCAATACTAGCTTGAGTACGAGTAAGGAAGTATCAAAACCTTCAGTGATCTCATGAACATCCTAACAAAGAACAAAATACATCATGAGATAATTCTCAAAATAATTCAAGGCCCTATGGAACCAAGTAAACTCATAAGAAGTACAACACTGATGAGAAGGCCCGTAAGAAAATGAAGAACAACAATTCTGAGCCTTACAAACGTAATGGGAGAGGAGGCCATGGCATATATCGTGCTAGAGGCCGAAGTCAGAATCAGACTTGGCATCACCAAGACGTCAGCCGTAGTACTTGAAATAAGAACTAATTAGGTTATGGTCAAAGGAAAGAAATAAATCCTTCCAACTATGGTTCATCTGGCAAGTATCCATGCTTCAAGTGTGGCTTTACTAAACATATGCACAAGCGATGCCGTGCAAGCAAGAACATTCAGAATATTTCTGCCGTGCAAGCAAGGACATTCAGAATATCTACAAGAGGCATAAGCAATACTTAGCATAAGAGACTAATTTTGCTGGGGGTGACTATGAGATGGAAGAAGGCGGTGAAGTCAATCTCATGGTAGTAGACAACAATATGGAGAACCTTGAGAGTCCGAATTTTGATTAGTCTATGTGTTAGGCTGTTATTTCTGCTATGTAATCCAGTTTAGTAGTTAGTTTAAGTCATGTTTTTGAGACTTTATTTTAGTCGTTTTGGAATAAGACATCTTTGATGTAATTGAGTTGGCAAGTTGATCTATGCATTTTATGCTTGATTCTTAACATAGTTCTCTTTACATTTAGCTTAGTTTTGACCTTAGTATTCTTATTTATACTTCACTTTATTGTTTTAGGTCAATAATAAAGAAGGAAGAATAAATGAGGCATAAATGAGCTAAAATTGTGGTAAGGTTGAAAGACGAAGAAGAATGAGGCATGCTTTATAAAGATTTGATTAATATTTATCAAGATGGGTCAAAATCATGTACATGTGTCCAAGAAGGTCCAATATCATGCCAAGATTTGGCTGCAAAGAAGCCCAAAATAAGAAGATGGATTACAAGCTAAAAATTAGGAAATCTGTCTGTGCAGATCATCTCACTTAAAAGGGCCATAGAAAACGGCTGAGAAGAAATTAGGGTACATATAATATGTTTTTGGAAAGCCCTAGAAGTCTAGTTTCCAGCGCCATAAGAATCACTTAATTTAGACGAATACAACTCTGAAAATTACTGATTTCGTGAGTAAGGGTGAATCTACCCAGGTGGAGTTAATTTGTTTCCTAAGTGGGAATGGACTAGGGTTTTCTATATCCATAAATAAAGAAGAGTTAGATCAGCACCTAAGTATTTCTGATTTTGATGCCAAAACTCTGCCCAAAACATTTCCTCTCCTCCAAAACACAAAATTTTTCAAGAAGACTGCCACCCTCAAAGCACCATCAACACAATCCTCCACCGAGACTTTCATGGCAGTCCTAACTATCTCCTCCATCCATTGAAGAGTCATCTACACAAGGTAGTCTAGGGCAGTCCCGAAACTAAAAAGTATATTTATGACTTTTTCTCTTTTATTCTTCTTGTATGAATTTGTGGTTATTATGGATTTGTTTGAAGAAGTATTTTGGTTTTATAACTTACATAGCTTTCAGTAACCTTCCATGTGTTCTAGTATTTTAGTTTTTAATATGCATGTGTATTTGTGCTTAATGCTTGATTTAAATGCAGGACAATCTCAGTTTAGATTATTGATGTGTTGAATGCAAGGCAATCCCGGTTTAGCACTAAATTGTGAAAATATGTATGTGTTTTGTAGAACTAAACTGCTAGAATTTCATTGGTATTGTTTGATATGCATGTTATGAATGAGTGAGGTGAAAAGAATTAGATGATCATGTTAGCTTAGGTTTATTTTTTGTCCATAGCATGTTTCAGACATTCTAGGAATTCTGTTTGTGTTTACTTGTCAATGAGTGATGCATATAGAATATCTAGGCTGTTTGATGCATGTTACACGTTTTTTATATTTGGGATGTTAGAATCACTTTTCAAACCCCCCATACCTTTAATTTTCTTTTTATAAACATTGTCATGCATTAGTATCATCAATCCCTGGTTAAGAACAATCCCTACTCATCAATGCTACATCTATAAAGAAGAGTTTTAAATTACATACGTGTGAGATCTGTGTTGAGTGTGTACTTTGTGTGAACATTTGATGCATGTTTTACGCGTTATCAATTTTTGGCGACGTTGTCGGGGTTTGAAAAATCTATTGTGTGATTTTGTTTGAGTAAATATATTTTTTATGTGTAAATAATATACATGTGTATATGTTTTTGTTTTCTGTTTTCGGAACTGTACACTTCCCTGTTTCGTGCAAATTATTTGACATATCTAGAGGTCTCCAAAAAATTTGAAAATTTTCAAAGGTAAAATTTTCCCTGGTTATGTTTCTTGTTCGTTCTTGTAAAATTTTTTTGCATTCGGATGAGGCAATCATTTTGGAAAAATATGACAAGCTATTTTGTTCAATTTTGTTCGATTCTGAAAACTTATACGTGTTCTTTAGTTCCAAACATGTTGTTGTATCGTGTTTTAATTCTTCCATGCCTGTGTCATTTGTATTTTTTTTTGAGTTTATGTTCTTGTAAAAAATTTGTTTCTCATGTTGTACAATGTATTTGTGAAAGGACCCAACCCCTTCTGAAAACACGAACCAACAAAAACACTAAAAATTTCGGCAGAGTAACACTACTAACGCGGAATTACCATTACCTGCACCTGGAAAATACACTTCATCCTATGCCACAAAAGCCAAACCGTGGACACCAATCCATCCGGATTTCTCAATATATCAACAGTAATGTAAAGTAATAAATATAACTATACTTTACAGAAATCCGGGGGAAAAAATCGTATAAAAGTATACATCAGAATTCTCAGAGCGACTTCTAATATAGATATACAAATAGTAGGCCAAACTAAGAACCTACCAATAAAGAAACATCGCTCGAATACTATGCCTCCGACCATGACGTGCGACACCAGAATCTGAACTGCAAACTGGGCACGGAAACCGAAAAGCCCAGGGGAAAGACATGAAAACTGTAAGAGTGGACGAAAATAAATGTCTTTCGCCAAATAATATATGTTATAAAAACATATGCGAGTCAAATGTATAAAAATCAAATGGTACACGAGGGAGACTCTAACTCCTCACGCGTACAGAGCATGTATGGAAAATCTCACGGGGTCGCTCGTAGACACATCCGTGCTAGTACAATCCGAATCACGGGATCCCAGACCTACACGTGATTCTAGCCAGAAAGGCCTTAGGTCAGGATATCTGTTTCCACCCGGAACTACATCGGCACAATAAACAGTTCCTCCCTGGTAGGCACCCTCGGGGATCAGCCGGGATGCGAGTGTATCGATACAACAACGTATACTAAGACTGTACTCTGTGTAAACCAAATCATAAATAGTTCGATGCAAATGTGTAAAGCAACATATCAATGTATATACGTAATGTATAATGGTATACGCATAATTGTATAACACATGCTCATAAAAATCATGATCTCGTATGCATGCTCAAGTTCATAAAACGTGTATAAAGACTCGCAATCAATCCGTGAAAAGAAATTGTCCACTCACAGACTAGCGTAACGCAGTTCGCGTTAATCCCGTGATCCGGCGGAAAATCCCTCGCCAAACGAACGATCACGAACCCCTGAATAATCATAAAATCCATTTCTCAAAATCATAACTCAGTACCTCGAATCATATCACGAGAAACAACCGTTCTCGGAAACACATAATCCAATAACGACGAATTGTCGAAAATCTAATAATCACACCTCAATACCTCGCTATAATTTCGGACGCTCAAATCGAAAAACAAACCTCACCACTGCGATCGGGGCGCGATTCCGAGTGAAACGACATACAACCTGTCGAAAACTCCAAAAAGTCAACTGTTGATCACCGTTGACCGCCGCCGGCGGCGGCGGCGCCACCCAACCATGAAATTTCCCGGCGGACCAAAGCCTATTCCACTCAAAATCATCCAACAAACAACTTCCATAACTACACCAAAGATCAATTCAACCTCTAACCAGCTCAATTTCATGCAAAACCGAAATCACTCACAAACTTTAATCCAACAATTCTCCATGTACAAATCGAATTGGAACTCCATACTTACATGGTCAGATTCATGGTGATGAGAGCTTTAAAGCCCAATACTTCTTGTAGCTCAATTCGGCCGGAAAAAGTTCAACCAAAAACCCCAAAATTCCCAAACTTTTGGCCGGAAAATCTTCTTCCTCTGGTGACCCACGCCGTGAAAGGTGGCCGGGGATAGGTGGAGGACGTCAAGGCGAAGAGAATGGGTCCAAGCCCGAGGCCGGAGGTGGCCGGACGGCAGCCCACCGCCGGCGAGCCATGGTGCCCCGTCGCACCTCCCTCCTCCACCGAGTTGACTCGGTCAACATCAGTAAATGCAAGTTTGACTTTCCCAAAATAGAAACCCTCATTAAATACTTGCCAATTATAGAAACTTCCAAAATACACTTTTCGATAAACTTCAAACACCCGTAACTTTTGCGTCGTAAATCCGTTTCCAACAATTCTCGCGTCAACAAACTCATCTCGACAAGTTCTTCAATATCCACCCGAAGTCAAACACTTCGACAAATTCGATAAAAATTCAATGGTTCAACCCATCACATGCTTATCCGATTAAATAATCAACGATCGAAAATATTCGTAACTTAATCCTCGTAACTCGGAATAATACTCCGGAAGTTCCCACAAACTCGAAATTAAATTCTCTACAACTTTCACGAAGGTTCCGAAATCAAATTATCGCCTGATAATTTAGTCGCTAACAAGGCCGCCATATTAGCAGATTATGTCGAAATCACGACAGATCGCGAAACTTACAAATCAAGTCGATAATCATTCAATCTACGGTTCGGGTCGATCAACGGTCAAAAACGGATCACAATCACGATTCGGATAGACTCGAACACGAACTGATAAACTCGATAATATTCCAAAATTTCAAATATTCATATTATATTCCTCGGTCGTCCAAATAATGATCCGGAACCGCCCACGAACTCAAAATCACGCGTACAACGACTTTAGAGAAGTGGCTGAACTCATATTCTCGGCCATTAATTTAGTCGTGATCAAAGCTGGCGATTCAATCAATTATCGGAAATCTGCGATTATACACTAACTCACGAATTAAGCTGATTACGCTTCTGATTCTGTTCCGGGTTGTCACAAATCTACCCCCCTTAAAAAATTTTGACCTCGAAATTTCCAAGTCTGCCGACTAAAAGTAGGAGCACTGCCTCTGCATACAGCTCAACTTTCCAGTGGCAACCTCAACTGAATGACTCTGACAAAAGACTCCACAATAGAAGATATCTCCGTATTGTAATCCATGTACCCTCAAATCCCGAATCTAAACTGGCTCCACACAAACGCCAAGTCTTCCTGTACAAGGAATTTATAGGGTACAAAACACGCAACAAATCTGAACATAATTCTACCACATGGAACACAACACACACAAAAGCCAACGCTATAGGCAACGCCGAACTATACGGCACAATACAAATTCGCCTATGATCACATACGGACCAAAATAACGTGGCAAATTCATAACTCAGCCTGCTCACATCAACATAACTCAAACTTCGAACTCGCGCAAGTATCAACCTGTTTTCGCTAATCCGAAGGTCTGTGGTAGCACATTCCACTAAATCAGGATCCAACGTCAGCTCATATCCAAACTAGCTCCAGCACAATGGAGTACAACATCGTTCCTCAAAACGACATCATGCAACGTCATAATCAACTTGGTCAACAAACTGGTACTGGATGCAATCTCGAACAGTTGAAACTGCTGGTCCCAAATTCCTCGGAACTGCAATACATAGGACCACAACATGCCCTCCAAGGTCTAAATAGTCCTCAAAGATTGCCCGCCAATCCGAGGATAAGAAACTGTACTAAACTGTAATCTGGTCCCTAATGGTCTCTGCAACGCTTGCCAACACTCAGTTGTAACTCATTATCTCGATCAGCAAACTGGGACACAGGCGCACCACGTAAATGGACAACCTCCGTCAAATACAGCTATGTCAGCCTGCCATCGAAATCTTTTCCGAAAGTACAAGGAAAAGAGTTAAGTTCATCAAATGGTCCATAAAGACCTGATAACTAGTACCACAAACCGAAGTGCATACTGACACACAAAATCTACAGTGACAAGCCTAACTTCTAATCGGAAATCTCCAATGGCTGTAACTTCCCGACAAGTCTCTGCCTCGCTGCCATCGTCTGCCGACAAATGTAACATCTGCTCACACAAGCTGCTACATTCCTCTTCATGTTGCGTCACAAGTAGTAAACTCGAAGTATCTGATACATCTCCGTACCATCAGTGCATAACGCATGCAAAATAATGAGCTTCATCATCATCACACTCGAACTTAGTGTGACGACCCGGACCAGAATCAGCAGTATGATCAGCTTGATTGATGAGTTACTGCATAGTCGCAGTTTGTCGGTAGTTATTTGAATCGCCAGGCTCGTTAACGACTTAATTATTGGCCGAGAATTGGAGCTGGGTCTCTTCTCGAGAGTTGTAGTACATGTGATTTCGAGTTCGTGGGCGGTTCCGGATTGTTATTTGGACGACCGAGGAATTAATTATGAATATTTGAAGTTCAGATTTAAATGGTGGTGTTGTTAACGACTAAATTACCGGTCGAGAATTTGGTTTCGGTTTCTTCACGAAAGTTGTTCAGAATTTAATTTTGAGTTCGTGGGAACTTCCGGAGCATGATTTTGAATTACGGAGTTTAAGTTTTGAATATTTCCGTTTGTTGTTGGTTTAGTCGATTTATTATGTGTTTGGGCTGAACAGTTGACTTTTTATCCATTTGGCCGATGTGTTTGACTTCGGGTGATTATTGAAGAGTACGTCGAGACGAGTTTGTGGCGGCGAGAATTATCAGGATCGGAATTACGACGAGAAAGTTACGCGCGTTTGAAGTTCGTTTAAACGGATAATTACAAGTTTCCTAATCGGGAAAGGCTATAAATAGCAACTTGCCATAAAGGGAAAGTCAAAACAGGAAATAATATGTTTGACCGAGTTGACTCGGTCAACTCGGTGGAGAGAGGGAGAGAAGCGACGGTGGCCGACATGCTCACTTCCGGCGAGGGACTTCCGGCCACCTCTTGGCTCGGGAAGAGTCTCTTTGGCTTCGTCTCGGCCCTCTCGTGGTGGCTCCGGCCTTGTTTTTCAGCGTGGCTCACCGGAGGGAGTAGAATTCCGGCATGAAATGGATGAAACTTGGTGAATTCGAACTATACTTTTTCGGCCGATTCGAGCTACAACAAGGATTGGGTTTTGTAGCCCTCATCATTGTGAAGCTACCATGTAAGTTTGGTGATCCAATTCATCTTGTGTTTGGAGAATTTTGGAATTGAAATTTGTGTGAACATTCGGTTTTTCATGAAATTGACATGGTTAGAGTGAGAATTGGACTTCGGTGCAGTTATGAAAGTTGCTCAGTGGGTGATTTTGAGTGGAATAGGGGTTGTTCCGCCGTGGACGGCGGTCAACGGCGGCGGTCAACGGTCAAACTTTGACTTTTTGGATTTTCGGCAAGTCGCATGTTATTTGACTCGAAATCGCGCTCCGATCGCAGTAGGGAGGTTCGTTTTTCGAGTTGAGCGTCCGAACGTAAAACGAGGGGTTTCGTGATCATTCGTTTGGCGAGGGACATTCCGTCGGATCATAGGTTAACGCGATACGCGTTACGCCAGTCTGTGAGTGGACAATATCTTTTCACGGAATTATTGCGAGTCTTTTATATGATTTACGAATTTGAGCATGCGTATCAGATTTCGGATTACATGAGCATGTGTTTACGATTATACGATTATATTTATACGAATATACGTATACGAATATGCATACACTTGTCTATTATTTCATGCATTTGCATCGAGATATTTGTGATTTGGTTTTCACAGAGTACAGTCTTGGTTACGTTGTTGTATCGATACACCTTGCCTCTCGGTTGATCCCCAATGGTAGGCCATCCAGGAGGGGCGTCGTCATCCCTACCTGACCGGTGAGGGGCGTTTTCCCCGGAACCGAGGCCATTTCTGGCTTAGAGTCACGGGGACTAAGGACCTCGTGATTCGGACTGTACTAGCACGGTGTGTGTCCATGAGTGACCCCATGGGATTTATACTTGCATGCTCAGTACACTGGATGAGTATGAGTTTTACCTCGTGTACTATGTTGTTTTTATTTACCTGGACTCGCATATGTTGTTTTAAACATATATATTAACTGGTGAAAGACATTTATTTTCGTCCACTCACTCTAACGTGTTTATTGTCTTTCCCCTGGGCTTTTCGGTTTCCGTGCCCAGTTTGCAGTTCAGGCTCTGGTGTCGCACGTCGTGGTCGGAGGCATAGTGCTCGAGCTACTTTGTTTCATCCAGTAGGTTTATTGTTCTACCTACTGTGGTATGCGTATACGATTATGTATTAGATGTTGCTCTGAGCTTCCTATTGAATACGTTATACGATTTTACACTGGATTTCAGTAAAGTGCATATATATTTATTACTTTACTTTACTGTTGATATATTGAGAAATCCGGATGGGATTGGTGCCCACGGTTTGCTTTTTGTGGCATAGGATGAAGTGTATTTTCCGCGTGCAGGTTATGGTAATTCCACGCTAGTAACGAAACTCTGCCCAAATTTCAAAAAGTTTTTGTTGGTTCGTGTTTTCGAAGGGGTTTAACTCCGGTTTAGGGAGCTAAATCGGGGTTGGGTCCTTTCAGCTTGGTATCAGAGCATTAGGTTGTAGGTTCTGTAGACTTCTGTAGTTGTGTTTACTAAGGATATTTGAGAATGTACAGCATGTCTGGAATGGTGACCCGACCGGCCGGCGGATAATCATCAAATTCCGGGTGTTGTATGCTTCCAAATATTTGAAGTTCCATGATTACGTTCCACTCGTTGTGAACAATATTGTATTCATTAGGATGCCTCCTGACGTGCTTTCCGTGTCGTTTCGGTTGTGGATCCTGTTGAGGATCAATCGACGTGCGAATTGCCAGAGAACTGTGGATTTGGATGAGTATTCTGAGTTCAGAGATTTGTGTGGCACGGTTTGACTGGGGATGTGTATATGGGCGTCTATATGTTGCCTTAGAGCAGAGAATTGTGGCATTTGATGTTGTTGCCTGAGTAAGATTGTTGTATTTGGTGGGTTGATATTGTGTGAGTTCCTGTTGCGACTTCATGGCCTACATTCAGGGTGTTGTTTATATGGTAATGGTTTTATCAGGCTACCCAGCATTCGAATGTGGAGTGTTTACCCACGTGAGGCAGAGATGCATTGTTCACATGTTTGTTCCTGTTTGTACGTGTTATGCGGCTTCAGAGGGAGCTATGCACGAGGTTCGAGATGAGTTTGAACCTGAGTATCAGAGAGAGTCTGATTGTTGTGCCTCGAGACGTCCGTGAGGAGCATAGAGTTCTGCACTCAGTGGCGAGGCTATTGATAAGGAAAGGTGTACGCGATTTTTGATGTGATGGTTTGAGGAAAGTGGATTTAGTCGGGATTTTGATGAGGTTGAGTTCCGACACTTCGGGATCAGTGACTTCATCAGGCTGTGGCCTTATCGATTATGTTGTGGGCCATCAGATCAAGCAGAGAATTTGTTTGACGATGGCGGAGATCACAGAGTAGCGAATTTGCTCCTGTGGCATGAGTTTGGGCGGTCGTTGGTGATCCTTTCACGCAGCAGGTGTTGTGGTGACTTGTGTTCGTGGAGCACTTTCAGTTGCCATTGTGGTGACCAGGAGGATCACGTTTCGAGGGAGCACCCTCAGTCAGCTGTTTTAATGGTTCGACAACTCAGAGTTCGCGAGGAGATTTGCAATGCTGCATCAAGCATAAACAAATCCAAAACTCGATGCATCGTCATAACCCACGAACTCACCACGATCGTCAGGTAAGGTCAACACTACAAGAAAACATCACTTTGACCACGGAAACGTAATTATTCCATGGTCCAAGTGACACTTGGACGACGGAGACTTCTCCGTCGTCGAAGTAACACCTGGACGACGGATATGGTATTCTCCGTCGTCCAGCTGTTCACCTGGACAACGGACCGACACGCCGTGGTCCGAGTAATGTCCACTTAGAAGACGTACCGACACGTCCGTCGTCTAAGTGAAGCATTATATAAGCCCTATGCCAAACTCTCTTCCTCTCCCGGGAAAGTTTAAAGATCGAAGAAGAAGGAGAAGGATCTCCGCTGACTAGCTAGCTAGCTTAACTGATATCGAGAAGGCCAGCGCGCAGCTAGCTAGGTACGTACGCAGTTAAAATTTGCTTAATATATATTTAGTTAAAACGTACATACATGCATATAGGGATGTTAGCTACACATATTAAATTACGTAATTGATGGATGTAGATCGAGTACGTATAATTAAGCGTAAATTAATGGACTAATATATATGTAATAATTAATTAATTATAATATTTTGTAGCAGTATGGACAAGAGTTGGATGAAGTTGAATAATAGATGTGATGTCTGGTATATGGATGGAATTAGCGAATTTGTGAATTTTGCGATAGAACATGGTCAGGGCAAGAAGCGTTTCAGGTGTCCGTGCCAGAAATGTCTTAACTGTTAGTATGTGGAGGTTAATGTTATGGTACAACACCTGTACGAAAATGGTATGATGTGGAGTTACACTACATGGAGCGAGCATGGTGAAGCAGTAGAGTTCAGCTCAGCAGACTTCAGCTCAGGGTACAGTTACCAGGGTGCCTCATCCAGCGGCAGTGGTGCCGGACCCTCAGCTTGCAACCCAACTGCAGATTTGGTCCATGATGCGTTTCCGGGATTTAGTCGTGGTGGACACCAACACTAAGACGGAGGTTACAGTACCACTCATGAGCATGATGACACATTCCCCGCTGCTAGCTTGGCCACTGACACTAGTGAGATGGATAAGTAGAACCGGATGCTACTTGAAGCGCAGACCCTGGTGTTCCCTGGATGTCGAGAGAATGTGTTGCAATATGTGATGGAGAAAATGAAGATAAAAGTGAAGCACAAAATGCCAGTGAGTGCTTTTGACGAAATTCAGGAGCAAATATGTAAGTTGCTTCCTGATGATCACAATCTTCCTAAATCTCATTATAAGGTTAGAAATATCTTGAGCAGCCTCGGCCTAAGTACAGGATAATTGACGCATGTCCAAATGATTGTGTGCTATTTTACAAAGAGTATAAAGATTTGGACTATTGTCCCGTATGTGGCCAGTGCAGATTCCAGGTGAATAGGAAGAGTTCGAAAAAGAGAATTCCTGTGAAAGTTGTTCGATATTTTCCCTTGATTCCCAGATTGCAGCGCCTGTACATGTCTCTACACACAGCAGAGGCGATGCGATGGTACGCAGAAAAGGGAATAGATGACGATGTCCTGCGACACGCCGCGGATGGGGAGGGTTTCAAACATTTCGACAGAGAATTTGGAGACTTTGCTGCAGAGGTTAGAAATGTTAGACTCGGCCTATCTACAGACGGATTCAATCCTTGGGGAAGTAATAGCTCCGCCGTCAGCACTTGGCCAGTTATTCTGATGTCGTACAACTTGCCTCCGTGGATGTGCATGAACAAGGAATTTAATTTCCTTACTGTACTAATTCTAGGTCCTAAATCTCTAGGGAAGTGCTTAGATGTCTACCTCAGACCTTTGATCGACGAGCTGAAACTGTTGTGGGAAAATGGAGTCCCAACTTATGACAAATTCACTGACACGATGTTCACGATGAGGGCTGCTGTAATGTGGACGATCAGCGATTTTCCAGCGTATGGGATGTTGGCAGCCTGCAAGAAAAAATGATATAATGGATGTCCTATATGTTTGGACGACGTGAACTCTAGTTAGCATGCGGTGAAGGTGTGTTACTTGGGTCACCGTAGATGGCTTCCTCACGACCACCCCTGGCGACAGGATGAAGCTCATTTTGACGGGACGGTAGAGAACAATCCTAAACCCTGTAGTTGGTCGAGCGAAGAGATTTTAGAGAGGTTGAGCTATTTCGACTTCGGTGTGTTGACCAATGACGCGGATGTAAAGAAATGAAATTCAATTCCTCCACATGATCTCAGCTATTGGCATCACAAGAGTATATTCTTTGAACTCCCTTACTGGTCGAAGTTGAAGCTGAGGAAAAACTTGGACGCGATGCACATAGAAAAGAATGTGTGCGACAGCGTGGTGGGAAAAATTCTCGGTATTAAGTTCAAGACTAAAGATACTCCCAAAGCGCGCAAAGATCTGGCATCAATGAATCTACGTCGTCCCTTGTGGTTGAGGAAGGATAGGAAATGAGTGTACAACAAGATGCCAGCTGCACCTTACACAGTGAAGCCGACACTTAGACGTTCTGTATTTCACTGGTTTAAGGGCGTTCGTTATCCGGCTACATATGCAGCTACTATAATTGGAGCAGTGGACGAGGTGCAACACAAGTTGTTGGTCTAAAGACACATGACTATCACGTTATGCTGCAACGTCTGATTCCAGTGGTAATTCGTCCATATTTACCTCGCGACGTCGTAGAACCAATAGTGGCATTGTGCAGATGGTGGCAGAGGTTATGCGCCACAGAATTAAAGAAGCCAGATGTGGTGGAATTGCAACAACAAATTGTGCACATCATTCGCCTTTTGGGTATTTTGGGCTTTGGATAGTCAAAAAGATGTAAGCTTTCTATTATGTCCAAGAAGCTTCCTCAAGAAGCTTTCGTTCGTTTAATTGTTTTTAAATAATATTTATGTGTAAATTGGATTATGGGTCCCTATGATTATTGCAAGAGATGAATGAAATAAATGTTTCAAAAATTTTACTATATTATTCTATGATTGATTATGTCATGTGATAGTATTATTGTGAACACGAACTACGTATATGTTGTTTTAATTACGGCGTTAAATTTATATATCATGCCAGAAGGAAATTTCATACATAAATACCTTGAGCTATCTCCCTAAACCCTAAACGTCGCAGATCGGATCGATCGATAATTTTTTTAATTATCGACTTGAATCAGAATAATTGAACGGACATACAAATGACCTTGGACACCCTAAACCCTTAACCCTAAGGCCTTAACCCCTGAATTCAGGGTCTCTGAACCTGGACTACGGAGATGAGCTTCTCCGTCGTCCAGGTTAGTACCTGGATGACGGAGAATCTCATCTCCGTCGTCCAGGTTTAGAGACCCTATACCCTAAACAGTAAGACCCCCTAACCCCTGAATTCAGGGTCTCTGAACCTGGACGACGGAGATGAGCTTCTCCGTCGTCCAGGTGTAGATTTCGTAATTTTTTCTAAGACAACGACCATCTAGACCATCTTCCAATGCATATTCTTTTCGTCAAGACTTTAGAGTAAACAATTCTTGGTGTGTGAGCTTCGACGGTTCAAAAATCGGAGTTGCGAAATGTCTTGTATCCACGTTTCCGGTTTGTGAAATTCTCGGTTTTGCGGTTGACTGTGCCGATGAAACCCTTCACGAACTTATTATTTTTTGAAAATTATTGTAATTATATATTATGTTACGGCGAACGTATCCAACGGTTGTTTTGTCCAAATTCAATTTCGTTAATACTTTGGTGCAAATGAACCTATACTTAATAACACTTAAGTCGTAAAGATTAGTAGATACTTAACATGTTTAAAGATGTAAAATTATATTCGTCGTTTCAAATTTAACTGTTTATATATACGATGCGTTCATTGATATTTTACGACTATTTCATTCGAATGACAGATCGTCAAATTCCTTGCGAATTAATTTTTAAATTTTTTTTAACGTAATTTGCACCTGGACGACGGAGAATGGCCATCTCCGTCGTCCAAGTCAAAAAAACATGGCGGTTGATTATAATTTTTAATTTTTTTTCATGTAAATTGCACTTGGACGATGGAGATGGCCATTCTTCGTCGTCCAAGTTGAAAATATGGCGGTTCGTTGTGCCGCCTTAATTTTCGGCACCGCTTCAAATTTCACTTAGACGACGGAGAATCAATTCTCCGTCGTCTAAGTTCAAATTCATGGTGGTTCGAAACGTCCCGCCGATTAATTGGGCGCCGTTTCAAAATTTTGAAACGGTCACTTAGACGACGGAAAATCGTGTTTTCGTCGTCCAAGTCCACTTAGATGACGGAAAACAGCGCTCCGTTGTCTAGGTGAACGCTTATATATAGAACAGGAACCCCCCCCTTTCTCATTCTATCTCCTCTCCTCTCCTCTCCTCTCCTCTCCTCTGGCCTTCCTCCTCCGGCGACGCTCCGGCGACTCAAATTCCGGCGTGGTTCCTCCTCTCCGACGACTCTACTCCGGCGATATTCCGGCGGTTATCCGGCAAGGTAATAATTCTATTTTTTAATTAATTAACATTATTTTTATTTAAGTCATTATTTAATTGGTAAATAGTTTTAAATAATTAGTAATTATAATAATTATTTAGTTGTTATATATAATAGTTGTAATTATAATAATTATTAAGTTGTTATTATTAATAATTAGTAATTATAATAATTTAGATGTTATTATTAATAAGTAAATAATAATTAATAGTTGTAATTATAATAATTAGTAATTATAATAGTTTTAAATAATTAGTAATTATAATAATTAGTAATTAATAATAATAATTATTAGTACTTTTGAATTTTGAATTATTGTTAGTAATAATTAATTATATTCGTAAATGAATAATTATTATTAAATGCATGATAAATAATAATTCATTATTTTCATTATTTATTGTTTTAATTAATAGTGTAATTTGTGATTATTATTGCATGTAATTAAAAATTATTAATTGATAATTATGTGTATTTTCTAGTAAATTGCATGGTAGTACGTCTTTGATTTAAATTTAGTACATAAGCTTGGTTTATTAAGTCGCACTGTTTGGAATAGATGGCGCCTCTTTTCCTAGCTTATCTCCCTAACCCCTCGTGATGTGTGGATTTCATCACCGCACACCATAACCTAAGTGAAGTTATGGACACGAGGTTGAGGGTGGAGTTTGCAAAGGACTTGAGTGAGTGTAAATTTTTGAAAGATTGGCCGAATGTCGGACATGGTGTCTAGAAACGAGTTATGACTGGTGACAGGTTTTGGATCTAAGAAAGACGACACCAATAGAGTATATACCATTCATTTGGTTAGCCTCGGGGTGTTTTGTCGAAATTAGTCCTGCCTCTCGCGTTATCTCTATCCCTAACTGGCCATGTTTTTCGATTGAACCAAGGCTGATTAATTGAAAATTTACACTTTATCGCGTGGGTCGCATGTCCATTGAACGACCTAAAAAGCCAAGCTAGTGTACTCTATTTAAATCTTAGCTGCACTTAATTAGTGTAAATTTTTTTATATAATTATTATGGTAATTAGGTATTTTAACAACGTAATCCTAGGTTTAAATGGCTCCCTCCGGCAAGAAAAAAGCCCAACAGGAGGCAGAAGATGCTATGCTCCACCGCTTGGCGAACCAAGTCGGTTGGGTTGAACAGGAGGGCAACGACGCCCTCAATCCGGACCCTTCATCGGTCCGTCGGTAACACCCTCTGGGGAAATTCCTGCTCCCCCATTTATCTCCAGCGGTGATGATGACCCTTATTCAAGTCCGACGCCCGGTACCGGTTCAACAGCAAGTACTCAGGCATCCTCGATCTCCGAATCTATCATGTACAGCGCCCGGCATAAGCAAATGAGGGCCCCGACTGACCCGGTACCGAAAAGGACTCGCGGTCTCGTTAAAGGCGGCAAAGCGGAGAAAATTTGCGAGGCGATCGGGAAAAAGATCGACTTGCCCTACGACGAATTCACGGGTGGCCCTCCCACAGCTCAGCTAGCAAGTCTCTCGGTGCATAGCATAGGGTCAATCCTTTGTAGCCGGGTTCGTCTCACTGCCCCTACTTGGAAGGAGGTGCCGGATGATGAGAAGGCGAAACTCTTTAAAGAACTTTCGGTACGTAATACGTACAATTTTAGTTATTATATAATATTGTTAATATTAGTTATAATTTCATAATATATACGATTATAATTTTCTATTTATTTCTTATAGGAACAATTTGAGGTGGATCCGACACCGGCGATGTTGAGGCATATACACCAAACCGCCAACTCCATCTACCGTGATTGGAAGTACAGGCTCCATCAGTACTTCGAAAATATCGGCCCCGTGCCTACCCCCGTAGAGCTGCGTGGGGATAGAGAAGATGAGTGGCAGTGGTTGTGTAACCACTTTCAAGATGAAGAATTTAAGGTTTTTACTTTTTTTATTTCAATTAAGATAATTGAATTATTTTAATTTTAGTTACTTATTAATTTTTTTAATGATTTAATTATGTTGTCTAACAGAAATTCTCTGAAGTCAACAAAGCCAACCGGGGGAAGAAGGACAAACACCATACTTCCGGCACCAAGCAACTCATTCAAATAGCCAAGGAGCACAAGAATAAGGGCTCCAAACACCCTTATCTCGATGCTAGCATAAGCGCGTACGTGACGCCTGGGCTCGATAATGAAGCGAGTCAATACGGCATAAGTGATATATATATGTGCTTTTAATTGTAGTAATTATTATTTAAATATTATTTCATTATAATTTTTTAATTATTCTTTTGTAGGCAAGGGTGGTAGAGCGTGCGCAGGAAGAATTGGCTAACACTCAGCTTGCATTCCCAGATTTTCCACCGGAAGACCTGCCTCCTCTATCCATGGAGAGCCAAATTGCAATCGCGGATGAGGTCTACGGTCGTAGAGCTGGCAAGGAGGTTAGGGGTTCGGACCTAAGGTGGTTCGAGATTTTTCGACAACCTCCGACTCATCATCTACGGGAGGTTCGGGGTGGAGAAGTACTCAGGCTGCGACCGTCGAAGCAGCCTTTCAAGAGGCTAGACTCGCACGAGAGGAAAATCAATCCATGCGTCAAAGACTTGATGAGCAACAAGCACAAATAACCCAACTCATCGCCCTCATGCAACAAGCTTGAGGAGAATGTCAACTTCCTCCGAACCCATACCCCGACGACGACGACCCGGCGGGAGGCGGGGGACTCGGCGGCGCATCTGCTCCTCCAGTGTTTTAGCCTGTAGTTTATTATATCGTTTCTTTCCGCATTCCGAACAATATTTTAATTTTTATGCGGAATTTAATCTCCGTCGTCCAGGTGCTTACCTGGACCGCGGAAAATGTCCGCGGTCCAAGTGCACTTGGACGACGGAGATTAAATTCTTCGTCGTCCAAGTGCCTGGACGACAACACTTGGAGCACGGAACCTGGAGGACGGAGCCTCCGTCGTCTAAGTACTTAGACGACGGAAAAATGCACTTAGACGACGGAAATGCTCCGCGGTCTAAGTGCGTTTTTCTTGTAGTGCAAAACCGAAGCAACGGTCAACTATCCTTCCAGGAGTAAGTAATTCTCCTCACACGCATCGAACCACTCGAACCTAACGTTTTTCTCCGTCAATCCGGAAAGTGTAGTGACAATCTGAGAAAATCCTGTATAAAGCACCGATAGTAGCCTGCTAAACCCAAGAGACTCCTGATCTCTGGTGTAATGGTAGGTCAACCCCAAATCAGCACGGCTTCTATCTGGTCAGAATCCACGCCAACTCCCTTGGCTGACATCGCGTGGTCCAAAATCTTCACACTAACCAACCAAAATTCACACTGGCTGAACTTCACAAACAGCTGATTATCTCGCGAAGTCCGCAAAACCGCTCACAATTGCTTCAGGTACTAGCCCACACTCTTGGAGTAAATCAGGATGTTGCCAACGAACACGACCACAACCTTGTCCAGAATCGTCTGAACACCTGGCCCATCAAGTCCGTAAAATTTGCGGGGGCATTGGTCAACCAAACAGCGTGACCAAGAACTCGTAATGCTCGCACCGTGATCCGAAAGTCATCATAACCACATCTGACTCACTAACCCACAATTGATGGTATCCGAACCTGAAATCAATCTTAAAAAAGAACTGAAACTCCCGTGAGCTGATCAAAAAAGTCATCAATCCGAAATGGAGGATACTTGCTCTCCTCTGAAGCCTGATTCAGCTTCCGGTAGTCAATGCACCACCTCGTCGAACCATCCAACATTCACACAAATAATGTAAGAGCACACCACGATGATACGCTGGGTCGTACAAAATCTCCTCCAGCAACTCTCGAAGTTGAATATGTAGCTCCATCAGCTCCGCTGGTACTGAACGATATAATGCCGGTGATATGAGTCCAGCGCCCGGTAAAAGCTCAATGGTGTAGTTGGTCTTCCGAACTGGAGGAATACCCGGTAACTCCTTCGGAACACACCTAGGAACTTAGGAACCACCTCAATGTCACCAATGTCGGGCACAACAACCGTAGTATCCACAACATAAGCTAAGCAACAACACAACCCGTTTCCACCATCCGCTCGACCACCACCGCGAAACAGTATCTCGGAAAAAGTCTGGTCGTCGAACACAACCTCCTTCTTGTGACCATCGAACATAGCCCAATGCATCGTCAGGAAGTCCATACTCACAATCACACCAAAATTGACGATATCCAGCTATAACAAATCCGCGGCTAACACATAACCTCCAACAAAGATCTCGCAACCTCCAGATGGATGCAACACTCACCAAAACCTCAGAAGTGGAGATGCAAGTACAATAACCATGGATGTCAAGCGACTGTAACCTCAAAGAAACTCTGTCCTCACACAGGGTCATGGCACGAACTCCAACATGCCCAACTAGCCGCTCACGTTGATTGCGACTTGCTGATTGACTCGTCAAAAAGGCTGCATTGGTCAACTCAAGAAACAGCATCATGACCTCCTCGTGAACTCTGAGCTATCGAACCACTAAAACAGCTGGCTGAGGGCGCTCCCTCGTAACGTGACCCTCCTGGCCACCACAATAGCAACTGAGAGTGCTCCACGAACATAAGTCACAACGACACCTACTGTGAGAAAGGATCACCAACGATCACCCAAACTCATGCCACAGGAACAAATTTGCTACTCTGTGATCTCCACCATCACTAAACGGATCCTCTACTTTGATCTGATGACCCCCAACATAATCGAAAAGGCTACAGCCTGATGAAGTCACTGATTCCAAGGTGCCTGAACTCAACCTAATCAATTATCTCGACTAAGTCCACTTTCCTTAAACCAACACGTCGGAAACCGTGTACGCCTTTCTTTCTCAATGGCCTCGCCTCTGAGTGCAGCACATCAAGCTCCTCACGGTTATCTCGAGGTATAACAGTCAAAATCCCTCTGATGCTCAGATTCAAACTCATCTCGAACCTTGTGCACTGGTTCCACTGAAGCCACATAACACGTGCAAACAGAAACAAACATATGAACGATACATCCCAGAACGTAGGACATAGAGTCGCAACAGGAACTCACACGATACCAGCCCATCAAATGCAATAATCTGACTCAGGCACAACATCAACTGCCATGATTCTCTACTCTGAGGCAACATGTAGATGCTTATACACACACAACCAGGCAAACCATGCCGCACAAATCTCTGAATTCAGAATACTCATCCAAACCCATAACTCACTGGAAAATCGCGCGTCGATTGATCCACATGGGATCCACAACCGTACTGACACGGAAAGCACGTCAAGGAGGCATCCTAATGAATAAAACATTGTTCGCAACAAGTAGAACGTAATCATGGAACTTTAAATATTTGAAAGCATACAACACCCGGAGTATTGATGAGTATCCGCAGGCCGGTCGGGTCACCACTCCAGACATGCTGTACATTCTCAAATATCCTCAGTAAACACGACTACAGAAGTCTACAGAACCTAAAACCTAATGCTCTGATACCAAGCTGAAAGGACCCAACCCCGATTTTTAGTTCCCTAAACCAGAATCAAACCCCTTTCTGAAAACACGAACCAACAAAAACCATAAAAATTTCGGCAGAGTAACGCTACTAACGCGGAATTACCATTACCTGCACCCGGAAAATACACTTTATCCTATGCCACAAAAGCCAAACCGTGGGCACCAATCCCATCCGGATTTCTCAATATATCAACAGTAATGTAAAGTAATAAATATAACTATACTTTACAGAAATTCGGGGAAAAAAATCGTATAAAAGTATACATCAGAATGCTCAGAGCGACTTCTAATATAGATATACAAATAGTAGGCCAAACTAAGAACCTACCAATAAAGAAACATCGCTCGAATACTATGCATCCGACCACGACGTGCGACACCGGAATCTGAACTGCAAACTGGGCACGGAAACCGAAAAGCCCAGGGGAAAGACATGAAAACTGTAAGAGTGAGTGGACGAAAATAAATGTCTTTCGTCGAATAATATATGTTATAAAAACATATACGAGTCAAATGTATAAAAATCAACTGGTACACGAGGGAGACTCTAACTCCTCACGCGTACAGAGCATGCATGGAAAATCTCACGGGGTCGCTCGTAGACACATTCGTGCTAATACAGTCCGAATCACGGGATCCCAGACCCACATGTGATTCTAGCCAGAAAGGCCTCAGGTGAGGATATCTGTTTCCACCCAGAACTACATCGGCACAAGAAACAGTTCCTCCCTGGTAGGCACCCTCGGGGATAAGCAGGGATGCGAGTGTATCGATACAACAACGTATACTAATACTGTACTCTGTGTAAACAAAATCATAAATAGTTCGATGCAAATGTGTAAAGCAACATATCAATGTATATACGTAATGTATAATGGTATAAGCATAATTGTATAACACATGCTCATAAAAATCATGATCTCGTATGCATGCTCAAGTTCGTAAAACGTGTATAAAGACTCGCAATAAATCCGTGAAAAGAAATTTTTCACTCACAGACTAGCGTAACGCAGTTCGCGTTAATCCCGTGATCCGGCGGAAAATCCCTCGCCAAACGAACGATCACGAACCCCTGAATAATCATAAAATCCATTTCTCAAAATCATAACTCAGTACCTCGAATCATATCACGAGAAACAACCGTTCTCGGAAACACATAATCCAATAACGACGAATTGTCGAAAATCCAATAATCACACCTCAATACCTTGCTATAATTTCGGAAGCTCAAATCGAAAAACAAACCTCACCACTGCGATCGGGGCACAATTCCGAGCGAAACGACATACAACTTGTCGAAAACTCCAAAAATTCAACTGTTGATCACCGTTGACCGCCGCTGGCGGCGGCGGCGCCACCCAACCATGAAATTTCCCGGCGGACCAAAGCCTATTCCACTCAAAATCATCCAACAAACAACTTCCATAACTACACCAAAGATCAATTCAACCTCTAACTAGCTCAATTTCATGCAAAACTGAAATCACTCACAAACTTTAATCCAACAATTCTTCATGTACAAATCGAATTGGAACTCCATACTTACATGGTTAGATTCATGGTGATGAGAGCTTCAAAGCCCAATACTTCTTGTAGCTCAATTCGGCCGGAAAAAGTTCAACCAAAAACCCCAAAATTCCCAAACTTTTGGCTGGAAAATCTTCTTCCTCCGGTGACCCACGCAGTGAAAGGTGGCCGGGGATAGGTGGAGGACGTCGAGGCGAAGAGAATGGGTCCAAGCCCGAGGCCGGAGGTGGCCGGACGGCAGCCCACCGCCGGCGAGCCGTGGTGCCCCGCCGCACCTCCCTCCTCCACCGAGTTGACTCGGTCAACATCAGTAAATGCAAGTTTGACTTGCCCAAAATAGAAACCCTCATTAAATACTTGCCAATTATAGAAACTTCCAAAATACACTTTTCGATAAACTTCAAACACCCGTAACTTTTGCGTCGTAAATCCGTTTCCAACAATTCTCGCGTCAACAAACTCATCTCGACAAGTTCTTCAATTTCCACCCGAAGTCAAACAGTTCGACAAATTCGATGAAAAGTCAACGGTTCAACTCATCACATGCTTATCCGATTAAATAATCAACGATCAAAAATATTCGTAACTTAATCCTCGTAACTCGGTATAATACTCCGGAAGTTCCCACAAACTCGAAATTAAATTCTCTACAACTTTCACGAAGGTTCCGAAATCAAATTATCGCCTGATAATTTAGTCGCTAACAAGGCCGCCATATTAGCAGATTATGTCGAAATCACGACAGATCGCGAAACTCGCAAATCAAGTCGATAATCATTCCATCTACGGTTCGGGTCGCTCAATGGTCCAAAACGGATCACAATCACGATTCGGATAGACTCGAACACGAATGGATAAACTCGACAATATTCCAAATTTTCAAATATTCATATTATATTCCTCGGTCGTCCAAATAATGATCCGGAACCGCCCACGAACTCAAAATCACGCGTACAACGACTTTCGAGAAGAGGCTCAACTCATATTCTCGGCCATTAATTTAGTCGTGATCAAAGCTGGCGATTCAATCAATTATCGGAAATCTGCGATTATACGCTAACTCACGAATTAAGCTGATTACCCTTCTGATTCTGTTCCGGGTCGTCACAATTTGTCCTTATTTTTAAGTTTTAGAGTTAGTGTCAATTCATAACTGGGCAATAGGCTGTTTTTTGTGATTTATCTGACGTAGTTACATATAAAAAAATTCTGAAAATTTTATGACATTTTTGTATATGTGTGCCGTTCATGCGTGTAAATTTTTTGCTAGTTCCAACGTCAAATAAAGTTTATATAAATTATGCAAGTAGTCATGCTCAGGCTGTCCAATTTTTGTAATATTTAGAATACATACACATCTTTTGCATATGTGACGACCCGAATCAAAATTAGAACGTTAATCGGCTTTATCCGCGAGGTTTTGAGTAATCACAGTTTATCGTAATTAATTGAATTGGCGGTTCAGTTCATGACTTAATCATCGGGCAAGAATTTTAGTTGAGTCTCTTCACGAGAATTGTAGTACGCGTGATTTTGAGTTCGTGGGCGGTTTCGGATAATTGTTTCGATAAACGAGGAATATGTTATGAATATTTGAAATTGTGTAATTTCGTCGTGTTTATCCGTTTGTGTTTGAGTTATCTGAAACGTAGTTGTGATTTGTTTTGGACAGTCGATGATTTCGAGCCGCGAGTATAAATATCGGAAATAGTCGGAAAATTATTGAAAACACTGTTTTGGGAAGTTTGACCGCCGTTGACCAAGAAATTGGAGTTGACCCGCGTTGACCGAAGGGGAAAACCGGACAATCGTTGACTCGCCGGCGACTTTTCATTTTTGGCCACCTCCGGCTCCGATTTCGGTATGGTTCGATTCTCCTCTTGATTTCCTATGGTTTAGGGTTTTGATTTGTGAAAATTGGTGAGGTTTTGTGGGAGAACGAGATGCTTGAAGTTTTGTGGAATCGGGGTTGTTGGACGGAGGCGCTCCAGCCACGGTGGTGGCCGGAGGTTAGAGGGGTTTGACTCGTGGGGCCACGGCGATGCCTTTGGGAGTAGCCTCGAGGGCCACCATGCGCCGTGGACAGAGATTCGACGGAGAACAGGTTCGCCGGCCGGTTTGGGATTTTGGAAGTTTCGAGCTGATTTCCGGCAATTCTCGGCGAAATTAGTAGTTGACATAGTTGAGAGATGTGTTGGGCTTGAGGAGGAGAAGCTACGGTGATCTTGGTCACCGAGAAATTCCTCCGGTTGACGGCGCGTCGGCGGCGACGGTCAACTGCGGAGCTCTGGGGACCCGTTGACTTTTTGGATTTTGATGAATTTTATGCTGTTTTGCTCGTAATTGCGCCCCGATCATCGCCTTGAGGTTTTCGAGTTGATTTGGATATTTTATTGTTAATCGAGGGTTTATGTGGAGAGTTTGGGGAATTTCGACGATTATTTTGTATCGAGTTATATGTTTCCGGAAATGGTTGGTTTCCGTGGTGTGGTACAGAGTAATGAACTGTGATTTTGACCAGTTATATTTTGTGATTATTCAGGGGATCGAGATCGTACGTTGGGTGAGGGATCTTCCGCTAGATCTCGTGATTAGCGCGTTTACGCGCTGTGCTATCTGTGAGTGGACTTTTATTTACACTGTCGTAGCGAGTTCTTGATTTCAGTATTTATTTACAGTATGATATTGAGATTATTTATTATTTTTGGAGGTATTGTTTTATATTTTATATGGTGATGGCATTTACTTAGCATCGATGCATTGGCTACTCGGCTGATCACCGGTAGTCCAGATCCAGGGTTGAGAGATTCCCCTGATATGCCCACTAGGCTTGAGAGATTCGCCTAGTCTATCACCGTCGGGCTTGAGAGATTCGCCTGACCGTCGGGCTTGAGAGATTCGCTTGACCGTCGGGCTTGAGAGATTCTCTTGACACCTCCATTCATTTTATGAACTTGCTTTGTTTTATGATATATATAAATGGTGAAAGGCATATGATTATTTTCGTCCACTCACTCTAACGATTTTATTTGCCTTTCCCCTGGGCTTTTCGATTTCCGTGCCCAGATTACAGTTCGGATTCTGGTGTCACACGTCGCAGTCGGAGGCTTAGTGTTCGAGCTACCTCTCTTTTCCAGTAGGTTTCTTGTTTTGCCTACTATTGTATATTTATGTATATATACACTAGAGGTCGCTCTGATTACTCTGATGTTATACTTTTATATGTTTTTCCCCGGATTTCTGTAAAGTACTGTTTTGATTATTACTTTACATTATTGTTATGATATTGAGAAATCCAGATGGGATTGGTGCCCAAGGTTTAGCTTTTGTGGCATAGGATGAAGTGTGTTTTCAGGTGCAGGTTAATGGCAATTCCACGTTATAGCGAAACTCTGCCGAAATTTTTATGGTTTTTGCAAGTTCGTATTTTTAGAAGGGGTTCGATTCCGGTTTAGGAAACTAAATCGGGGTTGGGTCCTTTCATCATATCAATTCATTCATTGCATAATTCCATCATCATGCATCATATTAATCATTAAATTTTGTGTCTATTGGATTTGATGTTTTGTTGAGTTTTGAAGGATACGATGGAGGAACGTATTTCAAGTGTTTTCATAATTTGCAGCTTCTGTCCAAACTGAACAGTCAATTTTGAAAGGCCATAGTTTTTAGCTCGGTTAGATTTAGACGGAGTTATTTACATGGTTGGAAGCTTCAGATGTCTGGTTTCTAGCCTTATAAAGATAACAAAATTTTGAGTTCTATAGCTTCTGGAATTACAGTTTGAAGACATGGAGGTTAGAGTAGAAAAGCTGAAAACTAAAGAAGCCATGGAGGAGATGCACCTTGAAGATCAAGCTGTTCCTAAAGAATCACGCCTAGGCTGTAAGATGTTAAAAAAACAAGTGCTTGTTGGGAGGAAACTGAAAGGACCCAACCCCGATTCAGTTACCTAAACCGGAATCGAACCCCATTTGAAAATACGAACCAACAAAAAATTTTCAAAATTTCGGCACAGTTTCGTTACTAACGTGGAATTACCATTACCTGCACGCATAAAATACACTTCATCCTATGCCACAAAAATCAAACCGTGGGCACCAATCCCATCCGGATTTCTCAACATCATAATATAAACAATAAACAGTAAACATACTGTACTATATATAGTATATCCGTGAAAATCTGTATAAACATGTATCAGAATGTATCAGAGCGATCTCTAGTGTAAAATATATACAACATATACATCAGTAGGCGAAACAAGAACCTACTGGAAAACACAGGTAGCTCAGATCACTAGCCTCCAAACCGCGACGTGAAACACCAAACCTGAACTGCAACTGGGCACGGAAACCGAAAAGCCCAGGGGAAAGACATGAAAATCGTTAGAGTGAGTGGACGAAAATAAATGTCTTTCACCAGTTGATATATATGTTTAAAATAACATATGCGAGTCCAGGTAAATAAAAATAACAAGTACACGAGGTAAAACCATAATCCTCCAGCATACTGAGCATGCAAGTAAAATCCCACGGGGTCACTCATGGACACACCCGTGCTAGTACAGTCTGAATCACGAGGTCCTTAGTCCCGGTGATTCTAAGCCAGAAATGGCCTCGGTTCCGGGGAAACGCCCCTCGCCGGTCAGGTAGGGATAACGACGCTCCTCCTGGATAGCCTACCATCGGGGATCAGCCGAGAGGCAAGTGTATCGATACAACAAAGTAACTGATACTGTACTCTGTGAAAACCAAATCACAAACAATTCGATGCAAATGCATGAAACAACATTTAAGTGTATGTATATTCGTATACGTATATCCGTATATGTATAATCGTATAATCGTAAAACACATGCTCATGTAATCCGAAATCTCATATGCATGCTCAAGTTCATAAATCATATAAAAGACTCGCAAGAATTCCGTGAAAAGAAATTGTCCACTCACAGGTGAGCAAAACGCGCACTCGCGCTAATCTCGTGGCCCGGCGGAAGATCCCTCGCTAGAAGAACGATCACGACCCCGATCTCGATCTCGATCTCTTGAATATTCACAAAACATAACTGATCAAAATCATAGTCCACAACTCTGTACTGAACCACGGAAACCAACCGTTCCCGGAAATATGAAATGCGGTACAAAATGATTCACGAAATTCCCGAAATCTCCACACGAAACCTTGACTAAAAATCCACTACCCAAATCGATCCGAAAACCTCTGGACGATAATCAGGGCGCGATTTCGAGAAAAACAACATTAAAAACGTCGAAATCTGAAAAAGTCAACCCTCGCCGGAGCTCCGCCGTTGACCACCAGCGGCGGCGGCGGCGCGCTGTCAACGGTGAAATCTCACGGCGAGATTCTCCAGATTTGAAGTTCTCCACGAGCCCAAACTGTTTCTCAACTGGCCCCAAAGCCAAAACTCACCGGAATAGGGTCAATTCCAGCTCGAAAGGTGAACGGAAAATCCATCCGGCAACCAATCGGGTTTCAACAATTCCTTAACCAATTCCAAAATAAATCACATGGGGAGCATCACAAGGTCAAGGGGAGTCGAACCCCCTTAACCTCCACCATCGAGGCTCGCCGGAACACGGCCAACCATTAACGGCGACGAACTCTAAACCGACCCAATTCGGGTTTAACCAAAACGGCATCAATTCCTTTAAATTCAAGTACCAATCGACTCGAAATCAAATGGAGAAGCTAACTATACCTTTCACGTGGCCGGAGGTGGCCGAAAACTGGGTCGTCATACGGTAAGCCGAAACGTGAAACTTCTCCCTTCGTGGTCAACGGTCAACTTTCCAAAACGGGAAAGTCAATACAAGTCAACGTCAGTCAATGCTTTTACGACTAATTCTCGACTATTCCGATATTTATACTCGCGCCTCGGGTCGATTGACGGTCCGAAATGAATACACGAAATGATTCGGATAAACACAAAACAATCGGATAAACTCGTTGAAAACCGAAACTTCAAATAATCACAAAATATTCCTCGTTTATCGGAAAAATATTCCGGAACCGCCCTCGAGCTCGAAATCACGTACTCTACAATTTCCGTGAAGACACCCAACTCAAATTCTCAACCAAAAATATAGTCGCAAATAAAGTCGACGAACGACATAAATATCGAAAAACTGCGACTATACTCAAACTCGTGAATCGTGCCGAATACGCATCTGATTCTGGTTCGGGTTGTCACAAATCTACCCCCCTTAAAGAAATTTTGACCTCGAAATTTATGTACCTGTCAAGTGACCAGATGAGGATACTGCTCCCGCATACGCTGCTCAGTCTCCCAGGTGGCCTCCTCAACTGAGTGGTTCTGCCACAAGACCTTCACCAGCGGAATCACACGGTGCCTCAACTCCTGCTCACGATGATCGAGAATCTGCACTGGCTCCTCTACGTACGATAAATCCTCTCTGATTGGCAACTGCTGTGGTGCTAACACATGTGAAGGATCTGAGATGTACTTCCGCAACATCGAAACATGGAAGACATCATGAACATGAGCCATCTCAGCTGGTAACTCAAGTCTATAAGCAACAGCTCCAACCCTCTCCGTAATCTCATACGGACCAATGTATCGTGATCGAAGCTTGCCACGCTTCCCGAAACGCACAACTCCCCTCCACGGAGATAGTTTCAGGAAGACCCAATCACCAACCTTGAACTCTAAACTCTTCCTCCTCACATCCGCGTAACTCTTCTGCCGATCCTGAGCGATCTTCAATCGATCTCGGATAACCTGTATGTCCTCCATCGTGGTTTTCACCAAATCAGGACCAATAAGCCAACGCTCGCCCACCTTACTCCAACACAATGGAGTGCGACACTGCTTCCTGTACAGGGCCTCGTATGGTGCCATCTCAATACTGGCCTGGTAGCTGTTGTTGTAGGCGAACTCAATCAGGTGTAACTGCTGATCCCAGTTTCCACGGAACTGCAACACACATGATCTTAGCATATCCTCAAGAGTCTGAATGGTCTGCTCGGACTGCCCGTCAGTCTGAGGATGAAAAGCTGTACTAAATCGTAACCTCGTGCCCAAAGCTCGTTGCAACGCCTGCCAAAACTCAGAAGTGAACTGACTATCCCGGTCAGAAACAATAGATACAGGCACACCATGCAAGCAAACAATCTCGGATAAGTACAACTTGACCAATCTGCCCACTGATATCTTCCCTGGAAGTGCAAGAAAGTGTGCGGATTTCATCAATCGGTCAACAATAACCCAAATGCCAGTGTTGCCCGCCGAAGTACGCGGCAACTGATAGACGAAATCCATCGTAATGTGCTCCCACTTCCAAACCGGAATTTCAAGTGGTTGTAGTTTCCCTGCAGGCTTCTGCCTCTCCACCTTCACCTGCTGACAGATCAAACATCGACTCACGTACGCGGCAATCTCCCGCTTCATGTTGCGCCACCAATAGTACGCTCGAAGTGTACGAAACATCTTCGTACCTCCGGGATGCATCGCATACACTGAACTGTAGGCCTCATCCAGAATCTCCTTCTTTAAGTCCTCATCTCTGGGTACACATAGCCTGCCCCTGAACAACAACGTACCGCCGTCGCTCAATCGGAACTCTGTAGGCACACCATTCCGTATCATGGTCTTCTTGCCCAACAGGTAAGTATCTGAATCCTGAGCCTCTTGTACCTGATCAACTAATACGGGTCGAACCTGAAAACTGGCCAACAAAGCTCCATCATCATCATATCCGAACACGGCACCCGTAGCACGAAGCTCGGCTAACATCGATACTCTGGCCTCACACATGTGAAACAACGAGGCTCCAGATTTCTGGCTAAGTGCATCTGCTACAACATTGGCCTTCCCCGGATGGTACTCAAAAGTGCAATCGTAATCGTTGATCAACTTCATCCATCGGCGCTGCCCCATGTTCAGATCCGGCTGCATCCGCAAGTAGGTGAGACTCTTGTGATTAGTGTAAATCTTACACTGAGCACCATACAAATAATGTCTCCAACTCTTCAATGCTAACACGATAGCGGCTAACTCCAAATCATGCGTCGGATAGTTGACCTCATGTGGTTTCAGCTGTCTGGAACCATATGCCACAACTCTACCATACTGCATCAACACACAGCCAAGCCCCAACTTCGACGCGTCACTGTACACAACAAACTCACCACTGTCGTCTGGCAATGTCAATACTGGTTCGGTAGTCAATCTCTCCTTCAGGAGCAAATAACTCTCCTCGCACGCATCAGACCACTCAAACTTGACTCCCTTCTTCGTCAATCTGGTCAGTGGTGTAGCAATCCGGGAGAAATCCTGTACAAACCGTCGATAATAGCCTGCTAACCCCAGGAATCTCTGAATCTCCGACACAGTAGTGGGTCTATTCCAGTTCAGCACGGCCTCGATCTTGTCAAGATCAACACTGACTCCCTCAGCCGAAATCACGTGGCCCAGAAACTTCACACTATCAAACCAGAACTCGCACTTGCTAAACTTCGCGAACAACTGATTGTCCCGCAAAGTCCGCAACACTGCGCGCAAATGCTTCTTGTGCTGGCCCACACTCTTGGAATAGATCAAAATATCGTCAATGAATACAATCACGAACTTGTCCAGGAACCGTCTGAACACCCGATTCATCAAGTCCATGAAAGCTGCGGGGGCGTTGGTCAACCCAAACGGCATAACCAAAAACTCATAGTGCCCATACCGCGTCTTGAACGCCGTCCTGGCTACGTCAGAGTCTCGGATCCTCAACTGGTGATATCCGGATCGAAGGTCAATCTTTGAAAAGACTGATGCTCCCTTAAGCTGATCGAACAAGTCATCAATCCGCGGCAACGGATACTTGTTCCTCACTGTAATCTGATTCAGCTTCCGATAGTCGATGCACAAACGCATGGATCCGTCCTTCTTCCGCACAAACAACAGCGGAGCACCCCACGGAGACACACTCGGTCGAATGACTCCCTTCTCCAACAATTCCTGGAGCTGAATCTGCAACTCCTTCAACTCCGCTGGCACCATCCGGTACGGTGTCTGGGAAATCGGTCATGTACCCGGCAACAACTCAATAGTAAAATCAATCTCCCGCACAGGGGGTATACCAGGTAACTCCCCTGGAAACACATCCGAAAATTTAGACACAACCTCAATCCTACCATGGTCTGGCACGGCAGCTGTAGCGTCCACAACATGGGCTAAGTAAGCAACACAACCCTTCTTCATCAACCGATCCGCCCTCATCGCGGAAATCAAACACGGTAGTGAAGTGTTCTTCTCGCCACGGAACAGTATCTCAGGTAACCCTGGTCGTCGAAACGCGACCTCCTTCCTGTGGCAGTCAAACATAGCCCAGTGCGACTCCAAAAAATCCATACCCAAGATCAGATCAAAATCCACAATATTAAGCAGTAACAGATCTGCAGCTAATCCATGGCCATCAATAAACACCTCACAGTCTCTGTAAACCCAACCGATACTCACAACCTCACCTGACGGATACAACACTCTCCACAACCCCAGAAGTGGAGATGCATGTACCGTAGCTAATGATGACAGTCTAAATGATATAAATGAATGTGTGGCACCTGGATCTAACAATGCAACTACTGGAATACCAAAAACATGTAACGTACCAATAACGACCTCCGGTGATGCTCTGCCCTCACGTAGAGTCATAGCATGAACCCTCGCCTGTCCGGCAGGTCGTCCTCGCTGGGGCTGTCCCTGCTGTCTGCCCTGACCTGCAAACTGTGCTGGTCGAGCTCCCGTAGTGGCACCTCGCTCAGCTCCGGAACTCTGGGCCGCATATCCCTCAGCACCATACGACTGAGGACACTCCCTCGAATAGTGACCCACTTGGCCACAACTGTAACAAATAACAGTACTCCGCTGACATATACCAAGATGACGCTTTTTGCAGAAACTCCACAATGGGTACTCCCGCGGTACAGCAAACGTGCCACCAGTACGCCGAGGATAACTAGAACCGTTGGAACTCCCACTAGCCTGTGGTCGCTGCGGTCGATCTTTCCTCCACCTCGGTCTCGGCCTCGGTACACCAACTGATGGGCGATAAGTTCCACCACCTGAGGATGAAGCTGAACCGGAAGTATCAGAACTCAGCCTCTTTGAAGGCCCCTGACTCGGTCCACCTTCCTCAAATCGTCTCGGCTGGTACCTCTGCTGTCTCTCATGCTCAATATCCTCGCCTCGGAGTGCAGCACTAACAAACTCAACAAAGTTGTTCCGAGGCATCGTAGTCAGAGTAGCTTTGATGTTCAGATTCAATCCCAGCTCAAACCTGCGACACTTGGCTTCCTCAGTAGCCACCATATCCCACACAAAACGAGACAAACGGGTAAACCGATCCCGATACTCAAGTACAGACAAACTGACATGCCTCAAGATCGTAAACTCCTCGTACTTGCGCTGCTGGGTAGCCTGATTAAAGTACCTCCGCATAAACAGATCACGGAACAATGTCCACTGAGTGTCAGCTGGAACTCTGTCAGTGCTAACCCACCAAAAGTATGCATCACCCTCAAGTAAACCAACTGCGGCTACTGTCATCTGCTCAGGAGTAAACTGCAGACACTCACAAACAGGTTCAATCTGAACCAACCATGCCTCGCATATCTCTGGATCAACTGAACCCGAAAACACAGTAGCACCAGCAGTGCGAGCCTTGACCACAGGGTCAAAACGCTCTTCCAAACGCAGCACTCGCATCAGCAAGTCACGCGTTCGGCGATCCTCATCAGGATCCTCATCCCGATCAACACGGGGACCACGTTGAGGAGGCATCCTACTGATACAAGACAAGCATTAGGTACAAGCAGAAAGAACGTAATCATGAAACCGCAGATATTTGAGAACACACAACACCCGAAGTATTGATGAGTACCGCTGGCCAGTCGGGTCACTCCAGTCATGCTATACAAACTCAAATATCCTAAGCGTCACAACTACAAGAGTCTACAGAATCTGACAACCTAATGCTCTGATACCAAGCTGAAAGGACCCAACCCCTATTCAGTTACCTAAACTGGAATCGAACCCCATCTGAAAATATGAACCAACAAAAAATTTTCAAAATTTCGGCAGAGTTTTGTTACTAACATGGAATTACCATTACCTGCACGCATAAAATATACTTCATCCTATGCCACAAAAATCAAACCGTGGGCACCAATCCCATCCGGATTTCTCAACATCATAATATAAACAATAAACAGTAAACATATTGTACTATATATAGTATATCCATGAAAATCCGTATAAACATGTATCAGAATGTATCAGAGCGACCTCTAGTGTAAAATATATACAACATATACATCAGTAGGCGAAACAAGAACCTACTGGAAAACACAGGTAGCTCAGATCACTAGCCTCCAAACCGCAACGTGAAACACAAAACCTGAACTGCAACTGGGCACAAAAACCGAAAAGCCCAGGGGAAGGACATTAAAATCGTTAGAGTGAGTGGACGAAAATAAATGTCTTTCACCAGTTGATATATATGTTTAAAATAACATATGCGAGTCCAGGTAAATAAAAATAACAAGTACACGAGGTAAAACCATAATCCTCCAGCGTACTGAGCATGCAAGTATAAATCCCACGGGGTCACTCATGGACACACCCGTGCTAGTACAGTCTGAATCACGAGGTCCTTAGTCCCGGTGATTCTAAGCCAGAAATGGCCTCGGTTCCGGGGAAACGCCCCTCGCCGGTCAGGTAGGGATAACGACGCCCCTCCTGGATGGCCTACCATCGGGGATCAACCGAGAGGCAAGTGTATCGATACAACAACGTAACTGAGAATGTACTATGTGAAAACCAAATCACAAACAATTCGATGCAAATGCATGAAACAACATTTAAGTGTATGTATATTCGTATACGTATATCCGTATATGTATAATCGTATAATCGTAAAACACATGCTCATGTAATCCGAAATCTCATACGCATGCTCAAGTTCATAAATCATATAAAAGACTCGCAAGAATTCCGTGAAAAGAAATTGTCCACTCACAGGTGAGCAAAACGCGCACTCGCGCTAATCTCGTGGCCTGGCGGAAGATCCCTCTCCAGAAGAACGATCACGATCCCGATCTCGATCTCGATCTCCTGAATATTCATAAAACATAACTGATCAAAATCATAGTCCACAACTCTGTACTGAACCACGGAAACCAACCGTTCCCGGAAATATGAAATGCGGTACAAAATGATTAACGAAATTCCCGAAATCTCCACACGAAACCTCGACTGCAAATCCACTACCCAAATCGATCCTAAAACCTCTGGACGATAATCAGGGTGCTATTTCGAGAAAAACGACATTAAAAACGTCGAAATCTGAAAAAGTCAACCATCGCCGGAGATCCGCCGGTAACCGCCGCCGCCGCCGGCGGCGCGCCATCAACGGTGAATGGTCACGGCGAGATTCTCCAGATCGGAAGTTCTCCACGAGCCCAAACTGTTTCTCAACTGGCCCCAAAGCCAAAACTCACCGGAACAGGGTCAATTCCAGCTCGAAAGGTGAACGGAAAATCCCTCCGGCAACCAATCGGGTTTCAACAATTCCTTAACCAATTCCAAAATAAATCACATGGGGAGCATCACAAGGTCAAGGGGAGTCGAACCCCCTTAACCTCCACCATCGAGGATCGCCGGAACACGGCCAACCATTAACGGCGACGAACTCCAAACCGACCCAATTCGGGTTTAACCAAAACGACATCAATTCCTTTAAATTCAAGTACCAATCGACTCGAAATCAAATGGAGAAGCTAACTATACCTTTCACGTGGCCGGAGGTGGCCGGAAAGTGGGTCGTCGGACGGCAAGCCGAAACGGGAAACTTCTCCCTTCGTGGTCAACGGTCAACTTTCCCAAACGGGAAAGTCAATACAAGTCAACGTCAGTCAATGCTTTTACGACTAATTCTCGACTATTCCGATATTTATACTCGCGCCTTAGGTCGATCGACGGTCCGAAATGAATACACGAAATGATTCGGATAAACACGAAACAATCGGATAAACTCGTCGAAAACCGAAACTTCAAATAATCACAAAATATTCCTCGTTTATCGAAAAAATCTTCCGGAACCGCCCTCGAGCTCGAAATCACGTACTCTACAATTTCCGTGAAGACACCCAACTCAAATTCTCAACCGAAAACATAGTCGCAAATAAAGTCGACAAACCACATAAATATCGAAAAACTGCGACTATACTCAAACTCGTGAATCGTGCCGAATACGCATCTGATTCTGGTTCGGGTCGTCACAGAAACCCAATGGAGGAGACACCAACATATTTGCTTTCTCTTCCTTCTCTTTATTTTCATTGATTTTTGTTTATTTTTTGTTAGATTTTCGTAAATCATATACTCCAAGCTTGATTCTATACTGTTGCATATTAAGACAATGTAGAGTTTAAGTGTGGGGGAGGGGTTTACAACTTATTTAAGTCTTAAAAAAAATATAATTTTTTTTTCAGTGGCATAATTAGTGTATTTCGAGAGTCATTAGCTTAGTGTCTTATGTGAGTGAATGAATACTTGTCTTTGAGTAAGAATATTCTATATGAATTGGTGTCTAGAAGGGGACAATTTCGAAGACAGGTTTTGGATGTGAGAAAAGACAAGTTCGAAAATCACTCCTACCTCTCTTGGTCTCTCTCGCTGACTGGCCATTTCAGTAAGGTTGTCCAAAGAAGACAAGGACTAAGTCTACGCTTGTTTGAATGGCTTTAGTCTTTTTATTTAACTTAGTATTTTTAATTAGTCTTTAGGATGACTTTAGTTAGTCTATGATGAGAACTAGACCAAAAAGAAAATTGCATGGATTTCTTGTGCTAATTCAGATATTTTGATTGTCATGACATGTAGTGGATATGGTTTGCATAAACATGGTACAAATATTTCATGCTGGAATAAACTTTTAGATCATACGAACCTTAAAGTGAGTTTTTGAGCCTACATTACTTCTTTGATGAGTGAATTTCGTGCATATGTCTCAAAAACATTTACATCCCTAATTTAAACTTCTTGCCATAGATTTCAGTGAACTAGAAAATACTAGAACTTACTCATGTAGACTTTCAAAGCTTTTAAGTTGATAAATATTCTAATTTTGGATATGATTAAAGGCACTTAGGTTTTCCACCACTAAACCAAATAGCCATGTGTCCGTTATGTTCGCATGAGTTGCGACACCCCTAGATAACCCTTTTGAGCCTACATCGAGCCTTTCTTTCATTGCCATATATATCTAAACACTTAAACCTAGTGTAGAGTTCCATACCCTTGTTGTAAGGACTTGGGGAAGAATTTCGAAGCTAGAACCATGGAGATGGCGTGAGGATGATGAGAAGATATGTGTATGGGGATAGACTTGTTTAAATAGCTTGAAAAGTGTGTGACTACCAAGAATAGAAAAGAAAAGAAATAAAAAGAATTTGAGAACTAGAGAAAAAAAAGAGTGAAAAGAAAAATCATAAGCCCTCTGGCAATGTGTATTAGATGTTAAAGTTTGGATTAATGTCCCTCATATTTACGAATTTGGAGTGTACCACAAATTAAAGGCCCAAAAATCAAGAAATATGACTTTTGTCTTGTCCGTAAAGCTCAAACAAAATTTAGAATGAAGTCTGGGCCCAAAATGATGACATTCAGCCCCTGAAATGGAAATCTGACCATGGTGACGTTTTGGAGAAGATGATGCATGAATTTGAGAAGTTTTATGTGCTAGACTAAGTCTTTGGAATATTTTTGACCACCAAATATCCAAATTTTCAAATGTCTTAGCCTTAGCCCCATTGCAAACTTTTAAAAGTATTTTATGATTCTTAAGATGAGTTGCCATTGATTGGTTGAGTAAATTGCATGAGTAAGCATATGGTTTAAGTTCATTTGTGCAAGTAATTAATTGAATTCATGAGGTTTTCAATTGAATTCATATATATCTTGAGTGAACCCTTTTTTTCCTGAGTGAATATATGATGAGTGCATTCTTGTGAGATTGATTTGAACTTGTTCGAAACAAGCATAGCTTTAACTTCACAATTATTTTTTCCAAGTCTTACTTGTTCATGGCATGATCATATCTCTATTATCTCTCGAAATCATTGAGCATTCACTCTAAATTTTTCTGATTCCATCGGCATATACGTAGAAAATTCCTGAAATATTTTTAAGGGCTTAGATGTGTTTTTGTTCATGTCTTTTAGAAGAGTTGCTACTTGATGATAAGGTGCGATTTCTCTAATCTAACTTGGTTTTTGTGTGTTTTTTAGTCTTAAATTTCGTGGCTTTTAGTTATTTTATAGAGTCTTTGTTTTGTTTAGTATTTGCTAGGGACTAGCAAAGTCTAAGTATGGGGAAATTTGATCTACATATTTTATGCTTGATTCTTAACATAGTTCTCTTCACATTTAGCTTAGTTATGACCTTAGTATTCTTATTTATACTTTATTTTATTGTTTTAGATCAAAAATAAAGAAGGAAGAATAAATGAGGCAGAAATGAGCCAAAATTGTGCTAAGGATGAAAGATGAAGAAGAATGGGCCATGCTTTATAAAGATTGGATTAATATTCATCAAGATGGGTCAAAACCATGTATATGTGTCCAAGAAGGTCCAATATTATGCCAAGATTCAGCCACAAAGAAGCTTAAAAGAAGAAGATGGATTACAAGCTAGAAATCAGAAAATCTGCAACATTGACCCACCTACAGACGTGAATGCAGTTCAACTGGCTTTAGAAACTAAAGCTCAAGCACTCATATCTTTAAGGCATCATATCCATCCAATTCTGAAGAAGCAGTATCTAAAGAAAAATGATCCCAAGAATTTATGGGACGTTCTGAAGCCACACTTCAATAATGTGCATGACACACAACTTCAAAAATTGACTGATAGATGGGAAACCATTTGTTTGTTGGATTACCTGAAAGTTGATTCCTACAACCATTCTATGTTAGAGCAAAAGGGAGCTGAGTTTCTGTGGGGTTGACAAGACTGATTATGATATGATCGAGAAGTTTTTAAACACCTTCCTTTCTTCCATGAATATATTAGCTCATCAATACTAGCTTGAGTATGATCAAGGAAGTATCAAAACCTTCAGTGATCTCATGAACATCCTAGCAAAGAACAAAATACATCATGAGATAATTCTCAAAAGAATTCAAGGCCCGCTGGGACCAAGGAAACTCCTAAGAATTACAAAACTTGTGGGAAGGCCTATAAGGAAAAGAAGAACAATAGTTCTGAGCCTTACAACAGTGATAGGAGAGAAGGCCATGACATATGTCGTGCTAGAGGCTGAAGTTAGAATCAGACTTGGCATCACTAAGACGCCGGCCCTAGTACTTGAAACAAGAACCAATCAGGTTCTGGTCAAAGGAAAGAAATAAATCCTTCTAACTCTAGTTCATCTGGCAAGTATCTATGCTTCAAGTGCGGCTCTACTAAACATATGAATAAGCAATGCAGTGCAAGCAAGGACATTCAGAATATCTACAAGAGGCACAAGCAATATTTGGCATAAGAGGCTAATTTTGCTGGGGGTGACTATGAGATGGAAGAAGGCAATGAAGTCAATCTCATGGTAGCAGATAACAAGATGGAGAACCTTGAGACTCTGAATTTTGATCAGTCTATGTATTAGGCTATTATTTTTGGTATGTAATCAAGTTTAGTAGATAGTTTAAGTCATGTTTTTGAGACTTTATTTAGTCGTTTTGGAATAAGACACTTTAAAGTAATTGAGTTGGCAAGTTGATGTGCACATTTTATGCTTGATTTTTAACATAGTTCTCTTTACATTTAACTAAGTTATGACCTCAGTATTCTTATTTATACTTCATTTTATTGTTTTAGGTCAAAAATAAAGAAGGAAGATTAAAGGAGGCAGAAATGAGCTAAAATTGTGCTAAGGATGAAAGATGATGAAGAATAGGCCATGCTTTATAAAGATTGGAATAATATTTATCAAGATGGGTCAAAACCATATACATGTGTCTAAGAAGGTCCAACATCAGGCCAAGATTCGGCCACAAAAAAGCCCAAAAACAGAAGATGGATTACAAGCTTAAAATAAGGAATGGCTCAGAAGGAATTAGGTTATGCATAATATGTCCCTGAAAAGCTCTAGAAGTCTAGTTTCCAACACAGCAAGAATCACTCAATTCGGACAACTACAACTCCAGGAATTACTAATTTCGTGAGTTACGGTCAATCTACTAGGGTGGATTTAATTTGTTTCCTAAGTGGGAATGGACTAAGGTTTTCTATATCCCTAAATAAGGCGGAGTTTGACCAGCACCCAAGTATCTCTCATTCTTGAAGCCAAAACTCTGCCCAAAACAGTTCCTCTCCTCCAAAACACAAAAATTCTCAAGAAGACCGCCACCCTCCAAGCACCATCAACACCATCTTCCACTAAGACTTTCATGGCAAGCCTAACTGTTTCCTCCATCAACTGAAGATTCATCTACATCAAGTAGTCTAGGGAAATCCTGAAACTAAAAAGTGTATTTATGACTTCTTCTCTTGTCTTCTTCTTATATGAATTTCTGGTTATTATGGATTGGTTTGAAGAAGTATTTTGATTTTATAACTTGCATAGATTTCAATAACCTTCCATGTGTTCTAGTATTTTAGTTTTTAATATGCATGTGTAGTTGTGCTTAATGCTTGATTTGAATGTAGGGCAATCCTGTTTTAGATTATTGATGTGTTGAATGCGGGCAATCCTGTTTTATCACTAAATTCTGAAAATATGCATGTGTTTTGTAGAACTTAACTGTTAGAATTTCATTGGTATTGTTTGATATGCATGTTATGAACGAGTGAGGTGAAAAGAATGAGAAGATCATGTTAGCTTAGGTTTATTTTCTGTTTGTACCATGTTTTAGACATTCTAGGGTTTCTGTTTATGTTTACTTGTCTATGAGTGATGCATATAGAATACCTAGGCTATTTGATACATGTTACACATTTTTCATAGTTAGGATGTTAGTATCACTTTTCAAACCCCCCATCCTTTAATTTTGTATTTATAAATATTGTCATGCATTAGTACCCTCAATCCCCGGTTAAGAACGAACCCTACTTATCAATGCTACATCTACAAAGAAGGGTTTTAAATTGTATACATGTGAGATATGTGCTGATTGTCTACTTTGTGTTAATATTTAATGCATGTTTTACTCGTTATCACAGGTAATAAAAATTCTCTATTTTCGGTATATATGAAATTGTTGAGAATGTTATTCTTTTTTCATAATGCATTAATGATTGAAAATATACAATATTCCATGGCGATATGGCACTAAAAAATAGAACATAATTAGAAAAAAAATGAAGACACTCGAGTTCTTGTAGGTTTTGACACGTCGAGAATTACTCTCGACCCATCGAGACCATCACCCTGGAATGGTTTTGGCACCTTTTCGACCCGTCTAAAATTTTGCCCTCTTTGCTTATTCCAGTGCTCAGGAAATCATTGACGATGATGAAATCAAACCTAGCTCTGTTGCAGATTGTCAACGTAGAGCTAATTGGCAGAAATAGAAAGTTGCAATCCAGGCTAAACTAGACTTTTACAAAAAAGGCAAGTTTTTGGTCAGGTAGTGCTATGCCCACTGAATGTTAAGCTAGTTGGACATAAATAGGTCGTTGTTCAGAAGCACAATGAGAAGAACTTATGGCGCAAGGTTTTCTCAATGCCCTGGTATTTATTATGAGAAGACATATTCTTCGATCATGGACATCATTACTTTCCTCTCAACACCATACGTCCTCACGTTTGGCACGAAGGCGCTACACTCACTCGAGTTCACCCATAAAAGCCTAAGGGTAGAGGCATTTGATCTAACCAATGGTGATGGAGTCCGCCTAGACAATGACCTTCTAGAGGAGAAGTGTGACGCCGCCCATTACCGCAACATAACCAACAAGGAAAAGATCACCCGCCTCTACAATCACTGCATTCGTGCATGCTCACTGCAAATCGATGACTGGGTAATGAAGGCCATCCAAATAAAGGTCAAGAGTCTCTGCCCATCGTGGGAAGGGCCATTAAAGATAGTAGACATCGAGGGAACTCCACCCATTTACGAATATACTACCACTAGCGTGCTCCGCTCGGACCTTGGTTAAACGAGTTGTAATGTTCTTATTTCATCCCTGTACTCTTCAGTGTACTAAGCTTTTATAATGAAGTAAGATTATGCTTATGTTTATATTGTGTTATTTTCTTCAAACATCCTGCTAACACTTACTTCAAACGCTAGTATGCTACGTTCAAAATAGTCTACTAGACAGAATCATCCATCAAGCTTACTCTCATCTAGCCAACGTAACACTAAAAACTTTTAATTCAAGCAAGCACTACACTCGGATAGATTAAGAAAATTGAAGCAAAACTTCACGAAAATAATAGAGAAATTCTTATATAGCACCTACCGCTTCATTGCCTAAGCGACAAAGTTTTATCCACTACATCGAAGTACGAAAATAGAAACATAACGGGAAATACCAAATGTTGTTTTGGTTTACATCAAACAAAACTCTATAAAACGCGCCACGCGCTTAACTTTAAAATCCCACCACTCTTCTTTTCTCTTGGTCCGCTCTGTACCACTTCTAGTCAAAATAAGGAGTATTCTTCAGCTTGACGGAGCTCACCCTCCATATTCGAATACTTCATGAGCTTGACGTCAGTCGTCAACAAAAACTTCACCTTCTCACGGAGCTCACCCTCCATATTCGAATACTTCATGAGCTTGACGTCAGTCGTCAGCAACGCTGCCTCCTTTTGCTTGAGCGATTCTTCTAGTTGCCGTGCCTTCTCTTTGGCCACCGCTATCGCTCTGTACCACTTCTAGTCAAAATAAGGAGTATTCTTCAGCAAGTCAAATGTTAAGTTGATGGCGGCCTCCAAGGCTTCCTCGTGACTCCTTTCAAACTCAGAGGAGCCTTTGAACACCTCTATGGCATCCACCTCCAGCTGACACCGAGAGACATCATCCAAAATTTTACCTCCACTAGAGCGTCCACCTCAGAAAGCAGCTGGTTCACCCGTTCAGCATCCTAGGCCCGGTGGTCTTCGAATGATCATTTTTTCGCCTACAGTAGGTCTTGCTCCATCTCAAGCTTGAATTGCAACTCTCGCTTGTTATATTTATCTTCCAACTCATGCTTCGATTGGAAAGCTTCCTCAACACCAGTTTGCAAAAACTTCACCTTCTCACGGAGCTCACCCTCCATATTCGAATACTTCATGAGCTTGACCTCAGTCGTCAGCAACGCTACCTCCTTTTGCTTGAGCGATTCTTCTAGTTGCCGTGCCTTCTCTTTGGCCACCGCTATCTCTCTAGGCACTTCATCTGGTTCATCCAAAAGCACAGTCATTTGGAGGTCCTGCCCACCGCATCGCCTCCACGCACACCAGAATGTGGTTGTTACAGCAATCCATGGTCACCGCCAGGTTGCTCTGCCTCACTACAACATCCAGAGGTATGGCCTTACGCGAGAACTTGACATACTGTTCCAGAATGTTCTTGGCCACCTCTTAAGACATCTCGGGTGCTGTAGGAGCTGACGTTGAGGCACCACCCAACTAGACATTCCTGCTGGGCCGTTCACTTCTTTCTAATGGCGCCCGAGGTGGAAACCTTGGTGGAGTGCGAACGGGTGAGTTGCGAGAGGGGGAATCGAGGACGGGGAAATTGTCTGGCATCCTCTCCTTATCTTCTGACCCTTTACTAGTCTACTCTTCTTGCTCTTCCACGGCCGCTATCTCTTGTGGCGACCTTTCTCTCAAGGCTGGCGCATGGTGACCCACCTCCTGGGCTGTAGACGCGGTGGACTTGCTTTTATTAATCTTCTTATACTCTGGTGGATGGTTTCCAGTAGGACATTTCTTCTCCACCTTTTTAGCTTGTCACTTCACCTGAGCATGCTCCGTCTACTCTAAAACCTGGGTGGCAATAGGTTTTACCTCGTCTGCGTGATAGACTTCATTCTCATCTCCCACAAGCCCCTCCCTAGTCTCTTCCCTTTGGCTGTGCAACTTCTGTGTCACCCACTCCTGTTCATCCTCCCCTGGTTTAATGATCATAGCATCATTGATCTCCGTTGAGATGGGAAGGCCCATGGTGTGCTTTCGGGGCCCCATTTCCATGACTCGCCCTCACTCAGCTACAAGCGAGCGATACTAGCTGCTTTCTCCATCAAGCGGCCCAAGTACCCAACAATATTTGCCTTGTCCATTCTTTGGTTTGTACTCATGACGACACTCTTATCTACAGAGCAACGAAAGCAACATATATTGATCAGACTTCCATTTAATACATTCTAAGAAACAAACACAACATACAACCAAGACAAATCAACACCAGGTATATGATAAATTCTTGTCCGATCAACAATCTCAGGAAGGTTCACTGCCCAGTAACCTAGACATGCATTGCGTTAATTTCAATAATGACAGATCTTGGATAAGCATAGTTCCTTTGTCGTGCCCAGAACGAAAATATACCTCACTACACCAAAAAAAATAAGACACAATAAGTACAACAAAAGGAGTTGGCAGGTCACGATGAATACCACAAAACAATAAAGTGAAAGGACACTTTGCACAATATAACGGTCGAAAAGAGGTGGGAACATTAGGCAATCCCTCAATATCCCTCGCTGGGCCAGTCCTAAACTCCCAGTTCTATCTTGTCAAGCACGCCTTCTAACGTCAAACGATCACCGAGGACTCCATCTCTAAAAACCAGCACCTTTTCCTCGGTGACACCGTCATCATCCCATAATCCTTGTCCCGCTTGGCGTAACTCATGTTGCAGAAATGGGTGGTTTCCGCCATTGAAGGGAAACCAAAGCGAGACAAGTTAAAAATGTTGTACAACGTTATAAGCACCCTCGTCATCACAGACCCGCATTGTCCTAACAAAATGTTAAAATGAGATAGCAAATACTGGAAAAACGGGTGAAGCGGTAAATGGATTTCGTTTCTCAAATGCCACTTATGGACACACATATGGCCCGCCGATGGATCAGTAAAAGATTCTCAAGGCCCTAGTGGCCGGAGATGAATTGCGCAGGGTATGTTGTATTTTACATAGAAGCTCTCACACTCCTTCATGTTTTAGGACACCTTCAGCTCCTATAGCTCCTCTCCCTCCTCCAGAAGTCTTAGCACCAGTCCACCAGTGTATTGCGGTAGTGTTCTCTCAGACTTGTTTGGTGCTATAGATGCAGATGCTCCATTCTCTCTCCTTGTTGCGTCTCCCTCCACACCAGTTGACAGTCTACCTTGGTGCTTTGATACAATATCTGGCACTATAGTCAAGAACAGGGTTGGAGCGTCAGCAAGGTAGTAAACACTCAACGGTTTTGGACTCAATGACACCAGACTCGATTATGCGCTAGGCATCAACGACGACGACGTTTGACTAATAGAATACGACATGATCCTTTCGACCTTTAGAATCTAAAGCTAGAGGTGCCAGAAAAGTTACCACAGGGATAACTAGCTTGTGGTAGCCAAGCATTCATAGTGATGATGCTTTTTTATCCTTCAATGTTATCTCTTCCTATCATTATGAAGCAGAATTCACCAAGTGTTGGATTGTTCACCCACCAATAAAGAACGTGAGCTGGGTTTAGACCATCGTGAGACATGTTAATTTCACCCTACTAATAATAGTATTGCAATAGTAATTCAAACTAGTACGAGAGGAATTGTTGATTCGCACAATTGGTCATTGCGCTTGATTGAAAATCCAGTGGCGCGAAGCTACCGTGCACTGGATTATGACTAAATCTCTCTAAGTCAGAATTTGGGCTAGAAGCGATGCATGCGCCTGCCGTCCAATTTCTAAACCGCAACAGGGGCCTTCGACCCCTAAAGTCACGTGTCGTATGCCAAGTCTATGCTGAAGACAAGCTGCAAGGGCTTCCTTGAATTACAATTTCTACCAAGAGGTGGGTAGAATCCTTTGTAGATGACTTAAATATGCGACAAGGTATTGTAAGTGGCAGAGTGGCCTTGCTGCCACGATCCACTGAAATTCAGACTTATGTCGCTTCGATTTATCCCTCCCCCTTCCATCCATTTATTTTTTTACATAAATTCTTAGCGAGGCTCTCCGATGGACACTTTGATTTTCCAAACTTGGTCTTCTTGGTGTTTTCCTATTAACTATAGTACATTGCTTAATGCTTATCAAAGTCAGTGTTTTTCTCACTAAGTTTTACAAGGTTCACATTAGATTAGTCTATTGCAATTGCAATGTTTAAACTTGGAGAAATAACACCCGAGTTTGCTAGATATCGCTTGTAGCATTGCCTTGGACCATTGTTCTCCCATTTGTGTTTTGTTGCTTGGATATTTGAAAATGGGACTCAATGTTGGCTTGACATTGTGTTTGGTTCCTTGCGTCAACTAACACAACAGATGCAATAAAGTTTCTATGTGAGTGAGGCTCATTAGAGGATGCCTCCTCTAAGCATTTTCGAGGTTGCCGGAATCTGGGCATGGATGGCCGGAACAGGAAGGTGGTTGCAGGAGGTCGGAGTAGGTGACCGAAGTTTGGACGTGGGAGCCAAGACATAGCATTAATTCTATAAGGTGGTGTAGCGAGGAAGGCAGATCCCTCGACATGGCAAGGCAATCCCCAGAGGCCTCGGTAGTGCCAAAGGAGCCCAAAATCTTGGCACGGGTGACTGGAATACGAAGGTGGTTGCCAGAGCTTGTAGTAGGTTTCCAGAGTTTGGACATTGGGGCAGCACTTGACACGCCATGAGTGCCACCAATGCAAATCCCTCGACATGGCAAGGCAGCCCCTAGAGGCTTCCACAGGCGGCCAACTGAAATGACCTAACCTCGATTTAGTTGTCTAAATTAGAATTAAGCCGTAATGACTATGCTAACCTTAGTTACTACTCATTAATTGGCATCCAATGTGGAGATTCAAAACTCAAAAGTCAATAAAATAATGTGATTTCCCATATACAGGTTCACTACTAGAATATACAAATATATTATACAACTTTTTTGACATCAGAGAACCTAGACAAATTAAATTGAGTATGTAAAGTAAAATACCAACTCTCCGGATCAACCTTGGATCCTACAGTAGATACTGCTATGCCAAGAACTACGTGCTCGCTCGACCACAAATGAACTCTGCAAACTGGGCAAATAAACCTAATAGCCCAGGGAAAAACACATAAAATAATAAAACTGTTAGAGTGAGTGGACGAAAATAAAGTATTTCACTTTAAACTGAAAATTATAAATAATATGCCTTTCACCATAAATGTATATAAAACAATGCGAAAATATGATTATCCACCATGGGTACTATAAATATGTGAAGGCCACGACTCAGATCATCCGACCTCAAGTCCTAATACAACCCAGGTTAGGTTTCTGGCCCTCTTGGGTACTCTGTAAATCCTCGGGTCAGGTTCTTGGCTCTCCCAAAGTGTCTCGGGGATCAGCCGAGAAGCAGTGCATCGATGCAACAACTGTGACTATGCTCTGTGTCAATTAATATGCTGTATACCTCCAAGCTAATGAATAACTATGATAATGTATAACTGAAAAATGCATAACTATAAATACATAACTATAGACTCGCAAAACAATAGTGAAAATAAAGTGTCCACTCACAGTACTGTGCTGTGATTTCCACCAAGCTGAAGCCTATTAGTCGGCGTTTCTATACATTTGCCATTAGCTGCTATTACATCATCCAAAATCTCGACCGGAGGTGGCTTGAGCTATCACCGGCGACCACGACGATTTCGCCGTGAAACCCTGAATCTTCCCGTCGTCATTCCTCTCCTCCACTACAACATTTTTGTTTATTACCGGCGATTTGGAAAACTAAGGCCGACGATTTAAAAATCGTCGGTAATAGTTTTCCCTATTGCCGGCGATTTCGCCCAAAAATCGTCGGCAATAGTATTATTGCCAACGATTTTTGGGCCAAATCGCCGACAATAATTGGTCGGTAATAAAAAAAAAAAAAGTATTGCCGGCGATTTTCATGCAAGTCGCCGGCAATACTTTTTTTTTCTTTTTTAATTATTGCCAGCAATTTTCATGCAAGTCGCCGGCAATACGTTTTTTTTTTATTATCGACCAATTATTGCCGGCGATTTGGACCAAAAATTGTCGGCAATAATACTATTGCCGACGATTTTTGGGCCAAATCGTTGGCAATAGGGAAAACTATTACCGACGATTTTTAAATCGTCGGCCTTAGTTTTCCAAATCGCCGGTAATAGACAAAAATGTTGTAGTGCTCTCTGGCATCATCGTTGTTGATCAAACCCATAAATTGGTAGGAAATGCCGAGACGCGTTAAAGCCACCTTGTATCAAGGTCAGAGGTGGCCAGACAATGTGGTGTCGCTGGTGCACCACCCCACCCCCATGGTTCTCTCTCTCTCCTCACGGGAGGGATGAGTAGACTAAAGTCAATCCCCGCAAAATAGTCATACCTTCCATAAAGGGAAACCTCCCTTTAATATACCTTTCTATTTATGATAACTTCGGTAATAACTTTACGACAAACTTTCGTCAATCGTAACTTCTTTTTGTCATTCTTCGTGTCCACTAACTCGGCTTAACAATTTCTACGACTTCCACTTGAAGTAAACTAATTTCGACAATCTGATAAAAAGTCAACTAAAAAGCTCTCAATAATTACCGACGGTGACAAAATTAACTACTTTCCTTGATTAACCTTAAATAAATCATAAAAAGAAAATTTTAGGATGGGTTATTACAATCTATCCCCCTTAAGAAAATTCCACCATCCAAATTTACGCACATATACTAGTCAAACACCGATGGGTACTACTCAAGTATGAGTTTGTTCGGCTTGTAAGTAACATCCATAATTACGAGAACTCTCCATAAAATGGTCACCATACAAACATCTTACTACAAAGTCTGTCTCTTCTAATCACTAGTCATTAAAAGCCTGATACATGAAAGTGTCTTGATCTAAACTCTATAACATAAATACTGGAAAATATCAAGTACCTATGCCAACCCTAGTGGTGAATTCTACTAACGTAAGTGAGCCTATTTGGTTAGTCCAGCCTGGCATCCCTGATACGCGCAAAACATGCATTTAACGTTAACACACAGTAGACCTTAAAAACACAGATTACGCGCATTGCAATTTAAAACCCTTCTTTTGTCATTATAATATTGGCGAGTAGGGATCGTTCTTTATCCGGGGAATTAAGGGCGCATGCATGGTTTCGTTAATAAGCGGAAATCTAAATGTTTGGGGGGATTGGAAATTGGTTGATTAAATGTCCTACTAAATTAAAGTGCAAAAACATGCAAACACAACAAAAACTCTTAGGCATCTAACATGTTTTACTCATAGACAAGTTTTAACAATCAAGAAACTTCAAGTCTAATTATGCTTGCTAAAAATAAGAAGCTAATCTATTAATTACAAGTGATCAACATATTCACTAACCGAACCTACTCCTTTGCTTTTACCTTATTTATCATCTACGAAATCCTTAATTTTAGTCGAGATACATACACATGCTTTCGTTGAATAAGAATGTCATGACGCATAACAACTTAAAACAATAGCTTCTTTGCCGAATCAATGAGGTATAATTTAGGACAATAAGTGACGCACCCTATCCTAAATCATACTCAAAGCATTAAGAACTTTAAAGCTAGCACATGCATCCAAACTAATAAAATCAAGAACACATGGAAGAATCAAAATAAGAGAAGAACATGGAGAATTTCTTTCATTACATAACCGAAAGTATTACAAAGATGAAGATGGAGTTTAGAGTACATGGTTACACTTTTTAGAGAGGTGACGCACCAATCTACTAGCGGTGGTTCTCAAGAACACGAATGACGCACTCTACGTTCTTGATCCGGAGGTGGCGGAGGACTTCGACTTCGGGAGGACTTCGGTTGTGTATGGAAGAGTAGTAAAGTGTATAGAGTTTTGGCTTATGAATTTATGTGATGCTTTATCATGGCCGAACTCCCTTGGTATTTATAGGCAAGCATATGCCTTCATCTCTCTTCCACCTTGCCTCCCTTCATTTAATGCAAGCCTTAGTCACATGGCAAGTCACTCCCTTAGTCACCAAGTGTGATCATCACAAAGCAAGAGTCACCATGGCAACTCACCATTTGTGAACCCTAAGCAAGAGTCACCATGGCAAGTCACACACTTAGTCATCTTTTGTGATGATCACAAGCTTAGTCACTAAGCCTTGTCACAAAGCTTGACATCTTTGACTTTTCCTCTTCCCCAAGTTGCTTCCTTGCCGAATTCAATGGGCTTGGGCTGTTTTTTGGGCCGAAACAAACTTTGAGAAATGGGCCCAAAAAATGTTTTTTGGGCTGGACCATTTCCGGTGGTCCGAAATCGCAAAAATCGCAAGGGAAACATAAAAACTAAGATAATAACATAGCTAAACGTAAAGGGAAATGCGTTAAGAAACGAGCATAAAATGCGTATATCAATCCCCCAAGCTACGATCCTGATAAGATATTGTATCGATGGTGGTGCGACTCTAACTCCTATAGTGGCTCCCTAATCACCACCAGAACTCTGCATCGAAAACTTAACTGAGGTGTCCCTCCGCGGTCACGCGCATAAAATGACCATCCAGGCTATAAAGGTATCAAGCTGAGAACCTAGACTAACCATTGAAAAGTCGTAACATAAGTGGGCATTCGACTGATCTCAGGGAACATTATGATCCTACTCAATTCCCTAATTCTCTAAAATTCTACTGAAAATTGGGCATAGTTTCCCCTAAAACTTAAGAAAACTGAAAATCTACACGAAGAAAACACTTCCAATAAAAAGTCTCACAAACAAACTGTGGGCACCGATTCCCATCCGGAGTTTTCATAATTAATATACACAACACTATGAACATAAACCACAAATACTCATTTGAAATTATGATTTACTAGGATTGCAATACTAAAAATCTCCATTCTTCAAATAACATCAGTTCAATACAGTGTAAAGAGTAACTCAAATATCAATAAGTATAATGTAGAGAGGCTCATAAGGGATCACTTAACCTTTGTTTCCACTACACCCGATAATATGAGCGGACTCCAACGAGTCAAACAATACTCTCTAATCATACTCAAATATTCAAATCTGTAAACCAAACCCAGATGAAAGCTGAGCATCCCTATTGAATAGCTGAATTGATGCAACTATACTCATTCTACAACTACCGAAATTTATGATTTCCTGGACATTGGATGCTTAACCAATAAAACTAATCAAAGGAAGAGAATGTTGTGAAGTTTAAGAAACGTGACAACTCTTTAGTAGAAATTGATGATAAGACTTATACCCCATTAAGCCGATAAACCACATCTTCAGTGAACACAAATCTAAAACTGGTGGAAAGTTTGAATTTTCTCGTAAAATTCTCATATATTCTCCTGTGAGTAATGAACACTTGGTCACCAACATGATGCTCCTCTAACCAGTCTAGCGTGAATCCGAAGATCGAACTACATATATCAAATCAAGTCATACTCATGATTTTCACAAACCTTCAACTGTAAAATTGCTCTTAAAATACCCTGTATCCACGGTAGAACTTTGGCATATCACTTGTTTATAAAAAATATAACTTGCCTTTAGCGAGACTCTCGTCGGCACCGAATTCACCAAAATCGTGCCAAGTACATATTTGTGTGCATAATCTGCGCCACCTCTCTTTTAGACATAGATATAGCATAATTTTAGGAAACTATTGCAGTTAGTCTCACTCCAAAAGCTCAATCCATTTGTGATTATTTATTTTCGCCAATTTTTTTTTCATTTTTTGTGACTTTGGAAAATAAAAAAACACAATTCCTTAACTTGGAAAATTATTAAATTTTTCCTCATGGTAGAGAAAAATATTCTGAGTTTGCATGCAAAAGGTATCGATTTTTTTTTATCAAATATTGAATCTCGTTATATAGGTTTTTGGGTTCTTTACGTTTTAGAAGAGACTATGCCAAATTTTTTGCAATAAATTTAAAAATTGGTATAAGGTTGAAAGTTCATTGCGGATCAGCCAAATACCCATATTTGTTATTATTTTAAACTGGTTTGTTGGGTCCCATGTTTGTGGTTTTAGTGCTTTTAGTATCCACCTTATGGGTGAGTGTCTGTGATTATACATCTCAGTTAGTTTCCGGTGTAGAGTTCTAATGGCCATTTAGGTGACACTTCTATGTTGGAACTGCACCACTACCCATGTTGTTATCTTTGTGAGACCCTCGTCTGAGCTTTTTTGGGTAAGTCCAGCCGATTATGTTCAAGTATTTTAGTAGAATTGGTCATTAGTTTTGGCACAGATACCAGAAGCTTCTAAGCATTTTGTTATCGAATTTGGATTATGTCGCTCCTTTTGTCAGATTTAATTGGAGTAGTTATTATGCCGTCAGATTTATTGGATGAGACTTGATGACAAAATGTTAGCTTAGTAACAGAGTTATAGATTAAGCTAACAATTATGGATATTCTTGTGACCTATAAGGCGCTGGATGGAGCAGTAAGTATGGGAATTCGTCTGTGTAAATTTCGATGACAAAATTTTTGTATGGGGGGTAGATTGTTTGGACTTGGAACAATATCATGCGATAATCAGAACTTATGCGGTTAGTTGCTAATTAATTACGTTAATCGTCGATGGTAACTAGTCTTTACTATCAGTAACTTTTGTTGGCATTTCGTGGAGTTTTTATCGATTATGTTTTTTGAGAAATTTCTTTGAATAAAGTCGTAGAGTTTGTCGAAATGAATTCGTGACTACGTCAAGTGTTAAAATTGGACTTACGAGGAGGAAATTATGGTCAGCGAAAATGATACGAAAATATCAAAAAACTCATTACCGTAAAATCACGACTATATATATAGGGATTTCCATTTTGGGAAAGTCTGACATTTCTATTTTTGGAAACCGGGGTTTGCCACCCCTTTTGACCCATTTTTTTTGCCGTGATGTTCTTACCGACGGTGAACCTCCGACCGTGATATTGGTGGCAAGCCATTGGGTTCCATCTCGTCCATCGATAAGTGGTAGAATCTCCAACATTGGTGACCGGTGGAGGAAAAATCGAGGTCGATAAGGTGGCAGATTCCGGGTTGATTTTGACGACGACGGTGGTGGTGTACACGGTTGCGATAGAGGCCATGACAACAGGAGTTTTGAAGCCTAGACGACTACAATTCTACTGGGACAGGTCTCAGACCCTACCGTGGCCGAACGGCGATGAACGAAGGAAGACAATTCCGGCGAAGGTCCACTGTTTTCTAGCAATTTGGACGTTCTCCGATTAGATTTTTATATTGTGTTCTTCGTGAATGTTGTTAGAGTTGTTGAGATGAACGTTTTGCTATGCAAATTACTTGATTTAGAATTGGTGGGATTCTGGCTGTCGCCAACGGTGGTGGGTGGCCCCATGCGTCGCTGTGCGCGACGGAGCTCTGGCGCGGTTGGATTTTTTGGCAAAATTTTATGTTGTTCCACTCGTGATTTCGTGCCGAATGCAATGGTGAGATTCTTGAATGGATTTGCACTTGATTAATTTAGATGTGTGTTTAATTTGATAATAACTAATTAATTTTACGATATTATTTACGGACGATCCGAATATCGATTTAAATCCTAGTCGCTTGATGTTTGAGACTTATGTTGCGACTCTAAAACTGATTTACAGTGAAGGAATGTAAGGAATTGAATTCCAAATTTTATCAAGTTCATAATTAGTCAGAAAATATGTTATTCGAGAGTACGAGATTTTTGACATTGTAGCTCGTCAGATTACAAGCTTAGCTATTCATTATGAATATCAACGATTAGATATTAATTATTATTGTGGTTTCAGGATTACGAGTGAGCGGGCCGTGTAGGATGATTGTTGCGCCGATTGGCAAATTTTGGCTTTATGAATATCCCGGCATAGTACTGTGAGTGGACTTTTATTTTCACAATTGTAGCAAGTTTTTTTATTTTCAATAGTTTATTTCAGTACAGTATTTCATGTTATTTTTGTAAATAGTTTTGGAGGTAGTTTTTATTTGGTGATGGTGTTATTAGCGCATCGATGTACTAACTGCGAGGCTGATCACCTGGTAGTCCATTAACCAGGCTTGAGAGATTCACCTAATATGCTGACTAGGCTTGAGAGACTCGCCTGACATGCCGACTTGGCTTGAGAGATTCGCCTGAGCAGCCACCTTCACAGAACAGTAGAGCTCACCTTATTTTGTATGGACTGGTAGAAAGGCATTAGATATTATTTTATTGTTTTACACTGTTGATTAACAAATTTTGTCTACTCACGCTAATGTTTTATGTTTTTAAATGCCTTTCCCTGGGCCTTTCAGTTTCCGTTGTCGAGATTGCAAGGTTTTTCTGAGATGGTCAGGTGTTGTCGAAGGCTTGAGTCAACTAGTCATCTTTCGCCTCAATAGGTTTTAATCCATCGTTAGATTATTTTATATGGTTTCCTTTGTAACTAGAAGTCGCTCGGAACACCAGTATTGTATATGTTTTTCAGTAGTAGTCTGTAAGTTTGCAGTATAGTTGATTTCTTATTTTAGATCCTATATTTCAATTTTGACAGTTATTACAGGTTATAGTTATTGATTTATTGAAAAAATCAGATGGACATCAGTGGTCCACGGTATTGTTTGTGGGAAATCCGAAGTGTGATTTTCTTGCAGGTTTCTGGTAGTCCACTTCATAGAGGAAATTATATCAAAACTTTTATAGAAATCCATGGTTTAAGTCTTGTAGTTAGGGTGTGATCCTAGCTTACTAGTTAATCTAGGGTTGGTTCTTTTCAAGGTTGGTGTCGTGTCCAAGTGTCGGGTGCCTCACATCGATCGTTCTGAGCTTGGCTTCACTTTGTTGGATGTGCTGCAAGCTTTGCATTGATGCAAATCTTGTGTGGTGGTTTGTTTAGTGTTGCTTGGATTGCATACGATGTAGCGATGTGTGAATGTTGAATGGGCTGTGTGGGTTGGCAGGCTTGGTGCTTAGACATCGAACTGCTTGCACGCACTCCACGTCAGTGATGCAACTAGATTTGCATGTGCAAACAAGGCATTCTTGTTGTGAAGGAACGGTGCCTCTCATTGACGCTTTTTCTTCTCTATTCTTTATGGACCGGAGAAAGACATTATAATAGCGCTTGTGTCTCGAGCATCTAGCGTGCCTATCTACGCGTGTTTCCATGGTCCCCAAGTTTCTACTTGATATCTCGGATGCAGAACATTTGATGGGTGTATGGGTCTTTGGCCCGTTGGTATCCAATTTGGAGCATTTTGCCTCTAGACATGTACAACTGTTGTGTCCATTGCGAGTTTTCTCGCGTTGTGCACATCGTCGGCAAATGAATGCTACCTGGTGGATCTTGCCAGTAGTCATATGCTTGTCTCAAAGATTAAACCATGCATGTATAAGTATGAACTAATTCAGACTGTGAATGACTGATTAGATCAGTTATAGCTTGTTTGATGGTATCTACTACTCGGATAACCGTAGTAATTCTAGAGCTAATACGTGCAACAAATCCTGACTTCTGGAAGGTATGCATTTATAAGATAAAAGGAAAATGTGGGCTTTGCCCATTGTATCGATGATTCATGATAACTCGACGGATCGCATAGCCCTTGTGCTGGCGACGCATCATTCAAATATTTGCCCAATCAACTTTTGATGGTAGGATAATGGCCTACCATGGTGGTAACGGGTGACCGAGAATTAGGGTTCGGTTACGGAGAGGGAGCCTGAGAAATGGCTACCACATTCAAGGAAGGTAGCATGCGCACAAATTACCCAATCCTGACACGGGGAGGTAGTGATAATAAATAACAATACCGGGCTCTATTAGTCTGGTAATTAGAATGAGTACAATCTAAATCCCTTAACAAGGATCCGTTGAAGGGCAAGTCTGGTGCTAGTAGCCTCAGTAATTCTAGCTCCGATAGCATATATTTCTGTTGTTGTAGTTATAAAGCTCGTAGTTAGACCTTGGGTTAGGTCGACCAATCCGCCTTTCGGTGTGTATCGGTCTGCTCATCCCTTCTACTGGCGATATGCTCCTAGCCTTAATTGGAGTGCTCAAAGTAAGCCTATGCTCTAGATACATTAGTATAGGATAACATCTTAGGATTTTGGTCCTATTCTGTTGGCATTCAAGGTCAGAGTAATAATTAACAGGGACAGTCAAGGGAATCCGTACTTCATAGTCAGAGGTGAAATTCTTGGATTTATGAAAGATGAAAAACTGTGAAAGTATTTTCCAAGGATGTTTTCATTAATCAAGAATTAAAGTTGGGGACTTGAAGACGATCAAATACCATCCTAGTCTCAACAATTCCCAATGCCGACCAGGGATCAGCGGGTGTATGTTACTATTAGGACTCCGCTGACACTTGATGAGAAAACAAAGTTTTTGGGTTCCGGATGGAGTATGGTTACAAGGGTGAAATTTAAAGGAATTGTCCAAAGGGCACCACTAGAAGTGGAGCCTGCGCTTAATTTGACTTAACACAGGGAAAATTACCATGTCCAGACATAGTAAGGATTTACAAACTAATAGCTCTTTCTTGATTCTATGGGTGGTAGTGAATGGCCATTCTTAGTTGGTAGAGCGATCTGTCTAGTTAATTCCACTAACGAACGAAACCTCAGCCTGCTAACTAGCTATGCGGAGGTTTCCTCCACGACCAGCTTTTTAGATGGACTATGGCCGCTTAGGCCAAGGAAGTTTGAGGCAATAATAGGTCTGTGATGCCCTTAGATGGTCTGGGCCGCACGCGCGCTACGCTGATGTATTCAACGAGTCTATAGCCTTGGCGGGCAGACCCGGATAATCTTTAAAATGTCATCATGATGGGGACAAATCATTGCAATTTTTGGTCTTCAACGAGGAATTCCTTGTAAGCACGAGTCATCAGCTTGCGTTGACTACATCTTTGCCTTTTATACACACCGCTCGTCGCTCCTATCGTTTGAATGGTCTGCTGAAGTTTTTGGATAGTGGCGACATAGATGGTTCGTTGTCCGTGATGTTGCGAGAAGTTCACTAAACCTAATCATTTAGAGAAAGGAGAATTCGTAACAAGGTTTCCGTAGGTGAACCTGCAGAATGATCATTGTCGAAACCTACCTAGTAGAACCACAAGAGAACATGTTCAACGCTTGGGGAGGAGGGTCCTGTCCGCTCTTCCCTGCTTCTCGGAGGGTACTGTTGCATTCGCAGTGGAATCCTCTAAGCGTAAAACGAACACTGGAATGTATTGAGCCAAGGAACTTGAATGAAAGAGTGTTCCCTCGACGTCTCAGAAATGGTGTGCGCTTGAGTGGTTACGTCGTCTTCAATATGTCTAAACTACTCTCGGCAATGAATATCTCGGCTTTTGCATTGATGAAGAAAGCAGAAAAATGCGATACTTGGCGTGAATTTCACAATCCCGTGAACCATCGAGTTTTTGAATGCAAGTTGTAACCGAAACCATTAGGCCGAGGGCACGTTTGCCTGGGCGTCACAAGTCGTTGCCCACCTCAGCCTCCTCGGAAGCTGGGTGGGACAGATGATGGTCTCCTGTGTGCTCGGTCACACAGTTGGCATACAAATCAAGTCATCGGTGACTAACGCCATGATAATCGGTGGTTGTCAAACCTCTGTTGCTTATCGTATGCTTGCGTCACTCGGGGCCTAGTTGACCCATGTGCATCACTTTGTTAGTTCTTTCAACGTGACCCCAAGTCAAGCGGCGTTACCCGCTGAATTTAAGCATATCAATAAGCATAGGAAATGAAACTTACATGGATTCCTTTAGTAACGGCTAGCGAACCAAGAATAACCCAGCTTGAGAATTGATGGCATTCCGCCTTCAAATTGTAGTTTGGAAAAGCGCCCTCAGTAGTAGACCGGGCACAAGTACCTTAGAAGGTGGCGCTAGAGAGAGTGAGAGCCCCGTTGTGCCCGGATCCTGTCGTACCATGAGGCACTATCGGCGAGTCAGGTTGTTTGGGAGAGCAGACCCAATAGGACGGTAAATTACGTCCAAAGGTAAATACAGGCGAAAGACTGAAAGCAAAAAAGTACCGCAAGAGAAAGATGAAAGGGACTATGAAAAGAGAATCAATGAGTGCTTGAAATCTTCAGGAGGGAAGCAGATGGGGGCCTGCGATGCGCTCTGATCGGATGTGGAATGGTCACAAGCCGGTCCGCCACTCGACTCGAGGCGTGGACCATTGCGGATTGTGGGGGTGACCAAAGCCCGGGCTGTTGATATGCACGTGGAGACATTGTCGACTTGATCATTGTAGGTAGGTAGCTAGCATGCGCCATCTGGGCATGCTTCGGCATCTACGTGCTCCTGGAATCTCACCTGAGGAGTCCTTGGTTTGAATCCAAAGGCTGCTTGATTTGATTCTTAGGTAGCACTTCTGAGCTCTACATTGCCTCGAGTATATAATTAGTTCTGGTTTTAAAGTCTGAACACTTAGTAAGATATGGTTGTTTTGCAGGTCAAATGGGTGATACATCTAGATCCTATTTCTTGGGTCAAAGGTCTGATCCAAAACTTGCTTTGGAGACACAAAACAGCACTGATCCCAGATCTCAACCTCATATTGAAGATATGGACATTGGATATGAGGATAAGCTTTCATCTCAGTCCTTTGAAGACCTTGAGCAGAAATTTCTTGATGACATTCAGAATTTAGCCACGGAATAGAATGATGCTGAGGATGGAGAGAATGCTCGACACAGCAGCTGTTGAATATTCATGTGAGCCAGCTAGGTTCTATTGATAATGTTGTTGACTTGTTTACTAAGTCACTTCCTAAATCTACTTTTGTGAAACATGTGAGTTGTTGCTAATTAAAGAAAAATTTTGGCGATATATGTTTTGTATTGTCACCCTTAGTGAAACCTAACTTCATTTGTTCAATGCATGCAGCATTATCCTCAAAGGTGCAAGTAGGATCAGTAACAGTAGAATTCAATCCACTAGAGCCTCGAATATGACCTATGATTGACTTAAGCTAAACACATTCTGTAACTACTTCATGCAAAACAATTATCTCAGACAGATTCGAGGAAGTAGCAAGAAGTGTTTGTTTTGTTGATCTCCAAGAGATCATCGTGTTTCTTATAATGAAAACATAACCAGTCTGTGAACGACCTTTGTGTAGGTCAGGGAGGTACTCAGCATCAACAAATCCAACCAACACATCAACCGGTGTTTTGGAATAGGGGATAGCATGAAAACTATTCGAAACAGGACCATTTTAAGACTGGTCGAGAGAATCACTCTGGTCGATCCAGGGTGCAGGCTTCGGCGGGTCGAGAAAAATCCTCAACGGGTCAAAATCCCCAGAATTTGTTTCAACTTTCTCTTTTCCGAGAATTTCATCCTTTGCTTTGTATTCTTTGTAAGGGAAGAATAAGCCCATGTCAATGGAACCTTTCAAGTATCTGAAGAGTTGTTTCACTCTGTTCCAATGACATTGCGTTGGTGCAAAGCTAAATCTTGCCAACAAGTTCACTGAGAATTCAATATCTGGACGTGTGTACTGAGCTAAATACAACAAAGCTCCAATAACACTAAGATATGGAATTTCAGCTCCCAAGATCTCCTCATTGTCATCTAATGGACAAAACAAATCTTTCTTGGGGTCTAGACTGCTTACAACCATTGGTGTGCTAACAAGGTGTGCTTTGTCCATATTGAATCGCCTGAGCATCTTTTGGACATAAGCAGACTGGTGAATAAGGATTCCACCAACTCGATGTTCTAGCTCTAATCTGAGACAGAATCGAGTCCTACCAAGCACTACCAGAGAAAACAGTATAGCCGACGACTTGCCGGAAAAAAGACCGACGACAACCCTTGTCGTCGGGTATAGTAGGGTATACACTACAAGAAAATGAGTCATTACCGGCGAGATTCCGGCCAACAAGGCCGGCGACCGAAAAAATCGCCGGTAATGTCCATCATTACCGGCGACTTACCCCGTCGCCGGTAATGTCTCCGGAATCTCGCCGGTAATGTTCCAAAACATTACCGGCGACTCCAACCGTCGCCGGCAATGTCTAGGCACACATTTCCGGCGATTTTCCGGCCGGAATTTCGCCGGAAATGTGTGCCTAGACATTGCCGGCGACGGTTGGAGTCGCCGGTAATGTTTTGGAACATTACCGGCGAGATTCCGGCGTAAAGTCGCCGGTAATGTCTTCATTTCCGGCGACTTACTCCGTCGCCGGCAATGTGTCTTATATTAGATGCCGGATGGGGCAGCTCGATCATTCAATCATTTTGAGCGAAAAAAATCTAGAGAAATCGAAAGAAGGAAAACGTACGCTCTGAAATCGATCATTCGGTATATTGTCAAAATTAAGGCGCGCGTCGAAAACTCTATCACTCGGGAAGCTATATATATAGGTACGTAGGTGTATATATACGTATATGTGGTATATATATATATATGTGTGTGTGTGTGTTGATCAAATCCAATTCGTGAGATATATATGAAATGTTGTTGATGTACGGTCACCGAAACGAGAAAACAGCTTGTAGTTAATCTTGTGTCTGAATCAATGACTGGTATTATCGTATTGTTATCGGAGCCAGGCTTAACAGAGCCTCCTCCTACCCAGTCAAATACGTTTTGAATTGAAAAAAGGAGAATACTATTATCGAGTACTGAATCGAATTCAGAGATTAGATCGATATATATACATATGCATGCATGTGTTGATTTAATTAGAGTTGAATTGAGAGATCACGTCGATTATTAGTAGTGAATGTGTGTATATATATATAATTAATACGTAAAATTGTTAGAATTTTCAGGATGGACAAGAGTTGGATGAGCCTCGAAAGATGGGATGTCAGATATCACCAGGGAATTAGGAGTTTTGTGGATTTTGTGAAGGCTAATTGTGGAGACACTACACTTCATTATTGCCCGTGTAAAGAATGTAAGTGTTTCAGCGATCGATTTCGATTTCCCATTGATAAAGTCCAGAGGCACCTGAGTAAATACGGGTTTTGGGATAAGTACACTTGTTGGATTTATCACGGTGAAACATCGGTAGCGGGTCCGCATGATCATGGACAATTTGGTGAGAGGGCCACTCCACGCTATGATCATGGAGATTTTGCTGAGAGGGGCAGTTCATCCTATGATCCAACATCGATGTTAATCAATGATATGTTTCCTCATGAGAGCGGTGTATTTGCTGATGAAGCACCAAATGTCCCTCCCGTCGTTGAGGGTTTCCCCCATATCGAGCCAGTCGAACCATTACCTGGAGGTCATGTCAACACAAGCGATATGGACAAGTACAACAACCTGATTGCATTGCAACAGACTCCGTTGTACGACGGTTGTAGTAAGACTGTTCTTGAAAGTGTGATGGGAGTGATGCAGCTCAAAATGGAGAACAAAATATCTGTCAAAGCTGTTGATTCTTGGTTGAAGTGGACTACTTCGCTACTGCCACCCGGTCATCGTCTTCCTACCACTCATCATAAGGTGCAACATATCCTGAAAGATCTTGGGCTTTCCTACATCAAAATCCATGCATGCAGATATGATTGTATTCTCTTCTGGGGAAAAGATCTCGAAGACCTTGAAGCCTGCCCGGTATGTTTTACAGAAAGGTATAAGTTGACTCCTGCAGGCAACAAGAAAGCTGTGAAGATACTTCGATATTTCCCGCTTATTGATAGGCTGGAGCGGTTGTTCATGTGTGCTTTCACGGCGGAGGCAATGAGATGGTGGGCTGAGAGGAACTTGCCTGACGATGACACCCTTATACACCCTTCCGACGGAGAGGCTTGGAAGCACATGGTCAGGGAGTTTGATCATTTTGCAGCAGAGGTCCGAAATGTTTGGCTAGAGCTCTCATCTGACGGATTCAACCCTTTTGGCAACATGAGTCTTCAATACAGTATATGGCCAGTTATTTTGGTACCGTACAACCTTCCACCATGGATGTGCATGAAGAAGGAATACAATATGCTCACTCTGTTAATTCCGGGCCCGGGTTATCCAGGAAAGTGTCTCGATGTGGCCACCCCACTTACGATAGGTTCAAAAAGGAGATGTTCCAGATGCGTGCCATGCTTGTTGGCACCGTAGTCGGAAATTGTACGTAGTCGGAAATTATGTAGTCGGAAAATGGTCGGAAATTGGTCGATCGGATAATAGTCGACAAATAATGACATTACCAACGAGTTGACAAGCAACTCGTTGGTAATGTCATTACCAACGACTTAGCAACTCGTGGGTAATGTCATTACCAACGAGTCAAGTCGTTGGTAATGACATTACCCACGACGTACGTCGTTGGTAATGTCATTACCAACGACGTTGACCTACCTCGCCGGCAATGGTGGCGGTATAGCTCGAGCTCGAGCTCCTCCTCCCCATTTCTCTTCGGCCTCTTCCCTCTCCCCTCTCTTCCCTCTTCCCTCTTCCCTCTCTTAGCACGAATTTCTCCCCTCTCCTCAATCCTCTCTTCTCTCTTCCCTCTCCCCTCTCTTCCCTCTCCCCTCTCTTCCTCTCCTCCCCTCTCTCCTCCTCCCCTCCTCCTCTTCCTCCTCCCCAATCGGAACCGTCGCCGGCAACCAGAAGTCGAGCTAAACCATGGCAGGTTTGAGCTCACTCTCTCTCCCTCTCTCTCTCCCTCTCTCTCTCTCTCTCATTCCACAATATTTATTTTTTGTATTTTAATTAATTAATTTTTGATAATTGTGGGATGTATATATGTATGCATGTGGACAATATTTGTAAAATGTAATTAAGGTATGTATGAAAATTGTGGGGAAAAAATGTGGATAATTGTGGGGTGATTTACAATATATGTGATGTATATATGTGAAAAAATGTGGATAATTGTGGGGTGAAAAAATGTGGAAAATTAATTAGCTAGGGTGAATTGGATTAATATGTGATGTATATATATATGTGTGAATTAAGGTGAAATTAAGATGCATGATCGATGTATATATGTGTGAAAAATTGTAAGCCGGAAATGATGTATGTATATGTGTTAAGTTAGGTGATATAGTTGTTAATTTAACGTATAATAGGTGATATTGGAACCATACCAAATCGGAACAGGAACGTTTTCAAACCGGAACTGTTTATAACCGGAACCGTTTGTTTTCAAACGGTTCCGGTTTCAAACGGTTCTGGTTCCAAACCATTCCGGTTTTGATTTGTTATAGAACCGAAACGGTTTGGAACCGGAACTGTTTGTAACCGGAACCGTTATGTTACAAATTGTTCCAGTTACAAACAGTTCCGGTTTCAAACGGTTCCGGTTCCAAACGGTTTCGGTTCTGATTTGTTATAGAACCGAAACGGTTTGGAACCGGAACCGTTTCTAACCGGAACTGTTTGTAACCGGAACCGTTATGTTACAAACGGCTCCAGTTACCAACGGCTCCGGTTACAAACAGTTCCGGTTTCAAACGGTTCCGGTTCCAAACCGTTCCGGTTCTGATTTGTTATAGAACCGAAACGGTTTGGAACCGGAACTGTTTGTAACCGGAACCGTTATGTTACAAATTGTTCCAGTTACAAACAGTTCTGGTTTCAAACGGTTCCTGTTCCAAACCGTTCCGGTTCCGATTTGTTATAGAACCCCAGTTCCCATGACTATTACGGTGTCTATGCCAGGAGGTTTTGCGGCTAATTGGCTTCGGAGAGGTTCCCGAAATAGTGGAGGGAACAGTAGTCAAGCTTCCTCCTCCCCCGCAGTTAGCAACACGCCCAGTGGGCCAATGATGAGTGCTCGCACGAGAGCCTTGCTAGAGGCGCGAGCTGAGGAGGAAGCTGCACGATCAAGAGCCGTGCAACCGGAAGTTGAGCCTCGAGCCTCAGTCTCCAGACGCTCAATCAGCAGACGTCCCTCCGGTGGCAAAGCCTCAGACGAGCGACAATCAACGGGGGCATCAGAAACTCCCTCAATCTGAATGCCCCATATTCGCCCGGTGCCTACTCCCGTTTCACGGGAATCATCTGAGACACATGGTGGTGCTGGCGCCGCCTCATCGTCCAGGCCTCGTCTATCTCCGCTGTCCGGTCTCTTCCTACCCGACGAGATTCCTGTCATCCCTGAATTCGATGATAGGGGGATGCCTGTTTATATTGAAGGACGGCCGGAGTTCCTGAGCGTGGAGGAAGCGTATAACTTCCTCCCGTTCGACCCCGTGTATCTTTGGAGTGTGAGGTGCACCAACCAACAAACGGACGATGCAGGTAAATTTTATTTAACATCAAATTGATTACTTAATTATTACTTAACACTTGCGATAGGTTCAATTAATGATATCAATTTGTTGACATTGTATTATTAGGCAATTTCGTTAATGGGACTGGAAAACGGAAAGGGGCTAGAGGCACCTGCACCGGGAAGAGACTTGAGCAGGCCACCGGCGGAAGGAAAACACCCATAAGGGCCAATGAGGATGGCGAGGTGATCGAGGCATTCAACACCACGCGCAAATATGTCAGCATGGCCGGTGCGATCGTGCGGGACAAGGTCCCAATGCTTTGGCCAGATTGGGAATCTGTGCCTATCTACGTGAAGATGCAAGTGCATAATGCACTCAGTGTGAGTAAAATCGTATTTTCATTACATAAATTTTACATTTATTAATTAAGTCCGAATAAATATATATATAATTTTACCTTTTATATATTCATATTGCAGGTGTGGTTTGACGTGGATGAAGTTCTTATTCACACGTGGGTAGAGCGTCAACTACATATGAGGTGATGTGCTTCGACTTATTTGAATATATATCCAGTTAGATTTTTGTTTATCAAGTGTTTTAATATCTCTAACTTTTTTTCCTTCTTTTAATATAGGTATAAAGAGTGGAAGAACGAGCTTTCTTCCCATTACACTGTATACAAGGAGCTAGGCCGAGGTTCCACCCCTAGCGAATTCCGGTTTAGGGAGTACGAGTGGCTGTGGCTGATAGCCCACTTCGAGCACCCCAAAGCTCGGGTATGCATCCTTAAAATATCTTTCAAGCCTAATGTATCGTATCGGATTGAAATAGTTAGTTACTAATTTTTTTTCATATGTTTATTAAACAAGGCGATTTCGAAGACGAACCGGGCGAATAGATTGAAAAACACCAGGGCCCATCATGCAGGTTCACTCAACTACATGGGTTGGTCGACTAAGGCGCAGCAACAACAAGAGGTGAACCCGTTGGTGTATATTCATCAGAAGTTCTACCCGCAGTGCCCTGAAGAAGCGGTAAGTCTTTCGCCTCTCCATGTGTTAATAAAACTATTTTTCAAGATGGAAATAGATTTTGTTAGCTAATACGTTGTTCATTTTCCCTTTTCAATTAGTCGAGAGTGGAGGAGGCGACCGCAGAAGTGACCATGAGTATAACTCGGACTAACCATCCTGACTGCTCCGAGGAAGAAGTCACCCAGTATGCCTCTCAGATCGATCCGCTTGATCCCCCGATAGCGGCTCGGATCATGGCAAAAGCGTGCGGGACTGGAAAGAATACCTACTACTGTAGGGGAATGGGCACGGCGGGCGAAGGACTATTGAAGAACACTTCAGAATACTCTACCGGGTCAAGAAGTTCAACTTCTAGTCGTAACCTCGCGGCGGAGCTTCATAGGACGCAGAGGGAGTTGGAGGAGCAAAAGAGGCAGATGGCCGAGTACCAAATGCAGGAGACACAGGTGCAGGCTCAGATGTACACATGGATGCGGACGATGTACGAGGCTCAGACTACCGGACAACCCTTCCCCACACCTCCCCCGGTCCCTCATATCCCTACCTATCCACCACCACCACCGCACCAGTCAACGCCAGAGCAAGACCAAGGTAGCCACCGGAATTCAAATGAGTACATGGATTACTTCAACCCTGATGACCCGCAAGTTCCTGGACCTGACCTGTAGTTGTAGTTAATTTTTTTATCGTCGTTGCAAGTTGTACTGTACGTTGGACATTTATGTTGAACTTGTATGACTGTCTTTGCTACGTGTACTGTTGAACTTGTATGATTGTACGGTTTATCCGGTTCAATGCAGGTTATGGAATTGGGCCCAATCCAGAACCGCGTTTTTTTTTCAAAATTTTTTCCCACATTGCCGGCGACATGGACTCGAGTCGCCGGCAATGTCTCAAATTCCGGCCACGGCGGCGCTGCCATTGCCGGCGACTCGAGTCCATGTCTCGGACATTACCGGCGACGGCGTTTCCCGTCGCCGGCAATGTCAACACCGGCGGGGAATCTCCGGCGACGTCATTGCCGGCGACAAGTCGCCGGTAATGTCAATTCCGGCGAAAAAAAAAGACAAGGCCGGCGACGGAAGGTCGCCAGTAATGTCTCCATTTCTGGTAGTGATAGCCGACGAGGTTCTCCAGTCGTCGGTCATAGTAGTATAACCGATGACGTGATTCTAGTTGTCGGCTATAGTGGCCAGAAAATCATCGGGTGTAGTTTGTAACTATTACCGACGATTGTTTTTTACTATACCGACGACTTTGTAGTATCGTCGGCTATAGGTGTTTATAGATCCAATCTGGGCAGCAGCTCGGTCATTCAAAAAAAAAATCCAGTGGAAACTGTAAACGCTCTGAAATCATTGGGTGTTGTCGAAAACTGTCAATGATGAGTTCGTGATTCATTATATAGGTAGGTACGTATATATGTACATGTGTACGTATTGATTGTAGTACATATATATATATGCATGATGTATAGAGTTGAGATATATATTGTTAATTTTGAGTTGATTGTTGAGTTTGAGTGATTGATGGTTGATTTTGAGTGATTGATAGTTGATCTGTAGTAATTGTCGTTGATTATTGTGAATATAGGATGATTTATTTGATTATTGTGATTATTATATGGTTAATTGTGATTATTATGGTCAATATATATTGTGATTATTGTGTGTTTCAGTTAATTGTGATTGTAGTGTGGTTATTATTTAGATTTTTTTGATTATAGTTAGGGTATATATATATATATTAAAATTATGGGAATTGTACGTGTGTGTAATCATATATATATATATTAATTGATTGATTGTTGATTTAATTTGAGTTAAATTAGACGCAAATAAATTAGACGAAAATAAATATATGATCGAATAATTAGAGATCGAGTAGAATATATATATATAATTAGACAAAAATAAGTTTTATATGAATATAAATTAGACAATATATATATGTTCATTTGTAATTAATTAGGGATCGATCGATCGAGTAGAATAATTAAATTATGTAATTTATTGTTTAAATATCGATATATATATATAATGATGAATATTTAATTAATTAAATCATGGGTATATATATAACTATAATTTTCACAATGGACAAGAGTTGGATGTGTCTTCCAAGATTGGATGTAAGATATCACCGTGGAATTAAGAGTTTTGTGGAATATGTGAAGGTTAATTGTGGAGGGATGACAATTCATTATTGTCCGTGTATGAAATTTCAGTGTCGCAGCGAGTGATATCGTTTTCACATCGATAAAGTATTGGAGCACTTGAAGAAAAACGGGTTTTGGAATAAGTACACATGTTGGATTTATCATGGTGAGAGCTCATCAGTTGGTTAGCATGATCAGGGACAATTTTTTGAGAGTGGTTGTACATCCAATGATCCAACAACAAGGTTGATCAACGATATGTTTCCTGATGAGAGCGGTGTATTTGCTCAAGCACCAGATATCCCTCCCGTCGTTGGGGGTTTCCCTCATATTGAGCCAGTCCAGCAATTACCTATAACTATCTACAATGCTGGTATGGACAAGTACAACAACCTTATTGCCTTCCAACAGACCTCGTTGTACAACGAGTGTAATAAGACTGTTCTTGAAAGTGTTATGGGAGTAATGAAGCTCAAAGTGGAGAACAAAATTAGTGTGAATGTTGTTGATGATTGACTGAAGTGGTCTGCTTCGTTGTTACTCCCCGGTCATCACCTTCCTACCACTCATCATAAGGTGTGACAGATCCTGAAACATCTTGGCCTTTCCTACATCAAAATCCATGCTTGTAGATATGATTGCATTCTGTTCTGGGGTGAAGATGCTTATGGGAATGATCTTGAATCCCATGATGGTTGCCCGGTATGTGGTACAGATAGGTATAAGTTGACTCCTGCCGAAAACAAGAAAACTGTGAAGATACTTCGGTATTTTTCGCTGATAGATAGGCTAGAACGGTTTTTCATGTGTGCACACACAGCTGAAGCTATGAGATGGTGGGCCGAGAGAAATTTGCCCGACAGTGATACTCTTATACACCCTGTTGATGGAGAGGCTTGGAAGTGCATGGTGAGGGAGTTTTCTTATTTTGCATCAGAGGTTCGAAATGTTTGGCTGAGGTCTTTCATCTGACGGATTCAACCCTTTTGGCAACATGAGTCTTTGATACAATATATGGCTAGTTATTTGTGTACCGTACAACCTTCCTCCATAGATGTGCATGAAGAAAGAATACAATGTGCTCACTATGATAATTCTAGGGCCGGGTTATCCAGGAAAGTGCCTCGATGTGTATTTGAGACCCTTGATTGAAGAGCTTAAGTACCTGAGTGAGCATGGTCATCCCACTTATGATAAGTTCAAAAATGAGATGTTCCAAATGCATGTCATGCTTGTTGGCACCATTAGCGATTTTCCTGTACGCGAGATGTTGTTGGGCAACGTTACCAGGGGATACAGGGCTTGTCCAGAGTACATGATTGTTGAGTGTTGCAGACCTCATTGCAGGAAGATTGTACAAATGCGTCATCGTTGTTGGCTTCCACATGATCACTCATTTCGGGAGGATATAGAGGCATTTGATGGGACTGTGGAAACAGGTGAGTAGCCGAGGAGATGGACGGGGGATGAAATATTGGAAGTGCTAAATGAATACGATTTTGGGAAGCTCAGCAATCATCTTCAGATAGTGGCGTCAATACCTGACAAACCCGACAGGTATAAATTCTGAACAATAAAAGTATTTTTTGGGAACTTCCGTATTGGTCCAAGTTGCTAATTAGATACTACTTAGATGTCATGCACATAGAGAAAAATGTGTTCGAGTGTGTGGTTGGCACAGTGTTGAATTGGGAGGGAAAAACTAAAGACGGCTCGAAGGCACGCATTGATCTGAAAAGAATGGGACTGCGAAAACATTTGTGGATGAGAGATGGGAAGAAAAAAATGCCTCAACCTCCTTATACCATCAAGCCTGCCTAGAAGAATGAAATTTTTGGCTGGATGGGTAATGTTTGGTATCCTTCCGGCTATACTAAAAATATAAGTCGGTGTGTTAACTTCAAAGACAATAAGATGTACGGACTAAAGAGTCATGACTGTCATATACTGCTTCAACGCCTCTTCCCTGTTTTCATTCGAGGGTACCTGCCCAAAGAGGTAGTGGAGCTGTTAGTGGCTTTTTCAAGATTTTTTCAGAAGTTATGCACGAGAGAAGTGAAGAAAATCGAACATGTGGTAAATGCAATAGGACATCATTTTTATCATGTGGAAATTGGAAAGGATATTTCCTCCAAATTTTTTCGACATCATGCCTCACCTGATGCTCCAACTTCTGGAACAATTGTTGCTTACCAGTCCAGTACACTACACATGGATGTATCCCATGGAAAGGAACGTAAGGCATCTCTGAATCTCGCTATGTCTTTAATATTATTTATTCACTTATTTTACAATTATCATAACATGCTCTTTAATTACCACTTTATAGACAATTAGGGGACTACAAAGACTATGTGATGAACAAATCCGCACCTGAAGGGTGTATCGTTGAAGCATATTTTGCGCACGAGTGCGTAACTTACACCAAGTTGTATTTGGGAGCGTTGGAGGACCCTCCACAACATATGCTGGTAGATGAACTGCAGTTCAACCTTTGGATCATCTCCAATGATGTTGAAGTTTCTGGAAAGTTGCCCAACTCGTACAATTTGGAACCATATGAGCTAGTCATTGCCCATTGGTCGATATTGATTAATTGTCCAGAAGTTCAATATTGGAAAAATGTGCACATTTACTGCCCTGCTATTGCCGGTGATGTTCAGTACCACAACAAGACGTTCGCAAACTATTTTGGCAAATGAGTACGTATATAGATATATTTACTTGTATATGAATTTAAGTGTCTCGTATCCTATTTATAGTTAAGTTAATAAATTATTATTTTCAGATGAACCATGTATAAAATGATGGTATCCCTTAGTGGTCACACGAATTGAGGCTCTTGGCACAGAAACCGGTAACTTTCAGAGTTTATCCTATGTGTAAGGTAAATGGCATGCTATTTATTTGTGAACATAGAGTTGTCAGACGAAGAACACATAATTCTGGAGTAATGGTGCATGGTGGGCAGAATGGAGTTGACTATTATGGTGTTCTCCATTCAGTTGTCGAATTAATTTATGGGGAAGGCATGACAGTGCACTTGTTTAATTGTAGATGGTTTGATACTGACCCTGAGAACACAAGGACCGATCAACACGACATATTTTGGGTGAACACTGCTACAATTGTTTTATCTTGATGATCTTGTGCATAAAGGCGCGTGGAAAGTGGTTAATTATGTTCTTCCAAGAAACATATATAGTGCCTCGACACTTGGTGTGACCTCGGATAATGAAGAAGTTAGTGCATACAAAGAGCCGAACGCAACTGGTATTCCTGAATCCTCAACAATTCGCCTTACTAATGTGATACAGGGTAGTGTGGTACAAATTCTTCGACTGAAACTTATTGATGTTAATCAAAATGAAGACAATGAAGACTCAAGTGACGAGGGTTTACACATCTTACTTGAAATTAACTCGGAAACCGAGTCAGACTCAAGTGATGATTCTGGCTATGCACCTTAGTGTACGTATGTTAATTTGAGTATGAACGTGCAATGTAAAATGATGTGTAGAACGATGACTTGAACGTGCAATTTGAGTATGAACGTGCAATGTAAAATGATGTGTAGGACAGTGAGTTGAAAGTGCAAATTGAGTATGAATGTGCAATTAATGAATAATGTCGTCATTCGTGATATGTAAAGTAGGAACTTTGCTTAATGAGCCTTTTTTATAAGTAACTTCCAAAAACTCATAGCCCTTTTTAATTACTAAATGAGAAAAAACAAAAGCAAATTAAGTTAAAGGAAAAAGAAGAAGTATAGCCGACGATATTCATAATAAATATCGTCGGCTATAGTTGTCGGGTTATATCCCCCAGAACAGCCGTTTTGGATAGAAAACGAAACTGCCCCTTTTTTTCTTCAAACTATCCGATTGAGAAGCAGCACCGCCGTCGTTGAAGTAGCCGCCATTAGAGCCGCCGCCGTTCATCGTACAACCCAAAAACAGGTTCCTCTCCCTAAATCCCTAAATCCCCAATTTTGAATATTTTTTTTGATTTAGGTTCAATTTATGTTTAGTTTGTTGATAATGTGGATGTTTGGATGAGTTGTGTGAATATATATTGGATTATTGTTGAATTTTGTTGATTTTTGGAATTATTGTTGGATTATATATTGGATATTATTGGATTATGAAATATATATATATATATATGAGATTGTTGGATTAGGAATTTTTGGAATATAATGGAATTTTTTTGAATTTTTGTAATTTAATGGAATTTTATATGAAGGAATATATAATGAAATTTTTGGAATATAATGGAATTTTTATGAGAGTGCAATGATTTTTTTATGAATTTTTGTATGATTTTTTTATGATTTTTTTATGAATTTTGATGAGAGTGCAAGAATTTTTTTATGAATTTTTAGAATTTGGTAGATTAATATATATGAATTAATTTGAATTTTTTGTAATTTATGAAATTATTGTGAGTTAAATATGGAAATATGTGAATTAATATATATGACATTTGCTAGATTAATGTGAATTAATTTTATTTTGGTAGATAAATTTTAAAAACTATATAAAATTGAGTATGTTACGTAAATTTTATAGAAACGATGAATTTGTTAAAATGCGGTGCTTCACGAGGGGGATCGAGAGGGAGATCGGGATGTGGGGATGAGAGCAGCGGATGTCAGTCCGCATCCAGATCGGCCAGTATCAGTAACACTTACAGCGTTCCTCCTACCTCTCGGCACCGTGCACTTCTTGGTCAGGGACAACCACAGCAACAACAAGTCGAGCCTTGCCGACCCTCCAACGCGAGGAGGCGTTATGAGGACAGTCGCATGCCTTCAACGGATAGTGCGACTCAATCCTCGGTCCGAATGCCGGACATTCATTGGTGGGAGCCTTCCCCATCCACCGACCAGACTCCTCATTCTTTCGAAGAGGTTGGTGGATCGACTCAGTCCTCAGCCAGGATACGAGTATGCCTGCCATCTACCATATTCTTACCCTTGAAAATCTCGACGATACCCCTCTTTGATCCCACGGGAATGCCCTTTCCAAGACTGCTAGGGTTCATTACCCCGGACCAGGCATACGCGTATGTACCCTTCTCGCAACCTCTCTGGAGTGCGAGGATTCCGGGACAACGCACCGACGAATTAGGTAAATATTAATTAGTGATATATTTTTACTTAGTAATATTTAAATTCAATTAGGTTTTGATATTTAAAAATTCGTCTACAAATGTGATAGGCGCGATCGTGCCCAGTGAAAAACAGAAGAGGACCAGAGGCTCCGTCGTCGGCAAGTTACTGGACGACGCGATTCGAGTTACCGGTGGTGGCCAAGTTATGATTCCAACCGGGGATGGAGGCGAGGTGATCAAGGCAAAGGTCACTCGATAGTACGTAGGGATGGCGGGCAATATCATATGGGATAGAGTCCCAATGCTGTGGCCAGATTGGAATTCGGTGCCGCAATCCGTCAAATATGAGCTGAATAATGCGCTGTTGATGAGTAGAATTGTATATTCATCATGTATCTTTTCTATATAAATTTTTAATATTTATATATATATGCATTGCAGAGGTGGTTCCGCGTTGACAACGACATTAGACCCACGTGGGCGGATGAAGTGCAAGGGAGCAGGTTACATGATTCATTTGTTTAGATTTTTTCATTTGTTTTGATTATGTTCATAAAATGTTGTAAGTTACTAACATTTGTGTTTTATTAATATAGGTACAAGGAGTGGAAGGGCGAGCTGAAAAAACATTGGAAAAAGTACGGTGACGATCGTTCGGGTACCCCTAGCGAGTTTCGTTATAGGGAGTACGAGTGACGATGGCTTGTGGTTCACTTCAACAACCCGAGATTGAAGGTACGCAACCTTCGATCAATTAAATTTTTGTTTTATCGTACTTCCCCCAAATTATTTGGCTAATATTTTTTTAATGTTGGATTAATCGAGCAGGCTATTTCTGAAGTCAACACAAGGAACCAGGCCAAAAACATAAAAAATCATCATGCCTGTTCCAGATCATACTCGGGTTGGATCGAGGAGGCCGCCAACCACCTAGAAGTCCCTCCGCTTGTCTATACGATGCAGAACGCGTATCCGTCCCCCTAAGATGCTGTAAGTGTCCTTATAATAAAATAAACATATTGAAAGGACCCAACCCCGATTTAGTTGCCTAAACCGGAATCAAACCCCTTCTGAAAAAGTGAACCAAAAAAAACAATCAAAATTTTGGCAGAGTTTCGTTACTAACGCAGAATTACCATTACCTGCACCCGGAAATTACACTTTATCCTATGCCACAAAAATCAAACCGTGGGCACCAATCCCATCCGGATTTCTCAATATATCAACAATAATGTAAAGTAGTAAATATAACTATACTTTACAGAACTCCGGGGAAAATCGTATAGAAGTATACATCAGAATACTCAGAGTGACTTCTAATATAGATATACAAATAGTAGGCCAAACTAAGAACCTACCATAAAAGAAACATCGCTCGAATATTATGCCTCCGACCACGACGTGCGACACCAGAATCTGAACTGCAAACTGGGCACGAAAACCAAAGAGCCCAGGTGTGACGACCCGAACCAGAATCAGTTGTGTGTTTGGCACGATTCTCGAGATTGGTTATAGTCGCAGTTTTACGATATTGTGTGAGTTGCCGATTCGATTCGCGACTATGTTTTCAGTCGAGAATTTGAGTTGAGTGTCTTCACGGAAGTTGTAGAGTACGTGATTTCGAGTTCGTGGGTGGTTCCGGAAGATTTTTCCGATAAACGAGGAATATTTTATGATTATTTGAAGTTTCGGGTTCCGATGTGTTTATCCGATTGTTTCGAGCTTATCTGAATCACATCGTCTATTCATTCCGGACCGTTGATAGACCCGAGGGACGAGTATAAATATCGAAAAGTCGGAAAATAGTCGTAAAAACACGAATTTGCTTTGACCACGTTGACTTTCTGTTTTTGGTAAGTTGACTTTTGAATAAAAAAGGAAAGTTTCCCGTTTCGGTGCTTGCCGTCCGACGTCGAGTTTCCGGCCACCAACGACTCCGACGAGGGTATGAATAGCTTCCTTGCATGATTTTATGTTGATTGGTGTTTGGATTTATGAGAATTGATAAGGTTTTGTGGGAGTTCGAATCGGGTTTTGGTTTCGGGTTTCGTCGGTAACGGTTCGTGGGTTTCCGGTGAGCCTCGGTGGTCGGGGTGTGAGCGTTTCGGTTGCCCTTGGCTCGGGGATGCTTTCCCTGTATTTGGTTTGGCCTGGATTCGAGTTTTCCGGTGAACCCGATTGGGTCGCCGGAGTTAGGTTTCCGTTCGGTTTGTGAGGGAATTGAGGTGGTTATGTATGGAATTGGCTAGAGTGGTAGTTGTAAGAGTTGTTTGTCGTGATGAGATCTTTTAAATTGGAGCTTTGGGCCGTGGGATTTCGCAGTTGACGGCGGCGGCGGTCAACGGTGGTCAACGGCGAGGAAAAAGTCAACTTTTCAGATTTCGATGTAATTAGTGTCATTTTTCTCGTAATTACGCCCTGGTTATCGTACGGAGGTTTTCGGGTTGATTTGATTAGCCGATTTTCAGTCGAGGTTTCGAGTTAAGATTTTGGGATTTCCGTAATTCATTTTGCACTACATTCCGTATTTCCGGGAACAGTTGGTTTCCGTGCATCAGTACAGTGTTGTGGATTACAATATTGATCAGTTGTATTTTATGAATATATTCAGGGGATCGAGATCGAGATCGGGATCGTGATCGAGCTTCTGGCGAGGGATCTTCCGCCGGTCCTCGATATTAGCGCGTGTGCGCGTTTTGCTCATCTGTGAGTGGACAATTTCTTTTCACGGATTGTTTGCGAGTCTTTTTATACGATTTTTGGAATTGAGCATGCGTACGAGATTACGAGTTATACGTGCATGTGTTAGCTGATTATGCTTATATCATTATATATTACGTATATGCACTTATATGCTATTTATTGCAATTGCATCGAACTGTTCATGATTTGGTTTACACAGAGTACAGTTTATACATGATGTTGTATCGATACACTTGCATCCCGGCTGATCCCCGAGGATGTATGCCAGGGGAGGCTGTGACTCCTGACCCGAGGTCTTTACCGGGGGGAGGCAGACCTCTGACCTAAGGCCTTTCTGGCTAGAGTCATGTGTGGGTCTGGGATCCCGTGATTCGGACTGTACTAGCAAGGAGGTGTCCATGAGTGACCCCGTGGGATTTTTACTTGCATGCTCTATATGCTGGAGGAGTGTGAGTTTACCTCGCGTACTATACTATGTTTATTTACCTGGACTCGCATATGTTTTTATAACATATATATAACTGGTGAAAGACATTTATTTTCGTCCACTCACTCTAACGTGTTTATTGTCTTTCCCCTGGGCTTTTCAGTTTCCGTGCCCAGTTTGCAGTTCAGGTTTGGTGTTTCACGTCGCGGTTTGGAGGCTAGTGATCAGAGTCACCTTGTTTTCCAGTAGGTTCTTGTTTCGCCTACTGATGTACATATTGTATATGTTTTACTCTAGAGGTCGCTCTGATACATTCTGATACATGTTTGTGCGGATTTTCACGGATATACATATATACGTAGTACAGTTTATTTACTGTTGTTGATTATATTCATGTTGAGAAACCGGATGGGATTGGTGCCCACGGTTTGCTTTTTGTGGCATAGGACGAAGTGTTAATTTCTGGGTGCAGGTTATGGTAATTCAACGCTAGTAACGAAACTCTGCCCAAATTTCGAAAATTTTTTGTTGGTTCGTAGTTTTGAAAGGGTTTGATTCCGGTTTAGGTAGCTGTATCGGGATTGGGTCCTTTCAGCTTGGTATCAGAGCATTAGGTTGTCAGATTCTGTAGACTCTTGTAGTTATGACGCTTAGGGTATTTGAGTTGATACAGCATGACTGGAGTGATGACCCGACTGGCCAGCGGTACTCATCAATACTTCGGGTGTTGTGTGTCCTCAAATATCTGCGGTTTCATGATTACGTTCTTTCCGCTTGTACCTAATGCTTGTCTTGTATCAGTAGGATGCCTCCTCGACGTGGTCCCCGTGTTGATCGGGATGATGATCCTGATGAGGATCGCCGAACGCGCGACTTGCTGATGCGAGTGCTGCGTTTGGAAGAGCGTTTTGACCCTGTGGTCAAGGCTCGCACTGCGGGTGCTACTATGTTTTCGGGTTCAGTTGATCCAGAGATATGCGAGGCATGGTTGGTTCAGATTGAGCGTGTTTGTGAGCGTCTGCATTTACACCTGAGCAGATGACAGTAGCTGCAGTTGGTTTACTTGAGGGTGATGCATACTTTTGGTGGGTCAGCACTGACAGAGTTCCTGTGGATACTCCGTGGACATTGTTTCGTGATCTGTTTATGCGGAGATATTTTAATCAGGCTACCCAGCAGCGCAAGTACGAGGAGTTCACGAACTTGAGGCAGGGCAGTTTGTCTGTACTTGAGTATCGGGATCGGTTTACTCGATTGTCTCGTTTTGCGCGGGATATGGTAGCTACAGAGGAAGCCAAGTGTCGCAGGTTTGAGCTGGGATTGAATCTGAACATCAAGGCGACGTTGACTACGATGCCGAGGAACAACTTTGATGAGTTTGTCAGTGCAGCTCTCCGAGGCGAGGATATTGAGCAGGAGAGACAGCAGAGGTACCAGCCGAGGCGATTCAAGGAAGGTGGACCGAGTCAGGGGCCTTCAAAGAGGCAGAGTTCTGATACTTCCGGTTCAGCTTCATCCTCAGGCGGTAGATCTTATCGCCCACCAGTTGGTATGTCGAGGCAGGGCTTGAGAAGGTGGAGAGATCGTCCACAGCGACCACAGGCTAGTGGGAGTTCCAGCTGTTCTAGTTATCCGCGACGTACTGGTGGCACATTTGCTGTACCGCGGGAGTACCCATTGTGTACTGGTGGCACTTCTGCAATAGGAATCACCTTGGACCGTGTCAGCGAGGCCCTGTTACTTGCTTTCGTTGTGGCCAGGTGGGTCATTATGCGAGGGAGTATCCTCAGTTGTATGGTGGTGACGGACTGGCAGCCCAGAGTTCCGGAGTTGAGTGAGGTGCCACTACGGGAGCTCGACCAGCACAGTTTGCAGGCTAGGGCCGACAGCAGGGACAGCTCCAGCGAGGACGACCAGCCGGACAGGCGAGAGTTCATGCTATGACTATGCGTGAGGGTAGAGCATCACCGGAGGTCATCATCGGTACGTTACATGTCTTTGGTATTCCTGTAGTTGCATTGTTAGATCCAGGTGCCACACATTCATTCATATCATTTAGATTGTCATCATTAGCCACGGTTCCTGCATCTCCACTTCCGGGGTTGTGGAAAGTGTTGTATCCGTCAGGTGAGGTTGTGAGCATTGGTTGGGTTTACCGAGATTGTGAGGTGTTTGTTGATGGCCATGGTTTAGCCGCTGATCTGTTATTGCTTGATATTGTGGATTTCGATCTGATATTGGGTATGGACTTTTTGGAGTCGCACTGGGCCATGTTTGATTGCCACAGGAAGGAGGTCGCGTTTCGACGACCAGGGTTGCCCGAGATACTGTTTCGTGGCGAGAAGAACACTTCCCTACCGTGTTTGATTTCCGCGATGAGGGCGGATCGGTTGATGAAGAAGGGTTGTGTTGCGTACTTAGCCCATGTTGTGGACACTACAGCTGCAGTGCCGGATCTTGGTAGTATTGAGGTTGTGTCTGAGTTTTCGGATGTGTTTCCAGCGGAGTTACCTGGTATACCCCCTGTACGGGAGATTGATTTTACCATTGACCTATTGCCGGGTACTAGACCGATTTCCCAGACACCATACCGGATGGCGCCTGCAGAGTTGAGGGAGTTGCAGATTCAGCTTCAGGAGTTGTTGGAGAAAGGATTCATTCGACCGAGTGTTTCTCCGTGGGGTACTCCAGTGTTGTTTGTGCGGAAGAAGGACGGGTCCATGCGTTTGTGCATCGACTATCGGAAGCTGAATCAGATTACAGTGAGGAACAAGTATCCGTTGCCACGGATTGACGACTTGTTCGATCAGTTGAAGGGAGCAGCAGTCTTTTCGAAGATTGACCTTCGATCAGGATATCACCAGTTGAGGATCCGAGATTCAGATGTAGCCAGGACAGCGTTCAGGACGCGGTATGGGAACTATGAGTTTCTGGTTATGCCGTTTGGATTGACTAATGCCCCCGCAGCTTTCATAGACTTGATGAATCGGGTGTTTCGACGATTCCTTGACAAGTTCGTGATTGTATTCATTGATGATATTTTGATATATTCGAGGAGTGTGGGCCAGCACAAGAAGCACTTGCGAGCGGTGTTGCGGACTTTGTGGGACCATCAGTTGTTCGCGAAGTTTAGCAAGTGTGAGTTCTGGTTGGATAGTGTGAAGTTTCTGGGCCATGTGATTTCGGCTGAGGGAGTTAGTGTTGATCCTGACAAGATTGAGGCCGTGCTGAATTGGAGTCGACCCACTACTGTGCCGGAGATCCGCAGTTTCTTGGGGTTAGCAGGCTATTATCGACCGTTTGTACAGGATTTCTCCCGGATAGCTACACCACTGACCAGATTGACGAAGAAGGGTGTCAAGTTTGAGTGGTCTGATGCGTGCGAGGAGAGTTATTTGCTCCTGAAGAAGAGATTGACTACCTCACCGGTTCTGACATTGCCAGACGACAGTGGTGAGTTTGTTGTGTACAGTGATGCATCAAAGTTGGGCCTTGGCTGTGTGTTGATGCAGCATGGTAGAGTCGTGGCATATGGTTCCAGACAGCTGAAACCGCACGAGGTCAACTATCCGACGCATGATTTGGAGTTAGCTGCTATTGTGTTAGCGTTGAAGAGTTGGAGACATTACCTGTATGGTGCTCAGTGTAAGATTTTCACTGACCACAAGAGTCTCACATACTTGCGGACACAGCCGGACCTGAACATGAGGCAGCGCCGATGGATGGAGTTGATCAACGACTACGATTGCACTTTCGAGTACCATTCGGGGAAGGCCAACGTGGTGGCAGATGCACTTAGTCGGAAATCCGGAGCCTCATTGTTTCACATGTGTGTGGCCAGAGTATCGATGTTAGCCGAGCTTCGAGCTACGGGTGCTGTGTTTGGGTATGATGATGATGGAGCTTTGTTGGCCAGTTTTCAGGTTCGACCGGTACTGGTTGATCAAGTACGAGAGGCACAGGATTCAGATCCTTACTTGCTGGGCAAGAAGACCATGATTCGGAATGGTGTGCCTACAGAGTTCCGATTGAGCGACGACAGTACGTTGTTGTTCAGGGGCAGATTATGTGTACCTAGAGACGAGGATTTGAAGAAGGAGATTCTGGATGAGGCCCACAGTTCAGCGTATGCGATGCATCCCGGAGGTACGAAGATGTTTCGTACAATTCGAGCGTACTATTGGTGGCGCAACATGAAGCGGGAGATTGCCGCGTACGTGAGTCGGTGTTTGATTTGTCAGCAGGTAAAGGCAGAGAGGCAGAAACCTGCAGGGAAACTACAGCCACTTGAGATTCCAGTTTGGAAGTGGGAGCATATCACGATGGATTTTGTCTATCAGTTGCCGCGTACTTCGGCGGGTAACACTGGCATTTGGGTTATCGTTGATCGATTGACGAAATCCGCACACTTTCTTGCACTTCCAGGGAAGATTTCAGTGGGCAGATTGGCTAAGTTGTACTTATCGGAGATTGTTCGCTTGCACGGAGTGCCTGTATCCATTGTTTCTGACCGTGATAGTCAGTTCACTTCTGAGTTTTGGCAGGCTTTACAGCGAGCGTTGGGCACGAGGTTGCGGTTTAGTACAGCTTTTCATCCTCAGACTGACGGGCAGTCCGAGCGGACTATTCAGACACTTGAGGATATGCTGAGATCATGTGTGTTGCAGTTTCGTGGAAACTGGGATCAGCAGTTGCACTTGATCGAGTTCGCCTACAACAACAGCTATCAGGCCAGTATTGAGATGGCACCGTACGAGGCTCTGTACGAGAAGCAGTGTCACACTCCATTGTGCTGGAGTGAGGTGGGCGAGCGTTGGCTCATTGGTCCTGATTTGGTGAAAACCACGATGGAGGACATTCAGGTTATTCGGGATCGACTGAAGATTGCCCAGGATCGGCAGAAGAGTTACGTGGATGTGAGGAGGAAGAGCTTAGAGTTTGAGGTTGGTGATTGGGTCTTCCTGAAACTATCTCCGTGGAGGGGAGTTGTGCGTTTCGGGAAGCGTGGCAAGCTTCGACCGCGGTATATTGGTCCGTATGAGGTTACGGAGAGGGTTGGAGCTGTTGCTTACAGACTTGAGTTACCGGCTGAGATGGCTCGTGTGCATGATGTCTTCCATGTTTCGATGTTGCGGAAGTACATCTCAGATCCTTCACATGTGATAGCTCCACAGCAGTTGCCGATCAGAGAGGATTTATCGTATGTTGAGGAGCCAGTGCAGATTCTCGATCGTCGTGAACAGGAGCTGAGGCACCGTGTGATTCCACTGGTGAAGGTCTTGTGGCAGAACCATTCAGTTGAGGAGGCCACCTGGGAGACCGAGCAGCGTATGCGGGAGTAGTATCCTCATCTGTTCACCTGACAGGTACGTAAATTTCGAGGTCGAAATTTCTTTAAGGGGGGTAGATTTGTGACGACCCGAACCAGAATCAGTTGTGTGTTTGGCACGATTCTCGAGATTGGTTATAGTCGCAGTTTTACGATATTGTGTGAGTTGCCGATTCGATTCGCGACTATGTTTTCAGTCGAGAATTTGAGTTGAGTGTCTTCACGGAAGTTGTAGAGTACGTGATTTCGAGTTCGTGGGTGGTTCCGGAAGATTTTTCCAATAACCGAGAAATATTTTATGATTATTTGAAGTTTTGGGTTCCGATGTGTTTATCCGATTGTTTCGAGCTTATCCGAATCACATCGTATATTCATTCCGGACCGTTGATCGACCCGAGGGACGAGTATAAATATCGAAAAGTCGGAAAATAGTCGTAAAAACACGAATTTGCTTTGACCACGTTGACTTTCTGTTTTTGGTAAGTTGACTTTTGAACAAAAAAGGAAAGTTTCCCGTTTCGGTGCTTGCCGTCCGACATCGAGTTTCCGGCCACCAACGACTCCGACGTGGGTATGAATAGCTTCCTTGCATGATTTTAAGTTGATTGGTGTTTGGATTTATGAGAATTGATAAGGTTTTGTGGGAGTTCGAATCGGGTTTTGGTTTCGGGTTTCGCCGGTGACGGTTCGTGGGTTTCCGGTGAGCCTCGGTGGTCGGGGTGTGAGGGTTTCGGTTGCCCTTGGCTCGGGGATGCTTTCCCTGTATTCGGTTTGGCCTGGATTCGAGTTTTCCGGTGAACCCGATTGGGTCGCCGGAGTTAGGTTTCCGTTCGGTTTGTGAGGGAATTGAGGTGGTTATGTATGGAATTGGCTAGAGTGGTAGTTGTAAGAGTTGTTCGTCGTGATGAGATCTTTTAAACTGGAGCTTTGGGCCGTGGGATTTTGTCGTTGACGGCGCGGCGGCGGCGGTTAACGGTGGTCAACAGCGGGGAAAAAGTCAACTTTTCAGATTTCGATGTAATTAGTGTCATTTTTCTCGTAATTACGCCCGGGATATCGTACGGAGGTTTTCGGGTTGATTTGATTAGCCGATTTTCAGTCGAGGTTTCGAGTTAAGATTTCGGGATTTCCGTAATTCATTTTGCACTGCATTCCGTATTCCGGGAACAGTTGGTTTCCGTGCATCAGTACAGTGTTGTGGATTATAATATTGATCAGTTGTATTTTATGAATATATTCAGGGGATCGAGATCGAGATCGGGATCGTGATCGAGCTTCTGGCGAGGGATCTTCCGCCGGTCCTCGAGATTAGCGCGTGTGCGCGTTTTGCTCATCTGTGAGTGGACAATTTCTTTTCACGGATTGTTTGCGAGTCTTTTTATACGATTTTTGGAATTGAGCATGCGTACGAGATTACGAGTTATACGTGCATGTGTTAGCTGATTATGCTTATATCATTATATATTACGTATATGCACTTATATGCTATTTATTGCAATTGCATCGAACTGTTCATGATTTGGTTTACACAGAGTACAGTTTATATATGATGTTGTATCGATACACTTGCATCCCGGCTGATCCCCGAGGATGTATGCCAGGGGAGGCTGTGACTCCTGACCCGAGGTCTTTACCGGGGGGAGGCAGACCTCTGACCTGAGGCCTTTCTGGCCAGACTTTGTAGTTCAGGTTTGGTGTTTCACGTCGCGGTTTGGAGGCTAGTGATCAGAGTCACCTTGTTTTCCAGTAGGTTCTTGTTTCGCCTACTGATGTACATATTGTATATGTTTTACTCTAGAGGTCGCTCTGATACATTCTGATACATGTTTGTGCGGATTTTCACGGATATACATATATACATAGTACAGTTTATTTACTGTTGTTGATTATATTCATGTTGAGAAATCCGGATGGGATTGGTGCCCACGGTTTGCTTTTTGTGGCATAGGACGAAGTGTTAATTTCTGGGTGCAGGTTATGGTAATTCAACGCTAGTAACGAAACTCTGCCCAAATTTCGAAAAAATTTTGTTGGTTCATATTTTTGAAAGGGTTTGATTCCGGTTTAGGTAGCTGTATCGGGATTGGGTCCTTTCACCAGGGGAAAGACATGAAAATCGTTAGAGTGAGTGGATGAAAATAAATGTCTTTCGCCGAATAATATATGTTATAAAAACATATGCGAGTCTAAATGCATAAAAATCATATGATACATGAGGGAGACTCTAACTCCTCACGCGTACAGAGCATGCATCATAAATACCGCGGGGTCTCTCATGGACTCCCTCGCGCTAGTACAGTCTGAACCACGGGATCCCAGACCCACACGTGATTCCTAGCAAGAAAGGCCTCGGTTCAGGATATCTGTCCCCCCCGGAGCGTACTCGGGGATCAGCCGAGAAGCCAATGTGTATCGATACAACCCTGATAACTGAGACTGTACTCTGTGTAAACCAAATCATAAATCTTTTCCATGCACATGCATAAAACATAATATATATATATATGTATGTATATTCATATACGCATATTCGTATATGTATAATCGTAAAACACATGCTCATAAAAATCATGATCATACTGCATGCTCAAGTTCGTAAAACGTATATAAAAGACTCGCAATCAATCCGTGAAAAGAAATGTCCACTCACAGACTAGCATAACGCAGTTCGCCTTAACCCGTGATCCGGCGGAAAATCCCTCGCCAAACGAACGATCACGAACCCCTGAATAATCACATAATCCATTTCTCAAAATCATATCTCGATACCTCAAACCAAATCACGAGAAACAACCGTTCTCGGAAACACCTAATCAATTACGACGAATTGTCGAAAATCCGATAATCACACCTCAATACCTCGATATAATTTCGGACGCTCAAATGGAGAAACAAACCTCACCACTGCGATCGGGGCGCGATTTCGAGTGAAATGACATGCAACTTGTCGAAAACCCCGAAAAGTCAAACTTTGACCGTTGACCGCCATTGACCGCCGGTGGGGGCGCCACCCGAACTTGAAATTTCTCGGCGGAGCAACACCTATTCCACTCAAAATCACCCAAAAAACAACTTCCACAATTGCATCAAGGGCCAATTCTCACTCTAACTAGGTCAATTTCATGAAAACCCGAAATCAAACCAAACTTTCAATTCAAGAATTCTCCAAGCACAAATCAAATTGGAACCCCATACTTACATGGTTAGATTCGTGGAGAGGAGAGCTTCAAAGCCCAATCCATTTTGTAGCTCAAATCGGTCGGAATTGAAATCATCTAAAACCCCCAAAAATCTCAAAATTCCACCGGAATATTCTCTCTCCACTGTCTGCCTCGCCGTGAACGGTGGCCGGCACGAAGACGAGGGCGTCACGGCGAGTCAAACGGGACCAACGCCGAGCTCGGTGGTGGCCGGACGGCAAGCCACCACCGTGGAGCATGTCGCCGTCGAACTTCCACTCTCCACCGAGTTGACTCGGTCAACTCGGTCAAGAACATTAATACACATGGTTGACTTGCCCAAACAGGAAACTTCTATATATAGACCTTCTATTTTTGGAAACTTCTAATTATACATTTCGGTAAACTTTGAACACCCGTAACTTCTGCGTCGTAAATCCGATTTCGATAATTCTCGCGGCAACAAACTCATCTCGACATGTTCCTCAATTACCACCCAAAGTCAAACACTTTGACAAATCCAATAAAAAGTCAACTGTTCAACCCATCACATGCTTATCCGATTAAATAATCCACGATCGTAAATATTCATAACTTAATCCTCACATCTTGCAAAAATCCTCCGGAAGTTCCCACAAGGTCGAAATTAAATTCTCTACATCTTCCGTGAAGAAGCCGAAATCAAATTCTCGTCCGGTAATTTAGTCGCTAAGAAGGCTATCATTTAAAACCGATTATGTCAAACTTCAAATATTCATATTTTATTCCTCGGTCGTCCAAATAATGATCCGGAACCGCCCACGAACTTGAAATGACGTGAACAACAACTCTCGAGAAGAGACTCAGCTCAAATTCTCGGCCAATAATTTAGTCGTGATCAAGTCTCACGATTCAAACAATTATCGGAAATCCGCGATTACGCATAACCCATGGACTAAACTGATTACTCTTATTGATTCTGTTCCGGGTCGTCACAAATCCACCCCCCTTAAAAGTAGGAGCACTGCTTCTGCATACAGCTCAACTTTCCAGTGGCTACTGAAAGGACCCAACCCCGATTTAGCTCCCTAAATCGGAATCAAACCCTTTCGAAAACACGAACCAACAAAAACTTTTCAAAATTTGGGCAGAGTTTCGTTACTAACGTTGAATTACCATTACCTGCACGCGGAAAATACACTTCATCCTATGCCAAAAAAACAAACCGTGGGCACCAATCCCATCCGGATTTCTCAATATATCAACAGTAAAGTAAAGTAGTAAATATATATGCACTTTACAGAAATCCAGTGTAAAATCGTATATCGTATTCAATAGGGAACTCAGAGCGACTTCTAATACATAATCATATACGCATACCACAGTAGGTAGAACAATAAACCTACTGGATGAAACAAAGTAGCTCGAGCACTATGCCTCCGACCACAACGTGCGACATCAGAGCCTGAACTGCAAACTGGGCACGGAAACCGAAAAGCCCAGGGGAAAGACAATAAACACGTTAGAGTGAGTGGACAAAAATAAATGTCTTTCACCAGATAATATATACGTATAAAATCATATGCGAGTCAAATATATAAGTAAAGAAATGGTACACGAGGGAGACTCCAACTCCTCAGGCGTCCGGGTACACGAGGGAGACTCCAACTCCTCACGCGTACAGAACATGCAATATAAAATCGCGGAATCACTCATGGACTACCACGCGATAGCACAGTCTGAATCACGGGATCTCAGACCCACACGTGATTCCTAGCCAGAAAGGCCTCGGGTCAGGATATCTGTCCTTCCCGGAGCGTACTCGGGGATCAGCCGAGAAGCCAAGGTGTATCGATACAACAACATATACTGAGACTGTACTCTGTGTAAACCAAATCATAAATTCTTTCCATGCACATGCATAAAACATAATATGTACGTATAAATATATTCGTATACGTATATTCGTATATGCATAATCATAAAACACATGCTCGTAAAATCATAATCAATCTGCATGCTCAAGTTCGTAAATCATAAATAAGGACTCGCAATCAATCCGTGAAAATAAAGTGTCCACTCACAGACTGGCGTAACGCGTATCGCGTTAACCTGTGATCCGGCAAAATGCCCCTCGCCAAACAAACGATCACGAATCCCTGAATAATCACAATGTCCAATATTCAAAGTCATAATCCGACAATTCGAATCAAACCACGAGAAACCACCGTTCTCGGAAATACACAATTCGAATACGACGAATCGTCGAAAATCCATATATACCACCTCAATACCTCGTTTTACGTTCGGACGCTCAACTCGAAAAATGAACCTCCCCACTGCGATCGGGGCGCGATTTCGAGTCAAATGACATGCAACTTGCCGAAAGTCAAAAAGTCAACTCTGACCGTTGACCGCCGTCCACGGCGGCGCCACTGTTGACCGGAGAATTTCACGGCGGAGAAACCCCTATTCCATGCAAAACCACTCACTGAGCAACTTTGTCAACTGCACCGAAGTCCAATTCTCACTCTAACATGGTCAATTTCATGAAAAACCGAAAGAACACAGAAATTTCAAATCCAAAATTCTCCTTGTACACATCGAATTGAAACACGAAACTTACAGGGGAGCATCAAGGGGATGAGAGCTTCAAAGCCCACTAAGAATTGCAGCTCGAATCGGCCTCAAACATAGAACCCGAATTCACAAAGTTTTCACCATTTTCAAGTCGGAAATTGTGACAACCCGGACCAGAATTAACAGTATGATCAGTTGTATATATGAGTTACTGCGTAACCGCAGATTGACGACAAGGTTTGAACCGCCAAGGATTGTTAACGACTAAATTATTGGCCGAGAATTGGAGCTGGGTCTCTTCTCGAGAGTCGTTGTACGTGTGATTACGAGTTCGTGGGCGGTTCCGGATCGTTATTTGGACGACCGAAGAATTAATTATGAATATTTGAAGTTCAGATTTAAATGGTGGGCTACTTAACGACTAAATTACCGGACGAGAATTTGGTTTCGGCTTCTTCACAGAAGTTGTTCAGAATTTAATTTCGAGTTCGTGGGAACTTCCGGAGCATGATTTGGAGTTACGAGGAATTAGTTGCGAATTTTGCCGTTTGTTGATTATTTAGTCGATTTAATGTGTGTTGCTTTGAAGGGTTGACTTTTTAGTCGGTTGGCCGATGTGTTTGACTTTGAGTGATTATTGAAGAATATGTCGAGATGAGTTTGTGGCCGTGAGAATTATCGGAATCGGAATTACGACGAGAAAGTTACGCGCGTTTGAAGTTCGTCGAAATGGATAAACATGAAGTTTCCTAATTGGGAAAGGTTATAAATAGCAGGTTGCCGAAAAGGGAAAGTCAAAGTTGGAGTTAATTGGGTTGACCGAGTTTGACCGAGTCAAACTCGGTGGAAGATGGCTCACGACGGTGGCGTACGGTGGCTCACGGTGAGGAGGATTCCGGCCACCCCAGGCCGTGGGGTTGGTCCCTTTGGACTCGTCTTGGCATCCTCGATGCGTTTCCGGCCACCCCTCACGGCGAGGGTGGCTGTGGGGAGGAGAAATTCCGATCAAAAATGAAGAAAAAAATGGTGAATCGGGTTCCATGATTTTGATCGATTCGAGTTGAATTTCTTAGTGGGCTTTGAAGCTCTTAATCCCTTGATACTACCCTGTAAGTTTCGTGATTCAATTCGATGTGTACATGGAGAATTTTGGATTTGAAATTTGTGTGGTCATTCGGTTTATCATGAAATTGACCTAGTTAGAGTGAGAATTGGCCTTTGTTGTAGTTGACAAAGTTGCTCAGTGGGTGATTTTGAGTGGAACAAGGGTAGCTCCGCCGTGAAATTTTTCGGTCAACAGTGGCGCCGCCGTGGACGGCGGTCAACGGCGGTCAACGGTCAAAGTTTGACTTTTTCGGACTTTCGACAAGTTGCATGTCATTTGACTCGAAATCGCGCTCCGATCGCTGTGGGGAGGTTCGTTTTTCGAGTTGAGCGTCCGAACGTAAAGCGAGGTATTGTGGTGTACATATACGGATTTTCGACGATTCGTCGACTTTGAGTTATGTGTTTCCGGGAACGGTGGTTTCTCGTGGTTTGATTTGTATTATCGGATTATGACTTTGAATATTGGACATTGTGAATATTCAGGGGTTCGTGATCGTTTGTTTGGCGAGGGACATTCCGCCGGATCACGGGTTAACGCGATACGCGTTACGCCAGTCTGTGAGTGGACAATTTCTTTTCACGGATTGTTTGCGAGTCTTTTATATGATGTTATGAACTTGAGCATGCAGCATGATGATGATTTACGAACATGAGATTTCATACGAGATTATGTTAAACATGAGCATGTGTTTTACGATTATACGATTATACTTATATGGATATACGTATACGAATATACATACACTTATATGTTGTTTCATGCATTTGCATCGAATTGTTGTGATTTGGTTTTCACAGAGTACAGTCTTGGTTACGTTGTTGTATCGATACACTTTGCCTCTCGGCTGATCCCCGATGGTAGGCCACGAGGAGGGACGTCGTCATCCCGACCTGACCGGTGAGGGGCGTTTCCCCGGAACCGAGGCCATTTCTGGCTTAGAGTCACGGGGACCAAGGACCTCGTGATTCGGACTGTACTAGCACGGTGTGTGTCCATGAGTGACCCCGTGGGATTTTACTTGCATGCTCAGTACACTGGAGGAGTATGAGTTTTACCTCGTGTACTTGTTATTTTATTTACCTGGACTCGCATATGTTATTTTAAACATATATATTAACTAGTGAAAGACATTTATTTTCGTCCACTCACTCTAACGTGCTTATTGTCTTTCACCTGGGCTTTTCGGTTTCCGTGCCCAGTTTGCAGTTCAGGCTCTGGTGTCGCACGTCGTGGTCGGAGGCATAGTGCTCGAGCTACTTTGTTTCATCCAGTAGGTTTATTGTTCTACCTACTGTGGTATGCGTATACGATTATGTATTAGATGTCGCTCTGAGCTTCCTATTGAATACGTTATACAATTTTACACTGGATTTCGGTAAAGTGCATATATATTTAATACTTTACTTTACTGTTGATATATTGAGAAATCCGGATGGGATTGGTGCCCACGGTTTGCTTTTTGTGGCATAGGATGAAGTGTATTTTGCGCGTGCAGGTAATGGTAATTCCACGCTAGTAACGAAACTCTGCCCAAATTTCGAAAAGTTTTTGTTGGTTCGTATTTTTGAAGGGGTTCGATTCCGGTTTAGGGAGCTAAATCGGGATTGGGTCCTTTCAGAAATTTCTTCAATTCCGGCGAGCTACACCGCCAACGGTGGACGGGGATGTCACAAGGGGACTAAGGCGAGTCGAATAAGCCACGGGCCGAGCCCGGAGGTCGCCGGAATCCGGTCGCCGGCGTGGAGGCCGTGGCACCGTCGAAGGATCCCTCTCCCACCGAGTTGACTCAGTCAACTCGGTCAAACACCCAAAATGGAAAGTCATACACTTGCCCAAAATAACAGGTTGCTATTTATAGCCTTTCCCAAAATGGAAACTCCATGTTTATCCTTTTCGTCGAACTTCAAACGCGCGTAACTTTCTCGTCGTAATTCTGATCCCGATAATTCTCGCGGCCACGAACTCGTCTCGACATACACTTCAATAATCATCCAAAGTCAAACATATCGGCCAAACGGATAAAAAGTCAACCCTTTGAACCAACACACATTAAATCGACTAAATAATCAACAAACGGCAAAATTCGTAACTAAATCAAATTAAATTCAAATCATGCTCCGGAAGTTCCCACAAACTCGAAATTAAATTCCGAACAACTTCTGTGAAGAAGCCGAGACCAAATTCTCGTCCGGTAATTTAGTCGCGAACAACCCCGCCATTTAAATCTGAACTTCAAATATTCATAATTAATTCCTCGGTCGTCCAAATAACGATCCGGAACCGCCCACAAACTCGTAATCACACGTACAACGACTCTCGAGAAGAGACCCAGCTCCAATTCTCGGCCAATAATTAAGTCGTTAACAAGCTTGGCGATTCCAAACAACCGTCGGATACCAGTGACTACGCGGTAACTCACGTACATAGCTGGTCGTACTGCTGATTCTGGTTCGGGTCGTCACAGCTACATCAACTAAACAACTCTGACAACAGAATCCACCATAGAAGATATCTCCGTACTGTAATCCATGTATCCTCAAATCCCGTATCTAAACTGGCTCCTCCCAATTGCCAAGTCTTCCTGCATAAGGAACAGATAGGGTACACAGCACGTAACAAATCAGAAATGTAGTTCCACCACACGGAATACCACACACACAAAAGCCAACGCTATAGGCAATGCCGAACTATACGGCACAACACAAACTCGCCTATGATCATGTACAGATCAAAATAACGTGGCAAATCACAACTCAGCCTACGCACATCATCATAACTCAAACATCGAACTCGGGCAATTATCAAGCTGTTTTCGCTAATCCGAAAGTCTGTGGTAACACATTCCACAAAATCAGGATCAAACATCAACTCAAATCAAATTTGCTCCAACACAATGGAGTACAACATCGTTCCTCAAAACGACATCAAGCAATGTCATAATCATAGTGGTCAACAAACTAATACTGCATGCAATCTCGAACAGTCGAAACTGCTGGTTCCAAATCCGTCTGAACTGCAATACACAAGACCACAACATGTCTTCCAAGGTCTGAATAGTCCTCAAAGATCGCTCACCAATCTAAGGATAAGAACCGGTACTAACTTGTAATCTGGTCCCCAATGCTCACTGCAACGCTTGCCAACACTCAGTTGTAACTGATTACCTCGATCAGCAATTTGGGACATAGGTACACCATGAAATGGACAATCTCCACTAAACTTTGCTATGTCAGCCTGCCACCGAAATCTGTTCCGGAAAGTACAAGTAAACGTACCAAGTTCATCAAATGGTCCACAATGGCCTGATAACTGGTACCACAAACCGAAGTGCGTACTGGCACACAAAACCACAGCGACAAACTCCAACTTCTAATCGGAAATCTCCAATGGCTGTAACTCTCCGGCAAGTCTCTGCCTCGCTGCCATCGCCTGTCGACAAATGTGGCGTCTGCTCACACAAGCTGTTACATTCCTCTTCATGTTGCGTCACGAGTAGTAAACTCGAAGTATTAGATACATCTTCGTACCAATAGTGCACAATGCACGCAAAACAACAGGCTTCAACATCATCTCACTCAAACTCAGCTCATGTAGCTCGCAACTCGGCTAACACGGAAACTCAAGCCACGCACACATGATACAATGAAGTTCCCAGTTTCTGACTAAATGCATCAACAACAACAATAGTCTCTCTCGGATAAACTCAAATGTGCAGCCATAGTCGTTAGTCGACCCCATCCATCTACACTGCCTCAAGCTCAAATCTGGCCGAATATGCAAGTAGATGAAACTCAGGTGATCAGTGTACGTCCTACACTGCTGCACGTCGTAACAGTAATGTCTCGAACTCTCCGATGTTAGCATAAGGACAACTACACCCAAATCATACATAGGATATGTAACCACATAAGGTTCCCACTGGCTGAAACCATGAGCCACCGCTCTGCTACACAGCATCAAAGCATAATCAAATCCAAATCTCGATGCATCGTCATAACCCACGAACTCACCACGATCGTCAGGTAAGGTGAAAACCGAAGCAACGGTCAACCAACCTTCAGGAGTAAATAACTCTCCTCGCGTGCATCGAAACACTCAAACTTGACGCCTTCTTCCTCAATCCGGAAAGTGAAGTGGTAATCCGGGAAAATCCTGCACAAAGCACCGATAGTAGCCTGCCAAACCCAAGAGACCTCTAATCTCTGGTACAATGGTAGGTCAACCCCAAATCAACACGGCTTCTATCTGGTCAGGATCCACGTCAACTCCCTCGGCTGACATCACGTGGCCCAAAATCTTCACGCTAATCGATCAAAATTCATACTGGCAGAACTTCACAAACAGCAGATTATCTCGCAATGTCTGCAAAACCGCTCACAATTGCTTCAGGTGCTGGCCCACACTCCTGGAGTAAATCAGGATGTTGCCAACGAACATGACCGCAACTCGTCCAGAATTGTCTGAACACATGGTCCATCAAGTCCGTAAAAGCTGCGGGGTATTGGTCAACCAAACGGCATGACCAAGAACTCGTGATGTCCGCACCGTGATCAGAAAGCTAACATGGCCACATCTGACTCATTGACCCTCAACTGATGGTATTTGGACCCGAAATCAATCTTCGAAAAGACTGAAGCTCCCTTGAGCTAGTCAAACCAATCGTCAATCCGAAGCGGAGGATACTTGCTCTCCCCTGAAGCGAATCAGGCTTCCGGTAGTCAATGCACCACCTTGTCGAACCATCCAACATTCACACAAATAATATAAGAGTACACCACGATGATACGCTGGGTCGTACAAAATCTCCTCCAGCAACTCCTGAAGTTGAACCTGTAGCTCCATCAGCTCCGCTGGCACCGAACGACAGGATGCCGGTGATATGAGTCCAGCGCCCGGTAAAAGCTCAATGGTGTAGTCGGTCTTCCGAACTAGAGGAATACCTGGTAACTCCTCCAGAACACACCTCTGGAAACTCGGGAACCACCGCAATATCGCCAACGTCGGGCACACCAACCGTAGTATCCACAACATGAGCTAAGCAACAACACAACCTGTTTCCACCATCCGCTCGATCATCACTGCGAAATAGTATCTCGGGGAAACTTGGTCGTCGAAATACAACAACCTTCTTGTGACCATCGAACATAGCTCAATGCGTCGCCAAAAGTCTATACTCAACATCGTAAAAAAATCAACGGTATCCAGCAATAACAGCTCAGCGGCTAAGCCATATTCTCCAACAAGAATCTCGCAACCTCCGGAGGGATGCAACACTGTGGAGATGCAATTACAATAGCCATGGACGTCAAGCAACAGTAACCTCGGAGAAACTCCATCCTCATACAAGGTCGTGGCACGAACTCCAACATGCCCAACCATCCACGTCGATTACGACATTCTGATTAACTCGTCTAGAAGGCTGCGTTGGTCACTCTAGAAACAACATCATGACCTCCTCCTGAACTCTGAGTTACCGAACCGCTAAAACAGCTGGCTGAGGGCGCTCCCTCGTAACGTGACCCTCCTGGTCATCACAATAGCAACTGAAAGTGCTTCACGAACACATGTCACAACGACACCTGCTGTGAGGAAAAAATCACCAACAATCACCCAAACTTAAACCACAGGAACAAGTCCGCTACTCTGTGATCTCCACCATCACCAAACGGATCCTCTGCTTGATCTGATGACCCTCAACATAATCGAAAAGGCCACAGCCTGTTGAAGTCACTGATCCCGAGGTGTCGGAACTCAACCTCATCAAAATATCTCGACTAAGTCCACTTTCTTCAAACCAACACATCGGAAACCGCGTACACCTTTCCTTCTCAATAGCCTCACCTCTGAGTGCAGTACACTAAGCTCCTCACGGTTATCTCAAGGCATATCAGTCAGAATCTCTTTGATGCTCAGGTTCAAACTCATCTCGAACCTCGTGCATTGCTTCCTCTGCAGCCACATAACTCGTGCAAACAGAGACAAACATGTGAACAATACATCTCTGCCTCAGGTGGGTAAACACTCCTTATTCGAATGCTGGGTAGCCTGATTAAACCATTATCATATAAACAACACTCTGAAAGTAGGCCATGGAGTCGCAACAGGAACTCACACAATACCAGCCCACCAAATGCAACGATCTGACTCAGGCAAAACATCAACTACAACAATTCACTGCTCTGAGGCAACATGTAAACGCTCATACACACACAACCAGGCAAACCGTGCCACACAATTCTCTGAATTCAGAATGCTCATCCAAACCCACAATTCACTGGCAAATCGCGCGTCGATTGATCCTCAATAGGATCCACAACCATACCGACACGGAAAGCACATCAAGGAGGCATCCTAATGAATAAAACATCATTCACAACAAGTGGAACGTAATCATGGAACTTAAAATATTTGAAAGTATACAACACCCGGAATATTGATGAGTATCCGCCGGCCAGTCGGGTCACCATTCCAGACATGCTGTACATTCTCAAATATCCTTAGTAAACACGACTACAGAAGTCTACAGAACCTATAACCTAATATTCTGATACCAAGCTGAAAGGACCCAACCCTGATTTAGTTGCCTAAACCGGAATCAAACCCCTTCTGAAAATGTGAACCAACAAAAACCATCCAAATTTTGGCAGAGTTTCGTTACTAACGCAGAATTACCATTACCTGCACCCGGAAAATACACTTCATCCTATACCACAAAAATCAAACCGTGGGCACTAATCCCATCCGGATTTCTCAATATATCAACAATAATGTAAAGTAGTAAATATAACTATACTTTACAGAAATCCGAGGAAAATCGTATAGAAGTATACATCAGAATACTCAGAGTGACTTCTAATATAGATATACAAATAGTAGGCCAAACTAAGAACCTACCATAAAAGAAACATCGCTCGAATACTATGCCTCCGACCACGACATGCGACACTAGAATCTGAACTGCAAACTGGGCACGAAAACCGAAGAGCCCAGGGGAAAGACATGAAAATCGTTAGAGTGAGTGGACGAAAATAAATTTCTTTCGCCGAATAATATATGTTATAAAAACATATGCGAGTCTAAATGCATAAAAATCATATGATACACGAGGGAGACTCTAACTCCTCACGCGTACAGAGCATGCATCATAAATACCGCGGGGTCTCTCATGGACTCCCTCGTGCTAGTACAGTCTGAACCACGGGATCCCAGACCCACACGTGATTCCTAGCCAGAAAGGCCTTGTTTTCCAGTAGGTTCTTGTTTCGCCTACTGATGTACATATTGTATATGTTTTACTCTAGAGGTCGCTCTGATACATTCTGATACATGTTTGTGCGGATTTTCACGGATATACATATATACATAGTGCAGTTTATTTACTGTTGTTGATTATATTCATGTTGAGAAATCCGGATGGGATTGGTGCCCACGGTTTGCTTTTTGTGGCATAGGACGAAGTGTTAATTTCTGGGTGCAGGTTATGGTAATTCAACGCTAGTAACAAAACTCTGCCCAAATTTCGAAAAATTTTTGTTGGTTCATATTTTTGAAAGGGTTTGATTCCGGTTTAGGTAGCTGTATCGGGATTGGGTCCTTTCACCAGGGGAAAGACATGAAAATCGTTAGAGTGAGTGGATGAAAATAAATGTCTTTCGCCGAATAATATATGTTATAAAAACATATGCGAGTCTAAATGCATAAAAATCATATGATACATGAGGGAGACTCTAACTCCTCACGCGTACAGAGCATGCATCATAAATACCGCGGGGTCTCTCATGGACTCCCTCGCGCTAGTACAGTCTGAACCACGGGATCCCAGACCCACACGTGATTCCTAGCAAGAAAGGCCTCGGTTCAGGATATCTGTCCCCCCCCCGGAGCATACTCGGGGATCAGCCGAGAAGCCAATGTGTATCGATACAACCCTGATAACTGAGACTGTACTCTGTGTAAACCAAATCATAAATCCTTTCCATGCACATGCATAAAACATAATATATATATATATATTTATGTATATTCATATACGCATATTCGTATATGTATAATCGTAAAACACATGCTCATAAAAATCATGATCATACTGCATGCTCAAGTTCGTAAAACGTATATAAAAGACTCGCAATCAATCCGTGAAAAGAAATGTCCACTCACAGACTAGCGTAACGCAGTTCGCGTTAACCCGTGATCCGACGGAAAATCCCTCGCCAAACGAACGATCATGAACCCCTGAATAATCACATAATCCATTTCTCAAAATCATATCTCAATACCTCAAACCAAATCACAAGAAACAACCGTTCTCGGAAACACCTAATCAATTAGGACGAATTGTCGAAAATCCAATAATCACACCTCAATACCTCGATATAATTTCAGACGCTCAAATCGAGAAACAAACCTCACCACTGCGATCGGGGCGCGATTTCGAGTGAAATGACATGCAACTTGTCGAAAACCCCGAAAAGTCAAACTTTGACCGTTGACTGCCGGCGGCGGCGCCACTCGAACTTGAAATTTCTCGGCGGAGCAACACCTATTCCACTCAAAATCACCCAACAAACAACTTCCACAACCGCATCAAGGGCCAATTCTCACTCTAACTTGGTCAATTTCATGAAAACCCGAAATCAAACCAAACTTTCAATTCAAGAATTCTCCAAGCACAAATCAAATTTGGAACTCCATACTTACATGGTTAGATTCGTGGAGAGGAGAGCTTCAAAGCCCAATCCATTTTGTAGCTCAAATCGGTCGGAATTGAAATCAACTAAAACCCCCAAAAATCTCAAAATTCCACCGGAAAATTCTTTCTCCACCGTCCACATCGCCGTGAACGGTGGCCGGCACGAAGACGAGGGCGTCACGGCGAGTCAAACGGGACCAACGCCGAGCTCGGTGGTGGCCGGACGGCAAGCCACCGCCGTGGAGCATGTCGCCGTCGAACTTCCTCTCTCCACCGAGTTGACTCGGTCAACTCGGTCAACAACATTAATACACATGGTTGACTTGCCCAAACAGGAAACTTCTATATATAGACCTTCTATTTTTGGAAACTTCTAATTATACATTTCGGTAAACTTTGAACACCCGTAACTTCCGCGTCGTAAATCCGATTTCGATAATTCTTGCGGCAACAAACTCATCTCGACAAGTTCCTCAATTACCACCCGAAGTCAAACACTTTGAAAAATCTGATAAAAAGTCAACTGTTCAACCCACCACATGCTTATCTGATTAAATAATCCACGATCGTAAATATTCATAACTTAATCCTCACATCTCGAAAAAATCCACCGGAAGTTCCCACAAGCTCGAAATTAAATTCTCTACATCTTCCGTGAAGAAGCCGAAATCAAATTCTCGTCCGGTAATTTAGTCGCTAAGAAGGCTATCATTTGAAACCGATTATGTCGAAACTTCAAATATTCATATTTTATTCCTCGGTCGTCCAAATAATGATCCGGAACCGCCCACGAACTCGAAATCACGCGAACAACAACTCTCGAGAAGAGATTCAGCTCAAATTCTCGGCCAATAATTTAGTCGTGATCAAGTCTGACGATTCAAACAATTATCAGAAATCCGCGATTACGCATAACCCATGGACTAAACTGATTACTCTTATTGATTCTGTTCCGGGTCGTCACACATATTTCTTAATTTTTTAGATAGTTTACATTAATTAACATTTTATTTTTCTTTGTCAATTATGCGAGAGTGCAGGAGGTTATTCTGGAGGTGTTGACTCAAGTGGCAAGAGAGCGCTATCCCAACACCTCCAATGCAGAACTCCCGACTGATCAGATTAATCAATCTGATCCGATCATAGCGGCCAGGATTATGGCAGCCGCGATCTGCTCAGGGAAGAACACTTTCTACTGTAGGGGGCTCGGAAAGTGGGGTCAATGGCTACTGAAGAAGACTCCTGAATTCTCTCGCGGATCAGGATATTCGAAGACTAATGAGTTACAGGAGCAGCTTCAGAGGCAAGCGATGAAGATGGAATCTCAATGGCTACAGATGGAGGAGTTGAAGGGGGCGAGAGCCGCCGAACAGAAGGTGTGAGCCGTAGAGCAGATTTGATTGGCCGAGGAGCAGCAGATGATGGGGACATAGATGTAGCACTGTTATGCACAGTTACACGCATCTGGTATCTAGATAGCTCCCCCGCCCATTTCTAGTGCATCACAGCCACAGTCATAGCCGCAGCCACCGTACCAGGACCAAGGAGTCAATAGCGATCCGTTTGACCACATTTACTTAGGAAACCCGTAATACCCGTAGTACGCATATGTATATAGATTTGAACGATTTCGATTTTTTATTTTATTTATGTGTATAGTTTCAATATTTTTGGATTTTAAATGTTACACAGAACCTGCAAAAAAACTTACGTGAAACCCAGAACCTGCAAAAAAACTTAAAATATTACACACTATAGCCGACGATATACATATATATCGTCTGCTATAGTTTCCTCCATAGTCAACCAGTTTGACCAGGGGAAGATGAAAGGACCCGACCTCAATTTAGTTGCCTAAATCGAAATCAAACCCCTTCTGAAAACACGGACTTTCAAAAACCATAGAAATTTTGGCACAGTTTCACTATATCGCGAAGTTACCATTAACCTGCACCCGAAAATACACTTTATCATATGCCACAAAAGCCAAACCGTGGACACCAATTCCATCCGGATTTCTCAAAAACATATCATAATGTAAAGCAATAAACAAAACTGTAACTTTACAGAAATTCGGGGAAAATCATATGAAAATATAAACATCAGAATATTCAGAGCAACCTCTATTATATACATAAATACACAACAGTAGGCCAAAAAAGAAACCTACTGAGAAGGAAAAGTAGCTCGAATACTAAGCCTCCAACCTTGACGTGCGATACCAGAATCCGAACTGCAAACTGGGTATTGAAAACAAAGAGCCCAGGGAAAGACATATAAACTGTTAGAGTGAGTGGACAAAAATAAATGTCTTTCGCCGAATAATATATGTTATAAAAAGATATGTGAGTCTAAATGCATGAAAATAATATGGTACACGAGGGAGACTTTAACTCCTCACGTGTATAGAGCAAGCATCGAAAATCTCGCGGGGTCACTCATTGACACATCTGTGCTAGTACAGTCTGAATCATGGGATCCCAGATCCACACGTGATTCTAGCCAGAAACGCCTCAGGTCAGGATATCTGTTCCCACCCCAAAAAATACCTCAGCACAAGGTAACAGTCCCCCCCGGTAAACATCCTCGGGGATCCGCCGAGATGCTAAGTATATCGATACAACCATATATACTGAGACTGTACTCTGTGTAAACCAAATCATAAATAGTTTCATGCAAGTGTATAAAGCATAATGTAAATACATATTCATAATACATAATTATAAGAGCATATTCGTAGATGCATATTCGTAAACGCATAATTGTAAAGCACTTGCTCGTATAACTCATAATCACATACGCATGCTCATGCTCGTAAAACATATAATAAAGACTCGCAACCAATCAGTGAAAACAAAGGTGTCCACTCACAGACAAGCACAGTGCGCAAACGCGCTAATCCCGATATCTAGCAGAAGATCCCTTGCCATGCGTACGATCTTGATCTCCTATATAATCACAAAATATCACTGATCAAAATCACAATTTAATACTCTGAACCACACCTTAGAAACCAACCATTCCTGCAAATATATAACTCGGATATCATGAAAATCGTCGAAAACCCCTAAATACTCCACATATTCCTCGACATAAAATCCACCACTCAAATCAATTCGAAAACCTCAAGACGACGATCGAGGCGCGATTACGAGTAAAATGGCATAAAACTTTCCAAAAAGTCAATGCATCACTGGAGCTCCGCCGTTGGCCACCGCCGCCGGCACGCCATCACTGGTGAGATTTTCCGGCGGGGAAATCCCAGAATTCAACTCCTTCTCAAGCCCAACACTTTCTTCTTCTTCACCTTCCTCCAATTCCACCGTTATCCACCGGAAATTTGCACGAAAAACTCCTTGAAATTCAAACCGGCCGGTGATCGATCTGCCACCGGAACTCCGACCACGGCGTATGGCGGGTCACAAGACCACTCCCAAAAGCTTCGCCGTGGTCCACACAACATTAACCCCCAACCCCGGCCTCCACGGTGGCCAGAGCACCGCCGTCCGTCGCCCCCAAAAAACCTTCATTTCTCAAACAAAATTCCATCCCAAAACCTCCACCATACATCACACAAAGTACCTCAAATGAAAGCATAGGTCCTAAGCTACATTTCCTTACCTTTATTTTCGGCAACCGTGCCATTTTCCGGCGGCCACAATGACGGCGAGTAACGGACTCACTGAGTCAACACGGGTTGACTCGGTGAACTCGGCCAGAACAGGTCGACTCGGTTAAACAAACCATTTTTCGAACTTTTCGATAACTTTACGACTATTCGGCTATTTATACGTTGTGAATCAACTCTATCCGCGATTCAGATAACTCAAACAGATAAACACGACTAACTCGACGATAATTTCAAATATTCTTTTTATATTCCTCGATTATCCGAAAAATCCTCGAAAAGCTCCTACGAATTTCGAAATCAGATTCTCTACATTTTCCACGAACATTAAGTCGTGAACAAAGCCGCATAACCGATTAATTACGATAAACCACAATTATACGTGAAACTCGATAATTAAGCTGATTAATATAACAATTTCCTGTTCGGGTCGTCACAAATCTACCACCCTTACAAAAATTTCGACCTCAAAATTTACGTACCTGCTAACTGAACAGATGAGGATACTGCTCCCGTATATGCTACTCGGTCTCCCAAGTGGCTTCCTTTATATAATGATTCTGCCATAAGACCTTCATAAGCGGAATAACTCAATGCCTCAACTCCTGTACACGTCGATCGAGAATCTGCACTGGCTCCTCAACATAAGTCAAATCTTCCCAGATAGGAAGCTGATACGGTGCTAAAACATGTGATGAATCTGGAATATACTGTGACGACCCGGAACAGAATCAGCAGTATGATCAGCTATATACGTGAGTTACTACATAATCGCGGATTTTCGACTGATGATTGAGTTGCCAGCTTTCTTAACAACTTAATTATTGGCCAAGAATTGGAACTGGGTCTCTTCTCGAGAGTCGTTGTATGTGTGATTTCGAGTTCGTGGGCGTTTTCGGATCGTTATTTGGACGACCGAGGAATTAATTATGAATATTTGAAGTTTCGACGAAAACGGATTATATTGACGATCTTCCTAACGACTAAATTATCGGTCGAGAATTTGGTTTCGGCTTCTTCATGGAAGTTGTTCAGAATTTGATTTCGAGCTCGTGGGAACTTCCGGAGCATGATTCTGAGTTACGAAGATTAAATTGTGATTATTTCCGATTGTTGGTTATTTTGTCGATTTAATATGTGTTGGTGTGAACCGTTGACTTTTTATCCGATTGGTCGATGTGTTTGACTTCGAGTCATAATTGATGAACATGTCAAGACGAGTTTGTTGCCGCGAGAATTATCGGAATCGGAGTTACAACGAGAAAGTTACGGGTGTTCAAAGTTCGTCGAAAAGGATAAGTATGAAGTTGCCATTTTGGGAAAGCTATAATTAGTAACTTGCCAGTTTGGGAAAGTCAACTTTCCATTTTCATTTTGGTTGACTGGTTGACCACGGTGGGTCGACCCGTTTTGGGTGCCTTGGGTTGCCGACTTTGTTTGCCGGATTTGGAGACGATTCCGGCCATGTTTGTGCATGATTCCTTCACGGGTTTTGTTGGGGTTTGTTTTCTCTTTAACATGGTGGTTGAATCCCCTTGCGTGGTTGTCGGAGGAGGACGAATTTGGGTAGTGAAAATCATGAAATTCCGGCGAGAAATGGTGGCGGACAGAGGCATTGATTCCGGACGATTTGGTGGTGCTCCTTTGAGGGCTTTTGTTAGCCTTGAGCCAAGGAGTCTTTTCCAAGTGGTCTTGAAGGTCGCCGTGGCCGGAGGAGAGAGATCGAATGATTTGATTCCGGTAAGGGTTTGAACTTTGGGTTGAGTTTTGGAGGTTTTTCGGTCAAAATTGGCCTTAACCTATAACTGGAAAGTTGTTGGGCTCGTCGAGATCTTTGAAACCATGTATAGCATGTAATATTCTGGGCAGGTTTGGATATTCTGACGACTGTGGCAGCGGCGACGGCGACTTTTCGCCCGGCATGGTTTTCGATGAATTGCATGTCATTTGACTTGAAATTGCGCCCCGATCGCAGTGGGGAGGTTCGTTTTTAGAGTTGAGCGTCTGAAATCAAAGCAAGGTATTGAGGTGTGAATATCGAATTTCCGACAATATGTTGTAATTGAATCGTGTGTTTCCGAGAACGGTGGTTTCTCGTGATTTGTCTTGTATTGTCGAGTTATGATTTTGAGGAATGGATTTTGTGAATATTCAGGGGTTCGTGATCGTTCGTTTGGCGATGGACTTTCCGCCGGATCACAGGTTAACACGTATCACGTTACGCTAGTCTGTGAGTGGTGTGACGACCTGAACCAGAATCAGATGTGTGTTTGGCACGATTCTCAAGATTTGGTTATAGTCGCAGTTTTACGATATTGTGTGAATTGTCGATTCGATTCGCGACTATGTTTTCAGTCGAGAATTTGAGTTGGGTGTCTTCACGGAAATTGTTGAGTACGTGATTTCGAGCTCGTGGGCGGTTCCGGAAGATTTTTCCGATAACCGAGGAATATTTTATGATTATTCGAAGTTTTGGGGTTCGACGAGTTTATCCGATTATTTTGAGTTTATCCGAATCGCGATGGTTATCCATTTCGAATCGTCGATCGACTTGAAGCTCGAGTATAAATATCGAAATGTCGAAAAATAGTGGAAAATGGAAGTTTGAACTTTGACCAGGCTTTGACCACCTGTTGACTTTCTAAATTGGGAAAGATTCCTGTTGACCCGTGAGGGAGGAGGAGACCCGGTTCAGCTCGCCGGACGACCCGACATTTCCGGCCATCTCCGGCCAGGCCGAGGGTATATCTCGACTCACCTTGAGCTGCTCTTTCATTTTATGTATGGTTTGTTGGGAATTTATCATGTTTTGGTGGGTTTCGATGGGTGGCCGGTTTGGGTTTGTCGCCGGTATCGGGAGGAGCTCCTCCGGTGGACGACGGTGGTGGAGGATGAGGGGGTTCGACTCCCCTTGTCCTTGGGAGTCTAACCGTGTGCCTTGATTTGATTATGGTGCGAGTTTTCAGAGAACCCGAGAGTGGCCGGAATCTGTGATTCCGTTTGATTTCGAGGGGTTTTGGTGAGGATGGAGTGGGTTTTGGCCTGAGGGCTAGTTAAGAAATGTGTCAGGCTGACCGTGATCTCGCCGTTGACGGCGCGCAGCCGGCGGCGGCGGCGGTCAACGGTGGTTAACGACGGAGCTCCGGCCAAAAGCTGACTTATTCAGATTTCGATGATTTTAATGTCGTTTTTCTCGTAATCGCGCCCCGGTTATCGTACGGAGGTTTTTGGGTTGGTTTGGTTAGCCGATTTTCAGTCGAGATTTCGAGTGGGGATTTCGGGATTTCCGTAATTCATTTTGTACTGCATTTCGTATTTCCGGGAACGGTTGGTTTCCGTGCTTCAGTACAGTGTTGTGGATTACGATGTTGATCAGTTTGTTTATATATTTATATTCAGGAGATCGAGATCGAGATCTGGATCGTAGTCGTGCTTCAGGCGAGGGATCTTCCGCCGGACCACGAGATTAGCGCGAGTGCGCGTTACGCGAGTCTGTGAGTGGACAGTTTATTTTCACGGAATTGTTGCGAGTCCTTTATATACGTTTTATGATTTGAGCATGCAGTATGATTATGGTTTTACGAGCATGAGTTTTCGTACGAGATTATGTTTATATTGAGCATGTGTTTTGTGATATTATTTAGATGTTGTCATATATCCACGAGTGGCCCCGTGTGATTTATACACATGCTCTGTACGCGTGAGGAGTTAGAGTCTCCCTCATGTACGTATACGTGAGGAGTTAGAGTCTCCCTCGTGTACCCGGACGCGTGAGGAGTTAGAGTCTCCCTCGTGTACCATTTGATTGTTTTTACTTTCGACTTGCATATGTTTTTATAACATATATACTTGGTGAAAGACATTTATTTTCGTCCACTCACTCTAACGTGTTTATTGTCTTTCCCCTGGGCTTTTCGGTTTCCGTGCCCAGTTTGCAGTTCAGGTTTGGTGTTTCACGTCGCGGTTTGGAGGCTAGTGATCAGAGTCACCTGTGTTTTCCAATAGGTTCTTGTTTCACCTACTGATGTACATATTGTATATATTTTACTCTAGAGGTCGCTCTGATGCATTCTGATACATGTTGTGCGGATTTTCACGGATATACATATATACATAGTACAGTATGTTTACTGTTTGTTGATTATATTGATGTTGAGAAATCCGGATGGGATTGGTGCCCACGGTTTGCTTTTTGTGGCATAGGATGAAGTGTTAATTTCCGCGTGCAGGTTATGGTAATTCCACGCTAGTAACGAAACTCTGCTGAAATTTTGAAAAAAATTTTGTTGGTTCGTGTTCTCGAGAGGGTTTGATTCCGGTTTAGGTAATTGAATCGGGATTGGGTCCTTTCAAGTGGACAATTTCTTTTCACGGAATTCTTGCGAGTCTTTTATATGATTTACGAACTTGAGCATGCGTATGAGATTTCGGATTACATGAGCATGTGTTTTACGATTGTACGATTATACTTATACGGATATACGTATACGAATATGCATATATTTATATATTGTTTCATGCATTTGCATCGAACTGTTTATGATTTGGTTTGCACAGAGTACAGTCTCAGTTACGTTGTTGTATCGATACACTTTGCCTCTCGGTTGATCCCCGATGGTAGGCCGCCTGGAGGGGCGTTTCCCCAACCAGACCGGTGAGGGGCGTATCCCCGGATCCGAGGCCATTTCTGGCTTAGAATCACGTGTGGGTCTGGGATCCCGTGATTCAGACTGTACTAGCACGGTGTGTGTCCATGAGTGACCCCGTGGAATTTTTACTTGCATGCTGAGTACACTGGAGGAGTGTGAGTTTTACCTCGTGTACTTGTTATTTTTATTTACCTGGACTCGCATATGTTATTTTAAACATATATATCAACTGATGAAAGACATTTATTTTCGTCCACTCACTCTAACATGTTTTATGTCTTTCCTTTGGGCTTTTCGGTTTCCGTGCCCAGTTTGCAGTTCAGGCTCTGGTGTCGCACGTTGTGGTCGGAGGCATAGTACTCGAGCTACCTTGTTTCTTCCAGTAGGTTTATTGTTCTACCTACTGTGGTTTACTTATATGTTTAAACTTTAGAGGTCGCTCTGAGAAATCTGTTGGTTACGTTGTACGATTTTACACCGGATTTCAGCAAAGTACTATTATATTTATTGTTTTACTTTACTGTTGATATATTGAGATATCCGGATGGGATTGGTGCCCACGGTTTGCTTTTTGTGGCATAGGATGAAGTGTATTTTCCGCGTGCAGGTAATGGTAATTCCACGTTAGTAACGAAACTCTGCCAAAATTTCTACGGTTTTTGTTGGTTCGTGTTTTCGAAGGGGTTCGATTCCGGTTTAGGGAGCTAAATCGGTGTTGGGTCCTTTCAGCTTGGTATCAGAGCTTTAGGTTATAGGTTCTGTAGACTTCTGTAGTCGTGTTTACTAAGGATATTTGAGAATGTACAGCATGTCTGGAATGGTGACCCGACCGGCCGGCGGATACTCATCAATATTCCGGGTGTTGTATACTTTCAAATATTTGAAGTTCCATGATTACGTTCCACTTGTTGTGAACGATATTGTATTCATTAGGATGCCTCCTGACGTGCTTTCCGTGTCGGTACGGTTGTGGATCTTGTTGAGAATCAATCGACGCGCGATTTGCCAATGAATTGTGGGTTTGGATAAGTATTTAGAGTTCAGTGAACTGTGTGGCACGGTTTGCTTAGTTGTGTGTGTGAGCGTCTACATATTGCCTCAGAGCAAAGAATTGTGGCAGTTGATGTTTGCCTGAGTCAGATTGTTGTTTTGGTGGGCTGATATTGTGTGAGTTCCGGTTGCGACTCCATGGCCTACATTCAGAGTGTTGTTAATACGGTAAAGGTTTATCAGGCTACCCAACGTTCGAATGTGGAGTGTTTACCCACCTGAGGCAGAGATGCATTGTCCACATGTTTGTTTCCGGTTGCACGTGTTATGTGGCTTCAGAGGAAGTAGTGCACGAGGTTCGAGATAAGTTTGAACCTGAGCATCAGAGAGAGTCTGATTGATATGCCTCGAGATAACCGTGAGGAGCTTAGTGTGTTGCGCTCAGTGGCGAGGCTATCGAGAAGGAAAGGTGTACGCGGTTTCCGATATGATGGTTTGAGGAAAGTGGACTTAGTCGAGATTTTGATGAGGTTGAGTTCCGACACCTCGGGATCAGTGACTTCATCAGGCTGTGGTCTTTTCGATTATGTTGAGGGTCATCAGATCAGGCAGAGGATCCGTTTGGTGATGGCGGAGATCACAGAGTAGCGGACTTGCTCCTGTGGTAAGAGTTCGGGTGATCGTTGGTGATCCTTTCACGCAGCAGGTGTTGCGGTGATTTGTGTTCGAGGAGCACTTTCAGTTGCGGTTTCGGTGGCCAGGAGGGTCACGTTACGAGGGAGCGCCCTCAGCCAGCTGTTTTAGCTGTTCGACAGCTCAGAGTTCAGGAGGAGTTCATGATGCTGTTTCTGGAGTGACCAACGCAGCCTTCTGGACGAGTTAGTCAGCAAGTCGCGAGTGTTGTGGGCGGCTAGTTGGGCATGTTAGAGTTCGTGCCATGACCTTGATTGAGGATAAACTTTTCTCCGAGGTTACTGTTGTTTGATATCCATGGCTATTGTACCTGCATCTCCACTTCCGAGGTTTTGGAGAGTGTTGCGTCCATCCGGAGGTTGCGAGATCCTTGTTGGAGGATATGGGTTGGCCGCGGATCTGTTATAGCTGGATGTTGTGGATTTGATGTGTTTGTGAGTACGGACTTATTGACGACGTATTTTGTTGTGTTTGTGTACCTCGAGAAGGAGGTTGTGTTTCGACGACCAGGTTTTCCCGAAATGCTGTTTCGCGGTGATGGTCGAGCGGATGATGGAGACGAGTTGTGTTATTGCTTAGCTCATGTTGTAGATACTATGGTTGCTGTACCCGACATTGGTGATATTGAGGTGGTTCCCGAGTTTCCAGGTGTTGTTCCGGAGGAATTTCCAGGTGTTCCTCCAGATCGGGAGACTGACTATACCATTGAGCTTGTATTGGGCGCTGGACTCATTTACCGACATCTTGTCGTTCGGAGCCAGCAGTGCTGATGGAGCTATAGTTTCGACTCCAGGAGTTGCTGAAGGAGATTTTATGTAACCCCGCGTATTTTCGTGGTGTGCTCTTGCATTGTTTGTACGGATGTAGGATGGTTCAACGTGGTGGTGCATTGAATACCGGAAGCCTGATTCACTTTAGAGGAGAGTGAGTGTCCTTCGCTTCGGATTGACGATTGGTTTGATCAGCTTGTGAGAGCTTCAGTCTTTTCGAAGATTGATTTTGGGTCCGGATACCATCAGTTGAGGTTTGATGAGTCAGATGTGTTTGGATAGTTTTCGGATCTCGGTGCGGGCATCATGAGTTTTGGTCACGCTGTTGGGTTGACCAATGCCCCGTAGATCGTGCGGACTTGTTAGATCATGTGTTCAGACGATTTTGGACGAGTTTGCGGTTATGTTCGTCGGCAATATCCTGATTCACTCCAGGAGTGTGGACCAGCACCTGAAACAATTGTGAGCGGTTTCGCGGACCTTGCGAGACGACCAGGTGTTTGTGAAGTTCAGCCAGTGTGAATTTTGATCGATTGGCGTGAAGATGTGGGGCTCGTGTTATCGGCCGAGGGAGTTGGCGTGGATCCTGACCAGTTAGAAGCCGTGTTGATTTGGGGATTGCCCTACCATGGTACTAGAGATCAGAGGTCTCTTGGGTTTGACAGGCTTGTACCGACGGCTTGTGCAGGATTTTCTCGGATTGCCACTCTACTTTCCGGATTGACGAAGAAGGTGTCAAATTCGAGTGGTTCGATGCACGCGAGGAGAGTTACTTACTCCTGAAGGATGGTTGACCGTTGTTTCAGTTTTGACCTTACCTGACGATCGTGACGAGTTCGTGGGTTATGGCGATGCATCGAGGTTTGGATTTGGTTATGTTTTGATGCTGTGTAGCAAAGCGGTGGCTCATGATTTCAGGCAGAGGAGACCTTATGTGGTTGTATATCCTGTGTATGATTTGGGGTAGCTGTCTTATGTTAGCATCGGAGAGTCCGAGACACTACTACTACAGCGTGCAGTGCAGTGTAGGATGTACACTGATCACTTGAGTTTCATCCACTTGCATTTTCGGCCAGATTTGGGCTTGAGGCAGTGTAGATGGTTGATGTCGACTAACGACTATGGCTGCACCTTTGAGCTTGTTCGGGAAAGATTAGTAGTTGCACTTTGACTATCCCTTTGGGATGTTGTTGCTGATGCGCTCAGTTGGATGTCGGGAGCTTCAGTGTTTCGTGTGTATGTGTGGATCGAGTTTCCGTGTTAGCCGAGTTGCGAGCTATAAGAGCTGTGTTCAAGTATGATGATGTTAAAGCTCATTGTTTTGCGTGCGTTTGGCGCTAGTGTTACGGAGATGTGTCAGATACTTCGAGTTTACTACTCGTGATGCTACATGAAGAGCAATATAGCAGTTGGTGTGTACAGATGCCCCACTTGGTGACAGGCGATGGCTAGGAGGCAGAGATTGCCGAGATGTGTCAGCCATTGAAGATTTCCAGTTAGACGTGGTGTTTGTCGCTGTAATCTTGGGTGTGTTTGTACGCACTTTGGTTTGTGATACCAGTTGTCAGGCCTCTGTGGACCATTTGACGAATTCAGTACAGTTCCTTGTACTTTCGGTGACGATTTTAGTGGCGGGCTGGCATAGCTGTGTTTGACGAAGATTGTCCATCTACGTGGTGTACCTGTGTTCCAGTTCGCTGACTGAGGTGATCAGCTACGACTATGTGTTGGCAAGCTTTGCAGCGAGCGTTGGGGACAATATTACCAGTTAGTACCGGTTTTTATCCTCAGATTGGCGAGCGATCTTTGAGGATTATTCAGACCTTGGAGGGCATATTGTGGACTTTGGTATTGCAGTTCCGGAGCATTTCAGACCAGTAGTTTCATCTGTTAAAGATTGCATGCAGTACCGGTTTGTTGACTACTATGAGTTTGATGTTGCATGTTGTTGTTTTGAGGACGATGTTGTACTCCATTGTGCTTGAGCGAGTTTGGTTTGAGTTTGAGTTGATGTTTGATTCGGATTTTGTGGAATGTGTTACCACAGACTTTCAGATTAGCGGAATAGGGTTGATAATTGCCCGAGTCCGATGTTTGAACTATGTTGTTATGAGTATGTGAGTTATGTTGGTGTGAGCAGGTTGAGTTGTGAATTACCATGTTATTTTGATCTGTATGTGGTCGTAGGCGAGTTTGTGTTATGCCGTATGGTTCGGCATCGCCTATAGTGTCGACTTTTATGTGTGTTGTGTTCTGTGTGGCGGAACTGTGTTTCAGGTTTGTTACGTGTTGTGTACTCTATCTATTCCATATGCAGGAACACTTGGCGATTAAGTTGAGCCAGTTCAGATTTGTGATTTGAGGGTACAGGAATTTCAGCACGGAGTTATCTCTTATTGTGGAGACGGTTGTCAGAGTTGTTTAGTTGAGGTTGCCGTTGGAAAGTTGAGCAGTATGCAGAGACAGTGCTCCTACCTTGTAGTTGGCAGACTCGAAAATTTCGAGGTCGAAATTTTTTAAGGGGGGTGGATTTGTGGCGACCCGGACCAGAATCAGCAGTATGATCAGCTATATACGTGAGTTACTGCATAATCGCGGATTTTTGACTGATGATTGAGTTGCCAGCTTTCTTAACGACTTAATTATTGGCCGAGAATTGGAGCTGGGTCTCTTCTCGAGAGTCGTTTTATGTGTGATTTCGAGTTCGTGGGCGTTTTCGGATCGTTATTTGGATGACCGAGGAATTAATTATGAATATTTGAAGTTTCGACGGAAACGGATTATATTGACGATCTTCCTAACGACTAAATTATTGGTCGAGAATTTGGTTTCGGCTTCTTCACGGAAGTTATTCAGAATTTGATTTCGAGCTCGTGGGAACTTCCGGAGCATGATTCTGAGTTACGAAGATTAAATTGTGATTATTTCCGATTATTGGTTATTTTGTCGATTTAATATGTGTTGGTGTGAACCGTTGACTTTTTATCCGATTGGTCGATGTGTTTGACTTTGGGTGATAATTGAAGAACATGTCGAGACGAGTTTGTTGCCGCAAGAATTATCAGAATCGGAGTTACAACGAGAAAGTTACGGGTATTCAAAGTTCGTCGAAAAGGATAAGTATGAAGTTGCCTTTTTGGGAAAGCTATAAATAGTAACTTGCCAGTTTGGGAAAGTCAACTTTCCATTTTCATTTTGGTTGACTGGTTGACCACGGTGGGTCGACCCGTTTTGGGTGCCTTGGGTTGCCGACTTTGTTTGCCGGATTTGGAGACGATTCCGGCCATGTTTGTGCATGATTCCTTCACGGGTTTTGTTGGGGTTTGTTTGCTCTTTAACATGGTGGTTGAATCCCCTTGCGTGGTTGCCGGAGGAGGACGAATTTGGGTAGTGAAAATCATGAAATTCCGGCGAGAAATGGTGGCGGACGGAGGCATTGATTCCGGCCGATTTGGTGGTGCTCCTTTGAGGGCTTTTGTTAGCCTTGAGCCAAGGAGTCTTTTCCAAGTGGTCTTGAAGGTCGCCGTGGCCGGAGGAGAGAGATCGAACGATTTGATTCCGGTAAGGGTTTGAACTTTGGGTTGAGTTTTGGAGGTTTTCCGGTCAAAATTGGCCTTAACCTATAACTGGAAAGTTGTTGGGCTTGTCGAGATCTTTGAAACCATGTATAGCATGTAATTTTCTGGACTGGTTTGGATATTCCGGCGACTGTGGCAGCGGCGACGGCGGCGACGACGACTTTTCGCCCGGCATGGTTTTCGATGAATTGCATGTCATTTGACTTGAAATCACGCCCCGATCGCAATGGGAAGGTTCGTTTTTCGAGTTGAGCGTCCGAAATCAAAGCGAGGTATTGAGGTGTGAATATCGGATTTCCGACAATATGTTGTAATTGAATCGTGTGTTTCCGAGAACGGTGGTTTCTTGTGATTTGTCTTGTATTGTCGAGTTATGATTTTGAGGAATGGATTTTGTGAATATTCAGGGGTTCGTGATCGTTCGTTTGGCGATGGACTTTCCGCCGGATCACGGGTTAACGCGTATCGCGTTACGCTAGTCTGTGAGTGGACAATTTCTTTTCACGGAATTCTTGCGAGTCTTTTATATGATTTACGAACTTGAGCATGCGTATGAGATTTCGGATTACATGAGCATGTGTTTTACGATTATACGATTATACTTATACGAATATACGTATACGAATATGCATATATTTATATATTGTTTCATGCATTTGCATCGAACTGTTTATGATTTGGTTTACACAGAGTACAGTCTCAGTTACGTTGTTGTATCGATACACTTTGCCTCTCGGATGATCCCCGATGGTAGGCCGCCTGGAGGGGCGTTTCCCCAACCAGACCGGTGATGGGCGTATCCCCGGATCCGAGGCCATTTCTGGCTTAGAATCACGTGTGGGTCTGGGATCCCGTGATTCGGACTGTACTAGCACGGTGTGTGTCCATGAGTGACCCCGTGGGAATTTTACTTGCATGCTCAGTACACTGGAGGAGTGTGAGTTTTACCTCGTGTACTTGTTATTTTTATTTACCTGGACTCGCATATGTTATTTTAAAAATATATATCAACTGGTGAAAGACTGTTGGTTACGTTGTACGATTTTACACCGGATTTCAGCAAAGTACTATTATATTTATTGTTTTACTTTACTGTTGATATATTGAGAAATCCGGATGGGATTGGTGCCCACGGTTTACTTTTTGTGGCATAGGATGAAGTGTATTTTCCGCGTGCAGGTAATAGTAATTCCACGTTAGTAACGAAACTCTGCCAAAATTTCTACGGTTTTGTTGGTTCTTGTTTTCAAAGGGGTTCGATTCCGGTTTAGGGAGCTAAATCGGGGTTTGGTCCTTTCATATACTTCCGCAAGATCGATACATGGAAGACATCGTGCACCCTCGCCATTTCTGAAGGCAACTCCAACCTGTAAGCAAGGGCACCAACTCTCTCTATGATCTCATAAGGACCAATATACCGTAGCCGAAGCTTGCCACGCTTCCCGAAATGAAGTACTCCTCTCCAAGGGGACAATTTCAAGAACACCTAATCGCCTACCTCGAACTCGAGATTCTTCCACCTCACATCTGCATGGCTCTTCTGTCGATCTTGGGCAATCTTCAGTGTGTCTCGAATAATCTAAATGAGACGACCCGGACTGAAATTGGAATAGTAATCGGCTTAATCTACGAGTTTTACAAGTAATCGGGATTTACCGTAAATAATCGGATATACAACTTGATTCGCGACTTAATTTTCGGACATGAATTTGATTTGGGTTTGTTCGTCGGAAATGTATAAAATTTGATTTCGAGTTCGTGGGAGCTTTCCGAGGATTTTTCGGATAATCGAGGCATATAAAATGAATGTTTGAAATTATCGCCGAGTTAGTCGTGCTTATCCGTTTGAGTTTGAGTTATCCGAATTGTGGATAGAGTTGATTCACGACGTATAAATAGCCGAATAGTCGCAAAGTTGTCGCAAAAGTTCGAAAATGGGATGTTTGACCGAGTTGACTGATTCTGGCCGAGTTGACCGAGTCAACCCGAGTTGACTCAGTGAGTGGCGAACTTGCCGTTGTGGTGGCTGCCGGATTACGGCGTGGTTGCCGGTAAGAAAGGTAAGGTTTTGAAGCTTGATGTTTGGGCTTCCGATTGATGTTTGTATTGTGAGATTTGGTTCAGGTTTGGTTGGTCAATTTTGAACGTAAAGTTTGCCGGAATCGGGTTTAATGGTGGAGGGTTTTCCGGCGGTTTTCCGAGGGAGATTTTAGGTGGAAATGGTTGGGTTTGTGCTTGGGATGATGTCCCTTGAAGATGGGAGGCCGAGGTGGCCTCACGGTGGAGTATTTCGCCGGAGAAATTTTTCAGCCGGTTTGAGTTTTAAAAACTCTCGAGGCGATTTTTGACCATGGTGGTAGCTGGACGGTGGTGACCCTTTGAGGAAAAATGCTTGGCTTGAGGAGAATAATATTTTGGGGTCTTGGTCGCCGGAAAATCTCTCCGGTGACGGCGCGTCGCCGCTGGCGGCGGAGCTCCGGCGACCCGTTGACTTTTTTTATTTTGACAAGTTTTATGTTGTTTTGCTCGTAATCGTGCCCTGATCGTCGCCTTGAGGTTTTCGAGTTGATTTGGATGCCGGATTTTGTGTTGAGGGTTTATATGGAGTATTTTGGGATTTTCAGCGATTATTTTGTGTCCGAGTTATATATTTCCGTAAATGGTTGATTTCTAAGGTATGGTTCAGAGTATTGAATTGTGATTTTGATCAGTAATATTTTGTGATTATTCAGGGGATCGAGATCGTACGCTGGGCGAGGGATCTTCCGCCAGATCTCGGGACTAACGCATTTGCGCGCTGTGCTTATCTGTGAGTGGACATTTATTTACACTGTCGTAGCGAGTTCTTGGTTTTGATATTTATTTTCAGTACAGTATTGAAATTATTTATTATTTTGGAGGTATTGTTTTATGTTTTATTGGTGATGGCATTTACTTAGCATCGATGCATTGACTACTCGGTTGATCACCGGTAGTCCAGTTCCAAGCTTGAGAGATTCGCCTGACGTGCCCACTAGGCTTGAGAGATTCGCCTAGTCTATCACCGTCGGGCTTGAGAGATTCGCCCGACACCTCCATTTATTTTAAGAACTCGCATTGTTTTTATGTAATGTAAATGGTGAAAGGCATATGTTTATTTTCGTCCACTCGCTCTAACGATGTTATTTGCCTTTCCCCTGGGCTTTTCGATTTCTGTGCCCAGTTTGCAGTTTGGATTCTGGTGTCGCACGTCGCAGTCGGAGGCTTAGGGTTCGAGCTACCTTTCTTTTCCAGTAGGTTTCTTGTTTAGCCTACTGTTGTATATTTATGTATATATACTAGAGGTTGCTCTGGATACTCTGATGTTATATTTTCATATGATTTTCCCCTGATTTCTGTAAAGTTACTGTTTTGCTTGTTATTTTATATTATGATGATATGAATTTGAGAAATCCGGATGGGATTGGTGCCCACGGTTTGGCTTTTGTGGCATAGGATGAAGTGTATTTTTCGGGTGCAGGTTAATGATAATTCCGCGATATAGTGAAACTCTGCCGAAATTTCTATGGTTTTTGAAAGTTCATGTTTTCAGAAGGGGTTTTATTCCGGTTTAGGAAACTAAATCGGGGTTGGATTCTTTTAGCTTGGTATCAGAGCATTAAGTTTTAGGTTTTGTAGACTTCTGTAGTTGTGATACTAAGGGTATTTGAGATTATACAGCATGTCTGGAGCGATGACTCGACTGGCCAGCGATAACTCATCATTACTTCGGGTGTTGTATGTTTTCAAATGTCTGAAGTTTCATGATTACGTTCCTTGTGCTTTGTAACTAATGCTTTTCTCTTATCATTAGGATGCCTCCTGGACATGGTTCCCGTGTCAATAGGGATGTGGATCCTGATGAGGATCGCCAGACGCATGACTTGCTTATGCGAGTATTGAGTTTGGAAGAGCATTTTGACCTTGCGGTCAAAGCTCGAATTGCTAGAGCGACTGTTTTCTCGGGTTCAGCTAATCCAGAGATATGTGAGGCTTGGTTGGTTCAGGTTGAACGAGTTTGTGAGCGTCTGTGTTTCACTCCTGAGCAGATGACAGTGGCAGCATTTGGTTTACTTATGTCTAATGCATACTTCTGGTAGGTTAGCACCGATAGAGTTTCAGTTGATACTCCATGGATATTGTTCAGAGATTTGTTTATGTGGAGATATTTCAACCAGGCTACACAGTAGCGGAAGTATGAGGAATTCACCAACTTGAGACAAGGTAGCATGTCAGTACTTGAGTACCGGGACAGATTTACTCGTTTATCTTGGTTTGCTCGTGACATGGTAGCTATAGAGGAAGCCGAGTGTCGGAGATTTGAGTTGGGCTTGAACCTGAACATCAAGGGAACTTTAACTACGATGCCTCAGAACAACTTTGATGAGTTTGTGAGTGCTGCACTTTGAAGCAAGGATATCGAGAAGGAGAGGCAGATGAGATTCCAATCTCGACGATTTGAAGAGGGTGGACCGAGTCAGGGACCTTCCAAGAGGCTGAGTTCAGGCACTTCTGGATCGGCATCATCATCTGGCAGTGGACCATTTAGACCATCAGTTAGTACGCCTAGACAAAGACAGGGATGGAGGAGGAATCGGCCACAGAGACCACAATCTAGTGGGAGTTCTAGCGGATCCAGCTATCCTCGACGTACCGGTGGCACTTTTGCTGTACCGAGGGAGTATCCATTGTGCAATCTTGGCAATAGGCACCACTTTGGTGCTTGTCTGCGAGGCCCTTTCATTTGCTATTGTTGTGGCCAGGAGGGTCACTATGCGAGGGAATGTTTCCAGTATACTGGTGTTAGTGGACAGGTAGCACTACAAGAAAATGACCCATTGCCGGCGACTTTTATGTCGCCGGCAATGTTTTTGGACATTACCGGCGATTTTTGCGGCAAAAATCGCCGGTAATGTCCAAAACATTGCCGGCGACATAAAAGTCGCCGGCAATGGGTCATTTTCTTGTAGTGTAGCTCAGAGCTCAGGAGGAGATCGTGGTACTACTTCTGGAGCTCGACCAGTGCAGTCTTCTGGTCAAGGCGGACAGCAGAGTCACCATCAGCGTGGACAACTAGCTGGGCAAGCCAGGGTTCATGCTATGTCATTGCGTAAGAGCAGAGCATCACCGGAGGTTGTTATTGGTACGTTGCATGTTTTTGGCTCTCCAATACTTACTTTGCTAGATCCAGGTGATACGCATTCATTCATATCATATAGATTATCATCTTTAGCTACTATGCTTGCATCTCCACTTCGTAGGTTGTGGAGGGTGTTGTATCCATCCAGTGAGGTTGTGACTATTGGTTGGGTGTATAGGGATTGTGAGATTTTTGTTGGAGGTTATGGTTTAGTCGCGGATTTGTTATTGCTGGATATTGTCGATTTTGATGTGATTTTGGGTATGGACTTCTTGGAGACACATTGGGCTATGTTTGACTGTCACAAGAAGGATGTTGTGTTTCGACGCCCAGGTTTCCTAGAGATACTATTTCGCGGTGAGAAGAATACTTCATTGCCATGTGTGATTTCAGCGATGAAGGCCAAACGAATGATGAAGAAGGGTTGTGTTGCATACTTAGCTCATGTTGTGCATACAAAGGCTGTTGTACCAGACATTGGTGACATCCAGGTTGTGGAGTTACCAGGTGTTCCTCCAATTCGAGAAATCGATTTCACCATTGAGCTTTTACCAGGCACTGGTCCTATATCTCAGGCACCTTATCGTATGGCGCCAGCGGAGTTGAAATAGTTACAGATTCAACTTCAAGAGTTGCTGGAGAAGAGTTCTATACGACCCAGTGTATCACCGTGGGGTGCTCCTATACTATTTGTGAGAAAGAAGGATGGTTCCATGCAGTTGTGTATTGATTATTGGAAGCTGAATCAAGTCACCGTGAAGAACAAGTATCCGTTACCGTGGATTGATGATCTGTTTGATCAACTCAAGGGAGCTTCAGGTCTGGATACCATCAGTTGAGGATCAGAGAGTCAGATGTGCCCAGGACAGCCTTTAGATCACGATACATACATTATGAGTTCTTGGTTATGCTATTTGGGTTGACGAATGCCCCTGCAGCTTTCATGGATTTGTGATTGTGTTCATTGACGACATTCTGATTTACTCCAAGAATGTGGGCCAGCATAAAAAACATTGGTGAGCTGTTTTGCGGACTTTGCGAGATAATCAGTTGTTTGCGAAGTTCAGCAAGTGTGAGTTTTGGTTGAATAGTGTGAAGTTTTTGGGTCACGTGATATGTGCTGAGGGAGTTAGCATGGATCCTGACAAGATTGAAGTCGTGTTGAATTGGAGTAGACCTACCACCGTACCGGAGATTAGGAATTTCTTGGGTTTGGCAGGTTACTATCGGTGCTTTGTGCAGGATTTTTCATGGATTGCCGCTCCACTTACTAGACTGACGAAGAAAGGCATCAAGTTCGATTGGTCCGATGCATGTGAGGAGAGTTACTTGCTCTTGAAGGAGAAGTTGACTACTACACCGATTCTGACTTTACTTGACGACAGTGGAGAGTTTGTGGTTTACAGCGATGCATCGAAATTGGGACATGGTTGTGTTTTGATGTAGCTTGGCAGAGTAGTGGCTTACGGTTCCAGGCAGTTGAAACCACATGAAGTCAATTATCCTACGCATGATTTGGAATTAGCTGCTATCATTTTAGCCTTGAAAAGTTGGAGACACTACTTGTATGGAGCTCAGTGCAAGATATACACAGATCACAAGAGTCTCACCTATTTGCGCACGCAGCCAGATCTGAATATGAGACAGCACAGATGGATGTAGTTGATCAATGATAATGATTGCACCTTTGAGTACCATCCAGGGAAGGCTAATGTTCTAGGTGATGCACTCAGCTGGAAATCTGGAGCCTCATTGTTTCATGTGTGTGTGGCCAGAGTTTCCATATTAGCAGAGTTACGAGCTACGGGAGTTGAGTTAGAGTAAAATGATGATGGAGCATTGTTGCCTAGATTCCAGGTTCGACCGGTATTGGTTGATCAGGTTCGGGAAGCTCAGTATGCGGATTCCTACCTGTTGGACAAGAAGACCATGATCCAGAGTGGTGTGCCAACATAGTTCAAGTTGAGTGACGATGATACATTGCTGTTCAGAGGCAGATTATGTGTACCCAGAGACGAGGGTTTGAAGAATGAGATTTTAGACGAAGCCCATTGTTGTACTTACGCGATGCATCCAGGTGGTACAAAGATGTTTCGTACACTCAGAGTCTATTACTGGTGGTGAAATATGAAGAGGGAGATCGCAGCATATGTGAGCAGATGTCTCATTTGTCAGCAGGTTAAAGCGGAAAGGCAGAAGCCTGCGGGAAAGTTACAGCCCTTGGAGATTCCAGTTTGGAAGTGGGAGCATATCACCATGGACTTCGGTTGCTAACACGGGTATTTGGGTCATTGTGGACCGATTGACGAAATCCGCTCATTTCCTTGCACTTCTAGAGAAGATTTCTGTGGGCAGGTTAGCAAAGCTGTATCTGGCGGAGATCGATCGTTCGTCTGCATGGTGTGCCTGTGTCTATTGTTTCTGACAGAGACAGTCAGTTCACCTCAGAGTTTTGGCAGGCTTTGCTCCGAGCTTTGGGTATCAGATTGCATTTCAATACAACTTTCCATCCTCAGACTGATGGGCAGTCTGAGAGGACTATTCAAACCCTCGAGGATATGTTGCGGTCATGTGTTTTGCAGTTTAGAGGAAATTGGGACCAGCAACTGCATTTGATTAAGTTTTCTTACAACAATAGTTATCAGGCCAGTATTGATATGGCAGCGTATGAGGCTTTATACGGGAGGCAGTGCCATACTCCATTGTGTTGGAGTGAGGTATGTGAGCGATGGCTTATTGGACCTGATCTGGTGAAGAGCACCACAGAGGATATTCAGATTATCAGAGACAGATTGAAGATTGCCCAAGATCACCAAAAGAGTTATGCAGATGTGCGAAGAAAGAGTCTCGAGTTCGAGGTGGGCGATTGGGTCTTCCTGAAACTGTCTCCTTGGAGGGGAGTAGTCCGTTTCAGGAAGCATGGCAAGATTTGGCCACGGTATATCGGGCCGTATGAGGTTACAGAGAGGGTTGGTGTCGTGGCTTAAAGGTTGGAGTTGCCTTCCGAAATGGCTCGAGTACACGATATTTTCCATGTCTCGATGCTGTGGAAATATATTCCAGATCCATCACATGTGTTAGCGCCATATCAGCTTCCTATTCAGGAAGATTTGACATATGTGGAAGAGCCAGTACAGATTCTCGATCGGCGTGAGCAAGAATTGAGACACAGAGTCATACCGCTTGTGAAGGTCTTATGGCGGAATCATTAAGTTGAGGAAGCCACCTGGGAGACCGAGCAGCATATGCGGGAGAAGTATCCTCATCTGTTCACTTAGCAGGTGCGTAAATTTTGAGGTCAAAATTTTTGTAAGGGGGGTAGATTTGGGACGATCCGGACCAGAATTGGAATAGTAATCGGCTTAATCTACGAGTTTTACAAGTAATTGGGATTTACCGTAATTAATCGGATATGCAACCTCGTTCACGACTTAATTTTCGGACATGATATTGATTTGGGTTTGTTCGTGGGAAATGTAGAGAATTTGATTTCGAGTTCGTGGGAGCTTTCCGAGAATTTTTCGGATAATCGAGGAATACAAAATGAATATTTGAAATTATCGCCGAGTTTGTCATGTTTATCCGTTTGAGTTTGAGTTATCCAAATTGTGGATAGAGTTGATTCCCGACGTATAAATAGCCGAATAGTCGTAAAGTTGTCGCAAAAGTTCGAAAATGGGCTGTTTTACCGAGTTGACTAATTCTGGCCAAGTTGACCGAGTCAACCCGTGTTGATTCAGTGAGTCGCGAACTCGCCGTCGTGGTGGTTGCCGGATTACAGCGTGGTTGCCGGAAAGAAAGGTAAGGTTTTGAAGCTTGATGTTTGGGCTTCTGATTAATGTGTATATTGTGAGATTTTGTTAAGGCAAAGTTGGTCAATTTTAAACGTATGGTTTGCAGGAATCGGGTTTAATGGTGGAAGGTTTTCCAACGGTTTTTCGAGGGGGATTTTAGGTGGCAATGGTTGGGTTTCTGCTTGGGATGAAGTCCATTGAAGATGGGAGACAGAGGTGGCCTCACGGTGGAGGATTTTGTCCGAGAAATTTTCTGGCCGGTTTGAGTTTTAAAAGCTTTCGAGGTGATTTCCGGCTACGGTGGTGGTTGGACGGTGGTGACCCTTTGAGGAAAAAGGCTTGGCTTGAGGAGAGGAATAATTTAGGGTCTTGGTCGCTGGAAAATCTCTCATGTGATAGCGCGCAGCCGCTGGCGGCGAAGCTCCGGCGACCCGTTGACTTTTTGGATTTTGACAAGTTTTATGTCGTTTTGCTCGTAATCGTGCCCTGATTGTCTACTGGAGGTTTTCGAGTTGATTTGGATGACGGATTTTGTGTCGAGGGTTTATATGGAGTATTTTGGGATTTTCGGCGATTATTTTGTATCCAAGTTATATATTTCCAGAAATTTTTGATTTTCGAGGTTTGGTTCAGAATATTGAATTGTGATTTTGATCAGTAATATTTTGTGATTATTCAGGGGATCGAGATCGTATGCTGGGCGAGGGATCTTCCGCCAGATCTCGGGATTAGCGCATTTGCGCGCTGTGCTTACCTGTGAGTGGACATTTATTTACACTGTCGTAGCGAGTTCTTGGTTTCAGTATTTATTTTCAGTACAGTATTGAAATTATTTATTGTTTTAGAGGTATTGTTTTATGTTTTATTGATGATGGCATTTACTTAGCATCGATGCATTGACTACTCGGTTGATCACCGGTAGTCCAGTTCCAAGCTTGACAGATTCGCCTGACGTGCCCACTAGGCTTGAGAGATTCGCCTAGTCTATCACCGTCGGGCTTGAGAGATTCGCCCGACACCTCCATTTATTTTAAGAACTCGCATTGTTTTTATGTAATATAAATGGTGAAAGGAATATGTTTATTTTCGTCCACTCGCTCTAACAATGTTATTTACCTTTCCCCTAGGCTTTTCGATTTCTGTGCCCAGTTTGCAGTTTGGATTCTGGTGTCGCACGTCGCAGTCGGAGGCTTAGGGTTCGAGCTACCTTTCTTTTCCAGTAGGTTTCTTGTTTATCCTACTGTTGTATATTTATGTATATATATACTAGAGGTCGCTCTGAATACTCTGATGTTATATTTTCATATGATTTTCCCCAGATTTCTATAAAGTTACAGTTTTGCTTATTATTTTATATTATGATGAAATGAATTTGAGAAATCCGGATGGGATTGGTGCCCACTGTTTTGCTTTTGTGGCATAGGATGAAGTGTTTTTTTCGGGTGCAGGTTAATGATAATTCCGCGATATAGTGAAACTCTACCGAAATTTCTAGGGTTTTTGAAAGTTCGTGTTTTCAGAAGGGGTTTGATTCCGGTTTAGGAAACTAAATCGGGGTTGGGTCTTTTCACTGAATATCCTCAGTGGTGCTCTTCACCAAATCAGACCAATGAGCCAACGTTCACCCACCTCACTCCAACATAATAGAGTACGGCAGTGCTTCCCGTATAAAGCCTCATAAGGTGTCATATCGATGCTGGCCTGATAACTGTTATTATAGGCAAACTCGATCAAATGAAGCTGCTGGTCCCAATTCCCTTTAAACTGCAATACACAGGACAGCAACATGTCCTCAAGGGTCTGAATGGTCCTCTCAGACTGCTAATCAGTCTCAGGATGGAAAGCTGTACTGAAATGTAGTCTGGTCCCCAAAACTCGCTGCAATGCCTGCCAAAACTCTGAAGTGAACTGACTATCTCGGTCAGAAATGATGGACACAGGCACACCATGCAAATGAACAATCTCAGCCAAATACAGCTTTGCTAACCTGCCCACTGAAATCTTTCCTGGAAGTGCAAGAAAATGAGCTAATTTCGTCAAACAGTCCGCAATAACCCAAATACCAGTGTTACCAGCAGAAGTACGTGGTAACTGATACACGAAATCCATAGTGATATGCTCCCACTTCCAAACTGGAATCTCTAAAGGCTGTAACTTTCCCGCAGGTTTTTGTCTCTCTGCCTTCACTTGCTGACAAATGAGGCATCTGCTCACATATGCTGCAATTTCCCTCTTCATATTCCGCCACCAATAGTAGGCTCTAAGTGTGCAAAACATCTTTCTACCGCCTGGATGCATAGCATAAGCAAAATAATGGGCTTCATCTAAGATCTCCTTCTTCAAGTCCTCGTCTCTGGGTACACAAAGTCTGCATCTGAACAGTAATGTACCGTCACTACTCAGCTGAAACTCTATTGGCACACCATTCCGAATCATGGTCTTCTTGTCCAACAGATAGGAATCCGCATCCTGAGCTTTACGGACCTGATCAACTAATACCGGTCGAACCTGGAAGCTAGACAACAAGGTTCCATCATCATCCCACTCAAACTCAGCTCCCATAGCTTGTAACTCTACTAACATGAAGCTCCAGATTTCCGACTGAGTGCATTAGCAACGACATTAGCCTTCCCTGGATGATACTCAAAGGTGTAATCATAGTCATTGATCAACTTCATCCATCTGTGTTGTCTCATGTTCAAATCTGGCTACGTGCGCAAATAAGTGAGACTCTTGTGATCTGTATATATCTTGCACAGAGCTCTGTACAAGTAGTGTCTCCAACTTTTCAAGGCTAATACAATAGCAACCAACTCCAAATCATGCGTAGGATAATTGACTTCATGTGGTTTCAACTTCCTGGAACCGTAAGCCACCACTCTACCATGCTGCATCAAAACACAACAAAGACCCAATTTTGATGCATCGCTGTAAACCACAAACTCTCCACTGTCGTCAGGTAGAGTAAGAACCGGTGCAGTAGTCAACTTCTCCTTCAAGAGCACGTAACTCTCCTCACAAGCATCAGACCACTCAAACGTGACGTCTTTCTTCGTCAATTTGGTAAGGGGAGAGGCAATTCGTGAAAAATCCTGCACAAAGCGTCGATAGTAACCTGCCAAACCCAAGAAGCTCCTAATCTCTGGTATAGTGGTAGGTCTACACCAATTCAATTCGGCTTCAATCTTGTCAGGATCTACGCTGTTCAACCAAAACTTCACGTTGTTCAACCAAAACTCACACTTGCTGAACTTCGCAAACAACTGATTATCTCGCAAAGTCCGCAAAACAACTCACAAATGTTTCTTGTGCTGGCCCACACTCCTGAAGTAAATCAAAATGTCGTCGATGAACACGATCACAAACTTGTCCAGGAATCGCCTGAACACCCTATTCATCAAATCCATGAAAGCTGCAGGGGCATTGGTAAACCCAAACGGCATAACCAAGAACTCATAATGCCTGTACCGTGATCTAAACGCTGTCCTGGGCACATATGACTCTCTGATCTTCAACTGATGGTATCCAGACCTGAGATCAATCTTCAAAAAGACTGAAGCTCCCTTGAGTTGATCAAACAAATCGTCAATCCGCGGTAACGGATACTTGTCCTTCATGGTGACCTGATTCAGCTTCCGGTAATCAATACACAACTGCATGGAACTATCCTTCTTCCTTACAAATAATATAGGAGCACCCCACGATGATACACTGAGTCGTATAAAACCTTTCTCCAGCAACTCTTGAAGTTGAATCTGTAACTCCTTCAACTCCGCTGGCGTCATACGATAAGGTGCCTCAGATATAGGTCCAGTGCCTAGTAAAAGCTCAATGGTGAAATCAATTTCTCGGACTGGAGGGATGCCTAGTAACTCCTCTGAAAATACATTTGTAAACTCAGAAACAACCTCAATGTTACCAATGTATGGTATAGCAGCCTTTGTATCCACAACATGAGCTAAGTATACAACACAACCCTTTTTCATCATCCGCTCGTCCTTCATCGCTGAAATCACACATGGCAGGGAAGTATTCTTCTCACCGCGAAACAATATCTCTGGGAAACCTGGGCGTCGAAACACCACATCCTTCTTGTGACAGTCAAACATAGCCCAATGTGTCTCCAAGAAGTCCATACCCAAAATCACATCAAAATCGACAATATCCAGTAACAACAAATCCGCAGCTAAACCATAACCTCCAATAAAGATCTCACAATCTCTATATACCCAACCAATACTCACAACCTCACCGGATGGATACAACACTTTCCACAACCCTGAAAGTGGAGATGCAGGCATAGTAGCTAAAGATGACAATCTAAAGGATATGAATGAATGAATGCGTAGCACCTGGATCTAGCAAAGTAAGTACTGGATAGCCAAAAACATGTAACGTACCAATAACAACCTCTGGTGAAGCTCTGCCCTCGTGCAATGATATTGCATGAACCTGGCCTGTCCGGCTGGTCGTCCACGCTAATGGTGACCCTGCTATCCGCCCTGTCCAGAAGATTGTACTGGTCGAGCTATAGAAGTGGTACCTCGATCTCCTCCTGAACTCGGAGCTGCATGTCCACCAACACTAGTAGACTGGAAACATTCCCTCGCAAAGTGACCTTCCTGGCCACAACGATAAAAAATGGTAGGGCCTCTCTGACAAAGACGAAAGTGATGCCCATTGCAGAGATTGCATAATGGATACTCCCTCGGTACAATAAAAGTGCCCCCAGTACGTCGTGGATAGCTGGATCCTCTAAAACTCCCACTGTATTGCGGTCTCTGTGGCCGATTCGTCCATCTCTGTCTCTGTCTAGCCGAACTAGCAGGATGTCTATATGGTCCAGTGGCAGATGATGATGCTGATCCGGAAGTGCCTGTACTTAGCATTTCGGAAGGTCCCTGACTCGGTCCACCCTCCTCAAATCGTCGAGACTGGAATCGCATCTGCCTTTCCTTCTCTATGTCCTTGCCTCAGAGTGCAACACTTACAAACTCATCAAAGTTGTTTCCAAGCATCATAGTTAATGTTCTCTTGCTGTTCAGGTTCAAGCCTAAATCAAATCTCCGGCACTTGGCTTCCTCTGAGGCCACCATGTCACAAGCAAATCGAGATAAACGAGTAAATCTGTCCCAGTACTCAAGTACTGACATACTACCCTGTCTCAAACTGGTGAACTCCTCATACTTCTACTGCTGTGTAGTCTGGTTGAAATACCTCCACATAAACATATCTCTGAACAATGTCCATGGAGTATCAACTGGAACTCTATTAGTGCTAACCCACCAGAAGTATGCATCAGACTCAAGTAAACCAACCGCTGCCACTGTCAACTACTCAGGTGTGAAACGCATATGCTCACAAAATCATTCAACCTGAACCAACCAAGCCTCACATATTTTTGGATTAGCTGAACCCGAGAAAATAGTCACTCCAACAGTTCGAGCTTTGACCACAGGGTTAAAACGCTCCTCTAAACGCAATACTCGCATAAGCAAGTCATGCATCTGGCGATCCTCATCAGGATCCACTTCCCTATTGACACGGAACCACGTCTAGAAGGCATCCTAATGATAAGAGAAAAGCATTAGTCACAAAGCACAAGGAATGTAATTATGAAACTTCAGACATTTGAAAACATACAACACCTGAAGCATTGATGAGTAACCGCTGGCCAGTTGAGTCATCGCTCCAGACATGCTGTCCATTCTCAAATACCCTTAGCATCACAGCTACAGAAGTCTACAGAACCTAAAACCTAATGCTCTGATACCAAGCAGAAAGGACCCGACCCCTATTTAGTTGCCTAAATCGAAATCAAACCCCTTCTGAAAACACGGACTTTCAAAAACCATAGAACTTTCGGCAGAGTTTCACTATATCCTGAAGTTACCATTAACCTGCACCCGAAAATACACTTCATCCTATGCCACAAAAGCCAAACCGTGGGCACCAATCCCATCCGGATTTCTCGAAAACATATCATAATGTAAAGCAATAAACAAAACTGTAGTTAATCCGAACTGTGGTTAAGTAGTGTGAGTTATGGCATTAGATTCAATAATCCGAACTGTGGTTAAGTACAAACCACTACTAATTGCCGAAAACTTCTCTAGGATGCGCTTGCGGCCACATTCAACAGAGGTTATACACAAAAATTCTTTTCCATGTGAAATTCGTTGGCACGAATATCCTTGAAACTTAGCAAGGTTTGATTGGCTTTTGGCGCATATAAGACATCAGTGATATATAATTTTATACCATGGGGCAGCAGAAACACTTCACTGCCACGCCTTTGAATAACTTGCGATGTACCAATCATGGTTGTCACTGAAGATTTGTATGGGAAAATATCCACAAACAGTTGCATATTCCGTAGAATGGTATGAGTAGTACCACTATCTGTTAGACACTCAATTTCACCTTGATACATCTACAAAATCAATATAAACAAGCAAGTCTTTGTAGCAAAGATGAGGTGCACACTTCAAGTATACACTTAAAGATTTGAGAAGGGTGTGACCCTTGTTTATTGTAGATATGGCATGGCATGAACCAATGTAATAACAACTTCATAGGCCAATGAAATAGATGAAAGACTCATCTAAAAACATCACATTTGGATTGTGTTTTTGACGGGTTGAAGAAAGGCCTTGACTAGTAGTGGAAACCCAAAATAACTTGTGATTTTCTGATACTATAATTTCGACCGATCGAGAGAATTTTTGACGGGTCGAATTTAGACCAATTTTAGGACAGAGGCATGGCTTCGACGGGTCGAAAATTTTTTAGTTTAATTTTTCGACGAGTCGAATTCAAACAAATGTCGGACATAAGCGTGGTTTCGACGGGTTGAAAAATTTTTAGTTCAATTTTTTGACGGGTCGAATTCGAACCACTTTCGGACAGAAGCATGGCTTCGACAGGTCGAAAAAAATTTAATTCAAGTTTTCAACGGGTCGAAACTGCTCTGTGGACTACTTCAATTTTTTAAACATTTTCTTTTCTCTCTCAGAATGGTATCTTGGCTTTCTTTTGCCATATATGTGTAAATATCGAACCATACATAAGAATCACATGGAATAGAACATTCTCAAACACTTTCATATACCGAAAATAGAGAAATATATATTATTTGCCAACAAAAAAAAATTATTACATCATAGATGTGTTCTTATTCATAAAAACAAAGACAAGCGTCTTTAAAAATTCTGGACAAAAAAGTAAGCCAAAAACAAAACTAAAACTTGAAAGGTTACAGAGACAACTGCCTTTTACATAGGCTTAATCAAAATTCGGGGTAACAAGTTCTTTCCCCTTGTCATCTGCTAAAACTAGGTTGGTGTCAACCTCCAGTGTAATTTGACTCTTGAGCCAAATATTGTTTGTGCTTCTTATAGATATTCTGGATTTCTCTACTAGTATGATACTGTTTATGCATATGTCTAGTAGAGCCACACTTGAAACAACCAAGTTTACCAGATTGTTAATACCGTTGACCATCAGGAACCAAACTAGACTGATTCTTTTGAGAAAGGTTGTTATGATCTCTATGCCAAGTCATATTTTGGTTGCGGCCTTGGCCACACCCACACCCTTCTATTCCCCCACCTGGAGCATGTCCACCATGATTATAAGGTTCTGAACGAGAAACATTCTTATCTTTTCAAGTCTTTCAACCCGTATTATAACTCTCAGGTTTTTTCGTACCAGGTGGTCTCTAGTTATTATTCAAGATGATCTCATGATACTTTTCTTTAGTAGTAAGACTGTTAATGAGATCACTGAATTCGGTAATCCTTCTTTACTCATACTCAATCCAGTATTGATGAGCTAAAAGACTCATAGATGTGGGGAAGATTTGTAACGCCTTCTCAATCATGTCTTCCTCAAATTTTTTCACACCACAAAAGCTTAGTTGAGACTACAGATCGAGCGTAGCTTGGTTAAAAATGTTGATCTTTGGGAAATCCACCATTCTGGTGTTGTTCCATTTCGTAGTCAACTCAGGAAGCTGTGCATTATGCACATTATTGAACCTTTTTTTTAGAACATCCCACAAAACTATGGGATCTGTCTTGTTCAAGTAATGCTTCTTCAGAGATGGGTGAATATGACGCCTTAAAAATACGAGGGCTTGAGCTTTTGTCTCTTCAACAGGTGGGAGGAGGTTTGTTCCAAGCCATATGGGTTTGATGGTGTTAGTAAGTCTCTTTCCGATAAATGTGTTCTCTACATTAGAGACCCAATGATGGTACTCCTTGCCTTCAAGGCCAAGGATCTCGAATTCCGGCCTTGCAGGCTCATTCGAACTCATCTACAAAAATACACAGCGATGTTTTATTAAAAACGATCGAGTACTACGATCACAAAACTTTCAAGTTTAATTGAATAAGAATGTGATCCATGATGCATGGTCACAAAATCGATTATAAAACGGTGGTAAAGACCACACCCAGCGACCATGACACAACTGTCACATATAATCAATTTCCCTTTTCTTTTATTTTCTTTTATTTTCCAAACCATGACTCCCCAGGACCGTCACGTATACTCTATGGATATATGTCTATAGGAGCTAGGATATAAACATGTAATATTCATAACTCATATCACAATTATCATCAATTTACATCTAGGCTTTTGCGGTAAGTAAGTTTGGCCTAGATCTATCAATAGGCAGTTTAGAAAATATTTACCTTAATAGGTATTGTGCTCCGTATGACCGCTACACTTGATGAAGAAGAAGTTCTTCTGAAATAATTTCTTGGAAGTCGTGCAATCTTATCAACTTCTGAAACTTTGTGGAATTTTGTTGAAGAAGTAAAGACGCTGACGGTGGTCCTAGGTTGCCGGCGGTGATCAGCGGAGGTGGTCTCCGGCGGTGATGAAACTTTCTCCAAGTTTTGAGTTTTTCTATTAACTCTGAGAGTCGTGCTGATAAAATGTTGCAGGAGAAAGTAGAATAAACAGAAAGTAGTTACTCTTCTAATTGATAGAATGCCTTAAATACAGGCTGATACAATCTGTTATAATAAATATCCCGCTATAACATGGATTCTCTGTATCTATCTAATCAATATACATATCTAACTAGGATAAGACACACACCGGAATTAATGGAAAATAAATCTCCTGAAACAGCCTTCAATTTTTACATCACATTAATTTTGTTATCCATAAGGAAGTTATTACGAGCACATCTAATGAGACTCCCTATTGGGGATCTTTAGACAAATAATAGAGAAAAGTTAACATTTTCTATTCCATTCAATTCATGCTCTCTATTAGAGCACCTCCATTAGCATTACTTAAAATATTTTTATTTTGTTGAAAAATATACCTCTAAACTATTTTGGCTAAGGATTTTTACAAATTTGTTGCAACAATGTTAGTCATAATTTAGTTATAATTGAATGAGTATTGAGTTTTGATTGGTTAATAGAAAATATATAATTAAATACATGTATTTATTAATTACATTTATAATGTAGAAGGAAAGAATTGAATGCAATGTTTGCAATTCTCGTGACCTATAATCCTTCTTTTCGGTAAAGAAATAGGGGATGAAAAGGAGAAATTTAGGGATTCCCTATACTGAGAGATGATATAAAGGATCCGTTGGAGGGGATTTTTATGAACATTCCTCAAATTAAATCAACATATAGGAGATCTGTTAGAGTTACTCTTAGACTCCTAAAATAGGAAGATCTTTAGGATCTCCTAAATTTGAGAAGAGATAAAATGGCTCCTAAGATTTTTGGAACATTAGTTGAAATAGTTTATATATGATTAAAATTATTTACATGATGATTATTACAATTTATATAATTTAATAAATTAAATTTTCTATTATTTGTATTTGGGTCAAAAATACATTATTTGTAAATCAAATAATTTTCAAACAAAAATATTTTTAATTCAAACTTGTAAATCAAAATTTTTAAACAAAATTATTATAAATTTGTAGTTTGCTTATTGAATGAGGATGTTGAACACGCTAAATTGCAACAAAGAGAAGAACAAGATGAGAAGAGAATCATGTTTCTTAACACTACTGGGATGTCTCCAATTCTATCAAATTATTATGAGGCACGTCAAATGAAAATCATTGTAATGTGAAACGAACATAAAATGAACCCTTAAATATGACTTTCTTAAGTTGTAAAATTTATCGAGTTGTGGTTATATGTCCCCTCAATATTTTATTTCTGTTAATAAAGGCTATAGCGTTTAGCATGATCAAGTAGTAGCCTTAAATACCTGCACACAAATTTAGTAGTGCCCTTAAATAATAAAGACTGAAATTATTTATATTATTTATTTGTAATTTTTTGTTAAAAATAAATAGATTAAAAGTTTAGTGAAATTATTACAAAAAACACATTTCAAAGTAGATGCATTAAATGTAGCTCCCTATTATTTTTATTATTATTATTATTATTTTATAGTTGAAGCACAAATTTTTTGGCTCCCTAAATATTTAACTTTTTGAAAAAATATATGCTGCTTAATGAAAATACACTGTGTTGCTAATATGAACTCTTGTGATCGGGAGTGTTTTGAAATATTATATGCATGCATTCCAATTGGGAAAGTATGGATGATCTGAAAGGACCCAACCCCGATTTAGTTTCCTAAACCGGAATCAAACATTTTCTGAAAACACGAACTTTCAAAAAAACAAAAGAAATTTCGGCAGAGTTTCACTATATCGCGGAATTGCCATTAACCTGCACCCGAAAACACACTTCATCCTATGCCACAAAAGCCATGCCGTGGGCACCAATGCCATCCAGATTTCTCAAATACATATCATAATGTAAAGTTATAAACAAAACTATAACTTTACAGAAGTCCGGGAAAATCATATGAAAATATAAACATATTCAGTATTCAGAGTGATCTCTAGTATGTACATATATACAAATAGTATGCCAAACTAAGAACATACCATAAAAGAAATATAGCTCGAATACTAAGCCTCCGACTGCGATGTGCGACACCAGAAACCGAACTGCAAACTGGGCATGAAAACCGAAAAGTCTAGGGGAAAGGCAAATAAAATCGTTAGAGTGAGTGGACGAATATAATCATATGCCTTACACCATTTACATAATCATAAAAATAATGCGAGTTCTTAAAATAAATGGAGGTGTCAAGTGAATCCCTCAAGACCGACAGTCAGGCGAATCTCTCAAGCCCGACGGTGATAGACTAGGCGAATCTCTCAAGCCTAGTGGGCACATGAGGGGAATCTCTCAACCCAGCATCTGGACTACCGGTGATCAGCCGAGTGGCCAATACATCGTTGCTAAATAAATTCCATCACCATATAAAATATAAAAAAATACCTCCAAAAACAATAAATAATCTCAATATCGTAATTGAAATAAATACTGAAATCAAGAACTCGCTACGACAGTGTAAATAAAAGTGCACTCACAGATAAGCACAGCGCAAAACGCGTTAATCCTGTGATCCGACGGAAAATTCCTCGCCAAACGAATAATCACGATCCCCTGAATAATCATAAATACCACTTTTCAAAATCACATTACAAAACCCTATATCACATCTTGAGAACCAACCATTCCCGAAAGTATATAACTCGAATATCGACGAAATCGTCGAAAATCCAATAAACACACTATAAAACCTAGCCACAAATTCTGATACTCAATTCAAAATATAAACCTCACCATTGTGATTGGTGTGCGATTCCGAGCAAAATGACATAAAACTTGTCGAAAAACACCTCGGCCGGAAAACCGCGGCCGCGCACGGTGGAGCGCCGGCCGCCGCCGGAAAATGTCATTGACCTTGAAAATTGCAACTTATACATAGATTTGAAGATCTCGACATTTCTAACAACTTTCAAGTTCAAAGTTAAGCCCAATTTTGACCGAAAAAGGTCCAAATCTCACCTTGAAGTCGAAAACCCTCGCCAGAATTCATTAACTCTGATCTCCCTCCTCCGGCCACGGCAAGGTGCAAGACCACTTCTAAAAGTTTTCTCTCCCCAAGGGCTACAAAACCCCTAACAAGTTGACCCCCAACTCGGCCGCCTCCGCCGCCACCATAGTCGTCAAAACTCGCCGGAATACCATCGAAATTCCCAAACTTTGACAAGCCATAACTTCTTCATCCGACAACCAAATTGAGGAGCTCAAGCCCAACAACTTTTATGAAGACACCATGTCCAAAAAAGGCCGGAATCTAGCTCAACAAAGGAAAACAAAACTCGGCCTGGAATGGGTGAGTTCTGACCCACGGGTCAACTTGGTTAACGGGCCGAATTTCCCAAAATGGAAAGTTTCCAAAATCGTTACGTATTCTCCCTGAATTTATACCGTACACGTATCGTCCAAATCGTATCGAAACCAAACGGATAAACACGACTCAATCAAACGGCCGAAAATATTCATAACTTATTCCTCGTAACTCGAAATAATCCTCCAGAAATTCCTACGAACTTGAAATTAAATTCTCTACAACTTTCGTGAAGGATCTCAAATCAAATTCTTACCCAATAATTTAGTTGTTAACAAGCTCATCATAACAACCGATTACGACAAAATCGCGACTAATCTCAAAACTGGCAAATCAAGCCGATAAACATACCATTTCCGGTTCGGGTTGTCACAAATCTACCCCCCTTACAAAAATTCGACCTCGAAATTTCCAAATCTGCCAACTGAAAAGTAGGGATACCGCATCTGCATACTGCTCAACCTCCCAAGTGACTACTTCAACTGAATGACTCCGCCATCAGACTTTCACAATAGGAAATATATCTGTGCTGTAATCCCTGCACCCTCAAATCCAGAATATGAATTGGCTCCTCCACAAATGTCAAGTCTTCCTATATAGGGAACTGATAGGGTGCTAAACATGCAATTAATCTAAAATGTAGTTCCACCACATGGAATACAACATACACACTTGCCAACGCTACAGGCAATGCCAAACTATACGTCACAACACTAACTCACCCCATGATCCCAGACGGACCAAAATAACGTGTCAAAGTATACCACAACTCCCAAGGAGACATCCTAATGAATAAGACATTATTCACAACAAACAAGACGTAATCATGGAACTTCAAACATTTGAAAGCATACAACACCCAGAGCATTGATGAGTATTCGCCGGCCGGTCGGGTCATCGCTCCAGATTTACTGTACATTCTCAAAAATCCTTAGTAAACATGACTACAGAAGTCATAAGAACCTAAAACCTAATGCTCTGATACCAACCTGAAAGAACCCAACCTCGATTTAGTTTCCTAAACCGGAATCAAACCGTTTCTGAAAACACGAACTTTCAAAAAACCATAGAAATTTCTGCAGAGTTTCACTATATCACGGAATTGCCATTAACATGCACCCAAAAACTCACTTCATCAAATGCCACAAAAGCCAAACCATGGGCACCAATTCCATCCGGATTTCTCAAATACATATCATAATGTAGAGTAATCAACAAAACTGCAACTTTACAGAAATCCAGGAAAATCATATGAAAATATAAACATATTCAGTATTCAGAGCGACCTCTAGTATGTACATTTATACAAATAGTAGGCCAAACTAAAAACCTACCATAAAAGAAATATAGCTCGAATACTAAACCTCCGACTGCGACATGCGATACCAGAAACTGAACTGCAAACTGGGCACGAAAATCGAAAAGCCCAGGGGAAAGGCAAATAAAATCGTTAGAGTGAGTGGACGAAAATAATCATATGCCTTTCACTATTTACATAATCATAAAAATAATGCGAGTTCTTATAATAAATGGAGGTGTCAGGCGAATCTCTCAAACCCGACGGTCAGGCGAATCTCTCAAACCAGACGGTGATAGACTAGGCGAATCTCTCAAGCCTAGTGGGCATATCAGGGGAATCTCTCAACCCTAAATCTGGACTACCGGTGATTAGCCGAGTAGCCAATGCATCGATGCTAAATAAATGCCATCACCATATAAGATATAAAACAATACCGTACTGGAAATAAATACTGAAATCAAGAAATCGCTATAACAGTGTAAATAAAAGTCCACTCACAGATAAGCACAGCGCAAAACGCATTAATCCTGTGATCCGGCGAAAAATCCCTCGCCAAATGAACGATCACGATCCCCTGAATAATCATAAATACCACTGTTCAAAATCACATTACAAAACCCTGTAACACATCTTGAGAACCAACCATTCCCGAAAACATATAACTCGAATATCGACGAAATCGACGAAAATCTAATAAACACACTATAAAACCTCGCCACAAATTCTGATGCTCAATTTAAAATATAAACCTCACCACTGTGATCGATGCGTGATTCCGAACAAAACGACATAAAACTTGTCGAAAAACCGCCACCGCGCACGGCGGCTCGCCGGTTGCCGCCGGAAAATGTCATCGGCCCAGAAAATTGCAACCAATACATGTATTTGAAGATCTCGACATTTCCGACAACTTTCTAGTTCAAAGTTAAGCTCAACTTTGACCGGAGAATGTCCAAACCTCACCTTGAAGTCGAAAACCCTTGCCAGAATTCATTAACTCCGATCTCCCTCCTCCGGCCACGGAAAGGTGCTAGACCCCTAACAAGTTGACCCCCAACTCGGTCACCTCCGCCACCATCATCGTCGCCAAAACTCGCCGGAATACCACTGAAATTCTCAAACTTTGACAAGCCATAACTTCTTCATCCAGCAACCAAATTGAATGAATGACCTATCAAAAGAAAGAGGATCTCAATCCCAACAACTTTCATGAAGACACCACAGCCAAAAAAGGCCGGAATCGAGTTCAATGAAGGCAAGCAAAACTCGGCCTGGAATGGGTCAGTTTTGACCCATGGGTCAACTTGGTCAACGGGTCAAATTTCCCAAAATGGAAAGTTTCCAAAATCGTCACGAATTCTCTCCGTATTTATACCGTACACGTATCGTCCAAATCGTATCGAAACTAAACGGATAAACACGACTAAATCCAACGGCCAAAAATAATCATAACTTATTCCTTGTAACTCGAAATAATCCTCCGGAAATTCTTACGAACTCGAAATTAAATTCTCTACAACTTTCGTGAATGATCTCAAATCAAATTCTTGCCTGATAATTTAGTCGTTAACAAGCTCGTCATAACAACCAATTACGACAAAATCGTGACTAATCTCGAAACTCGCAAATCAAGCCGATAAACATACCATTTTCGGTTCGGGTTGTCATAGATTGATAGCATTAATTTGGCTGTCATTTAAGAGTGGAGTGTCTGCTGTAAAATCTGGATACACTACAAGAAAAAGACACATTACCGGCGAGATTCCGGCCAACAAGGCCGGCGACCGGAAAAGTCGCCGGTAATGTCCATCATTACCGGCGACTTACCCCGTCGCCGGTAATGTTGCCGGAATCTCGCCGGTAATGTTCCAAAACATTACCGGCGACTCCAACCGTCGCCGGCAATGTCTAGGGAGACATTTCCGGCGATTTTCCGGCCGGAATTTCGCCGGAAATGTCTCCCTAGACATTGCCGGCGACGGTTGGAGTCGCCGGTAATGTTTTGGAACATTACCGGCGAGATTCCGGCGTAAAGTCGCCGGTAATGTCTTCATTTCCGGCGACTTACTCCGTCGCCGGCAATGTGTCTTATATTAGATGCCGGATCGGGCAGCTCGATCATTCAATCATTTTGAGCGAAAAAAATCCAGAGAAATCGAAAGAAGGAAAACGTACGCTCTGAAATCGATCATTATTCGGTATATTGTCAAAATTAAGGCGGGCGTCGAAAACTCGATCAGTCGGGAAGCTATTTATATAGGTACGTAGGTGTATATATACGTATATGTGGTATATATATATGTGTGTGTGTGTGTGTTGATCAAATCTAATTCGTGAGATATATATATATATATATGAAATGTTGTTGATGTACGGTCACCGAAACGAGAAAACAGCTTGTAGTTAATCTTGTGTCTGAATCAATGACTGGTATTATCGTATTGTTATCGGAGCCAGGCTTAACAGAGATTAGATCGATATATCATTGAGTACTATCATCGAGTACTGAATACGTACTATCATCGAGTACTGAATCGAATTCAGAGATTAGATCGATATATATACATATGCATGCATGTGTTGATTTAATTAGAGTTGAATTGAGAGATCACGTCGATTATTAGTAGTGAATGTGTGTATATATATATAATTAATACGTAAAATTGTTAGAATTTTCAGGATGGACAAGAGTTGGATGAGCCTCGAAAGATGGGATGTCAGATATCACGAGGGAATTAGGAGTTTTGTGGATTTTGTGAAGGCTAATTGTGGAGACACTACACTTCATTATTGCCCGTGTAAAGAATGTAAGTGTTTCAGCGATCGATTTCGATTTCCCATTGATAAAGTGCAGAGGCACCTGAGTAAATACGGGTTTTGGGATAAGTACACTTGTTGGATTTATCACGGTGAAACATCGGTAGCGGGTCCGCATGATCATGGACAATTTGGTGAGAGGGCCAGTCCACGCTATGATTATGGACATTTTGCTGAGAGGGGCAGTTCATCCTATGATCCAACATCGATGTTAATCAATGATATGTTTCCTCATGAGAGCGGTGTATTTGCTGATGAAGCACCAAATGTCCCTCCCGTCGTTGAGGGTTTCCCCCATATCGAGCCAGTCGAACCATTACCTGGAGGTCATGCCAACACAAGCGGTATGGACAAGTACAACAACCTGATTGCATTGCAACAGACTCCGTTGTACGACGGTTGTAGTAAGACTGTTCTTGAAAGTGTGATGGGAGTGATGCAGCTAAAAATGGAGAACAAAATGTCTGTCAAAGCTGTTGATTCTTGGTTGAAGTGGACTGCTTCGCTACTGCCACCCGGTCATCGTCTTCCTACCACTCATCATAAGGTGCGACATATCCTGAAAGATCTTGGGCTTTCCTACATCAAAATCCATGCATGCAGATATGATTGTATTCTCTTCTGGGGAAAAGATCTCGAAGACCTTGAAGCCTGCCCGGTATGTTTTACAGAAAGGTATAAGTTGACTCCTGCAGGCAACAAGAAAGCTGTGAAGATACTTCGATATTTCCCGCTTATTGATAGGCTGGAGCGGTTGTTCATGTGTGCTTTCACGGCCGAGGCAATGAGATGGTGGGCTGAGAGGAACTTGCCTGACGATGACACCCTTATACACCCTTCCGACGGAGAGGCTTGGAAGCACATGGTCAGGGAGTTTGATCATTTTGCAGCAGAGGTCCGAAATGTTTGGCTAGGGCTCTCATCTGACGGATTCAACCCTTTTGGCAACATGAGTCTTCAATACAGTATATGGCCAGTTATTTTGGTACCGTACAACCTTCCACCATGGATGTGCATGAAGAAGGAATACAATATGCTCACTCTGTTAATTCCGGGCCCGGGTTATCCAGGAAAGTGTCTCGATGTGTATTTGAGGCCTTTGATTGAGGAGCTTAAGTACCTGAGTGAGTGTGGCCACCCCACTTACGATAGGTTCAAAAAGGAGATGTTCCAGATGCATGCCATGCTTGTTGGCACCATCAGTGATTTTCCTGCCCGCGGTATGTTGTCGGGCAACGTTACCAGGGGTTACAGGGCTTGTTCAGAGTGCATGACGGTTGATTGTTGCAGTCCTCATTGCAGTAAAATTGTCTCGATGCGTCACCGTTGTTGGCTTCCATATGATCACCCATTTAGGCAGGATCCAGACGCGTTTGATGGGACTGTTGAAACTGGTGTGGCACCCAGGCGATGGACAGGGGACGAAATTTTGGAAGTGTTGAATGAATACGATTTTGGCCAGCTGAGCAATCATCCTGACATAGTGGCGTCAATTCCAGAAAAGCCCGAAAGGTATAAGTTTTGGACACACAAGAGCATATTCTGGGAACTCTCCTACTGGCCCAGGTTGCCTATCAGACATTACCTAGATGTCATGCACATAGAGAAGAATGTGTGTGAAAGTGTGGTGGGCACAGTTCTTAACTTGGAGGGGAAAACAAAAGACATCCCTAAGGCACGCATTGATCTTAAAGCAATGGGTGTGCGGAAACATTTGTGGTTAAGAGATGGTAAGAGAAAAATGCCGCAAGCTCCGTACACCGTAAAGCCGAAGCATAAGCATGAAATTTTTCGGTGGCTGAGTAATGTCAGGTATATATTCGATCTTATGGCTATGTATGAATTTGTCCTTAAATTTTTAGCGGAGTATATATGGTTATATGCGAGAAATATAATTGGTCCATATATATGGCTTCATCTATATATATATGCAGGTATCCTTATGGCTATGCAGGAAATATAAGCAGGTGTGTTAACTTCCGGGACAATAAGATGTACGGATTAAAGAGTCATGACTGCCATGTACTGCTTCAACGCCTTTTCCCTATTTTCATTCGAGGGTACATGCCCAAAGAGGTGGTGGAGCCGTTGGTGGCCTTGTCAAGATTCTTTCAGAAGTTATGCACCAGGGAAGTTAAAAAAGCAGACCTGAGGGAGATGCAAGATGACATCATTTTTATCATGTGCAAGCTTGAGAGGATATTTCCCCCAAATTTTTTCGACATAATGCCGCACCTGATGATCCATCTTCCCGAACAATTGTTGCTTACCGGTCCCGTACACTACACTTGGATGTATCCCATGGAAAGGTACAAATGATTCATAAATTTGGTTTGCCTATGGTTTTTATATGTAATGACTTCTGGTTAAGTAAGTTAACATGTACTTGTTAACTTGTAGACAATTGGGAGCCTACAAGGACTATGTGAAGAATAAATATGCACCTGAAGGGTGTATCGCTGAAGCATATCTTGCGCACGAGTGTGTAACGTACACCAAAGTGTACCTCGAAAATGTAGAGGACCCCCAACAACATATGCCGATAGATGAACCCCAGTTCAACCTTTCTATCATCTCCAGTGACGTGGTAGTACAGGGAAGCTTGCCAAAGTCGTACAAGTTGGATGGAAATGAGGTAGCCATTGCCCACTGGTCGGTACTGATTAACTGTCAAGAAGTACAATATTGGAAAAACTATCATCTTCACTGCCCTGCTATTGCCGGAAATGTTGATTACCACAACAAGACATTTGCAAACTACTTTGGTCAATGGGTAAGTATATGTGTATATGTCTATTTTTATATATATATCCTTACATAGCATGTATGTATGTACGTGCTTTTGTGGTTTCAAGATGACATAATTTCTTCTGTGCGTATTAATATATGGACGTTTTCAGATGAACCATGTAGCAGATGATGGTTGCCCAGAGTGGTCAAACGAATTGAGGGTCCTGGCGATGAAACCGATTGCTTCAAAAGTGTACTCGATGTGTCAGGTCAATGGCGTGAAATTTATATGTGAAAATCGAGACGACCGACTGAAAACACAGAATTGTGGGGTGATGGTCCATGGTGGGCAGGATGGCGTTGACTATTACGGTGTCCTTCATTCAGTTGTTGAACTAATTTATGGGAACCGCATGAAAGTGCACTTGTTCAAGTGTAGATGGTTTGATACTAGCCCGGAGAACACAAGGACCGATCAGTACGGAACATTTTCGGTGAATACTGCTACTACCTGGTATGAAGATGACCCTTTCGTTCTTGCCTCATCAGTAAAACAAGTGTTTTACCTGCACGATCTTCTTAACAAAGTCCCGTGGAAGGTGGTTAACCATGTTGCTCATAGAAACATATACAGTGCTGCCACACTTGGTGATACCGCAGATGATGAGGAAGTTACTGCATACCAAGAGCCGAACGCTTTTGACATTCCGGAATCATCTACGATTCGCCTTAATAATGTGAGATCTGGGAGTGTGGTTCGAATTACTGGAGCAGAACTTCTCGATGTTAATCCATATGAAGTTGACGCTGATTCAGATGACGAGGAGCGGCACATATTGCCAGAGGTTACCTATGAAACCGAGTCAGACTCAAGTGATGAAGATGATTACGATTATCATCCTTAGTACGTTGGAAATTGTAGTCGGAAAATGTGCATAGCTGGAAATGGTACGTACGTATACGAAAAATGTAGTCGTTAATCGTACGTATACGAAAATTGATAATCGAAAATGTAGTCGGAAAATGTAGTCGTTAATCGTACGTATACGGAAATTGATAATCGAAATTGTAGTCGGAAAATGTAGCCGGATATCGTAGACGGAAAATGTAGTCGTTAATCGTACGTATACGGAAATCGTAGTCGTTAATCGTACGTATACGGAAATCGTAGTCGTTAATCGTAGTCGTTAATCGTACGTATACGGAAAATGTAGTCGTTAATCGGACGTATACGGAAAATGTAGTCGTTAATCGGACGTATACGGAAAATGTAGTCGTTAATCGTACGTATACGGAAATCATTAATCGAAAATGTAGACGGAAAATGTAGTCATTAATCGTACGGATACGGAAATTGATAATCGAAAATGTAGTCGGAAAATGTAGCCGGAAATCGTAGACGGAAAATGTTGTCGGATATTCTTCGGGAAATAATGACATTACCAACGAGTTGAAGTCGTTGGTAATGACATTACCAACGAGTTATAAGCAACTCGTTGGTAATGACATTACCCACGAGTTAACTCGTCGTTGGTAATGTCATTACCAACGAGTTGCTTATAACTCGTTGGTAATGTCATTACCAACGAGTTGAAGTCGTTGGTAATGACATTACCAACGAGTTATAAGCAACTCGCCGGTAATGTCTTCTGGTTTGTGATTTTATCCAGCCCGAGCCTTTCATTTCTCCTCCTCTCCCTCTCCTCCTCCTCTCCCTCTCCTCTCCCTCTCCTCCTCCCAAATCGGTCCGGTGAGTGTCCTCCTCCTCCTCTCCCACTCCTCCTCCTTATCCTCTACTCCTCCTCTCCCTCTCCTCCTCTCCACCGATCCCCTCTCCTCTCCTCCTCCGAAAATCTCCTCCTCCCCTCCTCCCCTCCTCCCCTCCTCTCCTCCCCTCACCATTGTAGGTGGAAGAAAATGGCAGGTCCGATCCTCTCTCTCTCCCTCTCTCTCTCTCTCTCTCAATTTTTAATTATTTTTTTGCATGTGTATGTGTATGTGTATGTGTATGTGTATGTGTATGTGTATGTGTAAATTAATTAGGGTGCTAAGTTGGAAATTAGGGTGATAAGTTCTAAATTAGCATGTATGTATATATGTGATGTATATATATATTTAGGTATGTGAATATGAAGTGATGTATATATATATGTGAAAATTATGTATAAATGTGGTTTTGATGAATATGTGATGTATATATATACGGAAATCAAACCTAATTAAGATGCATGATATATATATGTGTGAAAAATGTGGAAAATTAATTAGGGTTTGTGATTTGGATGAATATGTGATGGATAAATTTAATTAAGATGCATGATGTATATATATATACAAATCGAATATGTATAGTCGTTAATTTAGGTGATATAGTTGTTAATTAATCGTATAAATGAAGGTGGAAATCGGGATCGGGACGGTTTGGAACCGGAACGGTTTGGAACCGGAACTTATTGTAACTGGAACCGTTATGTTACAAACGGTTCCGGTTACAAACAGTTCCGGTTTCAAACGGTTCCGGTTCCACACCGTTCCGGTTCCGATTTGTTATAGAACCGGGACGGTGTGGAACCGGAACTGTTTGTAACCGGAACCGTTATGTTACAAACGGTTCCGGTTACAAACAGTTCCGGTTTCAAACGGTTCCGGTTCCACACCGTTCTGGTTCCGATTTGTTATAGAACCGGAACGGTGTGGAACCGGAACTGTTTGTAACCGGAACCGTTATGTTACAAACGGTTCCGGTTACAAACAGTTCCGGTTTCAAACGGTTCCGGTTCCACACCGTTCCGGTTCCGATTTGTTATAGAACCGGAACGGTGTGGAACCAGAACTGTTTGTAACCGGAACCGTTATGTTACAAACGGTTCCGGTTACAAACAGTTCCGGTTTCAAACGGTTCCGGTTCCACACCGTTCCGGTTCCGATTTGTTATAGAACCGGAACGGTGTGGAACCGGAACTGTTTGTAACCGGAACCGTTATGTTACAAACGGTTCCGGTTACAAACAGTTCCGGTTTCACACGGTTCCGGTTCCACACCGTTCCGGTTCCGATTTGTTATAGAACCGGAACGGTGTGGAACCGGAACTGTTTGTAACCGGAACCGTTATGTTACAAACGGTTCCGGTTACAAACAGTTCCGGTTTCAAACGGTTCCGGTTCCACACCGTTCCGGTTCCGATTTGTTATAGAACCGGAACGGTGTGGAACCGGAACTGTTTGTAACCGGAACCGTTATGTTACAAACGGTTCCGGTTACAAACAGTTCCAGTTTCAAACGGTTCCGGTTCCACACCGTTCCGGTTCCGATTTGTTATAGAACCGGAACGGTTTGGAACCGGAACTGTTTGTAACCGGAACCGTTATGTTACAAACGGTTCCGGTTACAAACAGTTTCGGTTTCAAACGGTTCCGGTTCCACACCTTTCAAACGGTTCCGATTTGTTATTGAACCGAATCCATGACTATTACGATGTCCAGGAGGTTTTGCGGCTAATTGGCTTCGGAGAGGTTCCCGAAATAGTGGAGGGAACAGTAGTCAAGCTTCCTCCTCGGCCGCAGTTAGCAACACGCCCAGTGGGCCAATGATGACTGCTCGCACGAGAGCCTTGCTAGAGGCGCGAGCTGAGGAGGAAGCTGCACGATCAAGAGCCGTGGAACCGGAATTCGAGGCTCGAGCCTCAGTCTCTAGACGCTCAATCAGCAGACGTCCCTCCGGTGGCAGAGCCTCAGACGAGCGACAGTCAACGGGGGCATCAGAAACTCCCTCAATCCGAATGCCCCATATTCGGATGGTGCCTACTCCCGTTTCACGGGAATCATCTGAGGCACATGGTGGTGCTGGCGCCTCATCGTCCAGGCCTCGTCTATCTCCGCCGTCCGGTCTCTTCCTACCCGACGAGATTCCTGTCATCCCTGAATTCGATGATAGGGGAATGCCTGTTTATATTGAAGGACGGCCGGATTTCCTGACCGTGGAGGAAGCGTATAACTTCCTCCCGTTCGACCCCGTGTATCTTTGGAGTGTGAGGTGCACCAACCAACAAACGGACGATGCAGGTAAATTTTATTTAACATCAGATTGATTACTTAATTATTACTTAAGACTTGCGATTGGTTCAATTAATGATATCAATTTGTTGACATTGTTTTATTAGGCAATTTCGTTAATGGGACTGGAAAACGGAAAGGGGCTAGAGGCACCTGCACCGGGAAGAGACTTGAGCAGGCCACCGGCGGAAGGAAAACGCCCATAAGGGCCAATGAGGATGGCGAGGTGATCGAGGCATTCGACACCACGCGCAAATATGTCAGCATGGCCGGTGCGATCGTGCGGGACAAGGTCCCAATGCTTTGGCCAGATTGGGAATCTGTGCCTATCTACGTGAAGATGCAAGTGCATAATGCACTCAGTGTGAGTAAAATCGTATTTTCATTACGTAAATTTTACATTTATTAATTAAGTCCACTTAAATATATAATTTTACCTTTTATATATTCATATTGCAGGTGTGGTTTGACGTGGATGAAGTTCTTATTCACACGTGGGTAGAGCGTCAACTACATAATCGGTGATGTGCTTCCACTTATTTGAATATATATCGAGTTAGATTTTTGTTTATCAACTGTTTTAATATCTCTAACTTTTTTTCCTTGTTTTAATATAGGTATAAAGAGTGGAAGAACGAGCTTTCTTCCCATTACACTGTATACAAGGAGCTAGGCCGAGGTTCTACTCCTAGCGAATTCCGGTTTAGGGAGTACGAGTGGCTGTGGCTGATAGCCCACTTCGAGCACCCCAAAGCTCAGGTATGCATCCTTAATATATCTTACAAGCCTAATGTATCGTATCAAATTGAAATAGTTAGTTACTAATTTTTTTCCATATGTTTATCAAACAAGGCGATTTCGAAGACGAACCGGGCGAATAGATTGAAAAACACCAGGGCCCATCATGCAGGTTCACTCAACTACATGGGTTGGTCGACTAAGGCGCAGCAACAACAAGAAGTGAACCCCTTGGTGTATATTCATCAGAAGTTCTATCCGCAATGCCCTGATGAAGCGGTAAGTCTTTCGCCTCTCCATGTGTTAATAAAACTATTTTTCGATATTAATAGATGTTGTTAGTTAATACGTTGTTCATTTTCGCTTTTCAATTAGGCGAGAGTGGAGGAGGCGACGACAGAAGTGACCATGAGTATAGCTCGGACTAACCATCCTGACTGCTCCGAGGAAGAAGTCACCCAATATGCCTCTCAGATCGATCCGCTTGATCCCCCGATAGCGGCTCAGATCATGGCAAAAGCGTGCGGGACTGGAAAGAATACCTACTACTGTAGGGGAATGGGCTCGGCGGGCGAAGGAGTATTGAAAACCACTTCACAATACTCTACCGGGTCAAGAAGTTCAACTTCTAGTCGTAACCTCGCAGCGGAGCTTCATAGGACGCAGAGGGAGTTGGAGGAGCAAAAGAGGCAGATGGCCGAGTACCAAATGCAGCAGACACAGGTGCAGGCTCAGATGTACACATGGATGCGGACGATGTACGAGGCTCAGACTACCGGACAACCGTTCCCCACACCTCCCCCGGCCCCGGTCGCTCCGTTCCCTAGCTATCCACCACCACCACCGCACCAGTCAACGCCAGAGCAAGACCAAGGTAGCCACCGGAATTCAAATGAGTACTTTGATTACTTCGACCCTGACCCGCAAGTTCCTCGACCCTGACCTGTAGTTGTATTTAATTTTCGTATCGTCGTTGCTATTTGTACTGTACGTTGGACATTTATGTGTACTGTTGAACTTGTATGATTGTACGGTTTATGTCTTTCAATGCAGGTTCTGGAATTGGGCCCAATCCAGAACCGCGTTTTTTTTTCAAAAATTTTTCTGACATTGCCGGCGACATGGACCTCAGTCGCCGGCAATGTCACAAATTCCGGCCACGGCGGCGGAACCATTGCCGGCGACGGCGTCGCCGGTAATGTCGGAGACATTGCCGGCGACGGCGTCGCCGGTAATGTCGGAGACATTGCCGGCGACGCCGTTTCCCGTCGCCGGCAATGTTAACACCGGCGGGAGATTTCCGGCGACGTCATTGCCGGTGACTCGTCGCCGGGAATGACATTTCCGGCGAAAAAAAAAGACAAGGCCGGCGACCTCCCGTCGCCGGTAATGTCTCCTTTTCTTGTAGTGATATCATTGGCATCATTATGTGTTTGTCAATAGAATTTTGAAATTCTAGGATTTTGAAGCTTACGTTGTGTTTGGACACAGAAAAAAAAAATATAAATTTAATTTAAAATAAAAAATTGAAAATTCTATAGACAAAGCTTTTTGTTTGGCAAATAAATGTCCGGTAATTAAAAATTTTAAGGAAAAAAAAAGGAATTGAAGACCCAAATTTTTTAGATCTATTTAAGAACATTATATTATGTATCTTCTAGGTGTGTGTCTTGTCCTAATTAGATTAGAACATAACATCTAGGAATTCCTGATCCTTCGAGATACTGTTTGTAATGCCTATATTTAGGCCTCCATATAAATTAATAAAGTGATATAGTTTGTTCCCAGTTTCATTATTCATTCTTCATCTTTCAACAAGATCGTAAAATTCTAGGATTATGAAATGAATGGATTTAATAAAGGAATAGGCTTGTTTGGATAAATGAGGAATTTAAGGAAAATATTACACATCCCTATTCCGTTTTTGACTTGAAGCATAGTAATGGTAGTGCATCATTTAGTGACAGAAACTCATTTTGAGTGGTCTACTATGGTAATGGTGCATCAAACACAACATACCATTTAATCAAACCCCTGGCCCATCTTGTGTTGTTTGATGATTTTAGGGCATGCGCATTCAAAGAAAAAAATGTAATTTTACATTGAAACCAGACTGGACACATGTTGTCCTACAAAAATTTCCAAACGGCAGCTTTGTGTATCATCTTGGTGACTTGGTGGAAGTAAAATATGGCAGGACTAGCTAGTGTTACGGAGTCTCCTCTGTTATGATACGTCTCCATCCTGAGAAGATAGAATGGCTAAAGCGCATTTGTTTGGTATTTCAAGCTATTAACTTCGGACTTGCGATGTTATGATAAAATTATTTATTATGAAATGGCTTATGGCCTCTATTGCCCGAAATCCTCCCTACACGTGGGGGTGTATCGACGTAGCAATTTTTTTTAGATTGAATCTTTATATATTACAACTAACATGTAATTTTTTTTTCCTATCTTCATTTTTAAAATAAAAATATTTATTGCAGGGGGCTAATAAAAATAGAAGGAAAATTCACTTTAATCAAAATTATTTAAGACGGGTGTATTCATTTCAGACTTTAAAGGATTTTTTATAATCCTTGCATTGTTATGGATTGTTTTAAATCTATAGATTCCCTACCATCGTTGATTTCTCCTTCGACTGCCAGATTCCTTACCGTCGATCACCATCATCATCGGCCTTCGTTTACTGAAAGAAAAGACAAAAATCGCTTCGCGGATTACATCTTCCTCAAGTCATCAAGATTTATCATCTTCAAGCATCTTAATTGCGTTCTAAAACAGCTTCCTCCTTGTTACCTATATTTACTCATATAGAGCATAATACCCATCGAGGTAAATTTTCTAACCTCCTCCATTTAGAGATTATGTTGCAAAACGTAATTTTCGCAATACCCTAGCTCTCGGACTAGATTTAGGTTGATTGTTGCTTTGATACATATTAAGAAATTATAAGTCGAGATAAGGGGATTTCGTCACCCTTTAAATCTAAAAGTTTGATTACTGACAATACTGGGTGAGTCACAGTATAAAGAAAGAAAAGAAATCAATATAAGTGACTAATTTTGATTGTCACGGTTTTGGGTGTGGTATGGAGCCACTTTTTATTGAGCATCGATTTTTGTAACCATACATCTTGGTTCTTATTCTCTAAACTTAATATTAGTGACCTTAGTTTCTATTGTACGTTACTAATTATCTCTCTTGTCTCTTTAGTAGATGACTTCAACTGAGCCAACAAGGCCAGAGAATGTCAATGGAAAAAAGTATCATTATTTAGTCTCTGATGTAGAAAACACATTCATCAAAAACCGATTTACGAACACCATTGACCCATCTACAGATGTGAATGCAATTTCATCGAATGCAGCAACTAAAGCTCAAGCCCTCATATTTTTAAGGCGTCATATCCATCAAATTCTGAAGAAGTAGTATCTAAAGAAAACTTATACCAAGAATTTATTAGATGTTCTGAAGCAACACTTCAATAATGTGCATGACACACAACTTCAAAAATTGACTGACATATGGGAAACCATTCATTTTTTGGAAACAAGAACCAATCAGATCCTGGTCAAAGGAAAGAAATAAATCCTTGCAACTCTGGTTCATCTAGCAAGTATGCATGCTTCAAGTGTGGCTCTACTAAACATATACACAAGCAATGTCATGCAAGCAAGGACATTCAGAATATCTATAAGAGGCACAAGCAATACTTGGCATAAGAGGCTAATTTTGTAGGGGGTGACTATGAGATGGAAGAAGGCGGTGAAGTCAATCTCATGGTAGCAGACAACAAGATGGAGAACCTTGAGACTCTGAATTTTGATTAGTCTATGTATTAGGTCGTTATTGCTGCTATGTAATCAAGTTTAGTAGTTAGTTTAAGTCATGTTTTTGAGACTTTATTTTAGTCGTTTTGGAATAAGGCATCTTTGATGTAATTGAGTTGGCAAGTTGATCTACGCATTTGACGCTTGATTCTTAACATAGTTCTCTCTATATTTAGCTTAGTTATGACCTTAGTATTCTTATTTATACTTAATTTTATTATTTTAGGTCAAAAATAAAGAAGGAAGAATAAATGAGCTAAAATTGTGCTAAGGATGAAAGATGAAGAAGAATGGGCCATTCTTTATAAAGAATGGATAAATATTCATCAAGATGGGTCTAGAAAGCTCTAAAGGTCTAATTTACAGCACCATAAGAATCACTCAATTCGGACAACTACAACTCTGGAAATTACTGATTTCATGTGTAAGGGTCAATCTACACTACCAGAATAATAACTATAGTCGATGACCAAAAGTCGTCGACCAGTTAGAAGAAGTCGTCGGCTATAGTCTCGTCGGGAGAAGGGCATTTGTGAAAGAATAGCCGACAACTTTGGTGGTCGTCGTTGGCTATAGTTTAGACTATACCCGACGACAGAAAAGTCGTTGACTATAGGTTGAAACTTTTCTGGACGACAATGTTGTTGGGAAAACCTTCCTTGGTGGTCAAAATGGTTGACCTGAATAAGACTATAGCCAACAAATAGATAATCCTATAGTCAACTATCATATTTGAACGTCGTCGGCTATAGTATGAAATTGTAATTTTTATTAAACACTTTAGTTGACAAGTGGGGCTAATGTCGTCGACTATAGTTGGTGAGTTCTAAAGAAAAAAAATGTAGATCTCTGGATTTCTATTCCTAGAACATGCAATTGCACAATTATATTTACACAATAGCCAACAACACATATTTACCAACAAACATAATGGTCATCAACAAAACACATATTCACCCACATTAGACCTACACTAAGGGTTATCTAAATCTATGTTATCGAAAACAGAGGCGTTACCACCAGGAGCTTGCGAATCCTCCTGCGGCTGTGGAGCAGTAAAAGGGAACGGGGGTAGGGCGGGGACTGGGATTCCAGAAGCCTGAAGCTGTGCAGTCCAATCCTGAAACCAGGAACCCAACGACCGCTGCATCTCCTCCATCTGTCTTCGATTCTCTTCCATCTCCCTCTGATGCTCCATCGCCTGACTCTGAAGCTATTCCTGTATTTGAGAAGTCCTGAAAGTTCTCGATTTACGTGAAAAACTGGGAGTGTTCTTCAAGACCCTGTTGCCCTTTTCTCTTAGACCTCCGTAGTAGTAGGTGTTCCTTCATTGTGGAAAAACGTGACCCATGATCCTCGCCGCTACCATCGGGTCAGATTGATCAATCTGAGAGATAGCCCGGGGGAGGTCCTCATCCTGGGTCTCAGGCCATTGCTCTCTCATGATCATGATCTGAGTCAACACCACCAGAGTTACCTCTTGCACTCTTGCCTACTTGATAAGGAAAATAAAATAACATATTAGTAAACATACGTAATTTTTTTTTAGAGAAAATACATATATAAGCAAATATGTTAATTAAGTTATAAGGGCATAAGACTTACTATATATTCGGGGCACTGAGGATACGCTTTCAGTAATGTATACTCCAAATGGGGGACTTCAGGGTGTTGGGCGGCATCCTCCATCCAACCCACAAAGGATCTAGAACGAGCATGATAGTTCTTCGTGTTTTTCCCCGGTTCGCCGCGTTTATTACAAAAATGGCCTTGTTGGATAAACATATATCAAAACAAAATTATTTAAGAAGTTATTTTTGCCAAATACGATACAAGTAAATAAACACAAATATCATGTTGCATACCCCAAATTTTGGGTTGTTGAAGTGGGCGAGAAGCCATTGCCACTCGTACTCCATATACATAAACTCGCTAGGGGTACACCCATGGAGGTTGCCGCGGTTCTTCCAGAGCTTTTTCAGCTCACTTTTCCACTCCTTGTACATATATTAATGCACAAATGTTAGAAATTGAAAATAAATGATCGACAAAATATATAACTCGATATATAAAATATAACTCGGATCCCATCACCTTTTTCCTTACACGTCATTTGTCCACGTGCATTTGAGCTCCTCCGGCACAATAAACCACACCTGCAAACATATATAAAAATGATAATATTTCTATATTTATTTAGACTACATAATTAATGAGGGTAGACATACATAATTAATGAATATATAATTAACTTACCGACATTGCATTATTCACCATATCCTTCACACATTGTGATACTTCTTACAAAACTGGGACTCTGTCACGTATGATACTTCTTACTTGATCAGAGTACTTGCGCACATTCTTTCCTAAAATTATTGACCTATTATGCCCGGTCTCTATGACCACTCTTCAACTGTCACTGATTGTCCTCTCAAGTAACTTGCCGGTGACGGGGCCTCTAATATTTTTTTTCCTTGCCTCCGGCATCTATGTTGGCTAAGAAAAGGTAAAAAGATTAAAACATAAGCACCCAATTTAATATACAAATTACTAATAAGTTTGAAATTAAATAACCAAGGTTGTTAATATTTACCCGATTCTGACGTCGATGCGTTTGATACCCTCGCACTATATAGAGGGTGTATCAAATGGCACATAGACGTATGCTTATTCCAGGCTAGTGAAACCAAGCTGTCTTGGAAAATGCACTCTTCGATCATCGAGAGTAGGTATGGTAGGTATCTCTCGGGACAAGAAGAGGTAAGTCGGTGGACCATGTACCCCCATCGAGGAACTACATGAAGCACCAGCCTCAGAGGAATGAGAAGCCTGAGCCATAGAGGGAGAAGGCTTTGGCCGGCGAATGTGTGGCATACGGACACTCGAAAGAATGGGACATGTAGAAGCGGCAAGTGAGGGGTTGGAGAGGCCGTCTTTGTTTTAGAGCCGCCTCGTGCTTGCGGGTCGGCGGGTCACTACATCCAGCTACGGCGTTTGCTGAAGCATATATAGGTGTCGAGAGGTCCTAGGGCCGTTATAAGTGTTGCTAAAAGAGGCAGACGAGGAATTATCGCCGCTAAATCCGTTTCCTTTCTTAGATCCCTTCGAATTCTTCAGGCCAAACTAATTCATGATTCCTAATGGCTAAAAACCACCCACAATATACACAAATTACTACATCGGGCAATACCAATGTGGTAAAATATAACACAAAATGAATATATCGGTGCTAGATCCGTTTACTTTTTTAGACCTTACGGCTTACCCAATTCATGATTCCTAAAATACTACAGCCGAAAATTTCACAAAATTCATAACCTATATATAATTTCACAAAATAACATAATTTTATATATAAACATAAACTATATATAATTTCACAAAAATTCAAATCCAATAACTATATAATTTCATAATTACGCATAACCTATATATAATTTCACATAACCCTAAACATAACAAACATGAATAATAACATCACGTAATACATGCAAGTAAATCAATATCAATCTAGCATCAAAACCATCACAATGAATGAAAAATAAACTTTGGGTAAAAACAAAATAATCCAAGGCTGAAATTCTCACATTCTCACATGACTGAAATTCAAGGGTTCATTCTAAATGCATATGAAGATCATTCCACATTAACCATATGACAACATTACAACAAATTTATACTTCATCACATAACTACAGCCATTATAATCTAAACGAATAGCTAAAAAATTTGAATTACAGCTCAAATCACATAACATTCTTAATCGAAGCCCTAATTACTATCATCAATAACCCTAATCGCACACATTATCACAACCATCTCATCAAAAACACATATAGCCACAATTAAGCTCCTTGTTCACTGCCACAATTCACACATACATCAAAAACACAATCAACCATCTCTCTCTATCAAAAACAGTTTCATCTAAACAAATACAATTATCAAACACACAAACAACCATCAAAACCAGTTTAATCAAAAACATATACAATTAACTATGAATAACAGTTTCGATCATCATCTAACCTACTCACTTAATCAATACACTAATTAACCACAACGAAAATATTAGAGAGACAGAGAGAGAGAACCTGAAAATTAGAGAGACAGAGAGAGAGAACCTGAAAATTAGAGAGACAGAGAGAGAGAGAGAGAGAGAGAGAGAGAGAGAGTCAGCTGGGTGGGCTCACGGCCTTGGTGGGCATGCTTGGCGACGGTGGCGGTGACTAGGTGGCGAGCAACGATCTTGGGTTTTTCGGGTGCGGCGGCAAGCGGTTTGCGTCGTTCTGGGGTTTAAATTCCCGAAAACTATAGCCGACGATCTTCATGTATATTATCATCGACTATAGTATAGTCGATGACTGTGACATGTATCATCGGCTATCAGTCAAATGTCGTCGGGTATAGTGTGAAAAAATTTGAAAAATTAGGCTCATGTGAAAATGTTTCCCACAATTACCTGTTTAACTAAATAAAGAGGATGGACTAATCAGAATCGTATTTAACACTTTACAAAACCAGATTCAAAACCAACAAACACATTTAACACAAATTCATGTTTAACTAAGGCTCATAATCAAAATTATCACTTGAGTCTTCCTCGGTGTCCGAGCTAATTTCTGGTAATATGTGCCTCTCCTCGTCACCGAAGACTTCGTTGTCTTCATTAGGATTAACATCAATAAGACTTACATGAGCTCGACGAAGTCGAACAACAGTACCCGATCTCACATTATTAAGGTGAGTTGTAGAAGACTCATCAATACCAATTGCGTTCGGCTCTTGGTATGCAGTAACTTCTTATTATCTGCGGACTCACCAAGTATAGCAACACTCTATATGTTTCTAGGAACAACATGATTGACTACTTTCCATGTGCCTTTGTGCACAAGATCGGCAAGATAAAACACTTGTTTTACCGTTGTGGTAAAAATAAAAAGGGTCATCTTCATACCAGCTTGTAGCAGTATTCATCGAAAATATGCCAGCTTGCAAAGTGCATGTGATGATTATTGAAAAATATAATTATATGAAAACAGACTAAAAATTAAGATGTTGACAACGTATTTACCTTTCCATGGGATACATCCAAGTGTAGTGTACTAGACCAGTAAGCAAAAATTGCTCGGGAAGATGGATCATGAGGTGAGGCATGATGTCAAAAAAATTTGGGAGAAATACCCTCTCAAATTTGCACATGATTAATATGATGTCCTCTTTTATTGCCCTGAGGTCTGATTTTTTCACTTCTCTAGTGCATAACTTCTGAAAGAATCTTGCCAATGCTACTGATGGCTCCACCACCTGACAAGGCAGGTAGGATCGAATGAAAACAGGGAAGACATGTTGAAGTAGTATATGACAGTCATGACTCTTTAATCCGTACATCTTATTATCCTGAAAGTTAACATACCAGTCTATATTTCTTGCATAACCTGAAGGACACCTAACATTACTCATCCACCTAAAATTTTATTCTTCTGGTCAGGCCTGCCGTGCCATTTTCTTAACAGACATTTAATGGAATTCTAAGGCAGACTCTAGTTTTATAGCAAAATTAAAGTCCAGAAAACATATTAATAACTTTGAAAGTTCAGAACAACTAAGTTCAGGCACTAATGAGGCAAATTACTCTTTTTTTTATATATGTTTTCTTCTCCCGTAAGATTTACTTCTAAAACCTCAATTAACCCAAAAGAGAATTTCTACTATAGCTCCAAAAATGCTCCATCGACATAAATTTTTTCATTTGATGGTCAGTCCTCGTCACTTGTTTGACGCCCAAATCATTTTGTAACGCTTGGCATTTAGTAACTTGGATGTTTTCCTGTCTTCTTCCGATAAGATGAAGTACTGATTTGTTTTGTCTTCATCTCCCTCTCCATCTCACATTTCTCGGGAAAAAAGGGTTGTTGATGAAATTGAGGATTGTCCAAGAAAGAAAACAAATATGATATGAGCCTATATATAACCTGAATCTTTCATATATCTTTTCCTTCTCCTTTTCATCTTGGTCATTGAGAGAATGAATTGACAAACCTAAAATACTGCATGAGAATTCTCCAAGATGTGTCAATTGTCATATTGAGAATATAAATGAGGACCTTGGAATCACCCTCAATTATCTAAGGAGGATGGAAAGTTCCTTCATGTAAGGAGGTATGGAGCTAGCTAGGTAGCTGAGACCATCTGTGAGGTGTAGGGCTTCTGCTACAAGGACATCGTTTCTTCCGAAATTTCCGGCTGAGGCCACTATTGGACAGTTAGAATCTCTTATAATAAAACCTACAACCGCATTATGGTTTTGAGAAACAGAAGCATCAAATTTCATTTTTAGAGCCAGATCAATAAGAGGTATCCACTTAATTCTAAGATCAATTCAAAGGCTTAATAGTCACCTTTTATCTTTCTGATAATTTTGTAGAAGGTTGGCAGCAACCATGCAAATATTTGAAGGACACTTGTTCAGCCTAAAAAATAAATTTATCTCTAGCTCTCCAGGTGTGATAAGCAGTAGCTAGGATTTTATCAAGTCTTGAAATGCTGTCATGGTTGTCAGCTCGAACTGAGATAACTAGAGAATGAAATTCTTCTGATAAATAGTAAGAGTATTTTGTATTTCAGAAAGACACTTAGAAAAACTGAGCAGTTTGACATTGCATTAAAAGATGGTCAAGAACCTCTAGATGATGACAACAAAGAGCACAATTTGGGGTAATGGTAGAATTGAAAGAGTTTAATTAGCCTATCTCTAGTTTTTAGTCTTTTGCAAATAAGTTGCGAACCAAAAAGTTTTATTTTGTTAGGGATAAAAAGCCTCATTAGAATTTTTAAGAGAGCAGAGAAGTATGAGCAAGGGACTTGCTGACTTGAATATCAGAAACAAATTTGATACTATATTTTCTATTGCCAGTAGGACTTAATCAAACTGATCATTGCAAGAAGAAAGTGGTAGGGGTAGAGATTTGATAACATTCAAGGTTTCAACATCTAAGAAGTTTTGAATTATAGAGTGGTCCCAATGACTTCGAGAAATTAACTGATCCGCTATAATATTTACATCAACGTGCGATTTGAGGTGTTCAAAAGCTAAGTTAAAAAGGGGGTAGGGGAAAATCCAATTGAAGAACCAAGCATTGATCTGAGTACCATTCTAGAATTTCGTAGGTATTTTTGGGAGACAGTTTACACCTACCAATTGTGTGAATCAGTTAGAATTTTCCAGCCAATTCAAACTTTGTAAGAGTATCTTGGTTAAAACTTGAAGTTGCTCTTAGGCCAAGACCTCCTTTATCCTTTGGAGTACACATTTGATTCCAAGAGATAATTGGGGTTTTGTTGTTCCAAAAATATCTTCTGCTTTCACCATCAAGGCGTTTAGTAAACTTAGTAGGTTAGGACACTTAAAGCATGAGAGCACATGATTTGGCATGCATGCTAGGTTTGATTTAACAAAATTAACTTGCTTGCTCTAGACAGAGTGTCACTACTACCAAAAAAACGTATTTTTCGTCGCCTAAGATAAAAATTTGTCGTCTAAGTAATACTTAGATGATGAAACATAAAGCGTCGTCTATTAGAGAGAAAATTCGTCGTCTAAGTAATACTTAAATGATAAAATAAAAAGTGTCGTCTAAGAGAGAAAAACTTTGTTGTCTAAAAGAGAAAAAATTCGTAGTCTAAAAAACACTTAGAAGCAGAAATTCGAAATCGTTGCCGTAGTAATCGTACTTAGACAACGAAATGGATACAAATTAGTCGTCTAAGTCCATACCCTAATACTAACCCTTATACCCTAATTCCTGACCCATAAACACTTAAACCACAAAAATCTATGTTCGTCGTCTAAAACGATACCCTAACACAAAACTCTAAACCCTAACCTGTAAACCTTGACATATAAACCCTAACCCATAAATACTTAGATGATGAATGATACCCATTTCTTGGTCTAAAATAATTTTCATTCCTTTCGATTAAAAAGCACGATCATTTATACTATCTTAAAATGCCTTTTTTTTTCATCGAGGACATAGAGTAAACTATTCTTGGACTATGAGTGTCGATGGTTCGAAAATCGGAGTTACGAAGATTCGTATATCAACGTTTCTGTTTCGTTGAAATTTAGTTTTATGGTTGGCTACGCTGATCAAACCCTTAACGAACGTCGTATTTACTTAAAATTCGTCCAATTACATATTATTTTGTGATGAATATATCTAACCGTTCTTTTGTCCATTCAATTTCATTAATATTGATATGGACTAAATATAGACATATGAGCACTTAAGTTATATAACATTAATAGATATATATTACAAGTTTTTAGTCTTACATAAACTTTTTATGTCAAATTTCAATTAATTTCTATCTAGTTGATAAATTAAGTTCTTATGACAAGACAAACACTTGTAATTTCAAAAACGGGTTTACGAATTATATTTTATGATTGTTTCTATCTTTTAACTATTTTTCAATAATCATTAAATTTAATCGATCGGATTCAAAACTAATCCGAATTCGGTTGAATTTTTTTCAACAATATTTTATAGATGTAATGATTACATCTGACGATTGATTTTTGATGATTTTTAAGTAGCTACCCAAAATTAATTTTTCATATATTTATAAAAAAAATTATACTTAGACAATGAAACTTTTAAATTTTGTCATATAAGCATAAATTTTTTAATTTTTTTATAAATATCTGAAAAATTAATTTTTACCGCCGAAATTTTGACAAAAATTAATAACACTTGGATAATAAATCTTTTAGTTTCGTTTCCTAGGTCAAAAAAGTTGGCAGATTTTTTGAAAATTTAAATCATTTAGACGACGAAACTATCATGTTTCGTTGTATATGTACAAAAAAGTTGGCGGTTTTTTTCGCCAAATTTTTTGCTAAAAATTTAAACCAACAAAACTATTATGTTTTATCATCTAAGTCAAAAAAAGTTTGAGGATTTTTTTTTAAAATTTAAAATATTTAGATGACAAAACCATTAGATTTCGGCATTTAAGTGCAAAACGTTGGCGGGTTTTTTTTTCTGCTAAATTTTTTGCCAAAAACTTGAATCATTTAGGCGAAAAATCTATTAGGTTTTGTCGTCTAATTCGTTTTAAAACCATTTTAATCAACCATTTTCTCAATCTCCCATCTCTCTTCTCTCTCTCTCTATCAAACCACCTACCACCCCAATCACCATCACCATTACCACCACCACCACCACCACCACACGCCGCCACTACCACACACCACCTCCACCACCGCACCACACACCACCACCACCATCGATCACCACCACACAGCACGCCACCACCACACACCAATATAATAAGTTTAATAAGGTTAATTTGGTTAGGTTAATGTAGTTTATTAACTAACTCTAGCCGACGATTTTTGGTGTTGTTGTCGGCTATAGTGTACTATAGCCGACGAAAATAAAAATCGTAGGCCTTTTTTTGCTTGAAGTCGTTGGCTATAGTCATTATTTTGGTAGTGTATATTATGAAATTTATATTTAAATACATTATAATCATTTAAATACAAAATATTTTAAATTATTTATTTATTAATAATTAGCATATAATGAATGAATTAATTAGCATTTAAGAATTTTTTATTTAACTTTTTTTTAACAAAATGAACCACTTAGACGACGAAACTACTACAATTTTCGCCTAAGTTGCAACACCTAGATGACGAAATTGTAGTAGTTTTGTCGTGTAAGAGGTTCATTTAACTTTTTTATTTATTTATTTTATCAAAATTCAACACTTAGACAATGAAACAACTGCAATTTCGTCGCCTAAGATGCAACACCTAGACATCAAAATTGTGTTATTTTCATCATCTATTTGGTTCATTTAATTTTTTTATTTAATTTTATTTTAACAAAATTCAGAACTTAGATGATGAAACAATTGCAACTTCATCGCCTAAGATGCAACACCTAAGCGACAAAATTTTGTTATTCTCGACGTCTAAGTATTGCATCTTAGATGACGAATTATTTATTACGTCGTCTAAGTGTTCACTAAAACGATGAAAATTTTCGTTGTCTTTTTCGGTAAACTTTTTTCGTCTAAATACCTAGAGGGCGAAGTTTATTTTGTCGTCTAAGATGTTTGTTAAACGATGAAACAAAAAGTTTTGTCGTCTAAGTGCTTAGACTATGACACTTTGCCAACAAACCTTAGACGGCAAAAATTTTATCGTCTAACTAATTCACGCTACATAACTCGTCCTTGCACACGATACGAACCTCGTAGTTCATATTTCATAAACTACAAAGCTTCCATTTTGACTCGACATGCGACGAAAGATTAAGTCAGCGTGTGAAATCGCTTTGATTCTTGTGCATAGCCGAAATATTAGAAAATTGATCGAACGACGCAAAACTACTAGGAAACTCCAGCGAATCGTCATAGAAAATTCCTATGAAGAGTTTATGACTCAGGTCGTCGGACCTCAGCCGAGCATGGCGGCACGTTGGCCCCACGCTCTGCCGGAAACAACCACCTCTGAACCATGCAAATTACAGGTCATTTGAATGCTCTCATCATGCTAAACAAACTCCCTTACTACAACAACAAAAGAAAATTACTGAAAGATGTCAAAAATCACCTCGAAAGTTCGGAAAACTCATAGGAATCCGACATCGTGCAACCGACGACCATCGACCAAATCATGATGTGAGACTTGTTCCCTTCAAATCCTTGGACGATGAGTTTAAAAGGACGCAAAGAATTTCTGCCCAGCATCGGCCGTAGATCCATTGCTGACGGTGCCCGAAGCTTTCCAGAAAATCGAGAATTCTCAGCTTTAAAGTCCTCCAATCACGCGATGCATGATGGATCTGAGTGTAGAGGAACACGGGAAATGAATAGAGCGAAAATTTATAACCCAAATGACGTCCATAATGGCTAGACGGTTAAAGTCCGATCGGGTAGAAACTCGGGTCGGGTTTGGTGGGTGGGTTAGGCATTCAGGTCAAGAGAATTGGTTCTACCCAACTCGGGTAGAAGTTTCAAATTTATACCCTAGGTTTGAAAACAATCAACAACTCAAATCAATTTACTAACAGATCCGACGGTCCAAAATAATTGGCCACAGATAGATTTTCAAATAATCACTTAAATACGTGAAACTTCAAAATTCATAATAATTAGCTCGAACCGTAAAAAATTCAATAAAGATACGCACGAGCTTACAATAATATTCTCTACAACTTCGGTAAAAAACAAGAGTCTAAATTCATAATTTATAAAAAGTCAATTTTTTGTCGTGACGAATCTCGATAATTATAACGAATGATGCTTAGCTCTTTAATTAGCGTGAAGAATGATGATTAACTCACTAGTCTAGATTTGGATGGTTACATCAACAAAATTAAATGTGACATTTTAAAGCCAAACGGGGAAGAAAGAATTCTCAGGTGGGATTTAGGTTTTAGTATGGCTTTGTTAAAGGTTTAAGATGAGAGGTTCCATGCAAAGAATGAAAATGTAAGGGGTTAGGGGATCCCCTTGTCTGATTCCTCTTGTAGGGCTAACCTTCTGGAGTGCCATTAAATATTAAGGAGAAAGAAGTAGATGTAATACATCGCATAACTAATTTAATCCAAACATGGAAGAAAGCAAACTTTAAGAGACAGTTTGAAATGCATTTTCATATTTAGGGGACCTATTGTCATATCACCAAATCTGGGGCCAATATTATACTGAAATATAGTTTTAGGATTTGTGATGTCAATAAGAAACCAAAATAATGTCAAATATGAAGATGTGTGAATAATACTTTTATTGAATAGTGAAAACATTAATATTACAATACCGGAGTTTTTTGAAGTAATATTCATTACGTTTATTCATTTCAAATTGCAAATAGGAAATAATTGTTTTATTTAGTGAACGACGGATCTCATCCTAAGCATCATACTCATCACCTGAAAAGAGAAAGATGTAGCATCATGGTCACACTGACTCAGTGATTACAGTTTACAAGCATATACTAGATTATTTCTAAGAAACATCATACCGAACAACCAATTCAAAAAGGTGGAATAATCAAAACTGATGTTCTCTCATGCTTATACTTGTATCTTTATAATATATAGATATAGGTATATATAATATACATACTTATAAAAATGCACACCTACACACAAACACGATAGTACTTCTGAAGTGGATTATTTTGGATTAACTGGTATTTACTCAAAAATCATGTGTTTAGTCTCAAAATACCAGCACACATATAAAACCACAACATACTAAAATCACCTACCAAAGTATGTATACTCCCGGTTTGACACAATTCATTCTTAAGAATGTAATAGTGCACTATCTACAGGGACAAGGGTCATTGTCTAAAACCCACATTCAGACAATAATTTACCAACAATTCACTTAAACACAGGATAGTTCATACATTACACCCGACTTCACACCTCAACCTTAAAGACCACAAACAAGTCTTTAATTAAGACTAAGTATATATAGATCATAGAGCATATATATCATAATCTTGTAATAAATATATACGTAAAAAAATTCGTAAAGGAAGAATGATCAAACTTAATGATCTAAACATTTTATGGTTGATTATTAATGTAATTCTCTCTACATTTTTCTATGCTATAAGCTTAATGAATACGTTTCTAACTTACTTTATGTTTTTAGGTAGAAGAATAAAAGAGGATGGACAAAAGGAGCAAAATAGAACTGAAAATGTCAATAACTGTGAAAAGTGCACTTCAGAAGATTTTTGCGTTTCTAGACAACGGAGATGGGCTGGCCTATTAAGCAATTCATTGGGCCCATTTACTAAAGTTCAAGTCAGCCTAAAAGGAAGCTCTAAGTCAATTATTTCGTCCAAAATGATCAAGCAAGCAACTTGGTGATGCAAGTTGCTGAAATATCTTTGGTGACTAAGGAGGTGACTAAGGACTAGCTTGGTGACTAAGGCTATGCAACTAGGTAGAAGGATAAGAGGAAGAGGTTTCCTTCTCTTGAAGGAAGAGGCAAAGGCCATCTCCTTTGCCTATAAAAGGGGAGTTTAGCCATGAACATCAAGATCACACATTATAATAGTCAAAGCTTTGCCCAAGTCACCTCCTTGCATACCAAAGTCGAAGAACTCCTCCCAAATCTGAAACACCACCAAGCACCACCTCTAACATAACCTTCCTACATCCACAAGTGTTCTTGGCTTGATTTGGCCTTGGATATTTATGTCCTCCATCCATCAAAGGAGTTGCTACATCAAGATTTGCGGTACGATTTCACAGAATCAAAAGTGTAACATGACCCATTTGTATTTGTTTTCAGTTTTGTGTAGTTGTGACGACCCAAACCAGAATCTGATGCATATTCGGCACGATTCTCGAGATTCTGCTTAGTCGTAGTTTTACGTCGTATATGTGGTTTGCCGATCCGATTCGCGACTATGTTTTCAGTCGAGAATTTGAGTTGAGTGTCTTCACGGAAATTGTAGAGTACGTGATTTCGAGCTCGTAGGCGGTTCCGGAAGATTTTTCCGATAACCGAGGAATATTTTATGATTATTTGAAGTTTTGGATTCCGACGAGTTTATCCGATTGTTTCGAGTTTATCCGATTGTCTCGAGGTTATCCGAGTCGTGATGGTTATCCATTTCGAATCGTTGATTGACCCGAGGCTCGAGTATATATAACGAAAATAGTCGAAGAATAGTCGAAAATGGCAGTTTGAACTTTGACCAAGCATTGACCACCTGTTGACTTTCTAAATTGGGAAATCTTACCATTGACCCGTGAAGGAGGAGGAGACCCGGTTCAGCTCGTCGGCCGACCCGACTTTTTCGGCTATCTTCGGTCAGGCATAGGGTATATTCTGACTCACCTTGAGCTCCTCTTTCGTTTCATGTATGATTTGTTGGGAATTTATCACGTTTTGGAGGGTTTCGAAGTGTGACCGATTTAGGTTCGTCGTCGGTATCGGGAGGAGGTCCTCTGGTGGACGACGGTGGTGGAGGATAAGGGGGTTCGACTCCCCTTGTCCTTGGGAGTCTAACAGTGTACTTTGTTTGGGCTATTGTGTGAGTTTCCGTTGAACCCGAGTGGTGGCCGGAATCTGGGATTCCGTTCTGATTCGAGGGGTTTTGGTTAGGAAGGAGTGGTAATTGGCTTGGGATCCAGTTATGAAATGTGTTTGACTGATCGAGATCTTGAGAACTGGAAGTTGTCCGCCGGTGAATCTCGCCGTTGATGGCGCGCCGCCGCCGGCGGCGGCGATCAACGGCGGAGGAGTTGACTTTTCAGATTTCGACAATTTTAATGTCATTTTTCTCGTAATCACGCCCTGGTTATTGTACAGAGGTTTTTGGGTCGATTTGATTAGCTGATTTTCAGTCGAGATTTCGAGTGGGGATTTCGGGATTTCCGTAATTCATTTTGTACTGCATTTCGTATTTCCGGGAACAGTTGGTTTCCGTGCATCAGTACAGTGTTGTGGATTACGATATTGATCAGTTATGTTTTATGGATATTCAGGAGATTGAGATCGGGATCGTGATCGAGCTTCTGGCGAGGGATCCTCCGCCGGTCCTCGAGATTAGCGCGAGTGCGCATTTTGCTCACCTGTGAGTGGACAATTTCTTTTCACGGAATTCTTGCGAGTCTTTATGTGGTTTTCGAACTCGAGCATGCGTATTGAGATTATGAATTGCATGAGCATGTGTTTTACGATTATACGATTATACTTATACGGATATACATATATGATTATACATACACTTATATGCTGTTTCATGCATTTGCATCGAAATGTTTATGATTTGGTTTACACAGAGTACAATCTTGGTTACGTTGTTGTATCGATACACTTGCCTCTCGGCTGATCCCCGATGGTAGGCCATACCAGGAGGGGCGTATCCCCGACTGACCGGTGAGGGGCGTTTTCCCCGGATCCGAGGCCATTTCTGGCTAGAATCACGTGGAAGTCAGGGACTCCGTGGTTCTGACTGTACTAGCACGGGTGTGTCCATGAGTGACCCCGTGGGATTTTTACTTGCATACTCAGTACGCTGGAGGATTGTGGTTTTACCTCGTGTACTTTATTATTACTATTTACTTGGACTCGCATATGTTGTTTTAAACATATATATCAACTGGTGAAAGACATATATTTTCATCCACTCACACTAACGTGTTTATTGTCTTTCCCCTGGGCTTTTCGGTTTCCGTGCCCAGTTGCAGTTCAGGTTTTGGTGTTTTCACGTCGCGGTTTGGAGGCTAGTGATCAAAGTTACCTGTGCTTTCCAGTAGGTTCTTGTTTCGCCTACTGATGTGTATATGTTGTATATATGTTATACTAGAGGTCGCTCTGATACATTCTGATACATGTTTATACGGATTTTCTCAGATATACATATATATATGGTACAGTTTGTTTACTGTTATTGATTATATTGATGTTGAGAAATTTGGATGGGATTGGTGCCCACGGTTTGGCTTTTGTGGCATTGGATGAAGTGTTATTTTCTGGGTGCAGGTTATGGCAATTCCACGTTAGTAACGAAACTCTGCCGAAATTTTAAAATTTTTTTGTTGGTTCGTATTTTCGAAAGGGTTTGATTCCGGTTTAGGTAACTGAATCGGGATTGGGTCCTTTCAGTAGTTTTCTCTACTTTTGTATGACAAGACTAAGTTTTGATATAAGGCTATTTATTTCTGGTTTTTACTAAGTTTCTTCTATGTGTTTATAGTTTTGATTCGAATGCATGTGCTAGCTTATGTTGTTCTTAATGCTTGAAACTGTTTTTAGTAGATACTCGATTTGGTTGTTCTTTGAGCAAGTTTCATGAATTAATAACAACGATAAAATTGGATTAGATAGTTACCTCGATTTGGTTGCTGTCTTGTTCAATATAAGCATGTGTACATGTTTTGATTGAAGCTATAGATTTTGTTGACACTTAGGATTAATCAGATAAATATGCTAGGTTGTTAGCATGTGATGATCACATGTATATATGTTAGCTTTAGATTTTATTTTCGATTTAGAAAGTATATTTAGGATTCTATGTTCTTGTTTGTTTAGCTTGTCTATGAGTTGAAGCATGATAGAACTTAGGGTTTCTCTATGTGTTTTCTGCCCAGTTTTGTCTTTATATTTCGTAGATTAATAACCAAACTTCACTACCAGAAGAATCACTATACCCGACGAGATTCCCAAAAAACGACCGACGACAAGGGTTCTCGTCGGGTATAGTTAACTATAACCGACGAGAGGATTATCTCGTCGGACATAGTTTTTTTTTCGACTAGATAATCTTGTCGTCGGTTATAGTGGCCGAAAAGTCGTCGGGTATAGTTTTCGATTAAGGCCGACGATTTTTTTCAGACTATAACCGACGAGCTATTGGTATCGTCGGCTATAGTTTCTTATTTCAGATCCAATCTGGGCAGCAGCTCGATCTGTGATTCAAAATAAATCTCCCGCGAAAACTGAAAATGCTCTGAAATGTTTGGGTGATGTCGAAAACTGTGAAGAATGAGTTCGCGATCGTGATTCATTATATATAGGTACGTACGTATATATATATGTGTGTATACGTGTTAATTAATCGATTGTTGATATGATATGATGTTGATTTTGAATGGATCGATCGATGGATCAGAGTTAATTGATTGTTGAGTTTGAGTAATTGATGGTTGATTTTGAGTACGTGATTGATAGTTGAGTTGGAATACGTAGTACGTAATTGATTATATATATTGTGATTATTAATTATAGGATTAATTGTGATTATTAATTATGCATGGGTATATATATATAATATATGTTGTGATTATTATTGTGATGGTGATGATATATGGTATGTGGGTGGTTTGATTGGGGGGGGGGGACAGATGGAGAGGGCCGGGAGAGAGGGAGAGGGAGAGAGAGGGGAAAAAATGAGTCTTTGGGCGGGGGTTGGGTTTTATATGGGATTAAGATTTGGCACGAAATGAGTGTTTTTTGGGGTTTGGGTTATTAAATTTCGCGGTTTTTAATCCCTGCTAATTTTACCTCTCATTGTTGGCGCCAAAGGTGAAAATGGCGGGGGATTAGCTCGATCAGTGTTGTAATTAATTAGCTAGCTAGCTAGTTAGGGATTGAGTAGGCTAGATCGAATAATTAAATTATGTAATTTAATTATAGTTTGAATATCGATATATATAGATATATATATATCTAGCTATGAAATTTTAATTAATAAGATCATGGGTATATATACATGCAGTTATAATTTTCAGGATGGACAAGAGTTGGATGTGTCTTCCAAGATGGGATGTAAGATATCACCGTGGAATTAGAAGTTTTGTGGAATATGTGAAAGTTAATTGTGGAGGGATGACAATTCATTATTGTCCGTGTACAAAATGTCAGTGTCGCAGCGAGCGATATCGTTTTCACATCGATAAAGTATTGGAGCACTTGAAGAAAACGGGTTTTGGGATAAGTACACATGTTGGATTTATCACGGTGAGAGCTCATCAGTTGGTGAACATGATCACGGACAATTTTTTGAGAGTGGCAGTACATCCAATGATCCAACAACAAGGTTGATCAACGATATGTTTCCTTATGAGAGCGGTATATTTGCTCAAGCACCAGATATCTCTCCCGCCGTTGGAGACTTCCCTCATATTGAGCCAGTCCAGCAATTACCTACAGCTGTCAACACTGCTGGTATGGACAAGTACAACAACCTGATTGCCTTCCAACAGACCCCGTTGTACAACGGATGTAATAAGACTGTTCTTGAAAGTGTTATGGGAGTAATGAAGCTCAAAGTGGAGAACAAAATGAGTGTGAAGGCTGTTGATGATTGGCTGAAGTGGTCTGGTTCGTTGTTACCCCCCGGTCATCGTCTTCCTACCACTCATCGTAAGGTGCGACAGATCCTGAAACATCTTGGCCTTTCCTAAATCAAAATCTATGCTTGTAGATATGATTGTGTTCTCTTCTGGGGTGAAGATGCTTATGGGAATGATATTGAATCCCTTGATGAATGCCCGGTATGTGGTACAGATAGGTATAAGTTGACTCCTGCCGGAAACAAGAAAGCTATGAAGATACTTCGGTATTTTCCGTTGATAGATAAGCTAGAACGGTTGTTCATGTGTGCACACACGGCTGAAGCTATGAGATGGTGGGCCGAGAGAAATTTGCCCGACGGTGATACGCTTATACACCCTGCTGACGGAGAGGCTTGGAAGCACATGGTGAAGGAGTTTTCTTATTTTGCATCAGAGGTTCGAAATGTTTGGCTGGGGCTTTTATCTGACTGATTCAACCCTTTTGGCAATATGAGTCTTCAATACAGTATATGGCCAGTTATTTTGGTACCGTACAACCTTCCTCCATGGATGTGCATGAAGAAAGAATACAATATGCTCACTATGATAATTCCAGGGCCGGGTTATCCAGGAAAGTGTCTCGATGTGTATTTGAGACCCTTGATTGAGGAGGTTAAGTACTTGAGTGAGCATGGTCATCCCACTTATGACAAGTTCAAAAATGAGATGTTCCATATGCATGCTATACTTGTGGGCACCATTAGCGATTTTCCAGCACGCGGGATGTTGTCGGGCAACGTTACCAGGGGATACAGGGCTTGTCCAGAGTGCATGACGGCTGAGTGTTGCAGACCTCATTGCAGGAAGATTGTACAAATGCGTCATCGTTGTTGGCTTCCACATGATCACCCATTTCGGGAGGATATGGAGGCATTTGATGGGACTGTGGAAACAGGTGAGCAGCTGAGGAGATGGACGGGGGATAAAATATTAGAAGTGCTAAATGAATACGATTTTGGGCAGCTAAGCAATCATCCTGAGATAGTGGCGTCAATACCTGACAAACCCGACAAGTATAAATTCTGGACACACAAAAGTATTTTTTGGGAACTTCCGTATTGGTCCAAGTTGCTGATCAAACACTACTTAGATGTCATGCACATAGAGAAAAATGTGTGCGAGAGTGTGGTCGGCATAGTGTTGAATTGGGAGGAAAAAACTAAAGACGGCCCAAAGGCACGCATTGATCTTAAAAGGATGGGACTGCGAAAACATTTGTGGTTGAGAGATGGGAAGAAAAAAATGCCACAAGCTCCTTATACCGTCAAGCCTACCCAGAAGAATGAAATTTTTGAATGGATGGGTAATCTCAGGTATCCTTCAGGCTATGCTGGAAATATAAGTCGATGTGTTAACTTTAAAGACAATAAGATGTACGGACTAAAGAGTCATGACTGTCATATACTGCTTCAACGCCTCTTCCCTGTTTTCATTCGAGGGTACCTGCCCAAAGAGGTGGTGGAGCCGTTAGTGGCTTTGTCAAGATTCTTTCAGAAGTTATGCACGAGAGAAGTGAAGAAATTGGACTTGTTGGAAATGCAATAGGACATCATTTTTATCATGTGCAAATTCGAAAGGATATTTCCTCCAAACTTTTTCGACATCATGCCTCACCTGATGCTCCATCTTCCGGAACAATTGTTGCTTACTGGTCCAGTACACTACACATGGATGTATCCTATGGAAAGGTACGTAATGCATCTCTGAATCTGGCTATATATGTCGATCTTTAATATTATTTATTCACTTATTTTGCAATAAGCATAACATGCTCGATCTGTAATTACCACTTTACAGACAAATCGGGGACTACAAAGACTATGTGATGAATAAATCTGCACCTGAAGGGTGTATCGCTGAAGCATATATTGCGCATGAGTGCGTAACGTACACCAAGTTGTATTTGGGAGCGTTGGAGGACCCTCCACAACATATGCCAGTAGATGGAGGGCAGTTCAACCTTTCGATCATCTCCGATGATGTTGAAGTTTCTGGAAAGTTGCCAAACTCGTACAATTTGGAACCTTATGAGCTAGTCATTGCCCATTGGTCGGTATTGATTAACTGTCCAGAAGTTCAATATTGGAAAAATTTGCACATTTACTGCCCTTCTATTTCCGGTGATGTTGAGTACCACAACAAGACGTTCGCAAACTATTTTGGCAAATGGGTACGTATATAGATATATTGACTGGTATATGAAGTTAAGTGAATGTCTCGTATCCTATGTATAATTAAGTTAAAAAATGATTATTTTCAGATGAACCATGTACAAGATGATGGTCTCCCTCAGTGGTCACACGATTTAAGGCTCTTGGCGCAGAAACCGGTATCTTCTAGAGTTTATCCTATGTGTAAGGTAAATGGCGTGCTATTTATTTGCGAACATAGAGATGTCAGATGAAAAACACAGAATTCTGGGGTAATGGTGCATGGTGGGCAGAATGGAGTTGACTATTACGGTGTTCTCCATTCAGTTGTCGAATTAATATATGGGGAAGGCATGACCGTGCACTTGTTTAAGTGTAGATGGTTTGATACCGACCCTCAAAACACAAAGACCGATCAATACGGCATTTTTTCGGTGAATATTGCTACAAGCTGGTATGAAGATGATCCGTTTGTTTTGGCCACGGCGTTAAAACAATTGTTCTATCTTGATGATCTTGTGCATAAAGGCGCGTGGAAAGTGGTTAACCATGTTCTTCCACGAAACATATACAGTGCCTCAACCCTTGGTGTGACCTCGGATAATGAAGAAGTTAGTGCATACCAAGAGCCGAACGCAACTGGTATTCCTGAAACCTCAACAATTCGCCTTAATAATGTAAGACAGGGCAGTGTGGTACGAATTCCTCAACCGAATCTTATTGATGTTAATCAAAATGAAGACAATGAAGACTCAAGTGACGAGGGCATACATATCTTACCTGAAATTAACTCGAAAACAGAGTCAGACTCAAGCGATGATTCTGACTATGCGCCTTAGTGTACGTACGTATGTATGTTATATTGAGTTTGAACGTGCAATGTAAATTAAATGAATTATATTCAGATGATCGACTTTAAATTGCGTCGATTAAATTGCTCCAACCGACGATATTCGAATTAATATCGTATTAATTATTAAATATTAATAAACATTAATTAATAAACATATATATATAGCCAAAAAAATTAAATGCATGCATGTCATTTTAATTTAATTAGGCTTTTAACATAATTTCCGTTTTTTTAATAATAATTTCGTATTAATATATAATAAGTACACTATATATAACCGGCATTTATGAAAAAAAGTAAAAAAACTATAACCGACGACATTCATAGGATGTATCGTCGGTTATAGTTTCTGCATTACTATGGCCGACGATAATACTTATATCGTCGGCTATAGTTGGCGTTATATCCCAGAACTGGCACCGTTTCGGGCAGTTTCGTTTCTGCATTCATTTTCTCTCCTCAGATCGATCAGTGCCAAACCATTTCTGCCGCAAGCAAGAGGAAGAGGAAGGATCTCTCAATCTCGATCAAGCTAGCCCTCCATCATCAACATCCCTAAACCCTAAACCAAAAACAGGTTCTAAATCCGTAAATCCCCAATTTCAATCTTTTTAGGTTAGATTTTAATTTGTTTAATTTTTTTATCGATAATGTGGATGTTGTGTTGATTGTGTGAATATATATTGGATTTTTTTTTGAATTTTGTTGATTGTGGTAATTATTGTTAATTTTTTGGATTGTTGGAATTATTGTGGGAATTTTTGTTAATATTGTGGGAATTATTGTTAATATTGTGGGAATTTTTGTGTTGATTTTTTGGATTGTTGGAATTATTTGGATTATATTGAGAATTATTGTTGAATTTTTGGATTGTTGGATTAATTAAAATAATTGGTTTATATACATATATATAGGAGCCTATTTAATTATATCGGATATTATTGAATATATTTTTTAGTGTTGATTTTTTGGATTGTTGGAATTATTGGATTATATTGGGAATTATTGTTGTTATTTTGGAATTTTAATTAGAATTATTGGATTATATATATAGATGAGCTTAATTAATTATTGGATATTATTGGATATTATTGATTTTTTGTGTGCTCATTTTTGGGCGTGGAATTTGTGGATTAATTGGAATTATTTTGAATTTTTGTAATTTAGTGGAATTATATATGAAGGAATTAATATATAATGAAATTAGGTGATATATATAATTAATGGAAATTTTATGTCAGTACGTGGAAGGATTTTAATTTTAATTGTTAATTTTAGCAACGATGAATTGGTTAAATTGCGGTGTTTCTCGAGGGGGGTCGAACTCGAGGGGGAGGTCGAGGGGGAGAGGGAGATCAGGACGTGGGGATGAGGGCACTGGAAGTCGGTCTGCATCAGGATCCACCAGCGTCGGCAACACTTACAGTCTTCCGCAAACCTCTCGACACCGTGCACTGCTGGGCGAGGGACAACCTCAGCAGCAGCAGCTCGAGCCTGCTCGATCCTCAGGCGCGAGGAGGCTTCATGAGGTCAGTCGCACGCCTTCAACGGATAGTGAATGCCGGAGATTCATCGCGAGGACCCTTCCCCCTCCATCCACCAGACATCTCCTCATTCTTCCGAGGAGGCTGGTGGATCGACTTAGTCCTTGGCGAGGATGCGACTATGCCCGCCATCTACCTTATTCTTACCGTTGGAAATCCCGACAATACCTCTCGTCGATTCCGACGGGATGCCTGTTCCGGGACAGCTAGGGTTCATTACCCCAGACCAGGCATATGCGTATGTACCCTTCCTGGAACCTCTCTGGAGTGTGAGGATTCCGGGACAACGCACCGACGAATCAGGTAAATATTAATTAGTGATATCTTTTTACTTAGTAATATTTAAATTCAATTAGGTGTTGATGTTTTAAAAATCGTCTACATATATATGTGATAGGCGAGATCGTGCCCGGTGACAAACCAAAGAGAACCAGAGGCCCCGTCGTCGGCAAGTTACTGGACGACGCCATTCAGGCTAGCGGTGGTGGCCAAGTTATGATTCCGACCGGGGATAGAGGGCAGGTGATCGAGGGAAAGGTCACTCGAAAGTACGCGGGGATGGCGGGCAGCCTCATACGGGATAGAGTCCCAATGTTGTGGCCAGATTGGAATTCAGTGCCGCAATCCGTCAAATATGAGCTGAATAATGCGTTGTCGGTGAGTTGAATTGTATATTCATTATGTAAATTTTCTAAATAAATTTTTAATATTATTGATATATATATATATGCATTGCAGAGGTGGTTCCGCGTGGATGCAGACATTAGACCCACGTGGGCGGATGAAGTGCATGGGAGCAGGTTTGCAGACCGGCATTTGTTTCAATTTTTTGGTTTCTTTTGATTATGTTCATACAATGTTGTAAGTTACTAACGATTGATTTTATTAATATATATAGGTACAAGGAGTGGAAGGGCGAGCTGAAGAAGCATTGGAAAAAGTACGGCGACGATCGTTCGGGTACCCCTAGCGAGTTTCATTATAGGGAGTACGAGTGGCGATGGCTTGTGGTTCACTTCAACAACCCGAAATTGAAGGTACGCAACATTCGATCGATAAAATTTTTGTTTTATCGTACTTCTCTCAAATTATTTGGCTAATATTTTTTTGATGTTGAATTAATCGAGCAGGCTCTTTCTGAAGTCAACACAAGGAACCGGGCCAAAAACACCAAAAATCATCATGCCGGTTCCAGATCATACTCGGGTTGGATCGAGGAGGCGGCCAACCACCCAGAAGAGGATCCCCTTGTCTATACAATGCAGCACGCGTATCCGCAGTCCCCCGAATATGCTGTAAGTGTCCTTATAACAAAATAAAATTATTTCTAATTTTTTTAGATTGTTTTTTTTAATTAATATTTTATTGTTCTTTGTCAATTAGGCGAGAATTCATGAGGCGATTCCGGAGGTGTTGACTCAAGTGGCGAAAGAGCTCTATCCCAACACCCCCGATGCGGAACTCCCGATTGATCAGATTGATCGATCTGATCCGATCGTCAGGGCCAGAATCATGTCAACTGCGATCCCTCCAGGGAAGAACACATCCTACTGCAGGGGTTCCGGAAAGTGGGGTCAAGGGCTGCTGAAGAACACCCCTGAATTCTCTCGCGGATCGGGATCATCATCATCTTCCAAGACTAATGAGCTACAGGACCAGCTTCAACGGCAAGCAATTGAGATGGAAGCTCAACGGCGTCGGATGGAGGAGATGGAGCAAGCGCGAGACGCAGAGCAGAATCGGTTGGCCGAACAGCAGCAGCAGATGGGGACATGGATGCAGCCTATTTTCGGTGCGCCACAGTCACAGCCTCAGCCTCAGCCGCAACCTCAGCCAGACCAAGATCAACCAACTGATGACAATCCGTTTGATCACATAGACTTAGGACACCCGTAGATTTGAACAATTGTCAGTTTTTTATTTTAATTATTTACTACGTACGCATATGCATGTATACAGATTTGAACGATTTCGGTTTTTTTTTTATTTATTTACTACTATAGTTTCAATGGTTGTTGATTTTCAATTTAAACAATATTTGTGATTTTTTGGGAATGCAGGTTTTGGGATAAAACCCAGAACCTGCAAAAAAAAATTAATTATTAATAACTATAACCGACGATATATGTCAACATCGTCGACTATAATTTTCAACACGGTCAACCATTTTGACCATGGAGAAAACTATAACCGACGATGACGTCGTTGGTTATAGTTTCAAACTATGCCCGACGATAATTTCTCGTTGCCTTTAGTCACTTTTTTTTCCAACTAAAAACCTAATTCATCGTCGGTTATAGTATCACCGACGGTGCATTACCGACGAGACTATAACCGACGATGCCTCATCGGGTATAGTCTATACCCGACGATAAAGAGGAACAGTCCGACGACACCTCATCGTCGGGTATAGTAATTCTTCTGGTGGTGCTTTCAAACCCCCAATACCTTTTATTTTATGTTTACAAACGTTGTCATGCTTAGTACCCTCAATCCCCGGTTAAGAACGATTCCTACTTATCAATGCTACATCTACAAAAAAAGGTTTTAAATTGCATATGTGTGAACTATGTGTTGAGTGTCTACTTTGTGTTAATATTTGATGCATATTTTATGCATATCACTTAAATGTATTTAAATAATTAACAATTTTGGTCCCAAAAGTTTCATTCGGCCATAGTCTGCTCGAAATCCTCCATTTGTCCCGAATTATACTTGAAAGTATGTAGATAGAGCGATTAAGTAAATAAACATAAAATGAATATGCGAGAAATAAAAATTAGTTATCATCGGTCCAAAAGTTTCATTCGGTGGTAGTCTGTTGAAAATCCTCCATTCTCTAATCAAATTGAAGAAGTAAATAATGTGATTAAGTAAATGAACTCAAAGTACATAAAGCCTTTAGCAACAAGCCTAGCTTTATACTTATAAATACTTCCATCCGTTTTCATCTTTTTTCTGAGGACCTATTTGCACCCAATAGTTTTACTACCTGGTGGTAAGTCTACAAATTTCCAAGTATTATAAGAAATTGGAAACTCTATTTCATCATTCACGGTCTCTTTCCAGAAAACTTCTTCAGGTGATGTCAAAGCGGCATGTAAAGAAATAAGATTTTTCTCCACATTATAAACATAATAATCAGCGCCAAAATCTTTCTCAACTCTAGCTCTTTTACGTCTTCTCAGTTCGTCATGATGATTTTCATGTATTTCTAAATTAGAAGTAGAAGAACTAGGTTGAGAAACATTGTTTTCTCTTGTTTCTTGACCCTACTATTTTTTTTATTTAAAAGGAAATTTTTCCTCATAAAAAATAGCATCAGCTGATTCAATCATAACTATTTTCAAAATCTAAGAATTTGTAGGTTGTAGTATTTAAAGCATACACAAGGAAAACACAAGTAATAGCTTTAGCACCCAATTAATTGGGTCGTTTATGATCAGTTGACCTTGCAATGCCAAACAACCCCAAACTCTAAAATATCTCAAATTTAGTTTATGCCCCTTCCATACCTAAAACGATGTAATCTTTATATTTTGTGTGGCACCCTGTTCAACACATAGCAAGCACTTAAAACCGCTTCACCCAAAAGGTTAGAGGGAGCACCTGAATCAACAAACATTACATTAGTCAAATTAATCAAGGTTCCATTTTTCCTTTCTGCCACTCCCTTAGATGTAGGAGAGTATGGTGGAGTAACTTCATGAATAAAAAAATTAAATTCAAAAGAATCATACTCTCACCCTCTATCACTTTGGAACCTCTTGATTTTTCTTCCAAATTGATTTTCAACTTCAAGAAGAAACTCTTTAAATTTTGTAAAAGCATCACTTTTATTTTTCATCAAATAAACATATGCAAACTTAGAATAATTATCAATAAAAGTGATGAAATATTTGTTTCCTCCACGAGTTAAAATACCCTCAAATTCACACATATGTATGAATTACCTCTAGTAGCCCAGTATTCCTCTCTACACTTTTGTGTAATTTATGCTTTGCTACAAGTCTCATTTTTCAAAGTCATTTTTCAAAGAAGGAATTGAATCCATGCTACTCAGGATTTCCACATATATGTTGTTTACATGATATAAACGTGCATACCAAAAATTCAAAGAAGAAAGCATATAAACTGAAGTCGATGTTTTATTATTCTCAATGTTCAACTTAAACATACCCTCACAAGCATAGCCCTTGCCCACAAACAAACCTTTTGGTGATTACATATTTGTCACATTCTATAGTTTGCTTAAAAGAAGATAGCTTGACATTAAATTTTTCCTCATAGAGGGTGTGTATAAAACATCTTTCAAAATCAACACCTTACTTGAGGTAAATTTGAGCTCTACCTCACCACATCCAAGTATTTTTTTAGTATGTGAATCTCCAAGCATAGCAATTTTGGGCTCCTTAAAAGGAGTGTAGCTCTTGAACCAATCTTTATCATAGTAGACATGCCTATTAGCACCACAATCTGCCCACCATCCTTCAACACTTTAAACCATATTTACATCGATCAGTAATCATTGCCACCTATGGTTCTTCAGGGACGTGAGTTTGAGTAATAGTGTCACATTTTCTATAACGGAAATTTCGTGCAATATGCCCACTTTTGCCACAAACTTAAGAACAAGCGTATTGTTGTTTACTTTCAGAAGGATGAAATTGGTTCTTGTTCACATTGTATGGTTTACCATTGTTTTATTGGTGAGGTTTACTATTTTTCATCATTGGCTTCTTCTTAGGCTACAGGTTAGTATTTTTATGAATATGACCATTGAGCAAATTATTTTTAGAAGATATCATATTCACCTTGGAGGTATTGGTGCTCTTTTATTGCATGAGCACATCTTAACTTCTTGCCTCCTCCTCTACGTGAATGGGAGTGGTCAATTCCTCCAACTAAATTTCCTTTTGCTTGTGATACATGCTCTTTTGGAATTCTCTCCATGAAGGTGAGAGTTATCAATGAATTGTCACCAATTTTTACTCCTTTGGATGTGACTTCAGCAACATTTTGTCACCACGGATTTTTTGTCCACCATTTGATAGAAAAAGAAGTGACATATATTTTTTCACTCCAGCTTCCTCGGTGTCATATTTGTTCTGTAGAGCTTTCCAAATTTTCTTGGCAAAAGAAAATGTTGTATCAGAATAATCGTAAAAATGATTCTCAAGATAATTCAAGACATAGTACCAACATTTAGACTCATCATTTTGCAATTTTTCCCTCATGATCCATGATATGTTCTTCGCTCATGACTTCGGAACGTACTCTCCTTTTCTGGATTCTTCTTAGTTAGAACATATGCCACCTTGAGAAGATTGAGGTAGAAGAGAACTTTTTTCTTCCATCTCTTGAAGTGTGCACCTTCGAAGCGAAAAAGCTTGTTAAGATCTCCCACATTTTCGGACGGCTTCTCTTGAGTTGATTTCATCTTCGTTGAATCTCCTTAAAATTGTTGGTGTATTAAAAAAATAAGTCAACAAAAGAAAAATTACACATCGATAATAGGCTGAGGCACAGATATCTCGTTCTCTTTAAGGCGATTCAAGCTCTCTGCAGAATGATACCGGTGCACAAGAAATCTCTTGACTTGTCCCTTCAAGAATACAACAACCCAACAAAAATTGTTTGGTCACACCAACCGGCACAAGTTGGAGGAACCCAAAGCTCGACAAAAAGAACACCTTACTTTGGCCACAAAAAACACAAGACAAATGATGGGAGATTTTTTAGTGAATTATTCATGTGTTGTTGTTGTAGTAGTAGATGTAGATGTAGATGTTTATACAAGAGTGCATGCTTGGTGATTTATATAGGTGTAGGTATACCGTGAAATAAATAGAATATAAACCAAAATTCATAAGTTACAAGCCATAAACAAGGTCATAATACCCTACTAAAACCACCATGAATTACCCTAATAAAAACCAAAACCAAAAAGTCATAATTCATATAATGAAACCATAAAATAAAATCATTTTTAAGACCCATAATAAATCACCAAAATAAATATTGAAACTAATAAAATATTAAAATGCACCAATACCATGTTCCGCTCTACCACAGTAAAAGCAAGGCTTTATGCTGCTTAGATTCCTGAATTTGTTTGGAAGACCCCTTCAGTACGTTAACCCATCAATTAAATTAGATGGTTTACTAATATTAGGTAGACTGTTTCACTAAATAAGTAGACTAACATTGTGAAACAAGTAGACTAAAATTAAATAGTCTACTAACACAAGGTAGACTGTTTTGTAAAACAAGATGACTGCCATCACGAAATAAGTTGACTGATTTTTACCATGTCAGTCTATTTATTTTACAAAACAGTCTACCTTGTGTTAATAGACCATTTAATTTCTACTTGTTTTACAAGGTTATTCTACTTATTTTGCGAAGCAGTCTATATAATATTAGTAAATTGTAACGACCTGTACTGAAATTATAGTGTTAATCTTCACTACGCCAAAAATTGACATAGACTATACCTCTCAGACAATAGCCATGAGTATGACCATTGCCTCCAAAAATCAGACAACACCCTGAAAACAAACATTGTGTGTATGTCTCGTATAAACAATGGTTATTAGTTGGCTATTGCAGTAATGTTATTCAAGCAACAGTCATTTATTTCTTCTGTTGTCTGTCTCTGGGGCTTTAGACAATAGGCCTATTTTAGGATGTTGTATGATATTCTGCTCTAGACAATGGTTATTAGTGGTTACTTTTGTATTGAGCGAATGCATTTAGATAATTATTTTTTTTACCATTGTGTCATTTCAGAAAATCATTTATCTTGTCCGTTGTCTGTATTTTATTTAGACAATGCCGACCTTTATGTCAATTTTGTAGATGAGAGATCTATTAATGGGCGGGAGGCATGTTTTAGGTTTCACTACCAGAAAAAACACTATAGCCGAGGAAATCAAGAAAAACAGGTCGATGACTTTTTTTTATCGTCGGCTATACTAAGGGGTTGTCAGCTATAGTTTTCAGTCGTTGACCATAGTATTATAGCCGACGATAAAATAAAATTCGTCTATTTTTGTCGGAAAAAATCTTCGGCTATAGTTTGACTAAAGCCGACGAGTTTTCCGACTAAAGCTGACGATATTTTTAACTAACGTCGATGACATAATATGGTCATCGGCTAAAGTTCTTTATTACAGATCTTAGCAGCAGCTCCATCATTCAAAAAAATGGTGAGAAAAATACAAAACGCTCTAAAATCGTTTGGTGTTGTCGGAAGCAGAACAAAATGAGTTCGTGAAGCTATATCCCGCTATATATATAGGTACGTAATATATGTGTGTTGATTGTTGATTTTGAGTTGAGTTAATTTTATGTTGATTTCGATGAAAATATATGTATAATTATATATTAATTGTTGATATATATATAGTATACATATATATGTGCGTGTTAATTTGTAATTAAGGAGTACAAGAATTAATGCAATTTGTAGTTTAAAGATATATATAGATATAATGATGAATTTTTAATTAGTACATGTATATATACACACGGTTGGAATTAGAGAGGATGGACAAGAGTTGGATTTGTCTTCCAAAATGGGATCGAAGATATGGCATTTGAATGTGAAGTTTTGTGGAATATGTGAAGGCTAATGCTAACGGGAATACAATTCATTATTTGTCCATATACGAAATCTCAGTCTCGCAGCGATTTATATCGTTTTTCCATTGATATAGTATGGGAGCACCTGAAGAAAAATGGGTTTTAGGATAAGTACACATGTTGGATTTATCACGGTGAAACATCATTAGCGGGTCAGCATGATCATGGGCAATTTCTGAGAGGGCCAGTACATCCAATAATTCAACAACGAGGTTGCTCAACGATGTGTTTTCTTATGAGAACAGTGTATTTGCTCAAGTAGAAGATATATTTGCCGTCGTTGAGGGTTTCCCTGCTATTGAGCAAGTCCAGCAATTTCCTAGAGCTATCAACATTGCTGGTATTGACAAGTATAACAAGCTGATTGTCTTCCAACAGACTTCGTTGTATAACAGGTGTAATAAGACTGTTCTTGAAATGGTGATGGGAGTAAAGAAGGTTAAAGTGGAGAAAAAATTGAGTGTCAAGGTTGTTGATGATTATCTGGAGGTGACTGCTTCGACTGTGCCCCCTGGTCATCGCCTACCTACCACTCATCATAAGGTGTGACATATCCTGAAACATCTTGGCCTTACCTACATCAAAATTCATGCATGCAGATATGATTGCGTTCTCTTCTAGGGTAAAGATCCTGAAGGGAATGATCTTGAACACCTTGATGCCTGCTCGGTATGTCACACAGATAGGTATAAGTTAACTCCTGTAGGGAATAAGAAAGCTGTGAAGGTATTTCAATATTTCCCGCTGATTGATAGGGTGGAACAGTTGTTCATGTTTTCACACACGGCCAAAGCTATGAGATGACATGTTGAGAGGGATTTGCCTGAGATGATACCCTTATACACTATGCTGACAGAGAGCTTGGAAGCACATGGTTAAGGAGTATTCTCATTTTGCATAAGAGGTCCGAAATGTTTGGCTCGGGCTCTCATCTAACGGATTCAACCATCTTGGCAACATAAGTCTTCAATATAGTATATGGCCAGTTATTTTGGTACCGTACAACCTTCCTACATGGATGTGCATGAAGAAGGAATACAATATGCTGACTCTGTTAATTTCAAGGCTGGATTATCCAGGAAAGTGTCTCGATGTGTATTTGAGACCCTTGAATGAGGAGCTTAAGTACCTGAGTAACGTTGGTCATCTCACTTATGACAAGTACAAGCACGAGATGTTCTAGATGCATGCCATGTTTGTTGGCACCATTAATGATTTCTCTGCCTATGGGATATTTTCGAGTACTGTTACCAGGGGATACAGGGTTTGTCCAGAGTGCATGACTGATGAGTGCGGCAGCCTTCATTGTAGGAAGATTGTCCAGATGCGTCACCGTTGTTGGCTTGGACATGATCACCCATGGCAATAGGATGCCAAGGTAATTGATGGGATTGTAGAAAAGGATGTGCAACCCAGGAGATGGATGGGGGATGAAATTTTGGAAGTGCTGAATGAATACGATTTTGGGAAGCTTATAGATCATTTTGATATAGTTGCAGCAATACCTGACAGACCCGACATGTATAAATTCTGGACACACAAAAGCATATTCTGGGAATTCCTGTACTGGAGTAAATTACTAATCAGGCACTACCTAGATTTCATGCACATATGTGATGACCCGAAACAGAATCAGTATAGTAATCGGCTTAATCCACGAGTTAGCGAGTAATTACAGTTTTCCATAAATTGATCGAATTAGCGGTTTTGATCACGACTTAATTATCGGGCGAGAATTTGAGTTGAGTCTCTTCACGAGAATTGTTGTACGCGTGATTTCGAGTTCGTGGGCTATTCCGGATAATTGTTTCGACGATCGAGGAATATATTATGAATATTTGAAATCATGGAATTTCATCGTGTTTATCCGTTCGTATTTGAGTTATCCGAAACGTGGATATGATCCGTTTTGGACCGTCGATCATATCGAGCCGCGAGTATAAATATCAGAAATAGTAGAAAAATTGTCGAAAACACTGTTCGGGAAGTTTGACCGTCGTTTGACCAAGGATTTTGACCGTTGACTTTCGTTGACCAGAGCTGCACTGCGCGTGCGAACTGCCGCCGTCGGGTTTCACGATTCCGGCCACCTCCAACCTTGATATTGGTATGAATAGATTCCTCTCTTCATTTCCTATGGTTTGGAACTTGGAATTTTGTGAATTGATGATGTTTGGAGGGAGAACGAGCTCGAGGAAAATCGTGGTTTTTGCCGAATTCGGGTGGCCGGCTCCGGCCACTTTTGGGGTCGTGTGTTTGGGGGGAAAGGTTCCCCTCAACCTCTAGTTGCTTTTGGGTGGAAGGAATTTTGGGTTGGATACCGTTTTGGAGCTCACCGGAAAGTCACCGGAATCAATGGATTCCGTGCCATTCGTGGCTTATTCCGGCCTCTGTAGCGGTAGGATGATGCTGGTCCTTTGAGAGAAGTTATTGGTCTTGTGGGGAGGATCATTTCTGAAAAATTTCGTTGGATTTGGTCGCCGTCGCCACTGCGCCGCCGCCGCCGGCGGTGGTCCGGTGAGGTCCGAATTTTTGAGATTTTTAGGTGTTTCCAACTCGTTTTCGCGCTCCGAACGCAGTCGTGAGGTTTTCGAGATGATTTGGATGCCGGATTTTTAGTCGAGGGTTTATGTGGAGAGTTTGGGAATTTCGTCGATTATTTTGTATCGAGTTATATGTTTCCGAAAATGGTTGGTTTCCGAGATGTGGTTCAGGGTATTGAACTGTGATTTTGATCAGTTATATTTTGTGATTATTCAGGGGATCGAGATCGTACGTTGGGCGAGGGATCTTCCGCCGGATCTCGTGATTAACGCGTGTGCGCGCTGTGCTCATCTGTGAGTGGACTTTTTTATTTCACTGTCGTAGCGAGTTCTTGATTTCCGTATTTATTTATGATACGATGTTGAGATTATTTATTGTTTTTGGAGGTATTGTTTTATATTTTATATGGTGATGGTATTTACATAGCATCGATGGATTGGCTACTCGGCTGATCACCGGTAGTCAGATCTAGGGTTGAGAGATTCCCCTGATGTGCCCACTAGGCTTGAGAGATTCGCCTAGTCTATCCCCGTCAGGCATGAGAGATTCGCCTGACCGTCGGGCTTGAGAGATTCACCTGGCACCCCCATTCATTTTATGAACTCGCTTTGCTTTATTTTATGATTTATGTTTGGTGAAAGGCATACAATTATTTTCATCCACTCACTCTAACGATTTTATTTGCCTTTCCTCTGAGTTTTTCGGTTTTTGTGCCCAGTTTGCAGTTTGGATTCTGGTGTCTCACGTCGCGGTTGGAGGCTTAGTGTTCGAGCTACCTTTCTTTTCCAGTAGGTTTCTTGTTTCACCTACTGTTGTATATTTTGTATATATACACTAGAGGTCGCTCTGATTACACTACTGTTATGTTTTTCATATGATTTTCCCCAGATTTCTGTAAAGTACAGTTTTGATTACTACTTTACATTATGGTTATGATATTGACAAATCCGGATGGGATTGGTGCCCACGGTTTGGCTTTTGTGGCATAGGATGAAGTGTGTTTTCGGGTGCAAGTTAATGGCAATTCCGCGTAGTAACGAAACTCTGCCGAAATTTTTGTGGTTTTTACAAGTTCGTGTTTTCAGAAGGGGTTTGATTCTGGTGTAGGAAACTAAATCGGTGTTGGGTCCTTTCATATAAAAAAGAATGCATGCAAAAGTGTGGTAGGAACAGTGCTGAATTGGGAGGGAAAATGAAAGACGGCCCTAAGGCATGGATTGATATGAAAAGAATGGGTATATGAAAACATTTGTAGTTGAAAAAAGGGAAGAAAAAAATGCTTCAAACTCCTTAGATAGTTAAGCTTGACCAGAAGAATGAAATTTTTAGGTGGATAGGTCATGTTAGGTATACTTTAGGCTATGCAGGAAATATAAGTCGGTGTGTTAACTTTCGGGATAATAAAATGTACGGATTAAAGAGTCATGACTACCATATACTGCTTCAACGTCTCTTCCCTATTTTCATTCAATCATACTTGCCTTCTCAGATGGTGGAGCCGTTAGTAGCGTTGTCAAGATTCTTTCAGAAGTTATGCACTAGACAAGTGAAAAAATCAAACCTGAGGGAAATACAACAAGACATCATCTTTATCATGTGCAAATTTGGAGGATATTTTCCCCAAATTTTTTTTACATCATGCCTCACCTAATGATCTATTTTCCCGAACAATTATTGCTTACTGATCCAATACACTACACTTGGATGTATCCCATGGAAATGTACGATTCAACATCCGAAAATCAATTTGTTTTTATACCAAATTATTTTTCAATAATTATAACATGCAATTTGCATCTTGATAGACAACTGGGGGACTACAAAGACTATGTGACTAATAAATCTGCACCTGAAGGATGTTTAGCTGAAGCATATCTTGTGTACGAGTGCATAACGTATACCAAGTTATATTTGGGAGCGTTGGAGGACCCTTCACAATATATGCCTTTAGATAAACTACAGTTCAATCTTTCTATCATCTCCTATGATGTTGAAGTTTATGGACGGATGCCAAACTCGTACTAGTTGGAACCATATGAGCTAGTCGTTGCCCACTAGTGGTATTGATTAACTGTCCAGAAGTTCAATACTAGAAAGACATACATCTTTATTGTCCAGAAATTGTCGATGATCTTGAGTACCACAATAGAGAGTTTGCAAACTATTTTGGCTTATGGGTACATCTATATATATTTATATATATATTTACTCCTATATATAATTCGCTATGCTTATATTTAAAGTTAATGGTTTCAATTACTTTTTCAGATGAACCATATAGAATTTGATGGTCACACAAATTAAGGCTTTTGGCAATGAAACCGATAACTTCAAGAGTTTATCTGATGTGTAAGGTCAATGACATGCAATTTATATGTGAACATAGAGACGACAAATAGAGAACATAGAATTCTGGGGTAATAGTGCATGGTGGCTTTCATGGCATTAACTATTACGATGTTCTCCATTCAATGGTTGAACTAATTTATGAGGAAGGCATGACAATGCACTTTTTTAAGTGTAGATCGTTTGATACTAACCCTCAGAACACAAGGACTAATCAGTACAGAATATTCTTGGGGAATACTGCTACAAGCTGGAATGAAGATAACCCCTTTTTTTTCCATGGTGGCCAAACAAGTGTTTTATCTTGATTATCTGGCACACAAAGACGCATGGAAAGCAGTCAACCATGTTGTTCCTAGAAACATATACAGTGCAATGACACTTGGAGAGGCCTAGATAATGCAGAAGATATTGCATACTAAGAGCCGGACACAATTGGTATTCTTGAATCCTCTACAATTCGCATGAATAATGTGATATCAATTCGTGTGGTTTAATTTCGTGAGGGACATGTTGAACCAATTGACGTTAATCCAAATGAAGACAACGAAGACTATATATGATGATGAGGAGCGGCACATATTACAAGAAATTAACTCGGACACTGATCTACGTATTTTATGCGTGATTATTAATGTCTTTTTCTCTATATTTAACTTTGTTTTATACTTAGTAAATATGTTTCTAACTTACTTTATGTTTTTAGGTATAAATAAATGAGGAAATAATAAAGGAGGCGTTTCGGAGCTAAATGTTGGCTAAGGAGAAAAGTTCCTAATTCCAGAGAAGAAATGGTCCGAGAAATGGTCTTCAAAATGGTTACTAAAATACTTTCCCACATGGTGTCAAGAATTGAAGACCAAAAGCATGTCCAAAGAAGCCCAAAGAAAGAAGATGGATTAAAATGAGTTATCAGAAATCAGCCTTTGTACATCGGCCCACTTCGAAAGACCACTGTGAACAGATCCGGATGAATCTAGACGTGATTAGCATATGGTTGGAAAGATATAGAAGTCTAGTTTCCAACGCAACTGGAATCATGCGATTTGGAGTCCTAGAACGAGAGAAATTCCTATTTTAGTGGAGAAGGGTCAGGTTACTCGGGTGGAATAGTTAGAGTTCTAAAAGGAGTCGAACTAGGCTTTGCTTGGCCTATATAAAAGAGAGCTCGACTAGGGTTTCATCATCACTTATCAAAGAGCCAAACCCCTGTCCAAGAACCCTCTTACTCTCCAAAACACTCAAAGTATCCAAGGAAGCCGCCCTCCTCCACAAACCGTCATCATCATCCTCCCCAAGGAAGGCATAGCTTGGCAATCCCAAGGTGTCGTCCCCTCCATTGAAGCCGAAGGCATAGCTTGGCAATCCCAAGGTGTCAACATCTTCTCCATTGAAGAGCATCTACACGGCTAGTCTAGGGCAATTCCCTGATTTAAAAGTGTAATCATGTCCTCTTCTCTTTATTCTTCCTTGTATGTATTTTCAGTTATTATGGATTGGTTTCAAGAAGTCTTTTGGTTAAATAATTCTAATATGTTTTTCTTGTATTTTATTTAGTGTTCTTTGAATTTAGTTACACATGCTTGTTGGCACTTAATGCTTAATTTGAATGCAGGGCAATTCCCGGTTTAGATTATGATGTGTTGAATATCGGGCAATTCCCGAGTTTGGCACTTAATTATGAGATATGCATGTAAAACATAGCTAATGACTTAGAGACCAAATAGGTTGCATGAAATTGGTTAGGTTATTAAAGGATAGGTAACTTGATAAGTTGATCTTGTAAATATTAGATATAGATTGATTTTCGACAACTATGCATGTTTAGGGTTTTTAGGGTTCTTGATTGTTTGCTTGTCTATGAGTGAAGCATGTTAGAATTCTAAGGTTACTATTTGTGTATGGTTGCCACGTTTTGTTCTTATATTTTGTAGGAAATTAGTTAAACAAACCAACTTTGCACCCCCATTTAAACCTAGCATAGTTATGCATGCACCCTCAATCCCCGGTTAAGAACGATCCCTACTTATCAATGCTACATCAACAAAGAAGGGTTTTAATTGTTTTCGTGTTTGATTGAGTGTTTAATTAAATGCTTGAAAAGATGTGAATCAGACACCGAGGAAGACTCAAGCGATGATTCTGACTATGAGCCTTAGTTAAACAGGAATTTTTGTTAAACTTTTATTCACATGAGCCCAATTTTTGAAAGTATTTTCACACTTCTGAATATAGCGATGATTCTGATGATGAGTCTTAATTAGTTAAACAGGTATTTGTGAGAAACATGTTTCCACTGGACTATGATTTTTCAAACTATTTTCACACTATAGCCGATGACTTTGACACGTATTTTTAGCTATATTATAGTCCACGATATTATACATGAAGGTCGTCGGCTATAGTATAACTGACAACTTTTTAAGTCGTCGGCTATAGTTATCGAGTTTTAAACCCAGAAGCGCCCATGTCGCACCTCCTCTCGCACCTAAACCCTAAAACCCTAAAACCTCCCTGAATCTGCCACTTTCCACCGCCTTTGCTCCCCCAGAACCCCCGTCGCCGCCACCAGCTGGCTCTCTCTCTCTCTCCTCCCCCCCCCCCCCCGAAAAAAAAACATATTTTCTAGGGTAGCTAGTTTTGATTGTACGTGATTTTGATATGGTTTAGGGTTTTAGATGTGTTGTGATTTTGATTTTGTGTGTTGAGGATGATTACAGATGATTGAGGGAATTGATTATGTACTCTTTAGTTATTAATGTTTGTTAATGGATTTTTATTGTGATTAAGGTTTGTGATATGTGGTATTGAGGTTATGTTAGTGATGATGATATGATTATGATTGAGGTTATGTTAGTGATCGATGATGTTAGTTAGTTTTGATGTTAGCATTGTGATTGTGGTATGTGAATAATATTGTGTATGCTTGAAAGTGTTGGATGTATGGTTGTATTATATTTGGTTACATTTGTACTGGACGATTATATATAATTTGTATTGCATATTTGGTTATATTGTTATTGGTAATTGATTGTTGGTTATAGGGGGTGATCGTGATGATGTATGTGTCTTGAAATAAGTGTGTTGTGGTATTGTTTAGATTTGTAAATGTTGTCATATGGTTAAGTAGGAATGGCAATTGCAGATTATATGTATTTTTGTGATTTATGAGTGATTTTTAATTGTCAGCCTCATGAATTTGTTCGGCAAAGTGAAGAGGGGATCTCAAAACGGAAACAGGACTAGCACCGACAGTTCCGGATCTACCTCTATCAACAACCCGCACACCACATTTGGCGGCCCTCAGTTGAGCTCTCGACACCGTCAAGTACTTCAGCAGACGTCACAATAGAATGTAAGTGCCCACCCCCATCGACCACATAGTATGAGGCTGCTCTTCAATGAAGACGGCACCCCCATGCCCTCAATGGCCGACTCTACGGGTCCTACGCCTTTGGGTGCCCGTATGCCTTCCATTACCCGGCATGCGCCTTCTCCCTCTCATGCTGGTGTTTTAGGTACCTCGTCGTCGGGGGTACCAAATGGACCGCCAGCTATCCTCTTCATGCCTTCGAGCGTACCTACTCTGCCTGATGTCGATGACCATGGAAAACCTATTCTAAGAGAGCTCCATTACATCCACCCGCAAGAAGCATACGTCTATGTCCTGTTTGATACACCTCTTTTTAGTGCGAGGGTACCACACACATCGACGTCAGAATCGGATAAATACCTTGGTTATATAATTTGTAACTTATTAATAATTTGTATATTGGGTGCTCCTATTTTAAAATTTTTACTTTGTATTATGTGACAGACGCCGGAGGCAACAAAAAAAAGACCAGAGGTTGCATCACTAGCAAACAACTTGAGAAGGACGTGAAGGATAGCGGGCCACTGGTCATTGAGACCAACCTTGATGGCTCAGTGACGTTGGGGCAGAAGGCGGTGCAAAGGTACTCCGACCACGGACGAAATATCATAGGGGACAGAGTCTTTATTCTGTGGGGAGAGTGGTCCTCCGTGCCGCAAAAAGTGAACATAGTGAACAATGCTATGTCGGTGAGTTAGTTAGATATTCATTATGTATGTCTACCTATATTAATTAAGTCCTAATATATATATAAATTACAATAAATGGGTACATTGCGGGTGTGGTTCAATGTTCCAGAGCACCTTAAATCCACCTAGGAAAATGAGGTTAAAGGAAAAAGGTAATGGGAGTTATATAATATATATTGAGATATTATGTTGATCATGTATAGTCACTTTATAATATTTGTGTTGCATATATAGGTACAAGGAGTGGAAAAATGAGCTATGCTCGCACTAGCGGATGCATGGCAATGGCCGTTCGGATACCCCCCTCGAGTTTATGTATAGGGAGTACGAGTGGTAGTGACTTCTAATTCACTTCAACAACCGACAATTTGAGGTATATATGTAACATCATATTTGTGTTTACTTGTATCCTATTTGGCGAAATTAGTTTCATAATATTTTTTTAATTAATATATGTTTATCCACGAAGGCCATTTCTAAAATAAACGCGGCGAACCAGGAAAAAAATACAAGTAACCATCATGTCGGTTCTAGATCCTTTGCGAGTTATATGGACGAGGCGGCCAACCAACACTCTGAAGTCAACTGGTTCGCTCATATGCTCGAGAAAAGGTATCCTTAGTCCTCCGAAGATATCATAAGTCTTATGCCTCTATAACTTAACATAATTGCTTATATAAGTATTTTCTCTAACTTTTTTTTGTGTATGTTTGCTAATATGTTATTTTGTTTTCCTTATCAATCAAACGAGAGTGCAGGAGCTGATTGAAAAGGTGTTGACTCAGATCGTGAGGGAGCAATGACCTGAAACCCAAGATAAGGACCTCCCCAAGGCCATCTCTCAGATTGATCAATCTGATGTGATGGTTGGGGCTAGGATCATGGATAACAGTTTTCCCCCACGAGGAAGGAATTACTACAGCAGGGGCCTATGACAGCTCGGCGATAGGACATTGAAGAAGACAACCATTTTCGCATCCAAGTCGGGATCTTCCAAGGCTACTTAGCTACAGGAGCAACTGCAAAGGAGGCGATGGAGCATTAGAGACAACAGGAAGAGATTGAAAGATGGATTGCCACCCAGCAGGCTCATATAGAGGAGATGCAAGCTCAGATGGCTTCCTATTTTCAGGCATCGAATGCATAACTTTGGGTGCAAGGACTCCAGGTCCCGGCCCCACCTCTGTTTCCATCTGTCCAGCGTCCTTTCGATGCTCCACATCAACAAAAAGATAAGCAAGATGATGGTAGTACCCCTTCTATTTTTCAGAACATAGATTTGGATAACCCTTAGTTTATGTGCTTTCCGGGACAAGTAGAATATATCATACTCTTAAGTTTCATTATTAATTTGTGTTTGTTAGTGAATATGTGTTTTGTTTTTATTTTATGTGATGTTGGCTATTGTGGAAACAAATTGTGGGATTGGCAGATTCTGGAATAGAAATCCAGAATCTGCAGTTTTTTTTTCCAGAAATCAGTACATTAGCCCATGACTTTAGTCAAAGTCGTCGGCAAACACTACCACATATTTAACCATTGCCGGCGATTTTTAAATCGCCGGCAATGTTTTTTATCATTACCGGCGATTTTTGCCGGAAAAATCGCCGGTAATGTCTTTTTTTTTTTAACATTACCGGCGACTTACATTTAAGTCACCGGCAATGTTTCGCCGGTAATTAAAAAAAAAAAAAAGACATTGCCGGCGACATAATTTAAGTCGCCGGCAATGTCTTTTTTTTTTTTAATTACTGGCGAAACATTGCCGGCGACTTACATTTAAGTCGCCGGTAATGTTAAAAAAAAAAGACATTACTGGCGATTTTTCCGGCAAAAATCGCCAGTAATGATAAAAAACATTGCCGGCGATTTTTAAATCGCCGGCAATGGTTAAATATGTGGTAGTGAAAAGTGCTCACATAAACCAACGAGTTTCATACTATAGCTGACGAAAGTAAAAAACTATAGCCGACGATGGTCTTTCACCATCATCGGCTATAGTATAGACGGGTCAACCATATTGATCGGAGGGGGAAGGTTTGGTCGATGATTTTGTCGTCGGCAAAAGTCACAAAGTTAAACCAACAAATTTTTTGTCGTCGGTTATTCACTACAGGAAAAACTCTCTTAGACGACGGAACAGTAAAGGTTTCGCCCTTTAAGTAGAACTTAGATGACGCCAATAAATTATGTCGTCTTAAGGATTTTTCCGTTGTCTAAGTGACACTTAAATGATGGTAATGAGTCTGTGTCGTCCAAGTTAGAGATCAGACAAAGTACTGAGATGTTGTCGCCTATGTGACCACTTAGACGACATAGAGTCGGTGCGTCGTCTCATGCACCACTTGGACAACGGAAACTACGCACAGTCTGTCATCTAAGTGACTACTTAGATGACGCATCAATGCTGCATCGTCTAAGTATCCACTTAGACGACAAATACTCATTTCCGTGTTCTAAGTGATGCATTATATATTGTGCATGTCAGACTCTTTTCCTCTCCGCTCGCTCGTCTCATTTTCAATCTCATATCATTCTCATTCTCATTCTCTCTCGATCAGACTCTCCTCACACGTACAACTAGCACTATATATATATATATATATCTTCGACTCCGACCATCGATACGCCCTATATCGGAGAAGGCTAGGAACGAACATAGTTAACTTTTGACAATCTTAACGTTTATATATATAATTAATTGTACGTTTGATTGATTGCAATTTAGTACGTCTAATATTTATAATTAAGTTAGGTAATTGATTGATATATATATTAGTTAATTAATTAACTAGTATATATGCATGGATGTTTAAAAATTTGGTTAATATTTAGTTAAAACGTACATGCATGTTAGATATATTAAAGTAATTGATGTATAATATATTCACCATTAATTAATAATGGTAATTAATCAATATTTTAATTAATTATACATTAATAATTAAGGCTGTTGAAAATTTGTATATATAACAGTTTAATAATTACTTGAAAAAATGTATATATAATAGTTGACTAATATGATAATTATTAAATTTCGTAGAAGTATGGACAAGAGTTGGCATGGATAAAGTTGCAGAAGAGAAGTGATGTTCGGTATATGAATGGAATTAGAGAATTTGTGAATTTTGCGATAGAACATGGTCAGGGAAAGAAGCGTTTAAGGTGTCCGTGCAAAAAATGTCTTAACTATCAGTATGTGGAGGTTAATGTTATGATGCAACAACTGTACAAAATAGTAAGATGTGGAGTTACACTACGTAGAGCGAGCATGATGAAGCAGTAGACTTCAGCTCAGCAGATTTCAGCTCATGGTACAGTTACCATGTTACCTCATCCAACGGTCATGGTGCCGGCCCCCCTGTTTGGAACCCAACTACGGATTTGGTCCATGATTCGTTTCCGAGATTTATTCATGGTGGACACCAACACCAAGAGGGAGGTTACAATACTACTCATCGGCATGATGACACATTCTCCTCTGGTAGCTTGGCCACTGACACTAGTGAGATGGATAAGTACAACAAAATGCTAGTTGAAGCCCAGACCCCGGTGTACCTTGGATATCGTGAGAATGTGTTGCAAAATGTGATGCAGCAAATGCAGATAAAAGTGAAGCACAAAATGTCAGTCAGTGCTTTTGATGAAATTCAGAAGCAAATATGTAAGTTGCTTTCTGATGATCACAATCTTCCTAATTCCCATTACAAGGTTAGAAATATCTTGAGCAGCCTCGGCCTAAAGAACAGGATAATTGACGCATGTTCAAATGATTGTACGTCGTTTTACAAAGAGTATGCAGATTTGGACTGTTAACCCGTATGTGGCCAGTGCAGATATGATCAGAATAGGAAGAGTTCGAATAAGAAAATTCCAGTGAAGGTTCTTCGATATTTTCCATTGATTCCCAGATAGCAGCATCTATACATATGTCTCTATACACAGTAGAAACAATGCAATGGTCCGCAGAAAAGTGAATAGATGACGATGTGCTGAGACACGCCGCGGATGAGGAGGCTTTTAAACATTTCGACAACAAATTTGGAGACTTTGAAGCAGACGTTCGAAATGTTAGACTCGGACTAGCTACATATGGATTCAATCCTTGGGGTAGTAATAGCTCTACCGTAAGCATTTGGCCAGTTATTTTGATGCCGTACAACCTGCCTCCGTGGATGTGCATGAACAAGAAATTTAATTTCCTTACTCTACTAATTCTAGGTTCTAAATCTCCAGGGAAGTGCATAGACGTCTACCTTAGACCTTTGTGGGAAAATGAAGTCCCAACTTATAACAAATTCACTGACACGATGTTCATGATGAGGGCAGCCATAATGTGGACGATCAGTGATTTTCCAGTGTATGGGATGTTGGTAGCCTGCAGGACGAAAGGATACAATGGATGTCCTATATGTTTGGACTACGTGAACTCTAGCTGGAACGTGGGGAAGGTGTGTTTCCTGGGTCATCATAGATGGCTTCTTGACGATCACCCATGGCGTTAGAATGAAGCAAATTTTGATAGGACGGTAGGGGATAATCCTAAACCTCGTAGTTGGTCTGGCGAAGAGGTTTTAGAGAGGTTGAGCTATTTCGACTTTAGTGTGTTAACCAATGAAAAGGATGTACAAAAATACAATCCAATACCTCCACATGATCTCAACTATTAGCATGACAAGAGTATATTCTTTTAACTCCCTTACTGGTCAAATTTGAAGCTGAGGAACAACTTAGATGCGATGTACATAGAAAGAATGTGTGCAACAGCGTGGTGGGAACAATTCTCGGTATTAAGTTCAAGACTAAAGATACTTCCAAAGCGGGCAAAGATATGGAATCTATGAATCTACATCGCCCCTTGTGGTTCAGGAGGGATAGAAGAGGAGTGTACAACAAGATGCCAGCTACACCTTACATAATGAAGCCGGCATTTAGAGGTTCTGTATTCCACTGGTTTAAGAGCATTCGTTATCCGGCTACGTATGCAGCTACAATAATTGGAGTAGTGGAAGAGGAGCAACACAAGTTTGTTTGTCTAAAGACACATGACTATCATGTTATGCTGCAACGTTTGATTCCAGTGGTAATTCAGCCATATTTGCCTCGTTACGTAGTAGAACCAATAATGGCAATGTGAAGATAGTGGCAGAGGTTATGCGCCACAGAGTTTTTTTTTTACATCATGATTCACCTAATGATCCACCTAGACGAGCAGATACTCATTTCTGGTCCGGTCTAGTACACTTGGATGTATCCTCAGGAAAAGTACGTACAACTAATTAAATATGCAGGCCAGATTACTTGTTGTATGAACTTATTCTACAATTAACTAATTAAACATTTGATTTTGTAGACAGTTTGGACAGTGTAAAGGATTCGTGAAAAATAGGTCGGCCCCTGATGTCTCTATAGCATAGACATATCTAATGCATGAGTGTGTTACTTACTGCAATAGATACCTCAAGTATCCACCACCTCCCACCACCTCTGATCCCAGTGTCCGCATCAATCTTTCTATCATCACAAATGTCGTACGACCTTTTAGAGGAGAATTAAAGGAATCGTTAATACGAGAAGAACTTATTGATGTACATCGAAGTTGAGCCTTACATGATTGAGTACAGGGAGAAGCTTCAGGTGTTAAATCTGGACAAGAGTTCGACGTGGTTTGAGAAAGTAGTTAAGAAGAAGTTCTCCGATTATTTCTTCCAATGGGTACGTATGTACTTATTTAATTTATATACATGTTTGTAGAAATTAAACCCTTTAATTATATTTATATTCTTCCCATTTTCGCAGATGATTGATCTACAAAAAATTGATAACCACGAGGGGTGGTGGTTCTGGCCAAAGCACTTGCTAGCAGGGAAGCAGATTAGACACTATATTTACCCCAAATATTTTGTGAATGGTGTAAAGTTTCATTCATTGGTCCGAGATGAAGGAAGAAGAACATAAAACAGTGGAGAAGCGGTTAGGAAAGACAATGATATATATTACGGGGCTATTGTATATGTCGTTCAGCTATGTTACGGGAATGATGGCAATGTTTTTCTATTCAAGTGCAAATGGTTCAAGCGTACAAAGGAAGATCTAGGCCTTTTATTAGTCGATACAAACTCAAGTTGGTATGAGTATGAGTCTTTCGCACTTGCCACCTTAGTTAGGCAGGTGTTCTATCTTGACACTACAAGAAAACAGCACTTAGACCACGGAAACGTAATTGTTCCGTGGTCCAAGTGACACTTGGGCGACGGAGACTTTTCCGTCGTCCAAGTAACACCTGGACAACGGAGAATACCATCTCCGTCGTCCAGGTGATCACCTGGAGGACGGAGAAGACTCCGAGGTCCAGGTGGCCACCTAGACGACGTAGATGGTATTCTCCGTCGTCCAGGTGACGACCTGGACCTCGAAGACTTCTCCGTCCTCCAGGTGTCCACCTGGACGACAGAGAATACCATCTCCGTCGTCAAGGTGGCCACCTGGACCTCGGAGTCTTCTCCGTCCTCCAGGTGATCACCTGGACGACGGACCGACATGCCATGGTCCGAGTAACTTCCACTTAGACGACGTATCGACACCTCCATCGTCTAAGTGAAGCATTATATAAGCCCGATGCCAAACTCTCTTCATTCCATCCGATCCTTTGTGCCGCGGGAAATTTTAAAGATCGAAGAAGAAGGAGAAGGAGAAGGAGAAGGATCAGGATCAGGGATCTCCGCTGACTAGCTAGCTAGCTTAATTAACTGATATCGAGAAGGCCAGTAGGTACGTACGCAGTTAAAATTTGCTTAATATATATTTAGTGAAAACGTACATACATGCATGGATGTTAGCTATATATAGATTAAATTACGTACGTAATTGATGGATCGATGTAGATCGAGTACGTATAATTAAGCGTAAATTAATGGACTAATATATATATGTAATAATTAATTAATTATAATATTTTGTAGCAGTATGGATAAGAGTTGGATGAAGTTGAAGAATAGATGTGATGTCCGGTATATGGATGGAATTAGCAAATTTGTGAATTTTGCGATAGAACATGGTCAGGGAAAGAAGCGTTTCAGGTGTCCGTGCCAAAAATGTCTTAATTGTCAGTATGTGGAGGTTAACGTTATGGTGCAACACCTGTACGAAAATGGTATGATGTGGAGTTACACTACATGAAGCGAGCATGGTGAAGCAGTAGAGTTCAGCGCAGCAGACTTCACCTCAGGGTACAGTTACCATGGTGCCTCATCCAGCGGCAGTGGTGCCGGACCCCCAGCTTGCAACCCATCTGCAGATTTGGTCCATGATGCGTTTTCGGGATGTAGTCATGGTGGACACCAACACCAAGATGGAGGTTACAGTACCACTAATGAGCATGATGACACATTCCCCGCTGCTAGCTTGGCCACTGACACCAGTGAGATGGATAAGTACAATCGGATGCTACTTGAAGCGCAGACCCCGGTGTTCCCTGGATGTCGAGAGAATGTGTTGCAATATGTGATGGAGCAAATGAAGATAAAAGTGAAGCACAAAATGTCAGTGAGTGCTTTTGACGAAATTCAGGAGCAAATATGTAAGTTGCTTCCTGATGATCACAATCTTCCTAAATCTCATTATAAGGTTAGAAATATCTTGAGCAGCCTCGGCCTAAAGTAAAGGATAATTGACGCATGTCCGAATGATTGTGTGCTATTTTACAAAGAGTATAAAGATTTGGACTATTGTACCGTATGTGGCCAGTGCAGAATCCAGGTGAATAGGAAGAGTTCGAAAAAGAGAATTCCTGTGAAAGTTGTTCGATATTTTCCCTTGATTCCCAGATTGCAGCGCCTGTACATGTCTCTACACATAGCAGAGGCGATGCGATGGTACGCAGAAAAGCGAATAGATGACGATGTCCTGCGACACGCCATGGATGGGGAGGGTTTCAAACATTTCGACAGAGAATTTGGAGATTTTGCTGCAAAGGTTAGAAATGTTAGACTCGGCCTATCTACAGACGGATTCAATCCTTGGGGAAGTAATAGCTCTGCCGTCAGCACTTGGCCAGTTATTCTGATGCCGTACAACTTGCCTCCGTGGATGTGCATGAACAAGGAATTTAATTTCCTTACTGTACTAATTCCAGGTCCTAAATCTCCAGGGAAGTGCTTAGATGTCTACTTCAGACCTTTGATCGACGAGCTGAAACTATTGTGGCAAAATGGAGTCCCAACTTATGACAAATTCACTGACACGATGTTCACGATAAGGGCTGTCGTAATGTGGACGATCAGCGATTTTCCAGCGTATGGGATGTTGGCAGCCTGCAGGACAAAATGATATAATGGATGTCCTATATGTTTGGACGACGTTAACTCTAGTTAGCACGCGGGGAAGGTGTGTTACTTGGGTCACCGTAGATGACTTCCTCACGACCACCCGTGGCGACAGGATGAAGCTCATTTCGACGAAATGGTAGAGAACAATCCTAAACCCCGTAGTTGGTCGGGCAAAGAGATTTTAGAGAGGTTGAGCTATTTCGACTTTGGTGTGTTGACCAATGACGTGGATGTGAAGAAATGCAATCCAATTCCTCCACATGATCTGAGCTATTGGGATCACAAGAGTATATTCTTTGAACTCCCTTACTGATCGAAGTTGATGCTGAGGAACAACCTGGACGCGATGCACATAGAAAAGAATGTGTGCGACGGCGTGGTGGGAACAATTCTCGGTATTAAGTTCAAGACTAAAGATACTCCAAAAGCGCGCAAAGATTTGGAATCAATGAATCTACGTCGTCCCTTGTGGTTGAGGAGGGATAGGAAATGAGTGTACAACAAGATGCCAGCTGCACCTTAGACAGTGAAGCCGGCACTTAGACGTTCAGTACTTCACTGGTTTAAGGGCGTTCGTTATCCGGCTACGTATGCAGCTACTATAATGGAGCAGTGGACGAGGTGCAACACAAGTTTGTTGGTCTAAAGACACATGACTATCACGTTATGCTGCAACATCTGATTCCAGTGGTAATTCGACCATACTTGCCTCCTGACGTCGTAGAACCAATAGTGGCATTGTGCAGGTGGTGGCAGAGGTTATGCGCTAGAGAATTAAAGAAGTCAGATGTGGTGGAATTGCAACAATAAATTGTGCACATCATTTGCAAACTAGAGAGGATTTTTCCCCCTGCTTTGTTTGACATCATGATTCACCTAATGATCCACCTGCCCGAGCAGGTGCTCATTTCTGGTCCGGTCCAGTACACTTGGATGTATCCTCAAGAAAGGTACGTACAACTAATTAATTATACAGGTTTTTCGACTCATAATTTGTTCCACTGGAGATTACTAGGTAGCTATATGTACTTATTCTTATTGTACGTTTGATTTTGTAGACAGCTTGGACAGTATAAGTCATTCGTCAAAAACAGGTCGGCCCCAGATGGCTCCATAGCAGAGACATACCTAATGCATGAGTGTGTTACTTACTGCAATAGGTACCTCAAAGATCCACCACCTCCCACTGCCTCTGATCGCAGTGCCCGAATCAATCTTTCTGTCGACACCAATGTCGTCCGACCGTTTAGAGGAGTATTAAAGGAATCGTTAACACGAGAAGAACTTATTGAGGCACATTGGGTAGTGGTTCGAGACTGTGACGAAGTTGAGCCATACATGATGTCATACAGGGAGAGGCTTCAGGCGTTAAATCAAAACAAGAGTTCGGCGTGGATTGAGAAAATGGTTAAGAAGAAGTTTCTCGATTTTTTCTTCCAATGGGTACGTACGTACGTCTCGGTATTTAATTAGTAATTTATATACATATCGATCATGTTTGGAGAAAGTAAACCCTTATATTAATTTGCCCTTTTTCGCAGATGATTGATCTGCAAAAATCTAAAAACCACGGGGGGTGGTGGTCATGGCCAATGCACTTGCTAGCAGGGAAGCCGATTAAACACTATATTTATCCCGGATGTTTTGTGAACGGTGTAAAGTTCCATTCATTGGCCCGAGATGAAGGAAGAAGAACACAAAACAGTGGGGTAGCGGTTGGGAAAGATAATGATCTATATTACGGGGCTATTGTATATGTGGTTCAGCTATGTTACGGGAATGATGTCAACGTTTTCTTATTCAAGTGCAGATGGTTCAAGTGTACAAAGGAAGACCTGAGACTATTATCAGTCGATACAAACTCAAGCTGGTATGAGGATGAGCCTTTCGCTCTCGCCACCTTAGTTCAACAGGTGTTCTATCTCGACGATCCGAAAGCCGGTGAAGGGTGGAAAATAGTGAACCATATCTCTCATCGAGGAATATGGAATACAGAGACAATTGAAGGGACACCGACGATGACTGAAGATGCTGCTGAACCAGAAAGAGACATTCCTGCCTATCAAGAGCCTAATACTTCTGTCATCTGCTCCGATATAATGGACCTGGTTCAAGATGGTGAACGGTTACCCATGCCTGATGGTTGTACAGATCTAACTGAAGATGAGATTATCGATGCCATTAATGAAGAAGATGAAGAAGACGAGCAGGATGAGGTCGCGGACGAGGACTCAGGTTATTCGTCGGACGATGTTAAGTATGATGAGGAGGATGAGCAATCGGATACCGGGGACGAGGATGATGACGATTATGATGATGACTACTTAACTAAGACGAGAAAAATTAATTGGTAATTAATTTATGTAATTATTGTAATATATGATGTATCATCGATCAATAATTAATATATAAATATTATAAGGAGGAGAATGTATATATGTACGTAGATCTTAATATTTTTGTACTTAATTAATTAATTACACGCGTCCATATATATAATTATATATTGCGAGAGATTAATGAAATAAATGTTTCAGAAATGATACTATATTATTCTATGATTAATTGATTATATACGTTGATGGACCTGTGATAGCTAGTATTATTGTGAGCACAAATGTAGTATATATATATGTTGTTTTAATTACGGCGTTAAATCTATATATCATGCGAGAAGGAAAGTTCATACATAAATACGTACCTTGAGCTATCTCCCTAAATCTTCGACCCTAAATCTAGCAAATCGGATCGATCGATCATTTTTTTAATTTTTTTTATTCAAAATAATTGAACGGACACACAAATAACTCTGGACGACCTAAACCCTAAACCCTAAGGCCCTAACCCCTGAATTCAGGGTTTTTACACCTGGACGACGGAGATGGTCATTCTCCGTCGTCCAGGTACTAACTAGGACGACAGAGACACTCATCTCCGTCGCCCAAGTTCACAAACCCTAAACCCTAAACAGTAAGGCCCCCTAACCCCTGAATTCAGGGTCTATACACCTGGACGACGGAGATGAGCTTCTCCGTCGTCCAGGTGCAGATTTCGTAATTTTTTCTTAGACAACGACCATCTAGACCTTCTTCCAATGCATATTCTTTTCGTCAAGACTTTAGAGTAAACAATTCTTGGTGTGTGAGCTTCGACGGTTTGAAAATCGGAGTTGCGAAATGTCTTGTATCCACGTTTCCGGTTTGTGAAATTCTCGGTTTTGCGGTTGACTGTGCCGATGAAACCCTTCCCGAACTTATTATTTTCAGGTCCTTTATTATATCCGACGGTTGTTTTGTCCAAATTCAATTTCGTTAATACTCTGCTGCAAATGAGCCTCTACTCATGAACACTTAAGTCGTAAAGATTAGTCGATACTTAACAACTTTCAAGACGTAAAATTATTCGTCGGTTCAAATTTAACTGTTCATATATACGATGCGTTCATCGATATTGTACGACTATTTCACTCGAATGACAGATCAATAAATTCCTAGCGAATTAATTTTTAAATTTTTTTTTACGTAATTTGAACCTGGACGACGGAGATGCCATTCTCCGTCGTCCAGGTTCAAATTACCATGGCGGTTCAATTTTTTTTTTTCAATGTAAATTGCACTTGGACGACGGAGATGTCATTCTCTGTCATCCAGGTGTTCACCTGGACGACAGAGAATGACATCTCCGTCGTCCAAGTCAAAAATTATGGCAGTTCGATTTACCGCCTCATTTTTTGGCACCGCTTGAAATTTCACTTAGACGACGGAGAATCAATTCTCCGTCGTCTAAGTCCAAATTTATGGCGGTTCCAAACATCCCGCCGATTAATTGGCGCCGCTTCAAATTTTTTTAAACCGTCACTTAGACGACGGAAAACACTGTTTCCGTCGTCCAAGTGCACTTAGACGACGGAAAATAGTGCTCCTTCGTCTAAATGAACGCCTATATATAGAACAGCACTCCCCCCCCCTTTTTCTCATTCCATCTCCTCTCCTCTCCTCCTCTCCTCTCCTCTCCTCTCCTCCGGCGATTTTTCTCCTCCGGCGACGCTCCGACGTGTGACGACCCGGACCAGAATCACCAGTATGATCAGCTATGTACGTGAGTTACCGCGTAGTCACTGATATCCGACGGTTGTTTGGAATGGTCGGGTTTGTTAACGACTTAAATATTGGCCGAGAATTGGAGCTGGGTCTCTTCTCGAGAGTTGTTCTACGTGTGATTATGAGTTCGTGGTCGGTTCCGGATCATTATTTGGACGACTGAGGAATTAGTTACGAATATTTGAAGTTTTGACGAAAATGGATTTAAATGGCGGGTTTGTTCGCGACTTAATTACCGGTCGAGAATTTGGTTTCGGCTTCTTCACGGAAGTTTCAGAATTTAATTTCGAATTCGTAGGAACTTTCGGAGCACGATTTTGAGTTACGGAGTTTAAGTTGCGAATTTTGCCAATTGTTGATTGTTTGGTTGATTTAATTATATGTTGATTGGAACAATTGACTTTTTATCCGTTTGGTCGATATGTTTGACTTCGGGTGATTATTGAAGAATATGTCGAGACAAGTTTGTGGCCACGAGAATTATTGGGATCGGAATTACGACGAGGAAGTTGTGCGCATTTGAAGTTCGTCGAAATGGATAAACATGAAGTTTCCGTTTTGGGAAAGGCTATTTATAGTAACCTGCTGTTTTGGGCAGGTCAAACTTACCATATTGGGAGTTGACTAGGTCAACTCGGTTTGACCGATTTGGGAGGGTGAGTCACGACGGTGGCGTCGGCCTCCACGGCGGCGACGGGATTTTGCCCACCTCCGGGCTTGGCCCGTGGCTCTTTCTACTCGCCATGATGCCTTCTTCAACTTCCCGGCCTCCATGCACGGAGAGGCTTGCCGGAGGAGGAGCAAAATCCGGCCAAACTTTGGAAGGAACTTTGTGAATTCGGGTTCTATGTTTGAGGCCGATTCGAGCTGCAATTCTTAGTGGGCTTTGAAGCTCTCATCCCCTTGATGCTCCCCTGTAAGTTTCGTGTTCCAATTCGATGTGTGCAAGGAGAATTTTGGATTTGAAATTTGTGTGTTCATTCGGTTTTTCATGAAATTGACCATGTTAGAGTGAGAATTGGACTTTGGTGCAGTTGACAAAGTTGCTCAGTGGGTGGTTTTGCATGGAATAGGGGTTTCTCTGCCGTGAATTCTTCCGGTCAACAGTGGCGCCGCCGTGAACGGCGGTCAACGGCGGTCAACGGTCAAAGTTTGACTTTTTGGACTTTCGACAAGTTGCATGTCATTTGACTCGAAATCGCGCCCCGATCGCAGTGGGGAGGTTCGTTTTTCGAGTTGAGCGTCCGAACGTAAAACGAGGTATTGAGGTGGTATATATGGATTTTCGACGATTCGTCGTATTCGAATTGTGTATTTCCGAGAACGGTGGTTTCTCATGGTTTGATTTGTATTGTCGGATTATGACTTTGAATATTGGACATTGTGAATATTCAGGGGTTCGTGATCAATTGTTTGGCGAGGGACATTCCGCCGGATCACGGGTTAACGCGATACGCGTTATGCCAGTCTGTGAGTGGACATTTTATTTTCACGGATTGATTGCGAGTCTTTTATATATGTTTTATGAACTTGAGCATGCAGTATGATTATGGTTTTACGAGCATGAGATTTCATACGAGATTATGTTTATTATGAGCATGTGTTTTACGATTATACGGATATACTTATACGAATATACGTATATGAGTATACATACACTTATATGCTGTTTCATGCATTTGCATCGAATTGTTTATGATTTGGTTTACACAGAGTACAGTCTCAGTTACGTTGTTGTATCGATACACTTGCCTCTCGGCTGATCCCCGATGGTAGGCCGCCAGGAGGGGCAGTACCCCTACCTGACCGGCGAGGGGCAGTACCCCGGAACCGAGGCCTTTCTGGCTATGAATCACGTGGTAGTCAAGGACTCCGTGTAAAATATATATATATATATATATTTATTGATTTACTTTACTGTTGATATATTGAGAAATCCGGTTGGGATTGGTGCCCACGGTTTGCTTTTTATGGCATATGATGAAGTGTATTTTCCGCGTGCAGGTAATGGTAATTCCACGCTAGTAACGAAACTCTGCCCAAATTTTGAAAAGTTTTTTGTTGGTTCGTGTTTTCGAGGGGGTTCGATTCCGGTTTAGGCAACTAAATCGGGGTTGGGTCCTTTCAGCTTGGTATCAGAGCATTAGGTTATAGGTTCTGTAGACTTCTGTAGTCGTGTTTACTAAGGATATTTGAGAATGTACAGCATGTCTGGAATGGTGACCCGACCGGCCGGGTGTTGTATGCTTTCAAATTCCGGGTGTTGTATGCTTTCAAATATTTGAAGTTCCATGATTACGTTCCACTTGTTGTGAACGATATTTTATTCATTAGGATGCCTCCTGACGTGCTTTCCGTGTCGTTTCGGTTATGGATCCTATTGAGGATCAATCGACGCGCGATTTACTAGAGAACAGTGGATTTGGATGAGTATTCAGAGTTCAGAGATTTGTGTGGCACGGTTTGCCTGGGGATGTGTATATGAGCGTCTACATGTTGCCTCAGAGCTGAGATTGTGGCAGTGATGTTTGCCTGAGTCAAATCAGTGTATTTGGTGGGCTGATATTGTGTGAGTTCCGGCTGCGACTCCATGGCCTACATTCAGGGTGTTGTATTTACGGTAATGGTTTTATCAGGCTACCCAGCATTCGAATGTGGAGTGTTTACCCACCTGAGGCAGAGATGCATTGTCCACATGTTTGTTTCCGTTTGCACGTGTTATGTGGCTTCAGAGGAAGCGGTGCACGAGGTTCGAGGTGAGTTTGAACCTGAGCATCAGAGAGAGTCTGATTGTTGTGCCTCGAGACATCCGTGAGGAGCTTAGTGTGTTACACTCAGTGGCGAGGCTATTGTGAGGGAAAGTTGTACGCGGTTTTCGATGTGATGGTTTGAGGAAAGTGGATTTAGTCGAGATTTTGATGAGGTTGAGTTCTGACACTTCGGGATCAGTGACGTCATCAGACTGTGACCTTTTCGATTATGTTGAGGATCCTCTGCTGATCCGTTGGACGATGGCGGAGATCACAGTGTAGCGGACTTGTTTCTGTGGCATGAGTTTGGGTGATCATTGGTGATCCTTTCTCGCAGTAGGTGTTGCGGTGATTTGTGTTCGAGGAGTACTCTCAGTTGCTGTTGTGGTGGCCAGGAGGGTCACGTTACGAGGGAGCGACCTCAGCCAGCTGTTGTAGCGGTTCGGCAACTCAGAGTTCATGAGGAGATCATGATGCTGTTTTGGAGCTTGATCAACCCAGATTTTTTTTAGACGAGCCATTCAGTAAGTCGCAATTGATGTGGGCGGCTAGTTGGGCATGTTGGAGTTCGTGCCATGACCTTGTTTGAGAATAGACTTTTCTCCGAGGTTACTGTTGCTTGATGTCCATGGCGATTGTACCTGCATCTCCACTTCCGAGGTCTTGGAGAGTGTTGTATCCATCCGGAGGTTGCGAGATCCTTGTTGGAGGTTATGTGTTTGCCGCGGATTTGTTATAGCTGGATATCGTGGTTTTGGTGTAGTTGTGAGTATGGATTTACTGACGATGCATTTGGTTGTGTTCGAGTGCTTCGAGAAGGAGGTTGTGTTTCGACTACCAGATTTTCCCCAGATGCTGTTCCTTAGTGATGGTCGAGCGGATGATGGAGACGGGTGGTGTTGTTTGCTTAGCTCATGTTGTGGATATTACGGTTGCTGTACCTGACATTGGCGACATTGAGGTGGTTCCCGAGTTTCTAGGTGTGTTTCGGAGGAGTTACCAGGTACTCCTCCAGTTCGGGAGTTTGACTACATCATTGAGCTTGTACCAGGCGCTGGACTCATTTTACCGGCATCTTGTCGTTCGGAGCCAGCGGAGCTGATGGAGCTACAGTTTCGACTCCAGGAGTTGCTGGAGGAGATTTCAGGAGATTTTATGCGACCCCGCGTATTTGCGTGGTGTGCTCTTGCATCAATTGTGCGACTTTTTGTATGGTTCGATGAGGTGGCGCATTGACTACTGGAAGCCTGATTCGCTTCAGAGGAGAGTGAGTATCCTCCGCTTCGGATTGACGATTGGTTTGATCAGCTCGCGAGAGTTTCAGTCTTTTCGAGGATTGATTTCGGATCCGGATACCATCAGTTGTGGTTCGGTGAGTCAGATGTGGCTATGTTGGCTTTCGGATCTCGGTGTGGGCATCATGAGCTTTTGGTCACGCTGTTGGTTGACTAATGACCCGTAGATCGTGTGTACTTGTTGGACCAGGTGTTCAGACGGTTCCTGGACGAGGTTGCGGTCATGTTCGTTGGCAATTTCTTTATGTACTTCAGGAGTGTGGGCCAGCACCTGAGACGATTGTGAGTGGTTTTACAGACTTCGCGAGACGATCAGGTTTTGTGAAGTTCAGCCAGTGTGAGTTTTGGTCGATTAGTGTGAAGATGTTAGGCTATGTGATGTTATCCGAGGGAGTTGGCGTAGATCCTGACCAGTTAGAAGTCGTGTTGATTTGGGGTTGACCTACCATTGTACTAGAGATCGGGAGTCTCTTGGGTTTGGCAGGCTATTACTGACGGCTTGTGCAGGATTTTCCCGGATTGCCACTCTACTTTCCGGATTGACGAAGAAGGCGTCAAGTTCGAGTGGTTCGATGCACGCGAGGAGAGTTACTTACTCCTTTCGGATGGTTGACCGTTGCTTCGGTTTTGACCTTACCTGATGACCACGACGAGTTCGTGGGTTATGGCGATGCATCGAGGTTTGAATTTGGTTGTGCTTTGATGCTGTGTAGCAGAGCGGTGGCTCATGGTTACAGACAGTGGAAACCTTATGAGGTTACATATCTTATGTATGATTTGGGTGTAGTTGTCCTTGTGTTAGCACCAGAGAGTTGGAGATATTATTGCTATGGAGTGCAGCGTGGTGTAGGATGTACACTGACCACTGAGTTTCATCCACTTGCATTTTCGGCCAGATTTGAGCTTGAGGCAGTGTCGATGGATGGAGTCGACTGACGACTATGGCTGCACATTAGAGTTTGTTTGAGAAGGCTTGAGATTGCTCTCTGACCATCCGTCTGGGATGTTATTGCTGATGCATTCAGTCGAGAGTCGGGAGTTTCAGTGGTTCATGTGTGTGTGGCACGAGTTTCCGTGTTAGCCGAGTTATGGGCTACGAGAACTGAGTTCGAATGTGATGACGTTGAAGCTCATTGTTTTGTGCACGGTTGGCACTAGTGATGCGGAGATATATCAGATACTCCGAGTTTACCACTCGTGACGCAAGATGAAGAGCAATGTAGCAGCTTGTTTGTGCAGATGCCACATTTGTCGACTGGCGATGGCTAGGAGACAGAGACTTGCCGAGAAGTATCAGCCATTTGAGATTTCCGGTTTGACGTGGTGATTACTGCTGTGTTTGTGTATGCTTGTATGCACTTTGGTTTGTGGTGCCAGTTGTTTGACCATTGTGGACCATTTGACGAACTCAGTACAGTTCCTTGTACTTTTCGGGAAAGGATTTCAGTGGCAGACTGGCATAGATGTGTTTGATGGAGATTGGCCATTTATGTGGTGTGCCTATGTCCTAGTTCGCTGATCGAGGTAATCAGGTACGACTGAGTGTTGGTGAGCTTTGCAGCGAGCATTGGGGATCAGATTACAAGTTAGTACTGGTTATTGTCCTCAGGTTGGTGGGCGATCTTTGAGGACTATTCAGACCTTGGAGGGCATGTTATGGACCCTGGTATTGCAGTTCCGGAGGATTTGGGACCAGCAGTTTCAGCTGTTCGAGATTGCATGCAGTACCAGTTTGTTGACTACTATGATTTTGAGGTTGTTTGATGTTGATTTGAGGTATGTTGTTGTACTCCATTGTGTTGGAGCGAGCTTGGCTGAGTTTGAGTTGATGTTTGATTCTGATTTTGTGGAGTGTGTTACCACAAACTGTCAGATTAGCGGAAATGGGTTGATTATTGCCCGAGTTCGATGTTTGAGCTATGCTGATATGAGTGTGTGAGTTAGATTGATGTGTGAATTGAGTGTGATTTGCCAGGATGTTTTGACCCGTATGTGGTCATAGGCGAGATTATGTTATGCCGTATAGTTTGGCGTCGCCTATAGCATTGGCTTTTGTGCGAGTTGTGTTCCGTGTGGCAGAACTGTGTTTCAGGTTGGTTTTGTGTTGTATACCCTGTCTGTTCCTTATGCAGGAACACTTCGCGCTTGTGTGGAGCCAGTACAGATTTGTGATTTGTGGTTACAGGGATTTCAGCACGGAGTTGTCTCCTATTATGGAGACGGTTACCAGAGTTGTTCAGTCGACATTGTCACTGGAGAGTTGAACAGTATGCAGAGGCAGTGCTCCTACTTTTAGCCAGCAGACTTGGAAATTTCGAGGTCGAAATTTTTCTAAGGGGGGTGGATTTGTGACGACCCGGACCAGAATCAACAGTATGATCAGCTATGTACGTGAGTTACCGCGTAGTCACTGATATCCGACGGTTGTTTGGAATGGTCGGGTTTGTTAACGACTTAATTATTGGCCGAGAATTGGAGCTGGGTCTCTTCTCGAGAGTTGTTTTACGTGTGATTACGAGTTCGTGGGCGGTTCCGGATCGTTATTTGGACGACCGAGGAATTAGTTACGAATATTTGAAGTTTCGACGAAAATGGATTTAAATGGCGGGTTTGTTCGCGACTTAATTACCGGTCGAGAATTTGGTTTCGGGTTCTTCACGGAAGTTGTTCAAAATTTAATTTTGAGTTCGTAGGAACTTCCGGAGCATGATTTTGAGTTACGGAGTTTAAGTTACGAATTTTGCCAACTGTTGATTGTTTGGTTGATTTAATTATATGTTGATTGGAACAGTTGACTTTTTATCCGTTTGGCTGATATGTTTGACTTCGGGTGATTATTGAAGAATATGTCGAGACGAGTTTGTGGCCACGAGAATTATTGGGATCGGAATTACGACGAGGAAGTTGTGCGCGTTTGAAGTTCGTCGAAATGGATAAACATGAAGTTTCTGTTTTGGGAAAGGCTATTTATAGTAACCTGCTGTTTTGGGCAGGTCAAACTTACCATATTGGGAGTTGACTTGGTCAACTCGGTTTGACCGATTTGGGAGGGTGAGTCACGACGGTGGCGTCGGCCTCCACGGCGGCGACGGGATTTTGGCCACCTTCGGGCCTGGCCCGTGGCTCTTTCTACTCGCCATGATGCCTTCTTCAACTTCCCGGCCTCCATGCACGGCGAGGCTTGCCGGAGGAGGAGCAAAATCCGGCCAAACTTTGGAAGGAACTTTGTGAATTCGGGTTCTATGTTTGAGGCCGATTCGAGCTGCAATTCTTAGTGGGCTTTGAAGCTCTCATCCCCTTGATGCTCCCCTGTAAGTTTCGTGTTCCAATTCGATGTGTGCAAGGAGAATTTTGGATTTGAAATTTGTGTGTTCATTCGGTTTTTCATGAAATTGACCATGTTAGAGTGAGAATTGGACTTCGGTACAGTTGACAAAGTTGCTCAGTGGGTGGTTTTGCATGGAATAGGGGTTTCTCCGCCGTGAATTCTTCCGGTCAACAGTGGCGCCACCGTGGACGGCGGTCAACGGTCAAAGTTTGACTTTTTGGACTTTCGACAAGTTGCATGTCAGTTGACTCGAAATCGCGCCCCGATCGCAGTGGGGAGGTTCATTTTTCGAGTTGAGCGTCCGAATGTAAAACGAGGTATTGAGGTGGTATATATGGATTTTCGACGATTCGTCGTATTCGAATTGTGTATTTCCGAGAACGGTGGTTTCTCGTGGTTTGATTTGTATTGTCGGATTATGACTTTGAATATTGGACATTGTGAATATTCAGGGGTTCATGATCGTTTGTTTGGCGAGGGACATTCCGCCGAATCACGGGTTAACGCGATACGCGTTACGCCAGTCTGTGACTGGACATTTTATTTTCACGGATTGATTGCGAGTATTTTATATATGTTTTATGAACTTGAGCATGCAGTATGATTATGGTTTTACGAGTATGAGATTTCATACGAGATTATGTTTATTATGAGCATGTGTTTTACGATTATACGGATATACTTATACGAATATACGTATATGAGTATACATACAATTATATGTTGTTTCATGCATTTGCATCGAATTGTTTATGATTTGGTTTACACAGAGTACAGTCTCAGTTACGTTGTTGTATCGATACACTTGCCTCTTGGCTGATCCTCGATGGTAGGCCACCAGGAGAGGCAGTACCCCTACCTGACCGGCGAGGGGCAGTGCCCCGGAACCGAGGCCTTTCTGGCTATGAATCATGTGGTAGTCAAGGACTCCGTGATTCTGACTGTACTAGCACGGACGTGTCCATGAGTGACCCCGTGAGACTTTCTATGCATGCTCTGTTTACGAGATGGTGTCAGTGAAAGGACCCAACCCCGATTTAACTTCCTAAATCGGAATCAAACCCCTTCGAAAACACAAACCAACAAAAACTTTTCGAAATTTGGGCAGAGTTTCGCTACTAACGTAGAATTACCATTACCTGCACGCGGAAAATACACTTCATCCTATGCCACAAAATGCAAACCGTGGGCACCAATCCCATCCGGATTTCTCAATATATCAACAGTAAAGTAAAGTAGTAAATATATATGCACTTTACTGAAATCCAGTGTAAAATCGTATAACGTATTCAATAGGAAGCTCAGAGCGACATCTAATACATAATCGTATACGCATACCACTGTAGGTAGAACAATAAACCTACTGAATGAAACAAAGTAGCTCGAGCACTATGCCTCCGACCACGACGTGCGACATCAGAGCCTGAACTGCAAACTGGGCACGGAAACCGAAAAGCCCAGGTGAAAGACAATAAACACGTTAGAGTGAGTGGGCGAAAATAAATGTCTTTCACCAATTAATATATATGTTATAAAACATATGCGAGTCCAAATAAATAAAAACAACATAGTACACGAGGTAAAAACTCATACTCCTCCAGTGTACAGAGCATGCAAGTAAAATCTCACGGGGTCACTCATGGACTCCACCATGCTAGTACAGTCTGAACCACGGAGTCCCTGACTACCACGTGATTCTGAGCCAGAAATGGCCTCGGGTCCGGGGTACTGCCCCTCACCGGTCTGGTCGGGGTACTGCCCCTCCAGGCGGCCCTCCGTCAGGGATCAGCCGACGAGGCAAGGTGTATCGATACAACAACGTAACTCAGACTGTACTCTGTGTAAACCAAATCATAAAAAATTCGATGCAATTGCAAGAAACAGCATATAAATGTATGCATATTCGTATACGTATATCCGTATAAATAAATCGTATAATCGTAAAACACATGCTCATATTAAACATAATCTCGTGTGATATCTCATGCTCGTAAAACCATAATCATGCTGCATGCTCAAGTTCGTAAATCATATATAAAAGACTCGCAAGATTTCCGTGAAAAGAAATTATCCACTCACAGACTGGCGTAACGCGTATCGCGTTAACCCGTGATCCGGCGGAAAGTCCATCGCCAAAACAACGATCACAAACCCCTGAATATTCACAATGTCCAATATTCAAAGTCATAATCCGACAATTCGAATCAAACCACGAGAAACCACCGTTCTCGGAAATACACAATTCGAATACGACGAATCGTCGAAAATCCATATATACCACCTCAATACCTCGTTTTACGTTCGGACGCTCAACTCGAAAAACGAACCTCCCCACTGCGATCGGAGCGCGATTTCGAGTCAAACGACATGCAACTTGTCGAAAGTCAAAAAGTCAACCCTGACCGTTGACCGCCGCGTAGACCGCCGTCCACGGCGGCGCCACTGTTGACCGGAAAATTTCACGGCGGAGCCACCCCTATTCCACTCAAAATCACCCACTGAGCAACTTTGTCAACTGCACCAAAGTCCAATTCTCACTCCAACATGGTCAATTTCATGAAAAGCCGAATGAACATACAAATTTCAAATCCAAAATTCTCCTTCCACACACAAAATTAGGATCCCATACTTACATGGTAGCTTGTAGGTGAGGAGAGCTTCAAAGCCCACTAAAAATTGCAGCTCAATTCGGTCCAAATCCAAGAACCCGAAATACAAAGTTTTCCCTCCATTTTGGCCGGATTTCTCTTCCAATTCCGGCGAGCCTTGCCGTGAAAGGAGGCCGGAAACACACTCAAGGGACCAAGGCGCGTCTAAAGGGACCAACCCCGTCCCACGGGGTGGCCGGAATCGATCGCCACCGCTAGCCACCGTGGGTACCGACGTGAAACCTCCTCCACCGAGTTGACTCGGTCAACTCGGTCAAACCCCAAAATAGAAAGTCATCCCCTTGTCCAGAATAGCAGGTTACTATATATAGCCTTTCCCAAAACGGAAACTTCATGTTTATCCATTTCGACGAACTTCAAACCCACGTAACTTTCTCGTCGAATATCCGATTCCGATAATTCTCGCGGCCACAAACTCGTCTCGACACATTCTTCCAATATTACCCGAAGTCAAACATATCGGCCAACCGAATAAAAAGTCAACCCTTCAAAGCAACACACATTAAATCGACTAAATAATCAACAAACGGCAAAATTCGCAACTAATTCCTCGTAACTCCAAATCATGCTCCGAAAATTCTCACGAACTCGAAATTAAATTCTGAACAACTTCCGTGAAGAAGCCGAAACCAAATTCTCGTCCGGTAATTTAGTCGTTAAGTAGCCCACCATTTAAATCTAAACTTCAAATATTCATAACTAATTCCTCGGTCGTCCAAATAATGATCCGGAACCGCCCACGAACTCGAAATCACACGTACAACGACTCTCAAGAAGAGACCCAGCTCCAATTCTCGGCCAATAATTAAGTCGTTAATAAGCTCGGCGATTCCAATAACCGTCGGACAACTGCGACTATGCAGTAACTCATCGATCAAGCTGAACATACTGCTGAATCTGGTCCGGGTCGTCACAGTTAGTGTCTCCTCGTAAACTATTTAAATTGATTTACTTATATTTCGACTCGCATATGTTTTTATAACTTATATTACTCGGTGAAAGACATTTATTTTCGTCCACTCACTCTAACGAGTTTTATGTCTTTCCCCTGGGCTTTTCGGTTTCCGTGCCCAGTTTGCAGTTCAGGCTCTGGTGTCGCACGTCGTGGTCGGAGGCATAGTACTCGAGCTACTTTGTTTCATCCAGTATGTTTATTGTTCTACCTACTGTGGTATGCGTATATGATTATGTATTAGAAGTCGCTCTGAGTTTCCTAGTGAATATGTTATACGATTTTATACCGGATTTCAGTAAAATATATATATATATATATTTATTGATTTATTTTACTGTTGATATATTGAGAAATCCGGTTGGGATTGGTGCCCACGGTTTGCTTTTTGTGGCATAGGATGAAGTGTATTTTCCGCGTGCAGGTAATGGTAATTCCACGCTAGTAACGAAACTCTACCCAAATTTCGAAAAGTTTTTTGTTGGTTCGTGTTTTCGAGGGGGTTCGATTCCGGTTTAGGCAACTAAATCGGGGTTGGGTCCTTTCAGACGACTAATTTTCCGGCTTGGTTCCTCCTCTCCGACGACTCAACTTCGGCGATATTCCCGATTACTCCGGCGAGGTAAATTTCTATTTTTTACCTTATTAACATTATTTTTATTTAATTAATTAATTTCTAAATATAATTTAATAATTAGTTTTTAATAATTCATTATTGTAATTATAATAATTATTTAGTGGTTATTATTAATATATAGTAATCATTTACTTATTATAATTATTCTAATTAATATTTGGTTGTTATCATTAAATTATAATAGTTATTTGGTAAATAATAATTATTGTAATTAAATAATAGTAAGAATAATTATTGTTAATAATAATTAATTATATTGGTAAATGAATAATTATTATTAAATGCATGATAAATAATAATTCATTATTGTCATTATTTATTGTTTTAATTAATTGATAATTACGTGTATTTTCTAGTAAATTGCATGGTAGTTTGTCTTCGATTGAAATTTAGTACATAGGCTTGGTTTATTAAGTCGCACTCTTTGGAATAGATGGCGCCTCTTTTCCTAACTTATCTCCTTGACCCCTCGTGATGTGTGGGTTTCATCACCGCACACCATAACCTAAGTGAAGTTATGGACACGAGGTTGAGGGCGGAGTTTGCAAAGGACTTGAGGGAGTGTAAATTTTCAAAAAATTGGCCGAATGTCGGACATGGTGTCTAGAAACGGGTTATGATTGGTGACAGGTTTTGGATCTAAGAAAGACGACACCAATATGTGTTTTGTCGAAATTAGTCCTACCTCTCGCGTTATCTATATCCCTAACTGGCCATGTTTTTCGATTTAACCAAGGCTGATTAATTGAAAATTTACACTTTATCGCGCGGGTCGCACGTCCATTGAACGACCGAAAAAGCCAAGCTAGTGTACTCTATTTAAATCTTAACCGTACTTAATTAGCGTAAATTTTGCACTTGTAATTATTATGGTAAGTAGGTATTTTAACGTACTCCTAGGTTTAAATGGCTCCATCTGGCAAGAAGAAAGCCCAACAGGAGGCAGAAGATGCCATGCTCCGCCACTTGGCGTATCAAGTCGGTTGGGTTCAATAGGAGGGCAACGACGTCCTCAATCCGGACCCTTCATCTGGACTGGAGGTGGCACCTTTTGGGGAAATTCCCTCTGCCCCATTTATCTCCAGCGGTGATGACGTCGACCCCTTTTCAACTCCGACGCCCTGTACCGGTTCAACGGCAAGTACTCAGGCGTCCTCGACCGCTGAATCTATCATGTACAGCGCCCGCCGTAAGCAAAGGAGGGCCCCCACTGACCCGGAACCGAAAAGGACTCTGGGTCTCGTTAAAGGGGGCAAAGCGGGGAAAATTTGCAAGGCGACCGGGAAAAAGATCGACTTGCCCTACGACAAATTCACCGGTGGCCCTCCCACAGCTCAGCTAGCAAGTCTCTCGGCGCATAGCATAGGGTCAATCATTCGTAGCCGGGTTCGAATTAATTCCCCTAATTGGAAGGAGGTGCCGGATGATGAGAAGGCGAAAGTCTTTAAAGAACTTTCGGTACGTAATACGTCCAATTTTAGTTATTATATAATATTGTTAATATTAGTTATAATTTCATAATATATACGATTATAATTTTCTATTTATTTCTGATAGGAACAATTTGCGGTGGATCCGACACCGGCGATGTTGAGGCATATCAACCAAACCGCCAACTCCATCTACAAAGATTGGAAGTACAGGCTCCATCAGTACTTCCAAACTGTCGGTCCCGCGCCTCCCCCCGTAGAGCTGCGTGGGGATAGAGAAAATGAGTGGCAGTGGTTGTGTAACCACTTTGCCAATGAAGAATTTAAGGTGTTAATTTACTTTTTTTATTTCAATTAAGATAATTGAATTATTTAAATTTTAGTTACTTATTAATTTTTAATGATTTAATTATGTTGTCTAACAGAAATTCTCCGGTGTCAACAAAGCGAACCGGGGGAAGAAGGACAAACACCATACTTCCGGCGCCAAGCAACTCATTCAAATAGCCAAGGAGCACAGGGATAAGGGCTCCAAACACCCTTATCTCGATGCAAGCATAAGCGCGTACGTGACGCCTGGGCTCGATAATGAAGCGAGTCAATGCGGCGTAAGTGATATATATATATATGTGCTTTTAATTATAGTAATTATTATTTAAATATTATTTCATTATAATAAATTAATTATTCTTTTGTAGGTAAGGGTGATAGAGCGTGCGCAGGAAGAATTGGCTAACACTCAGCTTGCGTTTCCAGATGTGCAGCCGGAAGACCTGCCTCCTCTATCCATGGAGAGCCAAATTGCAATCGCGGATGAGGTCTACGGTCGTAGAGCTGGCAAGGAGGTTAGGCACTTCGGGCCTAAGGTGGTTCGAGATTTGTCGACGACCTCCGACTCATCATCTACGAGAGGTTCGGGGCAGCGGAGAAGGACTCAGGCTGCGGCCGTCGAAGCAGCCATTCAAGAGGCTCGACTGGCACGAGAGGAGAATCAATCCATGCGTCAAAGACTTGATGAACAACAAGCACAAATAGCCCAACTCATCGCCCTCATGCAACAATCTCGAGAAGTATGTCAACCTCCTCCGAACCCATACCGCGACGACGACGACCCGGCTGGAGGCGGGGGACGCGGCGGTGCATCTGCTCCTCCAGTGTGTTAATTAGCTAGTAGTTTATTAATTATCTCGTTTTATTCCGCATTTCGAACAATATTTTCATTTTTATGGGTTTTTTGGATGTGTATGTACAAATTAATTTTAATTATTTAATAATTAAGTAATATTAAAAATTTAGTTTATTTAATTAATTTTATCATTTTTCATTATTTAAATTCAATTAATAATAAATTAAATTAATAATATTTAATTACAATTTATTTTTAAAAAAAAAATTAAATAGGCACTTGAACGACGGAGATTCAGTTCTTCGTCGTCCAAGTTCTTACCTGGGCTACGGAGAAGCTAACAATCTCCGTGGCCCAGGTAAGAACTTGGATGACGGAGAACTTAATCTCCGTCGTCCAGGTGCTTACCTGGGCCACGGAGAATGTTACAATCTCCGTGGCCCAGTTAAGCACTTGAACGACGGAGAACTTAATCTCCGTCGTCCAGGTGCTTACCTTAATCTCCGTCGTCCAGGTGCTTACCTGGCCCACGGAGAATGTTACAATCTCTGTGGCCCAGGTAAGCACCTGGACAACGGAGATTAAGTTCTCCGTCGTCCAAGTGCTCACCTGGGCCACGGAGATTGTCCGCGGTCCAAGTGAACTTGGACAACGGAGATTAAATTCTCCGTCGTCTAAGTGCTTGGACGACAGCACTTGGAGCACGGACCTTGGACGACGGAGTTTCAGTCGTCTAAACACTTAGACGACGGAAAAACACACTTAGACGACGGAAACGCTCCGTCGTCTAAGTGCGTTTTTCTTGTAGTGTGATGATCCGAAAGCTGGTGAATGGTGGAAAATAGTGAACCATATCTCTCATCAAGGAATATGGAATACTACGACAGTTGAAGGGATGTCGGCGACAGAAGATGCTGAACCACAAAGAGAGATTACTGCATATCAAGAGCCTAATCTTTCTGTCATCTGCTCTGACATAATGGACTTGGTTCAAGCTGGTGAACGCTTACCCATGCCTGATGGTTGTACGGATCTAACTAAAGATGAGATTAGTGATGTAATTAATGAGGTCGATGAAGAAGAGGCGCAGAATGATGAAGAGGACAAGGACACAGGATATTTGTTGGACGATGTTGAGTATGATGATGAGGAGGAGCAATCGGATAACAATGGTGAGAAGGATGATGATGATTATGACGAAGAGTACAATGTAACGACGAGGAATATTAATTAGTAATTAATTATTGTAATTAAACTTTTTTGACGTAAACAAAAATGATTAATTATATTATGAGGAGTATGTACAATTATTAAATCTTTACTTAATTTAAAAATTAATTAATTAATTATAACGCCAGAACTTTATCGCATAATTAACTTCAAATTAATTAAATAACGAAGTCGCTAGCTTCGACGGAAATAAAAATTAATCCGTACGACCAAGTGTCACATTTTTCATAAATCCTAAAACCTAGCCGACAGAATGACTTTTTGTAGTCCAAAGTAAACACAATTAATTATATAACCCTAAATCCTAAACCTTTATCTTAGATGACGCAAATGTGTTATTCTGTCGTCTAACTAAATCCTAAACCCTAAGCCTAAACCCTAAACTTTTAGCTTAGACGACGCAATGACATGTTTGTGTCGTCAAAGTATTCACTTAGACGACGCAAACTTGTCATTGTGTCGCCTAAGCGATTACTTGGACGACGCAAACATGTCATTGCGTCGTCTAAGTTATGATATCATAATTTCACATCTAAGACAACGATCATGTAGACCATGTCCCAATGCATTTTCTTTTCGTCGAGACCATAAAGTAAACAATTCTTGGAGTGTGAGCGTTGACGGTTCCAAAATAGGAGTTACGGATTTTCGTGTAACCATGTTTTCGCTTTGTAAAAATTTTGGTTTTGCGGTTTGACTGTGCCGATGACACCCTTAACGAACTTACTATTTACTAAAAATTATTCTACTTATATATTGTCTTATGGTGAATGTATCCAATGCAACGGTTGTTTTGCCCAAATTCAATTTCGTTAATATTGATGTGCAGTGAACCTATACTTAATAACACTTAAGTTATACACGTAAATTAATTCGTTGTCTTAAATCCCACTTTTTATATATACGATTCTCTAATTGATATTGTACAACAATTCTATTCGAATAAAAGATCGAAAACTTCCTTACGAATTATTTTTATGAGAAATTGTTCTTAGATGACAGAGTAGGAGGATGTTTTGTCGTCCAGGTGATTGTTTAGACGACGAAGATGGCCATCTTTGTTGTCCAAGTTCAAATTTTGAGCAATCCAAATTCCACCGCCAAAACTTTTGGGAACCGCTCAAAATTTGACCTGGACGACGAAGATGGTCATCTCCATCGTCTAAGTTAAAATTTTGAACCGTTCCCAAAAAATATGGCGGTCAACTTCTACCCGCCAAATAATTGGGGGAGAAACCGATATTGACTTAGACGACGGAAATAGGATTTTCCATCGTCTAAGTGTACACTTGGACGACGCAACATCAGTTGTCGTCGTCTAAGTGAGATCGTGGTCACTTAGACGACGGAAAGTGTGTCTCCGTCGTCTAAGTGAAACTGTATAATTACAGTTTTTGGGAAGTTTCGATCAATCACTTCGCTCACCATTCTCTCTCTCTCTCAAACTTCGGCGCCCTCACGTTTCCCTCCGTCGACTCCCAGCGGCGGGCCTCCACCTCCTCCGCCGCCTCCCACCTCGGGCCTCCACCTCCTCCGTCGTACGACACCCTCCTCCCTCCCTCCACCACATACGCGTCTCCTCCCTCCCTAGCTCCACCGTCGGCCGGCCTCTTCCCCCCTTCCACCTTGGACGCTTCCCACCAGCACCACCGCCCCCTCCTACCGCCCCTCCACCGCCAGTAAAACAAAAAAGAAATTTGACGTACGTACGTATTTAGAATTTCTTTTAATATATATTTAGGTATAATAATACATATTTAATTAGATATAATACGATGTATTGTGCATAATTATAAATTGGTAAATATGTAAATTGAGTAAATTGTAAATTATTATAAATTAGTAAATATTGTAAAATTTTATTTATTGTAAATTGTTAATTATTGTAAATTATTAAATATTATAAAATGATAAAAATAATAAATTGGTAAATATTTTGTAAATTAAGTAAATTTGTAATTATTGTAAATTCATAAATATTGTAAAATGGTAAAAATAATAAATTGCTAAATATATTATAAATTAAGTAAATATTAAAAATTGGTAAATTTTGTAAATTAGTAAAAGTTATAAATCGGTAATTATTGTAAATTGATGAATATTATAAATAGGGTAAAAATAATAAATTAATAAAAATTGAAAAAATATAAAAATTGAAGTGAAATATTAAAATTTATAAAATTTAAAAATAGTAAATATGAAAAAATAGAAACCTGATAAAACCAAATAGTAAATAATAAAAATATTAAATTGTTATAAAAGATAAAAATTACAAATTTGTTAATATTAAAAAATGATAAATATCAAAAATGGTAAATTTTACAAAGGAAAAATATTAAAAATAGTAAATGTTGTGGTAAATATGAAAAAGAATAAATATGTAGTAAAAATTGTTAAAAATAGTAAATGGTAAAGTAGTTATAATTAATGGTAAAATATTTTTAATAGTTGATTTTTACAACTCCTAGGTTAAACTGGCCCCATGGAATACAAAGAAGACACAAAAAGATGCGGAAGATGCTAAACTCCAACGCTTCGCAGAATAAGTGGGGTAGTAGAGCCAGGAAGACAACGTCGCGCCTTTTCCGGACCCTTCAGTTGGTCCCTCGGCTGCGGCGACTGGGGAAATTCCTAATGCCCCAGTTATACAGACCGATGACGATAATACCCCTTCCGGCCGATCATCGATGTCAGAAAGTGCCCAAGAGTCGGCATCCGAGTCTATTCTCTACAGCGCGCAGCATAAGGTCAAGAGGGCCCTGTTAAATCCTCAACCGTAAAGGGCCCGATGACTCAGAAAGGTAAAAAAATTTGAGAAGTTATTCAAGGCGACCGAGCAAAAGATCCAGTTGTCATACGATGATTTCACCGGTGGCCCTCCCAAGTCGCAGCTAGTTAGTCTCTCATTGCACAACATTGGGGCAATTATTCGCAACAAAATTCATATGGTTGCGCCTAGCTGGAAGAAGTTGCCAGACTTGGAGAAGGGGAAGGTGTTTAAAGAACTCTCAATATGTAATACAATTTTAGATTTATTTTTTAATAACCAATAAAAATCATAATTTCATAATATATACGATTATATTTTTTTATTATTTTCTTGTATGAACAATATGCGGTAGATGGCACACTGGAGATGCTTAGGCACATCAACACCACGACCAACATCATCTACCGTGATTGGAAGTATAGACTTCGCAAGTATTACCTCCAATTCGGCCGCTCGCCTACCCCCGTAGAGCTACGTGAGGATAGGAAAGATGAGAGAGAGTGGTTGGTCAACAACTTCGAAGAAGAATTTTATCGGGTTTGTATTTCTTTTATTTAAATTGATGAAATCAAATATATTTTTTTAGTCATTTATTAGTTTTTTAATGATTTATGTTGTCGAACATACGCAATCGAACGTAAACAAGGCTAATCGGGAGAAGAAGCAAAAACATCATACCTCCGGCTCCAAGCAGATTATGCAAATTGCCAAGGAGCACAGAGATAAAGGCTTCAAACACCCTTATCTTGATGCTAGCATCACCGCTTACGTAATGCCTGGGCTCGACAATGAAGCAAGTCAAAGAGGCGTAAGTGTCGTATGTATTTCTTCTCAATTAACGTAATTATTATTTTATTATTTATTAAACTCTCATAAAAATTTATAATTATTTAACTTTTATTATTATTTTTAGGAGATGTTGGTAGAACTGGCGCAACAGCAATTGGCCAACACGCAGCTTGCACACCCGGATTTGCCGCCGGAAGACCTGCCTCCTCTATCGAGGGAAAGCCAAATTGCAATCGCCAATGAGGTATACGGTCGTCGAGCTGGCAAGGATATTAGGGGGTTGGGATGCAAGGTACAGCGAGATTTATCTTCTGACTCATCTACGGCACGCCTCGGCAAGGACAATTGCTGGGGATGCGGCGGTCCAAGCAGTCCTTGAGGAGGCACTACTTGCAAGGGCGGAAACGCTATCTATGCGTCAGAGGCTTGATGAGCAACAAGTGCAGATAGCCAACCTCCTCACCCTCATGCAAAACCAGGTCAACAAGATTATAGTCCTGCTCCGACCCACACCCTGATGACGACGACATGGCTGGAGGTGGGGGACTCGGCGGCGCTTCTACTCCTGCCTTATTTTAGTAGTTTGTATGTAGTTTTTAATATTTCATTTTTTCCGAACGATCGATATCGATGTACGTACAATTTTTAATTATTTTATTATTCAAATTAAATCTAGTATTTTAATTATTTTTTTAATATTTTACTTTAAATTCAAATTTTAATTTAAAAAAATATATTCACCTAGACTATAAAATATATATACATACGTGGTCTAAGTTATCACTTAGACTACGAAATAGTTTCGTGGTCTAAGTCATCACTTAGACTACACAATAATTTCGTAATCTAAGTTGTACTTGGACGACGCAAATGTTATTTGCGACGTCTAATCCTCACTTGGACGACAGACCATTTGTGTCGTTTAAGACGTCACTTGGACGACTGTATGATATATTTCCGTCGTCTAAGTACTTAGACTACGGCACTTGAACAACGGACTTTAGACGACGGAGATTCCGTAGTCTAAGTACTTAGACGACGGAAACTCTAACCTAGACGGCGAAATAGTTTCGTGGTATAAGTGAGTTTTTCTTGTAGTGATTGTTCAAACTATAGCCGACGACGTGTACAATTGTCGTCGGCTATAGTGTTTGGCCGACGATGTTCTCCTGTCGACACTATAGCCGACAACTGTTTGTCGGCATTTACTATATCCGACGACAAATGCTAACAGACCGATAACTTTTAGTCGTCCGCTATACTAAATTTTTGACATTTGACCAAATTTGTTTTCCCTATTTTCATTCATATATGACTTTTGATTTTAAATGTAAATTTGATCTTAATCCTCTAATTTGTTAAGAAACCCTAACCTCACTTACGGTTTTCCTCTCTTTTCCATCCGCGTCACTTCTCTCTCGCTCTCCCTCACTAGAGCTTCTGCTCTGGTCCGCCCATCATAAGGTAGCACGCACAAGTTCTCAATCTTCTTCTTCAATCAAATTTTGAGTTCTTGTTCGAGAGATAAGTGTAGAGTAGTCATTTGAGTTAAATTTCAGAGAGAGATAAGACAATTTCATTCTGATTTATTTTTCTTTGTAGTCATTTTAATCTAAATATCCATCTATATATGCTGTTACTCCTAAAAATGGAGATTTGATTCAGTCTCTTTCTTTATATTGCTTTGAGTTGAATTCCAGAGAGATATGCTCGTTTTAGGTGCTGCTCCCTCGGTTCCCTCCACACAATTTTCCTGTACCAATTTGCTCAAGCCCTTATCCACCAACCGAGCAACACCACTCCATTCTTCTTCTTATTTCCCGGTGTGCCACTTCAGTTTCTACCTCTATTTTTTGTTTGTTCTTGTTCTGTGTATTCATGCTTTTATGGCTTTTAATCCTTGTTGTACTTTTGTTATACAGTTCTGCTCAGTCCGGAACGCTTCTCGGCTTCGTTTTAGTTGTAGACCAGTTAAAGCTAATCCTACTGGAGAGGCTCAATCCCCTGCTTCAGATATATTTTTGTTTTTTGTTTTAGCGTGTAAACGCTCGACTTTAGACAAATAAATATCCAGAAAAGGAATACGTACAATTGTTTGAATCTTGCATTTACATTTGAAACTTATGATGGTAGTGATTTATGCTAAGAACATCCATACGAGGGTAAGCCATCGTATCGCGGAGCCAATACGGATACAAGTACGAAACGTCATGGATACGGCCTGATACAATCCGAAACGTCTTGATATGGTATTTGAGTTTGGATACGAATTGGATGCGCAGGTATCCGAATTGGATCCGCGGGTATCCGAATCATCTCCTCTCATACACACAAGTAGAAAATAAGGAAAAATTAGAGAAACCCACAACTCCAACATTATGATGAAACTCATAAAAGTATACTATCTGCATCTGGTCCCACTCATTATCACTCTCATCTCTCTGCACAAAAAATTTCATATCAGATTATAATCCACAAAACACTCTGAATCTCCTCACATCCACATCTTCGAATTCACCGACCAATTTTGGTTTTCCACAAGGTGATGAGGAGGCGGAGGATCGTGTTGATGCCGGATTGCTGGTTTGAGAGAGAAAGAGAGAGATGATAGAGAATACAGAGTGTGGGGGATGTATTTACCCAAGAGGTGTGTGTGTGGGCAGTGTGGCTATCTACGTACTTTGCCACGTGGTAAGGGAACAAATGCATTCACTACCAGAAATGGAGACATTACCGGCGACCTGCCGTCGACGGCCTTGTCTTTTTTTTCGCCGGAATTGTCATTACCGGCGACAAGTCGCCGGCAATGACGTCGCCGGAAATTCCCCGCCGGTGTTAACATTGTCGGCGACGGGAAACGCCGTCACCGGTAATGTCGTAGACATCACCGGCGACGGCGTGGCCGGCAATGGCAGCGCCGCCGTGGCCAGAATGTGAGACATTGCCGGCGACTGAGGTCCATGTCGCCGGCAATGTGTGGAAAAATTTTGAAAAAAAAACGTGGTTCTGGATTGGGCCCAATTCCAGAACCTGCATTGAAAGACATAAACCGTACAATCATACAAGTTCAACAGTACACATAAATGTCCAACGTACAGTACAAATACCAACGACGATACAAAAATTAACTACAACTACAGGTCAGGGACAAGGAACTTGCGGGTCAGGATCGAAGTAATCCATGTACTCATTTGAATTCCGGTGGCTACCTTGGTCTTGCTCTGGCGTTGACTGGTGCGGTGGTGGTGGTGGATAGCTAGGGAAGGGAGGGACCGGGGGAGGTGTGGGGAACGGTTGTCCGGTAGTCTGAGCCTCGTACATCGTCCGCATACATGTGTACATCTGAGCCTGCATCTGTGTCTGTTGCTGGACCATGTTTTAGTACTCGGCCATCTGCCTCTTTTGCTCCTCCAACTCCCTCTGCGTCCTCTGAAGCTCCGCTGCGAGGTTACGACTAGAAGTTGAACTTCTTGACCCGGTAGAGTATTGTGAAGTGTTTTTCAATACTCCTTCGCCCGCCGAGCCCATTCCTCTACAGTAGTAGGTATTCTTTCCAGTCCCGCACGCTTTTGCCATGATCTGAGCCGCTATCGGGGGATCAAGCGGATCGATCTGAGAGGCATACTGGGTGACTTCTTCCTCGGAGCAGTCAGGATGGTTAGTCCGAGCTATACTCATGGTCACTTCTGCGGTCGCCTCATCCACTCTCGCCTAATTGAAAAGCGAAAATGAACAACGTATTACCTAACAAAATCTATTAATATCGAAAAATAGTTTTATTAACACATGGAGAGGCGAAAGACTTACCGCTTCGTCAGGGCACTGCGGATAGAACTTCTGATGAATATACACCAAGGGGTTCACTTCTTGTTGTTGTTGCGCCTTAGTCGACCAACCCATGTAGTTGAGTGAACCTGCATGATGGGCCCTGGTGTTTTTCAATTTATTCGCCCGGTTCGTCTTCGAAATCGCCTTGTTTGATAAACATATGGAAAAAAATTAGTAACTAACTATTTCAATCTGATACGATACATTAGGCTTGTAAGATATATTAAGGATGCATACCTGAGCTTTGGGGTGCTCGAAGTGGGCTATCAGCCACAGCCACTCGTACTCCCTAAACCGAAATTCGCTAGGGGTAGAACCTCGGCCTAGCTCCTTGTATACAGTGTAATGGGAAGAAAGCTCGTTCTTCCACTCTTTATACCTATATTAAAACAAGGAAAAAAACTTAGAGATATTAAAACACTTGATAAACAAAAATCTAACTCGATATATATTCAAATAAGTCGAAGCACATCACCTCATATGTAGTTGACGCTCTACCCACGTGTGAATAAGAACTTCATCCACGTCAAACCACACCTGCAATATGAATATATAAAAGGTAAAATTATATATTTATTCGGACTTAATTAATAAATGTAAAATTTACGTAATGAAAATACGATTTTACTCACACTGAGTGCATTATGCACTTGCATCTTCACGTAGATAGGCACAGATTCCCAATCTGGCCAAAGCATTGGGACCTTGTCCCGCACGATCGCACCGGCCATGCTGACATATTTGCGCGTGGTGTCGAATGCCTCGATCACCTCGCCATCCTCATTGGCCCTTATGGGCGTTTTCCTTTCGCCGGTGGCCTGCTCAAGTCTCTTCCCGGTGCAGGTGCCTCTAGCCCCTTTCCGTTTTCCAGTCCCATTAACGAAATTGCCTAATAATACAATGTCAACAAATTGATATCATTAATTGAACCTATCGCAAGTCTTAAGTAATAATTAAGTAATCAATCTGATGTTAAATAAAATTTACCTGCATCATCCGTTTGTTGGTTGGTGCAACTCACACTCCAAAGGTACACGGGGTCGAACGGGAGGAAGTTATACGCTTCCTCCACGGTCAGGAACTCCGGCCGTCCTTCAACATAAACAGGCATCCCCCTATCATCGAATTCAGGGATGACAGGAATCTCGTCGGGGAGGAAGAGACCGGACGGCGGAGATAGACGAGGCCTGGACGATGAGGCGCCAGCACCACCATGTGTCTCAGATGATTCCCGTGAAACGGGAGTAGGCACCGGGCGAATATGGGGCATTCGAATTGAGGGAGTTTCTGATGCCCCCGTTGACTGTCGCTCGTCTGAGGCTCTGCCACCGGAGGGACGTCTGCTGATTGAGCGTCTGGAGACTGAGGCTCGAGCCTTGACTTCCGGTTGCACGGCTCTTGATCGTGCATCTTCCTCCTCAGCTCGCGCCTCTAGCAAGGCTCTCGTGCGATCAGTCATCATTGGCCCACAAGGCATGTTGCTAACTGCGGGCGAGGAGGAAGCTTGACTACGGTTCCCTCCACTATTTCGGGAACCTCTCTGAAGCCAATTAGCCGCAAAACCTCCTGGACACCGTAATAGTCATGGATTCGGTTCTATAACAAATCGGAACCGGAACGGTTTGGAACTGGAACCGTTTGAACCTGGAACGGTTATATTACAAACGGTTCCGGTTACAAACAGTTCCGGTTCTAAACGGTTCCGGTTCCAAACCGTTTTGGTTCTATAACAAATCGGAACCGGAACGGTTTGGAACCTGAACCGTTTGAAACCGGAACTGTTTGTAACCGGAACCGTTTGTAACATAACGGTTCCGGTTACAAACAGTTCCGGTTCCAAACGGTTCCGGTTCCAACGTACTAAGGTTCTATAACAAATCGGAACCGGAACGGTTTGGAACCGGAACCGTTTGAAACCGGAACTGTTTGTAACCGGAACCGTTTGTAACATAACGGTTCCGGTTACAAACAGTTCCGGTTCCAAACCGTTCCGGTTCCAAACCGTTTCGGTTCTATAACAAATTAATCGGAACCGGAACGGTTTGGAACCGGAACCGTTTGAACCTGGAACCGTTTCGAACTGGAACTGTTATGTTACAAACGGTTCCGGTTATAAACATTTCCGATTTAAAACCGTTCCGGTTTAAAACCGTTGTGGTTCCAAACTGTTCCGATTCTGATTTTTCACCTTAATTTATACGTTAAATTAACAACTATATCACCTTAATCCAAACACGTTAAATTCCGAACCCGATTTTTCACCTATTATACGTTAAATTAACAACTATATCACCTAACTTAACATATATACATACATCATTTCCGGCTTTAAACTTTTCACATATATATACATCACATATACACTTTGCATACATTGATCATGCATCTTAATTTCACCTTAATTCACACATATATATATATACATCACATATTAATCCAATTCACCCTAGCTAATTAATTTTCCACATTTTTCAAACATACGTATATATATACATTCCATATAAATTAATTAATTTTTCACATATATACATCACATATATTTCTCCTTCACCCCACAATTATCCACATTATTTTTCCACAATTTTCAAACATACCTTAATTACATTTTACAAATATTTTCCACATGCATACATACATCCCACAATTATCAAAAATTAATTAATCAAAATGCATAAAAATAAAATGTGGAATGAGAGAGAGAGAGAGGGAGAGAGAGAGGGAGAGAGAGGGAGCTATTACCTGCCATGGTGGAGCTCGACCCAACTGTTGTCCGGCGACGGAGGTGAGGGGAGGAGGAAGAGAAGGAGGGGAGGAGGAGAGAGGGGAGGAGAGGAAGAGAGGGGAGAGGGGAGGAGAGGAAGCTAATTAGAGAGGATTGAGGAGAGGGAGGAGAGGGAGGTGAAGAGAGAATTTCGGTGTAAGAGAGGGAAGAGGGAAGAGAGATCGATGCGAAGAGAAATGGGGAGGAGGAGAGAGGGGAGGAGAGCTCGAGCTGCCCTGGAAATACCGCCACCATTGCCGGCGAGTTACGTCGTAACTCGTTGGTAATGACATTACCAACGACGTACGTCGTGGGTAATGTCATTACCAACGAGTTGCTTATCAACTCGTTGGTAATGTCATTATTTCTCGAAGATTATCCGATCGACCTATTTCCGACCAATTTCCGACTAAATAATTTCCGACAACATTTCCGACCATATATAACTACAATTTCCGACTACAATTTCCGACTATGATTTCCGACTACGATGGTCGACTACAATTTTCGACTACGTACAATTTCCGACTACAATTTCCAACAACGATTTCCGACACGATTTCCGACTACGATTTCCAACACGATTTTCGACTACGTACAATTTCCGACTACAATTTCCGACTACATTTTCTGAGTACATTTTCCGACTACGTTCCGACACGATTTCCGACTACAATTTCCGACTACAATTTCCGACTACAATTTCCGCCTACAATTTCCGACTACAATTTCCAACGTACTAAGGATGATAATCGTAATCATCTTCATCACTTGAGTCTGACTCGGTTTCATAGGTAACCTCTGGCAATATGTGCCGCTCCTCGTCATCTGAATCAGCGTCAACTTCATATGGATTAACATCGAGAAGTTCTGCTCCAGTAATTCGAACCACACTCCCAGATCTCACATTATTAAGGCGAATCGTAGATGATTCCGGAATGTCAAAAGCGTTCGGCTCTTGGTATGCAGTAACTTCCTCATCATCTGCGGTCTCACCAAGTGTGGCAGCACTGTATATGTTTCTATGAGCAACATGGTTAACCACCTACCACGGGACTTTGTTAAGAAGATCGTCAAGGTAAAACACTTGTTTTACTGATGAGGCAAGAACGAAAGGGTCATCTTCATACCAGCTAGTAGCAGTATTCACCGAAAATGTTCCGTACTGATCGGTCCTTGTGTTCTCCGGGCTAGTATCAAACCATCTACACTTGAACAAGTGCACTTTCATGCGGTTCCCATAAATTAGTTCAACAACTGAATGAAGGACACCGTAATAGTCAACGCCATCCTGCCCACCATGGATCATCACCCCACAATTCTGTGTTTTCAGTCGGTCGTCTCGATTTTCACATATAAATTTAACGCCATTGACCTGACACATCGAGTAAACTTTTGAAGCTATCGGTTTCATCGCCAGGACCCTCAATTCGTTTGACCACTCTGGGAAACCATCATCTGCTACATGGTTCATCTGAAAACGTCCAGTAATACGTACACAAGAAATTATGTCATCTTGAAACCACAAAACCACGTACATACATACATGCTATATAAGGATATATATAAAAATATACATATACACATATACCCTTACCCATTGACCAAAGTAGTTTGCAAACGTCCTGTTGTGGTAATCAACATTTCCGGCAATAGCAGGGCAGTGAAGATGATAGTTTTTCCAATATTGTACTTCTTGACAGTTAATCAGTACCGACCAGTGGGTAATGGCTACCTCATTTCCATCCAACTTGTACGACTTTGGCAAGCTTCCATGTACTACCACGTCACTGGAGATGATAGAAAGGTTGAACTGGGGTTCATCTATCGGCATCTGTTGTTGGGGGTCCTCAAGCGCTCCCAAGTACACTTTGGTGTACGTTACACACTCGTGCGCAACATATGCTTCAGCAATACACCCTTCAGGTGCATATTTATTCTTCACATAGTCCTTGTAGGCTCCCAATTGTCTACAAGTTAACAAGTGCATGTTAACTTACTTAAAAAATAAGAATTTACATATAAAAACATAGGCAAACCAAATGTATGAATCATTTGTACCTTTCAATGGGATACATCCAAGTGTAGTGTACGGGACCGGTAAGCAACAATTGTTCGGGAAGATGGATCATCAGGTGAGGCATTATGTCGAAAAAATTTGGGGGAAATATCCTCTCAAGCTTGCACATGATAAAAATGATGTCATCTTGCATCTCCCTGAGGTCTTATTTTTTAACTTCCCTGGTGCATAACTTCTGAAAGAATCTTGACAAGGCCACCAACGGCTCCACCACCTCTTTGGGCAGGTACCCTCGAATGAAAATAGGGAAAAGGCGTTGAAGCAGTACATGGCAGTCATAACTCTTTAATCCGTACATCTTATTGTCCCGGAAGTTAACACACCTGCTTATATTTCCTGCATAGCCATAAGGATACCTGCATATATATATATATATATATCCATAGGCAACAATTATATTTCTCGCATATAACCATAATCCGGTAAAAATTTAACTACAAATTCCTGTGTAGCCATAAGAATATATACCTGACATTACTCAGCCACCGAAAAATTTCATGCTTATGCTTCGGCTTTACGGTGTAAGGAGCTTGCGGCATTTTTCTCTTACTATCTCTTAACCACAAATGTTTCCGCAGACCCATTGCTTTCAGATCAATGCGTGCCTTAGGGATGTCTTTTGTTTTCCCCTCCAAGTTAAGAACTGTGCCCACAACACTTTCACACACATTCTTCTCTATGTGCATGACATCTAGGTAGTGTCTGATAGGCAACCTGGGCCAGTATGAGAGTTCCCAGAATATGCTCTTGTGTGTCCAAAACTTATACCTTTCGGGCTTGTCTGGAATTGACGCGACTATGTCAGGATGATTGCTCAGTTGGCCAAAATCATATTCATTCAACACTTCCAAAATTTCTTCCCCTGTCCATCGCCTGGGTGCCACACCTGTTTCCATAGTCCCATCAAACGCGTCTAGATCCTGCCTAAATGGGTGATCATATGGAAGCCAACAACGGTGACGCATCTGAACAATTTTACTGCAATGAGGACTGCAACAATCAACCGTCATGCACTCTGAACAAGCCTTGTAACCCCTGGTAACGTTGCCCGACAACATACCGCGGGCAGGAAAATCACTGATGGTGCCAACAAGCATGGCATGCATCTGGAACATCTCATTTTTGAACCTATCGTAAGTGGGGTGGCCACACTCACTCAGGTACTTAAGCTCCTCAATCAAAGGCCTCAAATACACATCGAGACACTTTCCTGGATAACCCGGGCTCGGAATTAACAGAGTCAGCATATTGTATTCCTTCTTCATGCACATCCATGGTGGAAGGTTGTACGGTACCAAAATAACTGGCCATATACTGTATTGAAGACTCATGTTGCCAAAAAGGGTTGAATCCGTCAGATGAGACCCCTAGCCAAACATTTCGGACCTCTGCTGCAAAATGATCAAACTCCCTGACCATGTGCTTCCAAGCCTCTCCGTCGGAAGGGTGTATAAGGGTATCATCGTCAGGCAAGTTCCTCTCAGCCCACCATCTCATTGCCTCGGTCGTGAAAGCACACATGAACAACCGCTCCAGCCTATCAATAAGCGGGAAATATCGAAGTATCTTCACAGCTTTCTTGTTGCCTGCAGGAGTCAACTTATACCTTTCTGTAAAACATACCGGGTAGGCTTCAAGGTCTTCGAGATCTTTTCCCCAGAAGAGAATACAATCATATCTGCATGCATGGATTTTGATGTAGGAAAGCCCAAGATCTTTCAGGATATGTCGCACCTTATGATGAGTGGTAGGAAGACGATGACCGGGTGGCAGTAGCGAAGCAGTCCACTTCAACTAAGAATCAACAGCTTTGACAGACATTTTGTTCTCCATTTTGAGCTGCATCACTCCCATCACACTTTCAAGAACAGTCTTACTACAACCGTCGTGCAACGGAGTCTGTTGCAATGCAATCAGGTTGTTGTACTTGTCCATACCGCTTGTGTTGACATGAGCTCCAGGTAATGGCTCGACTGGCTCGATATGGGGGAAACCCTCAACGACGGGAGGGACATTTGGTGCTTCATCAGCAAATACACCGCTCTCATGAGGAAACATATCATTGATTAACATCGCTATTGGATCGTAGGATGAACTGCCCCTCTCAGCAAAATCTCCATGATCATAGCGTGGACTGGCCCTCTCACCAAATTGTCCATGATCATGCGGACCCGTTAACGATGTTTCACCGTGATAAATCCAACAAGTGTACTTATCTCAAAACCCGTATTTACTCAGGTGCCTCTGAACTTTATCAATGGGAAAACGAAATCGATCGCTGAAACACTTACATTCTTTACACGGGCAATAATGAAGTGTAGTGTCTCCACAATTAGCCTTCACAAAATCCACAAAACTCCTAATTCCCTGGTGATATCTGACATCCCATCTTTCGAGGCTCATCCAACTCTTGTCCATCCTGAAAATTCTAACAATTTTACTGATTAATTATATATATATATACACACATTCACTACTAATAATCGACGCGATATCTCAAATCAACTCTAATTAAATCAACACATGCATGCATATATATATATATATCGATCTAATCTCTGAATTCGATTAAGTACTCGATGATGGTATTCTTCTTTTTTCAATTCAAAACGTATTTGACTAGGTAGGAGGCTCTGTTAAGCCTGGCTCCGATAACACTACGATAATAACAGTCGTTGATTCAGACACAAGATAAGATTAACTACAAGCAGTTTTCTCGTTTCCGTGACATCAACAACATTTCATATATATCTCACGAATTGGATTTGATCAACAAACACACACATATATATATATACATACACATATACGTATATATACATGTACCTATATATATAGCTTCCCGAGTGATCGAGTTTTCGACGCGCGCCTTAATTTTGACAATATACCGAAGGATCGATTTCAGAGCGTACGTTTTCCTTCTTTCGATTTCTCTGGATTTTTTTCGATCAAAATGAATGAATGATCGAGCTGCTGCAATCTGCGTCTAATATAAGAGACATTGCCGGCGACGGAGTAAGTCGCCGGAAATGAAGACATTACCGGCGACTCCAACCGTCGCTGGCAATGTCGAGCCACACATTTCCGGCCGGAAAATTGCCGGAAATGTTCGGCTTGACATTGCCGGCGACGGTTGGAGTCGCCGGTAATGTTTTGAAACATTACCGGCGATTTTTCGGCGACATTACCGGCGACGGAGTAAGTCGCCGGTAATGATGAACATTACCGGCGACTTTTCCGGTCGCCGGCCTTGTCTCCGGTGATCTCGCCGGTAATGATGCCATATGTGGTAGTGATTGATGCTATTTGAAAATAATAATAAACTCTCTCGGTCTCTCCTCAGTAAGCAAAATACTCAATATTTTTAAATATAATTTAATATTAATAAATTATTATTTTTAAATATAATTTACTATTAATAAATTATTATTAATCGTATCATTCTCGTATCGTATTCTCTCAATTTTAGAATTTTCCGTTTTTTCGTATTATATCGTATCGTCATATCCGTATCCGTTTCGGTGCTACCTAGCTAAGATTTATGGTTGTTCTCTTCCAATGTTATCTCATTTGTTGAATAGTTATCTTCTCTATCACTTTATCTGTCATGGACTGAAACCCTTGACTCGAGATAATTAACACTTTTTTCATAGGCTTTAGTTTAGGCAAAGACACACAGCCAAAAACTTTCACCCTTGAGTTGTGGTGCCATAAAGAACCAGCAGAGCACTGAAACAATTGATGGGAAGAATAAGATTACTCGGAGAAAAGGTAGTGCAATTCTGAGTGAAGAAAGAGATGAGGATGAGAGATATGGCCTAGTTTGTCCTGGTGTGGAATCTTTGTGCAAGATAGTGACCCACAACTTTCCTGGGTATTACAAGCAAAGGAAGCTAACTGTATCAGAATCTTCAGACCTTGAAGAGTTGGATGAAGAAGAGGAGGAGTTTGTTGATGAAATTGAGGCTAGTTATGAAGAGGAGAGTAACGGGATTGAAAGCGAATTTAAAACAGAGGACGATAATGATGATGATGAGTTTGATTGGGATTCAAACGACTTGGAAGCTATGTTTTTCGGGGAAGAATATGAAATGATTTGGATTTGGATGGTTTTGCCCTTGCAGAGGTTGGATATGGTAATATTAAGGAGGTATTCTGTCAGCAAAGGCCAAGTTGTCTGAGACCCCATGACTTCTACATCCATATTTTGTCTCCATGACCTTGAATAGGGATAAACAAAAGACGGTTGAAATACGGAAAGAGCTTCGCCCTCGCACATATACAATAAAGGCAAGTACCATTTTAATTGCTGTAAATTCATACGAAACTTTCCTGCAACTTTTCTCTCATATGTGTATTTATCTGTATCATTTTCACTAAAGCTAATACATGTCTAATTTTCACTGCAATATTACAATATATTCTTCACTTGACCTTGTACTCGGAGAGAATTTTGTATTTCGAGTAGCTTACTAGAACTAGTAGAACTACGAGGACCGACTTTTGTTATCATCTTCCAATCTATTATTGTTTTTTTTTCTTATAAAAAATCTTTTAAGATGCCAAAGTTTTTTCTTTTTGTAATGCAGGATGAGTTATTAACTCTCTGTTATTTGCTTGTGAAAACTAATCTACTGTATAATTCTAGTTGATGTGAGAACAACATATAGTACTTGTGATTTCTGGTCAGAAATAGCAAATAGGCGCAACAAACTAAGAGAAACACACATAAACATAAGAACACAAGAACACAGAATTTAATGTGGTTCAGCAAACTTTGCCTACGTCCACGGACAGAAAAGTCTCCACTATATTTATAATGCATGAGTATACAGAAAGAATAAGAAAACAAAGATTTTCTCTACTCTTCTTATCTCCCTCTCCTCTCTTCTTATCCCACAACTCACTCTCTAACCTAAGAATGGAATACACTTGCTCTCTGTCTCTGTGATACATAAACTAGAGCAGAACTTTCCTTATATACATATAAGGGACTCTAACACTAGCTACATAGGAACTGGTTTTCCTACTAATATTAGCATTCTCCTATCTGTAATCAGCATGGATTATAAACGCTACATCAATAAGAATCAGAAACATCCTTATTGGAACTTATATTCATCCAAGATAACAATTCATATTGACTTAGGTATCCTCATGGACTGGGAAACCCCCACAATACTCAGTTATATATGGATTTAGTTAAAGCTCTCAATGCAGCGACCTTTTAGTATTTAGTTTTATTTCTTTATTGGTGAAATAAAGGGACTCCAACACCATAATGCAAGGGCATTGCCTAATGTTTTGAATGTGAAGATGATTAGAGTAGAAAACCATATAGTTTGATACCATTGATTACTTGAATCACACCAAGAACTTGTAAATTGTTTTAATGATCTATAACATTGATGATGTATTACTTTGTGCCAAGTGGTTATGCATTAGGACCATAATTTCTTGCCTAATATGCTCATTACTAAGATTTATTTCTTGTTTTTCACTAATAAAGCATCATTCTTATTATGTTTTTGGTTTTTGTTAGGAAATAGAGGATTAGCGCAGAAATACACTAAAAACGATGATTATGCATTTTCGGAGAAGGCGATGACTTTTTTGAGGTCGTGAGCGATAACGGAGAAACTTTGAGAAAAAGACGAAAATTGGTCGTCGGAATCTCGCTGGAATATTCCTAGATTTTCGACCACCCACGGTCAACTCCGGCAGTCACGTCAAGTTCTCAAGTCATCTATGGAGATATTTTGGGCAACAAAAAATCATATGAGAAGCACATGCCATAGTGATTCACCAAGGGTGAGTCATCTTAGGACCACATTAAAGTCTTAAATTGTGGATCATGTCTCTTGGCCATTAATTTAAAATTAAAATATAAAAATATCTCCTAAGCCAAAAATTTCAGATTATTTTCTCTCTACACCAACAGTCTCCTCCATTATATATACATATTTTAGCTCACAAAATAACTTAACTCCCATTTTCTAATTTTTGTCTCCTCAAAAAACTCATATTTCCACTCTCTCCCAAGAGCTCCCTCATGGCCTAGCAACTCCCTAGCTTGCCTTGAGGTCACCTTGTCTTCCTCTCTTTTTCCCTTCCAACTCTCTAGAAATCAAGAGACCTAGCTTTGACCGAACCTCTTTCATCTCCCTCACTATCATCCATTCTTTTCTCCTCTCATCTTTGCCTCCAAGGTTTGGGTGATTCTCTAGAGCTCGAAGAAGTTTGAAGTAATCTTTCTTCTCCTTGGCTTCTTTGAGTCCTAGAGGTTTCCATTTTCTCCTCTTCAAGTGTTGGATGCAAACTTAAGTCTAGAAGACGAGTTAGAAATTTTTAGTGCTTTGGGTGAAGCTTATTAGTTTGGTGGAGCTTAGCTTAGGGACTGTTCGATTATTTGTCTCTCTCTTAGCTTTTAAGTTGTATTCAAACACTTTTGTATATATGGCTAGTGAGTAGTTTGTGTATGGAAGGCTATGGGTCAAACCTTTGCTACTTGATGTAAAACAATGGTGTTTTGCTTTATGAAATTGAGTTTGTTTCAAGTATAAAGTGTTATTGGATGAGTTTGATGAGTTATACCATGTGTTTGTGGTATGTTTGTGTGCTTGAGCTTCATTGTTTGTTCTCTTGAGCATGTTGTAACCTTGATTAAGTTGTGATATATGAAAAATGACTAAGAAATGGAACTTAGGTGAACTAGTCACTCACTTAGGTGAAGATGAGCATATGAACATGACTTAGGTTATATTAAACTTAAAAGGTTAAGCTTGTAGTTTTGGTTTCCTTAGGCTTGAGCATGGACCGATGCCCTCTTGAAGGTCAAACAACTTAAAGAGCTTCGGTCAAGCTTACATTGATCTGAGAGACTTTGTAGCTAGTGTTGGATTCTTCCGATTCATACTCTAAATGGTGTGAATTGGGAGAATTCATTAGACCTACTTCTAAGTTCTCCAATAGAGGCTTGAGGAGGGAAGCTCTTCACACTCCTTACATGTATTTGCAACTCGAACTCATTACACGCGGAATATGTTTAGGGTTTGAGTAACAAAAAGTTAGACCTTAATCTCGGTTTACCTTGTACTCGATAGTTAGGCCAAATACCTTCTATAACCCCAATGACCTAGGAGTTTCAGTCCATAACCAAACCTGATCCGAGAGAGCACGATTTGGACATGATTATATGTGAATTGGACTAGACAATTCAAGATCATGAACTTGGACATTGTTTGTACATTGAGTTGGCTAGCAGTGATATCTCTAACCCACTGTTTCCTTATCTTGCATTTGAGTCTTAATTAGTTGTTATTTTTTCTTAGTGTAATCCACCATCATCTAATTATGATCACATCCATCGTAATCAAAAACCATCTTTGTGATGCTAGGTCTCCAAAGAGCGTAGTGTTGTAAGGTTCACCTCCGCTTTTTGTTTGTGTTCTAGTGTTGCATTGTGTATTAATCTATACCTAATATAAAGAACTTAATTGAATCAGGTTAGGAAATTAGTGTGGTCAATCCTTGTGTGTTCGACACTCGACTTCCTTTATCTATACTAAAATTTGATACCATATACTCGGGGTTTAGTGAGATTACAACATTTATCTTAGCTAATTTCTATAGTTAAGATTGAGGAAAACTAATTTTCTCTAACTTTATGGTCTGGCTGTAGGAGGACCATTAGTCTAGGGACTTTGCTATAACAAGGAAATGAGTCCCCAGCAGTCATAATGTGATGAAACCTACAAATACATGTATCCTTTCTCTCCTTCAGCTGATTATTATGATCGTGGTGCTTTGCCTTTATACTGGTTAGTCTTTCTTTTGATTTGTTTACGTAGATTTACTTTCTTTTGACATTGAATAGGGTTCTTTTCTTTCTGCATCATCATTTAGTTTCCCCCTGCTACTTCATTACGGACTAAGCACTTCAAATTAATTTTTTTTTGTCCTTTGTATTATGATTGAGTAAACTTTGTCCCTTTTTGCTTAATTTATGCATTTCAGTTGCCATATGTTAGTCCCATGCTAATTGGGAGAAAGTCTTTCAAGGAATTTGCAAAATGACAAGAATGTATTATTGTGGATGTTGCTGATTTTGATAACTTGGGGCTATTTGAAGAAGAGAACTTCATTACCTATTAAGTAAGCCATCACTTCATGGTAATGTCACTATTGGTGCTAGGCGTGGAAGAAGAAAGGACATGTCGATGATTGTTTTGCGCAAATACTTTATTTTTCTGCTAATCTTTTGAAGATTAGAATATAAGAGCAAGTGTAACAAAGTAGGCAAAATCCTACATGGGAGAAAATGGTAATTTTTGATAAGGAAGAAAAAGACAATTTCACCTCTCCAGCAGAGATGTCAAAAATACATGGATAACTATTTTGATTCAGACTGTCAAATTTGACAGTCTCGATTGAAATTGTCAGAACTCAAATTCTCTTCCTTCCTCTCTCTCGGCCAGAATTTGCTCCTCAGACTTGAAGTTTCACCTCATCTCGAAACTACATCTCGGACAAAAATCACACCTTGTTGGCTTGTCGGGCATCGTCATGTCTCGCTGCGACTGGATCCTAGCGATGGATTCGAATTCAAACCAAATCAGATATCAGATTGAGCCAATCAAATATATCTTGCATGTTGCTTGTCTAAACTGATTTGAGCCGCATCTCATCTCAGTATTTCCATCTTAATTAAGTATTGATTATTGTTTGGAATCTTATGATATGACCTTATAAATGATGAGTTAATTTAGTTAGTTTTAATGTCTGATTCAAGTTATGGGGATACATGAATAGGAAATTATTACATAATAGAAGGTTTCGAAATGATGTAGTGTAGTTCTCACTATTAGATCAATATGCAATCCATGAAGGAGTTAATGCAGGGTCGTATAGCATGTAAGTAATTTTCTCTATATGGTGTAGTTTCAAAGACTTTTGATTTGGGTGTTGGGTTCTCTGTTGGGTATAGTGATCGAGAGCTATGATCAACTACCTAAATTTGTGGTTAATGGTATCCAATGGAGTTATTATGATATGAGTTCTATTTGATATCATGATCAAAGTCTATGAGATTTTCCCTTCAAACTACTCATTGACAACGGATCGATTTAGCTTTCGCTCAATTTCCTTTTCACATTCAGTTATGGGTTCACAATCTTCTGGGTTCACGGCTTGTATAAACAACCCATATAAGTTTCCATCCAGTTCAAAACTTATATAAAGTGATCTTGTGTGGTTATGAACTGATAATATTAGCTCATATCAGTTTTTGTGTGTGTGAGATCAATTCATATCAGCTTTTATGAACTTCAGTTCGAGTGTTTATGAACTTCAACAATTTTCAGACAAGAAAAAGTTCAAATTTATTTGAAATCTCCATTAGACTTGAAATTAGCCAAAATAATTAATTGTCACATAAGCTGTCAAATTCAAATTAAACATTGATTATTTGCCTACTCTATTAGACTTGCTCTAAGGGGTTGATGAATATAACTCTTTATATATTTTGTTACATGTATGTTTGTGAATTTTTGTAGATGTCAATTATAAATGACAAATTGATATTTGGTTGTTGTGAATGCTTATGAATATTGTGGATATTTGTTAGATGACATTCAGAAGGTGCATTGTGAAACTTAAAACTATTATATGTAACATGATTTTGAAAAAAAGTATATTGTTTGAGAGCGCAATGCAACAATCAAAATGGTTTAAAAGATAATGGTCTTATAGAACTTGAAATAATGTTACAAGGTAAATGTCTATTGATTAAAACAATGACATACAACTGAATTTTGAAATAAAAGTATTGTCTCATTTGTACTCAGACAATAGTTTTTATCGTCAATAATATGTTGACTGATTTTTCTTTATACAACGGTCTACAGACCATTGTCTGATATGGCTTCTCTCCTCAGCTCAATAGATAACAGCCCAGACCTATATTAGACAATGGGCAAAAGCTATTGTGTGAAACCTTTTTTGGCGTAGTGCTTGTTTGTCAAATTTATTAATGAGTTAATTCTACTTTGACACATTTATTGAGATTCTGTATTTCGACACGATTCTTTAAATCGATAATTTATAATTTCAGGTTTTGAGATTCATTTTCTTCACGGAAGTTGTGAGGCAAATTAATACGAACTCGTGCGTACTTTTATTTCGAGATTTGAGCTATTTTTAGGAATTATGAAAGATTCATTGTATCAAGAAATTAAAATAGTTTTCTAATCTTGCTGATTTATTTCTAGCCGTCAAATTGAATACTAATTCTAATATGGGCCGTTGAGTGAGGTGATGTTAATTTAGAAAATTAATTACCCTGAGGGCGTAGAACCCCAATTGCACTCTCTCTCTCTCTCTCTCTCTCTCTCTCTCACACACACACACACACACACACCCCGAGCCCAATCATTGCTCTATTTCACCAGCTCGACTTTCTGGTGAAGACCACCTCACGTCGCGAAGCACAGCCATGTTCGATTCGTCTTGCTCCGTTGAGTATTTCCTGTTTTTCCATTTTCACTTATCGAGTTGATTCAAGAAAGAATCAAGCAAAGAAGATGTTAGGTTTCGATTTGAATATCACACCGCTCATGGCTGTGCTGCTAGTTATGATGTGCTATCGGACCATGGGGGTCTAAATGCCGTCGGTCTGGGCTTTTGAATGCTAGTATTAGCGGGACCTAAGTTGGTCATTTGTCGTTCGTCGGTCAGTGACGATTTCCCATGAGTTTTCCAAATTGTTGTGGTAGATTTCGACCATTTTCAATTAGTTTTGTTATGGGTGTGGAGACCCCAACTATCCTGGATTGACTAGGAGCAGTCAGTTGACTAGCCGTTAAGTTGTAAAAGACCCGTTATGTTTGTTTTGTTATGTTTGGATGTTGACACGTGTTGTGTCCTACGTGGTCACTATCAGAATCGTTGCTTTTGAGTATTTATGTGTATTGAAACCCTAGTTTGGGGCATCTTTGATGACTATCAAGTTATTTTCCCTAGTTGTAGTATTTGCTCTATAGTTCAATAGATCTACATCTTATAGGTCCTTACAGTTGGTATCACGAGCCAAGATGATGGCCGATGGCAACAAATCCAAAGGCCCTACTCTCACTCTTGTATCAAGTGATGAGTCTGCTCACATCGAGGCTCAGTTTCAAGCTCTCAGTTTCAAGCTCATCTGACACTGTAGCTCAGTTCGATTCCATCAGAGAGTCCATGAGTGAAATGCACACTCAAATGATGGAAGAGATCAGTAAGATGCTCATGAATGCAGCACCTGATCCACGACCACCTTATCAATCTGGCGCCTTGGTCCCATCCCCTCATTCTGATGGCTCAGTCAATTCCACAAGGGGTAATCTCTATCGCCTTTTTAACTCTTGTGAACAACGACCTATAGCTCTATCTGTGCTTCCACTTTTTTTTTTTTTTGCTTTCATGGAAAAGTTTCCTACTCATACTAGTTTTAGAGCATCCGCAGCGCAGCTTCCTCTTGGAGGAATTCCTGCCGAAAAACGGTGGCCCCGGCGACGTGGAGGAATTTTTGGTGAAAAATGGCGTGCACCGGTGAAGTTCTCCAGCGTGGACCGGGCTTTGACCGAGGGGAATTCCTCTCGGAATTTCTCAAATCAGAACCGGGAGAGGAATTCCTCCCTGACGTCAGCACTCACGTGGCTGACGTCAGGCGGGAAAGTTTTTTTTTTTAATTCCGGCGCGTGTGGTACACGCGCCCGGTAAAAAAATTTAAAAAAAATTTACAGATTTACGCAGCCAATGACAGCCCGCCACATGGCAGGCTGTCGGCTGGCTTAATCAAGCAACGGTAGGCTTGATCTAGACGGCCCAAATTCAAACCAAAAGCGATCGGACGGCTCAAATTCGTCCGCAACGGCTACTAATTTTTCTGAAAATTTCAGAACGGAAAATGCCCAAAAAAATTCCTAAATAATCCAAAAAAATCCCAAAAAATCCCAAAATGTTTCTTAAAACCCCCTACTATTTTTCTATAAATATTAGGTATTTTTTCTAAACACTTCACACTCATTTGTGCACTCCACCTATTATCCTCCTCCTCCCTCTTTTCCCTCTCTCTCTCACAAAATCTTTGATTTTTTGCAAAAAAATGTCCACAAATTGGCTCATTTCCGAAGATGTACAATTGTGCATATCATATTGTCACTATAGTGTGTGCCCTATCTCCGACAACAAGCAAAAAATCGACAAATTGTGGGAAAAAATCTATGCCGATTACCAACAAAATTGGGTGATGGGTCAAGGTGAAGTGAGAGCTGAACCGAGGACCCAAAAGGCATTTACCTCTCGTTTTGCTAAGTTGAAGCCAAACTTGTCACAATGGAAAGCGGCGCTTTCATACGCAAGAAGGAATCCGGAATCCGGCAGAAATTTGCATGATGAGGTAAGAATTTATTTATGTTGCTCCTCTTAATTTGAATTAATTTAGTGAAATAAAAAATGTGACCTATATTAATTTTTATTTTTGTAGTTAAGGAAAGCTCAAACGTGGTATGTGGGGAAACAAAAAAAAGAGTTTACGCACTTTGCGTGTTGGGAAATGGTGAAGGATCATCCTACTTTTAGAGTCGTTGAAACTAGCACTCCACCATCTTACAATTCCTATGTCGAAGTTACGCCTACCTCAAATGTAGTGTCTCCTATGGTCAACTTTGATGAAGATGAAGTGATTCAACCATCACAAAGCAACGTTGGAGGTACCTCGAGTTCGCCTAGACCTCAAGGAGTGAAGGCGGCGAAGGAGGCAAAAAGAAAGGGAAAGAAGGCCATGACACCTACGAATGAGCTTCGAGATGAGACTTTGAAGAACATCGCAGCTAATCAAAAGATGTTCGCCGAATGGCAAAGGGCAACCGAAGAATCTCAGAGAATGCTTGATGAGAAAAACTACAAATTGAGGGAACGAGAAGAAGAAACAAGGATCATGACAATGAATTTCGAGGCTATGACTCCAAATTCAAAGAAGTACTTCATGAAGCGGAAATCAGAGATCCTTCAGCAAGTAGATGACGATGAAGGAGAAGTCGGCGATGCTAGCTTTACCGGTTGTTATCGTCCCCGCAACCTTGATTTTAGTGATTAGTTTTGTAATTTCAATTCATGTAATTTCAATTTCTGTAATTTCAATTCATGTAATTTCAATTCATGAAATTTCAATTCATGTAATTTCAATTCATGTAATGTCAATTCATGTAATTTCAATTTCAAGAAATAAACACGCACTTTATTTATTTAGATCGAGCTTCAAATTTAAATTCATTGATTATTAAGGGAAACACACATACAAAAGGGAAACACACAAATTGCAAACACACATATCTCGCGCACATTAATTAGAGATGTTCACCGGTTTCAAGAAACCAGTTGTGCTTCACTAAGTCCTTTTGAAGGTCACCATGTAGATAAACTGATTGTAAATCGATGAGCCGGTCGCTAAACCGTTGATGATGCTGATCTCTTCCCACTGGCTCAAATGGAATTCGGTGACCATTTTCATCCACCGGCCTATCATATAGTGTGGAAGCAGTCACTGGGTTTTGTAAATCTTCTTCCTCATTCTCCTCAAAATCGTCTTCCACAAATTCTTCCTCGACAATCATGTTATGCATTATGATGCAAGCCAACATGATAATTTTTAATGTCGATTTGTGATGACACATGGCTGAGTGACGAATGATAGCCCAACGAGATTGTAAGATGCCAAAGCACCTCTCTACATCTTTACGATATGCCTCTTGTTTCCTTGCGAACAGCTTCTGTGGTTGATCTTGCAGATTGGATATTGTCTTGACGAACGAGGAATACCTGGGATATATTCCATCAGCTAGATAATAAGTATGGTGGTAAGTCATACCATGGACTTGATACGTCGATTGCGGGCTTCTTCCGGCAAGGAGTTCATCGAAGACATCAGAGGAGTTGAGCACATTAATATCATTTTGTGCTCCAGGCGTCCCAAAGAAGCTGTGCCATATCCACGTGTCATATGAGGCCACCGCCTCTAAGATTATTGTCGGACGAGCCTTCCGCCCCGAGTATGACCCTTGCCAAGCTGTTGGGCAATTCTTCCATTCCCAGTGCATGCAGTCGATGCTTCCAATCATACCAGGAAATCCCCGTTGCCTCGCCCTTTTTAGAAGTCGAGTTATGTCAGCCGCATTTGGAGCGCGGAGGTAACGATCTTGGTAAAGCAAGACCACCTGTGTGCACCACTTCTTCATGAATTCGAGTGTTGTTGACTCCCCCATCCTTGTGTATTCAGTACACTGATCTGCGGCTGCGCCGTACGCCAACATTCGTAGAGCACCTGTCATCTTTTGCTCGGGGAGGAGTCCTTGCAATCCAATAGCATCTTCTCTTTGATGCCAAAACGGGTCGTGGTTACAGAGATCTGTCTTGATCCGGTTGAACAAGTGCGTGCTCATTCGAAACCACCGGCGAAAATCCTGCTCGTGGAAAACAGGGCGTTCCACGAAGTAATCGTCCAGCAGATTCTGACCCATTGGTTCCCTTTGCCTTTGTACGTTTGGACGGCGGTGACGAGGTGGCTCATCATCAAACGAGGAAACTACCATGGCGGCATCAACGATGAAGGAATTCATCATTGCAGTAGCTTGCCGACGTTGTTGACGCCTCCTCCTCCTTGACTCATCGTAATCGTTAGGATCCATCTTTTGTATGACAGAAAGTGAAGAAGTGTGTTTACGGGTGTTGTGAGATTTCAAGGCAAGGAGGCATGGTTACAGATTTTATAGCAAAATTGGCTAATCTGATGTTGAACGACGGGTACACGTGTCACATCCTCAGTGGTCGCAAATCTGACGGGAAATCTTCAATGGATAAATTAGCCGATAACGACACGTGGATGAGTACACGTGTCACATCCTGATTTGTCGGAATCTCATCAAAAATCTTCATCAATAATTTAGCCGACATTGACACGTGGATGGGTACACGTGTCGCATCCTGATTTGTCGGAAATCTCACCGGATACCAAATTCAATGATTTAGTCGACAGTGACACATGGATGTGACACGTGTCGCATTATCATTTGTCGGAAATCTCACCGGAAATCTTCATCAATAATTTATCCGACCGTGACACGTGGATGTGACACGTGTCACAATATGAGTCGTCGGAAATCTTACCGAAAATTTAGTTCAATAATGTACATGATAATGACATGTGTCGCCTAGTTATTGGATAAACATATTACAAATAATTAATCAAAATTTTATTTTATGATTATGAATAGTAATAGGAATTCCTATTTGTTGCACTGCTGCACAAAAAAGCTGAATAGGAAATCCTATTTGCTGAATAGTAACAGGAATTCCTGAAATAGGAATTTAGCGCTGCGGATGCTCTTACACAGACCCTAGCTACTTTAGGGGGTTACTGTTCCTAGTCAGCCTCACCAGCTAGACAGGACTGAGCTCTTTATCAATGCATCTCGTCACCCTAGTGATGTGAACGTTTCAAAACCCTCATTCAACTTTGAACAAGGATAACCTTCTCATTCTTCCACCTAATACAACCATCTTAACACCCTTGTTTGTTTTTCTGCACCACAAACACCTTACCCCACTTGTTCCATTGTCCCTACAGCTTACACCGCACAACCTTTTTCCTAAACACATCACTTCCCCCAACCTATTCTCAATAACCTCAACCATATAGCCCTCCAACATCCAAATCCCACTCATTTCATTCACCCTTTTGGTCAGAAACTAAACCAGTTCCATAACTTTGTTGAACCTCACTTGGGGGGCCAACCTCAGATAGGTTAACTACTTATGATACCGGATCCCAACCTATCTACATTGAAACTGATGAGAGTTGAGTTCCTTCTTTTCTCTGGGCAGGACTCTCTCGAATGGATAAGTAAAGAAAAACAATTTTTTTCATTTGTTTCAAGTACCTGAAGGTGGTCTTGGTTGGCATGCATCTAGCTGGAATTGCTGCTAGCATATGGCTACTTTACTTACAAGATAACCCTCCCTCATGGAGAGCATTGATGGACCTGATGCTTCGTCAATATGGGGGAAGAGACAAAATGCAATATCATGCTGCTTTAGCAAAGCTTGAACAAGAGGGATCTGTTCCTGCGTTCAGAGAAAAATTCACTCAGCTGTGTGTGAATGCTCCAAGATTCTCACCAGAGTTGAGACTGGCTTGCTTTGTAAGAGGCCTATAGTCTGAAGTGGAACTTATGAGGCCAAGGTCACTCATGGAGGCGTTTGAAATGGCCTTGACATGTGAGAAGAAGCAAAACATCCTCAAGAGCCAAAGAACCACCTTTACCACTAGACCACTGATAACGTTAAAACAAAACACTAAATAAATACTTAATATTCAGTATTAACGCACAAAATTTAAAACTCTTTTATGTTGATATAGCATTGATAAGTATGGATTATTTTTAACTGGGGATTGAGGTGCATGTATGACTACGCTAGGTTATCAGGAGGGTTTAAAGAGTTTGTTTAATTATTTACGAAAATAAAGAACAAAACATGGTACCAAACACATCAAGAACCCTAGAATTCTAACATGTATTATCTGATAGACAAGCAACACAAATCAGAAAGCATAGAACCCTAAAACATGCTTGCTAAACCATAAATAAAATCTAACTAACATATATACAAGTGATCATCTCATTCGTTTACCTATCTCTGTATAACCTAACAGAATTCATGCCACTTATTAGTATCTACGTCTTTAGCTATGTTTTAACATGCATATTTCATAATTAAGTGCTAAACCAGGATTGACCTTCATTCAACACATCAATAATCTAAACTGAGATTTCCCCGCATTCAAATTAAGCATTAAGCAAGAAATAAACATATATAACTAAAGTTGAAGAACACAAAACAGATCACATAAAAGAGTTAAAATTATAAAACCAAAAGATTTCTTGAAACTAATCCATAATAATCAGGAATTCATACAAGAAGAAGAAAAGAGAAAAAGTCATTGTTACACTTTTTGGTTTCGAAATTGCCCTAGACTACTCGGTGTAATTGTTTTTCAATGGATAGTAGAGGCACTTAGGATTTCCAGGAAGGCCTTCAGTGGAGGATGGTGTTGATAGTGTTTGGAGAGTGGCACTCTTCTTGCGAACTTGGTTGGTTTGAAGGGTGAGGAAGTGTCTTCGACAGAGGTTTGGCTACTAGAATGAGAGAAGATCAATCAAGAGGCCGAACACTTCTTAACTTAAAAAAATTATGATCTTGGTTTCGTTGGAAAGAAGGCTTGAATAACTTTCTAGAGACGTATCATATGTATATATTTGGACTTCAGAATCAATCTCGGTGCTCTATTGAAGTTTCAGGTCTGTAGCTTGATTTTCTTTCCTATTAGGAATAAGGGGATATTCTCTTTCCAGATTTTCTTCTTCTTGCTCTCCAAGGAATATCTAGGCTGAATTACCATGTTTTAGTCTTTGATTTTGGGCTTCAACTTGGGTTGAGTTGATCTTCATTTTGGGCCAGCCCAAATGCTTGGCCCGTCAACCATCTTTCCTAGCCTGAGTAAGAGAAATTCTTCCATATTCATTTGCACCATTTGACATCATTTTCATTTGTCATTTTGGTTGCTATTTCTTGTCACCATTTAGGAAACTATGTCGCACATCATTTTTTGTAACCATGTGAAGAGCATTTTTCGGATCATTTTGCTGCCTTCCGGAAGGTTCTGCCACATCATTCCTAGTTGAAGTAGGAAAGTTTTTCCTCGTCAATTTAGGAAACTTCATTTTTCAGCTCCTCGAACTTCCGGAATCTCGGATGAGTTCCATTCCTAATTAGAGTAGGAATCATAGTGAAAGTAGGAAAATGTCATTTTTCCTAGTCAAAATAGGAAACCTCTATTTAGCGTATTTTCAGCTCATTTCCACCACCTTTATTAAAAACTTTAAAGCAACAAAGTAAGTAAGAATAGATAATATTAAGGTCAAAACATAGCTAAATGTAGAGAGAAATACGTTAAGAATCAAACATAAAATGTATAGATCAAATTTCCCGACACATAGACTTTGCTAGTCCCTAGCAAAAACTAAAACAAAGACTCAAAATAAAGAAAAACAAATAACACCAATGTTGGAGCTAGTCTTTGCGTTAGAAAACTCTAAGAAGATTAAAGACTCAAATACTAATACATTTCTAAGCCCTTAGCTAAAAATGTCTAAGGAATTTCTAAGTATATGGTGATGGAATCAAAACAATTTAGAGTGAATGCTCAATGATTTCAAGGGATAATAGAGATATGATCATGTTATAAGCAAGTAACACTTGGAGAAAACAATGGTGAAGTTAAAACTATGCATGTTTCAAACAAGTTTAATTCAATCTAACAAGGATGTACTGGTCATATTTTCACTCATGAAAAGGGTCCACTCAAAGTATATATGAATTAAATCGAAAACCTTATGAATAGAATGAGTTACTTGTACAAATGAACTTAAATCATATGCTTACTTATGCAACTTACTCCACAGATCGAAGGCTACTCATCTTAAGGGATCATAAAAGACTTTTAAAAGGGTTGTAATGGGACTAAGGCTAACATATTCGAAATTTAGATATGTGTTGGTAAAAACATTCTAAAGACATTGTGACGACCCGGAACAAATTGAGCAGTGTCATCAGCTTGGTCCGTGAGATGATGGGTAATAGCAGATTTCCGATAATGGATTTACTCGCCAGACTTGATAAGGACTTAATTATTGGCCAAGAATTGGAGCTGGGTCTCTTCTCGAGAGTCGTTGTACGTGTGATTTCGAGTTCGTGGGTGGTTCCGGATCGTTATTTAGACGACCGAGGAATAAGTTATGAATATTTGAAGTTTCGATATAATCGGTTTTATATGTCAGGTTTCTTAGCGACTAATTTACCGGACGAGAGTTTGGTTTCGACTTCTTCACGGAAGTTGTTGAGAATATAATTTCGAACTCGTGGGAACTTCCGGAGTATTATTCTAAGTTACGAATATTAAGTTGTGAATATTTCCGATTATTGATTATTTAGTCGGTTTAAATATGTGTTTGGGTTGAACAGTTGACTTTTTATTGGTTTGGTCGATGTGTTTGACTTCGGGTGAGAATTGAAGAATACGTTGAGTCGAGTTTGTTGCCGCGAGAATTATCGGGATTGGAATTACGACGAGGAAGTTACGTGTGTTTAAAGTTCGTCGAAAAGGATAATTACGAAGTTTCCATTTTGGGAAGGCTATAAATAGTGGAGTTGCCATAAAGGGAAATTCAACTATTGGCATTAATGTGTTTGACCGAGTTGACCGAGTCAACTCGGTGGAGGAGTGGTTCCCGACGGCGAACGACGGCTTGCCGGCGGCAAGACTTCATTCGGCCACCACGGAGCTCGGCTTTGGTCCCAAATGCTTCGTCCCGGCCACCCCGTCCCATCTCCGGCCTCCCTTCACGGCCAAACTCACGGAGGAGGAAGAAATTCCAGCGAGAAGTTGATGAATTTTGAGTGAATTCGGGTTGCATGAATTAGGTCGATTCGAGCTACAATTTGGATTGTGTTTTGTAGCCCTCTTCACCCTGATTCTAACCATATAGGTATGGTGATCTAATTTTGCTTGTGTGTGGAGAATTTTAAATGTGAAATTTGTGAGACAATTCGGTTTAACACGAAATTGAGCTAGTTAGAGTTTGAATTGGCCTTCGTTGCAGTTGACAAAGTTGCTCAGTGGGTGATTTTGCATGGAATGGAGGTTGCTCTGCCGAGAAATTTTCAGGTTGGTGGTGGCGCCGCTGTGGGCGGTGGTCAACGACGGTCAAAGTTTGACTTTTTGGGGTTTTCGACAAGTTGCATGTCATTTCACTCGAAATTGCGCCCCGATCGCAGTGGGGAGGTTCGTTTTTCGAATTGAGCGTCCAAAAGTACAGCGAGGTATTGAGGTGTGATTTTCGGATTTTCGACAGTTTGTCGTAATCAGATTTCGTGTTTCCGAGAACGGTGGTTTCTCGTGATTTGTTTTGTATTGTCGAGTTATGACTTTGAGTAATGGACATTGTGAATATTCAGGTGTTCGTCATCGTTTGTTTGGCGAGGGACTTTCCGCCGGATCACGGATTAACGCGAACTGCGTTACGCTTGTCTGTGAGTGGACAAGTTTATATTTTCACAGTTGATTTGCGAGTTCGTGGATTTTATGATTTTCGTATTTACTTTATACGATATTGTGATATGTATTGTTTTCGGAGGTATTGTTTTATATTTATTGGTGATGGCATTACTGCATCGATGCTTCGACTACTCGGCTGATCACCGGTAGTCCACCAGAGTTGAGAGGTCCTCTGGGCAGGGTTGAGAGGTCCCCTGGCCTATCATCGTTGGGTTTGAGCGATTCACCTGACGTCGGGCTTGAGAGGTCGCCCGACAACCTCCATATGTATATGTGTTCCGAACTCGCACTGTTTTACATTGATTGTGTATATAACTGGTGAAAGACATATGTTTATTTTCGTCCACTCACTCTAACGTTTTTATTTGCCTTTCCCCTGGGCTTTTCGGTTTCCGTGCCCAGTTTGCAGTTCGGACTCTGGTGTCGCACGTCGTGGTCGGAGGCATAGTGCTCGAGCTACCTTATTTCTTCCAGTAGGTTTATTGTTCTACCTACTGTGGTATACTTATGTGATTATACATTAGAGGTCGCTCTGAGTATTCTGTTGTATATACTATACGATTTTACACCGGATTTCAGTAAAGTATAGATATATTTATTGTTTTACTTTACTGTTGAGATATTGAGAAATCCGGATGAGATTGGTGCCCACGGTTTGATTTTTGTGGCATAGGATGAAGTGTATTTTCCGCGTGCAGGTAATGGTAATTCCACATTAGTAACGAAACTCTGCCAAAATTTCTACTGTTTTTGTTGGTTCGTGTTTTCGAAAGGGTTTGATTCCGGTTTAGGGAGCTAAATCGGGGTTGGGTCCTTTCAGACATAGTCATCGAACCAAAACTTTATTCTAAACTTTCCTTGATCCAAACTTTACACTTAGAAAATATTGCTGGAGGGTTTTATTTTTTTTCCTTGCTCTCGAATTCTTTTCTCTCTTTTTCTTCTTTTCTCAGCACTCACACTGTTCTTTTTCTTCTCAAGTTGTTGGATAAGTTATTCCCCATATTTTAATTCTTTCATCATTTTCACGCCATCTTTATGTTGCTTGCTTCGAAATTCTTCACCAAGTCTTTAGAACAAGGGTATGGAACTCTACACTAGGCTAAGTGTTTAGATATATATGTGACAATGAAAGAAAAGCTAAATGTAAGCTCACAGGGTTATCTGGGGGTGTAACAACTCGTGCGCACGTAAGGGACACATAAATTTTTGGCAAAGCGGTGAAAAACCTAAGTGCCTTTAACCATATCCAAAATCAGGGCATATATCAACTTAAAAGATTTGCAAATCTACATGAGTAAGTTCTAGTATTCTCTAGTTCATTGAAATCTATGACAAGCAATTGGATGAGGCAAAAAAATATTTTTCCCATGCACGAAATTCATTCATCAAAGAAGTATTGTAGGCTCCAAAACTCACTTTAGGGCTTATATGATCTAAAAACTTATTTTAGCATGCAAAATCTGTACCATGTTTATGCAAACCATATCCACTACATGTCATGACAATCAAAATATCTCAATTAGCACAAGAAAGTCCATGCAATGCCATATGTATATTTTGTTCGGTCTAATTCTCATCATAGACTAACTAAGAGCATCATAAAGACTCCTTAAAACATTAAGTTAAACAAAAAAACTTAAGACACTCAAACAAGCATAGACTTAGCCCTTGTCTTCTTCGGGCAACCTTACTGAAATGAGCAGTCGGCGAGAGAAACCAAGAGAGGTAGGAGTGATTTTTGAGCTTATTTTTTCTCACATCCAAAACCTTTCTTAGCAACCGTCCCCTTTTAGACACTAATTTACATAGAATATTCTTACTAAAAGACAAGGGTTCATCCTCACTAATTAGTCTTTGAAAATACATTAATTAAACAATGAATAATTTTTTTAGGGTATCATCCGCCTGAAAGTTCCATTTTCCGCCCAGATTTTTACAATTTATGACTCAAATAAGTTGTAAACTCCTCCCGCACACTTAAACTCTACATTGTCCTTAATGTATCAAAGTAAGGCATAGAATACAACATGAAGAATAAGATTTATGAAAATTTATCTGAGAAAAGTAGAAGGTTGCGAAAATAAAAATAAAAGGGAAGAAAAAGCAAATCTGGTTTGTAGACTCTTTCATTGGGTTGCCTCCCAACAAGTACTTTTTTTTAACGTCTTATCTCCTAGATGTGATGCTTCTTCATGTGTTTGAAGTACCCGGTTCTAGGAGTTGCTCCTCTTTATCAAGACCGTCCTTGATAGCCGCATGATATGGTTTTAAACGGTGACAATTTACTTTAAAATCATTGCCGGTTGCTGGATTCTTGATCTGCACATCTCCATGGGAAAATGTTTGAGTGACAATGAAAGTTCTACTCCATCTAGAGCGTAGATTGCCTGAAAAGATTTTAAGTAGAAAATTAAAGAATAGAACTTGCTGGGCCAATTTTAAACTTCTTTCTACCGATCATCTTGTCTTGAAATGCCTTTTTTTCTTTCTCTTTGTAGATCCATGCATTGTCAAAAGCATCATTCCTAGTCTCCTCCAGCTCACAAAGTCGTAAATTTTGATGTAAATCAGCTTTATCTCAGTCCATGTTGAACTTCTTGACCTCCCACCATTCTTTATGTTCCAACTCCACCGGAAGATGGCAAGCTTATCCATAAACCAGGCGAAAAGGTGACATGCCTATAGGAGTTTTGTAGACAGTCTTATAAGCCCATAACGTATCATCCAAGCATTGGCTCAAATCTTTCCAGTTTGGACGAACAGTTCTCTCCAAGATCTTCTTAATATGATGGATAGAAATCTCGGCCATTCCATTCGTTTGAGGATGATAAGGCATAGAGACTTTGTGTTTGATGTCATACTTCCTCAATAATGCTTCCACTGTCTTGTTGCAAAACTGAGTTCCTCCATTGTTGGTTAAAACGTGTGGCATTCTAATGTGAAAATATTAGCTTTGAGAAAATCTGTAACAACTCGCGAATAATTAGTTCGGGTGGCTTGTGCATCCACCCACTTTGAGACATAATCTACAATGAGTAAGATGTAAGTAAAACCGTTAGATGGAGGAAAATGTCCCAAACTTAAATTTTTTTTGACATTAAGAAAGTAGGTTTGAGGCATTTGATCACTAGGCCTTAAATTACCGGATCTTTGACACCTATCAATTGAGCTAGCACAAAATTCATGAGAATCACAAAATAAACTAGGCCAAAAGAATTCGTAATCTAACACTTTAAGAGTTGTTTTCTTTAAAGCGAAATGACCTCCATTATGAAAAAACTCAAGAATGGACTTACATTCACTATCCAAAACGCATCCTGATAACCAAGTCAGAACATTGTTTCCACAAATAAGGTTCATCCCAAATAAAAGTTTTAGCATTGTTCCTAAGTTTGTTACATTGAGAACTACACATGGAAGATGGAAACTCATTGGTAACTAAGTAATTAACAATATCCGTATACCATGGAGTTTTTGAAGAGTTGTTCATCAGAAAAAATTTCCTTAATAGCGACGACTTCCTCGATCATGCATAATGTGTGACAAATGGTCAGCCACCGCATTTTCTACTCCCTTCCTGTCCTTTATATTGATGTCATATTCTTGGAGTAGAAGTATGCACCTAATTAGTCGTGGCTTGGCATCCTTCGCCATCAATTACTTCAAGGATGTGTAGTCCGTGTAAACGATCATGTTACTTTGCAGCAAGTATGATCGAAAGTTGTCAAGTATAAACACCAAAATGAGCAGCTGCTTCTCAGTTGTTATGTAATTCATTTGAGCTTCATCAAGTGTCTGAGATGCATAGTATATGGCGTAGGGACTCTTGTCTTTCTACTGACCCAAAATAGCTCGCACGACATAGTCTGAGGTGTCACATATCAATTTAAAGGGAAGAGACTAATCTGGAGCACAAAGTATAGGAGCACACATGAGAAGCTCCTTAAGCTTGTTAAAAGTAGATCGACAATCATCATCAAACACAAAGAGAGTGTCTTTTTATAGCAGCTAACACAAAGGGCGAGAGATGTAGGAAAGTCCTTGATAAACCTTCGATAGAAACCTGCATGACTAAGAAAAGAATGAACCTCTCTAACCGAAGTTGGAGAGGGTAAGTAGTGAACAAGATCTACCTTAGATTTATCAACTTCTATTCCCCTAGTCGAAACAATATGTCCTAAGACTATCCCTTGTGTAACCATAAAGTGACATTTTTCCCAATTAAGCACTAAATTCGTTTCAACACATCTTTGCAAAATTAATTCTAAGTTCCTCAAGCGTGCATCGAAATCCCTCTTAAATACACTTAAATCATTCATGAAAACTTCAATTATTTTCTCAATGTAATTGGAAAAGATAGATAACATACAACGTTGAAACGTACTTAGTGCATTGCATAAATCAAAGGGCATCCACCTATAAGCAAGCGTTTCAAAAGAGCATGTGAACATTGTTTTCTCTTGATCTTCCTCCGCGGTGCTTATTTGGTTGTAACCAAAATATTCATAAAGAAACAATAATATGCATGGTCAGCCAATCTCTCAAGCATTTGCTCAATGAATGGTAGCGAAAAATGGTCCTTGCGAGTGGTGGCGTTGATCTTCCTATAGTCGATGCAAACTCGATGGTCGGTGACAATTCTTTGAGGGATCTGCATTCTTGACAACGGTGATTCTGGAATTCTTTGACACTATTTGCACGGGTGAGACCCAACAGCTATCCAAAATAGGGTAAATAACTCCACAATCTTAGAATTGAATTAGCTCCTTCTTTACAACTTCCATAATTGGTGGATAGAGTCTTCAAGTAATATCCAATGCACACATGCTTCCAAATTAATTCCTTTGATATCCATAAGTGTCCAACCTATGCCATTTTGTATTTTGAGAGCACACACCAACTTCTCCTCTTGTTCACCCTCCAACGTTGCTGAGACGATTACCAACAAAGATTCATTATCTCCCAAGTATGCATACTTCAAATGATTCAGTAATACTCCAAGCTCTAATTTCAGTGCTTTAACAATGCAGGAAACCAACTTGTTAGTACCATATATGATAGGAAGAGGATGATTAGTACTTACAACATGTGGTGCTTCATTAAATACCATGGCCATCTCTCAGATTCTTGGCTGCAAGATCTCTATCAATGCAATAAAAAGGGCTTCATCCCCGAGTCGAATAGTCCCCTCTCCTTGAATTGCCATGTTGAGTTTAGCTTCTCTAATGGTGTCTAAGTATTGTTGTGTCATGTTTTTCACAATATCAACCGAAAAGCAATCACTAACACTTGACGTTGGAAATTTCATTGCTTCAAAAATGTTGAACTCGATCTTTTCTCCATTGATCTCCATTGAGAATGTGCCTTCAAATACATCTATATTTGTTCTGGCAGTTCACATGAAAGGCCGTCCAAGTAGTAATGACGTGGTGTTCAATGGACTCTCCTCTATGTCCAGCGGGGTAAATCTGGCAGTTTGCAGAGAATTGCATTTTTTCAGAGTTGTAGACCTCCAAAACTTATGATCTTGGAATAAGGAGATATTCTCTATCTAGATTTTGTTCTTCTTGCTCTCTAAGGAATATTTTGGCCTAATTACCATGTTTTAAATTTTGATTTTGGGCTTCAATTTGGGCTGAGTTGATCTTCATTTTGGGTTGGCCCAAATTCTTGGCCTATCCACCATCTTTCCTTATCCAGGTAGGAGAAATACTTCCATCTTCATTTGCACCATTTGACATCATTTTCATTTGTCATATTGGTTGCTATTTCTTGACACCATTTGGGAAATCATTTCGCACACCATTTTTGGTAACCATGTGAAGACCATTTGTCGGATCATTTTGCTGCCTTCCGGAAGATTCGTCCACAACATTCTTAGTTGAAGTAGGAAAGTTTTCCCCTATAATTTAGGGAACTTCATTTTTTAACTTCGCGAACTTCAAGAATCTCGGACGAGTTGCATTCCTAAATCGATGGATCAGAGCCCTGCCTCAATGAATCGAAGCATTCCTTCGATCCATTTAAGGTCCTTTCCTATTTCAAGCTTTTCAAGCCTATTTTGAAGACCATAAGCTTGAGACTTTGAGGCATGGAGTATAGAGTAATCCCTTAAGGTAAAGACAATTTCTAGAGCACCATTGGAAACTGATAACCAACCAGTATACACCTTTGGATCACGAGGCCTAACTCGGTCTTTCTTGGTTTACATATTCACGTATATAGAGCTTAGAGACGGTCTTCAAAGTGTTTACATCCTATTTCTCCCTACTCTCTCTTTACTTCTTAGCATGACATATGTATAGTGAACAATGATGCTAAGTGTATAGTTTGAGTCGTGTTAACATGTGGTTTTTCTTTTAAATGTGATTAGTATGCATGCCTCCATTGTGGTTGATGGGACTCTAATAGTTTCATTACTTCTTAGAGATTATATGACCCTTTAAGTGTGAATGCATGCTAGTTATTAAACATAGGAGAACATATGTTAGGAAAATAAAATGTGATTTGATGATGCATTTGCTATCTTGTGTACACTTGTGTTTATTATGTGGCTGGATTTAAATTGAGGACAATTTGATTCTAAAGTTTGAGGTAGTAGGCTAAATCGTATCACCCCTTACCTAAAATCCATAAAAAAAAATTGAAAAATTTGAGAAAATGTAATGCAAAAATATGTGTGTTTTGGTGTGTTTGTGTTCTAATAATGGTTCTCGATGATGAAATTGAACTTATAGCTAGTGGATTGCATGATTTTAAGCATGTGTGAAACAAAAATGGAAACAATGTATTTTTAATCGATTGAAAAATATATGTCTCTCAAAATGTGTGCATGTGAGAAAAAGAAGGATTAACATGTTTCAAAGCTATCATTTCCTATGTGAGTTTTTGAGCCAAATTGCGCATGACTAGCTTATTTAATGCACCTATTCTTTCATGTGTGAGATTAATTGGTTACGTGTGATCTAGAACTTTTTTTAAACCATGCAAAACATTTTTTCGAAACATGAGTAGTTTTCAAGGATGATAGAGGCATTAGGATCACCACCATGGCCAAATAGCTTTTGAACCTATAATGCATATATCCTTCAGTGAGCCTATTTGAGCCTTTTAATACTTAACCTTTTCTTTCATGAACACCACAAATACCTACCTACCTTATACCCTTATACTATCTCTAACTCGGCAACCTAGCAAGCGATGATGAAGTCCTATTATGATGAAGTTGTAGTGTTGTTACTACAAGAAAAAATCACCTAGACGACGGAACCTTTACTGTTCCGTTGTCTAAGTGTAACTAAGTCAATGAAAACCATTTGCGTCGTCTAAGTGACCACATAGACGACGGACCGACACACCGTGGTCTGTGTGGCCACTTGGACGACGGCGTGTTGGTCTGTCATCTTTTTTTCCATTTAGACGACGGAAACGAGCTCAGTCAGTCATCTAAGTGGTCACTTAGACGACGCACTGACGCCCCGTCGTCTAAGTGAAGGCTTATATATTGTCCATGCCGAACTCTCTTCCTCTCCACTCGCTCGTATCAACTTCATCCTCTCTTGATCATACTCTCCTCGCACATACATGCAACTAGCTAATTAAGTAGCTAGCTAGCACATATGTACGTACTATATATATATATATATATATCTCCGGCTCCGACCATCGATTGGCCATATATCGGAGAAGGTTAGGTACGTACGTAGTTAATTTCCGACAATCTTAACATTTATATATATAATTAATTGTACGTATGTTTGATTGATCGATTGCATTGTTAGTACGTCTAATATTTATAATTAAGTTAGGTAATTGATGATATATATATTAGTTAATTAATATAGACCAATAGTACGTATATATATATATGCATGGATGTTTAAAAATGTGGTTAATATTTAGTAAAAACGTACATGTACGTTAGACATATTAAAGTAATCAATTAATGTATAGTAATAAATATTTTAATTAATTATACGTTAATAATTAAGGTAGTTGAAAATTTGTATATATATAATAGTTTAATAATTACTTGGAAATCTATATATATATATAGAATAGTTGACTAATATGATAATTAAATAATTATTAAATTTCGTAGAAGTATGGACAAGAATTGGATAAAGTTGCGGAATAGAAGTGATCTCCGGTATATGGATGGAATTAGCGAATTTGTGAATTTTGCGATAGAACATGATCAGGGAAAGAAACGTTTCAAGTGTCCATGCAAAAAATGTCTTAACTGTCAGTATGTGCAGGTTAATGTTATGGTGCAACACCTGTGCGAAAATGGTATGATGTAGAGTTACACTGCGTGGAGCGAGCATGGTGAAGCAGTAAACTTCAGCTCAGCAGACTTCAGCTCAGGGTACAGTTACCATGGTGCCTCATTCAGCGGTAGTGGTGCCGGCCCCCCTGCTTGGAACCCAATTGCGAATTTGGTCCATGATGCCTTTCCGGGATTTAGTCATGGTGTACACCAAAACCAAGAGGGAGGTTACAATACCACTCATGGGCATGATGACACATTCCCTGCTGCTAACTTGGCCACTGACACTAGTGAGATGGATAAGTACAACAGGATGCTACTTGAAGCGTAGACCCCAGTGTACCCTGGATGTTGAGAGAATGTGTTGCAGTATGTGATGAAGCAAATGAAGATAAAAGTAAAGCAGAAAATGTCAGTCAATACTTTTGACGAAATTCAGGAGAAAATATGTAAGTTGCTTCCTGATAATCGCAATCTTCCTAAATCCCATTATAAGGTTAGAAATATCTTAAGCAACCTTGGCCAAAAGTTTAGAATAATTTACGCCTGTCGAAATGATTGTGTGCTGTTTTACAAAGAATATAAAGATTTGGACTATTGTCCTATATGTGGCCAATGCAGATATAACCCGAATAGGCAGAGTTCGAAAAAGAAACTTCTTGTGAAGATTCTTCGATATTTTCCATTGATTCCCAGATAGCAGCATCTGTACATGTCTCTATACACAGCAAAGGCGATGCAATGGTCTGCAAAAAAGCGAATAGATGACGATGTGCTGAGACACGCCGCGGATGGGGAGGCTTTTAAACATTTCGATAGCGAATTTGGAGACTTTGCGGCAGACGTTCGAAATGTTAGACTCAGACTAGCCACATATGGATTCAATCATTGGGGTAGTAATAGCTCTGCCGCCAGCACTTAGCCAGTTATTCTGATGCCGTACAACTTGCCTCCATGGATGTGCATGAACAAGGAATTTAATTTCCTTACTCTACTAATTCTAGGTGCTAAATCTCTAGGGAAGTGTTTAGATGTCTACCTTAGACCTTTGTGGGAAAATGGAGTCCCAACTTATAACAAATTCACTGACACGATGTTCATGATGAGGGCAGCCATAATGTGGCCGATTAGTGATTTTTCAGTGTATGGGATGTTGGCAGCCTGCAGGACGAAAGGATACAATGGATTTCCTATATGTTTGGACTACGTGAACTCTAGCTGGCACGTGGGGAATGTGTGTTGCCCAAGTCATCGTAAATGGCTTCTTGATGATCACCCATAGCGACAGAATGAAGATCATTTTGAGAGGACGGTAGAGGATAATCCTAAACCTCATAGTTGGTCTAGCGAAGAGGTTTTATAGAGGTTGAGCTATTTTGACTTTGGTGTGTTGACCAATGACAAGGATGTACAAAAATGCAATCAATACCTCCACATGATCTCAGCTATTAGCATGACAAGAGTATATTCTTTGAACTCCCTTACTGGCCAAAGTTGGAGCTGAGGAACAACTTGGATGCGTGCACATAGAGAAGAATGTGTACAACAACGTGGTGGGAACAATTCTCAGTATTAAGTTCAAGACTAAAGATACTCCCAAAGTGGGCAAATATTTGGAATCTATGAATCTACATCGTCCCCTGTGGTTGAGGAGGGATAAAAGAGGAGTATACAACAAGATGTCACATGCACCTTACACAATGAAGCTGGCTGAAAGGACCCAACCCCGATTTAGTTTCCTAAACCGGAATCAAACCCCTTCTGAAAACGTGAACCAACAATAACCATTAAAATTTGGGCAGAGTAACGCTACTAACGTGGAATTGCCTTAACCTGCACCCGTAAAATAACACTTCATCCTATGCCACAAAAGCCAAACCGTGGGCACCAATCCCATTTCTCAATATCATATCATTAACGATAAACAATAAACATAACTGTAATATATAGTATATCCGGGAAAAACTGTATAAAACATGTATCAGAATGTATCAGAGCGACCTCTAGTGTAAATATATACAAAATATACAACAGTAGGCGAAAAGAAACCTACTGGAAAACACGGGTAGCTCGAACAACTAGCCTCCAACCACGACGTGAGACTCCAGAATCTGAACTGAAAACTTGGCACGGAAGCCGAAAAGCCCAGGGGAAAGACATGAAAACGTTAGAATGAGTGGACGAAAATAAATGTCTTTCACCGAATAATATATGTTATAAAAACATATGCGAGTCTAAATGCATGAAAATGAAATGGTACACGAGGAGACGCTGACTCCACTCGCGCTAGTACAGTCTGAATCACGGGATCCCAGACCCATACGTGATTCCAAGCCAGAAAGGCCTCGGGTCAGGATATCTGTCCCCCCCCCCCCCCCCCCCCCCGTACTTGGGGATCAGCCGAGAAGCCAATGTGTATCGATACAACCCTGATAACTGAGACTGTACTATGTGTAAACCAAATCACAAATATTTTCCATGCACATGCATAAAACATGATATATATATATATGTACGTATATTCGTAGATGCATATTCGTAAATGCATAATTGTAAAAACACATGCTCATTTAAATCAACTGCATGATCATGCTTGTAAAACGTATATAAAAGACTTGCAGTCAATCCGTGAAAAGAAATGCCCACTCACAGGTTAGTAAAACGCGCACTCGCGCTAATCTCGTGGCCCAGCGGAAGATCCCTCGCCCGAAGCACGATCTCGATCCCCTGAATAGTCATAAAATATATATCTGATCAAAATCATAGCTCACAACAGTGTACCTCACCATGGAAACCAACCGTTCCCGGAAACATATAATACTGTGCAATATAATCAATGAAATTCCCGAAATCTCCACTCAAAACCCTCGATTGAAAATCCGATACCCAAATCAACTCGAAAACCTCAAGGCGACGATCGGGGCGCGATTACGAGAAAAACGACATTAAAATCATCAAATTCTAAAAAGTCAACGCCCTCGCAGGAGCGCCGCAGCTGACCGCCGCCACCGGCGGCAGCGCGCAGTCAACGGAGAATTTCTCCGGCGGGGAAGCTCACCAAAGCTTCATCTTGATGAGTAGAACACATTTCTCAACTACAACAAGGGCCAAATCGAACGGCAAGCTGTCCAAAACCAGCTCGAAAGCCACGGTGGCTCAAAAACTCCGGCGAGGCTGTTTGCCGACGAACCACCGCCGACGGCGCACGGCAGCCCACGGGGCCACTCCCAATGAACTCGCCATGGCCCCACGGCCAAAACCCCTCCATCCTCAGCCACCCCCGTGGCCGGAGCACCGCCGTCACAACAACCCGAAACCGGCCAAAAAATTCAAGAATTTCAACTCCACATTTCTCCCTCAATTCTCAACCAAATCAAGAAATTCCAAGTTCTAAACTGTTTAGAATCACGAGGAGAACATTTTACCTTCAAGGGTCGTGGTCTAAAATGGCCGGAATCAGCTAGTCCGGCGACGGAGGCCAGACGGTCCATTTTTCTCCTCCGGTCAACGAAAGTCAACAGTCACCTCTTGGTCAACAACTGTCAAACTTCCCAAACAGTGTTTTCGACAATTTTACGACTAATTCCGATATTTATACTCGTGCCTCGGGATGATCAACCGTCCAAAACGGATAACCATTACGATTCGGATAAACACGATACGAACAGATAAACTCGTCGATAAACCGAAACTTCAAATAATCATATTATATTCCTCGGTTATCGGAAGTATCATCCGGAACCTCCCACGAGTTCAAAATCACGTGCACTACAACTCTCGTGAAGAGACTCAACTCAAATTCTAGGCCGATAATTAAGTCGTATATGAAACCGACAAACCACACAATAATCGATAAACCGCGATTACACACTAACTCGTGGATTACGCTAATTACTCTACTGATTCTGGTTCGGGTCGTCACAAATCTACCCCCCTTAAAAAAAATTTCGACCTCGAAATTTATGTACCTGTCAGGTGAACAGATGAGGATACTGCTCCCGCATACGCTGCTCAGTCTCCCAGGTGGCCTTCTCAACCGAGTGATTCTGCCACAAGAGCTTCACTAGCGGGATCACACGGTGCCTCAACTCCTGCTCACGACGATCGAGAATCTGTACTGGCTCCTCCACGTACGTCAAATCCTCTCGGATCGGTAACTGTTGTGGGGCTAACACATGGGAAGGATCTGAGATGTACTTCCGCAACATCGAAACGTGAAAAACATCATGAACACGAGCCATCTCAGCCGGTAACTCAAGTCTGTAAGCCACAGCTCCAACCCTCTCGGTGATCTCATACAGACTAATGTACCGTCATCGAAGCTTGCCACGCTTCCCGAAATGCACAACACCTCTCCACGGAGATAGTTTCAGGAAAACCCAGTCGCCAACCTCAAACTCGAGACTTTTCCTCCTCACGTCCGCGTAACTCTTCTGACAATCCTGCGCGATCTTCAATCTGTCCCGGATAATTTGGACGTCGTCCATGGTGCTCTTCACCAAATCAGGGCCAATAAGCCATCGCTCGCCCACCTCACTCCAACACAAAGGAGTGCGGCACTGCCTCCCGTACAGGGCCTCGTACGGTGCCATCTCGATACTGGCCTGATAGCTGTTGTTGTAGGCGAACTCTATCAAATGTAGTTGCTGGTCCCAATTCTCGCGAAATTGCAACACACATGACCGCAACATATCCTCAAGTGTCTGTATAGTCCGCTTAGACTGCCCGTCAGTCTGAGGATGAAAAGCTGTACTGAAACGCAACCTCGTGACCATGGCTCGCTGCAATGCCTGCCAAAACTCAAAGGTAAACTGACTGTCTCGGTCAGAAACAATAGACACAGGCACTCCGTGCAATCGAACAATCTCTGACAAATACAGCTTGGCTAATCTGCCCACTGATATGTTCCCCGGAAGTGCGAGAAAATGAGCGGATTTCGTCAGTCGATCAACAATAACCCAAATACCAGTGTTGCCAGCCGAAGTACGCGGCAACTGATAAACGAAATCCATAGTAATGTGGTCCCACTTCCAAACCGTAATCTCCAGTGGCTGTAATTTCCCTGCAGGCTTCTGCCTTTCCGCTTTAACCTACTGACAAATCAAACATCGACTAACATACGTGGCAATCTCCCGCTTCATGTTGCGCCACCAGTAATACGCTAGAAGTGTACGAAACATTTTCGTACCTCCGGGATGCATCGCATACGCCGAACTATAGGCCTCATCCAGAATCTCCTTCTTCAGGCTCTTGTCTCGGGGTACGCACCATCTGCCTCTGAAAAGCAACGTACCGTCGTCACTCATTCGAAACTCTATAGGCACACCATTCCGTATCATGGTCTTCTTGCCCAACGGGTAGGAATCTGAATCCTGAGCCTCCCGCACCTGATCAACCAACACGGGTCGAACCTGGAAACTGGCTAACAAGGCTCCCTCATCATCCCACTCAAACTCGGCTCCCATAGCCCGAAGCTCAGCTAACATAGACACTCTAGCCACATACACATGGAACAACGAAGCTCCGAATTTCCGGCTATGTGCATCAGCCACAACATTGGCCTTCCTTGGATGGTACTCGAAAGTGCAGTCGTAGTTGTTGATCAACTCCATCCACCGGCGTTGCCTCATGGTCAAGTCTGGCTGCGTTCGTAAGTAAGTAAGACTCTTGTGGTCGGTGTAGATCTTACATTGAGCCCCGTACAAATAATGTCTCCAACTCTTCAACGCTAGCACAATAACGGCCAACTCCAAATCATGGGTCGGATAGTTGACTTCGTGTGGTTTCAACTGCCTGGAACCGTAGGCTACAACTCTGCCATGTTGCATCAGCACACAACTTAGTCCCAACTTCGACGCATCACTATAAACCACAAACTCACCGCTGTCATCTGGTAATGTCAGAACCGGTGCAGTAGTCAACTTTTCCTTCAGGAGCAAATAACTTTCCTCACAGGCATCGGACCACTCAAACTTGACGCCCTTCTTCGTTAACCTGGTCAATGGAGTAGCAATCCGAGAAAAATCCTATACAAACCGCCGGTAGTAGCCAGCCAAACCCAAGAAACTCCAGATCTCCGGTACAGTGGTAGGTCTACTCCAATTCAACACGGCCTCGATCTTGTCAGGATCAACACTGACTCCCTCAGCCGATATCACGTGGGCCAGAAACGTCACACTGTCCAGCCAAAACTCGCACTTGCTAAACTTCGCAAACAACTGATGGTCCCGCAAAGTCCGCAACACCGCTCGCAAATGCTTTTTATGATGGCCCACACTCCTGGAATAGATCAAAATATCATCGATGACCACAATCACGAACTTGTCCAAAAACCGTCTAAAGACCCGATTCATCAAGTCCATGAAAGCTGCGGGGGCGTTGGTCAACCCAAACGGCATAACCAAAAACTCGTAATGCCCATACCGTGACCTGAAAGCTGTCCTGGCCACATCAGATTCTCGGATCCTCAACTGGTGATATCCGGATCCAATGAAAATCTCACAGTCTCTGTACATCCAGCCAATACTCACAATCTCACCGGACGGATACAACACTCTCCACAACCCCAGAAGTGGAGACGCAGGTACCGTAGCTAATGATGATAGCCTATATGACATGAATGAATGTGTGGCACCTAGATCTAACAATGTAAGTACTGGAATACCGAATACATGCAAGGTAACAATAACGACCTCCGGTGAAGCTCTGCCCTCTCACAAAGTCATGGCATGAACCCTCGCCTGCCCAGCTGGTCGTCCACGCTGAGGCTGTCTCTGCTGTCCGCCCTGGCCCGCATACTGTACTGGTCGAGCTCCCGAAGTGGCACCTCGCTCTCCTCTGGAACTCTGGGCCGCCTGATTACCAGCACCAACCAACTGAGGACAAGCCCTCGCATAGTGACCCACCTGGCCACAATGATAACAGTTGAGGGTACCTCGCTGACATGAACCAAGATGATACCTATTGCACAAGTTGCACAATGGGTACTCCCTCGGTGTAGCAAAAGTGCCAAAAGATCGTCGAGGATAACTGGAACCGCTAGAATCCCCACTGGCCTGTGGTCGCTGCGGTCGATCTCTCCTCCATCTCTGCCACTGTCTCGATGCACTAGCTGCTGGTCTATATGGTCCACTACCCGAGGATGAAGCCGAACCGGAAGTATCAGAACTCTGCCTCTTTGAAGGCCTCTGACTCGGTCCACCCTCCTCAAACCGTCTAGGCTGGTACCTCATCTGTCTCTCTTTCTCCATATCAACACCTCGGAGTGCTCTACTGACAAACTCATCGAAGTTGTTCCGAGGCATCGTAGTCAGAGTCCCTTTAATGTTCAAGTTCAAACCCAGCTCAAATCTGCGGCACTTGGCTTCCTCAGTAGCCACCATGTCACGCGTAAAACGAGATAAGCAGGTAAACCTGTCCCGGTACTCAAGCACAGACATACTGCCCTGTCTCAAGTTCGTGAACTTCTCATACTTACGCTGCTGGGTAGCCTGGTTAAAGTATCTCCGCATAAACAAATCTCGGAACAAAGTCCACGAAGTATCAACTGGAACTTTGTCGGTGCTAACCCACCAAAAGTATGCATCTGACTCAAGTAATCCGACTGCTGCCACTGTCATCTGCTCATGCATAAATCGCAGACGCTTACAAACACGTTCAACCTGAACCAACCATGCCTCACACATCTCTGGATCAGCTGAACCCGAAAAGACAGTGGCACCAGCAGTACGAGCTTTGACCACAGGGTCAAAACGCTCCTCCAAACGCAACACTCGCATCAGCAAGTCGTGCGTCTGGCGATCCATATCAGGATCCTCTTCCCGATCAACACTGGGACCACGTCGAGGAAGCATCCTACTGATACATGACAAGCACTAGGTACAAGCAGAAGGAACGTAATCATGAGACCTCAGATATTTGAGAATACACAACACCCGAAGTATTGATGAGTACCGCTGGCCAGTCGAGTCATCACTCCAGTCATGTTGTACAAACTCAAATACCCTAAGTGTCACAACTACAAGAGTAAACAGAATCTGACAACCTAATGCTCTAATAACAAGCTGAAAGGACCCAACCCCGATTTAGTTTCCTAAACCGGAATCAAACCCCTTCTGAAAACGTGAACAAAAAAAAACCATTAAAATTTGGGCAGAGTAACGCTACTAACGCCGAATTGCCTTAACCTGCACCCGGAAAATAACACTTCATCCTATGCCACAAACGCCAAACCGTGGGCACCAATCCCATCCGGATTTCTCAATATCATATCATTAACGATAAACAGTAAACATAAATGTAATATATAGTATATCCGGGAAAAACTGTATAAAACATGTATCAGAATGTATCAGAGCGACCTCTAGTGTAAATATATACAAAATATACAACAGTAGGCGAAACAAGAAACCTACTAGAAAACACGGGTAGCTCGAACAACTAGCCTCCAACCACGACTTGAGACTCCAGAATCTGAACTGCAAACTTGGCACGAAAACCGAAAAGCCCAGGGGAAAGACATGAAAACGTTAGAGTGAGTGGACGAAAATAAATGTCTTTCACCGAATAATATATGTTATAAAAACATATGCAAGTCTAAATGCATGAAAATCAAATGGTACACGAGGAGATGCTGACTCCACTCACGTACAGAGCATGCATCGTAAATACCGCGGGGTCACTCATGGACTCCCTCGTGCTAGTACAGTCTGAATCACGGGATCCCAGACCCACACGTGAATCCAAGCCAGAAATGCCTCGAGTCAGGATATCTGTCCCCCTCGGAGCGTACTTGGGGATCAGCCGAGAAGCCAATGTGTATCAATACAACCCTGATAACTGAGACTGTACTCTGTGTAAACCAAATCACAAATACTTTCCATGCACATGCATAAAACATAATATATGTGTACGTATATTCGTAGATGCATATTTGTAAATGCATAATTGTAAAAACACACACTACCAGCAGAATAGGTATATCCGACGAGGTCTTCAAAGAACGACCGACGATAAGGGATCTCGTCGGTTATAGTTTACTATAACCGACGACAGGATAATCTCGTCGGTTATAGTTTTTTGACCGTCAATATTTTCTTGTCGTCGGTTATAGTCGCCGGAAACTCGTCGGTCATAGTTTTCGACTATGTCCGACGATTTTTTTTTACTATTACCAACGATTTTTTCATATCGTCGGTTATAGTTTCTTATTTCAGATCTGGGCAGCAGCTCGATCTGTCATTCAAAAAACTTTCCATTTTTTCTGAAAATGCTCTGAAATCGATCTTTGGGTGATGTCGAAAATGAGTTCGTGATGATTCATGCGCATTATATATATATGTAGCTAGGTACGTCGTGCTTAATTAATATATATATGTGTTGTGCATGCATGTATTAATGCTTAATTTGTTGAATATATAGATCGATCGATATTAATCGATTTTGAATATATATATATATATATTGATCGATCGATTGAGTTAATTAATTGATTCTTGAGTTTGAGTAATTGATCGATGATTTTGAGTACGTACGCGTGATTGATCGTAAATATATATTAATTGTTGTTAATTTTAATTTGATTATTGTGAATATATATATAGCAATAACTAGCTAGCTAGCTAGGGTGATTAATTTATTTAATTAATATATTGCATTATATATATTGTGATTATATATATATATAGGATTAAATGTACACTAGCTAGCTAGCTAGTACGTGTATGTACGTGCATGGTTAACGTTATATATATATATTTAGATTTTTGTGATCGATTATATATATATATATAGTTAGGGTGTACATGTGTGTATATATATATATTAAAATTATGGGAATTAAAATAATAAATATTTATATCTAGCTATGAAATTTGAATTAATAAGATCATGGGTATATATACATGCAGTTATAATTTTCAGGATGGACAAGAGTTGGATATGTCTTCCAAGATGGGATGTAAGATATCACCGTGGAATTAGAAGTTTTGTAGAATATGTGAAGGTTAATTGTGGAGGGATGACAATTCATTATTGTCCGTGTACGAAATGTCAGTGTCGCAGCGAGCGATATCGTTTTCACATCGATAAAGTATTGGAGCACTTGAATAAAAACGGGTTTTGGGATAAGTACACATGTTGGATTTATCACGGTGAGAGCTCAACAGTTGGTCAACATGATCACGGACAATTTTTTGAGAGTGGCAGTACATCCAATGATCCAACAACAAGGTTGATCAACGATATGTTTCCTCATGAGAGCGGTATATTTGCTCAAGCACTGGATATCGATATCCCTCCCGCCATTGGAGACTTCCCTCATATTGAGCTAGTCCAGCAATTACCTACAGCTGTCAACACTGCTGGTATGGACAAGTACAACAACCCCATTGCCTTCCAACAGACCCCGTTGTACAACGGGTGTAATAAGACTGTTCTCGAAAGTGTTATGGGAGTAATGAAGCTCAAAGTGGAGAACAAAATGAGTGTGAAGGCTGTTGATGATTGGCTGAAGTGGTCTGGTTTGTTGTTGCCCCCCGGTCATCGTCTTCCTACCACTCATCGTAAGGTGCGACAGATCCTTAAACATCTTGGCCTTTCCTACATCAAAATCCATGCTTGTAGATATGATTGTGTTCTCTTCTGAGGTGAAGATGCTTATGGGAATGATCTTGAATCCCTTGATGAATGCCCGGTATGTGGTACAGATAGGTATAAGTTGACTCCTGCCGGAAACAAGAAAGCTGTGAAGATACTTCGGTATTTTGCCCTGATAGATAGGCTAGAACGGTTGTTCATGTCTGCACACACGACTGAAGCTATGAGATGGTGGGCCGAGAGGAATTTGCCCGACGGTGATACGCTTATACACCCTGCTGACGGAGAAGCTTGGAAGCACATGGTGAAGGAGTTTTCTTATTTTGCATCAGAGGTTCGAAATGTTTGGCTGGGGCTTTCATCTGACGGATTCAACCCTTTCGGTAACATGAGTCTTCAATACAGTATATGGCCAGTTATTTTGGTATCGTACAACCTTCCTCCATGGATGTGCATGAAGAAAGAATACAATATGCTCACTATGATCATTCCAGGGCCGGGTTATCCAGGAAAGTGTCTCAATGTGTATCTGAGACCCTTGATTGAGGAGCTTAAGTACTTGAGTGAGCATGGTCATCCCACTTATGACAAGTTCAAAAATGAGATGTTCCAGATGCATGCCATGCTTGTTGGCACCATTAGTGATTTTCCTGCACGCGGGATGTTGTCGGGCAACGTTACCAGGGGATACAGGGCTTGTCCAGAGTGCATGACGGTTGAGTGTTGCAGACCTCATTGCAGGAAGATTGTACAGATGCGACATCGTTGTTGGCTTCCACATGATCACCCATTTCGGGAGGATATGGAGGCATTTGATGGGACTGTGGAAACAGGTGAGCAGCCGAGGAGATGGACAGGGGATGAAATCTTAGAAGTGCTAAATGAATACGATTTTGGGCAGCTAAGCATTCATCCTGATATAGTGGCGTCAATACCTGACAAACCCGACAGGTATAAATTCTGGACACACAAAAGTATTTTTTGGGAACTTCCTTATTGGTCCAAGTTGCTGATCAGACACTACTTAGATGTCATGCACATAGAGAAAAATTTGTGCGAGAGTGTGGTCGGCACAGTGTTGAATTGGGAGGGAAAAACTAAAGACGGCCCGAAGGCACGCATTGATCTTAAAAGGATGGGACTGCGAAAACATTTGTGGTTGAGAGATGGGAAGAAAAAAATGCCACAAGCTCCTTATACCTTGAAGCCTGCCCAGAAGAGTGAAATTTTTGGCTGGATGGGTAATGTCAGGTATCCATCAGGCTATGCCGGAAATATAAGTCGATGTGTTAACTTCAAAAACAACAAGATGTACGGACTACAGAGTCATGACTGTCATATACGGCTCCAACGCCTCTTCCCTGTTTTCATTCGAGGGTACCTGCCCAAAGAGGTGGTGGAGCCGTTAGTGGCTTTGTCAAGATTCTTTCAGAAGTTATGCACGAGAGAAGTGAAGAAATCGGACTTGTTGGAAATGCAACAGGACATCATTTTTATCATGTGCAAATTCGAAAGGATATTTCCTCCAAACTTTTTCGACATCATGCCTCACCTGATGCTCCATCTTCCGGAACAATTGTTGCTTACTGGTCCAGTACACTACACATGGATGTATCCTATGGAAAGGTACGTAATGCATCTCTGAATCTGGCTATATATATGTCGATCTTTAATATTATTTATTCACTTATATATTGTTGCAATAAGCATAACATGCTCGATCTGTAATTACCAATTTACAGACAATTAGGGGACTACAAAGACTATGTGATGAACAAATCTGCACCCGAAGGGTGTATCGTTGAAGCATATATTGCGCATGAGTGCGTAACGTACACCAAGTTGTATTTGGGAGCGTTGGAGGACCCTCCACAACATATGCCAGTAGATGGAGGGCAGTTCAACCTTTCGGTCATCTCCGATGATGTTGAAGTTTCTGGAAAGTTGCCCAACTCGTACAAGTTGGAACCTTATGAGCTAGTCATTGCCCATTTGTCGGTATTGATTAACTGTCCAGAAGTTCAATATTGGAAAAATTTGCACCTTTACTGCCCTACTATTTCCGGTGATGTTGAGTACCACAACAAGACGTTCGCAAACTATTTTGGCAACTGGGTAAGTTGATACTTAAATTGACCTGTATATGATCGATGTTAAGTGCATGTCTCGCATCCTATTTATAGTTAAGTTAATAAATGATTATTTTCAGATGAATCATGTACAAGATGATGATATCCCTCAGTGGTCACACGAATTGAGGCTCTTGGCGCAGAAACCGGTAACTTCCAGAGTTTATCCTATGTGTAAGGTAAATGGCGTGCTATTTATTTGTGAACATAGAGATGTCAGACGAAAAACACAGAATTCTTGGGTAATGGTGCATGGTGGGCAGAATGGAGTTGACTATTATGGTGTTCTCCATTCAGTTGTCGAATTAATATATGGGGAAGGCATGACCGTGCACTTGTTTAAGTGTAGATGGTTTGATACCGACCCTCAGAACATAAGGACCGATCAATACAGGATTTTTTCGGTGAATACTGCCACAAGCTGGTATGAAGATGATCCGTTTGTGTTGGCCACGACGGTGAAACAATTGTTCTATCTTGATGATCTTGTGCATAAAGGCGCGTGGAAAGTGGTTAACCATGTTCTTCCACGAAACATATACAGTGCCTCAACCCTTGGTGTGACCTCGGATAATGAAGAAGTCAGTGCATACCAAGAGCCGAACACAACTGGTATTCCTGAAACCTCAACAATTCGCCTTAATAATGTGAGACAGGGCAGTGTGGTACGAATTCCTAAACCGAATCTTCTTGATGTTAATCAAAATGAAGACAATGAAGACTCAAGTGACAAGGACATACACATCTTACCTGAAATAAACTCGGAAACAGAGTCAGACTCAAGCGATGATTCTGATTATGCGCCTTAATTAGTGTATATATATGTATGTTATTTTGACTTAGAACGTGCAATGTAAAATGAATTTTATTCAGATTATCGACTGCCCATTGTGTCGATCGATGAAATTGCTATATTCGGCCCCATTATAAATGAGAGAGCTCGAGAGATCGATCGAAAAAAAAATACACAACCGATCGATTAATAATTATATCGTATTATTAAATAATAATTTAATAATTTGGTATTAACTATTAATAATTTCGTATTACCTATTAATAAATATATATATTAATACACTACATATTTAATTAGTTTACCGGCATAAATGAAAAATAAATAGAAGAACTATATCCGACGACATGGATATGAAAATCTCGTCGGATATAGTTGAACTGAAACTATATCCGACGATATGCATATGAAATCTCGTCGGATATAGTTTCGGTTCAACTATATCCGACGATATTACTTATCTCGTCGGATATAGTTTCGGTTTATATCCGGATCTGGGAAGTGTTTTGGGCAGAAACGAAACTGCCCCAAACCTTTACAGTCGCCTCCGATCGATTTTCTCCGCATCCTTCGTGTTGGAAGCAAGCAATCGAAGGTCAAGTGCTATTCCATCCATCCTAAAGCCAAATCCCTTGTCAATTTGTTAAAAATCAGGTTTGAAATCCCTAAATTCAAATTTTCGAATTTTTTTAATTTAGGTTAGATTTGACGTTGTGGAATGTGTTGATCGATAATGTGGATGCATGTATTGATATAGTTGTGGAATTTGTTAATTTTATGCATGTATTGATATATATTAGAATAATTTTGAATTTTAGGTTAAATTTAGGTTAAATTTCGGTTAAATGTATGTTATTTTAGGTTAAATTTAGGTTGAATTCCAATAAATAATATGTATGTTATTTTAGGTTAAATTTCGATTTTTTGGAATTTGATGCATGTATTGATATATATTGGAATATATTGGAATTTTAGGTTAAATTTGGATTTGGCGTCGGATTATTTATATATATATATATATTGGAATTTGGATTTGGAATTTTAGGTTAAATTTGATTAAGTTTTTTGTTAATTGGATTTGGAATTATTGTTGAATTTGGATTATTGGAATTATTGATATATATATAGTTAAATTATTGGATTATATATGTATTGGATTTTATGGAATTATTGTTGATTTTTGTGGAATATTTATATATTGGAATATATATTGGATTATTGATATATATTGGAATATGCATGTGCGCGATTTTTTGAATGAATTAGGAATTATTTTTAATTTTAATAATTTTATAGCAACGATGAATTGGTTTAATTGCGGACCTTCCCGAGGGACCGGGTCGAGTACTTCGAGGGGGAGGTCCAGAAGGAGAGGGAGATCGGGACGTGGGGATGAGGGCTCGGGCGCTGGGGATCCTGATGGCACCGGAAGTCGGTCCGCATCAGGATCCACCAGCGTCCCCAACACTTACAGTCTTCCGCTGACCTCTCGACATCATCGGCTGATGGGCGAGGGACAACCTCAGCAGCAGCAGCTTGAGCCGGCTTGATCCTCAGGCGCGAGGAGGGTTCATCAGGTCAGTCGTACGCCGGAAACGGATAGTGCGACTCAATCCTCGGTCTGAATGCCGGACATTCATCGCGAGGACCTTTCCCCCGTCATCCACTAGACAGCTCCTCATTCTTCCGAGGAGGCTGATGGATCCACTCAGTCCTCGGCGAGGATGCGCATATGCCCGCTGTCTACATTATTCTTACCGTTGGAAATCCCGACGATACCTCACGTCAATTCCGACGGGATGCCTCTTCCGGGACAGCTAGGGTTCATTACCCCGGAGCAGGCATATGCGTATGTACCATTCCCGGCACCTCTCTGGAGTGTGCGGATTTCGGGACAACGCACCGAAGAATCAGGTAAATATTAATTAGTGATATCTTTTTACGCCCTAATATTTAAATTCAATTAGGTGTTGATGTTTAAAAAATCGTCTACATATATATGTGATAGGCGAGATCGTGCCCGGTGCCAAACAGAAGAGAACCAGAGGCCCCGTCGTCGGCAAGTTACTGGACGACGCCATTCAGGCTAGCGGTGGTGGCCAGCTTATGATTACGACCGGGGATAAAGGGCAGGTGATCGAGGGAAAGGTCACTCGAAAGTACGCGGGGATGGCGGGCAGCCTCATACGGGATAGAGTCCCAATGTTGTGGGAAAATTGGAATTCAGTGCCGCAAGCCGTCAAATATCTACTGCATAATGCGTTGTCGGTGAGTTGAATTGTATATTCATTATGAAAATTTTTAATAATAAATTTTTAATATTATTGATATATATATATAAATATATGCATTGCAGAGGTGGTTCCGCGTGGATGAAGACATTAGACCCACGTGGGCGGATGAAGTGCATGGGAGCAGGTTTGCAGACGGGCATTTGTTTCAATTTTTTCGTTTCTTTTGATTATGTTCATACAATGTTGTTAGTTACTAACGCTTGATTTTATGGGTATATATAGGTATAAGGAGTGGAAGGCCGAGCTGAAAAAGCATTGGAAAAAGTACGGGGACGATCGTGAGGGTACCCCTAGCGAGTTTCGTTATAGGGAGTACGAGTGGCGATGGCTTGTGGTTCACTTCAACAACCCGAAATTGAAGGTACACAACCTTCAATCGATTTAATTTTTGTTTTATCGTACTTCCCTTAAATTATTTGGCTAATGAGTGTTTTTTTTATGTTGAATTAATCGCGCAGGCTCTTTCTGAAGTCAACACAAGGAACCAGGCCAAAAACACCAAAAATCATCATGCCGATACCAGATCATACTCGGGTTGGATCGAGGAGGCGGCCAACCACCCAGAAGAGGATCCCCTTGTCTATACAATGCAGCACGCGTATCCGCAGTCCCCCGAATATGCTGTAAGTGTCCTTATAACAAAATAAACTTATTTCTTATTTATTTAGATTGTTTTTTTAATTAATATTTTATTGTTCTTTGTCAATTAGGCGAGAATTCAGGAGGCGATTCCGGAGGTGTTGACTCAAGTGGTGAGAGTTCTCTATCCCAACACCCCCGATGCGGAACTCCCGATTGATCAGATTGATCGATCTGATCCGATCGTCAGGGCCAGGATTATGTCAACTGCGATCCCTCCAGGGAAGAACACATTCTACTGCAGGGGTTCCGGAAAATGGGGTCAAGGGCTGCTGAAGCATACCCCTGAATTCTCTCGCGGATCGGGATCATCATCATCTTCGAGGACTAATGAGCTACACGACCAGCTTCATAGGCAATCAATTGAGATGGAAGCTCAACGGCGTCGGATGGAGGAGATGGAGCAAGCGCAAGCTGCAGAGCAGAATCGGTTGGCCGAACAGCAGAAGCAAATGAGGACATGGATGCAGCATTGTTATGCACAGTTGCAAGCATCTGGAATCCAGATAGCTCCCCCGCCCATTTTCGGTGCGCCACAGCCACAGCCACAGCCACAGCCTCAGCTTCAACCTCAGCCGCAGCCTCAGCCAGACCAGGACCAACCAACTTTCTCCAATCCGTTTGACCACATAGACGTTGGACCAGGACCCCCCTACATTTGAACAATTGTCGGTTTAATTTTTATTTTCATTATTTACTACGCATATGTATACAGATTTGAACGATTTCGGTTTTTATTAATTTATTTATTTACTACGTACTATAGTTTCAATGGTTGTTGATTTTCAATTTGAGCAATATATAGATAGCGTGATTTTTTGTGAATGCAGGTTTTGGGATAAAACCCAAAACCTGCAAAAAAAAATATATATTTTTAACTATAACCGACGATATGTGTCAACATCGTCGGTTATAGTTTTCTCCACAGTCAACCATTTTGACCATGGAGAAAACTATATCTGACGATGACATCGTCGGTTATAGTTTAAACTATGACCGACGATAAACCATCGTCGACTTTAGTGTCTCTATGTTCCAACGATAACCCTAAATCATCGTCGGATATAGTATTACCGACGGTGTATTACCGACGATACTATATCCGACGATGTGTCGTCGGATATAGGCTATGACTGACGATGAACGGAAACAGACCGACGACACCAAGTCGTCGGTCACAGTAATTCTTCCGGTAGTGACATACTCATTTAAATCATAATCATAACTGCATGCTCATGCTCGTAAAACGTATATAAAAGACTCGCAGTCAATCCGTTAAAAGAAATGTCCACTCACAGGTGAGCAAAACGCGCATTCGCGCTAATCTCTTGGTCCGGCGAAAGATCCCTCGTCCGAAGCACGATCACGATATCCTAAATGGTCATAAAATATATCTGATCAAAATCATAGCTCACAACACTGTATCTCACCATGGAAACCAACCGTTCCCAGAAACATATAATACTGTGCAATATAATCAATGAAATTCCCAAAATCTCCACTCAAAACCCTCGACTGAAAATCTGATACCCAAATCAACTCGAAAACCTCAAGGCGACGATCGGGGTGCGATCAGGAGAAAAACGATATTAAAATCATCAAATTCTAAAAAGTCCGGCGCGCCGTCAACGGAGAATTTCTCTGGCGGGGAAGCTGACCAAAGCTTCATCTTGATGAGTAGAACACATTTCTCAACTACAACGAGGGCCAAATCGAACGGCAAGCTGTCCAAAACCAGCTCGAAAGCCACGGTGGCTCAAAAACTTCGGCGAGGCTGTTCGCCGACGAACCACCGCCTACGGCACACGACAGCCCACGGGGCCACTCCCAATGAACTCGCCGTGGCCCCACAGCCAAAACCCCTCCATCCTAGGCCACCCCTGTGGCCGGAGCACCGCCGTCACAACAACCCGAAACCAGCCGGAAAGTTCAAGAATTTCAACTCCACATTTCTCCCTCAATTCTCAACCAAATCAAGAAATTCCAAGTTCTAAACTGTTTAGAATCACGAGGAGAACATTTTACCTTCAAGGGTCGTGGCCTGAAATGGCCGGAATCAGCCGGTCCGGCGACGGAAGCCAAACGGTCTGTTTTTCTCCTCCGGTCAACGAAAGTCAACGGTCAACTCTTAGTCAGCGACGGTCAAACTTCCCAAACAGTGTTTTCGACAATTTTTTGACTAATTCCGATATTTATACTCGCGCCTCGGGACGATCAACGATCCAAAACGGATAACCATTACGATTCGGATAAACACGATACGAACGGATAAACTCGTCGATAAACTGAAACTTCAAATAATCATATTATATTCCTCGGTTATCGAAAAAATCATCCGGAACCGCCAACGAGTTCGAAATCACGTAAAATACAACTCTCGAGAAGAAACTCAACTCAAATTCTCGGCCGATAATTAAGTCGTATATGAAACCGGCAAACCACACAATAGTCGATAAACCGCGATTAAACACTAACTCGTGGATTACGCTGATTACTCTACTGATTCTGGTTCAGGTCATCACACTAGCACTTAGAGGTTCTGTATTCCACTGGTTTAAGAGCATTCGTTATCCGGCTACGTATGCAGCTACTATAATTGGAGCAGTGGACGAGGTGCAACACAAGTTTGTTTGTCTAAAGACACATGACTATCATGTTATGCTGCAACGTCTGATTCCAGTGGTAATTCGGCCATATTTGCCTCGTTACATCGTGGAACCAATAGTGGCATTGTGAAGATAGTGGCAAAGGTTATGCGCCAGAGAGTTAAAGAAGTCAGATGTGGTGGAACTGCAACAATAAATTGTGCACATCATTTGCAAACTAGAGATGATTTTTTCCCCTATTTTTTTGACATCATGATTCATCTAATGATCCACCTAGATGAGCAGATGCTAATTTCTAGTCCGGTGTAGTATACTTGGATGTATCCTCAAGAAAAGTACGTACAACTAATTAAATATACGGGCCAGATTACTTGCTATATGAACTTATTCTACAATTAACTAATTAAAAGTTTGATTTTGTAGAAAGCTTGGACAGTATAAAGGATTCGTGAAAAATAGGTCGACCCCTGATGTCTCTATAACAGAGACATATCTAATGCATGAGTGTGTTACTTACTGCAACAAGTACCTCAAGGATCCACCACCTCCCACCACCTCTGATCCCAGTGTCCGCATCAATCTTTCTATCATCACAAATGTCATACGACCTTTTGATTCCGAGATTACAGCGTCTGTACATGTCTCTCTACACAGCAGAGGCGATGCAACGATACGCAGAAAAGCGAATATATGATGATGTGCTGAGACACGCCGCGGATGGGGAGGCTTTCACGTATTTCGACAACAAATTTGGAGACTTTGCCGCAGAGGTTAGAAATGTTAGACTCGGACTATCTACATACAGACTCAATCTTTGGGGTAGTAATAGCTCTGCCGTCAGCACTTGGCAAGTTATTCTGATGCCGTACAACCTGCCTTCGTGGATGTGCATGAACAAGGAATTTAATTTCCTTACTCTACTAATTCTAGGTTCTAAATCTCTAGGGAAGTGTTTAGATGTCTACCTTAGACCTTTGTGAGAAAATGGAGTCCCAACTTATAACAAATTCACTGACACGATGTTCATGATAAGGGCTGCCGTAATGTGGATGTGACGACCCGGACCAGAATCAGCAGTATGATCAGCTTAATCAATGAGTTACTACGTAGTTGCAGTTGTCCGACGGATTATTCGAATCGCCAGGCTCGTTAACGACTAAATTATTGGCCAAGAATTGGAGCTAGGTCTCTTCTCGAGAGTCGTTGTACGTGTGATTACGAGTTCGTGGGCGGTTCCGGATCGTTATTTGGACAACCGATGAATTAGTTATGAATATTTGAAGTTTCGACGGAAACGGATTTAAGTGACAGGTTTGTTCGCGACTAAATTACCGGTCGAGAATTTGGTTTCGGCTTCTTCATGGAAGTTGTTCAGAATTTAATTTCGAGTTTGTGGGAACTTCCGGAGCATGATTTTAAGTTACGAAGATTTAATTGTGAATATTTCCGTTCGTTTATTAATTAGTTGATTTAATGTGTGTTGGTTCAAAGGGTTGACTTTTTATCTGTTTGGCCGATGTGTTTGACTTTGGGTGACTATTGAAGAGTACGTTGAGACGAGTTTGTGGCCGCAAGAATTATCGGAATCGGAGTTACGACGCGAAAGTTACGCGCATTTGAAGTTTGCCGAAAATTAAATATGGGAGTTTCCTTTTTGGGCAAGTCTATTTATGGAAGATTTCCTGTTTTAGAAAGTCAAATTGTGATATTAATGGTTGACCCATGTTGACTTGGTCAACACGTGGTGATGGAGGGTGGCGCGACGGTGGGTTTGGCTTCGCCGGCGGCGAGCTTAATCCGGCCACCCCGTGGCTTGTTCCTTACCTCGTTCCCTTCGCCTTGTTGCCCCGAGTCTATCCCCGGCCACCGTTCACGGCGTGGTGGACGGTGGAGAGAGAATTTTCCGGTTGACAATGGAGAATTTTTGAGTTAATGGTGGATTTTGATTCTGCCCGAGTTGAGCTCAAACATGGACTGGGTTTTGTAGCTCTCCTCTCAAGGATTCTAGCCATGTAAGTATGAAGTTCTAATTCGATTTGTGGAAGGAGAATTTTGGTTTTGAAATTTGTGTGTTCATTCGGTTTTTCATGAAATTGACCATGTTAGAGTGAGAATTGGACTTTGGTGCAGTTGACAAAGTTGCTCAGTGGGTCGTTTTGCATGGGATAGGGGTTGCTCCGCCGTGAATTCTTCCGGTCAACAGTGGCGCCGCCGTGGACGGCGGTCAACGGTCAAAGTTTGACTTTTTGGATTTTCGGCAAGTTGCATGTCATTTGACTCGAAATCGCGCCCCGATCGCAGTGGGGAGATTCGTTTTTCGAGTTGAGTGTCCGAACGTAAAGCGAGGTATTGAGGTGTTATATATGGATTTTCGACGATTCATCGACTTTGAATCACGTGTTTCCGAGAACGGCTGTTTCTCGTGATTTGTATTATATTGTCGAATTATGACTTTGAATATTGGACGTTGTGATTATTCAGGGGTTCGTGATCGTTTGTTTGGCGATGGACTTTCCGCCGGATCACGGGTTAACGCGTATCGCGTTACGCCAGTCTGTGAGTGGACATTTTATTTTCACGGAATGATTGCGAGTCTTTTATATATGTTTTATGAACTTGAGCATGCAGCATGATTATGGTTTTACGATCATGAGATTTCATACGAGATTATGATTATATATGCATGTGTTTATGATTATACGAATATGTTTATACGGATATACGTATACGAACATGCATACACTTTTATGCTGTTTCATGCATTTGCATTGAAATGTTTATGATTTGGTTTACACAGAGTACAGTCGTGGTTACGTTGTTGTATCGATACACTTGCCTCTCGGCTGATCCCCGATGGTAGGCCACCAGGAGGGGCAGTACCCCTACCTGACCGGCGAGGGGCAGTACCCCGGAACCGAGGCCTTTCTGGCTATGAATCACGTGGCAGTACCCCTACTCCGTGATTTTGACTGTACTAGCACGGACGTGTCCATGAGTGACCCCGTGATACTTCCTATGCATGCTCTGTTTACGAGTTGGAGTCAGCGTCTCCTCGTAAACTATTTGATTTGATTTATTTATATTTCGACTCGCATATGTTTTTATAACATATATATTAACTGGTGAAAGACATTTATTTTCGTCCACTCACTCTAACGTATTTCATGTCTTTCCACTGGGCTTTTCGGTTTCTGTGCCCAGTTTGCAGTTCAGGCTCTGGTGTCGCACGTCGTGGTCGGAGGCATAGTACTCGAGCTACTTTGTTTCATCCAGTAGGTTTATTGTTCTACCTACTATGGTATGCGTATATGATTATGTATTAGAAATCGCTCTGAGTTTCCTATTGATTATGTTATACGATTTTACCCGGATTTCAGTAAAGTATAGATATATTTATTGATTTACTTTACTGTTGATATATTGAGAAATCCGGATGGGATTGGTGCCCACGGTTTGCTTTTTGTGGCATAGGATGAAGTGTATTTTCCGCGTGCAGGTAATGGTAATTCCACGCTAGTAACGAAACTCTGCCCAAATTTTGAAAAATTTTTGTTGGTTCGTGTTTTCGAAGGGGTTTGATTCCGATTTAGGAAGGTAAATCGGGGTTGGGTCCTTTCAGCTTGGTATCAGAGCATTAGGTTATAGGTTCTGTAGACTTCTGTAGTCGTGTTTATTAAGGGTATTTGAGAATGTACAGCATGTCAGGAACGGTGACCCGACCGGCCGCCGGATAATCATCAAATTCCGGGTGTTGTATACTTTCAAATATTTGAAGTTCCATGATTACGTTCCACTTGTTGTGAACGATGTTTAATTCATTAGGATGCCTCCTGACGTGCTTTCCGTGTCGTTTCGGTTGTGGATCCTGTTGAGGATCATTCGACGCGCGAGTTACCAGAGAACAGTGGATTCGGATAAGTATTGAGGGTTCAGAGATTTGTGTGGCACGGTTTGCCTGGGGATGTGTATATAAGCGTCTATATGTTGCCTCAGAGCTGTGAATTGTGGCAGTTGATGTGTTTGCCTGATTCTGATCATTGTGTTTGGTGGGCTGATATTGTGTGAGTTCCGGTTGCGACTCCTTGGCCTACATTCAGGGTGTTGTATTTACGGTAATGGTCTTATCAGGCTACCCAGCATTCAAATGTGGAGTGTTTACCCACCTGAGATAGAGATGTATTGTTCACATGTTTGTCCCTGTTTGCATGAGTTATGTGGCTTCAGAAGGAGCAGTGCACGAGGTTCGAGATGAGTTTAAACCTGAGCATCAGAGAGGGTTTGATTGATGTGCCTCGAGATAATCGTGAGGATATTAGTGTGCTATACTCCGTGGCGAGGCTATTGTGAGGGAAAGTTGTACGCGGTTTCTGATGTGATGGTTTGAGGAAAGTGGATTTAGTCCAGATTTTGATGAGGTTGAGTTCCGATACTTCAGGATCAATGACGTCATCAGACTGTGGCCTTTTCAATTATGTTGAGGGTCATCAGATCGAGCAAAGAATTTGTTTGACGATGACGGAGATCACAATGTAGCGGACTTGCTCTTGTGGCATGAGTTTGGGCGATCATTGGTGATCCTTTCACGCATTAGGTGTTGCAGTGATTTGTGTTCGTGGAGCATTTTCAGTTGCTGTTTCGGTGGCCAGGAGGGTCACGTTACGAGGGAGCGCCCTCAGCCAGCTGTTGTAGCGGTTCGGTAGCCCAGAGTTTATGAGGAGATCCTCATGTTGTTCTTGCAATCTGATCAATGTACTCTTTTGACGAGTTAATCAGCTATGTTGCCATTGATGAGGGCGGCTAGTTGGGCATGTTGGAGTTCGTGCCATGACCTTGTTTGAGGACAGATTCTCCTCCGAGGTTACTGTTGTTTGATATCCATGGCTATTGTACCTGCATCTCCACTTCCGAGGTTTTGGAGAGTATTGTATCCATCCGGAGGTTGCGAGATCTTTGTTGGAGGTTATGACTTAGCCGCGGATCTGTTATAGCTGGACATTGTGGTTTTAGTGTACTTGTGAGTATGGACTTACTGACGACGCATTTGGCGATGTTCGAGTGCCTCGAGGAGGAGGTTGTGATTCAACGACCAGACTTTCCCTAAAATACTGTTTCGTGGTGATGCTCGAGCGGATGATAGAGACGGATTATGTTGCTTGCTTAGCTTATGATATGGATACTTCGGTTGTTGTGCCCGACATTGGTGATATTGAGGTGGTTCCCGAGTTTCCAGGTGTGTGTTGGAGGAGTTACCAGGTGTTTCTCCAGTTCGGGAGACCGACTACATCATTGAGCTTGTACCAGGCGCTGGACTCATTTTACCGACATCTAGTCGTTCGGAGCCAGCGGAGCTGATGGAGCTACAGTTTCGACTCCAGGAGTTGCTGGAGGAGGTTTCAGGAGATTTCATGCGACCCCGCGTATTTGCGTGGTGTGCTCTTGCATCAGTTGTGCGACTGTTTGTATGGTTCGATAAGGTGGTGCATTGACTACCGGAAGCCTGATTCGCTTCAGAGGAGAGTGAGTATCCTCCGCTTTGGATTGACGATTGGTTTAATCAGCTCGCGAAAGGTTCAGTCTTTCGAGGATTGATTTCGGATCCGGATACCATCAGTGGAGGTTTGATGAGTCAGATGTGGCTATTTTGGCTTTCGGATCACGATGCGGACATCAGGAGTTTTTGGTCACATTGTATGGTTGACCAATGCCCCCGTAGATCATGTGGACTTAATGGACCAGGTGTTCAGATGATTCTGGACGAGTTGTAGTCATGTTTGTTGGCAACATCCTGATGTATTCCAGGAGTGTGGGCCAGTACTTGAAGCAATTGCAAGCAGTTTTGCGGACTTTGCGAGACGAGTAGCTGTTTGTGAAGTTTAGCCAGTGTGAGAGTTGGCTGATTTGCATTAAGATTTTGGGTTGTGTGATGCTATCCGAGGGAGTTGGCGTGGATCCTGACCAGTTAGAAGCCGTGTTGATTTGGAGTTTGCCCTACTACTGTGCCAGAGATCGGGGGTCTCTTGGGTTTTGGTAGGCTATTACCAACGGCTTGTGCAGAATTTTCCTGGATTGCCACTCTACTTTCCGGATTGACGAAGAAGGTGTCAAGTTCGAGTGGTTCGATGCACGCGAGGATAGTTACTTACTCCTACAGGATGGTTGACCGTTGCTTCGGTTTTGACCTTACCTAATGATTGCGACGAGTTCGTGGGATATGGCGATGCATTGAGATTTGGATTTGGTTGTGTATTGATGCCGTGTAGCAGAGCGATGGCTCGTGGTTCCAGGCAGAGGAACTTTATGTAGCTGCATATCCTGTGTATGATTTGGGTGTAGTTGTACTTATGTTAGCATTAGGGGGTTCGAGACACTACAACTATGGCGTGCAGCGCAGTGTAGGACGTGCACTGATCACTTTAGATTCATCCACTTGCGTTTTCGGCCAGATTTGGGCTTGAGGCAGTGTAGATGGAGGAAGTCGACTATTGACTATGGCTGCACATTTGAATTTGTTCGAGGAAGGCTAGTGGTTGTACTTTGACCATCCGTTTGGGATGATGTTGTTGTTGATGCATTCAGTCGAGAGTTAGGAGCTTCAGTATTGTATGTGTGTATGTGTGGTTCGGGTTTCCGTATTAGCTGAGTTGCAGGTTACGAGAGCTGAGTTTGAGTGTGATGACGTTGAGGCTCATGGTTTTGCGCGCGTTTGGCGCTAGTGGTACAGAGATGTGTCAGATACTCCGAGTTTACTACTCGAGACGCAACATGAGGAGCAATGTAGCAGCTTGTGTGTGTGCAGATGCCACATTCGTCGACTGGCGATGGCTAGGGGCAGAGACGTGCCGAGATGTGTTAACCATTTGAGATTTCCGGTTAGACGTGGCGGTTACTGCTGTGATCTTAGATGATTTCAATGGCAGGCTGTTATGGCTGTGTTTGATGGAGGTTGTCCCTCTACGTGGTGTACCTGTGTCCCAGTTTGCTGGTCGAGGTAATCAGCTACAACAGTGTGTTGGCGGGCTTTGCAGCGAGCATTGGAGACCAAATTACGAGCTAGTACCGGTTCTTATCCTCAGATTGGTGAGCGATCTTCGAGGATTATTCAGGCCTTGGAGGGCATGTTGTGGATCTCGGTATTATAGTTCCTGAGGATTCGGGACCAACAGTTTCAGCTGTTCGAGTTTGGTTGTAGTACCAGGTTGTTGTCCACTGTGATTTTGATATTGTTTGACGTCGTTTTGAGGAACGATGTTGTACTTCATTGTGTTGGAGTGAGTTTGGTTTGAATTTGAGTTGATGTTTGTTTCCGATTTTGTGGAGTGTGCTACCACAGACTGTCAGATTAGCGGAAATGGGTTGATAATTGCTTGAGTTCGATGCTTGAGTTTCATTGGTATGAGCAGGTCGTGTTGTGAGTTGCCACGTTGTTTGATCCAGATGTGGTCATAGGCAAGATTATGTTGTGCCGTATAGTTCGGGGTCGCCTATATTGTTGGCTATTATGTGTGTTGTGTCCCGTGTGGCGGAACTGTGTTTCAGGTTGGTTTCGTGTTGTATACCCTGTCTGTTCCTTATGCAGGAACACTTGGCGCTTGTGTGGAGCCAGTTCAGATTTGTAATTTGTGGGTACAAAGATTTTAGTTCGGAGCTAACTCCTATTGGGGAGTTTGTTATTAGAGTTGTTCAGTCGATATTGTCGCTGGAGAGTTGAGCAGTATGCAGAGGCAGTGCTCCTACTTTTAGTCGGCAGACTCGGAAATTTCGAGGTCGAAATTTTTCTAAGGGGGGTGGATTTGTGACGACCCGGACCAGAATCAGCAGTATAATCAGCTTGATCGATGAGTTACTGCGTAGTTGCAGTTATCCGACGGATTATTCGAATCGCCAGGCTCGTTAACGACTAAATTATTGGCTGAGAATTGGAGCTAGGTCTCTTCTCGAGAGTCGTTGTACGTGTGATTACGAGTTCGTGGACAGTTCCGGATCGTTATTTGGACAACCGATGAATTAGTTATGAATATTTGAAGTTTCGATGAAAACGGATTTAAGTGACAGGTTTGTTCGCGACTAAATTACCGGTCGAGAATTTGGTTTCGGCTTCTTCACGAAAGTTGTTCAGAATTTAATTTCAATTTTGTGGGAACTTCCGGAGCATGATTTTGAGTTACGAAGATTTAATTGTGAATATTTCCGTTCGTTGATTAATTAGTTGATTTAATGTGTGTTGGTTCAAAGGGTTGACTTTTTATCTGTTTGGCCGATGTGTTTGTCTTTGGGTGACTATTGAAGAGTACGTTGAGACGAGTTTGTGGCCGCAAGAATTATCGGAATCGGAGTTACGACGCGAAAGTTATACGCATTTGAAGTTTGCCGAAAATTAAATATGGGAGTTTCCTTTTTGGGCAAGTCTATTTATTGAAGATTTCCTGTTTTAGAAAGTCAAATTGTGATATTAATGGTTGACCCATGTTGACTTGGTCAACACGTGGTGATGGAGGGTGGCGCGACGGTGGGTTTGGCTTCGCCGGCGGCGAGCTTAATCCGGCCACCCCGTGGCTTGTTCCTTACCTCGTTCCCTTCGCCTTGTTGCCCCGAGTCTATCCCCGGCCACCGTTCACGGCGTGGTGGACGGTGGAGAGAGAATTTTCCGGTTGAAAATGGAGAATTTTTGAGTTAATGATGGATTTTGATTCTGGCCGAGTTGAGCTCAAACATGGACTGGGTTTTGTAGCTCTCCTCTCAAGGATTCTAGCCATGTAAGTATGAAGTTCTAATTCGATTTGTGGAAGGAGAATTTTGGTTTTGAAATTTGTGTGTTCATTCGGTTTTTCATGAAATTGACCATGTTAGAGTGAGAATTGGACTTCGGTGCAGTTGACAAAGTTTCTCAGTGGGTCGTTTTGCATGGAATAGGGGTTGCTCCGCAGTGAATTCTTCCGGTCAACAGTGGCGCCGCCGTGGACGGCGGTCAACGGTCAAAGTTTGACTTTTTGGATTTTCAGCAAGTTGCATGTCTTTTGACTCGAAATCGCGCCCCGATCGCAGTGGGGAGATTCGTTTTTCGAGTTGAGCGTCCGAACGTAAAGCGAGGTATTGAGGTGTTATATACGGATTTTCGACGATTCATCGACTTTGAATCACGTGTTTCCGAGAACGGCTGTTTCTCGTGATTTGTATTATATTGTCGAATTATGACTTTGAATATTGGACGTTGTGATTATTCACGGGTTCGTGATCGTTTGTTTGGCGATGGACTTTCCGCCGGATCACGGGTTAACGCATATCGCGTTACGCCAGTCTGTGAGTGGACATTTTATTTTCACGGAATGATTGCGAGTCTTTTATATATGTTTTATGAACTTGAGCATGCAGCATGATTATGGTTTTACGATCATGAGATTTCATACGAGATTATGATTATATATGCATGTGTTTATGATTATACGAATATGTTTATACGGATATACGTATACGAACCTGCATACACTTTTATGCTGTTTCATGCATTTGCATTGAAATATTTATGATTTGGTTTACACAGAGTACAGTCGTGGTTACGTTGTTGTATCGATACACTTGCCTCTCGGCTGATCCCCGATGGTAGGCCACCAGGAGGGGCAGTACTCCTACCTGACCGGCGAGGGGCAGTACCCCGGAACCGAGGCCTTTCTGGCTATGAATCACGTGGTAGTCAAGGACTCCGTGATTTTGACTGTACTAGCACGGACGTGTCCATGAGTGACCCCGTGATACTTCCTATGCATGCTCTGTTTACGAGGTTGAGTCAGCGTCTCCTCGTAAACTATTTGATTTGATTTATTTATATTTCGACTCGCATATGTTTTTATAACATATATATTAACTGGTGAAAGACATTTATTTTCGTCCACTCACTCTAACGTATTTCATGTCTTTCCACTGGGCTTTTCGGTTTCTGTGCCCAGTTTGCAGTTCAGGCTCTGGTGTCGCACGTCGTGGTCGGAGGCATAGTACTCGAGCTACTTTGTTTCATCCAGTAGGTTTATTGTTCTACCTACTGTGGTATGCGTATATGATTATGTATTAGAAATCGCTCTGAGTTTCCTATTGATTATGTTATACGATTTTACCCGGATTTCAGTAAAGTATAGATATATTTATTGATTTACTTTACTGTTGATATATTGAGAAATCCGGATGGGATTGGTGCCCACGGTTTGCTTTTTGTGGCATAGGATGAAGTGTATTTTCCGCGTGCAGGTAATGGTAATTCCACGCTAGTAACGAAACTCTGCCCAAATTTTGAAAAGTTTTTGTTGGTTCGTGTTTTTGAAGGGGTTTGATTCCGATTTAGGAAGCTAAATCGGGGTTGGGTCCTTTCAGTGGACGATCAACGATTTTCCAGCGTATGGGATGTTGGCAGCCTGCAGGACGAAAGGATAAAATGGATGTCCTATATGTTTAGACGACGTGAATTCTAGTTGGCACGCGGGGAAGGTGTGTTACTTGGGTCACCGTAGATGGCATCCTCACTACCACCCGTGGCGACAGGATGAAGCTCATTTCGACGGGACGGTAGAAAATAATCCTAAACCACATAATTGGTTGGGCGAAGAGATTTTAGAGAGGTTGAACTATTTTGACTTTGGTGTGTTAGCCAATGACAAGGATGTACAGAAATGCAATCCAATACCTCCACATTATCTCAGCTATTGTCATCACAAGAGTATATTCTTTGAGCTCTCTTACTAGTCGAAGTTGAAGCTAAGGAACAAATTGAATGCGATGCACATAGAAAAGAATGTATGCGACAACGTGGTGGGAATAATTCTCAGTATTAAGTTCAAGACTAAAGATACTCCTAAAGTGCGCAAAGATCTGAAATCTATGAATCTACGTCGTCACTTGTGGTTGAGGAGGGATAGGAGAGGAGTGTACAACAAGATGATAGCTGCACCTTACACAGTGAAGCCGACACTTAGACGTTCTATATTTCACTTAGGTATGCAGCTACTATAATTGGAGCAGTGGACAAGGTGAAACACAAGTTTGTTGGTCTAAAGACACATGATTATCATGTTATGTTGCAACGTCTGATTCTAGTGGTAATTCAACCATATTTGCCTCATGACGTCGTAGAACCAATAGCGGCATTATGCACATGGTGACAGAGGTTATGTGCCAGAGAATTAAAGAAGTCAAATGTGGTGGAACTACAATAAAAAATTGTGCAAATCATTTGCAAAGTAGAGGAGATTTTCCCCCCTGCTTTCTTTAACATCATGATTCACCTAATGATCCACCTGCCCGACTAGATGCTCATTTCTGGTCCGGTCCAGTACACTTGGATGTATCCTCAAGAAAGGTACGTACAACTATAATTAATTATACTTATTCTACAATGTATTAATTGAACGTTTGATTTTGGGTTTAGGGTTTAGGTGACGGAAAAATGGGTTCCGTCGTCTGGGTGAAACTCTATATAAGGGGAGAGGCCGATCCTTTTCTTCTCTCCTCTCTCTCTCACTCTCTCTCAAAAATCTGGCGACATTCCTCCCTTCGGTGACTCCCCTCTCCGGCGACCTCCCTCCCCCCGGCGACACCGCTCTCCCACGACTCCTCTCTCTAGTAATTTTTAAAATTTTTAACATAATTATATTTTTAATTTGTGTTTAATAATAAATTAGTAATAATTGGTAAATTGGTAATAATAATTAATAATAGTTGGTAAATTGGTAATTACATATTGTTGTAATTATAATCGGTAATTATTATTGTAATTATAATTTGTAATTATTGTTGTAATTATTGTAAATTTCTAATAATTATGGTAAATTATTGAATTATTAAAAACAATAAATTGATAATTTAGTAATTAATTATTATAATAAATTATTTAATTATTAAAAATAATAAATTGATAATTACGATAAATTTTTAAATATAATTATAATGCTAATTATATTTTCACAATCTTAGGTTAAAAGGGCTCCGTGGGGTAAGCAAAAAACCCAAAAGGAGATCGAAGATGCTCTACTCCGACGCTTGGCAGAGCAAGTCGGTTGGCAGTTAGAGGAGGACAATGTCGCGCCTATTCCGGACCCTTCAGCTGGTCCTTCGATATAGCGGCGACTGGGGAAATTCTTGATGCCCCAGCTATCCCGCCTGATGATGATGATGCCCCTTCCGGTTCAACATCGATGTCAGAAAGTGTTCAAGCGTCGTCGACTTCCTCCGAGTGTATCCTCTATAGCGCGCAGCGTAAGGTCAGGAGGGCCCCGTCAAACTCTCAACCCAAAAGGTCTCGAGGACTCGTAAAGGGCGGAAAATTCGAGAAGTTGCTCAAGGCGACCGGGTAAAAGATCCAGTTGCCGTATGGCAATTTCACCGATGGCCCTCCCACTTCTCAGCTAGCTAGTCTCTCCTCACACAGCATCAGGTCAATCCTTCGCAATAAGGTTCATATGATTGCGCCTACCAGGAGAAGGGGAAAGTGTTTAAAGAACTTTCGATAGGTAATACGTACAATTTTAAATTTCTTTTCTAATAAATAATAAAAATCGTAATTTTATAATATATTCGATTATAATTTTTTTATTCTTTTCTTATAGGAACAATATGAGGTGGATGGCACACCGGAGATGCTTAGGCACATCAACAGCACCGCTAACGCTATCTACCGTGATTGAAAGTACAAACTTCTTAAGTATTATGAAGATATCGGCCGAGTGCCTACCCCCGTAGAGTTGCGTGGGGATAGAGAAGATGAGTGAGAGTGGTTGGTCACCCACTTCGAAGCAGAAGAATATCGGATGATTATTTTTTTATTTAAATTGACGAAATTGAATTATTATTTTTTTAGTTATTTATTAATTTTTTTAATGATTTATGTTGTCCAACAGAAATTCTCCAACATCAATAAGGCCAACCGGGGGAAAAAGGACAAACATTATATCTCCGGCTCCAAGCAGATGATCCAAATCGCCAAGAAACACAGAAATATGGGCTCCAAACACCCTTATCTGGATGCTAGCGTCAGCGCTTGCGTGACACATGGGCTCGACAATGAAGCGAATCAATACAGCGTAAGTGCTGTATATATTTCTTTTTAATTAGCGTAACGTACTATTATTTTATTATTATTTATTAAACTGTCGTACAAATTTATAATTATTTAATTTTTATTATTATTTTCAGGCGAGGTTGGTAGAACGGGCGCAGGAGAAATTGGCCAACATGCAGCTTGCACACCTGAATTTGCCTCCAGAAGACCTGCCTCTCTATCGATGGAGAACCAAATTGTAATCACCGATGATGTATACGGTAGTCAAGCTGGCAAAGAGGTTAGGGGGATCGATGGGACGCAAGGTGCAGCGAGATTTGTCTTCTGACTCATCTACGGGATGTTCGACGAGGAAATGTGCTCGGGATGCGTCGGTCCAAGCAGCCCTTGAGGAGGCTCAACTCGCATAAGAGGAAACGCAATCTATGCGTCAGAGGCTTGATGACCAACAAGCGCAGATAACCCAGCTCATCGCCCTTATGCAAAACCAGGATCGACAGCAGTGTCAACCTCCTCCGAACCCATACCCCGACGACGACGACACGGCAGGAGGCGGGGGACTTGGCGGCGCGTCTGCTCCTCATATACTTTAGTAGTTTGTATTCTATGTAGTTTATGATATCGTATTTTCGATTCCGAACGATTTATTTTGATGTATATACAAATTTTAATTATTTAAATGACAATTTATTATTTTAATTAATTTATTAACATTTAATTATTTAAATAACAATTTAGTATTTTAACTAAATTATTAATATTTTACTTTAAATTCAAAATTTAATTAAATAAATAAATAATTACTTAGACTACGGAAGATATTCATATGTGTGGTCTAAGTATTCACTTAGACTACGGAATCTATAGAGATCCGTGGTCTAAGTGGTCACTTAGACTACGGAGTTTTTGCGTGGTCTAAGTGCTCACTCAGGCCATGCAATAATTCCCTCGTCTAAGTAACCACTTGGACGACGGAAATGGTCTGCGGTCTAGGTGTGTTTTTCTTGTAGTGTGTGCTTATTACAAAGAATGTCAAGAGATAAATGTGAGGTGGAGGAGGTCTTGGGTGGTCATTTGTTTATTGAGTTGTTGAGTAGTTAAAAAAAGAGGGAAAAAGAATACCAAAGAAAAGCAAAGAAAAAAAAATAGAAAATAGAAAAGAGTTGTACGAAAAAGGTTGTGATTGAAAAACAAAGAAAATTAAAAAAAAAAATAGTGCGTGTGTTGTACATAAAGATTAAGTATTTTGGGGAAGTGGTTTGATTTGAAAAACAAAGGAAATAGTAGCACCTACGAGTAGTTTAGAGAATCTTCAACTTGTGAATTTCTTGCTAGGTTGCTTGGTCTTTGATTGTCTTGTACATTTCTTTCGATTAAACAACTATTCCTTAAATCCCCATTACAATCTAAATAAAAGTCCTCTTGATTTGAAACTCTTGTGTGTGGAGTGGTTGAAGTAATTGGTTGAAAAGCAAGTCTATGAAAAACATGTGATCAATTGAATTTTTGAGTGCAAACACTAACCCTATAAACACTTAAGTGCATTGAGTGATTTCTTGTGAATTAGATGGTTCATAACATGTTAATTTGAATACATCTCAATGCATGCATTTTGTTTTACATGTAGAATATTTGGCTTATTAGGTATGTATTGATTCCATATTCTAATTGTGCTTAAAAGGAGTTCAATCTATTAGTCATATTTCTTTGAGAGAAAATATTCACCATTCGAAACACTTATATGCTTTTGTGTTTAGTCGTGTAAGTCTTTTGTATTTTGAGTCTAGCTTAGCTTACTTTATTTTCTTCTTTGTTTACCTGGGAACAAGCAAAGTCTAAGTTTGAGGTAGTTTGTTAGGTCCATAATTATGCTCTAATTTATGTTCCTAACTTCATGCTTATTACTTGCCTTTTATTAATAAAGCATCATTTTTATTATGCTTCCTTGTTATGCTAGAAAATGATGGATTGTCATGGAAACGCTCTAGAAGATGGAATCTAATAACTTTTTGGAGAAGTCGAGCAAGTTTCCTAAGCCTTAGGAGAAGATGGAGCAAATTCGAGAAAATGACAAAAAGTCAACGATTGGTCAATGGTCAACTCCAGCAAGTCTACGCCGGTCAATGTCAAGAGTCAAGTCAAGTTGGGCCAAGGCCCAAGAGTCTAAGCCCACAAAGAGGATATTTTGAGAGATGGATGCACATGCAAGTCACATGAGTTGAGGTGAGTCACACCTCTTGGACCACTTAAAGCCTAAATTTGTGAATCATGTCTAAGCCTCAATTTTGAATTTTAAACAACCAAAATATCCCCTTGGAAGGTATATAGTCGAGCTCTCCTCTCCCCACACACATATCTCACATCATTTCTCACTTCTACATAGTTTTAGTTTCTCTCTATAGCTCCCAATTTTTCCCTATCCCTTTAACTCTCCCCCTCACCTCAAACACCCTCTCCATCACCATCAAATTAGCCTTTTAAGGTGGAGATATCTTGCTTCCCTTAAGGTCTCTCTCCCTTTCCTCCTCATCCTCACTTGATTGTACACCTTCCTTTGTGCAATTAAGTTTTCCTCCTCTTATCTCACCTCTACCTCATGTTGGATGCATTGACGACGAAAATGGTCCGTGGTCTAAGTGAGTTTTTCTTGTAGTGATTCATCTCACATATCTTAAATTTTAATATATGTAGGAATCAGATGGTCAAATCATCTCTGATTTGGCTGATTTCTTTTAAAAATGATCTAATAGTAGTCTAAAGAACGTGTGTGGTTTCAATCGTCAAGCAATTTTATCAATTTTATGAAAATCGAAACTTCGCTCCATTTTTTCAAAATGAAGTTCCGCTCTTGATATGGACTGTTTATACGATATATATATATATACACACACAAAATATCAATCATTATTTTATTTATGTCGGCTTGCTTTCACCCAAAACTGAAATCAAACAGAATTTTTAAAGATATTTTTCATTTCTATTATTTTCAGTCTGATTTTTATTCAAATTTAATTTTTGTCGGTGACTCGTTTTCTATCCATTCTTTTTCTCGTGTTGGTTTAGGTGATGAAAATGGTCCATTTTAAATACATGTATAACTCTGGCTAAAAACGGACATTTTCAGTCCTCCACTACTATTTGATGCTCGAGCCCTAGGTTATATGGAAGCTTCAAAATGAAGGCATTTTTCGCTTCAGAAGCGGGCTTGTCTGAAGCTCTCAGAAGCACGATTCTAAAAATATTTCTGTTGAAAACATTTTGGAAACATGATGCCAAAAATATATTCTTTTTAAAAATATTGGAAGCGCTAAATTGTATTTCACAAATAATCATGAGAGAAATTTAGTATTTTTATATTTGACACTTATTATGCATGTACTTGTTTGAAATCAATCAAATTGGAATTAAATTCTAATCGTGTTTTACGTTACTTATTAATTTTTTTTATGTATATATAATTAATTTTTTTATTATATATTAGACTCTTCTTTCGTGTATCCTCTTCTACTAGTTTTTAAAAAAAATAATACTTCCGTGTTTCCTCAAATTTCGCTTTCACGCATCCGTATCTACTTCCATGTAACCTAACTCTAATCTTCCCTTTTCCTCAGTTCTTGCCTTACAATTTGATCTGAGAGGTGGAGTATGTGAGTGATGATTTATTTTGCAACTCTTTTGTTTGTTTTATTTTTGTATCAAAAAAATAATAGAGCAAGTGGGAATCATGCACAGGCGAAAGATGAAGAACCATATACTTTACTACACTAAGACCATGCACTACTATTCCTCTATTCTTTCTTTTCGAAACACACGTATCGGTTTCCTTTTTATAACATTTGTTTATTAGGTAAATTTTGAGTAACGTACTCATGCCAATTAAAAGTTGCTTCCACCATATTACGTAACAATGGGATTCTCTTTTATGAACCTAGCTAGAAACTGGATTATTTTACTTTTCCATCAGAGATGCTCCAAAAGTCTTTTAAGCATAAATATGCAAAGTTTTGCCACTAGAACAGCTTAGTATTTTAATCCGGAGTAGATGGGTTGTCTCCTGAAGTCTCAGTTGGTATAATTTTTTTATGAGAATTTTAGCATTTGAATTGTTCAAACAAACAATGAACAAAACGACTTTCACAAAAAAAATAAAAAATCACAACGCTCAAGTAGTAAGAACATCATTACTTTTAAGACATAAAATTATTTCACAACGATCAAGTGGTAAGAGTTTCATTATTTAAGACGTAGGGGATTAGATCTTAGGTTTGAGTCATGACACAAATAAGAGTAAATTTTAAAATTATTTTTTATTATAAAAAACCTAAAAAGAAATATTTCACAATGATCAATGCACACTACGATATCTTTTAAAAACCTGAGTTAGGTCAGTTAACCCTTCACCTCCTCTAACTGATCGAGTAGTTAATTGAGTTTAATAGTTCTAGGTCAATCACCAATGGAAATATAAATTAGAGGCAAACGCAAATCAAGATTCAAGAGTGAAAAAAATTAAGTAGAAAACTGCCTTTAGAGTATCTCCTTATTTTTTTTCAATAAATTTCTTGAAAAAATGGCTATAATGCATATGAATTAAATTTAGGAAAAATGAAAGAAAGACCTATTTTTAACTTTTTTTTTCCTCAAAAACTTAGCATATGTTTTTGATCCCAAAAAGGCTCATTCTATTTTTAAGTATGTAACAAACCTTTGTTTTCGTCATTTTTACATAATTTGCCACTATCTATCTCCTGCGTAGTACATAATTCACGTCAGTTTTCATTTCACATATATTTCTCTCTCTTCGTTTTTGTGTCTCTTCGTTTGAAAATCACATCTGTCATGTTCGTCGTTATGTTACTTATCGCCGCCGTTATTTTCGCATCTTGTCGTTATGTTCGTTCTCTCAGTCTTCGTCGGAGTTCATATTGTTTTCTGTAAGTATTGAAATCTCCGTTTGGAGACCCTAGGTTTTTGTTTTTCTCTGTTCTATACAGTTTACATGGTCCTTTTCTTGTTTCTTTCTTAATTTTTGGTTGTTGTTGTTGATTTTTGGTGATTTTTCACTTTTTTTCATGATTTTTTTTGTAGAATGTATGTGATGTAATGTGTTGTGAATGCTTTTTGTTTGTTGTAGTAGTTGTTGTTTGTTGTTGTGTTTGTGTATGAAGGCTTTTGTCTGGATATATCTAAGTATATGTATGTATGTGTATGTGTATCTGTCTGGGTATCTGTCTAGGTATTTGTCTGTGATTATATTTCATGTTTTTGAAATATTGTTGTTGTTGTTGACATTTTTTGTTTGTTATACTAGTTTCTTGCGGTTGCGTTTGTTGTAAATGGTCTGAGTATCTGTTTGGGTGTCTGTAAGTTGTCTTTGTCTGGGTATCTGTTTATCTTACTATTTTTGATATCTGTTTTTGATTTTTGTCTAACTACATGTGTGTTGATAATTTGCAGTTATTCTATAATCAATGGCGAAACGCAATAAAGCAGTCCAAGATTCCGAGAGCGAAGATGAAAGAAGTCCTAGAATTCCTAGATCATCTAGGAAGAGAATAAAATAATATGCTCAATCATCGGAATTTGATGTGCCTTCGTCTTCGTCTTCATCTTCTATTTCTTCTTCCGAGGAGGAGGAGCAAACTGTTTTAAGGGAAAAGGATTCGAAAAGAGTCAAATTAAAGGAACAGGGGAAGAAGAGTGGCTTCCTCTTCATCTCATTCTGCTGTTCCTGATGATGAGTTTGCTATGATTAAAGATCATGTTGCCAAGATGGTTAGGGAAATTTTAAAGTAGGAAAAGCAAAAGAAGAAGGAGAAGGAGAAGATGAAGAAGAAGAATACGATGAAGAAGAAGGGCAAGGTTATGAAGAAGGAGGAGATCAAGGGGAAGGGAAAGAAGAAATTGGAGTCTGAAGAAGAAAGTGAATCAACTTCTGATTTTGATTCAGAGACAGATAGTGATGACGATGTGTCAATTCTAGTGCCTGTTAGACAACAAAAATGAGTAGTGGATCATCCTGAAGTTGTTCAGGTGGTGGAAGGGATTTGGAAGTGTCAGTTCTGGTGTTATTAGCTGTATTTCTATAATTTCATTGCTAAAATCCGGGATAATATCAGCGAAGATGTGAAGAATAAGTTGAAGGAGACACCGTTCAATGATCTACCCCGAGATTTCATTGGCGGTGATATTGATCGACGTGACTGCTTTAGGTCGAATGAAGCAATTGCTGCTATGGCTGACACATACAGGATGGAGAACATGGAGTTCCATTTCTATCCTTCTCGTGTTCACCATATCACTCCTGATTATGTCGCGTCTCTGTTGGGTTTCAGCACAGAAGGAAATCCAATTCCATTGAATGACAAGAATGTGAAGATTTTAGGGTGGCTGCCTAACTTGTTTGGGGGCAAGGCAATCAACAAGGGTCATATCTGCACTTTGTTGAAGGGAAAATTTGGTAAGAAAGAGATGGTGGACGAATATGTTATTATGTTGGTGTTGCTTCTTATGGCATGTGCTCTCCTTCCTAATTTGAAAGGAAATTTGGCGGTTGATCTTGCAAATTGCGTGACCAGCATTGAACTAATGAAGTAGTTTTCACGGGCAACTATTGTACTCAACAAGCTGTTCGATGCATTGGACACTTATACAAAGAACTTTGTTCCACAAGTAGCTATGAAGAAGGACGAATCAAATAAGCTGAAAGAGAATAAGGCAATTGGGAGAATGAAGGTAGTGAAGGCGGATAATGATGAGGATGAGGATGAGTGTGATAAAAACCGTGATAGAAGCAATGCAATTAATTTTGGTGCCTACAACCTTATTATTCCGGTAAATTTTCTTGAGTATCTACTTGAGTATCTGCTTGAGTATCTATCTGAGCTATCTGAGTATCTTTCTGAGTATTTGTCCCTTATTTTGTTTTCATTGTTGTTTTTTGTATAAGCTTTATCTTGCTTCAATACTTGATATTGTCAAACCAAGGAAAGGGAAGGAGAATTCTGTGGTTGAAATGGTCAAGTACAGCCACTGTGATATTATGGGTCGTTTCCGAAACATTAGAAGCTTGGAAATGATGAGGGTGAGTATCTAACTATTGTTTGTTGTTCTGGGTATCTTTCTGGGTATCTGTCTAAATAGCTATCTAGGTATCTTTCTTGTTATATGTCTAACTAGCTGTCTTGATCTCTTTTTCACAGACCAGATTCGAGGACGAAGAAAATTAAAGCTGATATTAAAGTTGATAAAGCTGATGACATAGTTCCTGCTTGGAAAGTATAAATTATATGGCTAATGATGACATAGTTCCTATCCTACAAAGTATCAATGATATGGCCAAAAATGACTATACAAATTTTGAAGCCGAGTTGCGTGCCAAGGAAGTTGAGTTGAAAGATAGTTAAGAGCTTACTGAGAAGTTGCAAGGAACTACTAAGGAGATGGATTTGTAGTTGAAGGAAAGTGAAGAATTTGGCTCCCATTTGCAAGATCGTAACATGGATATGAATGTGGAGATTCAAAATTGCAGAAATCCAAAGCAGCTCTTTTGCTTGTCATTGATTTTTTGAAGAAAGATTTGAATTCTCTCAAGAATGATAAGGAATACTATAAGTTTGAAAAGGAAAAGAAGGAACGAGATATTAAGTCTATAGAGAGGGAGAAATTGTCTCTGGTGAACCAGATTAATTCTCTTAAGACACAAGTATCAAATACTAATGATGCCATGGATGTGATGGCAGCAGTGATGGCAGAGAAAGATGTTGTAGAGAAGAGATTTAAAGAGATGAAGGATGGTTTCTGAAGCTACTGAGAAGAAACTATTAGATGTTGAGACAAAACTTGCAGCATCCCTTGAGGAGAAGTCCGTGCTTCAGAACAGACTAAAAGGCGAAGGATGCTGGTCAATTTGGTGCTAAAAATGTTGCTTCACAGGTTATGGATTTGAGAAAGATGCTCGTTGAAGCAGAACGCCAACTGGAGGAAGCTTAAGGGAAGATACAAAGTGCTTCTGTAGAAAATATTAAATTGAAGAAGCAAGCTGAAGATGGGACCGCTAAAGCTGAAGCTGTCGAGGGAGAGATTTTGTCGTTGAAGAAGCAACTCGATGAAGCAAAAGTTCAACTTGCTGTTCAGGGGAAGATATAGTTTTCTGCTGAAGAAAATAGCAGATTAAAGAAGCAAGTTGAAGATGGGGGTGAAGCACTTCAATCATCTCAAGCAAAAATTGAGGATCTTCGGAGGAGACTGGATGCCTTGCAAAGACAAAAAGATGATCTTGAGAAGGAAAAGATATAAGTTGAAGATGTAAAGCAAACACTTGAGTTCTTCAATCAGCAGCTTGTTGAACAGAATGAGAAGTTGACGAAGCATGTTGCTGCATTTAAAAAATCACTACCTGGTACCGATTCTGACATTTGATGACAATAGATCTCAGTCATTTCAATTTTGTATAATTCGCCTAATATACTTCTTCTTTTTGTGGGTATTTGTCTAAGTATCTGTCTATGTATCTGTCTGTATATGTGTATTTGTCTGGGTATCTATTTTTTTTTGTTCTGTCTTTTTGTAACTTTCATTGAAGTGAATCCTTTCTTTCTTCTTTTTTTGTATCCCTGTTAGGGAATTTGTCCCCAACGAAGAACAGTCTGCTCCAACTTTCAAAATAGGGATTACCCCTCCTCCTCCTCATGTTACTACAGTTTGTGTCTCCAGATGTGGTTAAAATCCTGGTGATTTCTCCTCCTCATCTGTTAGTCCCTCGTACAGATTTGATTCACAAGGCAATTTTTGGCCTTGGTGTGAGACTCAACAGAGAAAACATTTATCTTTGTTTCTATGTTAAGAGTTCAAACGATAAGTCCAGGAAGCCCTTGAAGAGGGAGGAGATCTACTGGCGTCCTAGCGAGATTGAAGGCATGGAAAAGCTCCATACTAGAGCCGAGAGCAAAAACGTTGACCTAGTGTCTAGTGGAGAGTTTACGATTCAGAAGTTATCTTCATCATTGACAGTGAAATCGGTCAAGAAGAATATTGGTGAGCCAAAAAGAATACGTGTGAGTTTGACCGATGAGCAGAAGAAAGTCGTCACTTTTCATCAATGTGATGTTTTTCAGTACTTGAGAGAGAGCTACCAGACTGATTTGGTGATGTACTTGACAGAAACTGAGAAAAACAAGTAAGTATCTGTTAGTGTATCTGTTTGGGTATCTATTTGTTTATAGTAATGTTTTCAGATTTTAATTATTATTTCCGTTTATTTTGGACAGAGAGGAGTTTTGGACTGGTACTCAGTCTTTAGAGTTCTTCGACCGTGAAGATTTGGAGTGTACTATTAATGGTCAAGAGGTCTCGAACTCTGTGTTGGATTGCTATTCCGCTATTCTTGGTGAATTTAGGGATGATTTGGGAGATCAAAGTCCCTATGCCTTCCTTTGAGCCATTCATGTAATCCTTATGTTATTTTTTTTAGCCTCAGTGTGTTTTTAATTTGTGTGAGTCTTTTTACATTGTAATTTTTTGTGTGCTACTTTTGACAGTTATCTGTGTCTACTTTGAATGTAAAGATGATGCACGAACGTCTTTTTGAGAGGTTGTTCAAGGTTTTAGGCATCTCTGGCAAGCTGATGTTCCCAATCCTTTCCCATGGACATTTCCACCTGTTGGTCTTTGATAAAAGTGTTCCATGCTGGTATCATTATGACTCACTCAAAAGGAAATATAAGCCGATGGACAACCACCACTTTCGGGAGGCACTAAAAACGATAATGTTTGTTCTGTGTTTCTTCTTTTCTTTTCGGGATGTTTATTATTTACAGTTTACAGATGGGCTGACAGATTGTTTACTATTTTGATGCAGGTTCGTTTGGTGTCCATGTGGATGGATTTTGTGAGGCACATGAGTGAGGATATGTTATCACAAACTGTTAGAACGCTTGCAGACGACAATAGCACAGACAAGGTACTAAAGATGAGAGAAATCCCTTTATTAGAGAACGAACAAAAAAAAATTTAGTGGGTCAAAGTTCATAAGATTAATTTTTTCAAAATTTCAGTGTTCTACATCAGCACTAGTCCTCAACTACCTTCTGGCCTTGATTGCGGACCTCTTGTTTGTTATGTCATGTACAGTATAGCTCTGGGCAAGCAAATAAAGCAAAACCTGAATAATGATGAAGTTGCTCGGTTCAAGGCTAGATTGTTAGAATCGTTTATGAATCATGATCGGTATCAAAGAAGAAAAATGGAAGTTAATTTATAGAATGAACCAGATCAAGAAGAATGACCAGTTCAGGAAGAAGTGTTGGACAAGACAGTATCTAATAATATGACAGTAATCAGTGTATATATTTTTGTTTGTAGTAAGCATTCCGTGAATAATGTTGTTAGTTTGTAATCAGAGTAGTATGGATCTAATCATATGCCCCTTTCTCTCTCTCTCTCTCTCTTTGAGTATATGTGTTGAGTATCTGTTTTGAGTATCTGTGTGCACATCTGTTTGTTTATCTATTAGGGTATCTGTTTTGGGTTTATGTCTATAACACGCGTTTCTCCCCCACGGGTTTCTGTCTCTAACACACGGTTTCTGTTTTGTTTATAGTGATCATTATGTAATTATATGACTATCTCTTTTGAGTATCTATTTGTGTATGTGCTTGAGTATATGTCTTGGTAATACTATCTGTGTTGTTCTTGAGTTTTACTGAAAGAGAGATTCAATGTATAAAGCCTTTTTGAAATTAAATGTTTGTTTTTGCACACTCTGGTCTAATTTACAACACATAACCAACTCAAATCTTTGTGTATACTTGGTATAGAAACGCAGCAGTTCATAAACCAGCTAACCTTAAAGACAGATACCCAGACAACTATCTAAACGGATACCCATGGTGATTTATAAACGACATGTCATTTTTTCTGTCTTGACTTAGGCCATCAGGATGCACGTGTGTCAACGGTCGTGTCTTATTCTCTAGAAGCGTCTTCTCCATGCCTCTATAAAATGCCTTAAACCTCATCGAACTTTCTCTCAACGCATTTCCCTGAAAACCCTAACCCTAAACGAAATCACAATTTCTCTCCTAGAAAATTCATTCTCTCCCCACAAATGAAAACCCAAAATCAATGTCTCGCTCTGGCCCTTCGTCCTCAACCACTTTCCCAGTGGAAGAGGTGTCGCCATCTCCGCCACGGGCATCCTCCACTATGTTCGAAGAGTTTTAGCACTCAAGAGATATTATGCAGGTCAACTTTGAAGCATGTCTGCAAGAGCTCCATGATCTTGCATGGAGAGTTGATGGGTTGGCCAGGAAGATAGAGCAGACCGATGTGATGGCTGGGAAGGTTGAAGAGGTGTGACAACCCGAAACATAAATGGTACTTAATCAGCTTAATTCGCGAGTTTCACGTATAATCGTGGCTTGTCGTAATTAATCTATTTGGCGGCCTTGTTTGCGAATAAATTATCCGGCGAGAATTTGATATGAGTTCCTTCCCGAGAGTTGTAGAGTTTATGATTTTGAGCTTGTAAAAGTTTTCCGAGGATTTTTCCGATGTCCGATGAATATGTTATGAATATTTCCGACCGTTGGATTTAATAGTGTTTATCTGTTTGGTTTCGATTCGTTTTCAACCGTTGATTGTTTTAGTCGCCAGTATAAATATCGAAATAGTAGTAATTCTCGAAAAGTCACATTTAGGCCAAGTTGACCAAAATTGGACCGTTGACCCGCGTTGACCGAAAAGAAATTGCACCGCCGTTGACCACCGATTGACTTTCCGATTTCGGCCACTTCAAACCTCAAGCTTGGTATGGTTAGCTTCCTCTCGTGATTTCCTATTGTTTTGAACTTGGTTTGAGTTGATTTGGTTGAGTTTTGAGGGAGAACCGTTTCGGTAAAGTCTTGGAATTTCGTTGGAATCGGGTGAGCTTTTCCGGCCACTTTTAGGGTCGATGGGGTTGGAGGTTTTTCTCCCCTCAACCCATAGATGTTTTTGGGTGAATGAATTTTGAAATTGGAGGCTATTTGAAGCTCGCTGGAATATGTCACCGGAATCAATGGAGGATGGGATTTTCTGGCTGTTTTTCGGTCATGGTGGGCCTTGGATGGTGGTGGTCCTTTGGGAGAAATGGTTGGCCTTGACGAGAGGAAGAAATTTGGGTTTGGTCCGCCGGGGAAAGTCTCCGGCGACGCCGGAGCTCTGGTTCAGATTTTTGGGAAATTTTAGGTGTTTTCGACTTGTTTTCGCGCTTTGGTCGCAGTCGTGAGGTTATTGAATTGGTTTGGGTGGTGGATTTTGTGTCGAGGGATGAGTAGAGTATTTATGGGATTTTCGACGATTTCTTTGATATTCGAGTTATATGTTTCCGGAAATGGTTGGTTTCCGAGGTGTGGTTCAAAGTTTTGAATTGTGATTTTGATCAGTGGTATTTGTGATTATTCAGGAGATCGGGATCTTCTGCCGGAGCACAGGATTAGTGCGTTTTTTCATTGCGCTTGTCTGTGAGTGGACATTTCTTTTCACTGTTTGTTGCGAGTCTTTTATATACGTTTTACTAGCATGAGCATGCAATTATGATTATGAATTATACGAGCATGTGTTTTATGATTATGCATTTACAAATATGCTTTTATAATTATGCATTACGAGTATGCTTTTACATTATGCTTTATGCATTTGCATGGAAACCTTTATGATTTGGTTTACACAGAGTACAGTCTCAGTAATAGTTGTATCGATACACTTAGCATCTCGGCTGATCCCCGAGGATGTTTACCGAGGGGGATAGTTATCCTGACCCGAGGTCTTTACCGGGGGGGGGGGGGGGGGGGAGCAGATACCTTGACCTGAGGCCTTTCTGGCTAGAATCACTTTAGGATCAGGGATCCTGTGATTCAAACTATACTAGTGCGGATGTGTCTATGAGTGACCCCGCGGGATTTTCGATGCATGCTCTGTAAGCGTGAGGAGTTAGAGTCTCCCTCGTGTACCATATGATTTTTATGCATTTAGACTCGCATATGTTTTATAAATATATATGCGTATTCGGCGAAAGACATTTATTTTCGTCCACTCACTCTAACAGTTTATATGTCTTTCCCTGGGCTCTTTGTTTTCAATGCCCAGTTTGCAGTTTGGATTCAAGTGTCGCACGTCAAGGTTGGAGGCTTAGTATTCGAGCTACTTTCCTTTCTCAGTAGGTTTCTAGTTTGGCCTACTATTGTGTATACATATATATACTAGAGGTCGCTCTGAATACTATTATGTTTATATTTTCACATGATTTTCCCGGATTTCTGTAAAGCTACAGTTTTGTGTATTGCTTTACATTATGATATGTTTTTGAGAAATCCGGATGGGATTGGTGCCCATGGTTTGGCTTTTGTGGCATAGGATGAAATGTATTTTCCGCTGTAGTTTAATGCTAACTACGCGATATAGTGAAACTCTGCCAAAATTTCTAGGATTTTTGAAAAGTTCATGTTTTCAGAAGGGGTCTGATTTTGGTTTAGGAAAATAAATCGGGGTCAGGTCCTTTCAAGAGGGTCTGGCAATCGTTGAGGATGTGGAGTGCATGTGACGACCAGGAACAGAATCAGTAGAGTAATCAGTTTAATCACGAGTTAGTGCGTAATCACTGTTTTCCGATAATTGATTGATTTGTCGGTTTTAATCACGACTTAATTATCGGCCGAGAATTTGAGTTGAGTCTCTTCTCGAGAGTTGTTATACATGTGATTTCGAGTTCGTGGGCGGTTCCGGATGATTATTTCGACGACCGAGGAATATAATATAATTATTTGAAATTTTGGAATATCGTCGAGTTTATCCATTCGTATCGAGTTTATCCGAATCGTAATGGTTATCCGTTTTGGACCGTCGATCATCCCGAGACGCGAGTATAAATATCGGAAATAGTCGAAAAACGTTGTTTTGGGAAGTTTAACCGGCGTTGACCATATTGGACGCGTTGACCCGCGTTGACCGGAGAAGAAAACTTCACCGCCGCTTGACTCGCCGGCGACCTTCATTTTCTGACCACCTCCGGCCGAGATATTGGTATATTTTGATTCCTCTCTTGATTTTTAGTTGATTAGAACTTGGAATTGCTTGATTAGAACTTGGAATTGCTTGATTTAGTGATGAATTGTGGATTTTGGCCGGAATTGGCTTCGACGGGGGGAGGTGTTCCGGCGACTTTCCGAGGGGGGTTTGTGTTGGAAATTGTTGGGTTTGAGGTAGGTTGGTGGATCCTTGAGGTTGGGAGGCCATGATGGCCTCACGCTGACGGAATTGGACGGATGAGCAATTTCCGGCCGGTTAGAGAGTTTGGACTTTCGAGCTGATTTTGAGCTACTTGCCGACCAATTTGGCCTTTGGTGTAGTTGAGAGAAGTGTTAGGCTCGAGGAGGAGAAGCTATGGTGAGCTTGTGTGACGACCCGAACCGGAATCAGATCTGTGTTTGGCACGATTCTCGAGGTTTGGTTTTAGTCGCAGTTTTGCGATATTATGTGGTTTGCTGATTCGATTCGCGACTTTGTTTTTTGTCGAGAATTTGAGTTGGGTATTTTCACGGAAAGTGTAGAGTACGTGATCTCGAGTTCGTGGGCGGTTCCGGAAGATTTTTCCGATAACCGAGGAATATTTTATGATTATTTGAAGTTTCGGGTTCCGACGAGTTTATCCGATTGTTTCGTGTTTATCCGAATCATTTCGTATTTTCATTTCGGACCGTCGAATGACCTAGGCTCGAGTATAAATAGCAAATTAGTCGAGAATTAGTCGGAAAACTTCATTTTGGGCGTTGACCAGCTTTGAAATTCGTTGACTTTCCATATTTGGAAAGTGAGCCATCGGACCGAAAGGGAAAGTTTCCCAAACGGGAAGTCATTTTCCGGCGACCTCAGGCCACGGGACAGGTACAGCTAGACTCCTCTCTTGATTTCGAGTGTGTTAGAACTTGGTTTGGGTTGAAATGATTTGGTTTTGAGGTAACCCGAGCTATGTCGAATGGGTTGGAATCGCCGGTGTTGGTGTCGGTGGTTCCGGCAAGTTTTGAGGGTCGAGTTGTTAGGGGTTTTGCTCCCCACACCTCATTGAAGCTTCCTAGTTAATTGGTTTTGGACGAGATGAAGTTTTTGGGTGAACCCGAATAGGGATTTCGGTTTGGGATTTCGATCGGGTTTTGTGAAATTGAGTTGGTTCCTTTGTGAATTGAGCTTAGTGATAGAAGGGAAAGAGATTTGCATGGATGAGATGGATTGATCTGGAAATTTTGGCCGCAAAACTCCACCGTTGACGGCGCACCGCCGGCGGCGGCGGCGGTCAACGGCGAGAAAAAGTCAACTTTTCAGATTTCGATGTAATTAGTGTCATTTTTCTCGTAATCACGCCCTGGTTATAGTACGGAGGTTTTCGGGTTGATTTGGTTAGCCGATTGTCAGTCGAGATTTCGAGAGGGGATTTCGGGATTTCCGTAATTCATTTTGTACTGCATTTCGTATTTCCGGGAATGATTGGTTACCGTGCATCAGTACAGTGTTGTGGATTACGATATTGATCAGTTATGTTTTGTGAATGTATTCAGGAGATCGAGATCGAGATCTGGATCGTGATCGTGCTTCAGGCGAGGGATCTTCAGGTAGCGCGTGTGCGCGTTTCGAGAGTCTGTGAGTGGACAATTTCTTTTCACGGAAATCTTGCGAGTCTTTTATGTGATTTATGAACTTGAGCATGCAGCATGATTATGACTATATAAGCATGTGTTTACAATTATATGAATATGTTTATACGGATATACGTATACGAACATGCATACACTTTTATGCTGTTTCATGCATTTGCATTGAAATGTTTATGATTTGGTTTACACAGAGTACAGTCGTGGTTACGTTGTTGTATCGATACACTTGCCTCTCGGCTGATCCCCGATGGTAGGCCACCAGGAGGGGCAGTACCCCTACCTGACCGGCAAGGGGCAGTACCCCGGAACCGAGGCCTTTCTGGCTATGAATCACGTGGCAGTCAAGGACTCCGTGATTCTGACTGTACTAGCACGGACGTGTCCATGAGTGACCCCGTGATACTTTCTATGCATGCTCTGTTTACGAGTTGGAGTCAGCGTCTCCTCGTAAACTATTTGATTTGAATTATTCATATTTCGACTCGCATATGTTTTTATAACGTATATACTCGATGAAAGACATTTATTTTCTTATACTCGATGAAAGACATTTATTTATGAACTTGAGCATGCAGCATGATTCCGTGCCCAGTTTGCAGTTCAGGTTTGGTGTTTCACGTCGCAGTTTGGAGGCTAGTGATCAGAGTCACCTGTGTTTTCCAGTAGGTTCTTGTTTCGCCTACTGATGTACATATTGTATATGTTTTACTTTAGAGGTTGCTCTGATACATTCTGATACATGTTATGCGGATTTTCACATATATACATATATACATAGTACAGTTTATTTATTGTTGATGATTATAATGATGTTGAGAAATCCGGATGGGATTGGTGCCCACGGTTTGCTTTTTGTGGCATAGGACGAAGTGTTAATTTCTGGGTGCAGGTTATGGTAATTCAACGCTAGTAACGAAACTTTGCCCAAATTTTGAAAAATTTTTGTTGGTTCGTATTTCCGGAAGGGTTTGATTCCGATTTGGGTAACTGAATTGGGATTGGGTCCTTTCAGCTTGGTATCAGAGCATTAGGTTGTCAGATTCTGTAGACTCTTGTAGTTGTGACGCTTAGGATATTTGAGTTGATACAGCATGACTGGAGTGATGACCCGACTGGCCAGCGGTACTCATCAATACTTCGGGTGTTGTATGTCCTCAAATATCTGCGGTTTCATGATTACGTTCTTTCTGCTTGTGCCTAATGCTTGTCTTGTATCAGTAGGATGCCTCCTCGACGTGGTCCCCGTGTTGATCGGGATGATGATCCTGATGAGGATCGCCGAACGCGCGACTTGCTGATGCGAGTGCTGCGTTTGGAAGAGCGTTTTGACCCTGTGGTCAAGGCTCGCACTGCGAGTGCTACTGTGTTTTCGGGTTCAGTTGATCCGGAGATATGCGAGGCATGGTTGGTTCAGATTGAGCGTGTTTGTGAGCGTCTGCAGTTTACACCTGAGCAGATGACAGTAGCCGCAGTTGGTTTACTTGAGGGTGATGCATACTTTTGGTGGGTCAGCACTGACAGAGTTCCTGTGGATACTCCGTGGATATTGTTTCGTGATCTGTTTTTGCGGAGGTATTTTAATCAGGCTACCCAGCAGCGCAAGTACGAGGAGTTCACTAACTTGAGGCAGGGCAGTTTGTCTGTACTTGAGTATCGGGATCGGTTTACTCGTTTGTCTCGTTTTGCGCGGGATATGGTGGCTACAGAGGAAGCCAAGTGTCGCAGGTTTGAGCTGGGATTGAATCTGAACATCAAGGCGACGTTGACTACGATGCCGAGGAACAACTTTGATGAGTTTGTCAGTGCAGCTCTCCGAGGCGAGGACATTGAGCAGGAGAGACAGCGGCAGAGGTACCAGCCGAGACGGTTTGAGGAAGGTGAACCGAGTCAGGGGCCTTCAAAGAGGCAGAGTTCCGATACTTCCGGTTCAGCTTCATCTTCAGGCGGTGGATCATATCGACCACCAGCTGGGGTACCGAGACAGAGGCCGAGATGGAGGAGAGATAGACCACAGCGACCACAGGCTAGTGCAGGTTCTAGCGGTTCTAGTTATCCTCGGCATACTGGTGGCACATTTGCTGTACCGAGGGAGTATCCGTTGTGCAATTTGTGCAATAGGTATCATGTTGGTTCGTGTCAGCGAGGCACCCTCAACTTTTATCATTGTGGCCAGGTGGGCCACTATGCGAGGGCGTGTCCTCAGTTGTATGGTGGAGATGGACAGGCGGCCCAGAGTTCCGGAGTTGAGCGAGGTGCCACTTCGGGGGCTCGACCAGCACAGACTGCAGGTCAGGGTAGACAGCAGGGACAGCCCCAGCGAGGACGACCAGCCGGACAGGCGAGAGTTCATGCTATGACTATGCGTGAGGGCAGAGCATCACCGGAGGTCGTTATCGGTACGTTACATGTTTTTGGTATTCCTGTAGTTGCATTACTAGATCCAGGTGCCACACATTCATTCATATCATTTAGACTGTCATCATTTGCTACGGTTCCTGTATCTTCACTTCCGGGGTTGTGGAGAGTGCTGTATCCGTCAGGTGAGGTTGTGAGCATCGGTTGGGTTTACCGAGATTGTGAGGTGTTTATTGATGGCCATGGTTTAGCCGCTGATCTGTTGTTGCTTGATATTGTGGATTTCGATCTGATATTGGGTATGGACTTTCTGGAGTCGCACTGGGCTATGTTTGATTGCCACAGGAAGGAGGTCGCGTTTCGACGACCAGGGTTACCTGAGATATTGTTTCGTGGCGAGAAGAACACTTCCCTACCGTGTTTGATTTCCGCGATGAGGGCGGATCGGTTGATGAAGAAGGGTTGTGTTGCATACTTAGCCCATGTTGTGGATACTACAACTGCAGTGCCAGATCTTGGTAGTATTGAGGTTGTGTCTGAGTTTCCGGATGTGTTTCCAGCGGAGTTACCTGGTATACCCCCTGTGAGGGAGATTGATTTTACCATTGAGTTATTGCCGAGTATTGGACCGATTTCCCAGACACTGTACCGGATGGCGCCTGCAGAGTTGAAGGCGTTGCAGATTCAGCTTCAGGAGTTGTTGGAGAAGGGATTCATTCGACCAAGTGTTTCTCCGTGGGGTGCTCCAGTGTTGTTTGTGCGGAAGAAGGACGGGTCCATGCGTTTGTGCATCGACTATCGGAAGCTGAATCAGATTACAGTGAGGAACAAGTATCCGTTGCCACGGATTGACGACTTGTTCGATCAGCTCAAGGGAGCAGCAGTCTTTTCGAAGATTGATCTTCGATCCGGATATCACCAGTTGAGGATCCGGGATTCAGATGTGGCCAGGACAGCTTTCAGGACGCGGTATGGGCACTATGAGTTTCTGGTTATGCCGTTTGGGTTGACCAACGCCCCCGCAGCTTTCATGGACTTGATGAATCGGGTGTTTCGACGATTCCTGGACAAGTTCGTGATTGTATTCATTGATGATATTTTGATATACTCGAGGAGTGTGGGCCAGCACAGGAAGCACTTGCGAGCGGTATTGCGGACATTGCGGGACCATCAGCTGTTCGCGAAGTTTAGCAAGTGTGAGTTCTGGTTGGATAGTGTGAAATTTCTGGGTCACGTGATTTCGGCCGAGGGAGTTAGTATTGATCCTGACAAGATCGAGGCCGTGCTGAATTGGAATCGACCCACTACTGTACCGGAGATCCGGAGTTTCTTGGGATTAGCAGGCTATTATCGACGGTTTGTACAGGATTTCTCCCGGATTGCTACACCACTGACCAAATTGACGAAGAAGGGCGTCAAGTTTGAGTGGTCTGATGCGTGCGAGGAGAGTTATTTGCTCCTGAAGGAGAGATTGACTACCGCACCGGTTCTGACATTGCCAGACGACAGTGGTGAGTTTGTTGTGTACAGTGATGCATCAAAGTTGGGCCCTGGCTGTGTGTTGATGCAGCATGGTAGAGTCGTGGCATATGGTTCCAGGCAGCTGAAACCGCATGAAGCCAACTATCCGACGCATGATTTGGAGTTAGCCGCTATTGTGTTAGCGTTGAAGAGTTGGAGACATTACCTGTATGGTGCTCAGTGTAAGATTTTCACTGACCACAAGAGTCTCACCTACTTGCGGACACAGCCGGATATGAACATGAGGCAGCGTCGATGGATGGAGTTGATCAACGACTACGATTGCACTTTCGAGTACCATCCGGGGAAGGCCAACGTGGTGGCAGATGCACTTAGTCGGAAATCCGGAGCCTCATTGTTTCACATGTGTGTGGCCAGAGTATCGATGTTAGCCGAGCTTCGAGCTACAGGTGCTGTATTTGGGTATGATGATGATGGAGCTTTGTTGGCCAGCTTTCAGGTTCGACTAGTGTTGGTTGATCAGGTACGGGAGGCACAGGATTCAGATCCTTACTTGCTGAGCAAGAAGACCATGATTCGGAATGGTGTACCTACAGAGTTCCGTTTAAGCGACGACGGTACGTTGTTGTTCAGGGGCAGATTATGTGTACCCAGGGACGAGGATTTGAAGAAGGAGATTCTAGACGAGGCTCACAGTTCAGCGTATGCGATGCATCCCGGAGGTACGAAGATGTTTCGTACGCTTCGAGCGTACTATTGGTAGCGCAACATGAAGCGGGAGATTGCCGCGTACGTGAGTCGATGTTTGATTTGTCAGCAGGTGAAGGCGGAGAGGCAGAAACCTGCAGGGAAACTATAGCCACTTGAGATTCCAGTTTGGAAGTGGGAGCATATCACGATGGATTTTGTCTATCAGTTGCCGCGTACTTCGGCGGGCAACACTGGCATTTGGGTTATCGTTGATCGATTGACGAAATCCGCACATTTTCTTGCACTTCCAGGGAAGATTTCAGTGGGCAGATTGGCCAAGTTGTACTTGTCAGAGATTGTTCGCTTGCATGGTGTGCCTGTATCGATTGTTTCTGACCGTGATAGTCAGTTCACTTCTGAGTTTTGGCAGGCTTTACAGCGAGCGTTGCGCACGAAGTTGCGATTTAGTACAGCTTTTCATCCTCAGACTGATGGGCAGTCTGAGCGGACCATTCAGACACTTGAGGATATGCTGAGATCATGTGTGTTGCAGTTTCGTGGAAATTGGGATCAGCAGTTGCACTTGATCGAGTTCGCCTACAACAACAGCTATCAGGCCAGTATTGAGATGGCACCGTACGAGGCTCTGTACGGGAAGCAATGTCGCACTCCATTGTGTTGGAGTGAGGTGGGCGAGCGTTGGCTCATTGGTCCTGATTTGGTGAAAACCACAATGGAGGACATTCAAGTTATTCGGGATCGACTGAAGATTGCCCAGGATCGGCAGAAGAGTTACGCGGATGTGAGGAGGAAGAGCTTAGAGTTCGAGGTTGGTGATTGGGTCTTCCTGAAACTATCTCCGTGGAGAGGAGTTGTGCGTTTCGGGAAGCGTGGCAAGCTTCGACCGCGGTACATTGGTCCGTATGAGATTACAGAGAGGGTTGGAGCTGTTGCTTACAGACTTGAGTTACCGACAGAGATGGCTCGTGTACATGATATCTTCCATGTTTCGATGTTGCGGAAGTACATCTCAGATCCTTCACATGTGATAGCCCCACAGCAGTTGCCGATCAGAGAGGATTTATCATATGTTGAGGAGCCAGTGCAGATTCTCGATCGACGTGAGCAGGAGTTGAGACACCGTGTGATTCCGCTGGTGAAGGTCTTGTGGCAGAACCATTCAGTTGAGGAGGCCACCTGGGAGACCGAGCAGCGTATGCGGGAGCAGTATCCCCATCTGTTCACATGACAGGTACGTAAATTTCGAGGTCGAAATTTCTTTAAGGGGGGTAGATTTGTGACGACCCGAACCGGAATCAGATGTGTGTTTGGCACGATTCTCGAGGTTTGGTTTTAGTCGCAGTTTTGCGATATTATGTTGTTTGCTGATTCGATTCGCGACTTTGTTTTTGGTCGAGAATTTGAGTTGGGTATTTTCACGGAAAGTGTAGAGTACGTGATTTCGAGTTCGTGGGCGGTTCCGGAAGATTTTTCCGATAACCGAGGAATATTTTATGATTATTTGAAGTTTCGGGTTCCGACGAGTTTATCCGATTGTTTCGTGTTTATCCGAATCATTTCGTATTTTCATTTCGGACCGTCGAACGACCGAGGCTCGAGTATAAATAGCAAATTAGTCGAGAATTAGTCGGAAAACTTCATTTTGGGCGTTGACCAGCTTTGAAATTCGTTGACTTTCCATATTTGGAAAGTGAGCCATCGGACCGAAAGGGAAAGTTTCCCAAATGGGAAGTCATTTTCCGGCGACCTAATTCCGGCGACCTCAGGCCACGGGATAGGTATAGCTAGACTCCTCTCTTGATTTCGAGTGTGTTAGAACTTGGTTTGGGTTGAAATGATTTGGTTTTGAGGTAACCCGAGCTATGCCGAATGGGTTGGAATCGCCGGTGTTGGTGTCGGTGGTTCCGGCAAGTTTTGAGGGTCGAGTTGTTAGGGGTTTTGCTCCCCACACCTCATTGAAGCTTCCTAGTTAATTGGTTTTGGACGAGATGAAGTTTTTGGGTGAACCCGAATAGGGATTTCGGTTTGGGATTTCGATCGGGTTTTGTGAAATTGAGTTGGTTCCTTTGTGAATTGAGCTTAGTGATAGAAGGGAAAGAGATTCGCATGGATGAGATGGACTGATCAGGAAATTTTGGCCGCAAAACTCCACCGTTGACGGCGCTCCGCCGCCGGCGGCGGCGGTCAACGGCGAGAAAAAGTCAACTTTTCAGATTTCGATGTAATTAGTGTCATTTTTCTCGTAATCACGCCCTGGTTATAGTACGGAGGTTTTCGGGTTGATTTGGTTAGCCGATTGTCAGTCGAGATTTCGAGAGGGGATTTCGGGATTTCCGTAATTCATTTTGTACTGCATTTCGTATTTCCGGGAACGATTGGTTTCCGTGCATCAGTACAGTGTTGTGGATTACGATATTGATCAGTTATGTTTTGTGAATGTATTCAGGAGATAGAGATCGAGATCTGGATCGTGATCGTGCTTCAGGCGAGGGATCTTCCGCCGGACCACGAGTGTAGCGCGTGTGCGCGTTTCGAGAGTCTGTGAGTGGACAATTTCTCTTCACGGAAATCTTGCGAGTCTTTTATGTGATTTATGAACTTGAGCATGCAGCATGATTATGACTATATAAGCATGTGTTTACAATTATACGAATATGTTTATACGGATATACGTATACGAACATGCATACACTTTTATGCTGTTTCATGCATTTGCATTGAAATGTTTATGATTTGGTTTACACAGAGTACAGTCGTGGTTACGTTGTTGTATCGATACACTTGCCTCTCGGCTGATCCCCGATGGTAGGCCACCAGGAGGGGCAGTACCCCTACCTGACCGGCGAGGGGCAGTACCCCGGAACCGAGGCCTTTCTGGCTATGAATCACGTGGCAGTCAAGGACTCCGTGATTCTGACTGTACTAGCACGGACGTGTCCATGAGTGACCCCGTGATACTTTCTATGCATGCTCTGTTTACGAGTTGGAGTCAGCGTCTCCTCGTAAACTATTTGATTTGAATTATTCATATTTCGACTCGCATATGTTTTTATAACGTATATACTCAATGAAAGACATTTATTTTCGTCCACTCACTCTAACGTGTTTATTGTCTTTCCCCTGGGCTTTTCGGTTTCCGTGCCCAATTTGCAGTTCAGGTTTGGTGTTTCACGTCGCAGTTTGGAGGCTAGTGATCAGAGTCACCTGTGTTTTCCAGTAGATTCTTGTTTCGCCTACTGATGTACATATTGTATATGTTTTACTTTAGAGGTCACTCTGATACATTCTGATACATGTTATGCGGATTTTCACATATATACATATATACATAGTACAGTTTATTTACTGTTGATGATTATAATGATGTTGAGAAATCCGGATGGGATTGGTGCCCACGGTTTGCTTTTTGTGGCATAGGACGAAGTGTTAATTTCTGGGTGCAGGTTATGGTGATTCAACGCTAGTAACGAAACTTTGCCCAAATTTTGAAAATTTTTTGTTGGTTCGTATTTCCGGAAGGGTTTGATTCCGATTTGGGTAACTGAATCGGGATTGGGTCCTTTCAGCTTGGCCGCCGGAAAATCTCTCTGGTTGACGGCACACCGCCGCCGCCGCCGGCGGTTAACGGCGGAGCTCAGGCGACCCGTTGAATTTTTAGAATTTGATGATTTTAATGTCGTTTTACTCGTATTCGCACCCCGATCGTCGCCTTGAGGTTTTCAAGTTGATTTTGGTACCGGATTTTCAGACGAGGGTTTGAGTGGAGATTTCGGGAATTTCGTTAATTATTTTTGTATCAGTTATACGTTTCCGGGAACGGTTGGTTTCTAAGGTGTGGTACAGTGTTGTGAGCTATGATTTTGATCAGTTATATTTTATGATTATTCAGGGGATCGAGATCGTGCTTCGGACGAGAGATCTTCCGCCGGACCACGTGATTAGAGCGAGTGCGCGTTTTGCTCACATGTGAGTGGACAATTCATTTTCACTGATTAATCGCGAGTCTTTAATACACGTTTTACGAGCTTGAGCATGCATATGAGATTATGATTTATATGAGCATGTGTTATACGATTATGCCTATACAATTATACATTACGTATATGCATTTATATTATGCTTTATACACTTGCATAGAACTATTTATGATTTGGTTTACACAGAGTACAGTCACAGTATATGTTGTTGTATCGATACACTTGCATCCCGGCTGATCCCCGAGGATGTTTACCAGGGGAGGCTGTGACCCCTGACCAGAGGCCTTTACCGGGAGGGGGGGCAGACCTCTGACCTGAAGCCTTTCTGACTAGAATCACGTGTGGGTCTGGGATCCCGTGATTCAGACTGTACTAGCACGGACGTGTCCATGAGTGACCCCGCAGAGTTTTATGCTGCATGCTCCGTACGCGTGAGGAATTTGAGTCTCCTTCGTGTACTATGTCATATTCATTTATTTAGACTCGCATATGTTTTTATAACATATATTATTTGGCAAAAGACTTTTTTTTTCATCCACTCACTCTAACGGTTTTCATGTCTTTCCCCTGGGCTTTTCGGTTTCCGTGCCCAGTTTGCAGTTCAGATTCTAGTGTCTCACGTCGCAGTCGGAGGCTAGTCATTCGAGCTACCTTTCTGTTCCAGTAGGTTACTTGTTTTGCCTACTGTTGTATATTTTGTATATATATACTAGAGGTCACTCTGATACACTACTGATACATGTTTCTATGTGATTTTTCCCGGATTTTCTATATGTTACAGTTATGTTTACTGTTTATTGTTATTGATTTGATATTGAGAAATCCGGATGGGATTGGTGTCCACGGTTTGGCTTTTATGGCATAGGATGAAGTGCATTTTCCGGGTGCAGGTTAATGGCAATTCCGCGTTAGTAATGTTACTCTGCCGAAATTTTTATGGTTTTTGTTGGTTCGTGTTTTCAGAAGGGATTTGATTCCGGTTTAGGAAACTAAATCGGGATTGGGTCCTTTCAGTGCAAGGTCGAGGCGCTTACAGATATTGTGCTCAAGCTCAGAGCTGGGAATGAAGACTAATGGGTTGTAGCGGTTGGGTCCTTTTTAGTTAGGTTTGGGTGTTTTAAAGATTTGGAATCCATTTTGTCTACACCAAAACGTCCATTTGTTGTGGTTAGTTATGGATGTTTTTTGAGTAAGACCATTTTTTAATGACCTTTGTTGATACCTTGATCCCTTTTTGCGTATATGCATGAGTATCTACTTTAATATCTGTTTGGATAGTTGTCTGCATAATACGTCTTTTGTGTTTGCTCTTGAATGTTTGAATCAGAGAACTAAAGTGTTAAGTTGTGTATTCTAGGGAGGTCACCGTCAAATATGGTTTTAAGTGTTGTTCTGGTTTGAAGTGCTAGAACTTTTTTTTGTAATCATTTTTTTTTATTGATGGCCATGCTTTTCATTTGTTTGATTAGATTGATCCAGTCGAGTTGATTGATGGCCATGCTTTTTAAGACAGATACTTACTTGACACTTATGTTTTTCAAGACAGCTACATAGAGAACTACTTATGCAGCTACTTACCCATTTTTGTTCATAAAATGACATGTCGTTTTCAGTCGCACCTGTTCATTTTCAATGACAGGTACAAGAACAGATACCTCAACAAATACTCTCACAGATACACGTAGGTGTGGCTCCCGCACGTGTTGTATTCTCGAGGACCAACCTTCTTCTTAGCCTCTGTATAAATAGGAAAGTATCTCCCCAAGCCCCGTCACTTTCTCTAAACACTTTTTTATGAAAACCCTAATCCTAAACCAAACCACAATCTTATCTCTCAGAAAATCCTCACAAAAAAAATCATTCAATGGGTCGTACTCCTCAAAGATCATCAAGGCACAACCGCTCCGGCCCTTCAACGTCATCTTGTTCCCCAAATGGAGAGTCATCGTCGCCTGTTCTTCCCCAAATGAACACCAAAATTATGGAGGAACCATGGAAGGAACTGCCCGATGTTATTTAGCAATATATAATGATTCTTGTCATCCGCTCTAAGCTATTTGGTGTGCAATGTCATGCCGTAATTTATGTTTTGATGTCAGTTTGCAAGAAATTCAGGGATTTGGCTCGTACCAGGGATGTATTATTAGCTGTAGATGCATCCATTTACTCTCCTACTTGGAAAAGATATGTTCCTGCTACAAATATATGGGATTTGGATAGAACAGATTGGAAGTTTGACACAGAGGTACTGTTCTTGAATATATCATGGCAGTTTAGAACACCGGAAACACTGTATCGAAACAGAATGCATCATTTGTTTCAGCAGGGAAGCACACCACAGGCACGTATATTGATTGATGAAGCTACAAGGATCAACAAAATCCTCCGACATTACACTTCGGAATACATGTCATACATGTTGATGATTATGGGCTGCCCCGAAGATCTAAAGTGCAGTCGTCTATCCTCTTTAATGAAACATTGTTTGTCATCAATCAAGGCCTCTTTGATTCTGCCATACTGTAGAAATGAAATAGAATCATGGGCTAGGTGTGTACGAGTGAATGGGTTGGACATTTATCTCATTCCTTATGATTCCATAATGCAACATCTGACACATCCGGATGTTTTCATTCCAAGTTTAGTGAAGGAGTGCAAACGTTATGGTCAATGTAGCTTATGTATAGTTCTTTCGGAGGTTGAATGGTTCCCTCAATTTATGTATAATAATAAATAACTAATCCATATTTAGTTTGTTCAGTGTAAGTAGTAGTGTAGTAGTAGTTAGGTTTTGGTGTTTAGAGATTTGGGATCCATTTTGCTTACCAGAAAACGTCTAGTTTTTGTGTTGTTTGTTATAGATGTTTTAGTTGGAAGTCAATGGGAAGAACTTTTTGCAATGACCTTTGTTTAATGGAATGTTGATCCCTTTTTTCGTATATGCATGAGTATCTGCTTGAATATGTGTTTAGGTATCTGTCTGTGTTTCTCTTGAATGTTTGAATAAGAGAACTAATGTCTTAAGCCTATTAACTAAAGTGTTCGATTTGCACTATCTGATCCATTTTACAAGAGAAAACTTACTCAAATCCGTTTGTATACTTGGTATTGAAATCCATCAGTCATAAACCAACCTTAAAGACAGATACTTAGACAGCTACTTAGGCAGGGAATTAGACAGATACCCATTTTTGTTCATAAAATGACACGTCATTTTCTGTCATGTGTTAATTTTGAATGACAGGTACAAGAGTAGATACTCTCACAGATACCTAAACAAATACTCTCACAGATACTTGAACAAATAGGCTTTGAAAATGACAGAACAATATAGATTCATTCTTTAAACAACACTATTCATTCTCTAAATTAAAATACATTCATTGATAATATGGAAAAAAAAATACAATCGTAGAAATTATAGGAATACATAATAATCTGCAATGATTCATCTTCAAAGCTTCATCTTCTTGCTGGTGCTTGCTCCATCAAATCCTGATGGTGGGGGAGGCAGCATCTCGAATATTTGATGAAGAAGTTGAATGATTACCTCATCATTCTCCTTGATTAGTTTCTGCTTTTCCTTTAGATCCTTGAGGCCATCCTCAAGGTTAGTCATCCTATTAGATAATTGTTGCAGCATATTTAGAGGTGGAGAAGTTTCTTCTTGAGTGCGACAGTGGCGGCGTGTGGCTTCCTTGCCTTCCCTGACCATTTCTTCGATAATCTCTTCAAAAGAGTTCTTGGAGGTGATGGTCATTTTATCTTTTCAACAAAATGAAAGGAGGAGTGAATAGAAATGTTTGTGTTTTGTGAATGAGTTATGTTCAGTGCATCTTTTATTTATAAAGAGTGAAAGATTGTATTGATGGAGTCGTTGGGTCTCTTGTTTTTTAGATGAGGGTTGCATATTAATGTCCCTGAATGTTTTTCAATGCGGTTATGCACGCTTGTTGGGAGAAACAATGAGAGAGGAATATTTTTGTCGTAAAAACAGAAGGGAGAGAGAGAGAGAGAGAGAGAGAGAGAGAGAGAGAGATTGAGATATAAAGAGTCTTATCGTAAAAATAGAAAGAAACTAAAAAGATACGGGAATAAACCGCTTCAACTGTAAAAGAAATTTTAGTTTGTTCTCTATAAATAGTACTGGCTTCCCACATTCTCCATAACGTGTATGTGTCTCATTATCAACTCCTTCTGCTTGAGTTCTTCTACTTCTCTCTAAGTTTTTATCATTAAAAAAAACTATGGTGCCAAGGAAGAAGAACCCACACAACTCAGACACTTCTGGTCATTCAACCGATGAAGATTTTGATCCATCAAATTTCAAATCCTCCTCCTCCTCCTCCTCCTCTGAAGACTATGTATCAAGCCCTCCTCCTACTCATGTTGCTCGACCTCTTGTAGGTGTTTTTCCTAATGTCCCTCTTCAGCTGTTTGTGAAGAAAATGGGTTGTATGAAGCGTTGAATGGAGACGATGAAGGAAGATATGGACCTGGTCCTTGCTAAACGGGACCAAATGCTTAATTTTCTTATTGGCATTGCATCTCGTTTTCCACCAGGTTTTGCAGAGAGAAGCAGGAAGAAGGCCAAGATGTGAAGTATAAGATTTTGTCCCCATTTTGTTATTAGTTGTTGTGTGTTTTGATGTTTGTCGTTGAATCATTATCGTATTTAATTAATGAAGTTTATGTTTCTTTATCTTTTGTTCTTCATTTTATGTTTTTCTTTGCAATGATCTTGGATGAATGAATGTGTGTATGAAATGATTATATCTTAATCCAAGTTCAAACAAATTCTCAAACACCTAGGGAGACAGATACCCAGACAGATACTCAGACAACTATCCTTAAATTTTATTGAATCATTGCAGTAACTTGTGCAATAAAATCTTAAAATATCTTTTTCCCCTTCTTTTACCGTGCAGTATGAAACAAAACAACAACAAAAAATCAAGAGACTCGAAAACAACCTCAATTTCGTGTTTGTATTTTGCAAGTACAAAGTTGCAAATCTAAAATTCTTAGATAGATACTTAAGCAGATACTTTGACAGATATCCAGACAACTATTCAAACTTTTAGAAAATTATTCGGATAACATCTTCAATAAACCACAGACATTTATGTTTTCAATAGATAGGGTTGTTGCAGGTTCTCCTGTTGTAACCAGTGTGGTGACATCTTGAGCATTCTGTCAACATTATTTCTTTTTCGCCCTTCTTCTTCATTCTCTTTTGTTTTAGTCTTCCCAGTTGTTTCTTTGTTAGTGGAGGCCTGACGTCCGGTCTGTTTTGTGACATGTTCTTAATAGATTCAGTGTGAATGAGTAGGTTTGCTTGTAATACTGAACTTTGAACAATTTGTCCACGTAATCGTAAATATTCAGTCATTTCTCTTAAATGACAACAAGAGCATGGGCACAGGGAAACCTCGACAACTGCCACTGTCCACATGAGTAGATCCATGTGTCTATGTTGACTGCACTGCTGTATTTGTCAGCTTGAACTTTATAGACAAAACCACTGGAGTGCATCACTCTCTAATGCCTACCCTTTTTAAGTGTTTCATGAAGCTTTCCTTCCATTCTAGGTCCCATTACAGTGTACCATTATTCTAATTCTTGTCTTTGGTTTGCCATCATTTCCATCACCTTTCTCCTGTGATAGTAGTAACAGAAAAGAAAAGAAAAAAGGAATAAAACAATGCATTATCCTAGAAACAGGTTTTTGTAAACAGTGCATTTTGTAACGTAACCAAAAAATAGATACCTAGACAGATAATCAGTCAGCTATTCAGACAGATACCCATGATATTTTTTTCAGAAATAGTGCATTTTTTTATAGATATCCTGGAAATAACCCTTTGAATTAATCATGTTGTAATGGATGACCTGATTTCGTCTACAAGGTAGAAGACAGGTAGTGCACGAAGATGTACTATCCAGCTATTGAAGCACTCTGAGAAGTTGTTTGTCATTTCGCCATACCTATCTCTTCGGAAGAATGCAGCACACCATTTTTCTTTTGAGAGATCCTTGAAGAATTCCGTTAATTATCTCTGCATATCCTCCTTCTAGCTTAAGCTGGTTAAAAAAGAACTCATATTGCCTCTCATTTTTGACATATGCACATTGCATGAAGAGTTTAGAAATTCTATCTTTGGCGTGTCCTCTGTAGTTGTCTTTGAGGTTAGCAACCAAGTGCGGAAAACAGTAGCTGTGCTCATCATTTGGGAACACCTCTAGAACAGAACTCATAATTCCATTATGACGATAGGAGAGGAATGTTATTTTCCTCCGAGTATTAGTCTCCTAATTTATGTAATGTCTGTCTATCTCATCTCTTAGGTTCATCAAGAACCACCTCCAGTTACTGTCATTTTCGGCATTGACTATCGCAAATACAATTGGATAGAGTCCTGAAATGAATCGAAAAGAAATAAAAATGAAAGGACCCAACCCCGATTTAGCTCCCTAAACCGGAATCAAACCCCTTCGAAAACATGAACCAACAAAAACCGTAGAAATTTTGGCAGAGTTTCGTTACTAACGTGGAATTACCTTAATCTGCACGCGGAAAATACACTTCATCCTATGCCACAAAAAGCAAACCGTGGGCACCAATCCCATCCGGATTTCTCAATATATCAACAATAATGTAAAGTAGTACATATATCTATACTTTACTGAAATCCGGTGTAAAATCGTACAACGTAAACAACAGATTTCTCAGAGCGACCTCTATTATATAAACATATAAGTATACCACAGTAGGTAGAACAATAAACCTACTGGAAGAAACAAGGTAGCTCGAGCACTATGCCTCCGACCACGACGTGCGACACCAGAGCCTGAACTGCAAATTGGGCACGGAAACCAAAAAGCCCAAGGGAAAGACAATAAACTCGTTAGAGTGAGTGGACGAAATAAATGTCTTTCACCAAGTAATATATACATATAAAATCATATGCGAGTCAAATGCATAAATAAAGGAAACAGTACACGAGGGAGACTCTAACTCCTCACGCATACAGAGCATGCAATGTAAAATATATCGCGGAGACTCTCGTGGGCTTCCACGCGATAGCACAGCCTGAATCACGGGATCCTAGACCCACACGTGATCCTAGCCAGAAAGGCCTCGGGTCAGGATATATGTCCTTCCCGGAGCGTACTCGGGGATCAGCCGAGAAGCCAATGTGTATCGATACCACAACATATACTGAGACTGTACTCTGTGTAAACCAAATCATAAATCTTTTCTATGCACATGCTTAAAACATAATATATACTCATGTATACTCGTATACGTATATTCGTATATGCATTATCGTAAAACACATGCTCGTAAAATCATATTCAATCTGCATGCTCAAGTTCATAAATCATAAATAAAAGACTCGCAATCAATCCGTGAAAATAAATTGTCCACTCACAGACTTGCGTAACGCGATATGCGTTAGCCCGTGATCCGGCGGAAAGTCCCTCGCCAAACAAACGATCACGAACCCCTGAATATTCACAAAATTCATTTCTCAAAGTCATAACTCGACAATACAAAACAAATCACGAGAAACCACCGTTCTCGGTAACGCGTAATTTGAATACGACGAATCGTCGAAAATCCATATATAACACCTCAATACCTCGCTTTACGTTCGGACGCTCAACTCGAAAAACGAACCTCCCCACTGCGATCGGGGCGCGATTTCGAGTTAAATGACATGCAACTTGTCGAAAATCCAAAAAGTCAAACCGTTGACCGCCGCCGTTGACCACCATCCACGGCGGCGCCACCACTGACCAGAACATTTCACGGCGGAGCAACCTCTATTCCATGCAAAATCACCCACTGAGCAACTTTGTCAACTGCATCGAAGGCCAATTCTCACTCTAACTAGGTCAATTTCGTGATAAACCAAATTGGTACACAAATTTCAAATCCAAAATTCTCCTTCCACAAATCAAATTAAAGCTTCATACTTACATGGTTAGAATCCTTGAGAGGAGAGCTTCAAAACCCAGTGCTTGATTAAGCTCAATTCGGACAAAAATAGGGAACCCGAAATCATTCAATTTTCCTCAAATTTGGCCGAAAAATAACTCTCTCCACCGTGGACATCACCGTGAGAGGAGGACGGCACGGGGTCAAGGGCAACTCGGCGAGTCGGACGGGCCAAGGATCGAGCTAGAAGGTGGCTGGAATCCACACACCGCCGTGGAGTACACCGGTCACCGTCGTGGCCTAGCTTCTCCATGCGAGGTTGACCGAGTCAATGCAACCAATTAATACTTTGACTTTCCTGATTTGGTAAGTTACTATTTATAGCTTCCCAAAAAGGAAACCCCCAAAACACATTTTGCGACAAACTTCGAATATCCGTAACTTTCTCGTCGTAATTCCGATTTCGATAATTTTCGCGGCCACAAACTCATCTCGACGTACTCTTCAATTATCACCCAAAGTCAAACACATCGGCCAAACCAATAAAAAGTCAACTGTTCAAACCAACACATAATTAAACCGACTATACAAACAACAATCGGAAATATTCACAACTTAATCTTCGTAACTCAGAAAAATGCTCCGGAAGTTCTCACGAGCGCAAAATTAAATTCTGAACAACTTCCGTGAAGAAGCCGAAACCAAATTCTCGACCAATAATTTAGTCGTTAAATAGTCCACCATTTAAACTTGAACTTCAAATATTCATAATTAATTCCTCGGTCGTCCAAATAACGATCCGGAACCGCCCACGAACTCGAAATCACACGTACAACGACTCTCTAGAAGAGACTCAGCTCCAATTCTTGGCCAATAATTAAGTCATTAACGAACCTGGCGATTGAATCAACTGTCGGCAATCTGCGACTATACAATAACTCACGTATACAGCTGATCATACTGCTGATTCTGGTCCGGGTCGTCACAAAAAAGCTAAGGTTCCTATCTTGTTGAATACAAAGTACTCAAATGTAGCTTATAAAAGGAAAAATAGACAGATACCCAGACACATACACATATACTGACAGATACCCAGACACATACCTAGACAGTTATTCAGACAAATACTCATATAGTCCTATCATTTCATTTGTCTATATTACCTTGATCTGCATCTTTTGTAGAGGCCCCCATAATTTGTCCTTTGTATTTTTTTCTTGAAGAGACTTGCATCAACGAAAATCATAGGTCTACAGTATTGGAATCCCTGCATGCAGGCACCAAATGACACAAAAATGCGGTGAAACCTTTGTGTTTGTGGATCAATATCTACAACAACTCTAGAGCCAGGATTTGTCTTCATAAATTTGTCTTGTAACCAAAGATGGTTTGTGTATGATTCTGCTTCGTTTCCATGCAGTGAGTTCATTGCAAATTCATTTCCATACCACACCATCTTGTAAGGGACTTTCAGGCCAAAACTCTCTCTGATTTCTGTTCGTAAGGCCTTGGCTCCATTGTTCGGGTCAGCCCACAGTTTTTCCTTAACGATTGAGCTGAGTATTAAATAAATGATAAGTTTCAAGTATAGAAAACAATATTTCTATACACCAGAAATTTTTTTGGAGAAGTAGCTAGCCAGTAATGTTAGAAAAACGTATCATACCTGACAATAGAAGATCTCATCATCTCATTGGTTTGTTTCCAGATTTTTTCTTTGCATGTATGATTATTATTTATTTTAGCGATGTAAAATGATCCATTCGCACAGAATAGTCTTGCCTTCACAAACCAGTTGCATTTATCGCGCCTTTTTTATCTAATGTACACTTACGCGTGTGGGCTCATTTTTGTCATGTGTAAACATGAATCCACTTTCGATTTAGTACTTTCTGAGTTTCAACCTGAACTCAGTCACCCCGCCTAAGAATTTCTGCCATTTTTCTTGTATAAGTTTAGCCCATGGTTTTGTCAAGTAATCCTTTGTCTCCTCTTCTCTAAAGCATCCAAAACTGACGTTTGCAACATTACATATTTTCAAGCAACCATCCATCTGCACATCCTGGCTTGAGTTTTCATTATGATTGCTATAAACCGCCGATTGCTTGGAACTGATGTTTGCTGTTAGCTGGGAAGAGGAAATGTATACATGTTTTAGCTTGACATAATATTGCAGCAGATATTCAAACAGATATTCAAATGAGTTTTTGGGTGTTCTACCTCACTCAGGTCAGTGACTCGGATCTCAATATATTTTGAATTGAGTCTTTGGATAGAAAGCATCATCAAAAGCACGTCCCGGTCAGTTTCGAGGAAAATGTGTTCATCCAATAGTGGGATACAATATTTGTACGTCAAGACTAAGTTTTTGAGCGTTTTGAATCGTTGACGGACAATATCCACAATGTCAGCAAATGTGATATCATCACTCAAAATATTCATCACACATTCTCAACCTTGAAAATATTTCACAATGATTGGAGAAGGTGTTGTTTCCATTAAACATACCTACAAAAGAGTTGCAGAAACACATGTAAATGCTTTGGTTAACTAACAATAAGGTCTAATCACTACAAGAAAACATCACTTAGACCACGGAAACGCAATTGTTCCGTGGTCCAAGTGACACCTAGACCACGGAAAATACTCCGTGGTCCAAGTACCACCTGGACGACGGAGAATACCATCTCCGTCGTCCAGGTGGTCACCTGGACCACGGAGTCATTTCCGTCGTCCAGGTGATCACCTGGACGACGGATACGGTATTCTCCGTCGTCTAGGTGATAACCAGGACCTCGGAGTCTTCTCCGTCCTCCAGGTGATCACCTGGAGGACGGACCGACAGGCCATCGTCCGAGTATACAAAACGTCCTTCCACTTAGACGACGTACCGACACCTCCGTCGTCTAAGTGAAGCATTATATAAGCCCGATGCCAAACTGATCGAATTCATTCCTCGATCTCTTCATTCCATTTGAAGAAGAATTGAAGGAGAAGGGAGAAGGAGAAGGGAGCTAGCTAGCTAGAAGGCCGTGAAGAATCAGGATCGATAAGGGATCTCCGCTGACTAGCTAGTTAGCTTAATTAACGTACAGATATCGAGAAGGCCAGCAGGTACGTACGTACGCAATTAAAATTTGCTTAATTAATATATATTTAGTGAAAACGTACGTACATATATATATACATGCAAGGATGTTAGCTGATGTTAGCTATATATATATGTACAGATCGATTAAATTACGTACGTACGTATGTAATTGATGGATCGATATGTAGATCGAGTACGTATAATTAAGCGTAAATTAATGGACAAATATATATATATATGTAATAATTAATTAATTATAATATTTTGTAGCAGTATGGACAAGAGTTGGATGAAGTTGAAGAAAAGATGTGATGTCCGGTATATGGATGGAATTAGCGAATTTGTGAATTTTGCGATAGAACATGGTCAGGGAAAGAAACGTTTCAGGTGTCTGTGTCAGAAATGTCTTAATTGTCAGTATGCGGAGGTTAATGTTATGGTGCAACACTTGTACGAAAATGGTATGATGTGGAGTTACACTACATGGAGCGAGCATGGTGAAGCAGTAGAGTTCAGCGCAGCAGACTTCAGCTCAGGGTACAGTTACCAAGGTGCCTCATCCAGCGGCAGTGGTGCCGGACCCCCAGCTTGCAACCCAACTGCAGATTTGGTCCATGATGCGTTTCCGGGATGTAGTCATAGTGGACACCAACACCAAGACGGAGGTTACAGTACCACTAATGAGCATGATGACACATTCCCCGCAGCTAGCTTGGCCACTGACACCAGTGAGATGGAAAAGTACAACCGGATACTACTTGAAACGCAGACCCCGGTGTTCCCTAGATGTCGAGAGAATGTGTTGCAATATGTGATGGAGCAAATGAAGATAAAAGTGAAGCACAAAATGTCGGTGAGTGCTTTTGACGAAATTCAGGAGCAAATATGTAAGTTGCTTCCTGATGATCACAATCTTCCTAAATCTCATTATAAGGTTAGAAATATCCTGAGCAGCCTCGGCCTAAAGTACAGGATAATTGACGCATGTCCGAATGATTGTGTGCTATTTTACAAAGAGTATAAAGAGTTGGACTATTGTCCCGTATGTGGCCAGTGCAGATTCCAGTTGAATAGGAAGAGTTCGAAAAAGAGAATTCCTGTGAAAGTTGTTCGATATTTTCCCTTGATTCCCAGATTGTAGCGCCTGTACATGTCTCTACACACAGCAGAGGCGATGCGATGGTATGCAGAAAAGCGAATAGATGACGATGTCCTGCGACACGCCGCGGATGGGGAGGGTTTCAAACATTTCGACAGAGAATTTGGAGACTTTGCTTCAGAGGTTAGAAATGTTAGACTCGGCCTATCTACAGACGGATTCAATCCTTGGGGAAGTAATAGCTCCGCCGTCAGCACTTGGCCAGTTATTCTGATGCCGTACAACTTGCCTCCGTGGATGTGCATGAACAAGGAATTTAATTTCCTTACCGTACTAATTCCAGGTCCTAAATCTCCATCGAAGTGCTTAGATGTCTACCTTAGACCTTTGATCGACGAGCTGAAACTGTTGTGGGAAAATGGAGTCCCAACTTATGACAAATTCACTGACACGATGTTCACGATGAGGGCTGCTGTAATGTGGACGATCAGCGATTTTCCAGCTTATGGGATGTTGGCAGCCTGTAGGACAAAAGGATATAATGGATGTCATATATGTTTGGACGACGTGAACTCTAGTTGGCACGCGGGGAAGGTGTGTTACTTGGGTCACCGTAGATGGCTTCCTCACGACCACCCGTGGCGACAGGATGAAGCTCATTTCGACGGTACGGTAGAGAACAATCCTAAACCCCGTAGTTGGTCGAGCGAAGAGATTTTAGAGAGGTTGAGCTATTTCGACTTTGGTGTGTTGAGCAATGACGCGGATGTAAAGAAATGCAATCCAATTCCTCCACATGATCTGAGCTATTGGGATCACAAGAGTATATTCTTTGAACTCCCTTACTGGTCGAAGTTGAAGCTGAGGAACAACTTGGACGCGATGCACATAGAAAAGAATGTGTGCGACAGCGTGGTGGGAACAATTCTCGGTATTAAGTTCAAGACTAAAGATACTCCCAAAGCGCGCAAAGATTTGGAATCAATGAATCTACGTCGTCCCTTGTGGTTGAGGAGGGATAGGAAAGGAGTGTACAACAAGATGCCAGATGCACCATACACAGTGAAGCCGACGCTTAGACGTTCTGTATTTCACTGGTTTAAGGGCGTTCGTTATCCGGCTACGTATGCAGCTACTATAACTGGAGCAGTGGACGAGGTGCAACACAAGTTTGTTGGTCTAAAGACATATGACTATCACGTTATGCTGCAACGTCTGATTCCAGTGGTAATTCGACCATACTTGCCTCGGGACGTCGTAGAACCAATAGTGGCATTGTGCAGGTGGTGGCAGAGGTTATGCGCCAGAGAATTAAAGAAGTCAGATGTGGTGGAATTGCAACAACAAATTGTGCACATCATTTGCAAAATAGAGAGGATTTTCCCCCCTGCTTTCTTTGACATCATGATTCACCTAATGATCCACCTGCCCGAGCAGGTGCTTATTTCTGGTCCGGTCCAGTACACTTGGATGTATCCTCAAGAAAGGTACGTACAACTAATTAATTAATTTGTTCCACTGGAGATTATATATATACTATCTAGCTAGCTATATGTACTTATGTAATGTGTACGTTTGATTTTGTAGACAGCTTGGACAGTATAAGTCATTCGTCAAAAACAGGTCGGCCCCGGATGGCTCCATAGCAGAGACATACCTAATGCATGAGTGTGTTACTTACTGCAACAGGTACCTCAAAGATCCACCCCCTCCCACTGCCTCCGATCGCAGTGCCCGCATCAATCTTTCTGTCGTCACCAATGTCGTCCGACCGTTTAGAGGAGTATTAAAGGAATCGTTAACACGGGAAGAACTTATTGAGGCACATAGGGTAGTGTTGCGAGACTGTGACGAAGTTGAGCCGTACATGTTGTCATACAGGGAGAGGCTTCAGGCGTTAAATCAAAACAAGAGTTCGGCGTGGATTGAGAAAATGGTTAAGAAGAAGTTTCCTGATTATTTCTTCCAATGGGTACGTACGTACGACTCGGTATTAATTATTTAAATACATATCGCTCATGTTTGTAGAAAGTAAACCCTTATATTAATTTTCCCATTTTTGCAGATGATTGATCTGCAAAAATCTGATAACCACGGAGGGTGGTGGTCATGGCCAAAGCACTTGCTAGCAGGGAAGCCGATTAAACACTATATTTATCCCGGATGTTTTGTGAACGGTGTAAAGTTTCATTCATTGGCCCGAGACGAAGGAAGAAGAACACAAAACAGTGGGGTAGCGGTTGGGAAAGACAATGATCTATATTACGGGGCTATTGTATACGTGGTTCAACTATGTTACGGGAATGATGTCAACGTTTTCCTATTCAAGTGTAGATGGTTCAAGCGTACAAAGGAAGACCTGGGACTATTATCAGTCGATACAAACTCTAGCTGGTATGAGGGTGAGCTTTTCGCTCTCGCCACCTTAGTTCGGCAGGTGTTCTATCTCGACGATCCGAAAGCCGGTGAAGGGTGGAAAATAGTGAACCATATCTCTCACCGAGGAATATGGAATACAGAGACAATTGAAGGGACACCGGCGACGACTGAAGATGCTGCTGAACCAGAAAGAGACATTCCTGCCTATCAAGAGCCTAATATTTCTATGGTCCGCTCCGATATAATGGACCCGGTTCAAGATGGTGAACGGTTACCCATGCCTGATGGTTGTACAGATCTAACTGAAGATGAGATTATCGATGAGGTAGATGAAGAAGACGAGCATGAAGAGGACGCGGACGAGAACTCAGGTTATTCGTCGGACGATGTTGAGTACGATGACGAGGATGAGCCGTCGTCTAACGGGGATGAGGACGATGATGATTATGACGAAGAGTACGGTCATACGACGAGGGAGATTAATTGGTAATTAATTATTGTAATTATTGTAATTTTCACCTTTGGCGCCACGCCAAATCTCAATTTCATATAAAACCCTAAATCCTGGACCCTAAATCTAGCAGATCGGATCGATCGATCAATTTTTTAATTATATTTTTGAATCAGAATAATTGAACGGACACACAAATGACCGGGGACGACCTAAACCGTAAAACCTAAGGCCCTAACCCCTGAATTCGGGGTTTAGAACTTGGACGACGGAGAATGGTCATTATCCGTCGTTCAGGTACACACTAGGACGACGGATATGGTAATTATCCGTCGTCCAAGTTCACAAACCCTAAACCCTAAACAGTAAGGCCCTAACCCCTGAATTCAGGGTCTATGCACCTGGACGACGGAGAACGTCATTATTCGTCGTCCAGGTGATTACCTGAACGACAGAAACGCTCATTTCTGTCGTCCAGGTGCAGATATCGTAATTTTTTCTAAGACAACGACCATCTAGACCTTCTTCATGCAAAGTCTTTTCATCAAGACTTTAGAGTAAACAATTCTTGGTGTGTGAGCTTCGACGGTTCGAAAATCGGAGTTGCGAAATGCCTTGTATCCACGTTTCCGGTTTGTGAAATTATCGGTTTTGCGGTTGACTGTGCCGATCAAACCCTTCCCGAACTTATTATTTTATGGTCCTTTGAAGACAATTATATATTATGTTACGACGAACATATTCAACGGTTGTTTTGTCCAAATTCAATTTCGTTAATACTCTGCTGCAAATGAGCGTCTACTCATGAACACTTAAGTCGTAAAGATTAGTCGATACTTAACATGTTTCAATACGTAAAATTAATCGGCGGTTCAAATTTAACTGTTCATATATACGATGCGTTCATCGATATTGTACGACTATTTCACTCGAATGACAGATCGCTAAATTCCTAGCGAATTATTTTTAAAAAATTTTTTTACGTAATTTGAACCTGGACGACGGAGATGGTCATTTTCCGTCATCCAGGTGTTCACCTGAACGACGGAAAATGACCATCTCCGTCGTCCAGGTTCAAAAATCATGGCGGTTCAAATTTTTTTTTGTTTATTTTTTTCATGTAATTTTCACTTGGACGACGGAGAATGATCATCTCCGTCGTCCAAGTCCAATTTTTATGGCGGTTCAATTTACCGCTTCCGTTTTTGGGACCGTTTGAATTTTCACTTAGACGACGGAGAATTCATTGTCCGTCGTCTAAGTCCAAAATAATGGCGGTTCAGAGCGTCCCGCCGATTAATTGGCGCCGCTTGAATTTTTTTGAAACCGCCTCCTAGACGACGGAAAACACTGTTTCCGTCGTCCAGGTGGACTTAGACGACGGAGAATAGTGCTCCGTCGTCTAAGTGCAACTCTATAAATAGAGTTGCACCCCCCCCTCATTTTCTCATCATTCCATCTCCTCCTCTCCCTCTCCTCTCCTCCGGCGATCCTCCTCTGGCGACGCTCCGACGACATTTTTTCCGGCGTGGTTCCTCCTCTCCGACGACTCAACTCTTCCGATATTCCGGCGACATTCCGACGAGGTAATAAATCTATTTTTTACCTCTTTTACATTTTTGTTAATTAATTAATTATTTAATTAATAAATATTTTTAATTTATTAATTAGTTTAAAATAATTAATAGTTATAATTATAATCATTAATGAGTTGTTATTATTAATATTGGGATAATTATTATTAGTTGTTAATTATTTGGTAATAATTTTATATATGTTAGTTAAAATTAAATAATAGCAATAATTATTATTGTTAATAATAATTAATTATATTGGTAAATGAATAATTATTATTATATGCATGATAAATAATAATTTATTATTGTAATTATTTATTGTTTTAATTAATTGATAATTAATTACGTGTATTTTCGAGTAAATTGCATGGTAGTACGTGTTCGATTTAAATTTAGTACATAGGCTTGGTTTATTAAGTCGCACTCTTTGGAATAGATGACGCCTCTTTTCCTAGCTTATCTCCTTAACCCCTCCTGATGTGTGGATTTCATCACCGCACACCATAACCTAAGTGAAGTTATGGACACGAGGTTGAGGGCGGAGTTTGCAAAGGACTTGAGGGAGTGTAAATTTTCGAAAAATTGGACGAATGTCGGACATGGTGTCTAGAAACGGGTTATGACTGGTGACAGGATTTGGACTAAGAAAGACTTTTGTCGAAATTAGTCCTGCCTTTCGCGTTATCTCTATCCCTAACTGGCCATGTTTTTCGATTTAACCAAGGCTGATGAATTGAAAATTTACACTTTATCGCGCGGGTCGCACGTCCATTGAACGACCGAAAATGCCAAGCTAGTGTACTCTATTTAAATCTTAAACGTACTTAATTAATTAGCGTAAATTTTTAAGTTGTCCATTATTATGGTAAGTAGGTATTTTAACACCGTACTCTTAGGTTTAAATGGCTCCGCCAATGACCACATCCAGCAAGAAGAAAGCCCAACAGGAGGCAGAAGATGAGATGCTCCGAATGTTGGCGGCCCAAGTCGGTTGGGTTCAACAGGAGGGCAACAACGCTCTCAATCCGGACGGATCATCTGGTCCGTCCGTAGCGCCCTCTGGGGAAATTCCCGCTCCCACATTCATCTCAAGCGGTGATGACGTCGACCCCTTCCAATCTCCGACGCCCGGTACCCATTCAACGGGAAGTACTCAGGCGTCCTCGACCGCCGAATCAATCATGTACAGCGCCCGCCGTAGGCAAAGGAGGGCCCCCACTGACCCGGAACAGAAAAGGACTCGGGGTCTCGTTAAAGGGGGCAAAGCGGAGCAAATTTGCAAGGCGACCGGTAAAAAGATCGACTTGCCGTACGACGAATTCACCGGTGGCCCTCCCACAGCTCAGCTAGCAAGTCTCTCGACGCATGGGATAGGGTCAATCATCCGTAACCGGGTTCGTATCACTGCCCCTACTTGGAAGGAGGCGCCTGATCATGAGAAGGCGAAAGTCTTCAAAGATCTTTCGGTACGTAATACGTCCAATTTAGTTATTATATAATATTGTTAATCTCGGCCTAAAATTTCATAATATATACGATTATAATTTTCTATTTATTTTTGATAGGAACAATTTGACGTGGATCTGACACCGGCTATGTTGAGGCATATCAACCAAACCGCCAACTCCATCTGCAAAGATTGGAAGTACAAGCTCCATAAGTACTTCAAAGATGTCGGTCCCGTGCCTCCCCCGGTAGAGCTGCAAGGGGAGAGAGAAGATGAGTGGGAGTAGTTGTGTAACCACTTTGCCGATGAACAATTTAAGGTATTAATTTATTTTTTTTATTTCAATTAAGATAATTGAATTATTTAAATTGTAGTTATTCATTTTTTTAATGATTTAATTATGTTGTGTAACAGAAATTCTCCGGTGTCAACAAAGCCAACCGGGGGAAAAAGGAGAAACACCATACTACCGGCGCCAAGCAGTTCATTCAAATAGCCAAGGAGCACAAGGATAAGGGCTCCAAACACCCTTATCTTGATGCAAGCGTAAGCGCGTACGTGACGCCAGGGCTCGATAATGAAGCGAGTCAATGCGGCGTAAGTGATATATATATATGTGCTTTTAATTATAGTAATTATTATTTAAATATTATTTCATTATAATAAATTAATTATTCTTTTGTAGGCAAGGGCGATAGAGCGTGCGCATGAAGAGTTGGCTAACACTCAGCTTGCGTTCCCAGATGTGCCGCCGGAAGACCTGCCTCCTCTATCCTTATAGAGCCAAATTGCAATCGCGGATGAGGTCTACGGTCATAGAGCTGGCAAGGAGGTTAGGCACTTTGGGCCTAGGGTGGTACGAGATTTGTCGACGACCTCCGGCTCATCATCTACGGGAGGTTCGGGGCAGCGGAGAAGGAGTCAGGCTGCGGCCGTCGAAGCAGCCATTCAAGAGGCTCGACTGGCACGAGAGGAGAATGAGTCAATGCGGCAAAGACTTGACGAACAACAAGCACAAATAGCCCAACTCATCGCCCTCATGCAACAAAATCGAGAAGTATGTCAACCTCCTCCGAACCCACACCCCGACGACAACGACCCGACTGGAGGCGGAGGACTCGGCGACGCATCTGCTCCTCCAGTGTATTAGCTAGCTAGTAGTTTATTATCTCGTTTCTTTCCACATTCCGAACAATATTTTAATTTTTAATTTATGGGTTTTTTCGATTATTCATGTATGTACAAATTAATTTAATTTAATTATTTAATAATTAAGTAATATTCAAATTTTAGTTTATTTAATTAATTTTAGCATTTTTCATTATTTAAATTAAATTAATAATAAATTAAATTAATAATATTTAATTTCAATTTTTTTTAAATTAAATATTCACTTGGACGACGGAGATTATGTTCTCCGTCGTCCCACTACCAGAATAACAGGTATAGGCAACGATCTCAAATCGTTGCCTATAGTCCAAAATTCGTTGCCTATAGTTATAGGCAACGAATTTTCGTTGCCTATACATCGTTGACTAAACTATAGGCAACGAAATCAATAACCCATTCGTTGCCTATAGTTCGGGGTTTAGGGGTTAGGGTTTTCAACAATACGCAACGACCAGCTTAAATCGTTGCCTATAGTTTCACTATAGGCAACGATTTCTTCGTTGCCTAAACCCTACACAACAGGTCACCTTTCAAACTATAGGCAACGACGTCGTTGCCTATACTTTAGGATTTCGTTGCCTATAATTAAGAGTTTCGTTGCCTATAGTTTGAATTTTTGCATTTCTGGCAAACTATAGGCAACGAAATTGGTCCATTTCGTTGCCTATAGTGTGTGTAATTTTTAAAAAAAATACTTGATTCTGGATTGGGCCCAATTCCAGAATCTGCAACATTTACATGAGTTCAAACCACAACAGCGTACACATTTCAACCGAAATCAAAAACTAGCTACGTGCTACTGATCAAAGTTAACAGAATTGAGGAAGTCCTCGTGTGAACCCTCCTGGTGCTGCTGGTCGTCATCCCCATAAAACTGATGAAGCTGCGGCTGCTGGTCACCCCCGTAAAACTGATGCTGCGGCGGCGGAGGCGGCGGCTGCTCGGCACCCGTCCAAAACTGATGCTGCTGCGGCGGCTGCTGGTGGTCCCCATATAACGGCGGCTGCTGGTGACCCCCAAAATACTGCGGCTGTGTTGTAGGCGTGAACAGATTTGGCTGAGTCTGTGGGTGCGGCTGTGAAGCCCCCCGAGGTTGCTGAGATTGAAAGAATGCCCACATTTGGTCGTGCTGCTCCTTCTCACGGGCTCTTTCCTGCTCCATGGCTTCCCTGGCACGCCTCATCTCCTCCAACTCCTCCTCCTGCCTCCGAATCTGCTCCTCCTGCCTCCGAATCTGCTCTTGTACGCCGGACGACCTAGAATTGCTGGACCCGCTGGAGAATTCTGGAGTCATCTTCAAGACTCCATTTCCTCTGTAACCCATCCCCTTGGCCCAAAACTTGTTCTTTCCAACGGGAATCGCATCTGACACGCACCTCGCCGCATTAATGGGCGTCATGTGGTCAACCTGAGATGCATACTGGGTCACCTCTTCCTCCGTGCACCCCTGATGCAGCTCTCGAGCTACTTTAGCACGCACCTTCGGGATCGACTCAACCAATCTCTCCTAATAGACAATGCAAAATCGGTGACGCATTAATAATTGAGTAAAATACAAGAATTAATTAAACATGAGATGTATCAAATATGGACAAATATTTATTAGATACTTACAACATATTCAGGGTTGTTCGGATACCCATGTCGGATGGAATACACGAGAGGATCGGTCTGTGGTTCCAACCTTGCCCCACGTCGAGTCCATCTCTCATACGTTCGGGAACCGCAATGATGTGGGTTCACGTTCTGCGCTCGGTTTTTAGCATTTTGTTTCGAAATGTGCTTGTAGAATAAGAAAATGTGCACAATTATTAGCCAATTATATATATAGCATAAATTAGAGAATATCCTCGCAACATTAATTTTTTTGATTAAAATCCAACCCATTTATTTTTCACATATTTAGTCCTCTGACCTAGAATTGTTTCCTTTAATTTCTAGGTTTTTTCATGTTATTCTGCAGGGAAATAATTTAATCTTTGTTATTTTTGGTTTTAATTTCTAGCATCTCAATCACTAATACAGTTCACTATCTTTACTTCGTATAAACAATGTAAATTGTATAATTTAATTTACCTACACAATATATTAGAGATTTACCTACATATTAAATTAATAACATAGATAGAGATTTACCTACTAACATAAAATGTAGGTAAATTAATAATAATAATATTAGTTTAGATTTAGGTACGCAAATCAATTCATGTGCATACCACAAGCTTGGGATGCTTCCAGTGGGCTATAAGCCAACTCCACTCGTACTCCCGGTATCTGAACTCACTTGGAGTGCCATTTCGGCCTTTATCTATGTTCTCCTCCCAGAACTTCTTCAAGTGGGACTTCCACTCTCGATACCTATATTGATGCAACAAAAATATCATATAACCAACACTTTATATTCACAAATCTAACGTATTCACAAATCATATAAGGATACTTAGCCTTATATAAATCCAAAATCACATCACCTAGACGTGAGCTTTCGTTCACACCACCCCCCGGGCTCCTTCAGCCGATCGTCAATAATAAACCATTGCTGCAATACACGTATACATAATTAGCCTCATAAATATGTATGTTTGGTGCCTTACAATAATATATAAGAACGTATATTTTTATGACAAATTAATGTAAATTTAACTCACCGACAGTGCATTATGCACTCGGGCCTTCACTTCAGCATCAACTGAACCCCACGAGTCCCACAACATCGGGACGAAATCACGTATGACAAATCCTGCTTGGCTAGCATACATCCCTTTGTCAGAATACTCGATAGCCTCCCCATCATCTTCATAATCAATATGAGCTGCCCGATTGTCACCAACTCGATCTTCAATACCCTTCCCGGTTGTGGTACCTCTGCTCTGTTTAGCTTTAGGGTTGACGACGGTGCCTAAGACACGGTACAAAAGAAGGAAATTAAGAAATAGAACCTAATTTAATGTACTGTATCTAGTAAATGAACATAAACTTACCATTCTCGTAAGTGAGCTGACCCTTAACCCTCACACTCAACAGAGGTTGAGAGAACGGCTCATATGTGTATGCTTCCTCAGGCGTCGTGAACGGGTCCTCATCATAGACGGCCACGTTGTTAGGGTCGAGCTGAGGTATCTTCGGAATAACCGTAGGGAAGAACAAGTCCCTTGGCGGGCATAAGTGCACAGAATCCGTGCGGGATGCACTGCCGGATGGCCCAGATGATCCGGAATTAGGTTGTGGCGTCGCCGCATTGGGAGGAAGAGGTGGCATACGCGGTGGGTCCTGCTGGTTTGGCCATAGTACCCTCGTACTATTTGGGCGTTCGCCGCTGACTGAGTGACGACCGGATTCCGTGGTGGAGTTTCGGCTGCTGTTGCGGGAGGGTCGTTCATGAGACACCGAGTGACGTGGACCTTGGGGATCCTGGGATGCTGTATATAGTTGGAGATGACGATTGGAATGTACATAGACGGTCTCAAGACTGTCCGGTACGGTGCTTCCAGAACTCTGACCAACGGACCTAGACCCACTCCTGGGTCCTTGAGGGTTCAACCCGGAGGACATTTGAGGTGTCGCTCCTTGAGGTGACGAGGAGGAAGCTCCTTTTTGTTTCCCACTTTTCCCGGGAATCAATCTTTTGAACACGGACATTTTTATTAATGTCTACAACAAAATAACATAATGAATACCTTACGTACAATTGAGGCAACAATAACCTAAATTTAAATTTTGTCTAACTAAAATGAACAACCCAAACTAACAATCACACTTATTCCCGGCCAATTCTAATTACCTAAACTAAATAACCAAACTAAAATCACACTTAATTATTCCCAATTCTAATTATTCCCAATTCTAATTACATAAACTAAATATAATCCTAATCCACAATATAATCCACAATATAATCCACAATATAATCCTAATCCACAATCCACAATATAATCCTAATCCACAATATAATCCACAATATAATCCTCTAATCCACAATATAATCCTACTAAAATCAATCTAACAAACAACCCAACACAAATCCAACACAACCTAACCTAAATCACAACACAAATCCATCTAAAATCAACCTAACAAACAACCCAACACAAATCCAACTAAAATCACGTTGTTTATTCAAGTAAGGAGAGAGGGAGAATGCGAACCGTACTTTTCGGGTTGCGGAGAGGGCAGAAATCCGGCGAGGTTTGCGGAGAGAATGCTAGTTGCGGCGGCGCTGGTCGCGAGCTGGGAATATATTCCAGGACTTATAGGCAACGAAATGGTGGCATCGTTGCCTATAGTATAGGCAACGAGGAGGACTTATAGGCAACGAATTTTTCGTTGCATATACATTAGGCAACGAATTCAAGACTTTATGCAACGAAGAGTATCGTTGCGTATACTTTAGGCAACGACTGGATCCTAAAGGCAACGAAATATGTCGTTGCATATACTATAGGCAACGAAATTTTCGTTGCGTATACTATGAGCAACGAAATGCATGATAAAGGCAACGAAATCCATGATAAAGGCAACGAAATCAATGTTAAAGGCAACCAAATCAATGTTAAAGGCAACGAAATCAATGTTAAAGGCAACGAACTTCAATTTATAAGCAACGAAATTCACATGTTTTCCACAACATACATGAAAATAACCGTTAAACTAATCCATCAAATTACACAAGTAAACTTCGATTCGATCAACACATATATACATTTAGGAGTTAATCAACTCAATACAAGCTCGAAGACTATACTCAATTACATCTCTAACTAAGGCTGATAATCAGAATCATCGCTAGAGTCTGACGCAGTTTGATAGTTGAAGTCTGGTAATAGGTGTCGCTCCTCGTCCTCGTCACTCGAGTCTTCATCAAAGTCATTTGGATTAACATTTAGAAGTGCTGCTCCAGAATTTTGAACCACAATACCAGGTCGAACATTATAATGGCGAATTGTATCGGATTCCGGAATGTCAATTCCATTTCCCTCTTGGTATGCTGCAACTTCTTCGTCATCTTCATTTTCACCAAGTGTGGCAGCATTGTACACATTCCTAGCTTGCACATGGTTTACTACTTTCCAGGGGGGTCTGTTCATAAGATCGTCAAGGTAAAACACTTGTTTGACCGATGTGGCAAGAACGAAAGGATCCTCCTCATACCAACTTGTGGCAGTATTCACGGAAATGTATCCATATTGATCGATGCGAACGTTCTCCGGACGAGTATCAAACCATCTGCACTTAAACAAGTAAACTTTCATGCGCTCACCATACATGAGTTCAACCACTGAATGGAGTACCCCGTAGTAGTCAGGGTCATTATCCCCACCATGCACCATTACCCCACAATTCTGTGTCTTCACCCTATTGTCTCTTTCTTGACACATAAATTTCACGTCATTGACCCTACACATCGCGTAAACTTTTGATGATATAGGTTTCATAGCCAAGAGCCTCAATGCGTGTGACCATTGTGGGTAACCATCATCTTCTACATAGTTCATCTGAAATAAATAACCGTCAACATTAGATACGACATTTCATATAAATAACCGTCACAATTTGCTTTTACACGTCATATATATTATGACTAAATGAATATATACTCACCCATGTGCCAAAAAAATTTGCAAAGGTCCGGTTGTGGTACGCAACATCCCCGCGAACCTCTGGACTTCCAAGGTGTGTGTCTTTCCAATATTTAACTTCTTTACAATTAATGAGTACACACCAGTGTGCAATGTCTAACTCATATGGTGTCAACTCCCACTCCCCGTGCAACCTACTCTGTGGATAAACATCATTAGAGACTACAGAAAGGTTGAACTGGGGTTCATCTACCGACATATTCGAATGTGGGTCCTCAAGCGCTCCCAAATACAGTTTGACGTACGTTACGCACTCGTTCGCAAGATATGCTTCGGCGATACACCCTTCAGGTGCAGATGTATTATGTACATACCCTTTGTACTCTCCCAGTTGTCTACAATGATGAAAACAGCTTGTTATTATTGTTGTACGTAGAACAAGAATAAATTAATATATAAAGACTTAATTAGCAAACATCATACAAATGCGGGGTATATACCTCTCCATTGGATACATCCAAGTGTAGTGAACGGGACCGGTGAGCATCAATTGCTCGGGAAGATGCATCATCAAGTGAGGCATGATGTCGAAGAAATTTGGGGGGAAAATCCTCTCCAACTTGCACATGATAAAAATGATGTCCTTTCACATTTCTTCGAGGTCTGACATTTTCACTTCTCTGGTGCATAACTTTTGAAAGAACCTTGACAGCGCCACTAACGGCTCTACCACCTCATCATCAAAGTACCCTCGAATCATAATAGGGAAGAGGCGTTGAAGTAGTACATGGCAGTCATGACTCTTTAATCCATAAATCTTATTGTCCCTGTAGTTAACACACCGACTTATATTTCCAGCAAACCCATAAGGATACTGGACGTTAGCCATCCACACAAAAATTTCATGCTTCTCGTCACGCGTGACCGTGTAAGGAGCTTGGGGCATCTTTCTCCCCTTCTTTTTCAACCACAGATGTTCCCGCAGTTTCATTTTTTCCAAATCAACGCGAGCTTTAGGGCCATCTTTGGTTTTACCTTGCCAATTTAGAACGGTGCCCACCACACTTTCACACACATTCTTCTCTATGTGCATGACATCTAGATAGTTCCTGATAGGCAACATCCGCCAGTACGGGAGTTCCCAGAAGATGCTCTTGTGTGTCCAGAACTTATACCTGTCGGGTATCTTCGGTATAGTCGCAACAACCTCAGGATGATTGCTCAATGGCCCAAAATTATACTCATTCAGGACTTCTAAGATTTCATCTCCAGTCCATCCCATGGGTTGCAGACCTTCTTCTATAGTGCCGTCAAAAGCCTGGGCGTCCTGGCGAAATGGGTGATGTCGTGGAAGCCAACATCGGTGACGCATATGGACAATCTTCGAGCAATGAGCTTGTCCAAACATGGCAGTCATGCACTCTGGACAGGCCCTGTACCCCTTGGTTGGGTTTCCCGACAACATCCCTCGACCTGGAAAATCACTGATTGTGCCCACAAGCATAGCACGCATTCGGAACATCTCATTTTTAAACCTGTCGTAAGTGGGATGACCAATTGTACTCAAGTGCTGAAGCTCTATAATCAATGGCCTCATGTACACATCCAGACACTTTCCTGGATAACCCGACCCTGGAATCAACAAAGTCAGCATATTATATTCTTTCTTCATGCACATCCACGGAGGAAGGTTGTACGGTACCAATATAACGGGCCATATGCTGTACTTCTGACTCATGTTGCCGAAGGGGTTGAATCCGTCAGTCGATAGCCCCAGCCAAACATTTCGGACTTCAGCTGCAAAATCAGAAAACACATTCACCAGGTGCTTCCAAGCCTGACCATCAGCAGGGTGTCTAAGGATATCATCGTCAGGCAAAGTCCTCTCAGCCCACCATCTCATAGCTTTCGCCGTGAATGCACACATGAACAACCTTTCCAGCCTATCAATAAGTGGGAAATACCGAAGTATCTTCACTGCTTTCTTGTTTCCTGCAGGAGTGTACTTCCACCTTTCCGTACCACACACCGGACAGTATTCAAGCTTCGATAGATCCTTCCCGTCATCGTCTACACCCCAAAAGAGAACGCAATCATACATGCATGCGTGAATCTTGGTGTAGGAAAGTCCAAGATCTTTGAGGACATGTCGTATCTTACGATGAGTGGGGGGAAGACGATGACCGGGGGGCAGCAGATCACCAGTCAACTGAAGCCACCTATCGACCGCTGCCACGGTGCTCTTGGTCTCCACTTTTAGCTGCATCACTGCCATCACACTTTCAAGGACTGTCTTAGGACATCCGTGGTACAACGGAGTTTGATGCATCTGAATCAGGTTGTGGTACTTGTCCATACCACGTGTGTTGACATAAACTCTAGGTAATGGCTGGACTGGCTCAATGTGAGGGAAATTCTCAACTTCTGGAGGAACATATACGGGTGCTTCAGAATCATGAAATACACCGCTCTCATGAGGAAACATATCGTCGATGAACCTCCTGGTGGGATCATAATTGGATGACCTCGCAGTATCAGCAAATTGTCCATGATCATGCGGATCGGCTGCTGATGCTTCACCGTGATAAATCCAACGGGTGTACTTATTCCAAAATCCGTTTCTATGAAGGTGTCGCTCAACTGTAGCAATGGGACAACGATTGCCGCGACACCGACATTGTTTACATGGACAATAATGCACTGGCAACTCTCCACAATTAGCCGCCACAAATTCCAGAAATCTCCTAATTCCCTGCCCATATCTTGCATCAGTTCTATCCAGCCTCATCCAACTCTTGTCCATCCTGAAATGTACTGGCGATTCCAGAACGTTTCAGATTTTTCCACCGATTTTGATTTGAATAGCTGCTGGCTAGATCTGATATAATACTAATTATAGGCAACGAAATAGTAATTCGTTGCCTATAATTATTTTTCGTTGCCTATAAACTATAGGCAACGATTTTTTCGTTGCCTATAACCATACTTTAGGCAACGAAAACTATAGGCAACGATTTTTTTCGTTGGCTATAAAATGGACTTTAGGCAACGATTTTACTACTATAGGCAAAGATGTCGTTGCCTATAGTTTACAATAGGCAACGAAAATTCATGTCGTTGCCTATTGTCAACTATAGGCAACGAATTCCCCATGTCGTTGCGCGTTGTTTTCAATTTCGTTGCCTAAAGTGTTTATGTTGGTAGTGTCCAGGTGCACAAACCCTAAACCTAACCCTAAACCCCTAACCCCTAACCCCTAAACCCTAAACCCTGTCGTTCTCCGTGGCCCAGGTGTTCACCTGGACGACGGAGAATTAGTTCTCCGTCGTCCAGGTGCACACCTGGGACACGGAGAAACGAGCAATGTCTGTGGCCCAGGTAGACACCTGGACGACGGAGAATTAGATTTTCCGTCGTCCAGGTGTCTACCTGGGCCACGGATAATGTCCGCGGTCCAAGTGAACTTGGACGACGGATCACTAAATCTCCGTCGTCCAGGTGCTTGGACGACAGCACTTGGAGCACGGACCTTGGACGACGGAGATTCCGTCGTCTAAGTACTTAGACGACGGAAAACTGCACCTAGACGACGAAAATGGTCTGTGGTCTAGGTGCAAATTTTCTTGTAGTGAATACTTTTAACAGAATAAATAGAGTTATAGATACTCGGACAGATACGTTGACATATACTCAGACAGATACGTTGACAAATACTCAGATAAATAGGTTGACAAATACGCATACATATACATTGACAGATACCCAGACATATACTAAAATGTATTTTTTTTAAACCAAAATCAGATCCAAACGTAATTAAGTAGATTTCTATATCGCAATGCATATAGTTTAAGTAGCAAAGTAATAAATACTATCATGAAATTATTTAATACAACTATGAACGGAAACAAATTCGTGCAACAACAATTGTCTATCATATAGGAAAACAGAGTGAAAATTGGATGTACAACAGAATTGAACATATGAAATTCATCAATTTCTGTACAGAAATGACGAGAGATAGAGAATCAGTGAGATGGATAGACAGTGATTTGAAAAATACAATGCTTGAAATTTCGTACGACGTCAAGATCGGACAGAGTTTTTGTTGCGGCGATTTCTAAAAGAGAGAGAGGGAGAGAGAGAGATATTATAGAGAGAGAGAGAGAGACAGAGAGAGAGACAGAGAGATTTACTTTCCTGGCAAAAAATAAGGAGGGAGGAGAGAACTGCAAAGCATCATAAAGTAAAAGGGAGAAGGGAAGAGATTTACTTTCTGTCGATTTACCTTTTTTCTAAGTTGGTTTTGTGTAGTAAAATGCATCATAGAGTGCAAAAATAAACATTTTATTTCATAGGCTTAATACATTAATTCACTCATTCAAAAATTCAGAGCAACACAACAAGTACTATACAGATAGATACTCAAACAGATACTCATAAGATTACATTTATATTGCTCACCAAATCTACTAGTTACAAGACAGACCCCTAAAATTACAACAATGTTCACAAAATGATCACTACAACAAAATATATACATTAATTACTATCCTACACTAGTTCATGAGCTGATTCATTCATTCTACTTATTTCGTGATACCCATGATAAATCATAATCTATAAATGATTCCAAAACTTTGGCCTTGAACCGAGCCACATCCTTATGATACTTCCTTTCCCAGAGCTAGGTGATACATGATGTAGAAAACAAAAGTTCTACAATCAAGGCCAGGAGGTTGTTGAGGACTGTTGATGATGGACTGCACAGGTATTTTATCAAAATCGAGCTTCTAATCTTTGACCCACCGAATGCTTTTGCATTCATTTTCATATATTGGTAAGTCTGTCATCATTAGTTCTTTGCTAGTGATTTGAGAGTCATCTACCAACATTTGAACATTTAGTGATAATATATCATCAGTTACATCCCTCACATAATCTATCCACATAGACACCAAACAAACCTGCATCAATACATTAAACGATAATTAAACAGATATCCAATAGTTAGAGACATAACACACTAAAAATCATGTAAGCAAAAGGAAAGGATATCAAGATATATACTTAAACAGATATCCAAACAGATATCCAGACAGATCAACAGTCCTCAACAACCTTCTGGCCTTGATTGTAGAACTTTTGTTTGCTACATCATGTATCACCTAGCTCTGGGAAAGGAAGTATCATAAGGATGTGGCTCGGTTCAAGGCCAAAGTTTTGGAATCATTTATAGATTATGATTTATCAGGGGTATCACAGAACAAGTAGAATGAATGAATCAGCTCATGAACTAGTGTAGGACAGTAAATAATGTGTATATTTTGTTGTAGTGATCATTCTGTGAACATTGTTGTAAGTTTTAGGGGTCTATCTTGTAAGTAGTAGATTTGGTGAGCAATATGAATGTAATCATATGCGTATCTATTTGAGTATCTGTCAGTGTAATACTTTTTGTGTTTCTCTGAATTTTTGAATGAGCAACCCTAAACCCTAAACAGATATCTAGAAAAAAGCATTCTATCACAAATACAATAATAACAGCAACTACTACAACAACCAAAAAGTCTTTCGAACACACTACATCACATACCATCTACAAAAAATCATGAAAAAATGTGCAAAAATACTGAAAACCAAAATGAAAATGCTAGGAAAATGTCAACAACAATAACAACATTTCAAAAATTAAAAAAGCATAGATACGAACCACGAAAAGGAAGATACAAACTGCTTAGAAACAACGAAAATGAATAACCAAGGGTTTTCGAACAGAGATTACTTACGCATAATGATAACAACGACGACGTTGACCGAGAATGCAACGAAGAGAACGAATTCAACGGCCAGGACGCGAACACGATGAGGGCGATAATGGACACAATGACTGCGATTTTCAAACGCAAAGAGAGAAAACATAAATTGATCAAGAATTCAATTCTCACTATTTCTTAGATTCATGGACCAAATTATGACAAAAATTCCGGTATTTTACATACTTAAAAACATAATAGTTTTTTTGAATTGAAAACTTATGATAGAATTTTGAGAAAAGAAAAAGTCTACAGTGATTTTTTTTTCCATTTCCCCTTTAATTTTTTAAGGAGGCAAAACTTTTCAGTTCCAACCATACCGTAAAGATAGAGAGTAACATTTAATACATATGTTTTCAAATGTATTTTTTAAATCTTATTTTTCACTAGACTTATGTTTAGTAGAAATTACAATGAAATAATAGAAATAATTTCGGTTTTTTATTTAAGGGTACTATTCAGTCATGCTATGCATTATGATCCAAATATTAACAAAAGAAAAAAATAATAATTAAATTAGATTCTAAGAAATCATACTCAATCACATTTGATTGTAAATCATCTCTATATATTAAAAGAGTTGAGGCTTTTATAGTTATTGGAGGCAGTTATCGTTAAATATTATAAATATCATGTTTTGCCCTTATATCAACTCAACCTATTAAAAAAGAGAGTTTCGTATACCATGGATATAAAAATAAATCAGTTAACTAAAGAAAAAAAATTGAATTTCTTTTTCAAAGAAAGATAATTAATATAAAAACTGAAAGAAAGAAAAAAAATCACACACATCGGGTGTACCTTTTATCTAGTTTTAATTATATATAAACCAATTCAATTAATTGTTTTTAAACTAACTCCTAAAAAACGTAATGCGAGAGTTTCTCCCAAACCCTCTCAGAACATTAGCAATGACGACTTCCTCATGGCATGCGCATACGTCGAGCACCTCTGCAGCCCTCTTAGGGCTTGTCTCCCACCTTTTTTGTTCGCATTTGGCGAGACATCGATTCCACTCTTAAATTTTGGTGGCCAAGACTGGCGGACAATAGGTACAGTTGGGTAGGTGGTCGACGTCCTCCGCGAGCAAGGTTGATGGCGATTGATTAGTAGTCGAGGCTCTTTGTTTTTTGGGTTGGCGTTTAGTTTAATACTACTGCTGCGGTGAAACCAGAGTGGGCCTCATGTGTCAAGTGCTTCAGGAGCAGCTTCATTTCTCCAGGAGAGGTGCGGGGCTATGGCGGTTGGAGTTGCGACGACGACACTCTATGTAGGTGTCATGTCAGGTTCAACGTCGGTAGCAACAACCTGGCATGGAGTTTCTATATAGGTCGTGACATTCTAATGCTCGGCGTCTTGTCACTGGAGACTCATTGCTAGCTTAGACTAGGGTTCCTTATGTCACATGAGTCGTTCTAATTTTTGACCTCAGGCCTTTTGGGCTGGATGAGTGCTCTTGATTATGGTGGCTGGGTGAAAGATTCCGACCAAGGTTTCATTTGGATGCAAATATAGGACCCTGGTGGCTTAACTATGGAACGGGTAGGCACTTTGAAAGTATGGCAGCAAGGACGTTTAGAGTTTTGGTTTACCCGTGCCCCTAAACGCATATGGCTATCGAAAGTGGCACTTTCCTTGATCCTTTGTTACTATTCTTTTGTGCTTACAAATTTGTTTGTTAGATTTTCTTATAGTATAGATAGATATAACCCTTCTACCCGGGGATCCCTTTCTAGCTTTGGTTATTTCTACGGACAGAGGAGTACACCAACAATTCGATCAAATTATGGCATCTTAACTATTCAGATTTTAGGTTCTAATGTGTATATCACTCATGTAAATTTTTACCCAAATGGCTTATTATTAAGGTATTATATAGTGATATTGAAATTTATAAGTATGAACGGTTCAAGGTATGATAGATTGGGTCGTCCCTTGATTTAATTTAGTTATTTGTTATATTAACAGTCACCATTTTAGCTCATTTGAGCTGAAAATTTATATGAATGATTCTCTATATGATCTATTAATTGAACGGTAAGAATGTTAAAATATAATATAAAAATTTAATATAATATCATATCTCTAGAAATACACACAAACAAAATCCTTTATTGGAAGGGCCTTTATATATAGTCTGTATCCATATATTTTGTCGAAGTGAAAGGAGTTGTCTCGTTTCGGGATTATCTTGTTGAGTGTCCGCTTTGAAAAAGCAGACTGAAATTTCGTTTTTCACAAAATATGCAAAATTACTTGACCATGGATATGACCACCCACACTAGCCTCACCACCATTCACAGCTGCACAAATACCACTTCAATGCACAAAACTCCCATCAATTCGCACAAATTACAAAATGAACGGAGATGACAAATCAAACTCCACAAGAAGTCGCATTTTAAGCAACTGTACTAAACGTTGGCAGATGTCGCATCATGGTTCTACCACTGGATCCGGATGCATGTTTTGACCAATTGTTTTAAAACGTGGAACAAAATGCGCCTCAATGCGAGGCGGGTTTTTTTTGCTGAAATCTACAGAAAAATGCATAAAACGCTTGAAAAGCCATCCGGAACGCATTAAACGCGTGAAACATGTCCCGCCTTTTAGTGTTTTTTTTAGTACCAGGTTTCGGCTACGACGATGACGCGACGACGGAGTCGTCTGGTGGGCTGGCGATTTTGGCAATGTTGGGGGAGAAACTGAGGAAGGCGAAGTCATAGAGTGTTGCCATTTTGGAGATCAACGCGCGGGAGAGAAAGAGGCTGATTTGGGTCGACGGCAGAGAGGATTAGGTTCTGGATTGGGTATAACTATGTAAAGGAAAGAGAGAGGAGAAGGGGTTTAGTGAGATCGAACAATTTTGGGTTTAGTTCTTTATTTCCATTGGCTTTAGCACATAGGCAAGAAAGAATTCTGGGTTTCATCACTTCAACAATCATCTGCTTCCTTATTTTCTTCAGTAAAATCTTATAAAATCTTTTTGTATTTTAAATGATAAATGTTTATTGCATATATGGACAGTAAAATAAGAAATTAAAAATGTTACCATAGTCAATTTCAGAAAAATGTTACCATGGTTAAGCATTGAATAATGTTGTGACTAATTGAAATTTTAGACATTAATGTTTATGTTTATTAAATTTTTGCGTATAATTTTATTTTTCAAAAATCACGTGTTTTTAAGCGTTTTGCGTCGAAATTATCACGTATGTGCTGCTCTCGAAAAACCGCGTCGCATTTACATTTACATTTTAAAACATTGTGTTTGACTACATGGTTTTTGTTGATGTTCAATGACTATTCCCAATATTTTATACGGATATTGTGGTTCAGGTTTTACGTCCCTGCTTCAATATGTATTTGTTAGTAAAAGTTTGAGAGTTGCCACACCTGTTTGCTATCAAAAAATTAAACAAAACAAAACAAAAATGAAAAGAGAGACAAGTAAATTATTTATTAATGTATTCATAACCCCTCTCTCTCTAATAGAGGTCATCAATGGAGAATTTCCCCTAAGAATAGAGCAATTGAGAAAAAACACATATGCCCATAGACCGGCAAGAAACGATGGGTAATCTCTTGAATCTGTGATAAGCGAATATGAGATTTCTCTCGTCTCTCCTATTCTTCTAGAAACCCTACCCCACCGCCATTTGTTTACTAGTTCATCACCATCACAATCTCCTCGTTTCTCACTCGATAAGGATTCTCAATCTTATCGATCTCCTCTCCTATCACTACAACCCTAATCTCATTTTTTCCAAACCGTACTCCCCAAAATCCAAACCCTAATCTCCATTCCACTAATGGCATCGTAAGTACGGATTGAGATAGACTTTTCCTATGGTTCCGAGGAGGAGGAGGATGATCTCTCCTTTGCGGTCATTCGGATCTTTGGTCGTGACAAGTTATCTATGGAGGGCTTAAAGTCTCTCAAGCATTGGATACTCAACACCAGTTCGACAAGTATCACCTACCATTCTCCTGACCAAATGGTCGGTCATTTCAGAAACAAGGAAGTGCTTCAATTGGAGGTATCCAGGAGTCCCTGGACTTATGGGACTTCCACTATAGTTGTGGAGCACTATGATGGTTTTACTCTTGTCCACTCGATTATGACTGTGGTGACCAAGGTGTGGGCTCATGTACATTTCATTGGCAATGATCTATCCAGGCCTACTACTGTTTTGAAATGGTGGGTTACCCTAGGCAACTGCCTAGGTAGGTATGTTGATTATGATCAGCATAGTTTGCATGCTGTTGTGGATATCCGATTGTTTGTAGAGGTTGACCTCAGACAACAAGTGGCAACCAAGGAAAGCTTGCGACTTGGCCCGCAAGCTTGAATTGACTATGACATTGAATATCTGAATTTGAAGGGCTACTGTAGAGTTTGTGGTAGTTTTGAACATCCTGTTAATGATTGTACGGTATACCGTAAGCTTGCAGATAAACAAGTGTTCAAGGACTATGACACTCGGATAGAATCAACGATCTGGGTTATCAATCAGGAGGCTCCGCTCTTGGCTAGACTCAGCGGTGGAGAGGGTTCTTATATGGAGGAAATAGCAAACAACTATGACTTTCTCTCAGTCACTGTACCCGCGGCCCCTCCTAAGCTTTCAAGGGAGTCGTATTATAGGGGTGTTGGGGACATTCTACTTTCTATGGTTGTGAACAATCATCTTGGAAGTATTCTGGAGGCAGACTATGAGGTAATGCACGCTCGTAGTAAGAGAAGAAAGTTGGGGGCAAATGGCTCAAAAGGCTTTAGGTGGATATGTTGTGTCGACCATTATTTATGTGGTTTCGCAACAATTGACAAAGTGGGGTTCATCCCCTGCAGCTGTTCTGTGCGCCACACCCATGGGGAGCAGCATGCATGCAGGTTTTGTAGATGTGGAGTGTACTCTGACTGATCCACTAGTTGGGGCGAGTGTGACGACCCGAACTAGAATCTGTTGCGAATTCGGCACGATTCTCGAGATTGAGTTTAGTCGCGGTTTTTCGTCGTATATGTGATTCGTCGATTCTATTCGCGACTATATTTTTGGTTGAGAATTTGAGATGAGTGTCTTCACAGAAATTGTAGAGTACGTGATTTCAAGCTCGAGGGCGGTTCCGGAAGATTTTTCCGATAACCGAGGAATATTTTATGATTATTTGAAGTTTCAGTATCCGTCGAGTTTATCCGATTGTTTCGAGCTTATCCAAATCATTTCGTATATTCATTTCGGACCGTCGATTGACTCGAGGCGCGAGTATAAATATCGGAATAGTCGAGAAATAGTCGAGAATTTCATTTCGGGCATTGACTGAGTTGACTTTCCATTTTGGGAAACTTTGACCGTTGACCGAGGAGAAGGAGACTTTCCCGTTTCGGCTTCAACGTCCGACGACCAAATTCCGGCCACCTCCGGCCAAGTGAAAGGTAGGGACTTCTTCCTCTCGTGATTTCGAGTTGGTCTGTACTTGGTTTGAGGGAAATTGATGGAGTTTTAACCGAGTTCGAGTCGGGCCGAGGGGGAGGATTTCGCCGGTGACGGTGGGTATGATTCCTGTGAGTTTTGACGGTGGGGTTGTTGGGGGTTTTGCTCCCCACACCTCGGTGGTGCTTCCTGGTTGATTGGTATTGGACGAGGAGGTGTTTGGAGGGGAACCCGATTAGGGATTCCGGTGTGATATTCCGATTGATTTTCGATGAATTGATGATGTTTGGGTTTTAATTGATATATGCTGTAGTAATGAAAGTGGTTCGTATGGTCGAGACGGTGAGATCTGGAAGTTCTCCACCGGAGAATCTCGCCGTTGACGGTGCGCCGCCGGCGGCGGCGGCGGTCAACGGTGGTCAACGGCGGAGGAGTTGACTTTTTCAGATTTTGATGAAATTAATGTCATTTTTCTCGTAATCGCGCCCTGATCGTCGTTCAGAGGTTTTCGGGTTGATTTGGTTAGCCGATTTTCATTCGAGGTTTCGAGTGGGGATTTCGGGAATTTCGTAATTCATTTTGTACCGTATTGCATATTTCCGGGAACGGTTGGTTTCCGTGCATTCAGTACAGTGTTGTGGTTTATGTATTGATCAGTTATGTTTATGAATGTTCAGGAGATCGAGATCGAGATCTGAATCGTGATCGCGCTTCAGGCGAGGGATCTTCCGTCGGACCACGAGTATAGCGCGAGTGCGCGTTACGCGAGTTTGTGAGTGGACATTTCTTTTCACGGATTATTTGCGAGTCTTGATATACGTTTTATGAACTTGAGCATGCATATGAGATTTCGGATTACATGAGCATGTGTTTTACGATTATACATATACGGATATACGTATACGAATATATATATATATACACACTTATATGCTGTTTATTGCATTTGCATCGAAATGTTTATGATTTGGTTTACACAGAGTACAGTCTTGGTTACGTTGTTGTATCGATACACTTGCCTCTCGGCTGATCCCCGATGGTAGGCTTTATCCCAGGGGAGGCTGTGACTCCTGACCCGAGGTCTTTACCGGAGGGAGGCAGACCTTTGACCTGAGGCCATTTCCGGCTAGAATCACGTGGAAGTCAGGGACTCCGTGGTTCTGACTGTACTAGCACGGATGTGTCCACGAGTGACCCCGTGGGATTTTTATGCATGCTCCGTACGCGTGAGAAGTTAAAGTCTCCCTCGTGTACTCGGACGCGTGAGGAGTTAAAGTCTCCCTCGTGTATCATTTGATTATTTATACTTTCGACTCGCATATGATTTTATACGTATATTTTATTTGGTGAAAGACATTTATTTTCGTCCACTCACTCTAACGAGTTTCATGTCTTTCCCCTGGGCTTTTCGGTTTCCGTGCCCAGTTTGCAGTTCAGGTTTGGTGTTTTCACGTCGCGGTTTGGAGGCTAGTGATCAGAGTTACCTGTGCTTTCTAGTAGATTCTTGTTTCGCCTACTGATGTGTATATTGTATATATTTTACTTTAGAGGTCGCTCTGATACATTCTGACACTTGTTTATACGGATTTTCTCGGATATATACATATACTACAGTACTGTTTACTGTTTATGATTCATATAATGATGTTGAGAAATCCGGATGGGATTGGTGCCCACAGTTTGGCTTTTGTGGCATAGGATGAAGTGTTATTTTCAGGGTGCAGGATTATGCAATTCCACGTTAGTAACGAAACTCTGCCGAAATTTTGAAAATTTTTTTTGTTGGTTCGTATTTCAAGAAGGGGTTCGATTCCGATTTAGGTAACTGAATCGGGGTTGGGTCCTTTCAGTTTGGTATCAGAGCATTAGGTTGTCAGATTCTGTAGACTCTTGTAGTTGTGACGCTTAGGGTATTTGAGTTGATACAGCATGACTGGAGTGATGACCCGACTGGCCAGCGGTACTCATCAATACTTCGGGTGTTGTGTGTCCTCAAATATCTGCGGTTTTATGATTACGTTATTTCTGCTTGTACCTAATGCTTGTCTTGTATCAGTAGGATGCCTCCTCGATGTGGTCCCCGTGTTGATCGGGACGAGGATCCTGATGAGGATCGCCGAACGCGCGACTTGCTGATGCGAGTGCTGCGTTTGGAAGAGCGTTTTGACCCTGTAATCAAGGCTCGCACAGCTGGTGCTACTGTGTTTTCGGGTTCAGTTGATCCAGAGATATGCGAGGCATGGTTGGTTCAGATTGAACGTGTTGGTGAGCGTCTGCAGTTTACTCCTGAGCAGATGACAGTAGCCGCAGTTGGTTTACTTGAGAGTGATGCATACTTTTGGTGGGTTAGCACCGACAGTGTTCCAGCTGACACTCGGTGGACTTTGTTTCGTGATCTGATCATGCGGAGGTACTTTAATCAGGCTACTCGGCAGCGCAAGTATGAGGAGTTTACGAACTTGAGGTAGGGCAGTTTGTCTGTACTTGAGTATCGGGATCGGTTTACCCGGTTGTCTCGTTTTGCGCGAGATATGGTGACTACTTAGGAAGCCAAGTGTCGCAGGTTTGAGCTGGGATTGAATCTGAACATCAAGGCGACATTGACTACGATGCCTCGGAACAACTTTGATGAGTTTGTTAGTGCTGCACTCCGAGGCGAGGATATCAAGCAGGAGAGACAGCAGAGGTATCGGCCGAGACGGTTTGAGGAAGGTGAACCGAGTCAGGGGCCTTCGAAGAGGCAGAGTTCTGATACTTCCAGTTCAGCTTCATCCTCAGGAGGTGGATCTTATCGCCCATCAGTTAGTGCACCGAGGCAGAGATCGAGATGGATGAGAGATCGACCGCAGCGACCACAGGATAGTGGAGGTTCCAGCGGTTCTAGTTATCCTCGGCGTACTGGTGGCGCATTTCCTATTCCGAGAGACTACCCTTTGTGCAACCTCTGCAACAGATATCATTTGGGCCCATGTCAGCGGGGGTCCTGCTGCTTGTTATCGTTGTGGCCAGGTGGGTCACTTTTCAAGGGAGTGTCCTCAGTTGTATAGTGCTGATGGACAGGCGGCCCAGAGTTCCGGAGGAGAGCGAGGTGCCACTTCGGGAGCTCGACCAGCACAGTTTGCAGGTCAGGGCAGACAGCAGGGACAGCCTCAGCGAGGACGACCAGCCGGACAGGCGAGAGTTCATGCTATGACTCTACGTGAGGGCAGAACATCGCCGGAGGTCGTTATCGGTACGTTACATATTTTTGGTATTCCTGTACTTGCATTGCTTGATCCAGGCGCTACACATTCATTCATATCATTTAGACTATCATCATTGGCTACGGTACCTGCATCTCCACTTCCGGGGTTGTGGAGAGTGTTGTATCCGTCAGGTGAGGTTGTGAGCATCGGTTGGGTTTACCGAGATAGTGAGGTGTTTATCGATGGCCATGGTTTAGCCGCTGATCTGTTATTGCTTGATATTGTGGATTTTGATTTGATTTTGGGTATGGACTTCCTGGAGTCGCACTGGGCTATGTTTGACTGCCACAGGAAGGAGGTCGTGTTTCGACGACCAGGGTTACCCGAGATACTATTTCGTGGCGAGAAGAACACTTCACTACCGTGTTTGATTTCCGCGATGAGGGCGGATCGGTTGATGAAGAAGGGTTGTGTTGCTTACTTAGCCCATGTTGTGGGCACTACAGCTGCAGTGCCGGATCTTGGTAGTATTGAGGTTGTGTCTGAGTTTCCGCATGTGTTTCCAGCGGAGTTACCTGGTATACCCCCTGTACGGGAGATTGATTTTACCCTTGAGTTATTGCCGGGTACTGGACCGATTTCCCAGACACCGTATCGTATGGCGCCTGCAGAGTTGAGAGAGTTGCAGATTCAGCTCCAGGAGTTGTTAGAGAAGGGATTCATTCGATCGAGTGTTTCTCTGTGGGGTGCCCCAGTGTTGTTTGTGCGGAAGAAGGACGGGTCCATGCGGTTGTGCATCGACTATCGGAAGCTGAATCAGATTACAGTGAGGAACAAGTATCCGTTGCCACGGATTGACGACTTGTTCGATCAGCTGAAGGGAGCAGCAGTCTTTTCGAAGATTGACCTTCGATCCGGATATCACCAGTTGAGGATCCGAGACTCCGACGTAGCCAGGACAGCATTCAGAACGCGGTATGGGCACTATGAGTTTTTGGTTATGCCGTTTGGGTTGACCAACTCCCCTGCAGCTTTCATGGACTTGATGAATCGAGTGTTCAAACGATTCCTGGACAAGTTCGTGATTGTATTCATTGATGATATCTTGATCTATTCCAGGAGTGTGGGCCAGCACAAAAAGCATTTGCGAGCAGTGTTGCGGACTTTGCGGGACCATCAGTTGTTCACGAAGTTTAGCAAGTGCGAGTTCATGTTGGATAGTGTGAAGTTTCTGGGCCACGTGATTTCGGCTGAGGGAGTTAGTGTTGATCCTGACAAGATCGAGGCCATGCTGAACTGGAGTAGACCCACTACTGTACCGGAGATTCAGAGTTTCTTAGGTTTAGCAGGCTATTACCGACGGTTTGTACAGGATTTCTCCCGGATTGCTACACCACTGACCAGGTTGACGAAAAAGGGCGTCAAGTTTGAGTGGTCTGATGCGTGCGAGGAGAGTTATTTGCTCCTGAAGGAGAGATTGACTACGGCACCGGTACTGACATTGCCAGACGACAGTGGTGAGTTTGTTGTGTACAGTGATGTGTCGAAGTTGGGCCTTGGCTGTGTATTGATGCAGCATGGTAGAGTTGTGGCATATGGTTCCAGGCAGCTGAAACCGCATGAGGTCAACTATCCGACGCATGATTTGGAGTTAGCCGCTATCGTGTTAGCGTTGAAGAGTTGGAGACATTATCTGTATGGTGCTCAGTGTAAGATTTACACTGATCACAAGAGTCTCACCTACTTGCGGACACAGGCGGATCTAAACATGAGGCAGCGCCGATGGATGGAGTTGATCAACGACTACGATTGCACGTTTGAGTACCACCTGGGGAAGGCCAATGTTGTAGTTGATGCTCTTAGCCGGAAATCTGGAGCCTCGTTGTTTCACATGTGTGTGGCCAGAGTATCAATGTTAGCCGAGCTTCGAGCTACAGGTGCTGTTTTTGGTTATGATGATGATGGAGCTTTGTTGGCCAGTTTTCAGGTTCGACCGGTACTAGTTGATCAGGTATGAGAGGGTCAGGATTCAGATCCTTACTTGCTGGGCAAGAAGACCATGATACGGAATGGTGTGCCTACAGAGTTTCGATTGAGTGACGACGGTACGTTGTTGTTCAGAGGCAGGCTATGTGTACCCAGAGACGAGGACTTGAAGAAGGAGATTCTAGATGAGGCCCACAGTTCAGCGTATGCGATGCATCCCGGAGGTACGAAGATGTTTCGTACACTTCGAGCGTACTATTGGTGGCGCAATATGAAGCGGGAGATTGCCGCGTACGTGAGTCAATGTTTGATTTGTCAGCAGGTGAAGGCGGAGAGGCAGAAACCTGCAGGGAAACTACAGCCACTTGAGATTCCGGTTTGGAAGTGGGAGCATATTACGATGGATTTCGTCTATCAGTTGCCGCGTACTTCGGCGGGCAACACTGGCATTTGGGTTATTGTAGACTGACTGATGAAATCCGCACACTTTCTTGCACTTCCAGGGAAGATATCAGTGGGCAGATTGGCCAAGTTGTACTTATCCGAGATTGTTCGCTTGCATGGTGTGCCTGTGTCCATTATTTCTGACCGTGATAGTCAGTTCACTTCTGAGTTTTGGCAGGCGTTGCAGCGAGCGTTGGGCACGAGGTTGCGATTTAGTACAGCTTTCCATCCTCATACTGACGGGCAGTCCGAGCGGACCATTCAGACTCTTGAGGATATGCTGAGGTCGTGTGTATTGCAGTTTCGCGGAAACTGGGATCAGTAGTTACATTTGATCGAGTTCGCCTACAACAATAGCTATCTGGCCAGTATTGAGATGGCACCGTACGAGGCTCTATACGGGAAGCAGTGTTACTCTCCATTGTGTTGGCGTGAGGTGGGCGAGCGTTGGCTTATTGGTCCTGATTTGGTGAAAACCACGATGGAAGACATACAGATTATCCGGGATCGGTTGAAGATCGCCCAAGATCGGCAGAAGAGCTATGCAGATGTGAGGAGGAAGAGCTTAGAGTTCGAGGTTGGTGATTGGGTCTTCCTGAAACTATCTCCGTGGAGGGGAGTTGTGCGTTTCGGGAAGCGAGGCAAGCTTCGACCGCGGTACATTGGCCCGTATGAGATTACAGAGAGGGTTGGAGCTGTTGCTTACAGACTTGAGTTACCGGCTGAGATGGCTCGTGTTCATGATGTCTTCCATGTTTCGATGTTACGGAAGTACATCTCAGATCCTTCACATGTGTTAGCCCCACAGCAGTTGCCAATCAGAGAGGATTTATCGTATGTTGAGGAGCCGGTGCAGATTCTCGATCGTCGTGAGCAGGAGTTGAGGCACCGTGTGATTCCGCTGGTGAAGGTCTTGTGGCAGAACCACTCAGTTGAGGAGGCCACTTGGGAGACCGAGCAGCGTATGCGGGAGCAGTATCCTCATCTGTTCACTTGACTGGTACGTAAATTTCGAGGTCGAAATTTCTTTAAGGGGGGTAGATTTGTGACGACGCAAACCAGAATCTGTTGCGAATTCGGCACGATTCTCGAGATTGAGTTTAGTCGCGATTTTTCGTCGTATATGTGATTCGTCGATTCTATTCGCGACTATGTTTTTGGTTGAGAATTTGAGATGAGTGTCTTCACATAAATTGTAGAGTACGTGATTTCGAGCTCGAGGGCGGTTCCGGAAGATTTTTCCAATAACCGAGGAATATTTTATGATTATTTGAAGTTTCAGTATCCGTCGAGTTGATCCGATTGTTTCGAGCTTATCCGAATCATTTCGTATATTCATTTCGGACCGCCGATTGACCCGAGGCGCGAGTATAAATATCGGAATAGTCGAGAAATAGTCGAGAATTTCATTTCGAGCATTGACTGAGTTGACTTTCCATTTTGGGAAACTTTGACCGTTGACCGAGGAGAGGGAGACTTTCCCGTTTCGGCTTCAACGTCTGACGACCAAATTCCGGCCACCTCCGGCCAAGTGAAAGGTAGGGACTTCTTCCTCTCGTGATTTCGAGTTGGTCTGTACTTGGTTTGAGGGAAATTGATGGAGTTTTAACCGAGTTCGAGTCGGGCCGAGGGGGAGGATTTCGCCGGTGACGGTGGGTATGATTCCGGTGAGTTTTGACGGTGGGGTTGTTGGGGGTTTTGCTCCCCACACCTCGGTGGTGCTTCCTGGTTGATTGGTATTGGACGAGGAGGTGTTTGGAGGGGAACCCGATTAGGGATTCCGATGTGATATTCCGATTGATTTTCGATGAATTGATGATGTTTTGGTTTGAATTGATATATGCTGTAGTAATGAAAGTGGTTCGTATGGTCGAGACGGTGTGATCTGGAAGTTCTCCGCCTGAAAATCTCGCCGTTGACGGCGTGCCGCCGCCGGCGGTGGCGGTCAACGGTGGTCAACGGCGGAGGAGTTGACTTTTTCAGATTTTGATGAAATTAATGTCATTTTTCTCGTAATCGCGCCCTGATCGTCGTTCAGAGGTTTTCGGGTTGATTTGGTTAGCCGATTTTCAGTCGAGGTTTCGAGTGGGGATTTCGGGAATTTCGTAATTCATTTTGTACCGTATTGCATATTTCCGGGAACGGTTGGTTTCCGTGCATTCAGTACAGTGTTGTGGTTTATGTATTGATCAGTTATGTTTATGAATGTTCAGGAGATCGAGATCGAGATCTGGATCGTGATCGTGCTTCAGGCAAGGGATCTTTCGCCGGACCACGAGTTTAGCGCGAGTGCGCGTTACGCGAGTTTGTGAGTGGACATTTCTTTTCACGGATTATTTGCGAGTCTTGATATACGTTTTATGAACTTGAGCATGCATATGAGATTTCGGATTACATGAGCATGTGTTTTACGATTATACATATACGGATATACGTATACGAATATATATATATATACACTTATATGCTGTTTATTGCATTTGCATCGAAATGTTTATGATTTGGTTTACACAGAGTACAGTCTTGGTTACGTTGTTGTATCGATACACTTGCCTCTCGGCTGATCCCCGATGGTAGGCTTTATTCCAGGGGAGGCTGTGACTCCTGACCCGAGGTCTTTACCGGGGGGAGGCAGCCCTTTGACCTGAGGCCATTTCCGGCTAGAATCACGTGGAAGTCAGGGACTCCGTGGTTCTGACTGTACTAGCACGGATGTGTCCACGAGTGACCCCGTGGGATTTTTATGCATGCTCCGTACGCGTGAGGAGTTAGAGTTTCCCTCGTGTACTCAGACGCGTGAGGAGTTAGAGTCTCCCTCGTGTACCATTTGATTATTTATATTTTCGACTCGCATATGATTTTATACGTATATTTTATTTGGTGAAAGACATTTATTTTCGTCCACTCACTCTAACGAGTTTCATGTCTTTCCCCTGGGCTTTTCGGTTTCCGTGCCCAGTTTGCAGTTCAGGTTTGGTGTTTTCACGTCGCAGTTTGGAGGCTAGTGATCAGAGTTACCTGTGCTTTCCAGTAGGTTCTTGTTTCGCCTACTGATGTGTATATTGTATATATTTTACTTTAGAGGTCGCTCTGATACATTCTGACACTTGTTTATACGGATTTTCTCGGATATATACATATACTACAGTACTGTTTACTGTTTATGATTCATATAATGATGTTGAGAAATCCGGATGGGATTGGTGCCCACGGTTTGGCTTTTGTGGCATAAGATGAAGTGTTATTTTCAGGGTGCAGGTTTATGCAATTCCACGTTAGTAACGAAACTCTGCCGAAATTTTGAAAAAAAAATTTGTTGATTCGTATTTCCAAAAGGGGTTCGATTCCGATTTAGGTAACTGAATCGGGGTTGGGTCCTTTCAGCGAGACCCATTCCATCATCATCATCCGCTTAGAGAAGCCGCCTAACTAGCTAAGGGATGGTACACCCAAATTTTTTGTAGTATTCGTGCTAGCCTAGTTTGCTTAGTTAGGCTTATTGTGCAGAATTTTTAGTATAATAGTGTGTGTAAGGTTTCAATTTATTTGGCTGGGTAATCTGATTGAGTCTTAAATTGTACTATTATCACATTATTAATGACACCTTATCGTTTTCTCAACAAAAAAACCCTCTCTCTATCTATATATGTGTGTGTGTATATATAAGACTTGTTATTTAGACAAGTTCTTTTTTTTTTAAATCAAATGGTCCTCGCATTAAAAATAATGGGTTATATATATGTAGTAAGACTTGTTATTCAGACAAGTTCTCTTTTTAAAAAAATCAAATGTCCCTCACATTAAAAATAATGAGTTATATTGTACATAAATATGCCTTAAGGCACGATCGAGGGAACACTAACCACTACTAGAAAAATATTCTTAGATGTCGGTTCTAGACTAAACCGTAAAAAAAATTGAACCGATGTCTTAGTGGGTGATGTAAAATATCGAACCCACTAAGACATCGCTTTGAAAGTGATGTCTAAATTTGAGGTAAATATCGATTTATGATAATAAAGTGATATAATATTATTATTCTAATCACTATTCTAGAGTATGTTGGTACTTTGAAACTTTCAAATTTTAGTTGGAATTAAATGTAGATAGTTTAGTGTTCTATAAACCGATGTAAATTAATAAATGTAACATCGGTTGTTAAAAGATATTGATGTGCAAGATTATGGTGCACATCTATATTTATGATTAGTTGACATTAAATGTCTTATGTTACATCGGTTTTCCTTTATTGACCGATGTTAAATGATTTATGTTACATTAGGTATTTGTTACTACCTGATGTTAAAAATCTCATGTGACATCAGATTGTGGCTTCTAACTAATGTTAAACATCTTATGTGACACTAGTGTTGTTGTTATTTGTTTATGTCCTAATTTGTTTTGACATCGATTTGTAGTCTACGTTGATGTCAAGTTCTTATCTTATAGATCAATTTTATAGTTACAACGATTGCCATGTTTGTCTTAGACACCAGCTCTTTTATTACAACCTGAAGTCCATGACAAACATATTAGAATAAACATTTGAAAGCATTGAATTAAAAATAAGAGGTACAAAATGGCTACAATGAGAACTAATTCAAAGTTCCCAACTATAGTACTTCAAATTATACAATTCCAAATTCAAGTTGTTACAAAAAGATAGATATATAGATGACCTGAGTTCCATAGATATCAAATCCATCGATCTTCAAAATATAAGACATAGCTAGATCGATGTAGAGAAAATATTGCATATAGTCAGCCACTTCAAGGCTCACTTCGTCGAATTCTTTTAGTGTATATTGTGTCCAACTCTTTGATGCCCACTGCAAATGTGTCTAACAACAAGTACAAATAAAATCACCAAGTTAAACACAACAATCTTAGCAACTAATCTCCCACAAATAAAAATAGACCACGCATGATCTAACTCTCATAATCCCACTCTAAAAATCAAATAAGAAGCCTGCAAATGCAAAATATAATCAGATCAGATCTTCATATAAAGTATATACATACCTTGGTTGGATATGAAAGTGTTTTATCATTCACAATCTCTTTCATAAATTGCATCACATAATAACCACATTCAACTCCACCAGGTTATTTAGGGAGCCCCTATAAATAAAAATGAATGAATTAGGACGTTAAATATCATAACTAACTCGTGCACCAGGTATCTCAAGCAACCAAATCGACCTATATAAGAAGGAAGTCGTTTCACTTTCAACACTTTCCCAACCGTTGAATGTTTTAACCACACTACACAACACATTCAGATAATCAAATTCTATATATAATAATTACATGTTAGTCAAACATATACGAGGCTGCAAAAGAGACCAATCTTGTTCATTTCTAAAAAATCAGTCACATTCTCAGTCAATATGCAAAGTTGTCTATCTATACCAAAGACTTGATCATCCATAATTGTCCTTATTGACTTATTAGTCACCACCATGACAATTTTTGCATGCTTGTACAGTGACTTACATCACTTCGGAACAAGGGGGTGAAGGTCATTTGAACTAAACAATGATTTCACATTCATATACTCCTTGTTTCTCTATTATAAAAATATATTATATTCATTAAGTGTTGATTTATGACTACCTACAGTGTCATACCAATACAAAATAAATTATAAGGCCATGCCTTGACAGGCTGCTATCAAATAATAAGCTCCTCAGGCCAAGCCACGTGACATCAAACAGCTTCATGAACAAATTCCATCACACCCTTTATCGGGACAAGAAGTAGTGCCTCACCCTTAATTAGACCATCCATAAAGACCCCAACACATCCCTCCTTCATTGGATAGTTATGTAGTGTCTTTTGTATTTCAGGATCATCGATTATGGTTCAAAAAGCAACTATATTGTTGATGACATCCACTGCGAACTCACATACGCCAATCTATAAAACATAAATTATCAAATATTAGAAGTATTATACACAATGTTAACCATAATATTATAGGTTAAAGAATAGTGATACTTACCTCATCATTAGGAGGGTTAGGAATAATCTCGCAGACATCCTCTTGACCATTTTCTTTTGGTCTCACCAAAGGAAGACCTTTTGACATACTTGGAGCATTCTGATAACTTCATTTCTCCGATACAGGTGTCATTACGTTTGAGCTTGCTAGCTTTCTGCAAATCGTGCCTCTAACTCAGCAATCCTTCTTTAAAAGAACTTTTCTGTCCTCAAAGCTTGCTCATAAAGAATTCTCTTTGTTTCCTCATTTCTTTTACGAATTGCTTGCATGACTTCCTTCTAACGAAATTATACTACTTCGGAGGCTTTCTCAGTTTCTTCTTATCTCCCTAGAATGGCAGCACATGTTGACAAGTTAAGTTGGTCTTAAATTGTCTCCATTTTGTCCCGACAGATATAACACAAATTTCTTACTTACAGGGACCACTTTGAATATATTCTATGCAAAGAGGATATATCGACAAACGAAACCAGAAAGCAAAGAAGAAATAAGTCCACAAAGCAAAAAAAAATAAGGCGAGAAAGTAAAGAAAAAATAAGTCCATAAAGCAAAGAAAATTTGAAACTAGTACCTCAATGTCTTCCCAAAGTTTTTCCTTATCATCCTTCGACACCTTACTCCAGTTTTTAAAATTGATAGGCACTATTTTCCGTGCTACCATACCTATGTATGATTGTAGAGTATGACACTTTAAACTTTTTCCCCAATGCTTTCTTCACAACAACCTTGTACATTTGCACAACACTGTGCTCCCTTTAAGCTTAGTCGACTATGTGCTGATAGTGGGGCTAGCTGAACCACCTTCACTCACAGCAGCCTCTTGTTCTTGACAAGGCTCCTCAACAACTTCATCATTCTTCTTCTGACTTTGAGTCTCCTTATTCTTTTTTGCCACCATCGTGTCTAACAATCTGTCATAAAGCATAAGTCATATTAAAACTCTAAATATAATCATCAATGAGTTCAACAACAGGGGCACATTACAGAATATCAAATACGTCAATAACTCAATTACCGAATGCAAACAATGATTAATCCAATAACACATAACAAAAAATCACATCACAAAAAGTCAAATACAATAATTCAAACAAGGGAAACAACAATAGAGTGTATAAGTAGAAAATACAACTATGTTAAGACTAGCAACTATTCTTCTTCTCCAGAAGTAACATTGTTAACCCATAATCTGTCAACATTGTCTCTCATATAAGTCGCAGCAATGTCATCGTCATATTCATCACATGGCAATGGTATTTCCGTACAGAATGACTGATGTTCCAAGAATGTGTCCCCTAGCTCATCTTCATACAAACAATCGCGATAATCCCTGTTCTTGGTCGTTATTACAACTGACCACTCGACATCCAAGGGGATCTTCCAAATAAAACACTTGTTTCACTTGACTAGCAGAAGAAAACTTATCATTCTTATGGCCATGCCGATAAAGATTGACCAAGCTAAACCATCATCATCTTGTTTAATACCTCTGTCATTCTCTATCCACCGACATAAGAAAAAAAGAGCTTTGAAATCACGATAATTCAGCTCCCTTATCTCCTCAATAACTCCATAAAATATCATTTCAGTTTCCATTGGATTTATATCTTTGGTCGTCAACACTTGTATCGTATTAGCCACTAAGGTCACACCATTGTTTTGGACTTTTCTAGCATTGTCTCGCTGATTGTAAAGTACTTGACTCCATTGTGTCTATACCTATCATAGCTTGATTTTGATTCCACAATTTCAAAATTTAGACATGTATTATTATTCTAATCTTTTAGCAAATGTAACATCCAGTCGGTTACTCATATGAACCAGTTACATGTCTCAGTTACACATCAAAGTTTGTCAATCCAAAACACCAATAAAAATTCATCAACTAATTTTCTGATATATTTTCTAATAAACACAGTGGAAGAAGCAAAGAAAGAGCTCTGATAGAAGTAACTACTGAAACAATAAACTTGTACAAAATTTAGCTTATGTATGATTCCACAATTTCAAAACTAAGACATGTATTCTCAGTCTAATGATTTAGCATGTCTCAAACAAAAGCCACATCTAGTCTGGTTACTCATATGAATAAGTTACATGTCTCAAATTTTTCCCAATCCATATGTGATAGTTTATAATATGCACATGAAGCTATTACACAGAAAAAATAACCTAATTCAATGAAAGGACCCAACCCCGATTTAGCTCCCTAAACCGGAATCAAACCCTTTCGAAAACACGAACCAACAAAAACCATAGAAATTTCGGCAGAGTTTCGTTACTAACGTGGAATTACCATTACCTGCACGCGGAAAATACACTTCATCCTATGCCACAAAAATCAAACCGTGGGCACCAATCCCATCCGGATTTCTCAATATATCAACAGTAATGTAAAATAATAAATATATCTGTACTTTACTGAAATCCGGAGAAAAATCGTATAATATATACAACAGAATACTCAGAGTGACCTCTAATGTATAATCATATAAGTATACCACAGTAGGTAGAACAATAAACCTACTGGAAGAAACAAGGTAGCTCGAGCACTATGCCTCCGACCACGACGTGCGACACCAGAGTCCGAACTGCAAACTGGGCACGGAAACCGAAAAGCCCAGGGGAAAGACATGAAAACTGTTAGAGTGAGTGGACGAAAATAAATGTCTTTCACCAAGTAATATATGTTATAAAATCATATACAAGTCGAAAGTATAAATAATCAAATGGTACACGAGGGAGACTCTAACTCCTCACGCATACAGAGCATGCATAAAAATCTCACGGGGCCACTCGTGGACACATCCGTGCTAGTACAGTCAGAATCACGGAGTCCCAGACTTCCACACAATTCTAGCCAGAAAGGCCTCAGGTCAAAGGTCTGCCTCCCCCCGGTAAAGGCCTCGGGTCAGGAGTCACAGCCTCCCCCGGTACACATTCTCGGGGATCAGCCAGGATGCGAGTGTATCGATACAACAACATATATAACGACTGTACTCTGTGTAAACCAAATCATAAATAGTTCGATGCAAATGCATGAAACAACATATAAGTGTATATACGTAATATATATACTGGTATAGGCATAATCGTATAACACATGCTCATGTAAATCGAAATCTCATATGCATGCTCAAGTTCGTAAAACGTGTATAAAGACTCGCAAACAATCCGTGAAAAGAAATTGTACACTCACAGACTAGCGTAACGCAGTTCGCGTTAACCCGTGATCCGGCGGAAAGTCCCTCGTCAAACAAACGATCACGAACCCCTGAATATTCACAAAATTCATTTCTCAAAGTCATAACTCGACAATTCAAAACAAATCACGAGAAACCACCGTTCTCGGAAACACATAATCCGATTACGACAAACTGTCGAAAATTCGAAAATCACACCTCAATATCTCACTGTACTTTCGGATGCTCAAATCGAAAAACGAACCTCCCCACTGCGATCGGGGCGTGATTTCGAGTGAAACGACATGCAACTTGTCGAAAACCCCAAAAAGTCAAAGTTGACCGTTGACCGCCGCCGCTGACCGCCAACCGTGAAATTTCTCGGCGGAGCAACCCCTATTCCATGCAAAATCACCCACTGAGCAACTTCCATAACTGCATCGAAGTCTAATTCTCACTCTAACTAGGTCAAATTCAAGCAAAACCGAATTGATACACAAATTTCAAATCCATAATTCTCCAAGCACAAATCGAATTAGAACTCCATACTTATATGGTTAGAATCATGGAGAGGAGAGCTACAAAACCCAGTCCTTGGTTTAGCTCGAATCGGCCGAAATGAAACCACCCGAATTCCTCAATTTTCCTCCAATTTTAGCCAGAAAATTCTCTCTCTCCGGTGAGCCTCGCCGTGCGTGGTGGCCGGGGATGGGACCGGGAGATCAAGGCGCACCGGATGGATCCTTTCCCAAGCCTTGAGGTGGTCGGAAGCACCACGCCGCTGTAGAGGTTGTGGCTGCCGACGTGAGTTTCTCCTCTACCGAGTTGACTCGGTCAACTCGGTCAAGCACATTAATGCCAACTGTTGACTTGCCAAAACAGGAAACTTCACTATTTATAGCTTTCCCAAAATAGAAACCACAAAATTCACTTTTCGACAAACTTCGAATACCCGTAACTTGCACGTCGTAATTCCGATTTTGATAATTCTCGTAGCAACAAACTCGACTCGACATATTTTTCAATTATCACCCGAAGTCAAACACTTCGACCAAACCGATAAAAAGTCAACTGTACAAACCAACACAAACTTTATCCAATTACATAATCGACGGTCGAAATATTCACAACATAATCCTCGTAACTCGGAATAATGCTCCGAAAGTTCCCACAAGCTCGAAATTAAATTCTGAACAACTTCCGTGAAGAAGCCGAAACCAAATTCTTGTCCTGTAATTTAGTCGTTAAGAGCACCACCATTTAAATCTGATTATGTCGCAACTTCAAATATTCATAACATATTCCTCAGTCGTCCAAATAACGATCCGGAACCGCCCACGAACTCGAAATCACACGTACAACGACTCTCGAGAAGAGACCCAGCTCCAATTCTTGGCCAACAATTTAGTCGTTATCAAGTCTGGCGATTCAAACAACTATCGGCAATCTGCGACTACGCGCAAGCTCGTAGATTAAGCTGATTCTCATACTGATTCTGTTCTGGGTCGTCACATTCAAAACCAACCCAGTACCTAAATCGAATGACACTTTCAAAACCATTGAAAACATAGCCTATGCAATAACAAGCTTTACCAAATATGAATGAGGAACCCAAAAACTCTAATCTGAATGAGGAACGAAGGTATCATCTTCGAGATATGGTCAAATAAAAATTAAATTCCAGGTTCGGCCGAGTTGAGAAGTAGGTTCAGCTGAGTTGACAACGGCGGCGGAAGGTTCTACATAGATGGACGGTAGAGAGCAGCTTAGTGGTCAGAGGAGTAGAATGGTGTAGTTGTCGAAGGTGGAGAACAGAGGTTGTGGTCAGCGAGCTGAGCTAGGTTTCAAGAGTGTTTTTTTAGGATGAGTATTTTTGTTCCATGTTTTTTGAGTTGAGCTACATTAAGTTGAAAAAAGCTCCAAGTGTTTTGGTGGGAATGAAAAAATCATTTCCGCCAAACAAATTTTAACACTTAGTTTTTTTTGCTCTTTTCAAAAATTAGGAATTAGATACTGAACATCAGTCCAATTTAACAAGCGATATAAAATATAACAAACAACATCGGAAAAAAAAAGGCAGTGTCTCAAAGGTATTATACATCGGCGAATTTTCAACCGATGTTAATGGTGCGATGTCTAAGAGTATTCTTCTAGTAGTGAACATTTCAAAATTAAAGAACTTATGTGACCTAACAGGGTCTTGATCGAAATATAGACATCTAGGATGAAGCGCAAAATCATTTTACCACAGTCAAACACTTGTCGGGGCGGGAAAGAACAACCAAGCCTCAACAACGTACAAGTAACAAAACTTGTAACAAATTACTCTGTACATTCATTGGCACCGCTCTCAACCAAATGCAGGCCATATGTTGGCTTGTTTACCTCCTAATTCACCATCTTCGGAACATGAACCTCAAGATCCACGAGCTCAAGCTTTGAAACAAGATCATACAAAACCACAAGCCCAACCTCCTACTTGAGGAGACTGAGGAGGTTGCAGACCAATCCCATAAGGGAAAGAGGATATGGCATGGGTCACCTCCCGATGACTCAAAATCCAAGGGGCCTGATCTTGGCTTTCACCTTTATCGATGATGAAGGTTGCGAAGGCACTAAGAGGAAAGAAATCCTAACATAGTGAACTTACACTACCAGCATAAGTACTGTAGCTGACGAAAATAGGGAAAACATGCCGACGACATTTCAAACCGTCGGCTATACTGAACTTTAGCCGATGGTACAAACCATTGTTAGTAAAATACTATAACTGATGGTAAAGAAATGAACCGTCGGTTATTGTAAAAACTCATCGTCGGCTATAGTAATACTATACCCGACGACCGATTTGGCAAAAGACTGACGATTTGGTCAACTATAGCCGATGACCCTTTTTTATGTCGTCGGCTATAGTTCCTTATCTAAACAAATCGGGCAGCAGCTCAACCATTCAAAAAAAATTGGAGGAAAACTCAAAATGCTCTCAAATTGTTGGGTGTTGTCAGTAGCTTTCCAAGATAAGTTCGTGAAGCTATTTCCCGCTATATAGGTACGTATATATATGAATTTTGTAGATTGAGTTGATTTAATTAGATGAAAATATATATGTATAAATTTTGGAGATTGAGTTGATTTATGTGTGTTATATATATATGAATTTTGGAGATTGAGTTGATTTATGTGTGTTATAAATATATAAATTTTGGAGATTGAGTTGATTTAATTACACAACAAGAAAAACGCACCTAAACCACGGACCATTTCCGTCGTCTAGGTTAGACTTTCCGTAGTCTAAGTACTTAAACTATGGAATCTCCGTTGTCTAGAGTCCGTCGTCCAAGTGTCATAGTCTAAGCACTTGGACAACGAAAAATGTCCGTTCCGTCGTCAAGGAGGTCACTTGGACGACGCAAATGGCCCGTCGTCCAAGCTATGATGAGACGACGCAAATGTTAATTGTGTCGTCCAAGTACAACTTAGACTACGCAATTATTGCGTGGTCTAAGTTATATTTGGACGACATAAATATCTTGTGCGTGGTCTAAGCGATCACTTAGACCACATATGTGTATATGTTCCATAGTCTAAGTGATCACTTAGACTACGAAAGCATATATTGTTTCATAGTCTAAGTGAGAACTTAGACTACAAAAGCGTATATACTTTCGAAGTCTAAGTGAATATATATTTTCTTTTAAAATCTAGAATAAAATATTAAGAAATTAATTAAAATACTGAATTTAATTTAAATAATTAAAAATTATACGTACATCAAAATCATCCGGAAAATACAATATATCATAAATTAACTACATACAAACTATTAAAATACAGCAAGAGTAGACGCCCCGCCTAGTGCCCCGCCTCTAGTCGTGTCGTCGTCGTCGGGGTGTGGGGTCGGAGCAGGATGACACTCTTGTTAAACCTGGTTTTGCATGAGGGCGATGAGGTGGGCTATCTACACTTGTTGCTCAACAAGCCTCTGACGCATAGATAGCGTTTCCGCCTGTGCGAGTTGAGCCTCCTCAAGAACTGCTTGGACTGACTCATTCTGAGCACATTTCCTCGCCGAACGTCCCGTAGATGAGTCAGAAGATAAATCTTATTGCACATTGCATCCCAACCTCCTAACCTCCTTGCCAACTCGACGACCGTATGCCTCATCGGCGATTGCAATTTGGCCCTCCATCGATAGAGGGGGCAGGTCTTCCGACGACAAATTCGAGTGTGCAAGCTGCGTGTTGGCCAATTCCTCATGCGCCCGTTCTACCAACCTCACCTGAAAATAATTATAAATCTTAAATAATTATAAATTTGTACGGCAGTTTAATAAATAATAAATAATAATTACGTTAATTGAGAAGAAATATATACGGCACTTACGCTGATTTGACTCGCTTCATTGTCGAGCCCAGGCGTCACGTGAGCGGTGACGCTAGCATCCCGATAAGGGTGTTTGAAGCCCTTATCTCTATGCTCCTTGGTGATTTGTATCATCTGCTTGGAGCCGAAGGTATGATGTGTGTCCTTCTTCCGGTTGACCTTGTTTATGTTTGATTGCGTCTGTTCGACAACTTAAATCATTAAAAAAATTAATAAATGACTAAAAAATAATAATTCGATTTCGTCAATTTTAATAAAAAAAAATACGAACCCGATAAAATTCTTCTTCGAAGTGGTTGGCCAACCACTCCCACTCTTCTTCGTAGCTCTACGGGAGTAGGCGAGCAGCCGAATTGTTGGTAGTACTTGTGAAGTTTGTACTTCCAATCATGGTAGATGGCATTGGCGGTGGTGTTGATGTGCCTAAGCATCTCCGGTGTGCCATCCACTGCATATTGTTCCTATAAGAAAAGAATAAAAAAATATAATCATATATATATTATGAAATTACAATTTTTATTGGTTATTAAAAAATAAATTTAAAATTGTATTACGTACCAAGAGTTCTTTAAACACCTTCCCCTTCTCCTTGTCCAGCAACTTCTTCCAGGTAGGCGCAACCATACGAACTTTGTTGCGAATAATTGCCCTGATGCTATGTGATAAGAGACTAGCTAGCTGAGAGGTGTGAGTCGGTGAAATTGTCGTACGACAATTGGATCTTTTGCCCGGTCACCTTGAATAACTTCTTGAATTTTCCGCCCTTTCCGAGTCCTCAGGTCCTTTTTGGTTGAGGGTCTGACGGAGCCCTCCTGACTTTGGGCCGCACGCGGTAGAGAATAGACTCGGAGGAGACAGACTCATGGGTACTTTCTGACATTGAGGAGGAGCCGGAAGGGGTATTATTGTCATCGGTCTGTATAGCTGGGGAATTATGAATTTCTTCCGTCCCCGCAACCGAGGGACTAGCTGAAGGGTCCAGAGGAGGCGCGACGTTGTCCTCCTGGCTCAGCCAACCCATTTGCTCTGCGAAGCGTCAGAGTTGAGTATCTTCCGCCTCTTTTTGTGCCTTTTTTTTACCCCACGGGGCCATTTTAACCTAAAAGTTATAAAATCAACTATTAAACTTATTTTACCATTAATTATAACTACTTTACCATTTACTATTTGTAACAATTTACTAATTATTTTTTCTATATTTTTCATATTTACCACAACATTTACTATTTTTAATACTTTTCATTTGTAAAACTATTTTTGATATTTATCATTTATTAATATTAAAAAAATTATAATATTTATAATATTTACTATTTATAATTAAATTCATAATAATTTACAATAATTAAATTAATTAATGTTACAAATAATTAAATTCAAACTAATAGAAATAATATTACTATTACTTAAAATAATAGTACATATAATTAAATTCATACTAATTACCATAATTTACCATAATTCATACTAAGTACAATAATTACAATAATTACCATAATTATCATAATTAATAATTACCATAATTAATAATTTACATAAATTACAATAATTACCATAATTAATCATTTACCATAATTACAATAATTACCATAATTACAATTTTTTTTACTAATTTACCATAAGTATAATACTTACCATAAGTACCAATTTATTATTTTTACAAATTTACTAATTTACCATAATTACAATAATTTACCATAATTATTAATTTATTATTTTTACTAATTTACCATAATTACAATATTTTACCATAATTATTAATTTACCATAATTACAATAATTATTTTTACTAATTTACCATAATTATCATAATTTATCATAATTACAATAATTACCATAGTTACCAATTTATTATTTTTACTAATTTACCATAATTATAATAATTTACCAATTTATTATTAGACACAAATACACTATATTTACACTTAAATACGTGTATTATACCTAAATACATATTAAAAATAAATTTAAAATACATACGTACGTAAAAATTAAAATTAAAAACTTACCCGCGGCAAAGATGGGCGGCGGTGAGATTGAGCGGCCGGTGCCGGTGACGGTGGGAGGTGGAGGCGGAGGAAGGGAGCGAGGAGGATCGACGTACGTCGTGGAGGGAGTGAACGACGATGGAGGAGGTGAGAGGCGGCGAAATGGAGAGTCGCTGGAGGGAGGGAGAAGCCGGAGGGAGGCGGTGGGAGGCCGGACTGTTTTGAGAGAGAGAGGGAGAGAGAGGAGTTTTGAGGAGAGGACTAAGAGAATGATCGAAACTGGCCAGAACTGCCTATTTATACTGTTTCACTTAGACGACGGGAGGTTATTTTTCGTCGTCTAGGTACACTTGGACGACGGAAACGCCAATTTCTGTCGTCTAAGTCAACCGTCATATTTTTTGAAAATGGCACCAAATTAATTGGCAGGTGGGAGTTGACCGCCATATGTTTTGGGAACGGTTTAAATTTGACTTAGACGACGGAGGATGACATCTCCATCGTCCAGGTCAAAATTAAACCGTTCAACGGAGATGGCCATCTCCTTTTTCTAGGTGACCACTTGGACGACGGAGAATCCTCCTACTCCGTCGTATAGGTACAATTTCTGTAAAAATAATTTTTTAAAATAATTCGTAAAGAAGTTTCCGATCTGTCATTCGAATTAAATTGTCGTAAAATATAAATTAAAGAATCGTATATATAAAAAGTAGAATTTAAGACGACGAATAAATTTATGTCTTTAAACTTGTTAAGTATCTACTAATCTGTATAACTTAGGTCTTATTAAGTATAGGTTCATTGCACATCAATATTAACGAAATTGAATTTGGACAAAACAACTGTTGGATACATTCGCCATAAGACAATATATAAGTAGAATAATTTTCACTAAATAGTAAGTTCGTAAAGGGTTTCATCGGCACAGCCAATACCAAAACTGAAATTTTTACAAACCGGAAATATGGATACACGAAAATATGCAAGTCCTATTTTAGTACCGCCGGCGCTCACACTCAAAGAATTGTTTACTCTATGGTCTCGACGAAAAGAATACATTGGGACATTGTCTATGTGGTCGTTGTCTTAGATGTGAAAGTACGAAATTTTAACTTAGACGACGCAAATGTGTCATTGCATCGTCTAAGTGCTTATTTTAGGGTTTAGGGTTAAGCGCCTTAGGAGTTAGGGTTTAGAGTTTGTGGTATACTTAGACTACGGTATGACCATTTTGCGTCGTCTAAGATAATTTTTTAGGATTAAGGGTTATATAACTAATTACTATTGTGTTTAATTACCTTCGTATGGACTACAAAAAGTCGTTCCGTCGTCTAGCTAGGTTTTAGGGAAAATGTGATTTTTGATTGTACTGATTAATTAATTAAATTTAATTTGTATTTCCATCTGTCGAAGCAACCTTGCTCTTTAATTAATTTGAAGTTAATTATGCAAAAAATTTAAACTTAATTAATTAATTATTAAATTAAGTACAAAATTAATAATTGTACCTACTCTCCTCATATTATATATAACTAATCATGCATCATTACGTCAAAAAAGTTTAATTACAATAATTAATTATCAATTAATATTTCTCGTCATTATATTGTACTCTTCGTCATAATTATCATCATCCTCCTCACCATTGTTATCTGATTGCTCATCTTCCTCATCATACTCAACATCGTCCGACGAATATCCTGAGTTCTCGTCCTCGTCCTCGTCCTCATCCTCGTCCTCATCCTGCGCCTCTTCTACAAACCTCATTAATTGCATCAATAATCTCATCTTGAGTTAGATCCGTACAACCATCAGACATGGGTAAGCGCTCACCAGCTAGAACTAGGTTCATTATGTCGAAGCGGATGACCGAAATATTAGGCTCTTGATATGCAGTAATGTCTCTTGATAGAGGGAAAAATCCTCTCTAGTTTACAAATTATGTGCACAATTTTTTGTTGCAGTTCCATCACATATGACTTCTTTAACTCTCTAGCGCAAAACCTCTGCCGCCATCTATGCAATGCCACTATTGGTTCTACGACGTCACGAGGCAAATATTGTCGAATTATCACTAGAATCAGAGTTGCATGATAACGTGATAGTCATGTGTCTTTAGACCAACAAACTTATGTTGCACCTCGTCTACTGCTCCAACTATAGTAGCTGGATACGTAGCCGGATAACAAACGCTCTTAAACCAGTGAAATACAGAACCTCTGAGTGCTGGCTTCACTGTATAAGATGCAGCTGGCATCTTGTTGTACACTCCTCTCTTATCCCTCCTCAACCACAAGGGATGAATTAGATTCATAGATTGCAGATCTTTGCGCTCTTTGGGAGTATCTTTAGTCTTGAACTTAATACCGAGAATTGTTCCTACCACATTGTCGCACACATTCTTTTCTATGTGCATCGCATCCAAGTTGTTCCTCAGCTTCAACTTCGATCAGTAAGGGAGTCCAAAGAATATACTCTTGTGATGCCAATAGCTAAGATCATGTAAAGTTATTGGATTGCATTTCTGTACATCCTTGTCATTGGCCAACACACCAAAGTCAAAATAGCTCAAGCTCTCTAAAATCTATTTGTCAGACCAACTACGGGGTTTAGGATTATTGTCTACCGTCCCATCAAAATGAACTTCATCCTGTCACCACGGGTGATCGTTAGGAAGCCATATATGGTAACCTAGGTAACACACCTTCCCCGCGTACCAACTAGAGTTCACGTCGTCCAAAAATATAGGACATCCATTATATCCTTTCATCTTGCAGGCTGCCAACATCCCATACACCGAAAAATTACTGATCGTCCACATTACGGCTGCCCTCATCATGAACATCGTGTCAGTGAATTTGTCATAAGTTGGGACTCCATTTTTCCACAACATTTTCAGCTCGTCGATCAAAGGTCTGAGGTAGACATCTAAACACTTCCCCGGAGATTTAGGACCTGAAATTAGCAGAGTATGGAAATTAAATTCCTTGTTCATGCACATCCACGGAGGCAGATTGTACGACATCAGAATAACTGGTCAAGTGCTGACGGCAAAGCTATTACTACCTCAAGGATTGAATTTGTTTATAGATAGTTTGAGTCTAACATTTCGAACATCAGCGACAAAGTCTCAAAATTTGCTGTCAAAATGTTTGAAAGCCTCCCCATCCGTGGCGTGTCTCAGCACATCGTCATCTATTCGATTTTCTGCGTACCATCGCATCACCTCTGCTATATATAGAGACATGTACAGACGCTGCAATCTAGGAATCAATGAAAAATATCGAAGAACCTTCACATGAATTTTCTTTTTCGAACTCTTCCCATTCAGCTCATATCTGCACTGGCCACATATGGGACAATAGTCCAAATCTTTGTACTCTTTGTAAAACAGCACACAATCATTTGGACAGACATCAATTATCATATACTTTAGGCCGAGGCTGCTCAAGATATTTTTAACCTTATAATGGGATTTAGAAAGATTATGATCATCAAGAAGCAACTTACATATTTGCTCTTGAATTTTGTCAAAAGCACTAACTGACATTTTGTGCTTCACTTTAATCTGCATTTGCTCCATCACATATTACAACACATTCTCTCAACATCCAGGGTACACCAGGGTCTAAGCTTCAAGTAGCATCCTATTGTACTTATCCATCTCACTAATGTCAGTGGCCAAGCTAGCAACGAGGAATGTGTCATCATGCCCATGAGTGGTATTGTAACCTCCCTCTTGGTGTTGGTGTCCACCATGACTAAATCCCGGAAATGCATCATGGACCAAATCTGCAGTTGGGTTCCAAGCAAGGGGGCCGCCACCACTGCTGCTGCTGGATGAGGCACCATGGTTACTGTACCCTGAGCTGAAGTCTACTACTTCACCATGCTTGCTCTATGTAGTGTAACTTCACATCATACCATTTTCGTATAGGTGTTGCATCATAACATTAACCTCCACATACTGATAAAGACATTTTTTGTACGGACACCTGAAACGCTTCTTTCCCTGACCATGTCCTATCGCAAAATTTACAAATTCTCTAATTTCATCCATATACCGGGCATCACTTCTATTACGCAACTTCATCCAACTCTTGTCCATACTTCTACGAAATTTGATATTTAATTATTATATTAGTCAACTATTATATATATAGATTTTCAAGTAATTATCAAACTATTATATATACAAATTTTCAACTACTTTAATTATTAACGTATAATTAATTTAAATATTTATTAATTACCTTTATTAATTATTGGTGAATATACTATACATCACTTACTTTAATATATCTAACATGCATATTCATTTAAACTAAATATTAACCAAATTTTTAAACATCCATGCATATCTACGTACTGGTCTATTATAATTAACTAATCTATATATATATTTCAATTAGTTACCTAACTTAATTATAAATATTAGATGTACTAACAATGCAATCAATCAACATACAATTAATTATAAATATAAACGTTAAGATTGTCAGAAATTAACTACGTACGTACGTACCTAACCTTCTTCGATATATGGGAATCAATGGTTGGAGCCGGAGATTTATATATATATATATATAGTGCTAGCAAGTTGTACATGTGAGGAGAGTCTGATCGAGGGAGAATGATATGAGGATGAGGATGAAAATGAGACGAGCGAGCGGAGAGGAGGCTAGAGACTCCTGCATGGATAATATATAATGTTTCACTTAGCCGACGCAGCGTCAGTGCGTCGTCTAAGTAGTCACTTAGACGATGAACTGAGGTAGTTTTTGTCGTCCAAGTAGTCACATAGACGACACACCGACTCTGCGTCGTCTAAGTGATCACATAGACGTCTATGTAACCACTTGGACGACACAACTTTTTTTCGTTGTCTAATGTATACTTAGACGACGGAACCTTTACGGTAAAGGTTCCGTCGTCTAAGAGCATTTTTCTTGTAGATGAAAATATATATGTATAAATTTTGGACATTGAGTTGATTTATGTGTGTTATATATATGTGAAATTTAGAGATTGAGTTGATTTAATTAGATGAAACTATATATGTATAAATTTTGGAGATTGAGTTGATTTATGTGTGTTATATATATATGAATTTTGGAGATTGAGTTTATTTAATTAGATAAAAATATATATGAATGTGTGTTAATATGTTAATTGTTGATATATAGCTAGTATGCGTGTGCGTGTGCGTGTGCGTGTGTGTGTGTGTGACTTTGTAATTACGTAGCTAGCTAGTTAGTAGATGATCGCATTAAAGATGTGTGTATATATATAAATTAAGTTGAAATTTTCAGGATGGACAAGAGTTGGATTTTTCTTCCAAGATGGGATTGAAATTATAAAATTGGAATGAAGAGTTTTGTGGAATATGTGAAGGCTAATTCTAATGTGAATGATATTCATTATTGCCCGTGTAAACACTGTCAGTGTCGAAGCGATATGTATCGTTTTACCATTGATACAGTATGGGAGAACCTGAAGAAAAACATATTTTTGGATAAGTACATGTGTTGGATTTATCACGGTGAAACATCATCAGCGGGTCAGCATGATCATGAGCAATATCCTCAGATGGCCAGTACATCCAATGATCCAACAACGAGGTTGATCAACGATGTGTTTCCCTATGAAAGCGGTGTATTAGCTTAAGCACCAGATAATGATCTAGTCGTTAGGGGCTTCTCTCATATTGAGTCAGTCCAGCAATTACCTACAACTGTCAACACTACCGGTATGGACAAGTACAACAACCTGATTGCATTCCAACAGACCCCGTTGTATAACGGGTATAATAAGACTGTTCTTGAAAGTGTCATGGGAATAATGAAGTTCAAAGTGGAGAACAAAATGAGTGTCAAGGCTATTGATGATTGGCTGAAGTGGACTTCTTCGATGCTGCTCCCCGGTCATTGTCTTCCTACCACTCATCATAAGGTGCGACATATCCTGAAACATCTTGGCATTTCCTACATCAAAATTCATGCATGCATATATGATTGCGTTCTCTTCTGAGGTGAAGATGCTTACGGGAATGATCTTGAGGGCATTGATGTATGTCCGGTATGTCAAACGGATAGGTATAAGTTGACTCCTGCAGGGATTAAGAAAGTTGTGAAGATACTTTAGTATTTCCCAATGATTGATAGGCTGGAACGATTATTCATGTGTGCACACACGGCTGAAGCTATGAGATGGTAGGTTGAGAGGAATTTGCCTGACAATGATACCCTTATACACCTTGCTGACGGAGAAGCTTGGAAGTACATGGTCAGGGGGTTTTCTCATTTTGCATCAGAGGTCCGAAATGTTTGGTTGGGGCTCTCATTTGACGGATTCAACCCTTTTGACAACATGAGTCTTCAATATAGTTTATGGCAAGTTATTTTGGTACTGTACAACCTTCCTCCATGGATGTGCATGAAGAAGGAATACAATATGCTCACTCTGTTAATTCCAAGGCCGGGTTATCCAAGAAAGTGTTTCGATGTGTATTTGAGACCTTTGATTGATGAGCTTAAGTACCTGAGTGAATTTGGCCATCCCACTTATAACAAGTACAAAAATCAGATGTTCCATATGCATGCCATGGTTGCTGGCACCATCAGTGATTTTCCTGCTGGCGGGATGTTGTCGGGCAATGTTACCATGGGATACAGAAGTTGTTCAGAGTGCATGACTGTTGAGTGTTGTAGACCTCATTACAGGAAGATTGTCTAGATGCGTCACCTTTGTTGGATTCCACATGATCACCCATGGCGGCAGGATCCCGAGCCTTTTGATGGGATTGTAGAAACGGGTGTGCAACCCAAGAGATGGACAGGAGATGAAATTTTGGAAGTACTGAATGAATACGATTTTAGGAAGCTGAGCAATCATCCTGAAATAGTGGCGTCAATACTTGACAAACCCAACGGGTTCAAAAACTATACCCGAAGATTGAAAAATCTCATCGTCGGCTATAGTATCCTCCGGTCAACTAATATTGACCGGACCGAGAAGGTTTGCCTAACGACTTTCCATTCGAAAGTCGTCCGTTATTGTTTGTATTTATTGCCGACAACTTTTTCCGACGACACTATAGCCAACGACATGTTGTCCGCCATACTATAGTCGACGAGTTTTGACTAACAACAGGCAGACGACTTCATATAGTCGACTATAATACTTATGCTGGTAGTGTTATGTTTCTTCAGTTAAGTTCTCTTAATAAAATTAAATAATTTAAATTCAAAATTTAAATATAATGTCTTAGCTTCTTGTCATGCGGTCACTAAATAGGAAGTTTTAGTTCTTTCATCACACATTTTACGGGTGGTGGTGTAAAGGGTCTTGGATGGGGACCAGCCTATCCCTAACCAAAAATTTTGATGTCAAAAAAGGATAACATTCCTTCGACCAAGAGGTACCCCCGTACAGATGAATTATACTTGAGCTATATAAAGATATTTTCTTTAAAGAAACTTAATTAGACTACACCGAGTAGGTAACACGGAGCAAGTCAGTGTTAAAAATATATTGCATTGGGTGCGAGTTGACCACGTAGGTAGAGCTTTGCTTAATTTGTTAAAGAAAATCCAGAGAAGCAATTCTAATACACAGCTTCCTATCTAGCTAGCTAGATCCACGACGAGTACATAGATAAGCTTTGTGCTTTGAGTGGTATTGCTTTCTAGGCAGACAGACCGCATCCATGGTTCCCCTTTGCCTTCCCCAGTTTGTGGCAAAAGAATAATTCACCCATTTTTTCTATGGTTCTCCCTCTTTCTTTTGATCAACGTATTTTTCCATTATTTTTCTTAATTCGTATTAATATTATCGGTTCCTCATCAACATCACTAACTTTTTAGCATGTATAAGCTAGTATTGGCATCTTCCCCAATCTCCATCCCTACAAATACATAGTATACGTATATAGACAAAATGACAGAATGAGAAGGAAAGATGATCCAAAAATCCAGTTGGCCTGGTGACGGCTTCAATTGTTTCCACATAAATTTATTCTTTGTAATTATTCCCCTAAATATATATTTTTAATTAAGAAAGAAGAATTATTATGACGTGGGATTCTGTCCTTTCAATTTCTTTCTTTCTATGTGAGGTTTCTGGCCGCCCAATCATGTATGCCCTATCTGATAGTGATTCCTTTGCTTCTTCCTTAAGCCAACATTTCTGTTTTTGCGCCTTTACCTCTAATTGGTAATTTAAGCTTTAATGCATGGTGGCTAGTTAGCACTGGCTTTTTTTTTTGGATTTTCTTTTGCTCTGAGTGGGACTGCAATGGGTGATCAACTCAAAATTCTGTCGTGGTCAATATGTCAATCGCTCTTAATTATTCTTAATTCTTACTTTTTCTAAAAATGTTAATTTGCATGCATGTGTTCAACTTATTATGCATGCATAACGCAATTATAATTATCTAAGTTTTTTAATAGTTACGTACATAAAGTAGATCGAAATTAGGTTTAATTAAGTTTCACATGCATTTGGCTGGTTATATATATAGATCTGACGTCGATCAAAGAGTGGAATCCACAGTGCAACTGGTGTAGACTTTTCAGAGATAAATGTAATGTGTAAAGGCCATTTTGCACAGAAAATGAATAGGTGGAGATTGGACAAGAAAAGGGCATCCAATCCGAAGATATAGATTTGATGAATGCATCATGTACATTGGCATTTCCAGGACTCGACTGGACTGGAGTACGTAGTCGATCTAGGGCACCCTTTTTAAGGCTGCGGCAGCAGCAGCAGGGTGCCTTCCAGCTATACTTTTCTCGACTTTCTATAAGTGTTGTAATATGTAATGTGCATGCATGACATAGCTTTCACTATATGTAAACGACCAATTCGATCAGGGATTAAGTTAATTTGTTATATATGCCCCATTATCATTTCCCTTTCTTCACAGATATTTCAACTTGATGTAAATATATATATATACGCATCAAAAGCTAGTGGTATTTTCTTTTGCAGTACGTACTCGATTAAAATACACAATTAAAATTAATATATTAGTAACTAATTTCTTAGAGGCATCTGTTTTACAGTCTCTTATTATAGAGCACTACTGGAGGAGAAATTCGAGGCGACGAAGAAAGGTGGTCGCCTCGTCTGAATTTCTCGTCGCATCGATTTGTTGTAACCAAATCTTCGTCGCCTCGATTTGTCGCTTGAGATTGATCCCTTCACCATTGGGGCGACAAAGAACCAAATCTTCGTCGCCTCGATTATTTCACGCGACGTAAACAAATTTACGTCGCTTCAATTTTTCGCTCACTTAAGCGACGTAGATTGGTCAATCTACGTCGCTTCATTTTATTTATTTTTTATTTATTTTTTCTTTTTCGCTCAATAAAGCGACGTAGATTGATCAATCTACGTCGCTTCATTGTATTTAATATTTATTTATTTTTTCTTTTTCGCTCAATAAAGCGACGTAGATTGATCAATCTACGTCGCTTCATTGTATTTAATATTTATTTTTTTTCTTTTTGAATAAATGAAGCGACGTAGATTGATCATTCGACGTCGCTTCATTGTATTTAATTTTTATATTTCTTTCTTTTTGAATAAATAAAGCGACGTAGATTGATCAATCTACGTCGCTTCTTTGTATTTAATATTTTTTTTTCTTTTTAAATAAATGAGGCGACGTAGATTGCTCAATCTACGTCGCTTAATTGTATTTAATATATATTTTTTTTATTTTTGAATAAATGAAGCGACGTAGATTGAGCAATCTACGTCGCCTCATTATATTTAATATTTAATTTTTTTTCTTTTTGAATAAATGAGGCGACGTAGATTGCTTAATCTACGTCGCTTCATTGTATTTAATATTTTTTTTTCTTTTTGAATAATTGAGGCGACGTAGATTGCTCAATCTACGTCGCTTAATTGTATTTAATATATATTTTTTTTATTTTTGAATAAATGAGGTGACGTAGATTGAGCAATATACGTCGCCTTAATGTATTTAATTTGTATTTTTTTTCTTTATTTACACAATGAGACGACGTAAATTGATCAATATACGTCGCCTCATTTATTCAAAAAGAAAAAAATAAAAATTAAATATTATTGTACCAAGTCACGACCTATCGCAATTTACAAACACAAAAACCCATTCAACCACAAAAACGCATTCAACCACAAATCAAGTTATATAGAAAAAATTGGCACAAATCAAAACGTTAACAGTTTATACAAAGCCTAGATACTATTGTTCGATTCGCATATTAGACTCATGCTGGGGGACCGCAATGCAGCTCGATTACGAGCCAGGAGGTGGTGGAGAAGCTTGAGGTTGTTGACTCGCAGCCTGGAATGATCGCATTAGAGCCTCCATTTCTTGCATCCTTTGGGCGAGCGCACTGTAATCCTCTATGGCCTTCTGCGCCACCTCGCTCGATCTGCGCGCCTCCTCTCTGGCTTCAGCGATCTCCCTTTTCAGGGTTTGGGTTTCCTGTACTCGGGCCCCTCCTCTCGGTTTGGGGTCGCGTGTGAGAGCGCGCCCCACCCCTGTAACGTCGAACAAGAACAAATATTAGTAATGGAATAGTAAACCAAAATAAAGCAAAACGTAAATCGAGATGAACGACGGTGGTTTAGGAGATTTATTACCACTTATAGAGGTCCCGGGCCTTGAACCCACCTCTTCCTCTATGATATTTATTTGTGTATCAAGAGGAAGAGGCTGGGCTTGGGAAACCGAATCGCCGTCAACTGGGCCCGCAACACTATCTTGTTGCGACAAGACTTCATCGAGTCGACGCTTCACTGCCGCCTGCTCAATTAAAATATATCAAATAAATAATATTACAATATGGTAAACAAAAATAATTGAAATAACGTAACGTGAACATATTTTCGCTTACCACTTTCTCAGCCGCATTCTTGTCTGGCTGGTATACATTAATCCATGTCTGGACGGCGGGCGCTCTATAACCCTCCTTTTCCAACACCTCGCTTCGGTACGAGAGGGCGAGAGATCCTGAATGGTGGTTGAGCTGCTGCTCCTTGTTCTTGTTTCGGTTTTCCTCGATTCCGTTCGCACAATCGCTGCCACACACACACAAAAATTATTTTAAAATAAGAATAGATAAACATGCATATTTTCAGAATGTTGGCTACCAAAACTGTGCGGATAGTTTATGAAGCTCACCAAGTAAGCAGGGTCTTCGAAGTGGGCTTTTAACCTCGCCCATTGGTCTTCCCTCCCGAGAAACTCGGCCGGAGTCTCCTGGCTGACGTGGAGATAATGTTGATGGCAATCGTACTTCCAATCCTTGTAGATTGTTTGCGCCGTCGCATCAATGAAGTTCCACATCTCCACATCAGTCGCCGGGATGTCGTAGTTCATCTAGCACAAGACATTTAAATTCCGTTATGTAAAAGTTATATTTACATAAACCATAAAGTAGGTAAGTAAGCTTAGGCCAGTAAGTATACCTCAATATTTATATTGACGATATCGCGATGCAAATCGCTAAGTCCCAAAAAGCTAGGTGCAAGCATTGGAACTTTTCCGCGGATGATGCTACCGATGTCTCTACACATCAGACTCCTCATTTCCCTCATCGCAGGCCCCCGATGCCTAGTAGAGTAAGCGACTTGTAGTAGCCTATTGTTGTTCATCTGGACGAGGTACTCCGTCTTCGTCCCAACAACGACTCCGCGCTGTTGCGTCGTCAGATCTCCGGTTGCCATGTCCACCATGTCGGGGAGTTTGGTCTTCTTACACCGGATGCTGAGGGCGGGAGGGTGCTGTGACGCCGTAGTGGCGTCGCTGTCATCCACTTGAGGAATCGTATCCTCAAGGTTTGGGGCGGGCGTTAAAACCCCTTCTGCTGGGGTCGCAGATTGTCCTGTGGGGCAACCGGACCCGGAAGCCCCCTCTCTGCTGAATGCTCGCCACGCCGCCTCCGTAGCCTCCGCAACTGCCGCCTCCGCAGCTGCCGCCGCCGCTTCACGACGCTGGATCGCCGCTTTCTTCCGTTCGTGACTTGTATTTCCGGGAGCCATTCTGTTAAAACTAAACTGTTATGTATTAATTAGATGATTTAAACTAACTAGTTTATACAGTCCACCTAAAGCATCATTACTTGATATAGGATGATTTATTACGTGATTGAAACTAACTATATGCAAGATTAACACAAAAACGTACCAACATAGTTTAGTTGAATTCATGCTACACTATGTCCTAGCTATGTACTATAGCTTCTACGTATGCCTACGTTTAATTTGGTTTTGATAGGGCTGTTTCTTTATGTTATTAAGTCTTCATTCTTTATCTAAATATAGGGAGATAAAATATTGTGATTCTTTTGGGAGATAGTGCACCGGAGTTCGATAAGAAACATACTAAACACCTTCAAACATCGGCTCTGTTGTTTTCACAAGCCTTAGAGTGAGAACACACAAATGTACATCAATATACATTACACATGTGAAACTATAATCTACAAATGACTATTTATTTAACTAACATTCTTTTATACATGCACGCAATATTGAACTGTCAAGTACTAGTAACACATGCTCTTTCATCAATCCTAATATCCCAGAAATAGCAGCCAACAAACAAAAGTAAGAATTAGGACAGTATATGTTTCCCTTACCAAAAAGATTATAAAACAGTAATCTATGTAGCTACATACATCTGCATTAAGTCATCATTACTAATAGTATTTTTATTTCCTTTGTTTTCTGTCCAAATCTATGTATATCTCAAATTGTTTCATTTAACTTTCTACACAATGAATGATTTTTTAACATAAACTACAGACAGGAGACCTTCAAAATGAGCTTTGCTTATACTGAAAGCCACAGCGGAAACTATGATAAAAGATCCATAAAACCTCAAAGAGCTACAGTTTTACCAAAGTCATAATATATTACGATTTTCACATTTACATTTTATGTGGAGCATTCATAAGGTTTCTGGAGACACATCTCGTGTTAGATAGATCCAGACAACAAATATCAGAAGGTTACTCAGCTTGACCACATTACTATATACACATACCAAAAGTTAGAAATTGAGAAGGACAAAATCATCACACAAATCAAAATATTCTAGTCTCTTTTATTAACTACAGACACATCTGTTTATAGTAATATTGACTAACTCATATAAAATGCATTTTGGATCAAATTACTCAAATGAAAAATCAAAACTTAATGTTCTTCTATTGGTTCATAACTCATTACTACATGTGTTTTCTGCATAGTCTCAAAATTACACCCGCAATAGCAGCAGAGCAATGCACATTTAAACCTGGTATCACTTCACCATCATTTCATCGAACAGTTGGTGGGCAACATATTATGCACAAATTGACAGTGAAACACATAACTAAACAACTTGACAACACATCTTCCATACACATCTTCCATGCACAAATTGACAACACATCTTCGATTACTAAACAAATCACAGGGTACGTGCAACAAATGTTCCATACACCGAAGAAAGGAATGAAAAAATTGAAAGAAAACAATTGAAACATAAAGAAGATGATCGATGCTTACCGAGTTTGCTTTGAAGATGATTAGAGAGCTTTGGAGCTTTGATTAATTGAACCAGGAGCTTTGAAGACGATGAAGAGAGTTGTTGGACCGTTTAGGGTTCGGCTTCGTCCTTGACGGCGATGTGCAAGGAAAGGAAGAACGAAAGGAAATGAAAAACATAAGGAATCCTGGTTAAGGGAGCTTTGAATCTGGGTTTAGGGATTCGGGGCTTTAGGGATTCGGGGCTGGAAGATGATGTTTGATTAGAGATGAAGAACGAAAGAAAGGAAATGAAATGATATAAGTAAGACGAACCAAACTGTGAATCTGGAATTATAAAGCCAACGAAGCGACGTATGTTGACATCTTCGTCGCTTCATTTACATACGAGGCGACGTATATTTCCATATTCGTCGCTTCCTCTACATACGAGGTGACGTATATTTCTATCTTCGTCGCTTCCTTTACATACGAAGCGACGTATATTCCTATTTTCGTCGCTTCAATTTATTGATGGAAAGTTAATTTATGAACTGAAGATAAAAGCAACGATGAAGTTTGGAATAATAAATTGACGCAACTAAGAATGCAATATTCGTCGCTTCAATTAATTGAAGCGACAAATAATGGACATTCTTCGTCGCTTCACTTAATTGAAGCGACAAATAATGGACATTCTTTGTCGCCTCGTATCTAGTCATTTTGTGTTATTTTTTACAAAATCAAAAGTTATTTAATTTTTGAAGGGAGACATAAATTATGCTTTAAAGAAAATACGAATTTAGGTTTCTATGTCATTAATAATATTATGTTTAGTCGTCCTCGTCCTCGTCCTCGTCTCCATCTTCGTCCAAAAGTAGTTGAAAATCTGGGTAAAATTGTATCACGGTGGGAGTGTCCTCTTGGTAAGGCTCGAATATATGATCTCCTGTACGCGATATGTTTTCATCTATGGCAAGTACGTCAGCACTGTAGACATTGCGGTGCGATATTTCTTGTACTACCTTCCAAGTACCATCAGTCTTTGGATCGTCTATGTAGAATACCTGTTTTGCTTTGGTTGTAATTATGAAGGGTGAATCCTCATAGTAACTATTGTTTGTATTCACTGATATCAGTCCATGATCTTTTATAACGGTGTCAAGATCTTCAGGGTCGTCAGAGTTGTGCCATGTGCACTAAAACAACACCACTGGCATACGGCCTGCATATAATACTTCGACCACGTAGTTAACATGGCCGTAGAACTTGGATGAACCCATGTCTATCATGACACCGCTGTTTTGAGTCACGGTTCTTTGATCTCTATCAAACGAGGTGAACTTGACACCGTTCACATAACACGACTTATAAACCCGACATTGCTGAGGTCCTTGAGCTAATGACTTTATTCCTGCAACCAAGCTCGGGTCCGAGTTTCTTTCTTTAAGGGACACCTGAGAGATAAGTGTTAAGAGAAGTTAAAGATAAGTGTTATAAACCCTCAAAGAACCTTACAAGAATTAGGGTAGCATATGTACCCATGTTAAGAACCATCGAAGAAAACTCCTCCGACGACGAAGCTCGTCGAAATCTTCACCATTTTTAGCCTCGAACCTTCTGAGATGCTCTTCTAGGTAAGGTTTGACCTCGTCTGTTTCCACCAAGACTTGCCAGTGACCCTCAGCAGTCTCTGCCTCAGTCAACCTGAACTGGCAACGAGTCTCGATAATATCTGGTCTTACTAAGAGTGAAACACAGTTGATATTCCACTCAGGGAAAGTGTCAACATCTTTGTTGTCCATCCGTTTGAGATAAGACTTACAATACGTCACCGACTCATATACGAGGTACCGTTCAGCAATACTACCTTCCGGGTAACGTGTATTCCTCATTGACTTTTTATATTTTCCTAATTGTCTGCAAAAACACCCTCAAGATTAGTACAATATTATCCTAATTGCCGACATATTACATAACGAACATAATATTAGCAATGGAAAACATTTTACCTTTCAATTGGATACATCCATGTATAGTGTACTGGACCTGTAAGGAATACTTGTTTGGGCAGATGAACCATGAGATGAACCATAGATGTAAAAAAATGTGGAGGAAATATGAGCTCCAAATTGCAGAGAATCATCACTATCTCAGTTTCCATGTCACGCACAACCTCATTCTTAAGCTCCCTACTGCATAGTTGACGAAACCAATTTGACAGTGCTATCAATGGCTTCACAACGTTTTCTGGCAGGAACCCTCTGATAACCACAGGAAGAAGACGTTGAAGCAAGACATGGCAATCATGCGTCTTCAATCCATAAAACTGTGACGGGGAACTTACTTTCACCTTACTTCTCAAACTACCTGCATAACCAAGAGGATACTTAACATCCCTGAACCACTGGAACACATCTTCTAGATCATCTTTTTTAACTAAAAAGGGTGCATGAGGAACTTTTGCCGTACCCAAGTCACCTGCTCTTTGCCACTGGTTTTTTCGCACATTCCTCTTCTTCAAAGCAGCGCGAGCTTTTGGACCATCCTTAGACTTCTTATCAATCGCAAAAATGGTTCCAAGGATGTTGTCACACACATTTTTTTCAATGTGCATGACATCTAAACAATGTCTGATCTTCAATGATGACCAATACGGCAGCTTCCAAAATATGCTTTCGTGAGTCCAACACTGTCTGTTATTCGGATTGTACGGCACCTTCAAGTCTTCATGTTGGCTAAGAATAGGGTAAACATGTGACCTAACGTCCTCCAAAATTTCATCTCCACTCTTACGATAGGGTCTTCCGCCAAACTCCTCCTTCCCGTTAAATGCCTTGCTCAATCTCCAAGGGTGATCTTGGTGGAGCCATTTTCGATGACCTTCATAAACTATCCTCCCACATATATGCTCTGAAGTTAGCTCATCTAGACAGATTGGACATGCCTTGTACCCTTTCACAGTTGGCCCCGCAAGCATCCCTAAACTTGGAAAGTCGCTAATAGTCCACATTACCGCTGCCTTCATCAAAAATACCTCATTGTCTACTCGATCAAAAGTATGGACTCCAACGACCCATAAATGTATTAGCTTCTCGATCATCGGCTCAATGAGTACACTAAGGCACTTTCCGGGAGATTTAGGGCTTGGAATCAACACTGATAACATGTTATATTCCTTCTTCATGCACATTGATGATGGTAGATTGTACGGCATCACAACAACGGGCCATGTACTATGCAAAGTTCCCATTGTTTTTAATGGATTGAAACCGTCTGTTGCTACTCCAAGGCGCACATTCCTGCAATCCCGTGCAAAACCTGGAAAAGTTCTGTCAAAATGTTGAAACGCTTCTCCATCAGCTGGGTGGCTGAGGCTACCAGCCACGCATATCCGCTCCCCCAGCCATCGCATATGCTTGGCAGTGTGTGGGGACATAAACAAACACTTCAACCTTGGTGTTAGAGGGAAGTTACGAATTATTTTTTTGGGAATATCATTCGTATATGGCTTATATCTTCTAACACACTGGACAAATCCTCTCGTTTACAAGCGCCCCCTTGAACAACACACAGTTAAACTCACACGCATCAATTCTTTCGTAACCCAGTGAAAGATCACTCAAGATTTTTTTTATTCTCGAGTATGAACAGGAGAATGTGTGCCCTTTAGGAAGAAGTTTATTAATGTAAATACATAAAGAGTCAACACTTGTGTCCGACCATCCATTTTCATTTTTCATTTCCATTGCATCTAATATGGCACTCAAAACAGTTTCCTCACTGCCTTCATATAATGGGGTCTGTGACTCCTTCAATAATCTATCGTACTTTTCATAATCATCGTCTACCATGTCATTGAAGTTCATGCCCGAATTATCTTCCACTAATTGTTGGGGTGCATCTGCATGGTATCCAGGATAATAGGGATATGCATCATGTAGAATCTCCAACTGCGGGTTCACTGAAGGACCGGCACCACTAGAAGGACCGACTCTGTCTTGAAGCCACTGTCTTCGTTGACTAAGCATTCTCGGTTCAGCAGAAACTTCCCCGTGAAGGTGCCAGACAGTATAATCTGGACTCAAACCACTGTGTGATAAGTGATGATACATGACATCCATAGTAACCTTGAACGGACCGTTCTTACAACGTTTGCACGGGCAAAAGTGATAATCGGCTCCGTTACTATGTCGCCGGGCAAAATTCATGAACTCGAATATGCCTGTGATGTACCTTGGATCAGCATGATGATATGTCATCCAAGTTTTGTCTGGGTGTCCGTCCATGTTTCCTGTCAACATAAACAATCAATATGAATTAAGTTACCACGCCACAGTTGCGATTCAACCAAAACCCCACACTTCTTCGCCTTATGCCTCCGGGTTGGGTCCTATCCCCTTCAGGGGAACACGACATTTGTCAACGCTTTTGCACCCATGCGTTTCAGCTCCAGTTTAGGGAAATTTCGGCAGCATCTCCCTACAGTTCCCCGAGTGCACACATATCTAAACAACCTAATTTGCACTCGGGGAACATTGAAAGGAGACACTGTCGAAACCATATCCCAAAACTGAAACTGAAATCACACGAATAGCAAAAGGATCAACAAAGTCATGTTCACCTAAAGTGTCCAAAAATGGGACAATTCGAGAATCAACAACTCAACTCGATCAACTAGATGAGTTGTTGATTCTCAAACGGGAGTTCTAAGTTGATAAACACCACAATTATATATAACCATACGCTCGATTTCATGATTAACACTAATAACACTACTAATTAAGGCTCGAATACACCTAATCTACACTAATCATCAATTAATTTCACTAAATTTAACCAAATTTCAAACATTAATCATGAACCCATAACATGATTTATCACAATTCAATGATTCAAACACTAAAACTACAACATAAGACCAAATTCAATTCAATTTCAAAATTTCACATCACCTTCATTTTCACTTTTAATCATCAATACATTTCACTAAACTTAACCAAATTTCAAACAATATTCATGAACCCATAACATGATTTACCACAATTCAATGATTCAAACACTAAAACTACAACATAACACCAAATTCAATTCAACTTCAAACATTTCACCAAAACTTCAATTTCACTTCTAATTTAACATATTATGGTCATAAAGAGGGTTAAAGAGATACAAATCAAACTAACCTTACTCAAGAATCAAATCAATGGCAAGAACAACCTTCTTTCTCAATTTCCTCAAATTTCTCCCAAAATCGCACAAGAACAGCTTCAGAACGCGAATGAACTGTTTTTCTAAAATTCTAACTTTATGAACGGTTTGACTTTAAGAAGAAGAGTAGATCCAGATTTAAAAAAAAAACTAGGCGACGTAGATTGAGCAATCTACGTCACCTCGATTTTCTTCGAAACGACCAAACTAATCTTCGTCGCTTCGAATAAAATCTAGGCGACGTATATTGATCAATCTACGTCGCCTAGATTTTATTCGAAGCGACGAAGATTAGTTTCGTCGCTATACTCGAAAAAGTAGTCGCCTTATTTTATTGAAGCGACTAAGATCAATCTACGTCGCCTCAGTTTGTTGAAGCGACGTACTTTTTATCAAAGGCAATATACGTCGCCTCAGTGAAAATCGAAGCGACGTAGAAATGTAACTACGTCGCCCCGATTCTCTTCTCCAGTAGTGGAGCCTTGAAATTACCTAATTAATTGACACTACGTAGTACGTACTAGCGTATATACAGCTGTGAATGACAATCGATAGCTAGTTATAAGGTGGAGATCGAACTGGGAATAGCTCTCTGTAAAGCACAGCAAGATATTTATCATGGGAATTATGCTTAATAGCTAGCACTTATTCCAGAGAGCTAAGTTATGTTTCTGAGTTTCTAGACTAGAGGAGGTTTGCAAAACCAGAAATTGTAAATAATCGTGCCCCGAAAGCGAAAGGAAACAAAGGAATCGAAGCAAGGCTCGGTCAGACCGATCAAAGCCAATGAATATATAATCCGATCGATTCAGTTTCGGTGTCTCAAGAATGACCAAGAAACCCTAAGCAAAACCTGATCGAAAATGATCTCAACTATCTCCTTGTAGCTTTAATTTAATTTATACGTTTTTGTGTACATATGAGAATTAACCAAAGGAATAGAAAGGGGTCTAATTCATGGTGGCCTAAGGCGGGTCCCAATGCACACGGTTCCAAAGCCCTTTTGGCACCCTACAAATACCCACATTCCCCCTTCCATCTTTGCCATCAGCAACAACCACAAGCAACTTAAAACATCATCCCCCATCATATATTCTTATTCATCATAGCTTGCACCCCTTCAGTGGTCTATAGCTACTTCTTAGCAAGGCCTCTGTTGGGTGCTGCTACTTCATCCCTTTGCTCTATCTCCTTCGCTTCCCTATCCTCAGGTAATTTTCTTCCTCTTATATATTGTATCATTTGTATGTGTAAGTAGTCTAACGACGTAAGTGCGTATGTGAGCAACAATATATATAGTGTTTCTGAATTGGTTTTATATCTATTGTGCAGCTTATTACCTCTGAATTTGGGAAACATGCCTGGTGGTGTAAGCAAGAGCCTACATTCGTCTTCTCATTTCATGAAGAACATGGAGCAAGAAGCCAGAGTCACCGAGAAGCAAGGCATCATCGCCATTCTCGGCTCCGACTGCGAAAGAACCAAAGCTGCTTCTCTTCGACGAACTTTGTCAGCCGACATGTCGTCCAAGAAATGGCTGGCTCAACAAGGCTTCATCTCTCCTTCAATGAAGAAAATAGCATCATCTCAAGAGCTCTTCATGTCCATGCAGGACAGCAACAACTCATCTTCTTCTTCGTCCGATGAGGACGAGGATCACTTCCGAAACATGAAACCTAAGATGTTCCACATATGGACCTCCATCGATCAAGATGATCAGGTTCAGAAGAAGAAGAAAGACATCGCTGCAGCGGGACAGTTTGACATCTGGAGCTCACTTGTGAGCAAAAAGGATGGACAAGAAAACGAAGCAAAGGTTCCAGAAGCACCTTATGTTCATCCTCTGGTTAAGAAACAGTCGAGCTCTCTGAAAGGAAAGAGTCTCGAAGTGTGCACCGAAAGCCTCGGATCCGAGACTGGTTCTGAATTAGTAGAGAAACAAGATGTTCAACAACAAGTAGTAGAGAAACAAGTGACTACAACTACACAAGCAGTTGAGCACGCGGAAGAGTTTCGGGTTGTCAAGTACAACGCCGCCGCTGCTGCTGCTGCGAAGAAATCAGCTGCAGTGCCTCGTTCGTTTCCTCCTCCTATTCCGTCTTTATCAGGTTCAGATGGAGCATCTCTTCGCATCAAGACTCGCCGCGACAACGGGCGAGTAGTCCTTGAAGCTGTGTCGATGCCTACTTCGAATAAGTTCCATGCTCAAAGGCAAGACGGTCGCCTGGTCCTCACCTTTGTCATCAGTCCTACTCCAACCTCTGACTACCCTGAAGTGGTTTCTGAGGAGCAGAAAGATGAAGACTTTGAGGAGAAAGCTGTCAACTTTGAAGAAAGCGATATTGAGGACGAAGATGAGTATAGGAAGGAGGAAGAAGAGGCTGAGGAGAAAGTAGTGATGAAAGAAATAATGGAAATTGAGATGGAGGAAGCACCAAAAATGTTGACAAGTAGGGTGACAAGTGTTCATAGGCTAGCTCTGATGATGAAGAAACCAACTGGGTTAGCTAATAGGAGTCATGAGTGGGCTGCTGACAAGTTTAATCAGGTAGTTAAGTATGGAGGGGATGATGATGAGGAGGTTGAAGCAGTAGTGAAGCCAACCCCATTAGCACAATCACTCCCGCCACGGCCCTGCCGCGTCGCTCGGTTGATCCCCAAGTCACCGGCCACTGTGACAGCAACCGCCGCCACCGCAGCTTCTTTGAATGCTTACGAGTACTACTGGCGCACCAAGCAGCCAACCACGGCAGCTTACAACAACCCTCTTTCCCAAGCACCCATGAAAAGTAGCAAAAACCAAATGGCAAATCAGCAACAGCAATTGCTGAGCTTGAGAGGGAACAAAGGTGGGGATCACATGATGATTCCATTGTCAAATGGGTGCAAAGAGGCTAGAAGGTCTCTTCTGTTTTGGGAGCCATACTGCATTGCCACTTCTTGATTAGCTATCATCAAGAAGTGCATGCTTCTCCAAATCCATTGTTACTTGCTACGTACCTCATAATTAATTTACCGTATGGTTTGTGTGTAGTGTAATTAATAAAAGGAAGGATAACTTTGATTTAGAGGATCAAACAATGATCCAGAGTTGGTGTCATATATACATAGTAAGATCGATATGATTTATATCAAACTTCCCTCTATTGTTCTAGCTATATATATAGCGTCATCTTTAACTTTATTTATTGGAGTACGTATGTCTTCGTTGTCTTTGATATGATATAACGTCATGTTTTTCAAGACCTAGCAAATGGGATTCCATAAGAGTCGTGTCACTCATGTCAAACCTAATTGATGTTTATTTAGGGAACATCATAATCCACTACTCTAGATATGTTTTACTCTTGTTGGTTGGTACTATGTTTACGTCTTTATGAGTCCCACGAAAGGGTTTACATCGAGTTTTGCTTTTTCAACCATGCATTCAGTTAGAAACTAGGGAAATTCTTTAGGGACATCAAAAATAGATTAAGCTTGATATATTGAGTAGATTGAAGTCGATACATGAGTAATCTGCTCAGGAATTCATGTATCGAGGTACTCTACTTCTAATTCAGTCTACATGTATATCGAGATACACTGGCATCGATCGAAGCGACGACTTTTTCTCGTCGCTTTAACACCGCACACGTCACTTCAATACCGAAGCGACGACTTATCGTCGCTTCATTCTCGTCGCTTAGATTTCAAGCGTCAAACATTGAACACATCTTCGTCGCATAGATATTTCAAGCGACGAACCCACCACATCTTTGTTGCTCAACATCTAGCAACAAAGATTGGGTCGTCGCTTCAGATTTCTTGCGACAAACATTGGGTCGTCGCTTCACATTTCAAGCGACAAACATTGGGTCATCGCTTCACATTTCAAGCGACAAACTTTGGTTCATGGAAGCGACGAAGTTTGGTTGTCGCTTAAAATTTCGTGCGACAAATATTGAACAATTTTCGTCGCTTTAGTCAATGTTACAGAGCAGAGAAACAGGTATGTGGGTCTGGTTTGAACCAATTTCCTTCGCATCCTAATAACACAATACGTACATTCAAATAACATAAAACACACATATAACATAGCACAAACACACTACATTTTATAAATGCGTAGAATTCATCTACAATATGTTTCATAACAACATTGGTACATTAATTTAAATACAAGGAAAATGAAGGGTCCTAGTAGGCTGTCATCGCCGAGAATACCTGCTGAAGCACATGAGGATTTATTGCCGATAAACGGAATTACTGCGGCGGCATTGTCACCCGGATTACCTTGGGCCGAGATGACATCATTGAGGGAGATCTCCAACCTTGTCATACGTTGCTTCATCTCTTTTTTCTCCATTTTTGAGGCTTTGCACCGCTCAGAAATGTATGTCCGCTAGTTGCCTCATCAAATCCTCAACCTCCGCATCATCGTTGCGGGGCACACATGCACCGCCTCTTGGATTTGGCAGGCGTCTTAATGCACCCCCTAGACCTTGAAAATTGGTAAAAACAAAAAAAAAATCAAATTAAAAACCATGTGGTATCTAAAAACAAAAACACAACACAAAAAGTCAAGTGGTTTGTTAAAAGATAAACCATAAAAAAAATATAGCTCGGACCCTCGTCCCCGGCTTCCCACCCAGCTCCTACTCAATTACAGCAATCTGCTCGTCGACGGTAAGGGGGTCACTCACGTGACTCCCGCCCTCTTCATCACTCACTCGACTAGCACACAGCTCATCCATCTTCCTCTTCACCGCTTCCTGCAAAAAAATAATTGTCCAATAGATTTGTGTTATTATACTTTTTAATTCCAAGTCAAAAATATATTCACATAAAACAATGTCACTCACCACTTTCTCCTTCGTATTCTGGGATTGTTGATAAACATCGCAGACTATCTGGAGTAAAGGCGCCAGATGCCCTTTCTCCTCATTTGCAGTGACCCGGCAGCTGTAAGGAGTGGTGCCAGAGTGATGGTTGATTCCATACCCCTTATCCTTTCCCTTGTTCCGGTTAGCGGCGTTCCGGGCACACATCGCCTGCAAAAACCATTTCGAATATGTATTATCATATTTCATATGAGAATTAAGAAATTATATGAAACGCAAAAACTGATAATTAATTTTCAATACCTTATAACCTTCGTCCTCAAAGTGAGCTTTGAGGTACTCTCACTGCTCAGGTCGGTGGATGAACTCTTCGGGCGTCGCCTTTGATACTTCAACGTAATGAGTATGGCGGTCGTGTTTCACCTGTAAATCTTTGAGGCGATCTCGTCGATATATTTCCACATGCCTGTCTCAGTGGGAGGGAGGTCATATAACATCTAGTAAAAAACAATTCAAACAACCTTATTTGAGCCTTTGATTATCATATTTTCAATATTATGTGACTAAAAAATAGTTTTTCGAAATTAGTCCCAAACAATGTTTTACCTCCATATAAGTGGTCAATGCATCTTGGTGCTCCTCATCCAGCTCATCAAAGGTAGGAGCAAACATTAAAACTTTGCTCCGGATGGCGCTCCAGATGTCTCGGGACATCAAAGTCCTCCACTTCAATTCTTTGGGACCCTTGTGTTCTTTGGCGTACTCAACCTTCAGAGGCTGGTTGTTGTTCATGCTTTCAAATATACAGTCTTTCTGCCCGTTACGATGTCGCACTTCTCAAGGTTCTGCCCTTTCACCTTCTTCCCCGTTGTCATATCAACCGCCTCTACCATATCAAAACACATACCGGGTTGTAAGATAAAGTAATGTTATTAGCAAACCAAAGCTTTTATAATCACATATCACATAACGCTGAAAAATCTTACCCGGCTCCATAGGACCCCTCTTGGTCCTAATACTTAGCAGAGGACCATCATCGCCTTCCCTAGTGCCACCTCCAGCATCCCTCAACATCGAAGGGTTGGTCTCTTCCAACGACGGGATGGGTATCAGCCTGATGTCTCCCGCCGCCTCTGGTCTCGTCATTGCCGTCGCAGTCACAGCCGCCCTCAATGCTTCGGCCGCCTTCCTCTCCCTTCTCGCCTCGAGCTCCTTCTTCTTCTTCTGGGCACTAGAACCTAGTGCCAATGAATTGTGGCAATTTTTTTGAGCTAAGAAAAGGGTTACATTGGTTACATTACAGTACACATGTAATTCAGTTTTTCAATGATCAATCAAAAACTAATGTCTAAACAAATTTACGAAAACATAGCTATTTCATTTGAAAAGTAGAAAGAAGGAAGAATTTATGCTTATCCATAACGAGTCGTGCTTTTATAAACCTAAGGGGTTTCAATGTTAGTTAGGAAATCTAAATTCACACTATACATAGCTAGCCACTGTAACAGGAACCCTTTCTGTTACAAACATTTGGATCATTTTAACAGGTTGTAGTCAATATCAACAAATCACATCAATCTAGAATATCCACTACAAACATTGAGTTGTCTAGTATATGTAAGCCTTTTCAAACATCACAATTAGCTTCCACATATTATAAACATCACAAGAAGAATGCTAATCAATAACACAAACTTGACTAAAAGAAAAGGAATATGTAGCTGCCAAGATGGTGCATTGATTTTCAATATACTAAGTATTCATTGCTTGATTTTATGTATGACATCAAAATCTATGTGCAAAAAGAACATCGAACTGATTCAAACGGGCTCTGTTCCACCCCCTTCATGAAAGAGCCCTCAAACAAACAAACAAAAATGGAACAAACGAGTGGGATGGATGAGGCCTACTGTTGCTAATGATACATCATTTTCTTTATTCTTTTCTGTTTTTATGTTTCCTATATTCCCAATATTCCCTTCAATGAATCAATGTCATCTTGACCAGAGCTTCCCCATATATAGTTTCCATATATCATAGAAAACTTGGAGTGGATCATATATATGTGTACTTCTATTTTTAAAATATGTATAAAAAAATCTCTACTATATATGTTTATCATTCTTCCGGGACAGCCATATGTCTTCAATAAGAATCAAACTTGCAAAGGAACAGTTATCTGATAAATATGGGCCAGAAAGAAAAGAAAGAAAAAAAAACAAATTAAATAAAGCAGAGGTGCTTGCAGAGATTTTTCAAGTAGAGTTTGTGAAAAAGGAAAATCTATCTTTGCTACCCTATTATTGGGTCTTCAATTGGCAAGGTTCATGCATATTATGGGCAAGGATTAGGCTAACAGTACAACATGAATTCAGAATTCCAGTCCTCACCTGAAAGGACCCGACTCCGATTTAGTTGTCTAAACCGAAATCAAACCCCTTCGAAAGCATGACCTTAAATTTTTTTTGCCAGAGTTTGCATTGAAATACGTGAACCATTCTTAGAACCTACAAAGAAATACACTTCGAATATTCCACAAAAGCCAAATTGTGGGGCTCCGTTCCCCATCCGGATTTCTCAACAACTTATATATAATAAACCATAAGGTTTACAAGAAATCCAGAAACATTCAGGAGTAAACTCAACTAAAAACACAACATAAGTATTCGGAGCGACGCCTATATACATTATTTACATCAAGTAGGTCGAACAAGAAACCTACAGAAACTGAAGTGCGATCCGAGCTCTATGCCTCCACAGTCGACGCGCAACACTGGAACCCAAACTGCAAACTGGGCAAAGGAAACGTAAAAGCCCAGGGGAAGACAAATGAAATCGTTAGAGTGAGTGGACGAAAATAATAATAGTAAATCTTCCACCAATATAAACATGAATCATAATGCGAGTCTAAAATTATCAATCACAGGTAAGGTGGTTGTCATAACCTTCATGGATACGGTGTAAAATGTGGAGGCCGTAACTCGAGTACATTTTCCTCAAAGTTACAATCATGCTCAACCAAGGTAAGGGATTTATCATAACCTTCCTGGGAGCCATATAATCATGGGTCATGCGTTTTTCATAACCTTCCCGGAGCATCTCGGGGATCAGCCGAGAAGCCATGCATCGATGCATCCATATATCCATAATCCATGTAAAACAAATCATGCACATGCCCCCAAGTAAAATACATAACTGTATACGTATAATCGTAAATGCATAATCATAATTGCATACTCGTAAATTGCATAACATAAAATGCATAACCAAGACTCGCAAATCGATAGTGAAAATAAAGTGTCCACTCACTGTACGAGGTTAACTCTGAAGTCCGGCGGAAGATCCCTCGCAAAACGCTCGATCCCGATCACCTGAATAATAGGGATACGATCAATATATATTGAAACACAAAATACGGAGCTAATACGTCAAGAACCTCGCGTTCTCAAAAGACGTATCGCTCGAAATATCGACGAGGATAACAAAATTCTCAAAATATACCCAACCAACCATCGTCCCAAAATAGACCACTCAAATCAATTCAAAAACCTCAAGACTACGATCAGGACGCGATTAAAAATTTCCAAAATTCAAAAAGTCAACCATCGCCGGAACTTCGCCGTTGACCGACAACGGTGAAATTTTCTGGCGACCAATACCTCAAAATCTTCCTCTATTCAAACCCAACATCTTTTCCTTCTACCATCAAGGCTAATTTCAACTACACCGGCCGGAATTGGACCCGAAACCTCACCGGAAGTTTCCTCTCTGATCACCACCACGGCGACCACCAAACCTCATCCTTAATCAAAATTAAATACCCAGAACTGATCTATGGGTTGAGGGAAGCAAAACCCCCACAAACCCGACACCAGTTCTTGCTAAGCACCGCTCCCGATGGCGGAGAAATCCCAAGATTTTGCCGAGCTCGTTTTCCCTCAAAACTCAATCAATTCACACAAAATCAAGTCCAGACCAATAGGAAATCATGAGAGGATTCTAACCATACCCAAATCGTGGCCAGAGGTGGCCAGAAAAGCCGGGTCGGATGGCGACAGCTCGCGAGTCGCGGTTGAGCTCCTGTCAATGCGGTCAAACCTGGTCAACGCCAGTCAAACTGCCCAAATGCGACTTTTTGATAATTTTACAACTATTCCAATATTTATACACGCGACCCAAGACGATCAACAGTCCAAAACGAATCGAAACTAAACGGATAAACACGACTAAATCTAACGGTCGAAAATATTCATAACTTATTCCACGTAACTCAAAATAATCCTCCGAAAACTCCCACGAGTTCTAAATCACATACATTACAACTCTCGTGAAAGAACCCATACCAAATTCTCGCCCAATAATTTAGTCGTAAGTAAACCCGCCATATTGACCAATTACGATAAAGTGCGACTAATCGTGAAACTCGCGAATCAAGCCAATTAACATATCATTCCGATTCGGGTCGTTACATCACCAAAATCATATAGTGATATAGATCATAGAAGGCTAGTATTGATGTGTCACCTCTTCAATTGCTTAGTCATTTTCGATGGCTGGTATTGTTTGTTTTGCAATCAATCAAACACAACAAGAATCAAGATAGTTGAACAGTATAGCAGAAACTTGAAAACCCTATTTTCGGCTCAAGGAATAACATAATGTTCTGGTGGTCGGCTACTGTGAGACCTATTTTGTATATATAATTTGTACTATGAACATATAAATGGCATGCACAAGCATACTTGAAAATTTCAGAACATCTAAACTCAAAAACAGCACATGATATTACTTTAGACATCACTAGAGCTTCTATGCTATGACACTAAAAGAAACGCCATCAAAAATCTTGTTGAATAATCACCATTCCAAAAACAGCTCCATAATTCTATCTAAACTTACATCACCTCACAACACAAAACCAACTCCACTAACTTGACTCTAACAACACAAAGCAAATTCAAAGAACCACAATATCAACATATAATTTTTTCAAATGTTCAAACTACCTCTAAGCCCTAGCAATTTACATGCGAAAATAATCAAACAAGGATTCTTGGGTCAATTAGACATAGCAAATTTCATCCAACAACAGAAACCCCATCACTTAAAACACAAAAAAGATAGCACCTTCAATCGACTAAACTCCCAAAACAGACCAAAACTCACAAACCCCTATCAAATTACTCAAGTAAATTAAACTAGACTAACCAAACAATGGAGTATAGAATCTCAAATATGAAAGCTTAAGGCTTTGAAGAAACTTCTAAGAGAGAAAAAGGTGTAACCTTTGAAATCGCAAGCTTCGCCCAATACAGATAGGAGGAGAATCGAAGGCGTGGAGCCTATTAGACTTGGTTGAGCTGATGAAGAGACTTTGATTGACTCAATGAGGCGATTTGACTCGGCCCTTCCTGAGTGTGAAAGAACAATCGCAGAACCAAAAAAAAAATCGCGATTTGACCCTTCTGATATGGTTGGCCGAAGAGGAAGAGCTGGGAAAATGAGGAGGAAGAAGAACAGTCCAGATATAATACCCTAATCTGAAGCGACGAACATTGTCAAAAATCATCGCTTCAAGTCTGTTTAAGTTAGCGACGACAACAAACCAATATGTGTCGCTTCAGATGAACTAAAGTGACGAAGTTTAAACTCACTAGGTTATCCAGTGAGTCCAAGTATGTTGCTTCAAATCAGGGTTTGGGGTCTATGGTTTCTCCCTAGGGTTTAGGATTTAGCGAGTTAAACTTCGTCGCTTCACATGATCTGAAGCGACGATGTTTGTGCAGACATCGTTGTTTTACATTTGAAGCTACAAATATATACCAATATTCGTCGCTTGGATTGAACTTCAACTTAACAGATTAGTTATCCTCTTTACATATATTTTTATTTAATAAGAATATTGTAAATATTGTTCAAAATTACAACATAAAATATTGATCATGATCATTATCTTGATAGTAAGAGACATATCATATAATAACTAGTAGTCTTCCTCTTCGTCGTCTCCGCCATCATCGTCTTCATCTTCCTCTTCATCATCGAATTCATCGACGTCGATATCATCTCGGCCATCACCGATTGATTCTTCATTCTCTTCGTTTACTTCTAAATCGAGTTGGACATTAGATGCATTAATATGGTAAAATTGTATTGAACTTAGTGTGTTCTCTTGGTAAGGTTGTGTGATTTGATTCCCCAAAGGAGGCCTTTTATCTTCTGTTGCCAATACTTCGGCATTGTATACATTTCGGTGCGAACATTTCTTGTACCACCTTTATCGCAAGACAAAATGGTGAATTCTCATAGTAACTAGTGTTTGTATCCACTGATATCAGACCATGATCTACCTTGGATCACTAAAGGACCTGAAACACTGGAAGCCTCGACTCTGTCTTTAAGCCACCGTTTCCGTCGACTGATACTTGTCAGTTGACTAGAAACCTCCTCATGTAGGTGCCAAACTGTGTAATTCGGATCCAATCCACGGTGTATGGAATGATGATAAATCTCTACGACAAAGTACAAAGGTAGATGAAAAAAAATCTATATATACAGGTAGCATTTAAGACAAAGTACAAAGGCAAATGAAAAAAAATCTAAGTGACGAAGTTTGACCAATTTTCGTCGCTTCCTTTACACATGAGCGACGCCTTCACTAAACTTTATCGCTTCAATGATTAGTTTGTGACAAAGATTAAATGTCGTCGCTAGATTTTCCAAAATATTATTTTGGGATAAACCTAGGCGACAAACTATAAATATTGGTTGCTTCAATACTTTTGTAAGTGACGAATTTTGAGCAATACATGTCACTCTCTGTTTTGTAAGCGACGACGTCAATAGTCGTCGCTTAGAGTTGTTGAAGCGATGAGTTTGTTTTTTTCTTTTCATTCTTCGTCGCTTGAATCCCTTTCTCCACTAGTGATAATCAATTTTTTCATCGATGTTAAGTCTATTTATGTATCGAGGTCAATCTACTTTCATCTTCGAGTTAGTTTACCCATGTATTGACTTAGTTTTAATGTGTGGATACTTCAATGCACCGAAGAGGTTCCCATAAATCTGAGGTAAAAACTACCAGCAATAACCTTTGGAACATTAACTCCATGCCATTAGATCAAATATTTGAACATGAGTATGGCTTCGAGGGATGCTTCAAACGAAAAAAATAAACCCTAGTTTTTTCTCTAAGGGAAAAAGCCTATTCCTCATGTCGACAGTGGTAGATCTGGGTTTAGTCGTGTGCGCAACCATGACTACCACCAAAGCAGTAGTTGCCAGGATTAATCCTACCAAGATTGCATCTAGCAGGGATGGAGTTCAAGAATATGGGGTTCTATGGCTACTGGATTCTAGCAGGGATGGAGTTCAAGATAACAACACAAAATTCGTAAAATAAAATGATCCTAACTCCAACAGTTCTTACAAAATTAAATGTTTTCTTGTACAACTTAATGAATTCATATAATATTATATATCAAACTCTAAATACAATGTTAAAACTTGCTCTTTTTTTAGGAGAGAGAGTGAATTATAGCATATGAGCATTAAATTTTAGAAGTTTTGTGATGTATATACAAGTTTTGAGAATTCTATAGATATAGAGATTCTCTATATATTTTTTCCTATTTCGATAGTATACAAGATGGTTTACAAGAGCTATTGAAGTAAAAAAATGGTGATTTTCCTCTAAAATAAGAATTCTAAAGAGTTTACAAGGGTTGTTGGAGATACTCTTACACGATAAAATTGTAAACTTAGACGATGAATTATTTCGTCATCTAAGTCAAACTCAATTATTTAGATCATATTCTATTTCCAGATCGGGCATTTCCTCCCTCACTAATCTTTCAAAATCTCTCAAAACCTCTCAACACAATATTCGGCCACAATTTTGATTTATATGGTTTTCCGAAATTCTAGTTTACCCTCTTATCTCCTTATTGGTAAAGGTATTAACTTGTTTTTCTCAATTAATTTTTTTGAATTTAATTACGTATGTAATAACGCACGGTGATGGAGTTCTTCGGTGAAAAAAAACTCCGACGAATCTTTCCGGCGACCATGTTTGTATATATATATAGCACATTAATTAGTTGTTAGCTAATTGCATGCATGTGTTGATTAAATGTTTGATTAATTAGTTGATAATTATATATTAATATGTGGATTTAATATGTAAATGCATTTTATTTTGTTATGTAATTTAATTATCTATGATTAATATTAATTAATGTATAAGTTAAGAATGATAAGATCAATGGAATGTTGTTAGAATGAAATTTTTTTGCTAACTAATTATGGCTTATTCGATAAATTTATGTTTCACTGCTTAACTTACGCAAAACTATGGACAAGAGTTGAATTCATTTGAAAAATAGAAGTGATGAGAGGTATATAGACGAAATCAGTCAGTTTATGATGTTTGCGATGCAACATGGTCAAGAAAAGAAGCGTTACAGGTGTCCGTGCAGAAAATGTCTTAACAATCAGTACATGAAAGTTAATGTTATGTCTCAACACTTGTATGACCACGGTATGATGTGGAGTTACATTACATGGGGTGAGCACGATGAAGTAGTAGACTTCAACTTAGGACTAGACTTCAGCTCAGGGTACAGTTACTAGGGTGCCTCATCTAGTCACGCCCCTTCTCAGAACCCCACTTTGGATTTGGTCCATGATAATTTTCCCGAATTAAGTCATGTTAGACACCAATACGAAGAGGGAGAGAGGTTATGATATTACTCACTACGACATAGTCCCTATAGTCTTCCTGGACACTGACACTACTGAAATGGATAGGTACAACAGCATGCTACTTCAAGCCCAGACCTCGATATACAATGGATGTGAACAGAATGTCTTGCACTCCATAATGACTGAAATAGAGTACAAAGTGAAGCACAAAATATTGGATGATGGTTTTAACGAAATCTAGATACACATTTGATTTGCTTCCTAACCATCACAAGCTTCCAGATTCCCATTACAAGGTAAAAAAGATCTTGAAAATTCATGCGTGCAGAAACGATTGTGTGCTGTTAAATCCCAGTATGCAAATTTGGACTATTGTTCTATTTGCAACAATTCCAAAGGGCAGTACCCTAACTGGAAGAGTTCCAAGAAGAAGATTCTTGTGAAGGTGCTTCTCTATTTTCCATTAATTCCTAGACTGCAGCGTTTGTACTTGTCTCTATACACAACAGAGGTGATGAGATGATACTCGGAACATAGAATAGATGATGATATGCTTAGACACGTGGAAAATGATGAGGCTTTTAAACATTTCGACGGGGAATTTCAGGACTTTGCAGTAGAGTTTCGAAATGTTAGACTTAGACTTTCTATAGATGCATTCAATCCTTGGGGTAATAATAGCGTTGATGTTAGCACTTGACCAGTTATTCTTATGTCGTACAACCTGTCTCCATGGATGTGTATGAATAAGAAATTTAATTTGCTTACTCTGCTAATTCCAGGTCCTGAATCTCTTGGAAAGTGTTTAGATGTGTACCTCAGACCATTGATTGATGAGCTGAAACTTTTGTGGAAAAATAGATTTCAAACTTATGACAAGTTCACTGATATAATGTTCATGATGAGAGCATCGGTAATATGGACCACCAATGATTTTCCAGCGTATGGGATGTTGGCATCTTGCAAAACCAAATGATCCAATGCTTGTCCTGTCTACTTGGACGACGTCAACTCTAGTTGGTACACGGAGAAAGTGTGTTATATAGGTTACCGTATATGGCTTCCTCATGATCACAAATGGCGATAGGATAAGGATAATTTCGACGAGAGAATAGAGAATAATCTTAAACCTCAACAGTGGTCTACCGAAGAGATTTTTAAGAGGTTAAACAACTTCAATTTCGGTGTGTTGACCAATGACAATCATGTGAAGAAACTCAATCCACATCCTCCAGACGATCTTAGATATTGACACCACATGAGTATGTTCTTTTAAATGCCTTGCTAGTCAAAGTTGAAATTCAGGAACAACCTAGGTGTCATGCACATAGAAAAGAATGTGTGCGACAGCATAATGGGAACAATTCTTGGTATTAAGTTCAAGACTAAGGATACTCCCAAACCACGAAAAGATTTATAATCTATGAATTTGCGCCGTCCCTTGGGGTTAAAGAGGGATAAAAGCGATGTTAACAACAAGATACCTGATGCACCTTACATAGTGGAGCCTACACTGAGGGCAGCTGTATTCAACTGGTAAAAAAGTGTTTGGTTTCCATCTAATTATGCAGTGAATATACATCGATGTGTCAAAGTAGGGGAACACAAGTTCATCGGTTTAAAGACTCATGATTATTACGTTATGCTACAACGTCTGAGTTCAATGGTAATTCGACATTATTTTTCCTAAAGACGTCGTAGAACCAATAATTGCATTGTGCATATGGTGGCAGAGGATATGTGCCAAAGAGTTGAAGAAGTTGGATGTATTCGAACTTCGATACGAATTGTCCACATCCTTTGCAAAATATAAAGAATTTTCCCCCATACTTTCTTTGACATTATTATTCAGCTCATGGTCCACCTTCCCGAATAAGTGCTGCTTTTTGGTTATGTCCACTACACTTGGATGTATCCTCAAGAAAGGTACAATATTTCATGTAACTAAATTTGTTAAACGCATTTTCCATCATTTATATAATCTATTTTTCTTACACTAATGTGAATGGCTGCGGCAGTCAACGGCGGAACTCCGGCGAATAGTTGACTTTTTGGAATTTGACAAGTTTTATGCCGTTTTGCTCGTAATCGCGTCCCGATCATCGCCTTGAGGTTTTCGAGTTGATTTGGATATCGGATTTTAAGTCGAGGGTTTATGTGGAGAATTTGGGGGTTTTTGACGATTATTTTGTATTCGAGTTATATGTTTCCGGAAATGGTTGGTTTCCAAGGTGTGGTACAGAGTAATGAATTGTGATTTTGATCAGTTATATTTTGTGATTATTCAGAGGATCGAGATCGTACATTGGGCGAGGGATCTTCCGCCGGATCTCGGGATTAGCGTGTTTGCGCGCTGTGCTTATCTGTGAGTGGACACATTTCTTTTCACTGATTAGTTGCGAGTCCTTATTACACGTTTTACGAGCATGAGCATGCATATACGATTATGATTTATTCGAGCATATGTTTTACGATTATGCATCGACAAATATGCTTATATAGTTATATATTACGAATACGCATTTATATTATGCTCAATATATTTGCATGAATTATTTACGATTTGGTTTACACAGAGTACAGACACAGTATATATTGTTGTATCGATACACTTGCATCCCGGCTGATCCCCGAGGATGTTTACCGGTGGAGGTTGTGACCCCTGACCCGAGGTCTTTACCGGGGGGTAGACCTCTAACCTGAGGCCTTTCTGGCTAGAATCACGCGTGGGTCTGGGATCCCGTGATTCGGACTATACTAGCGTGAACGTGTCCATGAGTGATCCCGCGGGATTTTATGATGCATGCTTTGTACGCGTGAGGAGTTAGAATCTCCCTCGTGTACCATATCATTTTCATTCATTTAGACTCGCATATGTTTTTATAACATATATTATTCGGCAAAAGACATTTATTTTCGTCCACTCACTCTAACGGTTTATATGTCTTTCCCTGGGCTCTTTGTTTTCAATGCCCAGTTTGCAGTTCAGACTCTGGTGTCGCACGTCGCAGTCGGAGGTTTAGTATTCGAGCTACTTTTCTGTTCCAATAGGTTTCTTGTTTAGCCTATTGTGGTGTATTTATGTATATGTATACTAGAGGTCGCTCTGAATACTCTGATGTTCATATTTTTCATATGATTTTTCCAGGATTTCTGTAAAGTTACAGCTTTTGTTTATTACTTTACATTGTGTTATGATATTAAGAAATCCGGATGGGATTGGTGCCCACAGTTTGGCTTTTGTGGCATAGGATGAAGTGTTTTTCGAGTGCAGGTTAATGGTAATTCCGCAATATAGTGAAACTCTGCCGAAATTTCTATGGTTTTTGCAAGTTCGTGTTTTCAGAAGGGGCTTGATTCCGGTTTAGGAAACTAAATCGGGGTTGGGTCCTTTCACCCTCTCTTCTTTCCCAAGTGCTATCTCCTCCTTCTTCCTCAATCCCTTCACAGTCGACATCTTCACAAAATTCTTCTATGATCTACTAAAATAAATCATATCATCAAGCAAATTCGATGGCAACTTAAATTCTTTGTTCCATGCTACAAGATCCATAAGCTCTAAAACTCACTAATAGAAAAGAAAACGACTCTCATGTCCCTTAACTATAACACTTACATTGAAGAAGTTAGAAGTGTAATGCAACCATGGCAGGTAGCGAAGAAGGTCAATAAATATCTCATCCAACAAGACCCACTTATGTTTGATGGAGCTTTGGTCTCATGTGACTCCGAAACCACACTTCCCGTAACTTCAACGGGTCACATGGATTTGGTCGTTGCCTTATTGAGTCACAAGCTTGAGTTTTCCTCGAAGCTTTGAGGGAGTAGATGAAATGACTCAACCCCGATTTAGTTTCATAAACCGGAATCAAACCCCTTCTGAAAACACGAACCAGCAAAAACCACAAAAATTTCGGCAGAGTTTCGTTACTAACGCGGAATTGCCATTAACCTGCACCCGGAAAATAACACGGTATCCTATGCCACAAAAGCCAAACCATGGGCACCAATCCCATATAGATTTCTCAATATCATAACAATGAAGTAAAGCAGTAATCAAAACTGTACTTTACAGAAATCTGGAGAAAAACATACGACAACATATCAGTAGTGTATCAGAGCGACCTCTAGTGTATATATACAAAATATACAATAGTAGGCAAAACAAGAAACCTATTGGAAAAGAAAGGTACATCGAACGCTAAGCCTCCAACCGCGATGTGGGACACCAGAATTCGAACTGCAAACTGAGCACGGAAACCGAAAAGCTCAGGGGAAAGGCAAATAAAATCGTTAGAGTGAGTGGACGAAAATACACATATGCCTTTCACCATTTACATATACATAAAACAATGCAAAGCGAGTTCGGAAAATATATGGAGGTGCCAGGCGAATCTCTCAAGCTCGACGGTCAGGCGAATCTCTCAAGCCTGACGGCATAACAGGGGAATCTCTCAACCCTGCCCAGAGGAATCTCTCAACTCTGGGTCTGACTACCAGTGATCAGCCGAGTAGCCAAAGCATCGATGCAAGTAATGCCATCACCATATAAAATATAAAATAAAACCTCCAAAAGCAATAAATAATCTCAACACCGTATAAAAATAAATACGGAAATCACGAACTCGCAATGACAATGAAAATAGAAAAGTCCACTCATAGGTGAGCACAGCACGCACTCGCGCTAATCACGAGATCCGGCGGAAGATCCCTCGCCCAAAGCACGATCTCGATCCCCTGAATAATCATAAAATATAACTGATCAAAATCATAGTTCAACACACTGTACCACACCTCGGAAACCAACCGTTCCAGAAAACATATAACGCGGTACAAAATAATTGACGAAATTCCCGAAATCTCCATTCAAACCCTCGACTAAAAATTCGGTACCCAAATCAACTCGAAAACCTCAAGGCGATGATCGGGGCGCGAATACGAGCAAAACGACATATAACTCGACAGATTTCAAAAAGTCAACCGGTCGCCAGAGCTCTGCTGTTGACCGCCGCCGCCGCCGCGCAGTCAACCAGAGAGATTTTCCGGCGGCCAAGCACCCACAATGTTCTCCTCCTCAAGCCCAACACATCTCTCAACTATGGCTACCTCCAATTCCGGCCCAATTTGCCGGAAAACAGCTCAAAAGTCACGGATTCCTCCACCGCCGGCAGCCCCTTTTCCTCCGTCGATCTCCGTCCATGGCGCACGGCGGCCCTCGAGGCCACTCCCAAAGGCTCCGCCGTGGCCTCATGGTCAAAACCCATTAATCCCCGGCCACCACTGTGGCCAGAGCGCCACTGTCGAACCACCCCGAAACCGGCCAAAAAATCCCAAATTTCAAACCACAATTTCTCCCTCAAATCGAAACCAAATCAAGAAATTCCAAGTGCTAAACAGTTTCAAATCATGAGGAGAATCATTTACCTTCTAAAGTCGTGGCTAGAAACGGCCGGAAACGGCAAGTCCGCCGGTGGAATTCAAACAGTCCAAAAATCTCCACGGGTCAACGGTCAACTCACAAAGTCAACGCCGGTCAAACTTCCAACAGTGTTTTTGACAATTTTTTGACTATTTTCGATATTTATGCTCGCGGCTCGGAATGATCGACGGTCCAAAACGAATCACAATCACGATTCGGATAACTCAATACGAACGGATAAACTCGACGAAATTCCGTAATTTCAAATATTCATAAGATATTCCTTGGTCGTCGAAATAATTATCCGGAACCGCCCACGAACTTGAAATCACGCGAACTACAAATCTTGAGAAGAGACTTAACTCAAATTCTCGCCCGATAATTAAGTCGTGAACTGAACCATTAATTCAATTAATTTACTAAAAACTGTGATTACACATAAACTCGTGGATTAAGCCGATTACTGTACTAATTTTGGTTCGGGTCGTCACAGTAGATGATAGAAGTTGACGGGGAAAAACAGAAAGAAAGGTTAATAGAAGAGGAAGAAGATAAGTGGAATACCAAGAGATATCCCATATTGAAGGCCATTAATGGGTGTGGACATGCATATGGAAGATCCATTATTGAAGTTCAAGGTGATCATATATATGTTGATAAATGGCACGTCTCATAGCATAAATAGTTGAAAACTTTGTAGCAGCAGTTCCATAGTTCTAGGCTTTAATCAAGGAGAAAACGATAGTTGAGAAGAAGAAGTTAAAAACAAAATGGGAGTATACCTTATTTTCATTCGTGAATGGAGTATAAAATTATTTTAATCAAATTATTAATAGCATTTGTGACAACCTAAACCGGAAATGGTAGTTAATCAGCTTAATTCGTGAGTTTCACGTTAATCGTAGTTTGTCGTAATTAATCGATTTGGCGGTCTTGTTTGCGACTAAATTATCGGGCGAGAATTTGATATGAGTTCCTTCACGAGAGTTGTAGAGTTTATGATTTCGAGCTTGTAGGAGTTTTCTGAGGATTTTTCCAATGTCTGATGAATATGTTGTGAATATTTCCGACCGTTGGATTTAATCGTGTTTATCCGTTTGGTTTCGATCCTGTTTTCTACCGTTGATCAATTTAATCGCGAGTATAAATATCGAAATAGTCGTAAAATTGTCGAAAAGTCACATTTGGGCCGAGTTGACCAAAATTGGACCGTTGACCAGACGTTGACCCGCGTTGACCGAGCCATTTCGGGAAGGATTTTGACCACCGATCGACTTTCCAATTCCGGCCACTTCAGACCTCAAGCTTGGAGATCGGGATCGTACGGTTGGCGATGGATCTTCCGCCGGATCACAGGATTAGCGCGTTTTAGCGTTGTGCTTGTCTCTGAGTGGACTTTTCTTTTCACTGTTGGTTGCGAGTCTTTTACTTGCGTTTTACGAGCATGAGCAAGCAGTTATGATTACGAATTATATGAGCATGTGTTTTATGATTATGCATTACAAATATGCTTTTATAATTATGCATTACGAGTATGCTTTTACATTACGCTTTGTGCATTTGCATGGAAATCTTTATGATTTGGTTTACATAGAGTACAGTCTCAATAGTAGTTGTATCGATACACTTAGCATCTCAGCTGATCCTCGAGGATGTTTACCGAGGGGGACTGTACCCTGACCCGAGGTCTTTACCTGGGGGGGGAGCAGATACCCTGACCTGAGGCCTTTCTAGCTGGAATCACGTGAGGATCAGGGATCCCGTGATTCAGACTGTACTAGCTCGGATGTGTCCATGTGTGACCCCCGGAATTTTTGATGCATGCTCTGTACGCGTGAGGAGTTAAAGTCTCCTTCATGTACCATATAATTTTTATGCATCTAGACTCGCATATGTTTTATAACATATATATCTATTCAGCGAAAGACATTTATTTTCGTTCACTCGCTCTAACAATTTATATGTCTTTCCCTGGGCTCTTTGTTTTCAATGCCCAATTTGCAGTTTGGATTCAGGTGTCGCACGTCAAGGTTGGAAGCTTAGTATTCGAGCCACTTTTCCTTCTCAGTAGGTTTCTAGTTTGGCCTACTGTTGTGTATACATGTATATACTAGAGGTCGCTCTGAGAACTATTATGTTTATATTTTCACATGATTTTTCCGGATTTCTGTAAAGCTACACTTTTGTGTATTGCTTTACGTTATGATATCTTTTTGAGAAATCCTGATGGGATTGGTGCCCACGGTTTGGCTTTTGTGGCATATGATGAAGTGTATTTTTTGCTGCAGGTTAATGGTAACTATGCAATATAGAGAAACTCTGCCAAAAATTTTATAATTTTTGAAAGTTCATGTTTTCAAAAGGGGTCTGATTCTGGTTTAGGAAACTAAATCGGGGTCGGGTCCTTTCAGCATTTCTTCTATTGAGTTCTAAAAATTTTCTGGCAATTGCTATTTTCTGCAGATTTGAGAGAATTGAAAGTTGGAATCGATCAACATTTGCACGATTCGATTATAGCTACTGTATTTGAGTTCTTGAATGTATTGATTTCAAATTTTTGCTCCCACTCATTAGGTAGAGTAGTTATCACATGTTTACCTTCATCATCATTGTCTCTTAACATAAAAATGGCTGCATGCGCAGCAACACCAACTCTGAGAAATCCTTCAATCCACATATGATGCGTGAACAATGAAAGTTATGTACCATAATCAGTAGCTAGATATAGGTAAGGGGGGATCAAATACATATGATGAGCTAAAACAATAGTTAAAGATCCTAACATAGCTAGGTTAAGAGATGATCACGCATGTCATGACGCCGTTAGAATCTCATATAGGCCTTTATGGCCCTGGCCGATAAATGGGCATTTATCATCCTCTAAAATATCTTTTATACCATGATCAATACCCCAATTGGTCCTCTACATGTGACTTGCTACCAGAAAAAGAATTGTAATAGCTAAATGATGGTGTGCAATATCCGTTAGCCATAGACCTCTAGCTACTGGATCTAATCCTCCACGAAACATAAGAAATTCCGCATATTTTGACATATTCAAGGTGAAAAACAAGGTTGCTCCCTCATCAAAACTAGGATAAAGTTCTATGGCTGATAATTGTTTGAATATAAAATCCTTTGATCATCGTGAAGTAGACTTTTTAGTCAAAGAAGATGAATTCGAAACTTGATTCTCATGTTGGACTGTGTTGTCAAATTTTTCTCATGTTCTTTTCTCCTCATTTGAATCTTACTACCCGCTAATGGAGTAATTCTCTTTGGAGCTAGAAAAGTAGGCATTTAATGGAAACCTTCAAGGTAATTTCTTTGGAGATCTATTGCCGAATAGGATTGTTTATGTCTTTATTATTATTTTTCATTTTTTAACTGTTCTCTAAACCTTTATGGTGTTTCTTTGTGGTTTTTCACTCTGTTTAAACTCCTTCATGCTGCACATGTAAAATATATGTCATAATAAATAGTTTTGTACTTTAATACACTACATAACTGGAATGTAATAATTAAATTCTTACCAAACAACTCATGTCTTTTAACATGATATGATGACCTTTCTATACTAAAAAATAACATTTGCAGAAGGAAATGATGGCCTACAGCCTTACCGATTGTGGTTGCTTTCTTGCTTTTCCTCACAGTTGGAGAACTACAAGAGAAGGATGTCAAGTTTGATGACATTATGTCAAGTTTCATGACATTGATTAACCAAAAGACTTGAATTATTATATTGGGAACTGATTACGGTAAGTGTGTTTGAGAAATATCCTTGATTCAGTCTAATTTTCAGAAGCTCATTTATTTAGTGCGTATAATCCTCGCATGTTATTTGCAAGAAACTGATCGACATATTTTAGAATATTGAAATTTGGAGAACTCCTAATTGCCGCCCTTCACCAATGTCATGCTCATTCCCATTCAATGTGTAAGTGTTTGGTACTGGATTAGCAAATGAATTTGTACTAGAAAATAAGTTATTATATGGATCTCAATGTCCTTCGATATGGTGGTCAACATGATTTATATCTTCTAACTCAGTCTCTTTGTTTTATGTTGATTTCTGAAAACTAGGTTGCACAGTTTCTTTTACACGACTGAAATGGCATCTGTTACGAGGAAGAAATCAAATTTTCCAATATCTTCTAAGTTGCAAATATTGCAATGACTGTAGAGGAAAGGGAAAAGGTTTTGATGCGCTGAAATCTACAGTGATTGAACATAGACACAGGTATATTTTATGTATAGCTTGCCATCAATTTTGATAGGCATCTCTGGTTTATATAACTACTCATAGATGATATCAATTATTGTATAATGTATTTTCTGTTATACTTTAGCTTGCTTCCATATAATTCAAAATTTCGGCACCAACATTTACCTTTTGTTAATTCAAAGTCACACAAAACTGTGAAAGAAGACTACTATCTTCCCTTTTTTTAAATACAAAATCACTAAAATGTGAGAGACGATCGGCGGGTATAATAAATTTTACCACAAATTTTGATCTATATTGTTTTGATTGTCACATCTCTTCAATGTAACTTTGATCCCTTCCATTCGTACTATAAATATAGATCATTAATTTCCATATATCCATGTACTATAAATATAGATCATTAATTTCCATATATCCATAGATCTCTCCTGCCATCTTTCATTTCATCTATTATCCGCATTCAACTACTATTATGTGCTGAAACAGTAGTGGTAACGCCTGCCTCTTAGTACAACTACAAAGTAGACACCGAGCGGGGGTAATCTGTTAGTTTTCCGTCTAAACCTAAACCTAACGTCCAATATGTCAAGTCACTAAACCACAGAAGAAGATAAGAGCCAAAACTTCACGTGCCACGACAAAAAGATGACATATCTTCACACTTACATTGGACAAAGAAAACACCTTACACCTCTATGATACATGGACGCTCACAAAGATTCTAAACATTTTATCTCTCACCATCACAAATACATCCCCCACCCCTGTTCTCTGAAGAACTAATATGCCTAGAAACGAGGAATAAAAAATATATAAATTAATCACACTTAGCACTACCAATCCATAGAAAGAACCATGACTCACATCTACCTGCCTATGGCTCAAATTTACAAATGGTGGGAGGACCTGAACGGCAACTTATAGTACATTTTACAGAAGTGAAACCTAGCGCGGACAACAGTGCTTCTTCAACTTGTATCTTCTCTTCATTGCATGGCCAAACCAATTGTGTAGTAAAAACCAAGGCTTCAAAAAGCCTTCAAACTTGCAATCTGGAAAAAAGATCACAGGTTTGGAACTTCTTGTATATGGCCTTTATACTCTATACAGCACTGGAATTCCCGTGTAACGAGGCCAAGAGGAATATGATGAAGCTATTCAGAATTTTCAAACTATATCCAAGCAAGAGAGCCCCGGTCATTTCCTACTTGTGGACGGCCTCTAGTTGGTGTTGGAGGTCTGTTAGCATTCAATTCCTGCTCACATAACAAACCAATCAAAACCAACGATCAACACCGAGATAAAGAACAAATGTCAGGGGTCCCAAAAGAAGTCAACAGTAAGAAGTACCTGCATCCATGTATCTTCAATATGTCGTTCGGGTGATGTTTCTGGTGAAGAGATTGCTGGTGGTAAGGGATGAATGAGTTTTGGGACCACCACAAGATCTCGACCTAAAACAAGGATTGCCCCAGCATTATTTGCTGTACCTGTTGAACGCGGAAAGAGCCAAACATGAGATATTAAGTAATTTAAGGACCTTATAGAACGTAAATTATCACGGGTAACCAGGTACATACCACAGTAATTGGTAGCAGAAAAAAGTGTTATCAAATGTCCTTGAGCAAAACGTTCAAAGCCATCCATTACACATTCATGAGCACGTACAATCAACTGAAGATCATTGTTGTTGCAGAATTCCATGACACGATCAGGCTACAATATTGAACAACTTTTAGATGACATCAACCACAAATTAATTTATGTTTACTCTCAAAACTTGGCATCTCTGATAATTCAGACACAAATACCGACACATAAATAGAGAAAGATCAATGGATATGAAGCAACAGGAGTTATATGACCATTACTGACTACGTCCTCAATTGTATTGGGAGGAGCAAGAACATTGCACAGAATTGACACTTATTGGAATGGGGGTTCAGAAAGCTTCTTTTTTTTCTTGGAGCACAGTTCTTAAAAGTGAATAGAAATCAACATCAGCTATTCCAGTGTTTGTCAACAACTGGAATGAAGACGTGATGACAGCAATAATTTGACCTAAATAAATAGTTTAAAGTTTAAAACAAGGGAATGGTGATGGCAACACTAATTCCTCAGAAATGCAGAAACCTCCCCCGGGAAGGACATGTCATACCGATAGGCATTTCCCAAGCATAACAAACAGATCTTCCTACCCATTCCTATGTGCCAAAACTACAAAGCTGATGCTTCAGAACAATTCTTTGTGTAGCATAACCGATTCTTAGAGATGCGATACCAATGACCGAACTAAACTTACAATAAAAAAATTCAAAAAAGTTCATGTGCATCTGAATTTTCTTTTTGGCAAATAATGTGCAAAACTAAACACAGATTAAGACGATTAAAACATCATTTGATTACCAAAGCTATTGATGTTCACTCCCTGTATCATGATATAAATTCATAATGCAAACTACTCTAACAGAGTTGATTAGGCTGTTGCAGTTTTAAGATGTCACGGTGATGCGCACCCACCATAATTAGTTAAACAATGAATGGGTAGTTCCCATGCCACAGTAACTTCTCTAGTCTCTAGTTAAGAGTATCTACAATTACATGACTGTTGTAGGAAATATGCGTGAAAAGAACTAAGATACCAGGAAAATGATAATAATTGTTGTAGCAACGTGAAGGAAAGGCAAAAGGCAATTAAACATTACTGACCCCAAAAGTAACCAACCCAGGACCTCTGGCATTTGGTCGCAGTCCTTCCACACTGTCATTTTCCGTTGGGTCCGACCTAAGGAGAATCATAACAGAGCATCATTAATCAGCTAACAACCAATTTCAAATAACTAACTCAATATTTGTGTGTTATTTGTACACATACAGAAAAACACTGACCATAATAAATCCATAAGAACGATTGAGCCTGCTTCCATTGTTATAGGACGCTGGAGATTCTCAATTTGTTCGACATGATTTATAGACCGGCCAATACCACCATGCATACAAATGATTTTCTTTTCAATTAGAGCAGCCAAAGGAAGCCAATTGAATAAACGGTTAATTCGATGCCACACCCATATTCCATCTCTCTCACCCTGTTTATAAAGTAATCAAGTAAAACCTTCAGAGATTGATAAATAAATAAAGGAAAAAATGCACACATGGTACCTGAACTTTCACTGTCAGGTCAGTTTGATACCTAAACTTCAAAAGATATCAGTTTGATACCTGAACCCTCATTTTCGTACCAACAAGGTACCTATGTCATATTTCCGTCCAACAACAGTTGATTAAGAGGGTATATTCGACGAATCAACTATTTTTTTAGGAAAATGGAAAAACATTTTTGCTCTTCATTTGTTTTTTTTTTATTCTTCATTTATTTCTGGATTCTTCATTTCTTCTGAGACTTGCAAGCGGCGGCAGACATACATGCACTCTCTCTCTCGGTCTTTCTTCTCAATCCCTCCTTTTGCTAGCTTTTAGGATTTTCTGTGCACGCCAATTCTCAGCCATACCGGAAGGCAAAGCCAAAGAAGCACACAGCGAGAAGGAGATCCAGGCAAAGATCAACGCAGCACTGACAAATCACGGCAGCGGGAAAGCCGGAGTAGCCAGCCGACTGGACTGGACAAGATAAAGGAGAACACGCCAAGTACGAGTGCCCTCACAGCAAGGTTACTGTACCAGATGTCAATTTGATGCAATCCACCACAATTCCAAGCATCCCAAGATTCCTTTCGACGGGGCGAAGATTGTGAACAGACACGCCAGCACCATCCAGACTGCTCCAGCCGAGAAGCCTAGCCCAGTGTCCGCGGCAGCCTTAAGAAGTGAATAACAACGAGGAGAAGAAATAGTAGCGGAAATACATTCGATCATGTTTGTGTTTAGTGTTTGGGTTGGATTATTTGGTATGGGAATAATGCTTAATGGGGAGATGCTACTGGACAGGACTGGGATGATGATCGAGGATGATGTATATTAAGAGCCTTATGCCTATGATGATGATAATGAGCTGCTTTAATCTTGTTGTCAATAATATAACCGGCGGCAGTGGGAGATACGACCCCAATATCTCAATTCCAATTTGCTAAGTTTGGGTATCAGTTGGTTGAAATAGATCTAGAAGGACTCTTGCTCTTCTTTGTGTTTATGGGTCTGCTTGTGGGGTTAGTGCAGACAAGAATCTATACAATGTGAGGACATCAATTTTCTCTTTGTTGATTTCAGATTTGTTCGAAGAATTTGCCAATATGGCAATATGAGAAGAAGAAATTGTTTATCGGGTTGGAGTTAGAAATGAAGTTCCATTTTAGACGATGGATGGGAGGAAGAACTCAGAAGTAGAAGAGGGGGAGAAAATTCCTCTCATTAAACAAAACAAAACAAAAAATGCTTAAAAAAATAAGAAAAGAGAAATATTTAATAAAATAATAAATGATTGGCGTAGTTGGGTCTTTTACATGCTAATTTGACTGCCATGTCATTAAACTAACCGAAAAGTGGATGGAAGTGAGACGGAGGTATCTTGTTGATATGAAATTAAAAGTTCAGGTATCAAATCGATTACTTTTGAAGTTCAGGTATCAAACTGATCTGACAATGAAAGTTCAGGTACTATAGGTAGACCTGAATTCGGTTCGCATCTAGTCAAAAAATTTAAGATTTGGATCCAGAACCGTTTGCTTGCATTTGGTTCGGTTCTGTAACAATCATGAGTGGAACCGTTCGGTTCCGATTCTGGTTCTAGCGATTCTCGGTTCTCGTTGAAGATCCGTTTGGAAAAAAGAACCGAAAATAAAAAAATGATATTTTTGTATATTGGACTTCAAAATCCTCTTACTTTATGCTTGACATAGTTGCATATATAATCTATCTACATAAAAACGTATAATTTGCATATTAAATCACATGTGGTCATTAACATATCAATTTGTCATTCATCAAGATCATATTTGCATCATATCAGTCATCAAATTAAATTTCATAGGCCTAAATAAATTGTGACAAATTGAAATTAATTGAACTAGAAAAAAAATAGGCGTCTGGGTTGGGCTGGCTTATTTGGATTTGGGTATTTAAGATTTATATAGTTGGGCTTATATATATGGATTGTGTTAATTATAAAACGGTTCCTTCGGATCTAACTGTTTTTTTTATATCAAGATCCAAAACCGAACCGGAACCGTGATGGATCCAGAACAAAATTTTAAAAAACATAATTTTTTTTAGAGATCCGGATCGGTTCCTCGGATCTTGTGGCCAAGCCTAACCATAGGTGCATTTTTTCCATAAATAAATGTACCAAATAACAAACAAGCATAACAACATACCATTCGCTCAATGCATTCGATCCGAAACCCAAAAAGAGCATTAATATCTGCAGCTTCATGATTTCCCCTAATTAAGTGTACATTTTGGGGATACTCAACCTGACACATTGAGTAGAGAAAATAAGCATACAAAAAATCTTGCGCGAGAGATGAACTGAAATCATAACTGATAAGAGAATGAAAAGAAAGCCAAATTCAACCTTCAAAGCAAGCAGCAGAGAAATGGTTTCCAAGCTATGCTGGCCTCGGTCAACATAGTCTCCTAGGAAGAGATAGTCGATATATCTGACAATGGCCATAAACCATAGAAACTTTGTGAGAAAAACAAAGCTTCATATTGTTTAATGTCGAGCGGAATAACTTAAAGAGCACATAATCAAATAATGCCCAGAGAACTCGAATACACGTCTCACCCGAGAGCTAAAAAGATCTATTTGCTTGTGAATGGTCACAAACAAACATAAAAGAAAATAACTTCAGGATATATGGCTAAAAAACACAAGATAGATCCAAAAGTATAAATAGTACCTAGACATCCAAAGTACACATCTTTGTTCTATCTGTAGTACCGTTAACCATGTTGATATCTTCATAGGGTTGGGTCGAATATACTCTATTTACATTTAGTTAGACGTTCAACTTCCTAGTCTTGCGACTTTCTAGTTTGTGCCAAGTATCACAGCAAATAAACATAGAACAAAGATGTCTTGTGTTATCATTTAGTTATATAGACCATCATGATCTTCATTTACTATGACACCAAATGATTTTCAAGCGCCTTATGGTTGTTTCAAAAATTCATTTTATCCTGTGGTCTAGGCAGGGGAAAACGTGGAGCAGTACGAAAGGTCTGCTCCTAATTTTGGACAAGAATAATTGCAAGTCAGTATCATCAGCAAGTGTTACTGACAACTTGCAGTAAGTTGTCAGTAAAGTAGTTTGAAAACAATGCCTTCCTTTTTCTAGAGTTCACACAAGTACTTTTTTTCCTCCGTCCAATATTTTTTATACTTGAGAAGTTAACACTTGAGAGGAAAAAAAAGATAATAGGTGGCCGTTTGTCATAATAGTCGCTGAAACAACCTTCTTGGTAATATCAGAAACAACCATTGCATTAAACGTACTGAATCTAGATTCCATTGTGCAAACCACACCAGCTATATTCAAATATTTATCACGCAGCTAGTCACTAGCATATTCTGACTTGATAATTTATTTGATAGAGAAAGAGATAGCATAGCTCATGAAATTCAGGTTCACGAATAACCCAAATGTAAGAAATTATTAGATTCGTGAACCATAAGAACTATTTAAAATCATGTAAAAGAACACTTACGCAATATCACCAGCAGTGGAAGGTGAACCATACTCGTCAAAGAGGCGCATGAGATCGCCAAACTGCCCGTGTAAATCGCCAAATATCTTAATAGGAGCCCTAAGTTGTAACACACTTGGTTCACTAGAGAATATCCTTTCAGCACTATCACAAAGATCTGCTATTTCATTGCAATCCAAGAAAAACTGCCTGCGAACAGGAGGCTTCCATCCACGAGGCTTCAAGAGATGCGCTATTACCTATGATATCGGTGGAACCTGAATTCAATAACCAGTTGAATTTGTTCATCATTTTATCACGTGGAAAGTCAAGGAACTCGTACCTTCTTGGGCACACTATTTATGGACATTTGCCGATCTAACAACTTCCTTGCTGCCGTCGCACTCTCTGGGGTCCCATAGCTTACCCGCCTGCCTTCATTTTCAAATTGATCTATTGAAAGCTGCCTCACCATGCCACCCAACGCTCCCCCAGTCTCTGCAGCTACAACGACCTGAAAAGCATAAACATCATATCAATGACAGATCCGAATTGAGCTTAGGCTCCAGGCTAGAATGGAAACAGCTCAAAATAGTGACCAAAATCTTGAACTAACCGCTCTATGATGCAGCCGCACTCCAGCTGAAGGAACATTATTTGACCCAGCATTTTCAGGCTTGATCATTTGCTTCCCACTAGGAGTTGCCTCTGAACCACGATCTCTATCAGGTAACTCAACTTCCCCGTTAACTTGTCGTGCCTTAGCAGCAGCCAAAGTGGCACTAATTGCCTCAGCTTCCGCTGCTGATGCTTCAACTAAATACTCTACACCTTTGCTCATTCTCCTGCAGTACAATCAGCATTCAACATATCTTTAATAAGACCAAGTACCTCACCAACTTCATAGCATGCGGCAGAACTTACAAAGAAAACTAACTTACCGAGATCCCTGGAGCAGGGCATTTTCAGCGCTAATATCAGTATACATGTCTCCATTTGCGGGTGGCGCAACTGGATTTCCCAGCACGACAGCACCATCAGGTGCCACTTCAGGCATTATCTGTCTCGTTCTGTCATCAATGAATCCATATCTTCCAGGCATACGACCAGGTGGAAGATTTGACTGAGCAGCTGCAGCTGCAGCATGGGATGCTGCACTCGTTGTTTCTGCAGCAGCCAGATCTTCGGCAACAAGTAGATCATCAAGCAATACCCCTGCAGCATGAAAACAATGATGAACCCGCAATTCACAAAGCAATATGTTTTTTAAAAATTTCAAAAATACATAATAGTAATAACAACTCCAAAACTCACAAAGCTATGGCCTGAACCAAAATAAAAATAAAAATCAGCAACGACCAAACTGGAACCTCTCAGAAAGTTGAAAACACAAGTTCCCCAATTTGAAGAAATCACAACAATAACAAAAAGGGGCTGGAGTACTAGCCCCAAAGAAACTGAATCCCTAAAAGACACGAAGATTGAACCCTTTTCCACAGATTACCAGGTCCACCCTGCTCAAAACCTATAGAAATTATTTTGTCTTTCCATCTGAATCACCAAAGAGATGGCCATGACACCACATTTTCCTGAATACCAGTCACTTATCCTCCCATCGAAAATAATCCACCTTTCAGATTGAAGTAGAGAGGAATCGAGTAAGAAGATGGTCGCTCAACAAATGTCTAGAACTTTACGATTTATTTCCTGAGGATTCAAGCAACCACCTTATAAAGACATGAGTTCCTACACTTCTCGGTTATTCAAATTTCTCCACTACCCAATGAATATGCCTTAACATTATCATCATTGTACGGTTCAATATATACACACAATGATATATATATAGAACACTATATACCATCAGTAAAATTTCATTAGCTCAGTAAACTGCATGTGAACTCCACAATCCATAATGAGAAAAGCTTTTGACCTTTTATCACCAATTATAGAAGAGTCCAATATTCACTAAATAGCCCTACATAGATTACCCCTATAAAAGCATCCAACATTGACTAAATAGCCACCTAGATTACCCTTATATGCCCATTTCTTCCAAGTTGAATCAACCTTGGACCAATGCCGCTACATAAAGTAGTATATTGATGAAACAGTCGATCAGAACTTGGCTGAAATTCTACACCTTCTGATAAAGTATCCAGAAATAACTTATGCTGGTAATCTAAGGTCATAACCTCAGGATATCAAAGAGCATCTCTTCAAAGCATGGTTGTTCCTGATGCTAAACCTCAGGGGGTTACAGTCACCGAGAAAATTCTACTAACATTAAGTGAAACTGTGTTCATGTCGATAGTATTTGATGCATTTGGTCATTTGTAACTAATTACTGGTTGATAAATACAAGTCATAAATTGGGGGAACTGAAAGTAGAGAGACGAATTGTTGTTAAAAATATCTTACCACCACGTAGACCACCATATATAAATATCAGATCACCGACTGCGGCAGCTGCATGCCTGCAACGCCTTGTCAACTCAACAGCTGCATCTCCACCAGCTGCGTCGGCACTGTATCGCCCTGTTCTTGGACTTGTAACAACGGATTTAGTATCGCACCAAACTCCAGCTGCAGTATCCAAAACTGTAGACAAAAGAAAAATGAGAAATTTGTAAGGTACCATATGATGGAGAATCACTTGGTGACAAGGGAAAATTTTTACCAGAAAACCACGGTGAAACTAAAACAAAGCTTCATGTATCTGTTTCACATAGATGCGCTTAATTTCCAGAAATTTATACACCTTGTTACTACATTCTTTTGATACCAAGAAGAAAAACAAGAATCATGTACCTGCAACACTTGATGAATCTTCAACCATGCGCCCACCACCAAGGGCCCCTCCAGAAACATGCAATCGTGCGTTAACAAAGACCTATATGCAACTATTTTATAAATGAATGTTCTAATATGAAAGAGCTAAATGCGGAAAGACAATGAGTGGGTGCCAAATCGTACTGCTGCATGTTGATATCTGGGAGAAGGGGAGACACCAGGAGCAATTGCCCATTCCCAACGGCCATCCCTATGTTTAGCCAGGCCATATGCACTAGCCAATGGCTGCAAAAAAGCCAAGGCCAAGAAACATTTTAACCTTTATTTATAGTGCAAAGATGTTCCTAACAGTAGAAACAGCTTGCTTCGCTATATACGAAAACAATATGGCAACACCACTATGAAATTAAATAAACTTCACACACAAATATAGCATAGATGAAACTAGATACCATAATACATCCACCAAATCAAGCACTCGCATATTAACCCTATTTGACTCACCACACTGTTTGCATCCCTCCCTCCACACAGGAGGAGAAGACCATCCGATCTTGCACTTGCGGTTGCATACCTGGTCAAATACAAAGAGCGATGAAACAACTGACTTAAACTGTTTAAAAAAAAAATTAAAGCAGGTTTCTCAAGACACCATTTTTGGTGCGCACCTAGTGATTATACATGTAAGTTAAGTCCTGTACAGCATGTTGATAAAACATTCTCCTTCATTCAAACAGAAATGTCTGCTATGCGCAGATAAACCATAAAAGCTCCTGATCAAATTCTTTGACGATTACAATTGGAATGCACAGCAAAAGTGTATCAGGCAACTGTTGACTGTTGTCCATATCAAAGTTTATTTCTACCATAGCATAAAGTGTGACAAAAATTTAGCTTTTATCGCAACTAGACAAGGATCGACTATGATATTGCTATGAAAGTACCCGAACACACCTTCTGAAAAGTACCTGAGCTTCCCCATGAAAGTTTTACCACACTGAGTGGTGACTACTTATTTTTTTACTAATTCTACCAGTTACATTATTTCCAACACATGAACATTTGGATGACATTTATAAATGCATTTGAACTTAGAAATTGCACTATAAGTCAAACTATGATATGTATGTATATCAGTGTGTTTACATTTCTGTCTAATATCAAAATCATTTTAAAGTTATAAATATTCACTTGGAAAGATTAATCTGTTTTTTGGTCGTGTTTAAAGAGACTCAGAAATATATAATTTCTTTTATGTACTTAATTACATAATCTTTGTGTTGTCATAAATGTACTCGGGAGAGACTTACATGCATGGTGGTGGACCCTCCCCTTCCGGTTCCAACTTACGCCATTCATATGGCTTGGCAGCAGTATCTAACGCCCAAACATCAGCTAAAGGCCGTTTTCCTGGGAGACACATTCCAATTTTTTGTTTTCTTAATATCATATAAGATTCGAAACATAGGAATATATTTTTTTTAGATCTCCACAGAAAAAGTAGACAGATAGAAGGGACTCACCATCATTTCCACCAATTGCCATGAGATATCTTTGCCCCACCAATGCCATCACATGTCCGTAGCGAGGCCCTGGTCCAGGACCTTGAACTACAACCCTGTAGGAAAATTAGCTCCACTTTAATTAATAAATCATACAATAAATTCTACACAAGGAAAATCAAACCAATCAAAAAATTTACCTGTGCCATCGAGGCCGTTGCTGTGTGAGGTCAAGAACATGAAGATCCTCAGCAGACAAACCAGCAGGACCAATTCCTCCCTGTTGATATCAACAACTCCAGTGAGATAATTATGTTTGTATTGGAAATATTACCATAGCTTTGATCAAGTGACCAGTACTAATAAGATATAAATTCTTTAACCTGAATAACCACCATAGTTCCTACAGCAGTTGCTACATGTGCTGCCCTTGGTGTTGGTGGTTCTCCGAAGGGAGTGATTCTGCAATAAAAAAGCCTTGTGATCACTATAGTAAACAGAATAAATAAACAGGGACAAAAGTATAGCCACAGACTGATAAGACAAGTAACAACAGCTCCTAGGCTTACCTAGACCATTTATTTGTTAGGATGTCATAACAATGCACATCAGCTGTGGCACCTGCTAGTCCTGAGATCAAGTAAATAAACTTCTGAGACATGCAAAACTATAACAGCAAAACACCACAAACAATATTCCTTCCTCATTTGAAGCTCAAAATACTATGAAATCACAGAAGCTCATAAATCAGTAATAAAAAGAGAATAGATTGTCTTGAACAAAAATCAGTAATCATGACACAAATGAGTACAACACACTGATTCTCCGACTTGACTTGAGGCTTCTGTGCAGTAGGTGTGTGCCACTCAATCATGTTTACGTAATGACGAATAAAAGAGTGAGGTTTCCAGAAACCAAACCACTAACAGAAAAGAAGTATATGCACATCTCTTACGTGAACAAAACTACCCAACCACTAATATCACTAGGAATAGAACCTGGTCACCATGATGCATTTAAAATTTCTTTGCAAGGTAAGAAAGAAAACAGCTTGAATCACCAGAGTTTAAATCTGCCAATATGCACCAGGCGACCATTAATGTAGCAAATATGGGTTTTCTTTCCTGAATTGAAAGAGAACAAAAGAACTTTCTCGTTGAATTAATAGCACATCCTTCCTAATCATACCATAAACATGTAAGCTGAGCTTCCCTCAATTAATCACCTACTCCTTCAATGAGCACAGAGATATGAAAGTGAGTGAAGAAGATAACGACAACATACTTATGCCGGCACTTCCAGCAGAAGATGGAGTCCCCGAAGCCGCAGAGTTTCCCTCAAGAGCGGTGGCACCGCCGAACAGAATCAGCCTTGGACCAATGTACGCTGCAGTGCCCTCCTCGCCCACGGCGGCGACGGCAGTCAAAGTGTGGCCGCACCGCGGTCCTGGCCCGTCCTCCTTCTTCTCTAGAATCGCATTCACAACCGAGTAGGTCGGAGCATGCCGCGGCCCGGCCACCGGAGTCTGCTGCGGCGGCGACTGAGGCTGCGGCGGCGACGCGGCTCCCGTTTGGTCGCCTAGCTTCTGTTGTTGTTCTCCCTCCGCCGTAGGCGACGGCGTACTCTGGTTCTGCACAGCCGGATCGTGATCGGCGGCGGTCTCCGGCACCATCGCGGAGTCCACATCCATTCTCTGAGCCTCGATTCGAGCCTTAGCTTCACGATCGGGAGCAAAATGCATTCCGAATCAACATTTCGATTCCACTTGTCAGATTTTCCCAATCTCCCCACACGAAAATCTGGCTTCGCGGCTTCGCTTTGTAATTGGAAACCCTAGCTCATACCCCTTCCCGGCTTCTTCAAAATTCAAATTCAAATTCAAATTCAAATCAAAGCTCTAAAATTGCTTCTAGGTTTTCTCTGGTTCGAAGAAGGTAAGAATAAGCTTCTTCTTTTTTGGGAGAAATAGTAACAGGGACGACGACGAGGACAATCTCAAAGCCCCAAACACATTAAGCTTTCTCTCTCCACCAATCGATGCCTTTCTCCCTCTAAGCAAAAATTACAAATTAAAAGATTGAATTATATCTCTCCGTTCGAGTTTCTCTCTCTAGATTCGATTCTCACTTCATTTCATCTCTTTTTCTTTAGTACTTATGTTAAAGAAAAGTTTATGATAATTGAAAATGACACCCTTTTTTACAATTTACACCTTTATTTTTATCTTTTTTATCTAAAAATGTATTCAAAATATACACAAAAATTAACAAAGGGGACGTGGTTTGTAAAAAATGGGGTGTTAATTTCACCCCCTAGAAAAATTGTCACTCTTTTATTAATAGAATGTCATATATAGGCTGATATAATAATTGTCCCTATAAAATAGAGATCCTATGTATTTCTATTTAGATTAATCCGTATCTAATTAGAATAAGACACATACCAAAAGTTACGGAAAATAAATCTTCTTAAACACTCTCTTTTGTGTCGATGGTCTAAGGAATGATGCATAACCTGCTGTTTCACTAAAAACCTTGTCAAGCAAACAAAAACATCATGAGTAAAATAAAAGGTTGGTCTAAGGAAGAAAAAAAATATAACGCATCAACTACAAAAGCTAACACATGTGATGTCTACAGAAATGTAACTCTCCACGACTGTAAACTCAGTCATGGAGTTCAGGTAACCTACGCATACCAATGAGTCTCACATGTTTCATAAATGTAGATTTAGATAATGACTTGGTAAACAAGTCCACAGCATTATCCACCAAACCAGTCCGGTTCACACGGATAATCAATAACCGCTGTTATTGCTAATTGTAGGAGTACTTTGGCGAAATGAGTTAAGTATGACACCCTTAGTTTAATCCAACGTCATTTGTTCAATGCAAACCACATTATCCTCAAAGATGCAAGTTGGTGTTGTCGTAGTAGATGACAATCCACTAGACCCTCGAATGTGGTGTATTACTGTCCTAAACTAGACACAAACTGTGACGACCCGAACCAGAATCTGTTGTGTATTCGGCACGATTCTCGAGATTGAGTTTAGTCGTGGTTTTATGTCGTAAATGTGATTCGTCGATTCGATTTGCGACTATGTTTTCGGTCGAGAATTTGAGTTGGGTGTCTTCACGGAAATTGTAGAGTACGTGATTTCGAGCTCGTGGGCGATTTCGGAAGATTTTTCCGATTACCGAGGAATATTTTATGATTATTTGAAGTTTCGGGTTCCGACGAGTTTATCCGATTGTTTCGAGTTCATCCGAATCGTGATAATTATCCATTTCGAATCGTCGATCAACCCGAGGCTCGAGTATAAATATCGGAATAGTCGTGAATTGTCGTAAAAACACTGTTTGACCGTTGACTGAGCTTTGACTTTCCAAAACTGGAAAGCTGACTCATTGACCCGATAAGGAAAGTTTCCGTTTTGGTCTTCACCGTCCGACGACCTAGATTCCGGCCACCTCCGATCAAGTGGAAGGTATGGTTCGCTTCCTCTTTTGATTTCGAGTGTGATGGTATTTGGTTTTGACTGAATTGATGCCGTTTTGATTGAACCCGAATTGGGTCCGATTCGGTGATGTCGCCGTTAATGGTTGGTCATTTTCCGGCGAGGTTTGGAGGTGGTGGTTGGGGGGGAAAGACTCCCCTTGCTCCTCTGAATCTCATGGTGTAATTATTTTGATCTGAGGTTGTGTTTTTGGGATGCTCCGATTAGGATCCGATTTGAAATTCCGATTTGAATTTCGATGAAATTGATGATGTTAGAGTTGGAATTGGGCTATGTGGTAGTTGACAAAGTGATTCGAAATAAGGAGAACTTAAAATCTGGAAGTTTTGGCCGTGGAATTCCATCGTTGACGGCGCGCCGCCGCCAGCGGCGGCGGTCAACGGCGGAGCTCCGGCCAAGAGTTGACTTTTTGGATTTTGGTGTAATTAGTGTCGTTTTTCTCGAAATCGCACCCTGATTATCGTCCAGAGGTTTTCGGGTTGATTTGGTTAGCCGATTTTCAGTCGAGGTTTCGAGTGGGGATTTCGGAAATTCCGTAATTCATTTTGTAACGCATTGCATATTTCCGGGAACGGTTGGTTTCCGTGATTCAGTACAGGGTTGAGATCTATGATTTTGATCAGTTATGTTTTGTGAATGTTCAGGAGACCGAGATCGAGATCGGGATCGTGACCGAGCTTCTGGCGAGGGATCTTCCGTCGGTCCTCGAGATTAGCGCGAGTGCGCGTTTTGCTCACCTGTGAGTGGACAATTTCTTTTCACGGAAATGATTGCAAGTCTTTTATATGATTTTCGAACTTGAGCATGCGTACAAGATTACGAGTTATACGAGCATGTGTTAGCTGATTATGCTTATATCATTATATATTACGTATATGCATTTATATGCTGTATATCGCTTTTGCATCGAAATGTTTATGATTTGGTTTACACAGAGTACAGTCTTGGTTATGTTGTTGTATCGATACACTTGCCTCTCGGCTGATCCCCGATGGTAGGCTTATTGCCAGGGGAAGCTGTGACTCCTGACCCGAGGTCTTTACCGGGGGGAGGCAGACCTCTGACCTGAGGCCTTTCTGGCTAGAGTCACGTGTGGGTCTGGGATCCCGTGATTCGGACTGTACTAGCACGGAGGAGTCCATGAGTGACCCCGTGGGATTTTTACTTGCATGCTCAGTACGCTGGAGGATTATGGTTTTACCTCGTGTACTTTGTTATTATTATTTACCTAGACTCGCATATGTTATTTTAAACATATATATCAACTGGTGAAAGACATTTATTTTCGTCCACTCACTCTAACGTGTTTACTGTCTTTCCCCTGGGCTTTTCGGTTTCCGTGCCCAGTTGTAGTTCAGGTTTTGGTGTTTTCACGTCGCGGTTTGGAGGCTAGTGATCATAGTTACCTGTGCTTTCCAGTAGGTTCTTGTTTCACCTACTGATGTGTATATTGTATATGTTTTACTTTAGAGGTCGCTCTGATACATTCTGATACATGTTATACGGATTTTCTTGGATATACATATATACATAGTACAGTTTGTTTACTGTTATTGATTATATTGATGTTGAGAAATCTGGATGGGATCGGTGCCCACGGTTTGGCTTTTGTGGCATAGGATGAAGTGTTAATTTCTGGGTGCAGGTTATGGCAATTCCACGTTAGTGACGAAACTCTGCCGAAATTTTGGAAAATTTTTGTTGGTTCGTATTTTCGAAAGGGTTTGATTCCGGTTTAGGTAACTGAATCGGGATTGGGTCCTTTCACAAACATCAACCGCTTCATACAAAGCTTCAATCTTAGAATAGTTCGAGGAAGTAGCAACAAGGGTTTACTTTGTTGTTCTCCAAGAGATCGTCATGTTCCCCATGGTGAATACATAAACTGTTTGGGAACATTTTTTATGTGGGTCAGAGAGTGTTAGAGCGTAAAAAAATAGGCAAGGACTAGTTACCTCAACAAGAACCAATCAACGAACACCAAACGTACCACGTCAGTTGCCTCTTCAAGGCCAAAATGTGCAGGGTGTATCTGCAAAGACACTTCGATGCTCAACTCACTAGAATCTCTTTTCCAGCAGGATTTTTGTAATCAGAACGTCCATGAATGAAATGAGAATGTGAGCTAGTATTTATAGGCAGAAATCCTCCTCCAAAATAGGGATAACAGTGTGGGCTTAAAGGATAGGATCAGCCATCGTTGAGAACTTCTCTTCAGTGTCAGCCTCAAGCTTATCAACCACTGTAGCACGTTCTCCAGCTTTCCCTCACTTTCTACTGTATTCGCGTCATCTTTTTGTTAACGAACACAACTAGGTCATTACCACTCACACATTCATCACATGTCTTTTTACCGCTCGCATCTTCTAGTTGCTAGGCCCATCCGTCTTTATCCTTTATTCTAGCCCTGGCGTCATCATCCCACTTCTGGGCAACTTTATTCCCTTCAACCCATTGCTTATTTTTGGCCAAAATTTTACCTCTCACAATTATCATTACTCACGTATTTTTCACATGTTCTTCTATCACCTGCACTTTCTCATTGTAGAACCTATTTATCCTTACTTACCACTTTGGGCATGCATCCCACTTTTCATCGGTCCTAATCACTCCACTTGGGCCCTAACAACTTCCTTAGCCCATCACCAGTGATTCTTTTTTGCCCAAATTTTTATCCCCCACAAATGCCCTCAAAATTCTCTTTCGGAATTAAGGCCCTTGGCCCAAAGAGAATTTCCCTGTTTCATAACTTCTACACCTTCATCTTCTTCCTGCGTACTCATTTTCCACACGTGGACCACGTCCACTGCACTACCATTTCACTCTTTCCATCTTCCTCTTTTTTCCTTTCATTTTTAATTCTTCATTTCCCCAAATGTATAACTAGGAGTAACACATACACGTTTCCCGAAAATGCCTTTTCCCTTGACCATAGTCATTGTTTCATGTTAAGTTTCAAACAATCATACCTTTGGTGCTTCATGGGTTGTTACTCGCAGCGTCTCCCACATGTATTTTTCATGCCCCATTGCCTCGCAGAGGGAGCGACATCATCTTATCTCGACCTTACTATGGTTCCTCAATGTTTCTTGGTCCAACTGGATGTTTCATTTAGCTTTGAGACTTTCTTGATCTTCAACTCTGACAACTTTTCGTAGCTTTTCAACTTACTTTGTGGTTCAATTTAACTCGATGTTGCATGCCTCACTTCTTCCTCATCACATACTCCAGAGTTCCATAACTACACCTTTACCATGCATCTTTCCCAATTCTCTGAGTCACGTACTTCCTCAATCATGCACCTTGAGTCACGCTCATCCAATCATCGACGTGCTATTTTTCCTGTTTAGTGACTTTACTTTGACTCCCATTGGTAATCACATATAACTCAATCCTGAAGGATTAAGGCTTGTTCCATCAACCATGATTTGACACTCACCCCTCAGGATTGATATGCATTCTTTCACTCAACCACCATAGTTGCTTATGGCCTTCGACTATACTCGGTCGCCACTTATTCATACCCCAGTGGCTTTTTGTCAAGTTACACTTGACACAAGACATGCATTTTATGCATTTTCTACTCTAGGGTTGTCATCTTCATCGCTAAATTTTTCTCGACCTTAACAACGAGATTTTGTTTGTGCTAACAGAAAGTTTTCAAAAGAGGTCATTTCACAATTTCACCGCTGAGTCGAGAACCTCATCGTTAAGTTTTTCTCGGCCTTAACACCATATCTTTCACAGTTTTTGGTCATGTCAATGATATCTTGCTCTTGACTTTTATCTACTTTTTTGCTATTTTACCTTAAACTTTTTGGTCATGTTAGTGCCATTTTTCCCTATGCTTTTTGAGCAAGTTACTGTCATTTTGTCCTTGGCTTTTTTGACCATATTAATGTCATTTTGAAAGGACCCAGAGTCCGGTTTAGCTGTCTAAACCGGAATCAAACCCCTTCGAAAACACGAACCAACAAAAACCGTAGAAATTTTGGCAGAGTTTCGTTACTAACGTGGAATTACCATTACCTGCACGCAGAAAATACACTTCATCCTATGCCATAAAAAGCAAACCGTGGGCACCAATCCCATCCAGATTTCTCAATATATCAACAATAAAGTAAAGTAGTAAATATATCTATACTTTACTGAAATCCGGAGTACAATCGTATAACGTATACAACAGATTACTCAGAGCGACCTCTAGTGTATAATCATATACGTATACCACAGTAGGTAGAACAATAAACCTACTGGAAGAAACAAGGTAGCTTGAGCACTATGCCTCCGACCACGACGTGCGACACCAGAGTCCGAACTGCAAACTGGACACGGAAACCGAAAAGCCCAGGGGAAAGGCAAATAAAACCGTTAGAGTGAGTGGACGAAAATAAACATATGCCTTTCACCAGTTATATACATAATCATTATAAAACAGTGCGAGTTCGGAAAACATATACATATGGAGGTTGTCGGGCGACCTCTCAAACCCGACGTCAGGTGAATCGCTCAAACCCGACTGTGATAGGCCAGGGGACCTCTCAACCCTGGCGGCACACAGGGGACCTCTCAACCCTGCCCAGAGGACCTCTCAACTCTGGTGGACTACCGGTGATCAGCCGAGTAGTCGAAGCATCGATGCAGTAATGCCATCACCAATAAATATAAAACAATACCTCCGAAAACAATACATATCACAATATCGTATAAAGTAAATACGAAAATCATAAAATCCACGAACTCGCAAATCAACTGTGAAAATATAAACTTGTCCACTCACACGCTAGAGTAACGCAGTTCGCGTTAACCCGTGATCTGGCGGAAAGTCCCTCGCCAAACAAACGATTACGAACACCTGAATAATCACAATATCCAATTCTCACAATCATAATTCGACAATTCAAACAAATCACGAGAAACCACCATTCTCGGAAACACGAAATTCAATGTCGACGAATCGTCGAAAATTCGTAAATCACATCTCAATACCTCGCTGTACTTTCGGATGCTCAACTCGAAAAACGAACTTCCCCACTGCGATCGGGGCGCGATTTCGAGTGAAATGACATGCAACTTGTCGAAAATCCCAAAAAGTCAAACTTTGACCGCCGTTGACCACCGCCCACGGCGGCGCAACCACCAACCTGAAAATTTCTCGGCGGAGCAACCTTCATTCCATGCAAAATCACCCACTGAGAAACTTTGTCAACTGCAACGAAGGCCAATTCTCACTCTAACTAGGTCAATTTCATGCAAAACCGAATTGTTCCCAAAATTTCAAATTCAAAATTCTCCAAGCACAAATCGAATTAGAACTCCATACTTACATGGTTAGAATCATGGAGATGAGGGCTACAAAACCCAGTCCTTGTTTGAGCTCAACTCGGCCGGAATCACAAATCACCATTAACCCAAAAAATCACAAACTTTGGTCCAAGTTTTCTCTCTCCACCGTGAGCCACGCCGTGCGTGGTGGCCGGGGATGGGACGAGAAGGTCGAGGCGAGTCGATTGCCACCTCCCCCGTGGCCGGAGACGGCCGAACGGCAGCTCGCCGTCGACCACCGTAGCCACCGTCGCGCACCAACTCGGTCAACACGAGTTGACTGGTCAACTCCCATAATGGTAAGGTTGACTTGCCCAAAACAGCAGGTTTCTATTTATAGGCCTTCCATTTTTGAAAACTTCGTAATTATCCTTTTCGACAAACTTTAAACACACGTAACTTCCTCGTCGTAATTCCGATCCCGATAATTCTCGCGGCAACAAACTCGACTCAACGTATTCTTCAATTATCACCCAAAGTCAAACGCATCGACCAAACCAATAAAAAGTCAACTGTTCAACCCAAACACATATTTAAACCGACTAAATAATCAACAATCGGAAATATTCTTAACTTAATCTTCGTAACTCAGAATAATGCTCCGGAAGTTCCCACAAACTCGAAATTAAATTCTCAACAACTTCCGTGAAGGAACCGAAACCAAATTCTCGTCCGGTAATTTAGTCACTAAGAGCACTACCATTTAAATCCGAAGTTCAAATATTCATAATTAATTCCTCGGTCGTCCAAATAATGATCCGGAATCGCCCACGAACTCGAAATAACACATACAACGACTCTCGAGAAGAGACCCAGCTCCAATTCTCGGCCAATGATTAAGTCGTTAACAAGCCTGGCGATTCAATCATCAGTCGGAAATCTGCGATTACGCAGTAACTCACGAATCAAGCTGATTATACTTCTGATTCTGTTTTGGGTCGTTACACATTTCGCCCTTGGCTCTTTGACCAAGTTAATACTATTTTGCCCTTGTCTTTTTTACCATGACATTTTATCCTTAGTTTTTCAGTTCATGTCATTTTACCTTTAGTATTTTGGCCTATGTCTTTCTATCCTTGGTATTCTGGCCTACGTCTTTTTACCCTCGGTATTCTGGCTTGTACCTTTTTACCCTTGGTATTCTAGTCTGTGCATTTTTACCCTTGATATTTTGGTCATACTAACATTATCTCGTCCTTTAGCTTCCCAACCCTTGGGGCTGATATATTCATTGAATGATAAAGTCATTTCTCCAAGAGTTTTGTCCAATTTGTCAGGTTTGCAAAATGAGCTATCAAGGTCGAGATTCAATCGACACACAGAATAAATAAATAAATAGAAATTTACTTATTCACAATCAGTGTGTCATTGTCTTAAACTTTTGGCATTTTTAAAAACAGACGTACCTCCCTAGGATTATAGGTAATACTCTTTCAAGTATATGTCATTCCAAGGACTCGGGAAGTATCATCCGGTGCTAACTTCCTCTGCCGACATGACCTCTAGCTATAAGTCTTGATGATTTTGTATGGGCCCTCCCATACTAGCTCGAATTTTCCATGTCGTTATCAAAAACAGTTTCTTGTGGTATCCTAAATGAGCATATTATTTGCTTCCACACAAAACTGACCATATCCTATGAAGAAATGGTCACGTATGGCTCTGCTTACCCATTTGATGAAATAATATGTTTCCACGAGTACTAACTTCAATCCGCTATGAGCGGTTGGTAATGTCTCTACAATGTCCATTACCCAACGAGCAAATGTCCATGGTCCAAACTATGCAACGAGTTCTTGCGCAGGCGCATGGCTCACCAACACATGTTTCTGGAAGCGTGTGCGTTTCTTCACATATCATTCCAATTCTCTCATCATATATGACCAGAAGTATCTTTACGTTATTATTCTCTTAGTTAAGCTTCTGCCTCCAATATGACTTCCACACACTCCTTCGTGAACTTCTTATATTATTTGCTCGGCTGGTCAGGGCCCTATACATCGCAACAAAGACTTCAACAGATTCCTTAGGCTGAAATTCAAACTCGACATAATTGACTATTTCTCATCTCCGGTCGTTTGGGATCGAATCAATTGCCATAACTCGGCGCTCAATCTTTTTCTCGATGCTAAGAGCTTCAAATACGTCAACTCAACTCGCGATGGGCTCTTTAGTAAACCCCGAAGCCAATTTTTCCAATTCGTCCACTCGTTGGTTCTCTTCTCGTGGTCTATTCACAAACATGATTTTCTCAAACTCCATGATCATGTTACGCATTAATCCTCGATACTCATACATCTTGGAATCTCTCGTTGCATAATCATCATTCGACTGCCCGACTACGAGCTGTAAATCTGAATGCTTCTGAACCCAACTGATATGTAGTTGTTTGGCCAACTCTTTTAGTCAGTCTCCACTTCCCATTCTTTTTATTTTCTTCCTCGACGTCACAGGTGCCCCAATCTTTTGATGAAGATTTATCTGTCGTTAGTGCGAGACGGCGAAATAGAAGGACCCCTCACTTCCACCTCCTAAACGCATTCGAAGAATTTACAATGGAAGCAAAACCGAGAGTGTAGCAAAGACATCGGCAAGAGGGAGGATCGATGTGCCTCTAAACGCATTCACCCGATGTTCTGAAAGAAGGAGGCTACATAGTTTGACAGCTCACCAGATCGAAAACTACGTACATTTTCACGTACGTATGATAGCCCCTACTTGGGAAGAGCTCCCCAACGAGGACAAAATGAACGTGTTCCGCGGACTCACGGTAAAAAAAATTTAATATTATAGTTTTTCTCATAATTGATTACAAATTCTAGTGTTTACTGTTTCTAATTGTTTAAATTTTTTTTAGAACAATTTTAATTATGAACAGACTCCGGAGATGGTGGACTATGTCAACAGAACCGCTCACCTGATCTTCAAGGATTGGCACTGAACTTGTCATACGTTGGAACTCCAGTTTCCCACAACAGTTTTAGCTCGTCAATCAATGGTCTGAGGTACACATCTAAACACTTTACAGGAGACTTAGGCCTTGGAATTAGCACAGTAAGGAAATTAAATTCTTTATTCATACACATCCAAGGAGGCAGTTTGTACGACATGAGGATAACTGGCTAAGTGTTGGACCTGCCATTGTTAAAAGGATTTGAACCCGTTTGTAGAAAGTCCTAGTCTAACATTTCAAATTTCTGCTGCAAGGTCTGGAAATTCCCTGTTGAAAATGTTTAAAAGCCTCCCCATCTGCCACGTGTTTGAGCACATCTTCATATATTCTCTTTTTCGCATACCATCTCATCGGCTCTGTTCTGTATAGAGACATGAACAAACGCTGCAGTTTGGGAAGCGCTATATGTGCCATCGTTAGAAGGATTGTACCCATATGTAGAAAGTTCTAGTCTAACATTTCGAATCTCTGTTACAAATTCTAGAAATTCCCTGTCAAAAATGTTTAAAAGCCTCCTCATCTGCCACGTGTTTGAGCATATCGTTATCTATTCTCTTCTCAACGTACCATCTCATCGGCTCTACTGTGTATAGAGACATGGACAAACGCTACAGTCTGGGAATCAACGAAAAATATCGAAGCACCTTCACAGGAATTTTCTTCTTCGAAGTCCTCTTATCAGGGTACTTCCATCTGGAGTGGTTGCAAATAGGACAACAGTCCAACTCTGCATACTCCTTATAAAACAGCACGTAATCATTTATGCAGGCATGGATTTGCTCGTACTTCAGACCGAGTTTGCTTAAGACACTTTTTACCTTGTAATGGGAACCTAGAAGCTTGTGATTGTTAGGAAGCAAATCACATATGTGTTTCTGGATTTCGTCAAAATCTGCATCTAATATTTTGTGCTTCACTTTGTACTCTATTTTGGTCATTATGGCGTGTAACACAGTCTGTGGACATCCATTGTACACCATGGTTTGGGCTTCAAGTAGCATGTTATTGTACCTATCAGATTCATGTAATGTCAATTTTCGGGAATACAACAGGGACTGGGTCAACATTAGGAGTATCAGATCCTCCCTATTCATGTTGTTGTCTACCATGTCGACTGAATTTCGGAAAAGCATCATGAACCAAATCCACAGTGGGGTTCCAAGAAGAAGCGCCACTACCGCTGGATGAGGTACCCTGGTAACTGTACCTTGAGCTGAAGTCTACTACTTCACCGTGCTCACTCTATATAGTGTAACTCAATATCATACCATGCTCATACAAGTGATGAGCCATAACATGAGACTCCACAAACTGATGGTTAAAACATTTTTTGTACGGACACCTTAAACGCTTCTTTCCTTGACCATGTTGCATCGCAAACGTTACAAACTCTCTGATTCCGTCCATATACCTCTCATCACTTCTATTCACCAATTGTATCCAACTCTTGTCCATATTCCTGTGTAAGTAAACGAAACTTTAAAATTATCGAATAAACCATTGTTACAAGTTAAAAAAAATATCATTCAATTCATACAATTCCTAATTAATTAATTTATCTCTAATTAATATTATTTAATTATAAGATTAATATATCGATCAACACACACACACACACACACACACACACACACACACACACACACACACACACACACACACACACACACACACACACACATATATATGCATTTCAAGCGTAATATTGTTAAACAATTAGTTAGCTAGCACACAATTAATTAAATAAAATAGATAGCTAGCTAGGTTCACATTTTGGAATAATATTTATATCTATATGCAATGTGACGACTCGGAACAGAATCAGTAGTGTAATCGGCTTAATCAGTAGTGTAATCGGCCTAATCAATAGTGTAATCGCAGTTTTCCGTAAATTGATTGAATTGCCGGTTTTGATCACGACTTAATTATTAGCCGAGAATTTGAGTTGAGTCTCTTCTCGAGAGTTGTTGTACGCGTGATTTCGAGTTCGTGGGCGGTTCCGGATTATTATTTCGACGACTGAGGAATATAATATGAATATTTGAAATTTCGGAATATCGTCGAGTTTATCCGTTCGTATTCGAGTTATCCGAATCGTGATTGTGATCCGTTTTGGACCGTTGATCGACTCGAACTGAAATTGGAATGGTTATCGACTTGATTTGCGAGTTTCGCGATTAGTCGCGATTTTGTCGTAATCGGTTAATATGGCGGCCTCGTTAACGACTAAATTATCGGGTAAAAATTTAATTTGGGATCCTTCACGAAAGTTGTAGAGAATTTAATTTCGAATTCGTGGGAACTTCCGGAGGATGATTCCGAGTTACGAGGAATAAGTTGTGAATATTTTCGGCCGTTGGATTTTGTCGTATTTATCCGTTTGAGATTCGATATGTGTACGGTATAAATACGGGCGAATACGTGGCGAATTGGGAAACTTTCCATTTTGGGAAATCTGGCCCGTTGACCAGTTTGACCCGTGGGTCAAAACTGACCCATTCTAGGCAGAGTTTTATTTGCCTTCGTTGAGCTTTCGGCCGTGGTGTCTTCATGAAAGTTGTTGGGCTTGAGCTGCTCTTTCTTTTGATAGGTCATTTGTTCAATTTGGTTGCTGGATGAAAAAGTTATGGCTTGTCAAAGTTTAGGAATTTTGGGTGGTATTCCGGCGAGTTTTGGCGACGTTGGTGGCGGCGGAGGCGGCCGAGATGGAGCTCGGGGTTTGAGGTGTTTTTTTAGCCTTGGAGAGAGAAAGCTTTTAGAAGTGGTTTCAAGGGTTTCCGTGGCCGGAGGAGGGAGATCGGAGAAGTTGAAATTCCGGCGAGGGTTTGCACCTTTGAGGTGAGTTTTGGACTTTTTCCGGTCAAAATTGGCCTTAACTTTGAACTGGAAAGTTGTTGGAAATGTCGAGATCTTCAAATCCATGTGTAGGTTGCATTTTTCTGGGCTGGTATAATTTTCCAGCGACGGCGGCGGCGACTTTTCCGGCGATGTGTTTTTCGACGAGTTATATGTCGTTTCGCTCGGAATTGCGCTCCGATCGCAGTGGTGAGGTTTATTTTTCGAATTGAGCATCGGAAATTATAGCCAGATTTTATGGTGTGATTATCGAATTTTGACGATTTCGTCGATATTGAATTATATGTTTCCGGGAACGGTTGTTTCTCGTGATGTGATTCGATGTTTCGAGTTATGATTTTGAGCAGTGGATTTTATGATTATCCAGGGGATCGTGATCGTTCGTTTGGCGAGGGATTTTCCGCCGGATCACGAGATTAACGCGTATCGCATTACGCTCATCTGTGAGTGGGCTTTTTTTATTTTCACTATCGTTGCGATTTCGTGATTTTTCGTATTTATTTATATACGATATTGAGATTATGAAAGGACCCAACCCCGATTTAGCTCCCTAAACCGGAGTTAAACCCCTTCGAAAACACGAACCAACAAAAACCGTAGAAATTTTGGCAGAGTTTCGCTACTAACGTAGAATTACCATTACCTGCACGTGGAAAATACACTTTATCCTATGCCACAAAAATCAAACCGTGGGCACCAATCCCATCCGGATTTCTCAACATATCAACAATAAAGTAAAATAATAAATATATCTGTGCTTTACTGAAATCCGGGGTAAAATCGTATAAACTTATACATCAGAATACTCAGAGCGCCCTCTAATGTATAATCATATAAGTATACCACAGTAGGTAGAACAATAAACCTACTGGAAGAAACAAGGTAGCTCGAGCACTATGCCTCCGACCACGACGTGCGACACCAGAGTCCGAACTGCAAACTGGGCACGGAAACCGAAAAACCCAGGGGAAAGGCAAATAAAAACGTTAGAGTGAGTGGACGAAAATAAACATATGTCTTTCACCAGTTTATATACATACTCAATGTAAAACAGTGCGAGTTCGGAACACAACACACATATATATATGGAGGTTGTCGGGCGAATCTCTCAAGCCCGACGTCAGGTGAATCGCTCAACCCGACGGTGATAGGCCAGGGGAATCTCTCAACCCCGGCGACACTCAGGGGAATCTCTCAACCCTGCTTCAGAGGAATCTCTCAACTCTGGGCCAGAGGAATCTCTCAACTCTAGTAGCATCGATGCAATAAATGCCATCACCAATAAACATATAACAACACCTCCGAAAATAACATGTATCTCAATCATCATATAAAGTAAACACGGAAATCATAAAATCCACGAACTCGCAAATCAACAGTGAAAATAGAAACTTGTCCACTAACAGACTAGCGTAACGCGGTTCGCGTTAACCCGTGATCCGGCGGAAAGTCCCTCGCCAAACGAACGATCACGAACACCTGAATATTCACAATGTCCATTACTCAAAGTCATAACTCGACAATTCAAAAAAAATCACGAGAAACCACCGTTCTCGGAAACACATAATCCGATTACGACAAACTGTCGGAAATCCGAAAATCACACCTCAATACCTCGCTGTAAGTTCGGATGCTCTATTCGAAAAACGAACCTCCCCACTGCGATTGGGGGGCGATTTCGAGTGAAATGACATGCAACTTGTCAAAAATCTCAAAAAGTCAAACTTTGACCGCCGTTGACCACCGCCAACGGCGGCGCCGCCACCAAACTGAAATTTTCCCAGCGGAGCAACCACCATTCCATGCAAAATCACCCACTGAGCAACTTTGTCAACTACAACAAAGGCCAATTCTCACTCTAACTAGGTCAATTTCAAGCAAAACCGAATGTTCACACAAATTTCAATTCCAAAATTCTCCATACACAAGCAAAATTAGATCACCAAACTTACATGGTAGCATCAAGGTGATGAGAGCTTCAAAGCCCACTCCAAATTTCAGCTCAATTTGGCCAGAATTTAAACAACCCGAAACCCCAATTTTTTCCAAACTTTTGGCCGGAAATCTACACACCTCCGGCGTCCCACGCCATGAAAGGTGGCCGGCACGGGGTCGAGGACTCTAAGGCGAGTCGAACGGGACCGATGCTGCACCGTGGGGTGGCCGGAAACACCACGCCGTCGTGGAGGCCACCGTGAACCGTCGAGAGCTTCACCACCACCTCGGTCAAACCGAGTTGACTAGGTCAAGATAATTAATGAAATGTTGACTTTCCAATTATAGCAAGTTCACTATTTATAGCTTCCCAAAAAGGAAACCTCCAAAACACATTTTGCGACAAACTTCAAACACACGTATCTTTCACGTCGTAATTCCGATTCCGATAATTCTCACGGCAGCAAACTCGACTCGACATGTTCTTCAATTATCACCCAAAGTCAAACACATCGACCATTCGGATAAAAAGTCAACTGTTCAAACCAACACATATTTAAACCCACTAAATAATCAACAATCGGAAATATTCACAACTTAATCTTCGTAACTCATAATAATGCTCCGGAAGTTCCCACAAGCTCGAAATTAAATGCTCAACAACTTCCGTGAAGAAGCCGAAACCAATTCTCGTTCGGTAATTTAGTCGTTAACAAATCCACCATTTAAAACCCGATTACGTCGAAACTTCAAATATTCATTACTTATTCATCGGTCGTCCAAATAACAATCCGGAACCGCCCACGAACTTGATATCACACGTACAACGACTCTCGAGAAGAGACCCAGCTCCAATTCTCGGCCAATAATTAAGTTGTTAACAAATCTGGCTATTCAAACACTGTCGTAACTCTGCGACTACGCGCAAGCTCGTAGATCAAGTTGATTCCACTGCTGATTCTGTTCTGGGTCGTCACAGATTATTTATTACTTATGGAGGCATTATCTCTATTAATTGAGGCAAGGAGGCTTATGGCAGTTTTGGAGAAGTTTAGGCCAGTTGGAGGTAGAACATTGTCAATTCCTATTATACCCATGCATCCTCATCATAAACAGAACATTGTCAGTTGGAGCCAGTTCCTTCTACGGTTTAATCCAAGTTCTCAAGTTTAAAAAGTTCCAGCCATTTGGGGGGAGAGAGAGAAATTAGGGTTTGTTGAGAATGACAATCGAATTTGATAGAGGCCTCTCTCCATCGTTTCTAGGATTCTCAAAATTCTCTCTTCTCTACCTTTAATGGCTCCGTCATTGACTGCGCTTTGCTCCGCCCTACTCTCTCTGATTTCGAGGTATGCAGAAGCAACTTCGATTTCATTCTGTTTTCATCGATGTTCATCAAAATCAGTACAATTTTGATTGAGGTTCTCAAAATTTTCTCTCTACCTCCAATGGCTCCGTCGTCGACTGCGCTTTGCTCTGCCCTACTCTCTCTGATTCCGAGGTATGCAGAAGCAACTTCGATTTCATTCTGTTTTCATCGATGTTCATCAAAATCAGTACAATTTTGATTGAGGATTTTATATGATTGAATTGATCCCAGAAACAGTGACCGGACGGGAAACGATGGTCGGAGGGAAGAGCGATTTGCAGATGAAGAAGAAATGAGCGGATTGGGGGCAATCAGAAAAGTCATAGATGGTCTGGAAAGCTATCAACTTCTGCAACGGTATCTCTCATGATCCTTAATTTTCCTGAAGTCTTCAATAGTTCTTACCAAAATGAATGTTTGTTTGTGGTACTGATGAGTTTTGTCTATTAATTGTTGTCTTCTATATATTGGCCTTATTGGTTGCTGAGGGTATTTTGGTTCCTTTAAATTCAGATTTTCTCAACGAGATTGTATTGGCAAATGCTAAACACTTTGATAGAAAGTAGAATGAACTTTTCCTTCAGCATGGTTGGGGAATGGAAGCATAGAAAAGCAATTCTTAAACACACTGATGGCTTTTATATTTCGGGTTGCCTTTGATGCATTCGATGCTTTGCAAATCAGGTTGCCTTTGTTTATCGGTGCCAAAACAGCAATTTAAATATAAATAATGTACAGCTAACTATAAGGTACTATTACAGTCTAAGGATGTACCTCTTTGAATGAATGGGAGACTAGAAATTCCAGTAACGACTTTACTTCCGCCTCAAATAATACGATATAACTCGGTAAAGACCAACTTTTTGCAAATTCTGATGCAAAACCTAGAGGTACCATCATGAATTGATCTGATTCATCTAGGTTTTCTTTCTCTTGACTGTTGACAAAATTTTAAACAATGTGCAAGTTAAAATCCTTTAGTAAAGGCTGAAGAAAACCGCTCTAGCCAATTGCCAAATTTTAAACCTTGGTGAGCAGTCTTGAAATCACATTGAAAGGTTCTGGTGCACCATAGAGTAGAACGGTGTGGCGTGGCAAGGCATCAAAAAAAGTATATCTGTTACTTTTCCCTGAACTGCTTCCTTGGACAGGAAGTACGTGACATCTTCAGTTTCTCTCTGTTTAGCATGTTCAAAAGCATCCAAGTAATTATCTTGAAATGAAAATGATTCAAAGGAATTGTTTCCTATAGGTGGGTAGAGTGTGTTTGGTGTTTGAGTAGCCAACTGCGGTAACTTGATTATAAGATAAAAAGAAAATATTTGGGAAGTAAAGTTTAGTTGTTGAAGTAAAATGATTAAAGTAGTCAAACAATAAACACGTACTCCACAGATTTTGTGGTTATTATAAAACAAAATGATGTACCTGATGAACCAAACTCATATACAACGCCATTGGAATATTGGTCACAAGCAAGAAAAAGATGGCCAACTTGATTTTTGCAGAGCATTTACCATGATGATATGGTGATTCCTTCCCTTGACCATTACTGGAAACTGATGTTTTCAATGCCGCTATGGAATATCCAGAGAATATCAAAGTAACAGGAAGCACAGGCAAAACAAACCTAATAACAATATGAAACAGACAATTAGTTGCAAATACAGTAGAAAAAGTGGCAGTTGATTGTTTAAACTCAAATACCATATAAATGAATGGCACCTGAATTCTTTGTGACCTAGAACACTGTAGAGTCCCAGAACCCATGCAATTAGACCAGAAAGCTTCCATTGTTTTGACTGCAGGATGCCAGCTATAGAAAATGGTAAAAAAGAGAATACCATGCCAGTAAATCCGAGTGAAGTACCAGTTCTACAAAAAGCGTAAAAATTTTGGACAAATTGATCATGTAATTACGTGACACATTCGTGTTCAACACACGACATGTATGTGACCGTTTATTCATTTGTTTTAACTATCCTATATTTTGTTTGTAGTTGGAGTGACAAGTCGTTCTACATGATGATTAATGTGGTTGGACTTCATTGGAAATATCGACGTCAACATAGTTAAAGCTTTCGCTATTTTTTTTTTATAGTTTCTATTCGTGTGTTTTTTGTTCTATTTTCATATGCACTGACACTGCATTTATTATCAGTGATTGATTATTTTTTACTGAGTGTTGACTTAATATGAAGTAGGCTAATATTATTTTACAAAATTTATCATCAATCATTGGTAATTCTTCTTACATCTCAATTAGATCAGTGTTCGAATAATAGAGATCTCAATTAGATCAATGTTCGAATAATAGAGATAGGTCTGAAAGTGCCTGATAGTAGCTTTCAGTTGCAATAGGCTTGGGCAATTAAGTAAAGACGATATAATTGCACACTTTTAAGTATGTCACCGATAAGTCGCACGCGCATATGCGCGTGCAGGAAGGCTAGTTTTATATTTTATGGTGATGGCATTACTTGCATCGATGCTTCGGCTACTCGGCTAATCACCGGTAGTCTGACCAAAGTTGAGAGATTCCTCTGGACCAGAGTTAAGAGATTCCTCTGGGCAGGGTTGAGAGATTCCCCTGTTATGCCGCTGGGGTTGAGAGATTCCCCTAGCCTATCACCGTCAGGGTTGAGAGATTCGCCTGACCATCGGGCTTGAGAGATTCGCCTGGTACCTCCATATATATTTTCCGAACTCGCTATACTTTACATTGTTTATTGTATACGAAATTGGTGAAAAGCATATGTTTATTTTCGTCCACTCACTCTAACGTTTTTATTTTCCTTTCCCCTGGGCTTTTCGGTTTCCGTGCCCAGTTTGCAGTTCGGATTCTGGTGTCGCACGTCGTGGTCGGAGGCTTAGTATTCGAGCGATATTTCTTTTATGGTAGGTTCTTAGTTTGGCCTACTATTTGTATATATATATATACTAGAAGTCGCTCTGAGCATTCTGATGTTATATTTTTATACGATTTTTCCCCGGATTTCTGTAAAGTATAGTTTTATGTATTACTTTACATTACTGTTATGATATTGAGAAATCCAGATGGAATTGGTGCCCACGGTTTGATTTTTGTGGCATAGGATGAAGTGTTATTTTCTGGGTACAGGTTATGGCAATTCCGCGTTAGTAACGTTACTCTGCCGAAATTTTTATGATTTTTGTTGGTTCGTGTTTTCAGAAGGGGTTTGATTCCAGTTTAGGAAACTAAATCGGGGTTGGGTCCTTTCATGCAAACAAATTAAAACTGTCGGAATGATCGATTCAAGGATCAAAATTATTAGTACCGACCAAACCGAATATAAATACGTACCTTAATTCGCTGATAATTATTAGTCGGTCGGTCGACGTCGTCGTCGTTGATCGAAATGAAGTGATCGAGCTACCTAGAGGTCGGGTAGCTAGGCTTATATATATATATTATTTTATTTGAGAGAGCTAGCTAGAGAGATTGATGAAGAGAGCTAGATGAAGAATTCGAAGCTGATTGAGAGAATGACGAAGAGATGAATAAGAAGCTGATTGATATATATTTATATATATAATTGGACTTTTTTACTTAGACGATGCAAGTATTAATTTTTCGTCGTCTAAGATATCACTTAGACGATGCAATTAAGTAGATCCGTCGTCTAAGTGATTTATTATACGACGCCTAAAAATGGTGTCGGTCCATCGGCTAAGACTCTACTTAGACGACGACATAGACGACGCAAGTATATATGTCGTCGTCTAAGTTTTGTCTTAGACGATGTAATGGATTTGCATAATCTAAGATCTTTTGGGCGACAGAGCTGCTAAGCTTCCGTCGTCTAAGAGTTTTTTTTTCTGGTAGTGAGTACTCATCATACCATATAATTACTCACCCTCGTGAAAATGATCAATACATCTCGATTTGGGAGCTGAATTCCAATCCTGTCTTTGCTCAAGAAACTTATCACTGGTTCTCTGTCCATCTTTTACTCGTTTATCGAATCCCACTTAACTCGACATATCATCCTTATCTTCTCAACTTATCGCAATTCACATCTAATGTGAGCTTCTTCTTCTTGCATGGTTGATGGTTCTCCGTGTACAACTAGAATTTCTCTCACGGGAGGTTCATCATCAACATTTCTTCGTTGTTGCTGAACTTCCGCCTCCTCTTGCTTGTATTGCAAGAGTTTCCCTAGCCTCATAAGCGCTCCGTTATGTCCAGTTTGATGGCCACACATCTATCGACACTAGTACAAAAACTACCTCAGACAATTGTGCTCACACAACTGAATGTTTTGAGTCTGTTGTTTCTAAGTGGAGACAACTGCGCCTTAGGTGCTTCAGTTTTTGGAATGTTGTTTAAACATTATTTTTTCATATGGATCCATTTTTTAAAAATATTTGAGATTTGTTGAAAAATTCAGACAACTGAAATAAAAAATTTAGTTGTCTTAACTTGTTAGAAAAACGTTCAGACAACTAATATTCATTTCAGTTGTCTGATAAGGATTTAAATTCATACTCTTCATACAACAGTTATAACAATAAGTTGTCTGAATCACATTCATACCAAAAAAACCTTAGCCAATTATTGCGCTCCTTAGCTCACACAATTAATTCACCTCCCATTGTTTGAACACTTAGGAAAAAAAAGCTTGACCTAGAGCGGCTCTCTCTCTCTCTCTCTCTCTCTCTCTCTCTCTCTCTCTCTCTCTCTCTCTCTCTCTCTCAAAATAACAACTCACTCGACTTCAACCGTAGGCAACAACCCAACCGGCCTCGCCAGCCATTTTTGTCGCCCTCAGGCCATCTCCTGCCACCGGCCTCGCCAGCCATTTTTGTCGCCCTCAGGCCATCTCCTGCCAATAACCTAGTCTTAACTTTTTCCTTTCTTCATCTTCTTCAATAGCCCTCACCTCCTTACCTCTAGTTCATACTAATTAATCATCGAAGAGGAACGGAACTTAATCTCCGATGGGTCGTTTCAGGCCAAGGCGAGGTCAATCGTCCCCTGGGCTTTGAAACCCTTTGCACCATGATTCCAACGCCACCATTTTAAGCTACTAACTCAATTGGAGGACTCCGAATCGAGTAATTGAGCAACCCAACCAATTTTGAAAGTTAGTTTTGAGGAAGATTCAATGCTTGGAAATTTAGGGTTTGGGCTAAAAACTTCCAACACTCGCGGCGGCCCTCCTCCTTTGTCTCTCCTCAAAATTGCTCCAGGTAAAGTTTTGAACTTTTGATTGTGTTTTCATTTCTGGGTGAATGTAAAGTTTGGTTCTTGATGAGATTGAAGAGTACCCATTTGATCAATTTGGTGTCTTGGGATCAGTGTTTGTGCTAGTATTTCGGTTTTCAGCTGTTTATAGATGTGGAACTTAATTCAGATTTAGATTTAGTGATTGTGGACGTTGAGTTGCTAGAATGGCATTAGAATCCCAATCTTTTTAGTTTTGAAAGTAAAGTTAAGATCTTGGCACATATAATCCTTTGGTTTCTGTGTATATACATGTGTGAAGTTTGGGTATTGAAATGAAATGAATTGCAGAACTTGAATATATGTGAAATATACGATAGTGTAAACAATTATGGAGTAACTTTGACCAGGTTTAAGATATTTTGCTCTTCATAGAATGCTCAAAGTTGCATTTGTTATAGTGTGTGTTCATAGAGTGAAGCCTTCATTAGTGGACATTCATGTAGTGTATTAATGTTGATAAAGTTCTGGGATTTTGATACTTGGTTGGTTTATAGGTATCTCTGGTTGGACTGGTTTTTGAGAAAGACGAGAAGAATACTGAGGTTGATTTGGTTGTTGATGATGGAACATGCTGAATCAAATGCCAAAGATGGTACTTTTTTGCATTTTTATATCTACATTGTATATACAATTTAAAAGTTTTACTACAGATTTTGATGAGTTTGGTTAGTTCTTGAGTTTACAAATATTTACAGCATACTGTCAATTTACTGGGGCTACAACTACCTTGCTGTCGTACTGGAGCAAAATATATGTCTGTGTCTCTCATATTGACATATTCTTGCTATATAAATGTTAGCTAAAAGAGTATCACTAGAAGCTACGTGGACACTATGTCTCAGTAGCCTATTAGATGCAAGCCTGAAAATAAATTTGTAAGAAGTTTATTCAAAGGCTGATATAGCGTATTTTTTGCTTGATTATAGTTAAGTAGGTTGAAGTCTCATTTGAACGTTGCAATTTGAGTCATTAGTTAATTTCCTTTCCTTTGTTTCCTCATTACTATGGGGTCTTGGAGCATTTAAAGGACCTGATGGAATTACATAATTTGCAGACTGCAGCACTAGATGGAGAGACTAATCTGAAGAGCAGGGTTATACCATCGGCTTGTATGGGGATAGATCTTGAATTGTTGCACAAAATTAAGGAAAGATTTTTATAGCTAATCAATAATGAAACTAGAAGATTATATTGTTAGGATTGCAAGATGAAGAAAAAGAAGCAGGAAAGTTCTGTTTATTTAACTCTATGCCCTAGTATTATCAAATTGGTGGCTAAATATTTGTGAATACTTTCTGCAATGCAGGGTGTAATTGAGTGCCCTAATCCTGATAAAGATATCAGAAGTTTTGATGTAAATATGCGGTTGTTTCTCCCATTTATTGATAATGACCTCTGCCCATTAAACATAAAGAATACTATTCTTCAGTCATGTTACTTGCAGAATACAGAGTGGGCCTGTGGAGTAGCAGTCTACACCAGCAAGTGCTTGTCTTTTTATTTTCATTTTCAATTCTAGTTTCTTTCATCTGTGCTGGGTTTGTGTTTTTTTTTGTTACTATTTGTGGTGTGGGTCTGAAATCTAGTCATAAAGTTTTTGAAGAGAGTAGTGACAAATGCTTTGTTACATGATATTAAGTTCGTGGACATTCATGTAGTGTATTAATGTTGATGAATTTTTGATATTTTGATACTTGATTGGTTTATAGGTATCTCTGGTTTGAATGGTCTTTGAGAAAGACGAGAAGAAAGGACAACATTCTTCCAAGGATCCCCCAGTGATGCACATAACAGACTTGACAACGGGGAGAAATACAATACAACTGCTAATAAAATCACTATTTCATGTATATCTTAGTGTATTTTTATGTCTTTATGTTGTTGACATCTCTCTCTGTTAGGCATCGGTCAAGAAAGCCAAAGATTTCTTGCCATTCTTACATCAAAGAGGATTCCTGCGGTTGTGGAATATGTCCTCAGTGGCCATCGTTCTAAACTACTGATTCCCAAGGAAACATGTAACATTGCTTTCTCTTTCTCTGGCGTAAGGGTAATCAAGTTACTGATCATAGTTATGAGTTACCTCAAATTTTATTTAATGTATTCTAGTGTTTTTTATTGCTGAAATATATGTTTTTAAGAGAATGGTTAATGTGCTAGGTAATGCACTATTTTTGGCGCGGCAACGCTTTGGCTTCTGGAAGAATTATGAAAGCTTAGAATGGAATGCAGTATTTGCAAGAGATAGAGTTTTGTACAAGAGTTGGGGAAGAGGAAAAAGATGTTTCTCTAAGTACATAGAGCCTTCTAGTTCTTATTCAAATGAGATAGGAGAGAATCCATTTGTACCTGTTAATACAAAACTAAGTGATGCACGTGTAATTTATGCTGTAGCTCCTGCCATGGGTCATAACCAGGTAAATTTAGCTTCTCGGTTTGGCAACTTTCTTTAGCTGTTATGCTTGTTCTACTGGAAATGTTTACTTTCTTTTTACATAATATTGATGTCACATGCCTAGCCTTAGTACAAGATGCCAGCTAGGCGTGCAACACATGCATGGTGAATTGGCTTTCCTCAGCATGCCTAACATTAGTAAAAATCTCTCCATTCTACTACCTGCTGAACTTGTTGTAAACTTCTATGCTAGTACTAGCTTATTGGCAAATTGTATGGCTGAGAGCATTAACATTTTGCAGCATTCAAGGTCTTAGGCCCTTAGGTTGAGTAAATATTTATACCTATACATGAGATGCTTAATTATTTTTTTTCTTTTCTTTTTTGTGTTCATCTGGTAGTTGTAGTGATCATTTCATTTCATGAGTTTACTCACTTTACTGGTAACCTCTCTATGTCTCTAATTGTAGTTCTATCTTTTTATTGCTAACAGGAGTCTTATCCAGAATCTCACTTTAGAGTTTCTGCAATAGTGCAAGCTCTTGATAAATTGGAGCTCACACCTAAGGTTTAGGCAGTTGGTTAGGCTAGAGTTTATAGACTTAATGCCATGCTTTTGGACAATTTATATTTTGCTATAGACAACATGTATTTTGTTACCTAGCTAGCTAGCTACTTAAGTTTGATGATGAGTACGTACGTATGTTGAATGTTTGAGCTATAGGCTGTTTTGTGTTGTGATTGTATAGAAAGTGATTTTGATACATATGTGTACAGGCAACTAAAGACATACCAAATTAAAGTCTGTCTTGTAACTCATGTATAGGCAACTAAAAACAGACCAAAGTCTGTCTTATAACTCATGTACAGACAACTTAAAACAGATCAAATTATGCCTTCTAAGTCATACTCATTCAAGGATAATTTAAACAACTGAAATAAAGTTGTTAGTTAGGGATTCACACAATAAAATGTTTTATGATCACTGTTGTCTCACTCAAACAAAATTGTTTAAATATCAATCTAACAACAGATATCACTAACTCTAACAACAAATATTACTAACTCTAACAACAGATATCACTAAAAAAGTAACTACATACATACCAATCTGACAACTAAATGTTTTAAACTTTGTCGTCAAAGTAAACTTTCAACAACTTAATATATGTTATTACTAATTACTTTAGACAATAAAATACTTAATGAAATTCAGTTGTTTAGAACAAACTGCAACATCAAATATTTTGTTGTCTTCCATCATGTCACACAACAAAATATCAGTTGTTTGATATAGTATGAAACATCAGATACGTCCTTAAATAGACACATTTTCAGACTTTTTAAACAACTGAATTAGAGTTGTTAGAAGACATGAATCAAACAACCGATTTTTCGGTTGTGTGAGCTCGATTAAGACAACTTCTGGATATACAACAGATTTTCAGGTATTTCAGACAATTGATTTTTGCCGTAATCTGAAGCACTTTTTGTACTAGTGTGATACCATGTCTTTTGGCCTTGTGTAAGACATAATAACGTCTTTGCTCAATCATGTTTAATAACTCAGGTTGTGCCAGTAGCTCCTTGAAAGTTCTCTCTGATTCATGCCTTCAAAATATATAAGCAGGACTAAGAGTAAACCATAGTTCTTCACTTGTTGATCCTTTCCCATGCCCTTGTCTCCCTTGTTGCATTGCAAACTTGTGTTTTCCTCCAGCCTAAGTTTTTGCTCGGTCTTGCATCTTTGAAGATTTTGGCTCCAATTTTTCTTCGACGTTCGCCACTATTCTTCCTCGAAAGACACTTTTGACTCTCTCCAACCGATATCTTCAAAATATGTATGCACGACAGTGAGTCAACCATGGTTCCTCATCATCTAGACCTTTCCTTTTGTTTCAAGGATTTTTCTCTGCCCTCAGCCTGTACTTTTTCTCGGTCTTGTCCCGCTTATGATTCTAGCTTCAATTTATTCTCGATGTTCTCTGCCATCTTACTCCGTCCAGCATTTCTCACTCTTTCTAAAAATATCTCATCTTCCACCTTATCAAGGATGTCGTCCATGTCATTTGGTGGTCTTTTGGTCAATTCTTCTAAAAGATGTGACCCATCTAACAATCCTTCACGATAACCGCGACACTCGATTCACACTTGATGCTCGCCATTTCTTCGTTAAACCGATCAAAATATTTCTCTAGCTTCTCACCATCCTTCTATTTTACGTCGAACTATACCGACAAATCCTTCCTTTGGTTTCTTGAACAGAAATATTGCGAAATGAATGATTGAGCAAGCTCGTCAAAACTGGAAATTGAGTTTGGCTCTAACTCCCTGAACCATTTAGTTTTCTACCCCGACAAACTTGATGGAACCATTTGCACATCAGCCTTTCATCAATGATTCAATCCTCATTATCCCGGTATATTCTTTTAAATGATCAATAGGATCCGTCATGCCTGTGTACTTGGTAAGCGCTGGTGTAGAGAAATGTTTCAGCTTTCGCGCTCTCAAAATGCTACTAGTGAATGGAAATTGGGTGATTTCTCTGGCTAGTTCAACAGTGATATCTTGTGGCCTTGTTCCTTTGGCTTCTTTCATGACTTCAGTAATGCGTTCCTTCAAATGACGACCTGCTGAAGCTGAATTGCTTGAAATTTCTTAGTGCTGGTCTCGCCCCTCCAATATTTCTTCATCGGTTCATAATCCTCATTAGAAGATTCATCATTTTCCCATAAGTCGTCGTCCTCAGGTAAGCTATCATTTGAGGCTTCATCATTCTCCCTAGCATTCTTTGCTCATTTTCGTCTCCTTTCATTTTCTTTTTCCTTGAGATGTTCCAGTTCCAGCCACATTTTCTAAATATCCTCAGCAATGGAGTTTTGCTCAGAGATATTCCACTTTCTTCTTGAGCCAGATCTCTTTGACTTTTCACCATTCTCACGTACGTCATGAACCTCTGACTCTATAGACCTTTTCTCTGCCTGCCTGATGGTTCCTCCCATAAAAATTTCTCCACTCTCAGCTTCACCCAATGAGTTGCCATCATTGTTATGTGGCAAGTCTTCATTGTCTACGTTTTCAGGTATGTTTGATGATATCGTTTCCCATATACAGCTCCATTTATTGGAGCATAAAAAATCGGCAAGGACTAGTTACCTCAACAAGAACCAATCAACAAACACCAAACATACCACATCTTCGACACATTGGAAGTTGACTCTTTAACGCCAAAATGTGGGGTGTAACTGCAAAGATACTCTGAAGCTCAAGTCAATAGGAGCTCTTCTCCAACAAATTTTTTGTAATCAGAATGTCCATGAATGAAATGATAATGTGAGCTTGCATTTATAGGCAGAAATCCTCCTCCAAAATAGGGATAATGGCATGAACTTCAAGGATAGGATCGGCCACCATTGGGAACTTCTCGTTGGTGTCAGCTCCAAGCTTCTCAACCAGCGTAGCACGTTCTCCAGCTTTTCCTCTCTTTCTACTGTATTTGTGTCATCTTTTTATTAATGAACACGACTAGGTTGTTACCACTCACACATTCATCATGTGCCTTTTTACTGCTCGAATCTTCTCGTTGCTAGGCCCATCTTCCCTTATCCTTTATTCTGGGCTCGGCCTCATCATCCCACTACGTTCTAGGTAACTTTATTCCCTTCAACCCATCACTTATTTTTGACCAATATTTTACCTCCCATAGTAGTCATTACTCACGTATTTTCAACATGTCCTTCTGCCACCTGCACTTCCTCGATGCTGAGCCCATTTATCTTTACTTACCACTTTGCGTCTGCATCGTACTTTCCATCAGTTCTAATCACTCCACTTGGGCCCTAACTACTTCCTTATCCCATCACCGGTGATACTTCTCTGCTCAAAGTTCCATCCCCCACGGAGAGATACCCAACATCAGCAAAATCAATCAACACATCAACCGGTGTTCCAGAATAGGGCATTGCAGTAAAACTACTCGCAACAGAGGGGGAATTCAATGGGTTGAAGCCCCCGCTCGACGGGTCGAACAAATGCTTTTATTCGATCCAGGGTGAAACCATCGACGGGTCAAGAGATTTGCTCGACGTGCCGAATAACAATGACGGATCGAGAAACTCAGAACCTGCATGCTACGATTCAACCATCCTATTTATGGGAATTTCAAGCTTCTCTCTATTTTCTTTGGGGAAAGAATAAGCCTAAGTCAATGGTTACCTTCAAGTACCAGTAAGTGTACTATACTCCATTCCAATGACTTTGCATTGGTTCGTACCAAGAGGAAAATGTCTGGATGTGTGCACCTAGCTATATTTAACCAAGCTTTAACCACACTAAGATATAGAATCCCAGCTCCAAAATATCTTTACCATCATCATTCTGATGAAATAGATTCTTTTGGGTTCCACTCTGCAAACAACCATTGGTGTGCTTATGAGGGTGTGCTTTGTCCATTGCCTGAACTGGACATAAGCAAACTAGTGAATAAGAATTCAACCAATTCGATGTTTCATCTCAAAACCAAGACTTAATCGAGTCCTACCAAGGTCTATCATCTCAAATAACTTGTTCATCTACTAAACACGCATGAACATAACTTTTCATTCTTGTGTCCCTTCCCAATCAAGTAGTCACTTAGACGTGTATACCACATCCTATCAGATTGTTTCAATCTATATAGTGAACGTCTCAATCTAATTACATGAGTACTCTGTAGTTTATAGTTACTTAAATTGGGTAGAACCATGTCAACCGAAACTCTCATGTATATTTCTGAATTAAGATCCCCATAAAGATATACTGTAACTATATCTATAAGTTGCATACTTAGTATTTTTGGACACTACCAAACTGATAAGGTAGTAGAAAGTGATGATGTCTATGACCAAAGAAAACATCTCCTTATAATCAATACTAGGACGTTGAGAGAACCCTTGTGCCACAAGTTCTTCTCATTAGACTTCCAAACAAAGACTCGTTTGTATCTAACCGGCTTACCATTCAGTGGTTATAGCACTACCATACTGAAAACTTGTCATTTGTAAGAGAGTCTAGTTTAGCCTGGATTGCAACTTTCCATATCGGTTAATTTTCTCTACATTAACTATTGATAATATGCAACAGAGCAGTGTTCCACTTCATCGTCATTAATGCATGAGCAACAGAATAAATAAATGCATCATCAACGAACCTGGAAGAACCATCCATAATACCGCTAGCATTTGTTTAACCTGGTGAGATTTCTTTGTTTACCGACATCATCATTGATTCTGAGGCATTCCCCAGTGTTTGTCAATGTCGACTCTTAGACATATTTACAGGCATAAACAATCTCATTTGTTGATGATGAATGGTTGTGCCTTGATGGCTTGCCTTTTCATCGGCAACTCATCAATGAATTTTGACCGACGCTGCACCCCCACTATGAGCAGGAGAAACGCTATCTTTCTCAGGTGTTGCGTTAACTTACCCAATGCCAAGGACATTCAACCTTGCAGGATTTGTAGCATATATAACTAATCTCGTCACTCTCATGATATCAGTAAAGAAGTTGGTCATCGAATCTGCTACTTTTTGAAGATCAGGAATACATTGCACTTCAATCTCACATTGAGATGTGCGGGGATCATGATAAGACATAATGGGGATATACCACGTCAATTTCTGACGTTTAACTAGAATGAAACCATTCCTATCTTCCTATAATGGCGGGAAGTATGTTTCCTCATAGTGACTATCTACAAAACTAGCAATAAAGATATCTCCTGTCAAAGGTTCTTAATAGCGGACAACCGTTGGAGAATCATAACCAATATAAGTGCATAATCGTCATTGATGAACCATTTTTGTACACAGTGGAAGCGTAGTAGGCACGTGTATCACACAACCAGAGATGTCTAGGTGTGAGTATACACTAAATGGTTGGTGGTTTATGGGTATCAAGCGAATAAGCATAGCTGTATATAATATTGCATATCCCTAAGCAGATACTGACAAATTAGTATGCATATCCATTACTCTCTCCACAAGCTATAACTTCTTGATTTGTGCCTTTCTAAACCGTTCGATGAATGAATCTTGAAGGTTTTGTACCCCTTAAAATGATGAACTATTGACTAACTCATAAGTATAAAGAGTTCTTCACTCGCAAGTGCACGAGGTCAAGTTTTAGTATAAATATAGGAAGTCAAGTATCGTACCCACGGGGATTAAGCACTTAGACTCCTTAGCTCACAATGTTTAGCACAAAGACTACGACTAACTAGACATGACTCGACACAGAGACTAAAATAAAATGAGGAAATAAATCTCACACAGCTAAGTCCTTTGCAGACTTAGCATTGCAAGGGATGGTGAAATTATGATGAGTGATTAACGTAGTTGATTGGTTGATTTGATTACACTAAAATGTGAAAGCTAAGATAACACGAATTTAATATAAGGGAAAAATGGTCGACTAGGGAAATCCCCACTAACCATATAATGCATCAAACAATGTCCCAGTTTATGTAATGGATTAAAGTCTGTTCACACAAGCTAATGTCCAAATCATGACCTTTTGGGTCACGTTTTGTTTTGAACCCAAGTTCCTAGGTCGTTTTAAACTCTACATGACTTAAGCCCAACATTGAAGTATTTCGTGAATCGGAACCAAGACCAAGCCATTTTGGGCTCGCATCTTGATTGTATGTCACGTTGTGAAGTCAACTAGCATATTATGTGATATATGTGGAAGGTTCGGCTTCTTGAATCTCTATTGGAGAATCAGAGAGAAAGTCTATGTGATTTTCTCAACTCGCACCTATTGGGTTACGAGTCAAGAGAATCTACTAATAGCCATAATAACCTTTTGGATTTAATATGTGGTTGACTAGAGTCCCTCAAGTCTATTGAGACTCAAAGGGGCTTTAGTCCATGCTAAGTGCTAAGGCAACCAAGTCTCAAGGTAAACCTCTTAGAAAATATCCTAATCATGTTTACAGGCTCATGTAGCCTTAAGTGAGTAGCTAATTCAATTAAAGTCCATTTTTAGTCTTTTTTTCACACATACATTAACTTAGCTAGGGTGAACACATGCATCAATGAAACTAGACATGAAACTCAAGCACAATAAACATCCACCAACACACAATTGCTCATTCACAACATATAATCACATAACATACACTAAAATCATAAATTATACATATTCCAAGGCGTAATTTGTTCATCACATGGCTAGGGTTCTAACCCTAGCCTCCCAAATAGATTAGTCACTACACATAGCTAAGATAGAGTATAGATATATAAATTAGAGACAAATAGTAGAAGAAATAATCGACGAGTCCCAAAAGCTCCAAGCTCTTCAAGCTCCTTCTTTACTTCTTACTCTAAAGATGCTTCTATGCTCCTCAAAAGTGATGTACCCACCTTAGGCTAGGATGAGATGGTGAAGATGAAAGTATGGTGGTGGTGATGGAGATTTTTAGGCCTTTAGATGGTGCTAGAGTGAGTTTTTGAGGTGGAGGAGATAACTATTTGGTTTGGGTATGGATGAGGGAGCTAGAGAGAGACTAAAACTATGAAAAATCTGAAAAATGAGGTGAGTTGTGTGAGTGGGGAGAAGGGAGCTCGAATTTGGCTGAGTGGGGAGAGGGGAGCTCGAATTTAGCTGAGTTGGGAGACTCCATTTCAACCCTAGGATGATAATAAAAGAGGAGGTGGAAGGGTTAACTTTGAATTTGGGAGACCAAGATCCACTATTTTAGGCTATGGAAGGCTAAACTCCAAATTAGTGACATCATGTGGTTCATTTCTTCTCTTTCTCTCCAAATCAGATTGGTAAGCATAAATGGGCTGAATAGGCCTCCATTGGGCTGGACTCTATGTGATTGGGCCGGCTAAGATGAGTCGGCTGACTGTGGCAAATTTCGGTGGGTTCCGAGCGACTTTCGATAAAGCTATTTCATCATTTTCCCAAAGTTGCTCCAAATTCTCTCGTGACCTCGAAAATGTATACGTGTTCTCCAATAAGTATCTAATTCTTCATATTTAATGCATTTCCGAGCCAACTCCATATTTCCTAGCAAGAACAGAAAACGTCATAAGAACAATGCTTTATTCATAGAAAACAAGATATAAGCATAAAATTAGGAGCGTAATAGGCACATAATTATGGTCTTAAAAACTACCTGTGACGACCCGGACCAGAATCAGCGGTGTGATCAGCTTACTTCATGAGTTACTGCGTAATCATAGATTTCCAACAGTTGTTTGAATCGCCAGGTTTGATAACGACTAAATCATTGGCCGAGAATTGGAGCTGAGCCTCTTCTCGAGAGTCGTTGTATGTGTGATTTCGAGTTCGTGGGCGGTTCCGGATAGTTATTTGGACGACCGAGGAATATACTACGAATATTTGAAGTTTCGACGTAATCGGGTTATAATGATGACTCTCTTAACGACTAAATTACCGAACGAAAATTTGGTTTTGGATTCTTCATGGAAGATGTTGAGAATTTAATTTCGAGCTTGTGAGAACTTCCGGAGCATTATTCTGAGTTACGAGGATTAAGTTGTGAATATTTCTGATTGTTGATTATTTAGTCGGATTATGTATGTGTTTGGGTGAACCGTTGACTTTTATCTGGTTTGCTCGATATGTTTGACTTTGGGTGATAATTGAAGAATATATCGAGTCGAGTTTGTTGCCGCGAGAATTATTGAAATCGGATTTACGACGCGAAAGATACGTGTGTTTGAAGTTTGTCGCAAAATTAAATATGGGAGTTTCCATTTCTGGCAAGTATTTATTGTGGTTTCCCCTTTGGGAAAGTCAACATTTGAGCATTAATACCTTGACCGGTCAACTGTGCATGAGAGAGAGAAACGCGATGGTGGCCACAGTGGTCGACAACGAGTTGCTGTCCGGCCGTCTCCGGCCACGGGGGAGGACCCAAATGACTCGCCTCGACGCCCTCTACTTATCCCCGGCCTCCTTTTACGGCATGGCTCAGGGTGGAGAGAGAAACCTTGGACCAAAGTTTGAGAATTTTGGGGTTAATGGTGGATTCCGATTCCGGCAAAATTGAGCTGCAAAAAGGACTGGGTTTTGTAGCTCTCATCACCATGAAGCTACCATGTAAGTTTGGTGTTCCAATTCATCTTGTACATGAAGAATTTTGGATTTGAAATTTGTGAGACAATTCGGTTTATCATGAAATTGACATGGTTAGAGTGAGAATTGGCCTTCGATGCAGTTGTGAAAGTTGCTCAGTGGGTGATTTTGCATGGAATAGGGGTTGCTCCGCCGAGAAATTTCACGGTTGGTGGTGGTGCCATCGGCGGCGGCGGTCAACGGCAGTCAAACTTTGACTTTTGGGGTTTTCGACAAGTTGCATGTTATTTCACTCGAAATCGCGCCCCGATCGCAGTGGGGAGGTTCGTTTTTCAAATTGAGCATCCGAAAGTACAGCGAGGTATTGATGTGTGATTTTCGGATTTTCGACAGTTTGTCGTAATAGGATTACGTGTTTCCGAGAACGGTGGTTTCTCGTGATTTGTTTTGAATTGTCGAGTTATGACTTTGAGAAATGAACTTTGTGATTATTCAGGGGTTCGTGATCGTTCTTTTGGCGAGGGACTTTCCACCGGATCACGGGTTAACGCGAACTGCGTTACACTAGTCTGTGAGTGGACAATTTCTTTTCACGGATTGCTTGCGAGTCTTTTATATATGATTTACGAACTTGAGCATGCCGTTTGATTATGGTTTTACGAGCATGTATTTTACGATTATACATATACGGATATACGTATACGAATATACATACGTACATATTATGTTTTATGCATGTGCATGGAAAAGATTTATGATTTGGTTTACACAGAGTACAGTCTCAGTTATCAGGGTTGTATCGATACACGTTGGCTTCTCGGCTGATCCCCGAGTACGCTCCGGGGGGGACAGATATCCTGACTCGAGGCCTTTCTTGCTAGGAATCACGTGTGGGTCTGGGATCCCGTGATTCAGACTGTGCTATCGCGGGTCTGGGTTGGAGTCAGCGTCTCCTCACGTACCATTTGATTTTCGTGCATTTGACTCGCATATGTTTTTATATGTATATATTACTTGGTGAGGACATTTATTTTCGTCCACTCACTCTAATAGTTTTCATGTCTTTCCCCTGGGCTTTTCGGTTTCCGTGCCCAGTTTGCAGTTCGGACTCTGGTGTTGCACGTCGTGGTCGGAGGCATAGTGCTCGAGCTACCTTGTTTCTTTCAGTGGGTTTATTGTTCTACCTACTGTGGTATACTTATATGATTATACGTTAGAGGTCGCTCTGAGTATTCTGTTGTATATTATACGATTTTACTCCGGATTTCAGTAAAGTACAGTTATATTTACTACTTTACATTATTGTTGATATATTGAGAAATCCGGATGGGATTGGTGCCCACGGTTTGGTTTTTGTGGCATAGGATGAAGTGTATTTTCCGGGTGCAGGTAATGGTAATTCCGCGTTAGTAACGAAACTCTGCCAAAAATTTTACGGTTTTTGTTGGTTCGTGTTTTCAGAAGGGGTTTGATTCCGGTTTAGGTAACTAAACCGGGGTTGGGTCCTTTCACTACCTCACACTTAAGCTTCGCTTGTCCTCAAGCAAATTAAGATGAAAAGAAATAAGCTAAGCTAGACTCAAAGCATAAAAACACACAAAGCATGTACAAGCATATACGTGTCCCGACTTAATGATCGATATCCCTCAAAGAACTATGACTAGATGGATTGAAATACTTTTGAGCAACACTTTTAAAATATGAAATCAATGCATATGTAATAATCTGAAATGGTTATGTACTATGCTAAGCCAAAGACATCACAATGAGATGTATTCAAATTAATATGTTTCATAACCACCAAACTCACTAGATATCACTCAATGCATACAAGTGTTTGAAGGTTAGTGTTCGCTGAGGTTGCTCATTTCTTACGTGACCGACGAATGTTGGGTTCACATCATACCAAAATATCTTTCAAAATAAGCATGCATCTCCAGAGTCATTCAACAAGGTGGACCTTGGGTGTGAGAAGATGAAGATGTATCACCGGCTCAGCTTGAAGAGGGGAGATGGGCGATAGTGCTAAGGCTCTGAGCTACAGTGCTATCATTGAGCCATGGGGTGGCGACAACTTATGTTTGTCCTAGGGAATCCCCTTAACGCCAATCGAGTGACAAAGAGTGGTGATGGTGCATGGAAATATGAGGGCTCCTTTCCCATCAGTGCACCCAATGATGGAGTCGTAGATAAGCTTGCCGAACTCCATCTTCCATACCTTGCTCATCATTGTGGACTGTGCTTGGTAACCTTTCCTTGTGATCTCACTATTCTTGAGGTCAAGTTTGGCGTTGTGCTTAACAAAGAGCCAAAGCACGTGGTAGAGTGGGTCCATCCCTACTATGGAAGGAACTATTTAGATGAACCGACACTTCGCACCCCGCACACGCCTCCGACGCAAAACTAGCCCATGATACCGCATCAAATCTCTCCCTAAAGGATGTCCTTTTCTCATTGGTGATGGGTGGAAGAAACAAAAGGTTCTCAAATGTTTGTGGGTTTTGGACTACCCGCTTCCCCTTAAAATTGAAGGTCCAACCTTCGTCACCATCCGCCACGGTGTCCGTGAGTGTGGCATAAAAGTCCTGAACTGTAGCCTCATAGTAACCAAAGAATCCTCCGGTGAGGTATGGAATGTTGTGGCGCTCCACTAACTCAAGGAGGGCCCAAAGTATGGGCGTAGTGCTCCTCTCATCTACATTCCTCTCGGCATGGATTGGGCGCAGCTTTATCTAATAGGGGGTAGAAATCCTTACCCGCCCTATTCATCTTCTTGAGGGGTAAGTCATAATCAGCGGGAAGATCTTGTGCCACATTCTTCTTTTTCGGTGTCATGATGAAGACGATGAAGAAGATGATGGTGATGGATAGATGTGGATACCTAGAACAGATTATTCACACAAAACATCTTAGTACTCTTATTTACATACACATAAATTCTCACACATAATCACACAAAGTAACATAATCGCAAAGTTAGAGTCATCAAGTCTTTAGTCAAATTAAGCAATACTATTCAATTTTGAACCAAAAACTCAACAATCATCACTAGACAACCACATTATGACAAAAACACACAAACCAAACAACCACACACAAACTTGCTGTGACGACCCGAATCAGAATCAGTTATGTGTTTGGCACGATTCTCGAGATTTGGTTATAGTCGCAGTTTTACGTTATTATGAGGTTTGCCTATTCGATTCGCGACTATGTTCTCAGTCGAGAATTTGAGTTGGGTGTCTTCACGGAAATTGTAGAGTACGTGATTTCGAGCTCGTGGGCGGTTCTGAAAGATTTTTCCGATAACCGAGGAATATTTTATGATTATTTGAAGTTTCGGGTTCTGATGAGTTTATCCGTTTGTTTCGAGCTTATCCGAATCATTTCGTATATTCGTTTTGGACCGTCGATCGACCCGAGGCGCGAGTATAAATAACGAAAATAGTCGAGAAATAGTCGAAAATGGCAGTTTTGAGCTTTGACCGTGTGTTGACCGCCTGTTGACTTTCCAAATTTGGAAAGTAGCCGTTGACCCGTAAGGAGAGTGTGCAACCCGGTTCGGTTCGTCGGCGACTCGACTTCTCTGGCCACCTCCGGCTAGACTGAGGGTACAGTTCGAATCCTCTCGTGTTCCTCTTTCATTTTATGTATGAGATGATTGAAATTGATGGTGTTTACCTTGGGTTCGATTAAGGGCCGATTTGGTTTGGTCGACGGTGATGGGTGGTAGGTTTCCAGTGAGGTTTTGGAGTTGGGTTGTTGGGGGTGTTGCTCCCTACCCCTCGGTGATACTCCCTGAGTTGTTGGTTTGGGACGAGGTTGAGTTTGGGGATGAACCCGATTGGGTTCCGATGTGGGTATTCCGACTTGGTTTTGGACGGAATTGACGGTGATGGACTTTGAATTGAGGTTGGGTGTAGTTAAGGAAGTGACTCGGACCGTGATGGGCTTTAATTCTGGAAATTTTGGCCGTGAATTTCCACCGTTGACGGCGCGCCGCCGGCGGCGGCGGCGGTCAACGACGGCGCTCCGGCGAGGAAAAGTCAACTTTTCAGATTTCGACAATTTTAATGTCATTTTTCTCGTAATCACGCCCTGGTTATCGTACAGAGGTTTTTGGGTCGATTTGGTTAGCCGATTTTCAGACGAGGTTTCGAGTGGGGATTTCGGGATTTCAGTAATTCATTTTGTACTGCATTTCGTATTTCCGGGAACGGTTGGTTTCCATGCATCAGTACAGTGTTGTGGATTACGATATTGATCAGTTATGTTTTATGAATATATTCAGGTGATCGAGATCGAGATCTGGATCGTGATCGTGCTTCAGGCGAGGGAATTTCCGCCGGACCACGAGTTTAGCGCGAGTTCGCGCTAGCTGATCTGTGAGTGGACAAGTTTCTATTTTCACTGTTGATTTGCGAGTTCGTGAATCATATGATTTCCGTATTTGATTATACGATGTTGTGATATATGTTGTTTCCGGAGGTATTGTTATATGTTTATTTGTGATGGCATTTATTACATCGATGTACCAGAGTTGAGAGATTCCTCTGGACCAGAGTTGAGAGATTCCTCTGGGCAGGGTTGAGTGGTCCCCTGCGTGCCGCCAGGGTTGAGTGGTCCCCTGGCCTATCACTGTCGCGTTTGAGCGATTCACCTGACGTCGGGCTGGAGAGGTCGCCCGATAACCTCCGTGTATATATATATGTGTGTGTTGTTTTCCGAACTCGCACTGTTTTATATTGAGTATGTGTATAAACTGGTGAAAGGCATATGTTTATTTTCGTCCACTCACTCTAACGTTTTTATTTGCCTTTCCCCTGGGCTTTTCGGTTTCCGTGCCCTGTTTGCAGTTCGGATTCTGCTGTTTCACGTCACGGTTTGGAGGCTAGTGTTCAGAGTTACCTGTGCTTTCCAGTAGGTTCTTGTTTCGCCTACTGATGTGTATATGTTGTATATATTTTATGCTAGAGGTCGCTCTGATACATTCTGAATCTTGTTTATACGGATTTTCACGGATATGTATATATACATTGTACATTTAGTTTACTGTTATTGATTATATTGATGTTGAGAAATCCGGATGGGATTGGTGCCCACGGTTTGGCTTTTGTGGCATAGGATGAAGTGTTATTTTCTGGGTGCAGGTTATGGCAATTCCACGCTAGTAACGAAACTCTGGCGAAATTTGGTAAAATTTTTGTTGGTTCGTATTTTCAGAAAGGGTTTGATTTCGATTTGGGTATCTGAATCGGGGTTGGGTCCTTTCACTTGCATCATAATTTCGGCCAAAAGGCAAGGATAGTCAACACTTCACCAAAATTTTTGTGATAAGTTTTCCTGGAATTGGTCTCATAATTCAACTACCCATTAGTCCTAGATCATGATTTCAAGCATACATTGACTCAATTAACACTAAGCACAAGTTCATCCCAAAATTTTTGAATTAGGGTTCATACATAACTCAATGTGTCCAATTTCAACAATTTCATGCTTTTTGAAGTTAAAATCACACAACCCATACATCTAAATCAAGGAATATAACAATAACACATCATAAACACCATAGAATCACACCTTAATCCCACAAAAATTCAAATTTGGGTTCTAGGTTCATGAAGAACATACCTAAACAAATATGGTGCAAAACCTTGTCCAATCACTTCAATCACCACACATAAGCAAGTAGAAGCCAAAAATTTAAAGATTTTGAGAGATTTTGGGTGATTTGGGAGGTTAGTTGTTGTTTATAGGGAGAGAGAGACGAAGAAGAGAAGGCAATGTTGGAGAAGAAGAGAAAAGAGGCGAAGAGGATTGGGGAGATTTTAAAAGTCAACTAGGGGTCAAGACCAGCCCCAGACCAGTTTCGATGGGTCCAAAAATGGGCTCGACCCGTCGAATGTTTTATTCTATTCCCCCCTGCGCATATGTTCAATGGGTCGAGGGATTGACTCGACCCATCAAATGTTTGCTTCTGTCTTGTTTTTGATCCTTGTTCGACGAGTCGAAGGAGTAGAATAATTATTCTTCGACCCGTCGAAAATTCCTCAGGTTTTGGATCCTAAACATGCACCAATTCTCAACTAAAAATGCTACACAGTCATCACACAATCCTACCAGAAATTTGACATACACAAAGCAAAGATTCCTAACACATAAACACATCAATAATCATAGAAATTTAAAGTTAAGTGAGAGATTAGAAATGCTCTCCCTTAAAGACTAAAACATGGGATCCATAGTCACCAACAATCACCAACATGCAAGACCAAAATTGGTCTTGCCTTCCATGCTAAGTATCCTTGAATTTCTTCAAATTGGCATCCTGGGTCATAAGATCACAACCTCTACCTCACACTTCTATTCCTTGTAGTTTTCTCAATGGTGTCCCGCCATCACGGGTTCAAGTTTAACAACCTTAACACAGTCTATTTTCTTATAGACTCCTCCATTTCTACCACTTGCTCTCTATGAAGCACCAAAGTTCTCCCATTTGTCAAGTTCCTTAAATGCACCACTCTATTCAGGCAAAGTTCAAGCAGTTTGTAATATGTATCCCTTGAGGGATCAGAGTTTCTCAAGATAACCTTGCTTTCGATGACTAGCTTGTCATCCCCATTCTTGTCTAGTTTCCACTTTTTCTTCACACAACCCTTGCCCTTATTCGGTGTCGTCACCTCTTTGACACTCAACTCATTGTCTTCCGGCTCTTTGTAGCTTGCATCTTCTTCATTCACTACTCCAATGCTCATGGCTTGTAGTGAAGGGATTGGGGATGTCTTCTTAAATATCTTGAATGCACTTATCTTCTCAACACAGTTAGTGTAAGCTCTCCGGCTTTGACATCAATCTTGGTACCCACCGTAACCATGAAAGCTCTTCTGAAGATTAAAGGAAGATCCTCCTGCCCTCTTGGTTCCTCCATGTTGAGAAATACAAAGTCCCCCGACACTATGAGGTCGTCAATCATGACAAGTACATCTTCAACTATGCCCCTTGGATGAACAATGCTCTGATCCGCTAGTTGTAACAACATGCTCAGCGGCTTCAACTTTCCCAAGCCAATGAACTTGTATACCGAATATGACATCAAGTTAACGAAAGCTCTAAGGTCTATCAAAGCCTTCAGAAAGTACTTCATTCCGATGGTACATGGCACGGTAAAGCTTCCCGGATCCGCTAACTTTTGAGGCACCTTCCTTTGTATGATGGCCGACACCATAGTGTTGAGCTTCACCTTCTCAGTCTTTTCTTCCCCTTGCAACTTGTTTTTCAATCTTCGGTTCATTCAAAGGTTCTTCAAGAACTTGGAGTACATAGAAATAGTTTGAATGACGTCAAGAAGGGGGATATTAATCTCAACCTTCTTGAAGACATCCAAGCACTCCTTGGTCTTTCGATCCAAGTTTACTTAAGCCCTCTTATTTGTCTTCACTTGGGGGAAGGGTAGGTACATATCTTCATCACTTGGAACCTTCTCAGAATGCCTATTTGACTTGTCTTGACTCTGTTTCTCGATGGGTCAAGTAGAACTCTCGACGGGTCTAGTAGTTGTTCCATCCGAGGCAGTAGTGTGCATTCGACGGGTCAAACAGGATCCTCGAACTATGAAATTCTAGGTAGCTCCTTCTTCTTGTTCTTTCCGTAATTTATTCTTGGAAAGCTCTCTAACCATGTCTCTTCCTTCGAGACTCCTTTCAACAGCCCCATGTTGACTCATTCTATTCTAGGAATATACATGCTCAACATCACGCTCTTCGTCTTCATCTTCATCTTCCGACTCAGTAGCATTTTCATACGGAATCAAAGCGTTCTTCTCTTAAAATCTCACCACATTTGACCTACTAGCGGTAGCCTCTTCAACTCCGGCATGGTTCTTAGAAACAATTGGTGTGTCCAAGTCATCTTCATCATTGCTCTCCATAATAGGAGCATCGTCATAATTCTCGAATCCCCTGCCAGATCTCAACACCACCTTGACTACATTGACTTCATATTTGGGATTCTTCTCGGTGGTGGAGGGAAACTCATCGGCTTTGTTATTCCCTTGTGAAAGGACCCGACCACAATTTAGTTGCCTAAACCGAAATCAAACCCCTTCGAAAACACGACCTTAAATTTTTTTTGCCAGAGTTTACTTTGAAAGTATATGCACCATTATTAGAACCTGCAAAGAAACACACTTTGAATATTCCACAAAAGACAAACCGTGGGGCTCCGTTCCCCATCCGGATTTCTCAACAACATATATATATATATAATAAACGAAAGGTTTACAAGAAATCCAAAAAATTCAGGAGTAAACTCAACTGAAAACAGACATAAGTATTCAGAGCGACGCCTATATACATCATTTACATCAAGTAGGTCGAACAAGAAACCTACGGAAACTGAAGTGTGATCCGAACTCTATGCCTCCACAGTCGACGTGCAACACTGGAACCCAAATTCCAAACTGGGCAAAGGAAACCGAAAAGCCCAGGGGAAGACAAATAAAATCGTTAGAGTGAGTGGACGAAAATAATAACAATATGTCTTCCACCAATATATACATGAGATCATGATGCGAGTCTAAAATCATCAATCACAGGTAAGGTGGTTGTCACAACCTTCCTAGATACCGTATAAAATGTGGAGGCCATAACTCGAGTACATTTTCCTCAGAGTTACAATCCTGCTCAACCAAGGTAAGGGGTTTGTCATAACCTTCCTGGGAGCCATATAATCACGGGTCAGGCGTTTATCATAACCCCCCAGAGCATCTCGGGGATCAGCCGAGAAACCATGCATCGATGCATCCATATATCCATAATCCATGTAAAACAAATCATGCATGTGCCTCCAAGTAAAATACATAACCGTATACGTATAATTGTAAATGCATATTCATAATTGCATACTCGTAAAATGCATAACATAAAATGCATAACCAAGACTCGCATATCGACAGTGAAAATAAAATGTCCACTCACAATACAAGACTAACTCTGAGGTCCGACGGAAGATCCCTCGCCAAACGCTCGATTACGATCACGATCACCTGAATAACAGGGATACGATTAATACATATAGAATCACGACATACGGAGCTAATACGTCGAGGACCCCGCGTTGTCAAAAGGTGTATAGCTCGAAATATCGACGAGGATAACAAAATTACCAAATTATCCCCAATTAACCCTCGTCCCAAAATAGAGTACCCAAATCCACTCAAAAACCTCAAGACTAAGATCGGGACGCGATTACGAGCAAAAAGGTATAAAACTCTCCAAATCTCAAAAAGTCAACCTTCGCCGGAGCTCCGTCGTTGACCACCGTCGCCGCCACCGGCGCGGCGTCAACGGTGAAATTCTCCGGCGACCAAGACCCCAAAACCTTCCTCTCCTCAAGCCCAACCTCTTTCCCTAAAGGCTCACCACCATGACCGAAAATCGCCCTGAAAGGCAAGAAACCCAAATCGGCCGGAAAACTTCTCCGGTGAAATTTACCATCGTGAGGCCACCTCGTCCTCCCAAACTCAAGGGGTTTCATCCCCAACTCAAACCTAACCATTTCCACCCAAAAACCCCATCGGAAAACCGCCGGAAAACCTTCTCCCGTTAACCCCAATTCCGGCCAATTTCTCATCCAAAATCAACCAACCAAATCACCTCTAAACATCACAATATATACATCAAACAATAGCCCAAGGAAAGAGCTTCAAAACCCTACCTTAAACTCCGGTAACCGTGCTATTTTCCGACAATAAACTCGACGGCAACTTGGTTGACTCGGTCAACTTGGGTCTGGCTAGGTCAACGCTGGTCAAACTGCCTAATTTCAACTTTTCGACAACTTTTGTGACTATTCCGCTATTTATACATCGCGAACCGACCAAATTCACAATTCAGATAACTCAAACCCAAACGGATAAGTACGACTAACTCGATGATAATTTCAAATATTCATTTTATTTTCTCCGATTATCCGAAAAATCCTCTGAAACCTCCTACGAACTCGAAATCAAATCCTCTACAATTCCCGCGAAGGAACTCAAACCAAATTTGTGTCCGATAATTAAGTCATGAACAAGGCCGCCAAATCGATTAATTACGACTAACTGCGACTAATCGTGAAATGTGCAACTCAAGCCAATAAACATACCATTTTCGGTTCGGGTCGTTACACTTGGCCTTGATGTGCCTTAGCTAATTGGCTTACTTGCATCTCCAACTTGTGAATAGTATTTTGGCTCTCATTCTGGAGTGCTTAGTTATCCCCTTTCAAACTCATTAAGATTTCAAGAAAAGACTTTTTATCTTCAGCTTGAGTCTTTAGTAAGTCTTCATGACCCTTCACTAGCCTAGCCAAGAGCTCATCCATGCTAGACTTAGGCGCCTCCAAATGTGGTACAAGGATTGATGCTTGGAGTAGAGATGGTTGTTGAGATCTTGGAACAAAAAGTGCTTGTGATGGATAAGCATTACCAACCAAAGCATTGGGAAATCTTCCACTCGGTCTTAGTACAAATCTGGGAGCTCCTTGATAATTGGAGAATCCTTTACTTCCACTTCTGGAAGAACCAAAGTTTCCATGGTTTCCTCTTTCATTATACCTTCCTCCTTGTCCTTGGAAACCACATTAGGCCGTGGCAACCCACCTTGACCTCCTTGGTTGCCTTGACTTTGATTTTGACCACCCCATGAAAAGTTAGGGTGGTTCCTCCATCCCGGATTATAGGTGTTGGAGTATGGATCATGCTTTTGTGGTCATAGAAGACTCTTTTGCACTCTTCGATAATTTTCGGATAATCCTCTTGACGAGCACAACTTAAAGTCTCATGCACCGTGCAAGTAAGTGACCGGCTCTACATAAATTTCAGACACTTGGTGGGCTTTGGCTCCACTTATACTTTGCTTCATTAAGAGCTCAAACCTTTTATTCATTAATTCCTTAAGCCGCTTGATAGCATCTTCTTATTGATGGGATCCCTTGACTTCATAGATACAACCCCTACGGGTTTCGGTGGCCTCCCTCATTGATACCGTCGGCTTCTTTAGACTAGGTTTAATGTCCCTTAATGCTGACCTTTCCGCCAACTTCTCAAGCAAGATATGAGCTTCTTCCACGGTCTTGGCCATGAAATCTCTACCACCTGCATTGTTGACTTTTCTTCTCATCTCCGTGCTTAGCCCTTGGTATAAAAGGGACATAAGAATGTCTTGGGATTGCCCGTGGTTCGGATAACCAAGCTCTAAGTCCTTGAATCTCTCTTATTCTTCACAAAACAACTTGCCATCCTCTTCACAGAAGGTCATTAAGCTTGTCCTTCTTTCGTTAATTTTGCCCGGGGGGAAGTACTTAGTGATGAACTTCCTTTGGAGGCCTTTCCATAAGTTGATAGAGTTAGGATGGAGCTTGTTGAGTCACTATTTTGCTTTGTCCCATAAGCTTGATGGAAAGACCCTTAACCTCAATTGTCTGGGGTCCATATTACGGATGTTTAGGTGGGCACATGCCTCCTCGAACTTTAATAAGTGCAAGGGTCTGAATTGGCGTGGCCAATGAACAACGGAAGAGTTTGCAAGAAACTTAGCTTGATCTCAAACGACTCGCCCACTAATGGTAGTAGCACGATGCACCCCGTGTGAGCCACCAAATAGCATACTCCATTAATGGTCTCCCTTCATTTACTTCATCCTCCAAAGTGATTCGCTCTACTTGCGGTTCTTCCTCTTCTTCAAATTGTGGATTTTCAAGGGGTAGCTCTTCTTCTTCCTCAAGTTGAGGATCGACTTGAATTGTAAACACCCGAGGTGTGCAACCCAGATTTTCGCATTGTGCCTCTACAGCAAGATCACACAAACTCCTAAGTGCTTCTTGGTTATTCACTTTCAACACTGGTATACCACCCTCTTCTTCACTACTAGTGCTTGACCCTTCTCTTAACGAAGCCACAATGTCAAACCCCAAATTACTCTTCCATAAAACAGATGATGACCCAGAAGATGGCGTATGTAGACGTGGATGATGAAAGGGCATAAACCTGAAAATCACACTAAGCAACCACTTGATGTTAGGCCTCCAAACTCTCAAAGTACTTAAAGACTTGAGGGCCTTCCACGGTGCTTAAGGAAACATCAATGAGCACTTTAAGAGTTCAAATGGGATTTTGGTGTGTGGTGTAGTAGCATTCACTTTGATATGGACACCGAGGTGAACTGAGGTAAAGGCGTGCGTGACCCAATATACCAAAATCGCCAAATAAAGTCCTAAGAATCTAAGGTGTTGCGGAAATTAAGTTTGCTAAATCTAGACACATTAACTACTATGTATAAAATAAAGACACTACTTAGATATACTCCCAAGAATGTACATAACTCTAGATGAAAGAGGTAGAGATAAGTGAAATAACCTCAAGCACAACACAGAATTAGACGGGTCGAAGGTATTCTTCGACAGGTTGAGAGAAGTTTGAGACAACTTCGACTGGTCGAGAAATGTTCTCAACGGGTTGAATGCACGCTCCTGTTGTTGACATAGACAACTTTTGACGGGTCGAGACATCCAAGCTTCTGTCACCCTCTGAAAAAAAATTTGATGGGTCGAACTAAATGCCACCACAGAAAAAAAAACTTAGACGATGAAGCTATTTCGTCGTCCAAGTTCGAGTTTCCGTCATCTAAGTACATAGACGACGAAATCTCCGTCGTCTAAAGTCCTCCATTCAAGTGCCCAAAATTTGGACTTAGACAACGAAGGAGGCCGTTTCCGTTGTCTAAGTCATTTTGGGCGGTTCACAAAATAAATGGCGGTGAAATTTGGACCGCTCAAAATTTGGACATAGACGACGAAGAAGGCCGTTTCCGTCGTCCAGGTGAGCACTAGGACGACGGAAACAACCTTCTCCGTCGTCTAAGTCAGTTTCGGTGGTTCCAAAAATAAATGGCGATGGAATTTGGACCGCTCAAAATTTTGACTTAGACGAAGGAGGAGGCAGTTTCCGTCGTCCAGGTGCTTACGTGGACGACCAAAATGGCCTTCTCCTTCGTCGTCTAAGTACAATTTCGCTAAAATAATATTTAAAAATAATTTGTAAGGAAGTTTCCAATCTGTCTTTCGATTTTTTTTTCCGTAAAATACTGAATAAAGAATCGTATATATAAAAAGTGGGATTTAAGACGACGAATTAATTTACGTCTTCAAACTTGTTAAGTATCTACTATTGTTTATAACTTAAGTGTTATTAAGTATAAGCTCACTGCACATCAATATTAACGAAATTGAATTTGGAAAAGAGAACTGTTGGATACAATATATAAGTAGAATAATTTTCAGTAAATAGTAAGTTCGTTAAGGGTTTCATCGGCACAGTCAACCGTAAAATCAAAATTTTAACAAAACGGAAACTTGGATACACAAAAAACCGTAACTCCTATTTTGGAACCTTTGACGCTCACACTCCAAGAATTGTTTACTCTATGCTCTCGATGAAAAAAATATGCATTGGGACATGGTCTTTCTCTTAGAGGTGAAATTACGATAACATTACTTAGATGACGAAGTGTTCAAATGTTCATCATCTAAGTAATTACTTGGACGACGAAAACGTGTCATTTCGTCATCTAAGGTAAAAGATTTAAGGTTTAGGGTCTAGGGTTTAGGTTTAGTGTTTTCTTAGATGATGAAATGACACGTTTTCGTCGTCTATGGTAAAGGGTTTAGGTTTATATAATTGTGTTTACATTAGACTACGAAAAGTCGTTCTGTCATCTAGGTTTTATGGTTTAGGGAAAATGTGACATTTAGTCGTCCGGATTCCGCCGTCTAAGATCTTCACGTTTTTCGGGTCGAAATGACCTTTTTAATTAATTCTAAGTTAATTATGAGAAAAAGTTCATAATTATAATTAATTAATTAATTATTGTACTCCTCGTTCAAAAAGAGTTTAGAATAATTGTACTCCTCGTCATGATATAATTAATCATCATTACCTTGAAAAAGTTTAATTACAATAATTAATTACCAATTAATATCCCTCGTCATTATATTGTACTCCTCGTCATAATCGTCGTCATCATCCTCACCATTGTTATCCGATTGCTCCTCCTCGTCATCATACTCTACGTCGTCCGACGAATATCCTGAGTCCTCGTCGTCATCCTGCGCCTCCTCTTTATCATCTCATCTTGAGTTAGATCCGTAGAGCCATCATACATGGGTAAGCGTTCACTAGCTTGACCAATTTTCATTATGTCGGAGCGGATGACAGAAATATTAGGGTTTTGATATGCAGAAATGTCTCTTTGCGGTTCAGCATCTTCAATCGCCGGCATCCCTTTAGCTGTTGTGGTATTCCAAATTCCTCGATGAGAGATATGGTTCACTATTTTTCACTCTTCACCAGCTCTCGGATCATCAAGATAGAACACCTGCCTAACTAAGGTGGCAAGAGTGAAAGGCTTATCCTTATACCAACTGATAGAAGGCCGAGGTCTTCCTTTATATGCTTGAACCATTTGCACTTGAATAGGAAAATGTTGACATCATTCCTGTAACACAGCTGAACGACATATACAAGAGACCAGCACATATATCATCATCTTCCCCAACCGCGACCCCACTGTTTTGTACTCTTCTTCCTTCATCTCGGGCCAATGAATGAAACTGTACACCGTTCACAAAACATCTGGGGTAAATATAGTGTATAATCGACTTTCCTGCTAGCAAGTGCTTTGGCCAGGCCCACCCCCCCAATGGTTATCAGTAGATCAATCATCTGTGAAAATGGGAAGAATATATAATTAAAGAGTTTAATTTCTACAAACATGTATATAATTAAATAAGTAAACATACGTACACATTGGAGGAAATATTTAGGGAACTTCTTCTTAACCACTTTTTCAAGCCACGCTGAACTCTTGTCCAGATTTAACGCCTGAAGGTACTCCCTGTACGCCTTCATGTAAGGCTCAACTTTGTAACAGTCTCACAACACTACTCAATGCACCTCAATAAGTTATTCTCGTGTTAATGATTCCTTTAATACTCCTCTAAATGGTCATACGACATTTGTGACGACAGAAAGATTGATGCGGCCACTGGGATTGAAGGCGGTGGGAGGTGGTGGATCATTGAGGTACCTTTTGCAGTAAGTAACACACTCACACTACCAGAAATGGAGACATTACCGGCGACTTGCCGTCCCCGGCCTTGTCTTTTTTTTTCGCCGGAATTGTCATTACTGGCGACAAGTCGCCGGCAATGACGTCGCCGGAAATCCCCCACCGGTATTAACATTGTCGGCGACTTGTCGCCGGTAATGTCCGAGACATCACCGGCGACTTGAGTCGCCGGCAATGGCAGCGCCGCCGTGGCCGGAATGTGAGACATTGCCGGTGACTGAGGTGCATGTCGCCGGCAATGTCTGGAAAAATTTTGAAAAAAAAACGCGGTTCTGGATTGGGCCCAATTCCAGAACCTGCATTGAAAGACATAAACCGTACAATTATACAAGTTCAACAGTACACATAAATGTCCAACGTACAGTACAAATAACAACGACGATACGAAAATTAACTACAACTACAGGTCAAGGTTGAGGAACTTGCGGGTCAGGGTCGAAGTAATCCATGTACTCATTTGAATTCCGGTGGCTACCTTGGTCTTGCTCCAGCGTTGACTGGTGCGGTGGTGGTGGTGGATAGCTAGGGAACGGAGGGACCGGGACCGGGGGAGGTGTGGGGAACGGTTGTCCGGTAGTATGAGCCTCGTACATCGTCCACATCCATGTGTACATCTGAGCCTGCATCTGTGTCTGCTGCTGGACCATGTTTTGGTACTCGGCCATCTGCCTCCTTTGCTCCTCCAACTCCCTCTGCGTCCTCTGAAGCTCCGCTGCGAGGTTACGACTAGAAGTTGAATTTCTTGACCCGGTAGAGTATTGTGAAGTGTTTTTCAATACTCCTTTGCCCGCCGAGCCCATTCCCCTACAGTAGTAGGTATTATTTCCAGTCCCGCACGCTTTTGCCATGATCTGAGCCGCTATCGGGGGATCAAGCGGATCGATCTGAGAGGCATATTGGGTGACTTCTTTCTCGGAGCAGTCAGGATGGTTAGTCCGAGCTATACTCATCCTGACTGCGGTCGCCTCCTCCACTCTCGCCTAATTGAAAAGCGAAAATGAACAACGTATTAACTAACAAAATCTATTAATATCGAAAAATAGTTTTATTAACACATGGAGAGGCGAAAGACTTACCGCTTCGTCAGGGCACCGCGGATAGAACTTCTGATGAATATACACCAAGGGGTTCACTTCTTGTTGTTACTGCGCCTTAGTCGACCAACCCATGTAGTTGAGTGAACCTGCATGATGGGCCCTGGTGTTTTTCAATCTATTCGCCTGGTTCGTCTTCGAAATCGCCTTGTTTGATAAACATATGGAAAAAAATTAGTAACTAACTATTTCAATCTGATACGATACATTAGGCTTGTAAGATATATTAAGGATGCATACCTGAGCTTTGGGGTGCTCGAAATGGGCAATCAGTCACAGCCACTCGTACTCCCTAAACCGGAATTCGCTAGGGGTAGAACCTCGGCCTAGCTCCTTGTATACAGTGTAATGGGAAGAAAGCTCGTTCTTCCACTCTTTATACCTATATTAAAACAAGGAAAAAAGTTAGAGATATATTAAAACACTTGATAAACAAAAATCTAACTCGATATATATTCAAATAAGTCGAAGCACATCACCTTATATGTAGTTGACGCTCTACCCACGTGTGAATAAGAACTTCATCCACGTCAAACCACACCTGCAATATGAATATATAAAAGGTAAAATTATATATTTATTCGGACTTAATTAATAAATTTAAAATTTACGTAATGAAAATACGATTTTACTCACACTGAGTGCATTATGCACTTGCATCTTCACGTAGATAGGCACAGATTCCCAATCTGGCCAAAGCATTGGGACCTTGTCCCGCACGATCGCACCGGCCATGCTGACATATTTGCGCGTGGTGTCGAATGCCTCGATCACCTCGCCATCCTCATTGGCCCTTATAGGCGTTTTCCTTCCGCCGATGGCCTGCTCAAGTCTCTTCCCGGTGCAGGTGCCTCTAGCCCCTTTCCGTTTTCCAGTCCCATTAACGAAATTGCCTAATAATACAATGTCAACAAATTGATATCATTAATTGAACCTATCGCAAGTCTTAAGTAATAATTAAGTAATCAATCTGATGTTAAATAAAATTTACCTGCATCGTCCGTTTGTTGGTTGGTGCACTTCACACTCCAAAGATACACGGGGTCGAACGGGAGGAAGTTATACGCTTCCTCCACGGTCAGGAACTCCGGCCGTCCTTCAACATAAACAGGCATCCCCCTATCATCGAATTCAGGGATGATAGGAATCTCGTCGGGTAGGAAGAGACCGGACGGCGGAGATAGACGAGGCCTGGACGATGAGGCGCCAACACCACCATGTGTCTCAGATAATTCCCGTGAAACGGGAGTAGGCACAGGGCGAATATGGGGCATTCGGATTGAGGGAGTTTCTGATGCCCCCGTTGATTGTCGCTCGTCTGAGGCTCTGCTACCGGAGGGATGTCTGCTGATTGAGCGTCCGGAGACTGAGGCTCGAGCCTCGACTTCCGGTTCCACGGCTCTTGATCGTGCAGCTTCCTCTTCAGCTCGCGCCTCTAGCAAGGCTCTCGTGCGAGTAGTCATCATTGGCCCACTGGGCGTGTTGCTAACTACGGGCGAGGAGGAAGCTTGACTACTGTTCCCTCTACTATTTCGGGAACCTCTTTGAAGCCAATTAGCCGCAAAACCTCCTGGACACTGTAATAGTCATGGATTCAGTTCAATAACAAATCGGAACCGAAACGGTGTGGAACCGGAACGGTTTGAAACCGGAACGGTTTGAAACCGGAACTGTTTGTAACCGGAACCGTTTGTAACATAACGATTCCGGTTACAAACAGTTCGGTTCCAAACAGTTCCGGTTCCAAACCGTTTCAGTTCTATAACAAATCGGAACCGGAACGGTTTGGAACCGGAACCGTTAGAAACCGGAACTGTTTGTAACTGGAAATGTTTGTAACATAACGGTTCCGGTTACAAACAGTTCCGGTTCCAAAGGGTTCCGGTTCCGCGCGGTTCTGGTTTATAACCGTTATGGTTCTAAACCGTTCCGATCCCGATTTCCACCTTCATTTATACGATTAATTAACAACTATATCACCTAAATTAACATATATACATTTTCGATGTATATATATACATCATGCATCTTAATTAAATTTAATTTTCACATATTCATCCAAATCACAAACCCTAATTAATTTTCCACATTTTTCACACATATATATACATCATGCATCTTAATTAGGTTTAATTTTCACATATATATACATCACATATTCATCCAAACCACATATATACATAATTTTCACATATATATACATCACATAATTTTCACATACCTATATATATATATACATCACATATATATACATTGCATATAAATTTACAACTTATCACCCTAATTTCCAACTTAGCACCCTAATTAATTTACACATACACATACACATACACAAAAATAATTAAAAATTGAGAGAGAGAGAGAGGGAGAGAGAGAGAGGATCGGACCTGCCATGGTGGAGTCCGATCTGCTTTGCCGGCGACGGAGGTGAGGGGAGGAGAGGAGGGGAGGAGGAGAGGAGGAGAGGATCGGAGGAGGAGAGGAGATGAGAATCGGTGGAGAGGAGGAGGAGGAGAAATAGGAGGAGGAGAGGATAAGGAGGAGTAGAGGCAAACGAAGGAGGAGGAGAGGGAGAGGAGGAGGAGGTGAGCTAGTTTTCGGATAAGGAGGATGAGAGGGAGAGGAGGAGGAGGAGAAATGAAGCTCGGGCTCGACTGGGAACGGTTCTATCCAGACAACATTGCCGGTGAGTTTCTTATAACTCGTTGGTAATGTCATTACCAATGACTTCAACTCGTTGGTAATGACATTACCAACGAGTTATAAGCAACTCGTTGGTAATGTTGACATTTCCCGAAAAATATCCGACAACATTTTCCGACTACATTTTCCGTCCACGATTTCCGTTTACATTTTCCGACTACATTTTCCGACTACATTTTCCGACTACATTTTCCGACTACATTTTCCGTATACGATTTCAGTCTACATTTTCCGACTACATTTTCCGACTACAATTTCCGACTACATTTTCCGACTACATTTTCCGTCTACGATTTCCGACTACATTTTCCGACTACATTTTCCGACTACATTTTCCATATACGATTTCCGTCTACATTTTGCGACTACATTTTCCTACTACATTTTCCGTATACGATTTCCGTCTACATTTTCCGACTACATTTTCCGACTACATTTTCCGTCTACGATTTCCGACTACATTTTCCGACTACATTTTCCGACTACATTTTCCCTATACGATTTCCGTCTACATTTTGCGACTACATTTTGCGACTACATTTTCTGTATACGATTTCCGTCTACATTTTCCGACTACATTTTCCGACTACAATTTTCGACTACATTTTCCGTCTACATTTTCCGACTACATTTTCCGTATACGATTTCCGTCTACATTTTCCGACTACATTTTCCGACTACATTTTCCGACTACATTTTCCGACTATATTTTCCGACTACATTTTCCGACTACATTTTCTGACTACATTTTCCGTCTACGATTTCCGACTACATTTTCTGACTACATTTTCCGACTACATTTTCTGACTACATTTTCCGACGAAATTTTCCGTCTACAATTTCCGACGACATCATTAACGTACTAAGGATGATAATCGTAATCATCGTCATCACTTGAGTCTGACTCGGTTTCATAGGTAACCTCTGGCAATATGTGCCTCTCCTCGTCATCTGAATCAGCGTCAACTTCATATGGATTAACATCGAGAAGTTCTGCCCCAGTAATTCGAACCACACTCCCAGATCTCACATTATTAAGGCGAATCATAGATGATTCCGGAATGTCAAAAGCGTTTGGCTCTTGGTATGCAGTAACTTCCTCATCATCTGCGGTATCACCAAGTGTGGCAGCACTGTATATGTTTCTATGAGCAACATGGTTAACCACCTTCCACGGGACTTTGTTAAGAAGATCGTCCAGGTAAAACACTTGTTTTACTGATGAGGCAAGAACGAAAGGGTCTTCTTCATACCAGGTAGTAGCAGTATTCACCGAAAATGTTCCATGCTGATCGGTCCTTGTGTTCTCAGGGCTAGTATCAAACCATCTACACTTGAACAAGTGCACTTTCATGCGGTTCCCATAAATTAGTTCAACAACTGAATGAAGGACACCGTAATAGTCAACGCCATCCTGCCCACCATGGACCATCACCCCACAATTCTGTGTTTTCAGTCGGTCGTCTCGATTTTCACATATAAATTTCACGCCATTGACCTGACACATCGAGTAAACTTTTGAAGCTATCGGTTTCATCGCAAGGACCCTCAATTCGTTTGACCACTCTGGGTAACCATCATCTGCTACATGGTTCATCTGAAAACGATAAGAAACCACACAAGAAATTATGAACATAGAAACCACAAAACCACGTACGTCCACACATGCTATATAAGGAAAATGGCAATAAAAATAAAGACATATACACATATACCCTTATCCATGGACCAAAGTAGTTTGCAAACGTCCTGTTGTGGTATTCAACATTTCCGGCAATAGCAGGGCAGTGAAGATGATAGTTTTTCCAATATTGTACTTCTTCACAGTTAATCAGTACCGACCAGTGGGCAATGACTACCTCATTTTCATCCAACTTGTACGACTTTGGCAAGCTTCCCTGTACTACAACGTCATTGGAGATGATAGAAAGGTTGAACTGAGGTTCATCTATCGGCATCTGTTGTTGGGGGTCCTCAAGCGCTCCCAAATACACTTTGGTGTACGTTACACACTCGTGTGCAACATATGCTTCAGCGATACACCTTTCAGGTGCATATTTATTCTTCACATAGTCCTTATAGGCTCCCAATTGTCTACAAGTTAACAAGTGCATGTTAAAAGGGGTAAAAATAAGACTTTACATATAAAAACAGAGGCAAACCAAATGTACCTTTCCATGGGATACATCCAAGTGTAGTGTACGGGACCAGTAAGCAACAATTGTTCGGGAAGATGGATCATCAGGTGAGGCATGATGTCGAAAAAATTTGGCGGAAATATCCTCTCAAGCTTGCACATGATAAAAATGATGTCATCTTGCATCTCCCTGAGATCTGATTTTTTAACTTCCCTGGTGCATAACTTCTGAAAGAATCTTGACAAGGCCACCAACGGCTCCACCACCTCCTTGGGCAGGTACCCTCGAATGAAAATAAGGAAAAGGCGTTGAAGCAGTACATGGCAGTCATGACTCTTTAATCCGTACATCTTATTGTCCCGGTAGTTAACACACCTGCTTATATTTCCTGCATAGCCATAAGGATACCTGCATGTATATATATATAGCCATAGGCAACAATTATATTTCTCCCATATCACCATAATCAGGTAAAAATTAAAGGCAAACCAATTTCTGTACTGCATAGTCATATATAAGAATATTTACCTGACATTACTCAGCCACCGAAAAATTTCATGCTTATGCTTCGGCTTGACGGTGTAAGGAGCTTGCGGCATTTTTCTCTTACCATCTCTTAACCACAAATGTTTCCGCAGTCCCATAGCTTTCAGATCAATGCGTGTCTTATGGATGTCTTTTGTTTTCCCCTCCAAGTTAAGAACTGTACCCACCACACTTTCACACACATTCTTCTCTATGTGCATGACATCTAGGTAATGTCTGATAGGCAACCTGGGCCAGTAGGGGAGTTCCCAGAATATGCTCTTGTGTGTCCAAAACTTATACCTTTCGGGCTTGTCTGGAATTGACGCCACTATGTCAGGATGATTGCTCAGCTGGCCAAAATCATATTCATTTAACACTTCTAAAATTTCTTCCCCTGTCCATCGCCTGGGTGCCACACCTGTTTCCACAGTCCCATCAAACGCGTCTGGATCCTGCCTAAATGGGTGATCATATGGAAGCCAACAACGGTGACGCATCTGAACAATTTTACTGCAATGAGGACTACAACAATCAACCGTCATGCACTCTGAACAAGCCCTGTAACCCCTGGTAACGTTGCCCGACAACATACCGCGGGCAGGAAAATCACTGATGGTGCCAACAGGCATGGCATGCATCTGGAACATCTCGTTTTTGAACCTATCGTAAGTGGGGTGGCCACACTCACTCAGGTACTTAAGCTCCTTAATCAAAGGCCTCAAATACACATCGAGACACTTTCCTGGATAACCCGGGCCCGGAATTAACAGAGTCAGCATATTGTATTCCTTCTTCATGCACATCCATGGTGGAAGGTTGTACGGTACCAAAATAACTGGCCATATACTGTATTGAAGACTCATGTTGCCAAAAGGGTTGAATCCGTCAGATGAGAGCCCTAGCCAAACATTTCGGACCTCTGCTGCAAAATGATCAAACTCCCTGACCATGTGCTTCCAAGCCTCTTCGTCAGAAGGGTGTATAAGGGTGTCATCGTCAGGCAAATTCCTCTCAGCCCACCATCTCATTGCCTCGGCCGTGAAAGCACACATGAACAACCGCTCCAGTCTATCAATAAGCGGGAAATATCGAAGTATCTTCACAGCTTTCTTGTTGCCTGCAGGAGTCAACTTTTACCTTTCTGTAAAACATACCGGGCAGGCTTCAAGGTCTTCGAGATCTTTTCCCCAGAAGAGAATACAATCATATCTGCATGCATGGATTTTGATGTAGGAAAGCCCAAGATCTTTCAGGATATATCGCACCTTATGATGAGTGGTAGGAAGACGATGACCGGGTGGCAGTAGCGAAGTAGTCCACTTCAACCAAGAATCAACAACTTTGACAGACATTTTGTTCTCCATTTTGAGCTGCATCACTCCTATCACACTTTTAAGAACAGTCTTACTACAATCGTCGTACAACGGAGTCTGTTACAATGCAATCAGGTTGTTGTACTTGTCCATACCGCTTGAGTTGACATGAGCTCCAGGTAATGGCTCGACTTGCTCGATATGGGGGAAACCCTCAACGACGGGAGGGACATTTGGTGCTTCATCAGTAAATACACCGCTCTCATGAGGAAACATATCATTGATTAACATCGCTGTTGGATCATAGGATGAACTGCCCCTCTCAGCAAAATCTCCATGATCATAGCGTGGACTGGCCCTCTCACCAAATTGTCCATGATCATGCGGACCCGCTAACGATGTTTCACCGTGATAAATCCAACAAGTGTTTTTATCCCAAAACCCGTATTTACTCAGGTGCCTCTGGACTTTATCAATAGGAAAACGAAATCGATCGCTGAAACACTTACATTCTTTACACGGGCAATAATGAAGTGTATTGTCTCCACAATTAGCCTTCACAAAATCCATAAAACTCCTAATTCCCTGGTGATATCTGACATCCCATCTTTCGAGGTTCATCCAACTCTTGTCCATCCTGAAAATTCTAACAAATTTACATATTAATTATATATATATACACACATTCACTACTAATAATCGACGCGATATCCTCAATTCAACTCGCCTTAAATCAACACATGCATATATATATATATATATATATATCGATCTAATCTCTGAATTCGATTCAGTACTCGATGATGGTATTCTTCTTTTTTCAATTCAAAACGTATTTGATTAGGTAGGAGGCTCTGTTAAGCGTGGCTCCGATAGCACTACGATAATACCAGTCGTTGATTCAAACACAACATCAACAACATTTCATATATATCTCACGAATTGGATTTGATCAACACACACACATATATATATACCTTCATTTATACGTATATATATACACATACCTATATATATAGCTTCCCGACTGATCGAGTTTTCGACACGCGCCTTAATTTTGACAATATACCGAAGGATCGATTTCAGAGCGTACGTTTTCCTTCTTTCGATTTCTCTGGATTTTTTTCGATCAAAATGAATGAATGATCGAGCTGCGACTAATATAAGAGACATTGCCGGCGACGGAGTAAGTCGCCGGAAATGAAGACATTACCGGCGACTTTACGCCGGAAAATCGCCGGTAATGTTTCAAAACATTACCGACGACTCCAACCGTCGCCGGCAATGTCGAGCCACACATTTCCGGCGAAATTCTGGCCGGAAAATTGCCAGAAATGTCCGGCTTGACATTGCCGGCGACGGTTGGAGTCGCCGGTAATGTTTTGAAACATTACCGGCGATTTTCCGGCGACATTACCGGCGACTGAGTAAGTCGCCGGTAATGATGAACATTACAGGCGACTTTTTCGGTCGCCGGTAATGTTCACAAATGTGGTAGTGTCATGCATTAGGTATGTCTCTATTATGGAGTCATCCGGAGCTGACCTATTTTTCACGAATCCTTTATACTGTCCAAGCTGTCTACAAAATCTAACGTTCGATTAATTAATTATAGAATAGGTATATATAGCTAGTAATCTCGAGTGGAACAAATAATGGACCAGAAAACCTGTATAATTAATTAGTTGTATGTACCTTTCTTGATGATACATCCAAGTGTACTGGACCGGGCCAGAAATGAGCACCTGCTCGGGTAGGTGGATCATTAGGTGAATCATGATGTCAAAGAAAGCAGGGGGAAAAATCCTCTCTACTTTGAAAATGATGTACATAATTTATTGTTACAGTTCCACTACATCTAACTTCTTTAACTCTCTGGCGCATAATCTCTACCACTACCTGTACAATGCTACTATTGGTTCTACGACGTCACGAGGCAAATATGATCGAATGACCACTAGAATCAGACGTTGCAGCGTAACGTGATAATCATGTGTCTTTAGACCAACAAACTTATGTTGAAATCATGTGTCATCAGCTTCAACTTCAACAAGTAAGGGAGTTAAAAGAATATACTCTTGTGATGCCAATAGCTGAGATCCTATAGAGGTATTGGATTGAGTTTCTTTACATCTTTGTCATTGGTCAACACACCAAAATCAAAGCTACTCAACCTCTCTAAAATCTCTTCGCCAGACCAACGACTGGATTTAAGATTATTCTCTACCATCCTGTTGAAATGAGCTTCATCTTGTCACCACGGGTGATCGTGAGGAAGCCATCTACGGTGACCCAGGTAACACACCTTCCCCGCATGCCAACTAAAGTTCTCATCCATCCAAACATATAGGACATCCATTGTATCCTTTCATCGTGCAGACTGCTAACATCCCATACACTGGAAAATCACTGATCGTCCACATTACGGCTGCTTTCATCATGAACATCGTGTTAGTGAATTTGTCATAAGTTGGGACTCCATTTTCCCACAACACTTTCAGCTCGTCGATCAAAGGTCTGAGGTAGACATCTAAGAACTTCCGTGGAGATTTGGGACTTGGAATTAGCAGAGTAAGGCAATTAAATTTCTTGTTCATGCACATCTACGAATGTAGGTTGTACGACATCAGAATAACTGGCCAAGTGCTGACGACAGAGCTATTACTATCCCATGGATTAAATCTATCTGTAGAAAGTCCGAGTCTAACATTTCAAACCTCTTCTGCAATGTCTCCAAATTCGCTGTCAAAATGTTTGAAAGCCTCCCCATCTGCGGCGTATCTCAGCACATCGTCATGTATTCGATTTTTTACGTACCATCGCAGCGCCTCTACTATGTATAGAGACATGTACAGATGCTGCAATTTGGGAATCAATGGAAATATCGAAGAACCTTTACATGAATTTTCTTTTTCGAACTCCTCCAATTGCCATCATCCACATATCTGCACTGGCCACATACGAGACAATAGTCCAAATGTGCATACTCTTTGTAAAACAGCACACAATTATTTGGGCTGCTCAAGGTCTTTCTAACCTTATAATGGAATTTCGGATGATTGTGATCATCAGGAAGCAATTTACATATTTGGTCCTGAATTTCGTCAAAAACACTGACTGACATTTTGTTATTCACTTTTATCTGCATTTGCTTCATCACATATTGCAACACATTCTCTTAACATCCAGGGTACGTCGGGGTCTGGGCTTCAAGTAGCATCTTGTTGTACTTATCCATCTCAATAGTATCAGTGGCCAAGCTAGCAGTGGAGAATGTGTCATCATGCCCATTAGTGGTATCGTAATCTCTCTCTTGGTGTTGGTGTCCACCATGACTAAATCCCAAAAATACATCATGGACCAAATTCGTAGTTGGGTTCTAAGCAGTAGGAGGGCCAGCACCACTGCCGCTGGATAAGGCACCATGGTAACTCTACCCTAAGCTGAAGTCTGCTGAGCTAAAGTTTACTTCTTCACCATGCTCGCTTTACCAAATTCGTAGTTGGGTTCTAAGCAGTAGGAGGGCCAGCACCACTGCCGCTGGATAAGACACCATGGTAACTCTACCCTGAGTTGAAGTCTACTGAGTTGAAGTCTACTGCTTCACCATGCTTGCTCCACGTAGTGTAACTCCACATCATACCATTTCCGTACAAGTGTTGCATCATAACATTAACCTCCACATACTGATAGTTAAGACATTTTTTGCACGGACACCTGAAATGCTTCTTTCCCTGACCATGTTCCATCACAAAATTCTTATGCACTCATATGCGTCGATGCAACAATCAAAATCATATATAAATAGTCCTCATATTGGTTTGATTGATCCACATATATTCTTGGAATCTGTGAAGGAATGGAAGTTATGTCTACAACAAAGGACCATCATGCATGTAAACATCATTATAGACTTAAGCTTTACAAAATGAGTGATATGCATTGGTCATAAGGACATCCGGTGGGATGACGCACAACACCATAGTGGTATTTTGCTTGGATTATATTGATTCAATTCTCACAGAAGCCAAAATAGATTCAACATAAATCTAGTTAATCATATCATAGGCTTTCTCCAAGTTTAAATAATAGACATGGATCTTATTCTGGCCTTCTTCCTTTAGAAGTAAGAAAAGAGCTCATGAGCGATAAGAATATTATTTTGGACAACTCTTTCAACTGCGAAAGTACCTTGATTTTGAGAGAAGTATTTTCTCTAATACATGTCTAAGCCTTTTGACAATACTTTTAGTAATAATTTTGAAACACACATTACGAAGACTGATAGGCTTAAATTGTCCAGCAGTTTCAAGATTTTTCATCCTTGGAAATTACAATAACTTTAGTGTGATTTATAATTTTCAAAGAAGAATTACCTGCAAAGTACTTTTTAATCATTGCTAAAACAACACTTTTCACTTCCTCACATTACTTTTGGAATAACACAACACGAAGGCCATTCGAACCTAACGCTTTAAGAGGTCCAGTTGATTGAACAATGTTAGGTCTATAATTATGTTCTTATTATTCCCCTAACTTCACGCTTCTTGGTTGTTTTTCATGAATAAAGCATCACTCTTATGACGTAGCCCATTCTTGATAGGAAGTCATGGTTTGACTCAGAAATGAACTAAAGAATGGAAATTACACTTATTTGAGAAGACGTAAGCATTTCCAAAGTCACAAGAGAAGATAGAGCAACTTTGGCTAGAAGATGAAAAAGGGTCGCCAAAGACTCGCTAGAATATTTCAAGATTCTGATGGTCAACGCAGGTCAACGAGAGTCAATGCCGGTCAAGGTCTTGGTTAACACTTCAACCACACTTGCAAGATATTTTGGCACCAAATGCAATTGAAATTCAAGTGTGATGAAGCCTTATGACATGCACATGCAAGGTGAGTCACATATGTTACACATCACCTCAGGACCACATTTATCCCTAAAATTGTGGATCATGTCCTATGCTTTTCTCACATTTGCATTTCAAATTAAAACTAGAAAATATCTCCTTTAGATAGAAAAATGTCGAGCTTTCCTTTACCTATATATTCTACACACTTCATTTTGCACATTTTCAAGATTTAGTTAGCATTCTCTCTCTTATTTTCTCTCAAAACTCTCTCAAACACTCTACTCCCTCCCTCACCCTCATCTTGGAAGATTTACCACCATATCCATTCATATTAGACACCTAGCTTCCTCTTTCAAATGGAAGACGAACCTCTCCTCATCTCCATCATCATTTTGGCTAAGTTTGAGTGTTCTTGCTTTCATCTCTACCTCTAGGGTTTGGTTTAGTTCTTAGAGCTTCAAGAGGTGGTTAGTAATCCCTCTAACCCCTTATTTTTGAAGTCTTAAGGGGTATCCTTACCTCCTCTACAAGTTGGATGAAAGTTGGAGACAAGAAGGCGGAGCTTTGAAACAAAAGGGTGACTTCATGAAGCTTTGGCTTGCTTAGGGATATCTTGGGATATCTCTTTACTTTTCTATCTCTAAACATGTATTTGACTTCTCTTTTAGTTATGGTTAGTGAGTAGTTTCCTTATAGGAGACTAGGGGTTCAAACCCTAGCCACTTGATATAAACAAAGATGCCTTGATTTATGATGTGAGCTCTATTTTAGTGTATGTTGTGTTTTGAACGAGTTTCATGTGTGTGAGATGTGGTTGTGGCATGTTTATGTGTTTCTACTTAATGAGGTTTCACTTATGCATGTCTTGGCTTTAGCTAAATTAGAATTTATCTAAATGAACTATAAATGACAATTGGGTGAACTAGCCACTCACTTAGGTGAAGATGAACATATAAACATAATTAGGGTTGAAACCAAGAGGTTATGCCTTGAGGTTTGGTTTCCTTATGCATAAACAAGGACTAAAGTCTTCTTGAGCTTCAAACAACTCAAGGAGTTTTGGTCAAGCTTACATTGATCCGAGAGGCTTTATAGCTAGTGTTTGATTCTTCTGATTCGTACTCTAAATGGTGTGAATTGGGAGAATCCCTTAGAATATACTCCCAAGTCCTCCAATATAGGCTTGGGAAGGAAAGCCATCCACATCTATCACATTATTTTCTTTTTGAACTCATTCTATATGACATACAGTTAGGGTGTGAGTCCCAAATCACATAGACCTTAATCTCGGTTCACCATATACTTAAATGTTGGGCTAGAAGTCTTTTAGAGTCCCGAAATGGCCTAAGAGCTTCGGTTCAAAAATGAACATGACTCACAAGGTCATGATTTGGACATTGTTGTGTGAAACGGACTAAAACAACTCATAATTGTAAATTAGGACATTGTTTGTGCATCAAGTGATCAGTGGGGATATCTCTAGCCAACCATTCATTTACTTTGAATTATAATCATTTAATTTTTTTCATTTCCTTAATCAATTAATCAACCTATCGTTAATCATTCACTGTGATTTAATTATCCCTTAAAATGGTGAGCCTCCAAAGGGTTTAGCATTGTATGATTCACATTCCCACTTTTTGTTTGTGTCGTATTACATTGTATGTTTGCATATAACGTAATCTAAGGACTTAATTGAATCAAGCTATGCAATTAGGATAGTCAATTCTTATGGGTTTGACATCCGACTTCGTAAATCTATACTAAAACTTGACACCGTTCACTTGCGGTTTTAGGGAGTTTCGCTTACCTTTAGACTAATCTATAATTCAAAAGGTTAGGAGAAGAATTTTCTCTGACAAGTTTTTACCCAAGTTTTTGTTTGATTTTCCATATAGGACATTGTTTCACTCATCTATGTTCTCTTGGATACTTTGGTGGATATCTTGAGTGTGAACTTGTGCTTGATTTGAGCTTTCTAACCTTTGCAGGGAATCCAGTTCGACACATCAAGACTCAATCTGTCTCGACCCATAAAAAGTTGGTACGAAACAAATACATAGAGGTACCTTTTACTGTTTGAAGAATACATTTGACTCGTCGAAAGTTGCTTGTGTTTGAGAGTTGCTTAATTTGATGCTTGTTCAATTGCTTTGAGGTATCTATATCTTTGAGAACATATCTAATTTAGTGCCTTTATTTAATGTAGTTAGAAAGTCTCTATTTAGAGAACTTACGTTCCGCAACACCTTATAGAATTAAGACTTTACTTTATGATTTCGGTGTATAGGGTAACGTAATGTGACGACCTGAGCCAGAATCAGTAGAGTAATCAGCGTAATCCACGAGTTAGTGTGTAATCGCGGTTTATCGAGTATTGTGTGGTTTGCCGGTTTCGTTTACGACTTAATTATAAGCCGAGAATTTGAGTTGAGTCTCTTCTTGAGAATTGTAGTGCACGTGATTTCGAGCTCGACGACGGTTCCAGATGATTTTTTCGATGACCGAGGAATATAATATGATTATTTGAAGTTTCGGTTTATCGACAAGTTTATCCGTTCGTATCGTGTTTATCTGAATCATATTGGTTATCCGTTTTGGACCGTCGATCGTCCCGAGGCGTGAGTATAAATATCGGAAATAGTCAAAAATTGTCGAAAATGCACTGTTTGGAAGTTTGACCGATGTTTGACCAAATTTGGTGAGTTGACCCGCGTTGACCGAGGAGGAGAACCGGCCACCGTTTGACTCACCAGCGACTTTCATTTTCCGGCCATCTCCGGCTTTGATTTGGGTATGAATCGATTCCTCTCTTCATTTGCAACTGTTTAGAACTTGGAATTGCTTGATTTGGTTTTGATTTGAGGGAGAAATTACGGTTTGAAATTTGGGGATTTTTGGCCGGAATCGGCTTCGACGGTGGACGGCGTTTCGGCGAATTTCCGAGGGGGGTTTGTGGTGGAAAAGGTTGGGCTTGAGGAAGGTAGGTTACCCCTTGAAGTTGGGAGGCCGTGATGGCTTCACGGTGACGGAATCGGTCCGGGAAGTTTTCCGGCCGGTTTGGGTTTGTGGACTTTCGAGCTGGATTTCGGCCACGGTGGTGGTTGGATGGTGGTGGTCCCTTTGTTAAAGTTGTTCCCCTTGTTGAGGAGATCATTGTGGCAGCTCGGTCGCCGGGAAACTCTACGGTTGACACCGCGCTGCCGGCGGCGGCGGCGGCGGTAAACGTCGGAGCTCTGGCGACCCGTTGACTTTTTGGATTTCGATGTTTTTAATGTCGTTTTTCTCGTAATCGTGCCCTGATTTTCGCCTTGAGGTTTTCGAGTTGATTTGGGTATCGGATTTTCAGTCGAGGGTTTTGAGTGGAGATTTTGGGAATTTCGTCGATTATTTTGCACAGTATTATATATTTCCGGGAACGGTTGGTTTCCAAAGTGTGGTACAGTGTTGAGAATTGTGATTTTGATCAGATATATTTTGTGATTATTTAGGGGATCGAGATCATGCTTCGGGCGAGGTATCTTCCACCGGACTACGTGATTAGCGCGAGTGCGCGCTCTGCTGATCTGTGAGTGGACATTTTTATATTTTCACAGTTGTTTGCTAGTTCGTGATTTTTCGTGATTTTTCGTATTTACTTTATACGATGTGGAGATATATGTTATTTTCAGAGGTATTATTTTATATTTATTGGTGATGGCATTACTGCATCGATGGTTCGGCTACTCGGCTGATCACCGGTAGTCCGCCAGAGTTGAGAGATTCCTCTGGACCAGAGTTGAGAGATTCCTCTGGACCAAAGTTGAGAGATTCCTCTGGGCAGGGTTGAGAGATTCCCCTGGCCTATCACCGTCGGGTTTGAGCAATTCACCTGACAGTCGGGCTTGAGAGATTCGCCTAGCAATCTCCATATATACTTTCCGAACTCGCATTGTTTTATATTGATTATGTATATGAAACTGGTGAAAGGCATATGTTTATTTTTGTCCACTCATTCTAACGTTTTATTTGCCTTTCCCCTGGGTTTTTTGGTTTCCGTGCCCAGTTTGCAGTTCGGATTCTAGTGTCTCACGTCGCGGTTGGAGGCTAGTTGTTCGAGCTACCTGTGTTTTCCAATAGGTTTCTTGTTTCGCCTACTGTTGTATATTTTGTATATATTTACACTAGAGGTCGCTCTGATACATTACTGATACATGTTTTTATACGGATTTTCCCGGATTTCCTATATATTTCAGTTATGTTTACTGTTTATTGTTGTTGATATGATATTGAGAAATCCGGATGGGATTGGTGCCCACGGTTTGGCTTTTATGGCATAGGATGAAGTGTTATTTTTCGGGTGCAGGTAAAGGCAATTACGCGTTAGTAGCGTTACTCTGCCAAAATTTTAATGGTTTTTATTGGTTCGTGTTTTTAGAAGGGGTTTGATTCCGGTTTAGGAAACTAAATCGGGGTTGGGTTCTTTCAGCTTGGTATTAGAGCATTAGGTTGTTAGATTCTGTAGACTCTTGTAGCTGTGACGCTTAGGGTATTTGAGTTTGTACAACATGATTGGAGTGATGACCCGACTGGCCAGCGGTACTCATCAATACTTCGGGTGTTATGTGTTCTCAAATATCTGAGGTCTCATGATTACGTTTATTCTGCTTGTACCTAATGCTTGTTTTGTATCAGTAGGATGCCTCCTCGACGTGGTCCCCGTGTTGATCGGGAAGCGGATCCTGATGTGGATCGCCAGACGCACGACTTGCTGATGCGAGTGTTGCGTTTAGAGGAGCGTTTTGACCCTGTGGTCAAAGCTCGTACTGTTGGTACGACTGTCTTTTTGGGTTCAGCTGATCCAGAAATATGTGAGGCATGGTTGGTTTAGGTTGAAAGAGTTTGTGAGCGTCTGCGTTTTACCCCTGAGCAGATGACAGTGGCAGCAGTCGGATTACTTGAGTCAGATGCATACTTCTGGTGGGTTAGCACCGACAGAGTTCCAGTTGATACTCCGTGGACTTTGTTTGGTGATTTATTTATGCGGAGGTACTTCAACCAGGCTACCCAACAACGTAAGTATGAGGAGTTCACGAACTTGAGACAGGGCAGTTTGTCTGTGCTTGAGTACCGGGACAGGTTTACCCGCTTATCTCGTTTTGTGCGTGATATGGTGGCTATTGAGGAAGCCAAATGCCGCAGGTTTGAGCTGGGTTTGAACTTGAACATCAAGGGGACTCTGACTACGATGCCTCGGAACAACTTCAATGAGTTTATCAGTGCAGCACTCCGAGGTGAGGATATCGAGAAGGAGAGGCAGATGAGGTACCAGCCTAGACTGTTTGAGGAGGGTGGACCGAGTCAGGGGCCTTCAAAGAGGCAGAGTTTTGATACTTCCAGTTCGGCTTCATCCTCGGGCAGGGGACCATATTGACCACCAGTTGGTGCACCGAGACAGAGGCAGAGATGGAGGAGAGATCGACCGCAACGACCACAATCTAGTGGGGGTTCTAGCGGTTCTAGTTACCCTCAGCGTACCGGTGGCTCATTTGCCGTACCGAGGGAGTACCCGTTGGGAGGCCCTCTTACTTGTTTTCGCTGTGGCCAGGTGGGTCATTATGCGAGGGAGTGTTTCCAGTTTGACGGTGCTGGTGGACAGGCGGCCCAGAGTTCCAGAGGAGAGCGAGGTGCCACTTCGGGAGCTAGACCAGTACAGTTTGCGGGCCAGGGAGGACAGCAGGGACAGCCTCAGCGTGGACGACCAGCCGGACAGGTGAGGGTTCATGCCATGACTTTGCGAGAGGGCAGAGCTTCACCAGAGGTTGTTATCGGTATGTTGCATATCTTTGGTATTCCAGTACTTACATTGTTAGATCCAAGTGCCACACATTCATTCATGTCGTATAGACTATCATCTTTAGCTACGGTACCTGCATCTCCACTTTCGGGGTTGTGGAGAGTGTTGTATCCGTCTGGTGAGATTGTGAGTATTGGCTGGGTGTACCGAGACTGTGAGATTTTTATTGGAGGCCATGGTTTAGCCGCAGATTTGTTATTACTTGATATCGTTGATTTTGATCTGAACTTGGGTATGGACTTCTTGGAGACGCATTGGGCCATGTTTGACTGTCACAAGAAGGAGGTCGCGTTTCGATGACCAGGCTTTCCCGAGATACTGTTTCGCGGTGAGAAGAACACTTCACTACCATGTTTGATTTCCGCGATGAGGGCGGATCGGATGATGAAGAAGGGCTGTGTTGCTTACTTAGCTCATGTGGTAGACACTACAGCTGCAGTGCCGGACCTTGGTGGTATTGAGGTTATTTCTGAGTTTCCGGATGTGTTTTCGGAGGAGTTACCGGGTATACCTCCTGTCCGGGAGATTGACTTTACTATTGAGCTGTTACCGGGTACAGGACCGATTTCTCAGGCACCGTACCATATGGCGCCAGCGGAGTTGAAAGAGTTACAAGTTCAGCTCCAGGAGTTGCTGGAGAAGGGCTTTATTCGACCCAGTGTTTCCCCATAGGGTGCTCCGGTTCTGTTTGTACGGAAGAAAGATGGATCCATGCGGTTGTGCATTGACTACCGGAAGCTGAATCAGGTTACAGTGAAGAACAAGTATCCGTTGCCGCAGATTGATGATTTGTTCGATCAGCTCAATGGAGCTTCAGTGTTTTCGAAGATTGATCTTCGATCCGGATATCACTAGTTGAGGATCCGAGTGTCTAATGTGGCCAGGACAGCTTTCAGGTCGCGGTATGGGCATTACGAGTTTTTGGTTATGCCGTTCAGGTTGACCAATGCCCCCGCAGCTTTCATAGACTTGATTAATCGGGTGTTCAGACAGTTTCTGGACAAGTTCGTGATTGTGTTTATTGATGATATTTTGATCTATTCTAGGAGTGTGGGCCAGCATAAAAAGCATTTGCGAGCAGTGTTGCGGACTTTGCGGGACCATCAGTTGTTTGCGAAGTTCAGCAAGTGAGAGTTTTGGCTGGACAGTGTGATGTTTCTGGGCCACGTGATATCGGCTGAGGGAGTCAGTGTTGATCCTGACAAAATCGAGGCTGTGCTGAATTAGAGTAGACCTACCACGGTACCGGAGATCCGGAGTTTCTTGGGTTTGACAGGCTACTACCGACGGTTTGTACAAGATTTTTCTCAGATTGCTACTCCACTGACCAGACTGACGAAGAAGGGCGTCAAGTTTAAGTGGTCTGATGCATGTGAGGAAAGTTATTTGCTCCTAAAGGAGAAGTTAACTACTGCACCGGTTCTGACATTGCCGGACGACAGCGGTGAGTTTGTGGTTTATAGTGACGCATCGAAGATGGGACTAGGTTGTGTGCTGATGCAGCATGGCAGAGTTGTAGCCTACTGTTCTAGGCAGCTGAAACCACACGAGGTCAACTATCCGACGCATGATTTGGAGTTAGCTGCTATTGTGCTAGCGTTGAAGAGTTGGAGATATTACTTGTATGGGGCTCAGTGTAAGTTCTACACCGACCACAAGAGTCTTACTTACTTTCAGACGTAGCCAGATTTGAACATGAGGCAACGCCGATGGATGGAGTTGATCAACGATTACGATTGCACTTTCGAGTACCATCCAGGAAAGGCCAATGTTGTGGCTGATGTACTTAGCCGAAAATCCGGAGCTTCGTTGTTCCATGTGTGTGTGGCTAGAGTGTCTATGTTAGCTGAGCTTTGGGCTACGGGAGCTGAGTTCGAGTGGGATGACGAGGGAGCCTTATTAGCCAGTTTCCAGGTTCGACCCGTATTGGTTGATTATGTTCGGGAGGCTCAGGATTCAGATTCCTACCTGTTGGGCAAGAAGACCATGATACGAAATTGTGTGCCTACAGAGTTTCGTTTGAGTGACGATGGTACGTTGCTTTTCAGAGGCAGGTTGTACGTACCCCGAGATGAGAGTCAGAAGAAGGAGATTCTGGATGAGGCCCATAGTTCAGCGTATGCGATGCATCCTAGAGGTACGAAGATGTTTCGTACACTTCGAGCGTATTATTGGTGGCGCAACATGAAGCGGGAGATTGCCGCTTACTTGAGCCGATGTTTGATCTGTCAGCAGGTTAAAGCGAAGAGGCAGAAACATGCAGGGAAGCTACAGCCACTGGAGATTTCGGTTTGGAAGTGGGAGCACATTACCATGGATTTCGTTTATCAGTTGCCACGTACTTCGGCTGGCAACACTGGTATTTGAGTTATTGTGGATCGACTAACGAAATCCGCTCATTTTCTCGCATTTCTGGGGAAGATATCAGTAGGCAGATTGGACAGGCTATATTTATCAGAGATTGTTCGACTGCACGGTGTGCCTGTATCTATTGTTTCTGACAGAGGTAGTCAGTTTACCTCTGAGTTTTGGTAGGCATTGTAGCAAGCCATGGGCACGAGGTTGCGTTTCAGTACAGCTTTTCATCCTCAAACCGACGGGCAGTCTGAACGGACTATACAGACACTTGAGGATATATTGTGGTCATGTGTGTTGCAGTTTCGCAGGAATTGGGACTAGCAACTGCATTTGATAGAGTTCGCCTACAACAACAGCTATCAGGCCAGTATCGAAATGGCACCATATGAGGCCCTGTACGGGAGGCAGTGCCGCACTCCGTTGTGTTGGAGTGAGGTGGGCGAGCGATGGCTTATTGGCCCTGATCTGGTGAAGAGCACCATGGAGGACGTCCAGATTATTCGGGATAGATTGAAGATTGCCCAGGATCGCCAGAAGAGTTATGCGGACGTGAGGATGAAGAGCCTCGAGTTTGATGTGGGTGACTGGGTTTTCCTGAAACTATCTCCATGGAGGGGAATTGTGCGTTTCGAGAAGCGTGGTAAGCTTCGAACACGATACATTGGTCCGTATGAGATCACTGAGAGGGTTGGAGCTGTGGCTTACAGACTTGAGTTACCGGCTGAGATGGCTCGTGTTCATGATGTTTTCCACGTTTCGATGTTGCGGAAATACATCTCAGATCCTTCACATGTGTTAGCCCCACAGCAGTTGCTGATCCGAGAGGATTTGACGTACGTGGAGGAGCCAGTGCAGATTCTCGATCGTCGTGAGCAGAAGTTGAGACATCGTGTGATCCCGCTGGTAAAGGTCTTGTGTCAAAATCACTCGGTTAATGATCCCACTTGGGAGACTGAGCAGCGTATGCGGGAGCAGTATCCTCATCTGTTCACTTGACAGGTACTTAAATTTCAAGGTCGAATTTTTTTTAAGGGGGGTAGATTTGTGACAATCCGAGCCAGAATCAGTAGAGTAATCAGCGTAATCCACGAGTTAGTGTGTAATCGCGGTTTATCGAGTATTGTGTGGTTTGGCGGTTTCGTTTACGACTTAATTATCGGCCGAGAATTTGAGTTGAGTCTCTTCTCGAGAATTGTAGTGCACGTGATTTCGAGCTCGAGGGAGGTTCCAGATGATTTTTTCGATGACCGAGGAATATAATATGATTATTTGAAGTTTCAGTTTATCGACGAGTTTATCCGTTCGTATCGTGTTTATCCGAATCGTATTGGTTATCTGTTTTTGACCGTCAATTGTCCCGAGGCGTAAGTATAAATATCGGAAATAGTTGAAAATTGTCGAAAATGTACTGTTTGGAAGTTTGACCGACGTTTGACCAAATTTGGTGAGTTGACCCGCGTTGACCGAGGAGGAGAACCGGCCACCGTTTGACTCGCCGGCAACTTTCATTTTCCGGCCATCTCCGGCTTTGATTTGGGTATGAATCAATTCCTCTCTTCATTTGCAACTATTTAGAACTTGGAATTGCTTGATTTGGTTTTGATTTGAGGGAGAAATTACGGTTTGAAATTTGGGGATTTTTGGCCGGAATCGGCTTCGACGGTAGACGGCGTTCCGGCGACTTTCCGAGGGGGGTTTGTGGTGGAAAAGGTTGGGCTTGAGGAAGGTAGGTTACCCCTTGAAGTTGGGAGGCCGTGATGGCCTCACGGTGACAGAATCGGTCCGGGAAGTTTTCCGGCCGGTTTGGGTTTGTGGACTTTCGAGCTGGATTCCGGTCACGGTGGTGGTTGGATGGTGGTGGTCCCTTTGTTAAAGTTGTTCGCCTTGATGAGGAGATCATTGTGGCAGCTCGGTCGCCGAGAAAACTCTCCGGTTGAGCGGCGGCGGTCAACGCCGGAGCTCCGGCTGTGACGACCCAGAACAGAATCAGCAGTGGAATCAGCTTAATCTACGAGCTCGCGTGTTATCGCAGGTTTCCGACAGTCGTTTGGATCGCCGGACTTGATCACGACTAAATCATTGGCCAAGAATTGGAGCTGGGTCTCTTCTCGAGAGTCGTTGTACGTGTGATTTCGAGTTCGTGGGTGGTTCCGGATCATTATTTGGACGACCGAGGAATAAATTATGAATATTTGAAGTTTCGACGTAATCGGGTTAAAATGGCGACCTTCTTAACGACTAAATTACCGGACAAGAGTTTGGCTTCGGATCCTTCACGGAAGTTGTAGAGAATTTAATTTCAAGCTCGTGGGAACTTCCGGAGCATTATTCCGAGTCACGAGGATTATGTTGTGAATATTTCCGATTGTTGATTATTTAGTCGGTTAAACATGTGTTGGTTTGAACCGTTGACTTTTTATCAGTTTGGTCAATGTTTTTGACTTCGGGTGATAATTGAAGAATATGTCGAGTCAAGTTTGTTGCCGCGAGAATTATCGAAATCGGAATTACGACGAGAAAGTTACGGGTATTTGAAGTTTGTCGAAAAGTGAATTATGTGGTTTCCATTTTGGGAAGGCCTATAAATAGAAGGTTACCTGTTTTGGCAAGTCAACCTTGCCATTTATATTGTTGACCGAGTCAACTCGGTGGAGAGAGAGAGATTCACGACGGCTCACGATGGCGAGCTCCGTCCGGCCACCCCACGGCCTAGGCCATGACCCGTTCGACTCGTCTAGCTCCCCTCATCTTAATTCCGGCCACCACTCGCGGCATGGCTCATGGTGGAGAGAGAATTATCCAGCCAAAGTTCAAGATTTTTGGGGTTAATGGTGGTTTCCGATTCCGGCCAAATTGAGCTGCAAAAAGGACTGGGTTTTGTAGCCCTCATCACCATGAAGCTACAATGTAAGTTTGGTGATCCAATTCATCTTGTACATGGAGAATTTTGGAATTGAAATTTGTGTGAACATTCGGTTTTTCATGAAATTGACATAGTTAGAGTGAGAATTGGACTTCGGTGCAGTTATGGAAGTTGCTCAGTGGGTGATTTTGCATGGAATGGTGGTTGCTCTGCCAGGAAAATTTCAGTTTGGTGGCGGTCAACGATCAACTTTGACTTTTTGGGGTTTTCGACCAGTTGCATGTCATTTCACTCGAAATTGCACCCCGATCGCAGTGGGGAGGTTCATTTTTTGAGTTGAGCGTCCGAAATCATAGCGAGGTATTGAGGTGTGAATATCGGATTTCCGACAGTTCGTTGTAATTGAATCGTGTGTTTCCGAGAACGGTGGTTTCTCATGATTTGATTTGAATTGTCGAGTTATGATTTTGAGGAATGGTTATTGTGATTATTCAGGGTTCGTGATCGTTCGTTTGACGAGAGACTTTCCGCTGGATCACAGGTTAACGTGAACTGTGTTACGCTAGTCTGTGAGTGAACATTTCTTTTCACGGATTGTTTGCGAGTCTTTATACACGTTTTACGAACTTGAGCATGCATATGAGATTTCGATTTACATGAGCATGTGTTATACGATTATGCCTATACCAGTATATATATTACGTATATACACTTATATGTTGTTTCATGCATTTGCATTGAACTATTTATGATTTGGTTTACATAGAGTACAGTCGTTATATATGTTGTATCGATACACCCGCATCCCGGCTGATCCCCGAGGATGTTTACCGGGGGAGGCTGTGACTCCTGACCCGAGGCCTTTACCGGGGGGAGGCAGACCTCTGACCTGAGGCCTTTCTGGCTAGAATCACGTGCGGGCTAGGGACCCCGTGTTTCTGACTGTACTAGCACGGATGTGTCCATGAGTGGCCCCGTGAGATTTTTATGCATGCTTTGTATGCGTGAGGAGTTAGAGTCTCCCTCGTGTACCATTTCTTTATTTATTTATGCATCTGGACTCGCATATGATTTTATAACATATATATTATTCGGCGAAAGACAATTATCATTTCGTCCACTCACTCTAACAGTTTTCATGTCTTTCCCCTGGGCTTTTCGGTTTCCGTGCCCAGTTTGTAGTTCCGACTTTGGTGTCGCACGTCGTGGTCGGAGGCATAGTGCTCGAGCTACCTTGTTTCTTCCATTAGGTTTATTGTTCTACCTACTGTGGTATACTTATATGATTATACATTAGAGGTCGCTCTGAGTATTCTGTTGTATATTTAATAAGATTTTACTCCGGATTTCAGTAAAGGACAGATATATTTACTACTTTACATTATTGTTGATATATTGAGAAATCCGGATGGGATTGGTGCCCATGGTTTGATTTTTGTGGCATAGGATGAAGTGTATTTTCCGCGTGCAGGCAATGGTAATTCCACGTTAGTAACGAAACTCTGCCGAAATTTTGTTGGTTTTTGTTGGTTCGTGTTTTCGAAGGGGTTCGATTCCGGTTTAGGCAACTAAATCGGGGTTGGGTCCTTTCACCGGCGACCCGTTGACTTTTTGGATTTCGATGTTTTTAATGTCGATTTTCTCGTAATCGCGCCCCAATTATCGCCTTGAGGTTTTCGAGTTGATTTGGGTATCAGATTTTCAGTCGAGGGTTTTGAGTGGAGATTTTTGGAATTTCGTCGATTATTTTGCACAGTATTATATATTTCCGGGAACGGTTGGTTTCCGCAGTGTGGTACAGTGTTGAGAATTGTGATTTTGATCAGATATATTTTGTGATTATTTAGGGGACCGAGATCATGCTTCAGGCGATGGATCTTCCCCCGGACCACGTGATTAGTGCGAGTGCGCGCTCTGCTGATCTGTGAGAGGACATTTTTATATTTTCATAGTTGTTTGCGAGTTCGTGATTTTTCGTGATTTTCCGTATTTACTTTATACGATGTGGAGATATATGTTATTTTCAGAGGTATTATTTTATATTTATTGGTGATGGCATTACTGCATCGATGCTTCGGCTACTCGGCTGATCACCGGTAGTCCGCCAGAGTTGAGAGATTCCTCTGGGCCAGAGTTGAGAGATTCCTCTGGGCAGGGTTGAGAGATTCCCCTGTATGCCACCGGGGTTGAGAGATTCCCCTGGCCTATCACCGTCAGGTTTGAGCGATTCACCTGACAGTCGGGGTTGAGAGATTCGCTTGGCAACCTCCATATATACTTTCCGAACTCGAATTGTTTTATATTGATTATGTATATGAAACTGGTGAAAGACATATGTTTATTTTCGTCCACTCACTCTAACGTTTTATTTGCCTTTCCCCTGGGCTTTTCGGTTTCCGTGCCCAGTTTGCAGTTCGGATTCTGGTGTCTCACGTCGCAGTTGGAGGCTAGTTGTTCGAGCTACCTGTGTTTTCCAGTAGGTTTCTTGTTTCGCCTACTGTTGTATATTTTGTATATATTTACACTAGAGGTCACTGTGATACATTACTGATACATGTTTTCATACGGATTTTCCCGGATTTCCTATATATTTTAGCTATGTTTACTGTTTATTGTTGTTGATATGATATTGAGAAATCCGGATGGGATTGGTGCCCACGGTTTGGCTTTTGTGGCATATGATGAAGTGCTATTTTCCGGGTGGAGGTAAAGGCAATTCCGTGTTAGTAGCGTTACTCTGCCGAAATTTTAATGGTTTTTGTTGGTTCGTGTTTTCAGAAGGGGTTTGATTCCGGTTTAGGAAACTAAATCGGGGTTGGGTCCTTTCACGTAAGCCTATATCCGGGGTTGCTCTGTGCGTCCATTGCACATGATGGCCACTGCGCCACGTACGAAAATTGCATTCAAATTCTTAGGGTACTTATTGATGTTTCCTTGAAGACCGTGAAAGGCCTTCAAGGCTTTGAGTCACTCTAAGAATTTGGAGACTAATATCTATTGTTTGCTTCGTGTGATTTTAGTTTATGTCCTTGGTCCGTGACAATCCAAGTCACAGCCTTGGATCTTTTCTTCATACTCCTTCAAGCTCTCGTCCGTATTGTAGAGATCAAATTTGGGGTTTGATAAAGTGGCTATGAGTAGTGTGGGTTTGAGTACTATTAATGAGGAAGACAAGAGTATTCCCTTTTTAAGAGTTCAAGACCAGGAAGTTCTAGGGAGTTTATTTGATATAGCCTTGGAGGCTAAGCGAGACAACCCATTACTTGGGCCTCACATGTTCAACATCGAGTTGGATCCTCTTGCTTAATATGGAGAAAGGTCTATTCCAAACATGGCTCCGCCCCTACACTGATATGATTCTCTATCAACTCCACCGTGAAGTTAACTTTCTGCAACACTGGCACATTCATCAGGGAGGTGCTGTTGGCAAGAGGAGGCCGAGTATTTTCTTTGTTCAATGCATAGAGACACTGACTCCGAGCTCAACTCGCACCAAGGCTTGGTTGTGGTCAAGCTCCAAACGTTGATTGCAGCCGACGATTAAAGCATCTTGAGGGAAAGGATGAGGGTGGAGGTGTGCGGCTGAGGAGCCACGATTGAGCCGGCTAAGTCTTCGGTGGTGGAGGACTAGGGTAGCAAATTCATGCATTGAAAATGAGCATAGTAAAGGCAACAAAATTATACTGTCAAATATGGTCAAAGAATCAGGGTTTAGGGATTAGTGATTAGGGATTGGGTCTAGAGTTTTTTTTGGGGGGGGGGGGGGGGGGGCAATTTCTAGAGTTTGACTTTAGTGAATAATGAACTGTAAAAATTGATTGGATAAATAAATATTCTAATAAAAAGACAAAAAAAATACGTATAGATCTCATATTCTAATATTTTTCAACGGTTAGATCTCATACAGTAATTCCTTTTTACATATAGGTGGTGATCATAAACTTTGTAAAAAGACATACACCTTTTTGAATGATTATATTAATTTTCTTATGGGCACGGTAGCTAAATCGATTAATTTTGTTAAATCTTCTTAAATGGTAAAATAGATATGAACTCCACGAAAACATGTGTGGAACTTGATCTCAATTTTTTTTAACGAAATGACTATTCCTGTTTTAGTTGTAATGGTAATAAAGTCATAATGAAAAAAAATAATATGTATCTATGTAGAATTTATGTCAAAATTATAAAAGTTTGCCAGTACGCATATATTATTTTAATTAACGCATCTAACATTTAGTTTTGCAAAACAATTATTCCTTTGCAATTTTTTTATCAGAAAAGATTTTCTTTCTATATAACCAACCAACCAAGGCACAAAATATTATTAGACATATATGAAATTTAAAGAATACGAGAAATCAAGATAGTAAAATGAAAACGAGATGATGCTCAAGTGTGCACTTTATAGTAATAAACATATTGTAGAAATGTATTAGCTTCATTTTGTTCGTTTTAACTTCACTCAATGAAGTCGAACCTTATAAATATGAACTGACCAAACTATCTTTAGATTAATTTGTGTTATATCGAGGCATTATATAATTTTATGACTGTGCATTTTGCAAATACTACTACTTGCAACCAAGTTCCATATATCAATATAAAAATTTAAGATATCGAAGTCAATAATGTTTTTCCTTTGATAATATAAAAATAAGTAAAAATAAAAGTAAAGGACAGACTAGACACAACAAAAATATCTATTGGAACTACGTTGTTGGCGAAGGTTTGCAATCACTTGCCCCGAACATATAGCACAACCCCTTCACAAAAAAATATAGCACAACAAGAAGTTAAGCGAATGAAGTCGATCACATGGGATATAGCACAACAGATTAGATATATATTAATTATGAATTTCATAAATTACAGCAAAGTTAATTTACTTGACAACCATGACATATTAAACTACAACAGTTGATGAATTTTCATTGTTAGTTGAAATGTAACGGAAGAAAATTAAATTAATTAAATAACAATAAACTATACTGATCTTTAAATGAATTATAGTTAGTTAAATTACGGTTCATTTGTATATCCATAATTAAATTACGATAATGAAATTTAATTTACAGCCTCTATATGTTAAATTAAAGGGAAAATGAAAGAAAAATCCATTTTGGACACTCTTTTTCTTCAAAAACCAACCATATGTTTTCAATAAAAAAAAACTCATTCTATGTTTTGAAGTATGTAACAACTCAAATTTATTGTCATATTTATTAAAATGACACCAATTTTGAGAAATCGGCTCTCTCTGAGAAATCGGCTCTTATCTATTACGATTGCTTCTCCCTAATATTCAAGGAAGTTTTTTTTTTCAAATTGTTTTTTTACAATTCTCATTGCTTCCTTCCTACTTTTTCTGGGTAGTTGGGCAGTTTTTCTCTTTCTTTTGAATTTCAATTTATTGATTTACATATACAATTACATTATTGACCCCAATTAATTAACTGTTATAAAGATTTTTAATATTTTAAGGACTTTCTGATAAAAAAAAAATTATGTTTTGGTTGACCTTCTTTCTCTAAATATAGTATAGATATATTAAATTAAAATACTACATTGTTAACATAGCTATGTCAATTTGCCTTTAGCCTCTAGCTTCCTCCCTCTACCCTACCCAACACTCCTATCCCTATCCCCCGTGAACCCCTCACCCCAAACCCCTCTGGGCAATTAAACCCATTTTTTTTCCAGTTGAAATCAAACCCAGTTTTGTTCATATTGAACGAAGAAAAGGGAAGACTAAGAGACGGACAAATCAGTTATTCCCAAATTGATATAAAGAAAGCAATGAAGATTATTGTTAGGAGCTAGAGTGACTAACTAAGAAGAAGTATTGAAGAAGATAAAAAAATAGCAGAGATTTTCATATTCTTGCTAGAAGGTTTACATCCAGAATATAAGGAACCAAGGGAGGTTGAGATCTCGACACATAGAGAGATTGCAACTATTCATCTATTGCCGAAACAGGACAATATAGCAACAAAACAAGCTTAATAGCTACTACAAAAGTAAAAACTCAGCAACTACAACATACTCAGAAATGCAAAGATAAGAAATGGAACCAATGGTCCTTCAAGGGAGACTTGGGCTGGATGTTGGTTGGACTCGCAACAACTCCCTCCCCTTTAAAAACCGAGCTATCCACAGCTGGGAACTCTGGAAAATGCTCCAAGAAGTCATCAGCATCAACCCAGGTGGCATCTTCAATGGGCAAGCCCTGCTATTTGATTAACCAACAAACTTCGGCGACATTTTTTTTCTTGTATATGGTATGTTCCATGATAGCCTTTGGTACCCAAATAAATTCACCAATAGACTCAAGGGAAGGCAGGGAGGTAGACAAAGGAATTTGGTCACCCATGTGACGCTTGAGCAAGGATACATGAAACACCATGTGGATGTGCAACCCCGGCGACAAACGCATGCGGTAGGCTACCTTACCAACTCGACCTATGATCTTAAATGGGCCATAGAAGCGAGGGGTGAGCTTGTTGCAAGGGCGAGAAGACATTGTTTGTTAACAATAAGCTTGTAGCTTCAAATAAACCCAAGTGCCTTCCTCATATTCTCTGTCTGTATGACCCTTATTGGCTTGTTGTTGCATACGGTTTCTAGCTTGAGCTAAGTGCACCTTAATCAACCGAGTTAGCTTGTCATGCTGAACAATGGCTGTGTCAACTTTCTCAACAACTGTAAAACCTGGGACATGGGGCTGCACCATAGGAGGATCATGTCCATACAAGGCCTTGAATGGGCTCATCTTTAAAGCGGTGTGGTAGCTGGTATTATACCAAAATTGCACCCAATATAGATGGTCAGCCCAAGTGTAAGGCTTTTCTGAGACATAGCAGTGGAGATAGTGTTCGAGAGTCCGATTGAGAACTTCCGTTTGGCCATAAGTTTGAGGATGGTATGCGATGCTGCAACAAAGGCGAGTACCTTGAAGTTTAAAGTACTCTTCCCAAAAATTTCTTGTAAAGATGAGATCATGATCTATCACAAGAGCCACTAGCATACCATAAAGCTTGAAAATTTCTTTAGTGAAGATGTTTGCTACCGTGGAGGTTGTGAAAGGGTGAGACTAGGGAATGAGGTGCCCAAACTTCATGAATCTATCATCCACCACCATGATAGAAACCTTTCCATTGGAGGAGGGCAAATCTTCGATAAATTACCTAGAAACAGAGAGCCAAGAACCATTAGAAATTGGAAGTAGCTACAGCAATCCAGGCCGTTTGATAGCCTCATACTTTTGTCGTTGACAAGTAACATAAGCTGCCACAAAGCTTTTTATGTCTGCCTTAAGCCCTAGCCATAAGAAGCTCTTAATGATACGCTTATATGTAGCTAATGTACCTGAGTGGCCTACCATTAGAGACGTATGATATTCATGCAACAATTAGTTCCTCCAATCCATGGTCTTAGGAACAAAGACCCTGCCCTTAAATAACAGCTTTCCATGTAGAGCTGAGTAACGCTTGCCCACATAAGTTCCCTCAGTAATCTATTTGAGTAGTCTACTGCCTTCAAGGTCGTTCAAACAAGCCACATGTATCACATCCATGCAATTGAAGACAAGAAGTGAAATACTTACAAGGATGCAAGGCTCATGGCTCATGGCCCCGTGAAAGAGCATCGGCCTCGCCATCGAGGGAACCTGCTCGATGGACGATCTCGAAGCTATAGCCCAAAAGTTTAAGAAGCCACCTCTGTTGCATATGGGTTGTCAAACGCTAGTCCGTGATCAGTGACAATCCAGAATTTTTAGCCCACCATATACGGACGCCAAAATTGAATGGCGAAGACGATGGCCAACATCTCTTTGTCATAGACCAACATGGCAAGGTTTCGCCTCGATAACACCTTGCTAATATAGGCCACGAGGCTTGCTGGAGCACCGCTCAGATTCATCCACTAGATACATCTGTTTCAATGGCGAATTATTTTGAGAAATCAGGGAGGGCGAGGACCAGAGTTGATGTGAGGGAGAGCTTGAGAGCTTGAAAATCTGCCTCCGTCATTGGATTCCAACCAAAACAATCCTTCTTCAGCAATTCGGTCTGTGGTTTAGAGATAACACCGAAGCCCTTCACAAACTTTCGATAATATCCGGCAAGCTCAAGGAAGCCACAAAGGGCTTTGATGGTGGTGGGCTTGGGCCATCGTGTGAAGGTAGAGATTTTTCTTGGGTCCACTCTCACCCTTCCTGCTGAAACCACATGACCTAAGTAACCTACACTGAGATGAGCAAAAGAACACTTTGGGCCTTTAAACTTAAGCTCATGAGCCTGTGAGACTGATAACACTTGTGACAAATTCTTGGTGTGCTATACACGAGAATATCATCAAAAAATACAAACATAAATTTCTGTAGATAAGGGAGAAAAATTGTGTTCATAAGATTTTGAAAAGTAGAGGGGGCATTATTAAGTCCAAACAACATTACCACAAATTCGTACTGTTAGTCGTGAGTGTGGAATGCCATTTTATGCACATCCTCCTCACACATCCCGATTAGGTGATGTCCAGATCGCAAGTAAAGCTTGGAAAAATATGTTTAAAGGACCCGATCCTGATTTAGTTACCTAAATCGAAATCAAACCCCTTCGAAAACATGACCTTAAATTTTTTTTGCCAGAGTTTACTTTGAAATACGTGAGCCAACATTAGAACCTGCAAAGAGAATCACACTTCGAATATTCCACAAAAGCCAAACCGTGGGGCTCCGTTCCCCATCCGGATTTCTCAACATCATATATATATATATATATATATATATAATAAACCACAAGGTTTACAAGAAATTTAGAAAACATTCATGAGTAAACTCAACTGAAAACATAATATAACTATTCAGAGCGACGCCTATACACAACAAATACAACCAGTAGGTCGAACTGAGAACCTGCACGAACTGAAGTGTGACTTGAACTCTACGCCTCCACAGTCGACGTGCAACCCCGGATAAATTGCAAACTGGGCAAAAGAAACCGAAAAGCTCGAGGAAAGGCAAATAAAATCGTTAAAGTGAGTGAACGAAAATAATAATAAGCCTTTCACCATTTATATATTCACAAAAATAATGAGAGTTCTTTAAATAAATGAAGGTTGCCACTCCAGTGGATTTCCCTGCCAGAGTAGCATGTCAGGTGAATCTCTCAAGCCCGACGGTGATAGACTAGGCGAATCTCTCAAGCCTAGTCAGCATATCAAGCAAATCTCTCAAGCCTAATAGATGGACTACCGGTGATCAGCCGCGTAGCCAATGCATCAATGCTAAATAAATAAATGTCATCACCAATAAAATATACAATACCTTCAAAATGATAAATAATCTGAACATTGTACTGGAAACAAATACTGAAACCAAGAACTAGCTACGATAGTGTAAATAAATGTCCACTCACAGTACGAAGCTAACTCTAAGGTCCGGCGGAAGATCCCTCGCCAAACACTCGATCACGATCACCTGAATAATAGGGATATGATCAATACATATTGAAAAACATCATATGGACCTAATACGTCAAGAACCCCGCGTTCTCGAAAAACGTATCGCTCGAAATATCGATGAGGATAGCAAAATTCCCAAAATACACCCAAACAACCCTCGCCCCAAAATAGAACACTCAAATCGACTAAAAAACCTCACCATTGTGTTCGACACACGAAAACAAGCGAAATGACATAAAACTCGCCAAAAATCTCACATCGCTAGAGCTCCGCCGCGCACGGCGGCGGGTGGGGCCGCCGGTCGCCGGAAAATTCACCAACCTATAAATCTTCGACCTATACATTAGTTTGAAGATCTTGACATTTACAACAACTTTGTAGTTCAAAGCTAAGCCCACTTTTAACCGAAAAAGGTCCAAAACTCACCGTAAAGTTCGAAAACCTCGCCGGAATTCAATTTCTCCGATCGGCCACCACTGGGCACGGCAAGGGCTAAAACCACTTGGAATAGACTCATCTCTCCATGGGCTACAAAACCCCCCACAAGGTTGACCCCCATGCCTGCCATCTCCGTCACCTCCATCGTCGGCAAATTCGGCCGGAATTCCCCAAACTTTGACACGTCATATCTTCTTTATCCGACAACCAAATTGAGTGATCCACCTATCAAAAGAAAGAGGAGCTAAAGCCCAACAAATTTCATGAAGGAATCACAGACAAAAGATGCTGGAATCAAGCACATCGACGTCGAGAAGATCATGGCCCAAACGGGTCAATTTTGACCCGTGGGTCAACGGGTATTTCCAAAAATAGAAAGTTTCCCAATTTGGTTCGTATTTATACCGTATACATACCGTACACATACCATCCCTAAATCAACGGCTATAATTCAATCTGATCCAAATCGAACGGTCACGATTAAATCCACATTCACCAACTGGCTTCAAAACTCGATAAAATATTTCTCACTTATCCGAAAAATTCTCCAAAAATTCCCACTATCTCGAAATTAAATCCTCTACAAATCCCGACTAGGAGAATGAAGCTACTACTCATACAAACTGTTCTAGCTGCTACATGACTACCTTTACTGTATGATTTCTGTTCCAGAGAATCTACTCTCGACAATTAAGAACATTCAACGGTTCCATAACCTGAATTGAACTGTAATTGAAACTGTCTAAAACGGAAATTTCTAAGACATGCTAACATCAGGGAATTAGGAATATACATCTCTAACCACGATGCATAAAATACATCATACCAAATGCCAGCCCTGATAACCACGATAAACCTTAACGCTCATATCTTTTCTGATAATCCGACAACTTTAATCTGTTAAGAAAATCTGCATGTTATCTGTCATCTCTGGCAACACATAACCTCTTTCTGAACACCAAAGTGCCATCACTCCTCATCCGAAACTCTGTCGGTACACTATTCTGAATAAAATTCTTCTTGCTCAGCAGATAGGCATCCAAATCTTGAGCTTCACGAACTTGATCAAGTAACACCGGACAAACTTGGAAGCTGGCTAACAATGCTCCATCATCGTTCCACTCCAACTCTGCTCCCGTTGCTCGCAACTCAGTCAAAAGTGACACTCTAACAACACGTACATGGAAGAGAGAAGCACCATGCTTCCGACTAAGAGCATCAACAACCACGTTAGCCTTTCCTGGATGATACTCGAAAGTGCAATCATAATCATTAATCAACTCCATCCATCTCCGCTGCCTCATATTCAAATCTGGCTGTGTACGCAAGTAAGTAAGACTTTTGTGATCGGTATAAATCTTGCACTGCGCTCTGTAAAAGTAGTGTCTCTAACTCTTCAATGCTAACACAATGGAAGCTAACTCCAAATCATGAGTAAGGTAGTTAACTTCGTGTGGTTTCAACTGTCTCGAACCATATGCCACCACCTTTCCATGCTGCATCAAAACACAACCCAGACTTAACTTCGAAGCATCATTGTATACCACATACTCACCGCTATCGTCTGGTAAAGTCAACACTGGTGCAGTAGTCAACATCACCTTCATTGTGACGGCCCGGAACAGAATCAGAAGCGTAATCAGCTTAATTCGTGAGTTAGCGTATAATCGCAGATTTCTGATAATTGATTGAATCGCCAGTTTTGATCACGACTAAATTATTGGCTGAGAATTTGAGTTGAGTCTCTTCTCGAGAGTTATTGTACGCGTGATTTCGAGTTCGTGGGCAGTTCCAAATCATTATTTGGACGACCGAGGAATATAATGTGAATATATGAAATTTCGGTATATTGTCGAGTTTATCCGTTCATGTTCGAGTCTATCTGAATTGTGATTGTGATCCGTTTTGGACCGTTGATCGACCCGGACCGTAGATGGAATGATTATCGACTTGATTTGCGAGTTTCGCGATTTGTCGTGATTTCGACATAATTTGCTAAAATGGTGGCTTTTTTAGCGACTAAATTATCGGACGAGAATTTGATTTGGGATCCTTCATGAAAGTTGTAGAGAATTTAATTTCGAGCTTGTGGGAACTTCCGGAGGATTTTTCCAAGTTACGAGGAGTAAGTTATGAATATTTTTGACCGTTGATCATTTAATCGGATAAGTTTGTGATGGATTGAACCGTTGACTTTTTATCGGATTTGTCGAAGTGTTTGACTTCGGGTGGAAATTGAAGAACATGTCGAGATGAGTTTGTTGACGCGAGAATTGTTGGAAACGGATTTACGACGCGAAAGTTACGTGTGTTTGAAGTTTGTCGAAAAGTTAATTATGGGAGTTTCCTAAAATAGCAAGTATTTAAACTGGGCTTCTATATTTGGAAAGTCAAACTAGCATTTATCACGTTGACCGAGTCAACTTGGCTTGGAGGAGAGAAGTGCGACGGTGCCATGGCTTGACGGCGGTGACTTGCCGTCCGGCCACCCCAAGGCTCGGGCTTAGTCCCATTCGATGCGCCTTGGCCTCCTCAAGGTGATTCCGGCCACCATCCACGGCGGGGATGCTGAGGTGGGAGGAAATTCCGTTGGAAATTTGATGAATTTGGGGATTTCGGGTAGATAAAATTCCGGCCAAATTGAGTGGCGTAAGGCACTGGGCTTTGTAGCCCTCATCACCACGAGTCTAACCATATAGGTATGGTGCTCCAATTCGTTTTGTACATGGAGAATTCATGGATTGAAATTTGTGTGATAATTCGGGTTTGCTTGAAATTGGACTAGTTAGAGTCAAAATTGATCTTTGGTGTAGTTATGGAAGTTGCTTGTTGGATGATTTTGAGTGGAATAGGCTTTGGTCCGCTGGGAAATTTTACAGTTGGGTGGCGCCGCCGGAATCGCGCCCCGATCGCAGTGGTGAGGTTTGTTTTTCGAATTGAGCGTCCGAAATTATAGCGAGGTATTATGGTGTGATTATCGGATTTTCACGATTTCGTTGTTATTGGATTATACGTTTTCGGGAACGGTTGTTTCTCGTGATTTGATTTGAGGTATCGAGTTATGATTTTGAGAAATGGATTTTATGATTATTCAGGGATTCGTGATCGTTCGTTTGACGAGGGTTTTTCCGCTGGATCACGGGATTAACGCGAACTGCGTTACGCTCATCTGTGAGTGGACAATTTCTTTTCACTGATAATCGCGAGTCTTTATACACGTTTTACGAGCATGAGCATGCATATGAGATTATGTTTTATATGAGCATGTGTTATACGATTATGCTTATATATTTACATAGTACGTATATGCATTTAAATATTGCTTTATGCATTTGCATCGAACTATTTATGATTTGGTTTACACAGAGTATAGTCTCAGTATATGTTGTTGTATCGATACACTTGCATCCCGGCTGATTCCCGAGGATGTTTACCGGGGGAGGCTATGACTCCTGACCCGAGGCCTTTACCGGGGGGAGGCAGACCTCTGACCTGAGGCCTTTCTGGCTAGAATCACGTGTGGGTCTGGGATCCCGTGATTCGAACTGTAGTAGCAGGGATGTGTCTACGAGCGACCCCGTGGGATTTTCCATGCATGCTTTGTACGTGTGAGGAGTTAGAGTCTCCCTCGTGTACCATAGGATTTTTATAACACATATTATTCGGCGAAAAATATTTATTTTTCGTCCACTCACTCTAACGGTTTTCATGTCTTTCCCCTGGGCTTTTCGGTTTCCGTGCCCAGTTTGCAGTTCAGGTTCTGGTGTTTCACGTCGTGGTTGGAGGCTAGTTGTTCGAGCTATCTGTGTTTTCCAGTAGGTTTCTTGTTTCGCCTACTATTGTATATTTTGTATATATAAACACTAGAGGCCGCTCTGATACATTCTGATACATGTTTTATACGGTCTTTTCCGGATATACTATATATTTCAGTATGTTTACTGTTTATTGATATTTTTATGATATTGAGAAATCCGGATGGGATTGGTGCCCACGGTTTGGCTTTTGTGGCATAGGATGAAGTGTATTTTCCGGGTGCAGGTAATGGTAATTCCGCGTTAGTAGCGTTACTCTGCCGAAATTTTGATGGTTTTTGTTGGTTCGTGTTTTCAGAAGGGGTTTGATTCCGGTTTAGGAAACTAAATCGGGGTTGGGTCCTTTCATTCAAAGTCAAGTAGCTTTCCTTACAAGCATCAGACCATTCAAACTTGACTCCTTTCTTCGTCAAACGAATAAGCGGTGTCGTTATCTGTGAAGAGTCCTGTACGAATCGCCGATAGTAGCCGCTAAGCCCAAGAAACTCAGTATCTCTGCCACGTTGGTAGGTTTGCTCTAATTCAGCACAGAATCAATCTTATTAGGATCCAGGTTGACTCCCTTAGCTGATATCACATGACCCAAAAACTTTATACTGTTTAGCCAAAACTCACATTTGCTAAACTTGGCGTACAACTGAGCATCTCGCAAAGTCTGCAAAACTGCATGCAAATGCTTCTTATGTTGCCCCAAACTCCTAGAATAAATCAGGATGTCGTTGATGAACACAATGATGAACTTGTCCAGATACGTCTGAAGATTCGATTCATCAGGTCAATGAAAGTTACTCGCGCATTGGTCAACCCAAACGGCATAACAAGAAACTCAAAGTGCCCATAGCGTGATCGAAACGTCGTCTTGTTTACATCTGACTCCCGAATCCGTAGCTGATGGTATCCAGACCTGAGATCAATCTTCAAGAAAAATGAAGCTCCTTTCAGCTGATTGAACAAATCATCAATCTGTGGGAGTGGATACTTGTTCTTCACCGTAACCTGATTCAACTTCCGATATTTAATGCATAGCCTCATTGAACCATTCTTCTTCCTCACAAAAAACACTAGAGCACCCCAAAGTGAAACACTAGGTCGAATGAAACCTTTCTCAATCAACTCTTGAAGTTGAATCTGCAACTCCCTCAACTCTGCTGGTGCCATACAATAAGGTGTGTGCGAAATAGGTCTAATACCTGGAAGTAACTCGATGGTGAAGTTAATCACTTTGACTGGAAGAACACCGGGTAAGTCCTCGGAAAACACATCTAGATACTCACAAACTACCACAATATCACCAATGTCCGATACACGAACACTCGTATCAATCACATGTGCTAGGTAAGCCATACAACCCTTCCTTAACATCTGCTCAGCCTTCATTGCTGAAATCAAACAAGGCAAAGAAGTATTCTTTTCACCACGAAACAAAATCTCCTGCATGCCTGGACTTCTGAAAACAACCTCCTTCTTGTGACAGTCAAAACAGCTCGATGGTTCTCCAAGAAATCCATGCCCAAAATTACATCAAAATCCACAATATCCAGCAGCATCAAATCCACTGCTAACCCATAATCTCCAATAAAAATCTCACAATCTCTATATACCTACCTGACACACACTACCTCGCCAGATGGATACAACACTCGCCATAAACTAGGGAGTGGAGATGCAGGTACAGTAGCCAATGATGCTAACCTATATGACATGAATGAATGCGTAGCCCCTGGATCTAGTAAAGTAAGAACTGGTTGACCAAAAATGTACAACGTACCGATGATAACCTCTGGGGAAGCTCTGCCCTCACGTAGAGACATGGCATTAACTCGAGTCTATCCAGCTGGTTGTCCACATTGGTTGCGATTCTGCTGACCACCCTATCTAGAGGACCGTGTTGCACGATCACCAGAAGTGCCAAACTGATCCGCAACACCTCTAAAAGTGCCAAACTGAGGACACTCCCTCACAAAGTGACCCTCCTGGCGACAATGGTAACAACTCATAGTACCTCGGTAACATAAACCATGATGTCATCTATTACAAAGATTACATAATGGGACATCCCTCGGTGCAGCTAGTGTGCCCAAGGGAGGTCGAGGATAACTCGATCCACTGGAACTCCCACTCGACTGCTGCCTCTGTGGTCGACTCCTCCTCCATCTATGACTATGCCTAGCAGTGATGGTAGGATATCTGTAAGGTCCACTACCTGAAGATGATGTTGATCCAAAAATACCTGAACTCAACCTCTTCAAAGCACCCTGGCTAGGTCCACCCTCTTCAAATCGACGCGTCTGAAATCGCATCAGTCTCTCCCTCTCCATGTCTTCATTTCTGAGTGCAGCACTAACAAACTCATCAAAGTTATCTCGAGGCATAGTGGTCAACGTCCCCTTGATATTCAAAATCAAACGCACCTCAAACCTCCTGCACTATATCAAGTGGAAACTGAGACAAACGGGTGAATTTATCCCGATACACAAGTACTGACATATTTTCCTGCCTCAGGTTGGTAAACTCTTCATATTTCCTCTGTTGAGTAGCTTGATTAAAATACCGATGCATTAACAAATCTTTGAATAGAGGCCATGAAGTATCAATAGGAACTCTGTCTGTACCAATCCACAAAAAGTAGGCATATGATTCAAGTAAACCCACTGTTGCTATAGTTTTTTGTTCAAAAGTAAAATGCAGGCGCTCATAAAACACGCTCCATCGGGACTAACCAAGCTTCACATATTTCAGGATCAGAGGAGCCAGAAAAGATAGTTGCTCCAGCTGTCCTAGCGTTGACCACAGGGTCAAAACACTATTCCAAATGCAACACTCGCATAAGCAAGTCGTGCGTACGATGATCCTCAATAGGATCCCCAGCCCCGTTAGCATAGACTCCATGTTGAGGAGGCATCATAAAGATGAAAGGACATAAGTCCCACAACACAAGGAATGTAATCATGAAACTTCAAATATTTGAAAGCATACAACACTCTAGAGCATTGATGATTGTCCGCTGGCCAGTCGGGTCATCGCTCCTGATATGTTGTACATTCTAAAATACCCTTAGTAACACAACTACAAGAGTCTACAGAACCTAAAACCTAATGCTGTGATACCAACTGAAAGGACCCGATCACGATTTAGTTGCCTAAATCGAAATCAAACCCCTTCGAAAACATGACCTTAAATTTTTTTGCCAAAGTTTACTTTGAAATACGTGAGCCAACATTAGAACCTGCAAAGAGAATCACACTACGAATATTCCATAAAAGCCAAACCGTGGGGCTCCATTCCCCATCCGGATTTCTCAACATCATATATATCATAAACCACAAGGTTTACCAGAAATTCAAAAAACATTCAGGAGTATATTCAACTGAAAACATAACATAAGTATTCAGAGCGACGCCTATACACAACAAATACAACCAGTAGGTCGAACTGAGAACCTACATGAACTGAAGTGTGACTTGAACTCTACACCTCCACCGTCGACGTGCAACCCCAGAATTTAAACTGCAAACTGGGCAAAAGAAACTGAAAAGCCTAGGGAAAGGCAAATAAAATTGTTAGAGTGAGTGGACGAAAATAATAATATGCCTTTCACCATTTATATATTCACAAAAATAATGCGAGTTCTATAAATAAATGAAGGTTGCCACTCAGGTGGATTTCCCTGCCAGAGTACCATGTCAGGCGAATCTCTCAAGCCTGATGGTGACAGACTAGGCGAATCTCTCAAGTCTAGTCAACATATCAAGCAAATCTCTCAAGCCTGATAGATGGACTACCGATGATCAGCCGCATAACCAATGCATCAATGCTAAATAAGTAAATGTCATCACCAATAAAATATACAATACCTTCAAAATGATAAATAATCTGAACATTGTACTAGAAAAGAATACTAAAACCAAGAACTCGCTACGATAATGTAAATAAATGTCCACTCACAATACGAAGCTAATTCTGAGGTTCGGCGGAAGATCCCTCGCCAAACACTCGATCATGATCAACTGAATAACAAGGATACGATCAATACATATTGAAACACATTATACGGAGCTAATACGTCAAGAACCCGGCGTTCTCGAAAGACTCATTGCTCGAAATATCGACGAGTTTAGCAAAATTCTCAAAATACACCCAAACAACCCTCGTCCCAAAATAGAATACTCAACTCGACTCAAAATACTCACCATTGCGTTCGGCATGCGAAAACAAGTGAAACGACATAAAACTTGCCAAAAATCTCACATCGCTGGAGCTCCGTCGCACACGGCGGCGCGTGGGGCCGCCACCTCTAGTCGCGGGATAATTCACCAACCTAGAATCTTTGACCTATACATCAGTTTGAAGATCTCGACATTTCCAACAACTATGTAGTTCAAAGCTAAGCCTAATTTTAACCGAAAATGGTCCTAAACTCACCGTGAAGTTCAAAAACCTCGCCGGAATTCAATTCCTCCGATCGGCCACCACCGGGCACGGCAAGGGCTGAAACCACTTGGAATAGAGTCACCTCTAAATGGGCTAAAAATCCCCCACAAGGTCGACTCCCATCGCCGCCGTCTCCGTCGTCGGCGAATTTGTGACGACCCGGAACAGAATCAGTAGTGTAATCGGCATAATCCACGAGCTTGCGCATAATCCAGTTTTCCATAAATTGATTAAATTGCCGGTTTTGATCACGACTTAATTATTGGCCGAGAATTTGAATTGAGTCTCTTCTCGAGAGTTGTTGTACACGTGATTTCGAGTTCGTGGGCGGTTCCATATTATTATTTCGGCGACCGAGGAATATAATATGAATATTTGAAATTTCAGAATATCGTTGAGTTTATCCGTTCGTATTCGAGTTTATCCGAATCGTGATGGTGATCCATTTTGGACCATCGATCGACCCGAACCGAAATTGGAATGGTTAACGACTTGATTTGCGAGTTTCGCGATTAGTCGCGATTTTGACGTAATTGATTAATATGGCGGCTTCGTTAACAACTAAATTATCGGGCAAGAATTTGATTTGGGATTTTTCATGAAAGTTGTAGAGAATTTAATTTCGAGCTCGTGGGAACTTCCGGAGGATTATTCTGAGTTACGAGGAATAAGTTGTGAATATTTTCGGCCATCAGATATTGCCGTATTTATCCGTTTGGGATTCGATACGCGTACGATATAAATACGGGAGAATACATGCCGATTTTGGAAACTTTCCAAAACAGGAAATTGGGCCTTGACCCGCGTTGACCACGGGTCAAGGGCGACCCGTTTTGCACTGTTTGGCAGTGATCTTTGCGCCGCCGTGGAGCCCGATTCCGGCCACGGTTGGCCGGGGTCCCTTGATGAAATTTGTTGGGCTCGTGCTACTCTTCGGTTTGAGAGGTGGATCGACCCTTGGGGTGGCCGGAGGAGATGGAAACGGCGCGGTGAAGGTCGGCGTTTTCCGGCGAGATTTTGGCGGCTTCGGGTGGCGACGTTTCGGCCGATTTGGTGGTGGCTCTTTGAGGGGTTTTGTTAGCCTTGAGGAGAGGAAGCTATTGGAAGTGGTTTGTAGGGTTTTCGTGGCCGGAGGAGGGAGATCGGTGGAATTGAAATTCCAGTGAGGGTTTGCACCTTTGAGGTGAGTTTTGGACCTTTTCCGGTCAAAATTGGCCTTAACTTTGAATTGAAAAGTTGTTGGAAATGTCGAGATCTTCAAATCCATGTGTAGGTTGCATTTGTCTGGGCCGGTATGATTTTCCGGCGGCCGGCGGCGGCGATTTTCCTCCGAGGTGTTTTTCGACGAGTTGTATGTCGTTTCGCTCAGAATCGCGCACCGATCGTAGTGGTGAGGTTTATTTTTTGAATTGTGCATCGGAAATTATAGCGAGGCATTATGGTGTGATTATCGGATTTTAAGGATTTCGTCGATATTGAATTATATGTTTCCGGGAACGGTTGTTTCTCGTGATGTGATTCGAGGTTTTGAGTTATGATTTTGAGTAATGGATTTTATGATTATCCAGGAGATCGTGATCGTTCGTTTGGCGAGGGATTTTCTGCCGGATCACTGGATTAACGCGTATTGCGTTATGCTCATCTGTGAGTGGACTTTTATATTTTCACTGTCGTTGCGAGTTCGTGATTTCTGTATTTATTTATATACGATGTTATTATTATTTATTGCTTTTGGAGGTATTATTTTATATTTTATGATGATGTCATTACTTTCATCGATGCTTCGGCTATTCGGCTGATCACCGGTAGTCTGACCCAGAGTTGAGAGATTCCTCTGGACCAGGGTCGAGAGATTCCCCTGGGCAGGGTCGAGAGATTCCCCTGTTATGCCGCTGGGGTTGAGAGATTCCACTACCCTATCACCGTCGGGCTTGAGAGATTCGCCTGGCACCTCCATATATTTTCCGAACTCGCTTTGCTTTACGTTGTATATGAAATTGGTGAAAGACATATGTTTATTTTCGTCCACTCACTCTAACAATTTTATTTGCCTTTCCCCTGGGCTTTTTGGTTTCCGTGCCCAGTTTGCAGTTCAGATTCTGGTGTCGCACGTCGCGGTTGGAGACTTAGTATTCGAGCGATGTTTCTTTTATGGTAGGTTCTTAGTTTGGCCTACTATTTGTATATATATACTACTAGAAGTCGCTCTGAGCATTCTAATGTTATACTTTATACGATTTTTCTCTGGATTTCTATAAAGTATAATTTTATTGATTACCTTATATTACTGTTATGATATTGAGAAATCCGGATGGAATTGGTGGCCACGGTTTGATTTTTGTGGCATAGGATGATGTGTATTTTTCGGGTGTAGGTTAATGGCAATTTCGCATTAGTTTCGTTACTCTGCCAAAATTTTTATGGTTTTTGTTGGTTCGTGTTTTCAGAAAGAGTTTGATTCCGGTTTAGGAAACTAAATCGAGGTTGGGTCCTTTCAGCTTGGTATCAGAGCATTAGGTTTTAGGTTCTGTAGACTTCTGTAGTCGTGTTTACTAAGGATATTTTAGAATGTACAACATGTCTGGAGTGATGACCCGACCGGCCGGTGGATACTCATCAATGCTCCGAGTGTTGTATGCTTTCAAATGTTTGAAGTTCCATGATTACGTCCAGTTTGTTGTGAATAATGCCCTGTTCATTAGGATGGCTCCTTGACGTGCTTTCTATGTCGGTACGGTTGTGAATCCTATTGAGGACCAGTCGACGCGCGACTTGGCAGTGAGTTGTGGGTTTGGATGAGCATTTTGAATTCAGAGATTTGTGTGGCATGGTTTACCCGGTTGTGCGTATATGGGTGTCTACATGTTGCTTTTGAGCAGAGAATTGTGGCAGTTGATGGTGTGCCTGAGTCAGATCATTGTATTTGGTGGGTTGGTATTGTGTGAGTTCCTGTTGCTACTCCATGACCTACATCCAGGGTATTGTTTTTATGGTAATGGTTCAATCAGGCTACCCAACAACGGAAATATGGAGTGTTCACCGACCTGAGGCAGGGATGTATCGTTCATATGTTTGTCCCAGTTTGCACATGTTATGTGGCTTCAGAGGAAGCAATGCACGAGGTTCAAGATGAGTTTGAGCCTGAGCATCAGAGGGATTTTGATTGTTATGCCTCGAGATAACCGTGAGGGGTTTGATGTGCTGCACTCAGAGGTGAGGACATCAAGAAGAAAAGGTTTACGCGGTTTCCGACATGTCAATTTGAGAAAGGTGAATTTAGTCGAGATATTTGATGAGGTTGAGTTCCGGCACCTCGGGATCAGTATCTTCATCAGGCTATGGCCTTTTCGATTATGTTGAGGGTTATTTGAATAAGGCAGAAGATCCGTTTGGTGGTGTTGGAGATCACAGAGTAGTGGACTTGTTCCTGTGGCATGAGTTTGGGTGATCATTGGTGATCCTTCCACACAGCAGGCGTCGCTGTGATTTGTGTCCGAGGGGCACTCTCAGATGCTATTTTGGTGTCCAGGAGGGTCACGCTACGAGGGAACGTCCCCAGTCAGCTGTTTTAGCTGTTCGGCAGCTCAGAGTTCAGGAAGAGGTCAAGATGTCATTTCTGGAGTTTGACCAATGCAGCCTTCTAGACGAGTCAATCAGCAAGTCGCAATCGACGTGAACGGCCAGTTGGGCATGCCAGAGTTCGTGCCACGACCCTGTGTGAGAACATAGTTTCTCTGAGGTTACTGTTGCTTGACATCCATGGCTATTGTGCCTGCATCTCCACTTCCGGGGTTATGGAGAGTATTGTATCCATCCGGAGAGGTTGTGAGATCTTTGTTAGAGGTTATGGGTTAGTCGCGGATCTGTTATTGCTGGACTTCGTCGATTTTGATGTGATTATGAGTATGGACTTCTTGACGACACATTGGGCTATGTTCGATTGTCACAAGTAGAAGGTTGTGTTTCGACGACTAGGGTTCCCAGAGATACTGTTTCGCGGTGAGAACAATATTTTATTGCCATGTGTGATTTCAGCGGTGAAGGCCGAGCGGATGATTGAAAAAGGGTTGTGTTGCTTACTTAGCTCATGTTGTGGATACTACGGCTGCTGTGACAGACATTGGTGATATTGAGGTGGTTTCTGAGTTCCAGATGTATTTCCGAAGGAGTTACTGGGTATTCTTCCTGTTCGGGAGATCGACTTCACCATTGAGCTTTTACCGGGCGTTGGACCCATATCACAGGCACCTTATCGTATGACGCCATCGGAGTTGAAAGAGCTACATATTCAACTTCAAGAGTTGCTGGAGAAGGGTTTCATACGACCTAGTGTATCGCCGTGGGGTGCTCTTGTATTTTTTGTGTGGAAGAATGATGGTTCCATGCGGTTGTGCATTGATTACCGGATGTTGAATCAGGCTTCAGAGAAGAACAAGTATCCGTTGTCGCAGATTGACGATTTGTTTGATCAGCTTATGGGAGCTTCAGTCTTTTCGAAGATTGATCTCAGGTCCGGATACCATCATTTGAGGATCAGAGAGTCAGATGTGGCCAGGACAGTTTTCAGATCGCGGTACGGGCGTTACGAGTTCTTGGTTATGCCGTTTGGGTTGATCAATGCCCTCGCAGCTTTTATGGACTTGATGAACCGGGTGTTCAGACGGTTTCTTGACGAGTTTGTGATCGTGTTCGTTGGCAACATGCTGATTTACTCCAGGAGTGTAGGCCAGCACAAGAAGCATTTGTGAGCAGTTTTGCGGACTTTGCGAAATAATCTGTTGTTTACGAAGTTTAGCAAGTGTGAGTTTTGGTTGATTAGCGTGAAGTTTTTGGGCCACGTGATATCAGCTGAGGGAGTCAGCATGGAATTCTGACCAGATAGAAGCCGTGTTGGATTGGTGTAGACCTACCATTGTACCAGCGATCAAAAGTTTCTTGGGTTTGGCGGGTTACTATCAGCGTTTTGTGCAGGATTTTCTCGGATTGCTACTCCACTTTCCAGATTGACGAAGAAATGCGTCAAGTTCGAGTGGTTTGATACGTGTGAGGAGAATTACTTACTCCTGAAGGAAAGGTTAACCACTGCACCAGTTTTGATTTTACCTGACGACCGTGGGGAGTTCGTGGTTTATAGCGATGCATCGAGATTGGGACTTGGTTATGCTTTAATGCAGCATAGCAGAGCGGTGGCTCATGGTTTCGGGTAGTGGAAACTCTATGAAGTTACATATCCTGTGTATGATTTGGGAGTAGCTGTCTTTATGTTGCATCAAAAAGTTCGAGACACTACTGTTACGGCGTGCAGCGCAGTGTAGGATGTACATTGATCACTTGAGTTTCATCTACTTGCATATTCAGCCAGATTCGAGCTTGAGGCAGTGTAGATGGATGGGGTCGACTAACGACTATGGCTGCACATTTGAGTTTATCCGAGAAAGGCTAGTGGTTATACTTTGACTATCATTCAGGGATGTCGTTGCTGATGCATTCAATCAGAAATCGGGAGGTTCATTGTTTCATGTGTGTGTGGCTCGAGTTTTCGTGTTAGCCGAGTTGCGAGCTACGAGAGCTGAGTTAGAGTGTGATGATGATGAAGCTCATTATTTTACGTACGTTATGCACTAGTGGTACGGAGATGTATCAGATACTTCGAGTTTACTAGTCGTGACACAACATGAAGAGGAATATAGCAACTTATGTGAGCAGATGCCACATTTGTCGGCAGGTGAGGGCAGAGAGACAGAAACTTGCTGGGAAGTTACAGCCATTGGAGATTTCCGATTAGAAGTTGGAGCTGGTCACTGTGGATTTTGTGTATCAGTTATCGCGTACTTCGGTTAGTGGTACCAATTGTCGGGTCTTTGTGGACCATTTGATGAACTTAGTTCTTTTCCTTGTACTTTCGGAAAAGATTTTGGGGGCAGGCTGGTATAGCTGTATTTGGCGGAGGTTGTCCATTTTCGTGATGCGCATGTGTCCCAATTTGCTGATCGAGATAATCAGTTACAACAGAGTGTTGGCAAGCATTGCAGTGACCATTGGGGACCAGATTACAGTTTAGTATAGCTTCTTATCCTCAAATTGGTGGGCGATCTTTGAGGACTATTCAGTCGTTGGAGGGCATGTTGTGGTCTTGTGTATTGTAGTTCCGAGGGATTTGGGACCAGCAGTTTCAACTGTTCGAGATTGCTTGCAGTACCAGTTTGTAGACCAGTATGAAGTCGTTTATGAGAAACAATGTTGTACTCCATTTTGTTGGAGCGAGTTCGGTTTGAGCTGACGTTTGATCCTGATTTAGTGGAATGTGCTACCACAGACCTTCGGATTAGCATGGACAGGTTGATAATTGCTCGAGTTCGACATTAGAGTTATATTGATGTGAGCAGGTTGAGTTATGAATTTGCCACGTTATTTTGGTCTGTATGTGATCATGGGGCGAATTTATGTTGTGCCGTATAGTTTGGCATTGCCTATAGCGTTGGCCTTTGTGTGTGTTGTATTCCGTGTGGTAGAATTACATTTCAGGTTTGTTGCGTGTTTTGTACCCTATCAATTCCTTATACAAGAAGACTTGGCATTTGTGGAGGAGCCAGTTCAAATTCGGGATTTGAGGGTACAGAGATATTTTCCATTAGCATAGTCGTTCAGTTGAGGTTGCCACTTGGGAGTTGAACTGTATGCAGAGGCAGTGTTCCTACTTTTCAGTTGGCAGGCTTGGAAATTTTGAGGTCGATTTTTTTTTAAGAGGGGTAGATTTGTGACAACCCGAAACAGAATCAGTAGTGTAATCGGCTTAATCCACGAGTTTGCGCATAATCGTAGTTTTCCGTAAATTGATTGAATTGCTAGTTTTGATCACGACTTAATTATTGACCGAGAATTTGAGTTGAGTCTCTTCTCGAGAGTTGTTGTACGCGTGATTTCGAGTTCGTGGGCGGTTCCGGATTATTATTTCAACGACCGAGGAATATAATATGAATATTTGAAATTTTAGAATATCGTCAAATTTATCCGTTCGTATTTGAGTTTATCCGAATCGTGATTGTGATCCGTTTTGGACCGTCGATCGACCCGAACCGAAATTGGAATGGTTATCGACTTGATTTGCGAGTTTCGCGATTAGTCGCGATTTTGACGTAATTGATTAATATGGCGGCTTCGTTAACGACTAAATTATCGAGCAAGAATTTGATTTGGGATTCTTCACGAAAGTTGTAGAGAATTTAATTTCGAGCTCGTGGGAACTTCCGGAGGATTATTCCGAGTTAAGAGGAATAAGTTGTGAATATTTTCGGCCGTCGGATATTGTCGTATTTATCCGTTTGGGATTCGATACGCGTATGGTATAAATACTGGAGAATACATGCCGATTTTGGAAACTTTCCAAAACAGAAAATTGGGCCTTGACCCGCGTTGACCACGGGTCAAGGGCGACCCGTTTTGCACCGTTTGGCCGTGATCTTTGCGCCGCCGTGGAGCCCGATTCCGGCCACGGTTGGCCGGGGTCCGTTGATGAAATTTGTTGGGCTCGTGCTCCTCTTCGGTTTGATGATGGTATTTAGGTATTATTTTATATTTTATGGTTATGGCATTACTTGCATCAATGCTTTGGCTACTCGGCTGATTACCGGTAGTCTGACCCAGAATTGAGAGATTCCTCTGGACCAGGGTTGAGAGATTCCCCTGTTATGCCGTTGGGGTTGAGAGATTCCCCTAGCCTATCACCGTCGGGCTTGAGAGATTCGCCTGACCGTCGGGCTTGTGATATTCGCCTGGCACCTCCATATATTTTCCGAATTCGGTTTGCTTTACGTTGTTTTATGTATATGAAATTAGTGAAAGGCATATGTTTATTTTCATCCACTCACTCTAACGATTTTATTTGCCTTTCCCCTGGGCTTTTCGGTTTTCGTGCCCAGTTTGCAGTTCGGATTCTGGTGTCGCACGTCGTGGTCGGAGGCTTAGTATTCGCGCGATGTTTCTTTTATGGTAGGTTCTTAGTTTAGCCTACTATTTGTATATATATATACTACTAGAAGTCGCTCTGAGCATTCTGATGTTATACTTTATACGATTTTTCTCTGGATTTCTATAAAGTATAGTTTTATTGATTACCTTACATTACTGTTATGATATTGAGAAATTCGGATGGGATTGGTGCCCACGGTTTGATTTTTGTGGCATAGGATGAAGTGTATTTTCCAGGTGCAGGTAAATGGCAATTCCGCGTTAGTAATGTTACTCTGCCGAAATTTTTATGATTTTTGTTGGTTCGTATTTTTAAGAAATGGTGTGATTCCGGTTTAGGAAACTAAATCGGGGTTGTGTCCTTTCAAATTCGGCCGGAATTCCCTAAACTTTGACATGTCATATCTTCTTCATCCGGCAACCAAATTGAGTGATCCACCTATCAAAAGAAAGAGGAGCTCAAGCCCAAAAACTTTCATGAAGAAACCATGGCCAAAAGATGCCAGAATCAAGCACATCGACGCCGAGAAGGTCACGACCCAAAAGGGTCAGTTTTGACCCGTGGGTCAACGCAGGTCAACGGGTATTTCCAAAAGTAGAATGTTTCTAAATTTGTTTCATATTTATACCATATACATACCGTACACATACCATCCCTAAATCAACGACTATAATTCAATCTGATCCAAATCGGACGGTCACAATTAAATCCACATTCACCAACCGACTTCAAAACTCGATAAAACATTGCTCACTTATCCAAAAAATTCTCTGAAAATTCTCATGATCTCGAAATTAAATCCTATACAATTCCCGCAAAGGAACTCAAACCAAATTCTTGCCCAATAATTTAGTCGTTAACAAACCCACGAGTACGATTAATTCACAATAATCATGGCTCGAACGAATATGTGCACATTCCACGGTTCGGGTCGTTACAGTATGTAGCACCATGCAACTCATCTAGCAACTTATCCTTTAAAGGAATGGGAAATTTGTCCTTAACAGTGACCACATTGAGAGCATGATAATCCACACATAGGTGATGTGTGTTATCCTTTTTGGGCACTAATAGAATGGGTGACTCAAAAGGACTTTGACTGGGCCTAACTTCACCTCGGCCCAAAATGGTCCTGATCTACCTATCCACTTCATCTTTTTTAGTAGGGTACTGACGGTAGGGATGGGCGTTGACTGGCTTTGCCCCAGGCAATAGTGTGATGCGGTGGTCACAAGGGCGCGGTCGTGGCAGCGCCGTCGGCTTTGAGAATAGTGTTGAATTTTGCTCAAGGAACTCCTATGGTATGAGATTGAGCACATCTTCTTGTGAGGCCGTTCGGTCAGAAGCTTCTGAGAAGAGGGAATAAAGCAATTGGATGCCGTGGTTGGATGAGTTTGACGGCGTAATACCTTGCAACACATGAGACTTCCCTCTGACTGAAAATACCATCAATTTATGCTTGAAGTGCCAACCAATAAAACCTAGTGATTCCAACCACTCTACTCCCAACAGTAAGTTACACCCTGAAACAACCATCAATATAAAGGAATTAGTGAATTTGATAACCTTGGATACTCACCAATACATTTGTGGCCCACTCCAATAAGGTAATTCTCTTGTTGTCTGCTACAGTAAATCCCATGGTATTTGTTTTCTCCACTTGTAGTTGCAGATGCTCGGCAATGGACGAATTGAGGAAGCTCATCAATGCCCTCATGTTGACTAGAATCTGAATTGGGTACTGGCTAATCCGTCCTCGTATCGTCATTGTCTTTACTAGTTTTGACTCATTCAGAGCATGTATGGTCAGGACAGTCGGTGTAGTTGTTCCCCTACCTCCTAATCAACATCACAATCATAGAACTCCTCTTCGATATAATCATCTTCCACTATGATGACAATGACCAGATTTAAGCACTTGTGTGTGAAAGAGTACTTCTCCTCGCAAGAGTAGCACTGACCCTGGTCTTTTTCTCTCGTTGAGCTCCGCTCGTGTAAGATGCCAGAATGGTCTTGTAAGCAACATAAAGGTGGTGCCGCGATACAGTGCTAGGTTAGTCTGGAAAGGAATGTTGTGGGTCCAGTTTGGAGTGCGACAGGAGGAGAGTGTGAATTATTCTTGGTATTCCGCCACGGTACTCGTTTGTTGAAGGTGTGATATCATAGATTGAACGTGATTAGTTCTCGTCCTTTCTATCCTAAACGACTGCAACAAGACATCCGTAAAGAAAGCCCAATTCTTCATCAGATAACGCTGCTCATACCAATTCATCCACTGTAAGGTGGGCTCGGCGAACAGATAAAACGTCATGCTGACCCTTTCTTTCGGTGGTACCCAATAAAAGTTCAGGTATCTTTCTTCCATGACTACCCAACCTATAGTATCTTTGCCAGTGAACCTCAGCAGTATGTTTCACCTAACTGTCAGTTTGTATCATATGTATTTAGAAGTCGCTCTGGATACCACTTGTAGTATGTTGCTTTCAGTGGGGCTCATGTAAATAGTCAGCTACTCATTTAGTTCTTAAATTTATTTCTCTTTGTTTTTTAGAACCATTACTTAGTAAATATGTGTTTAAATTCCTGAGTTAAGTTTTTGGTTTTGTTTATGACAGTTGCTGAGAAATCCGGATGGACAACGGTGCTCCATGGTTTGTTTGTGGGATTCGATTTCTGAAGTGTTTTCTTCATGCAGGTTTTTGGTGTCTTAGTTTCAAGGGAGGTTATGTCAAAAAAATTGTAGAATTTCCTAAATTATGGCCAGCTGTTAGGGCTTAATCTTAGTTTACTAGCTAAACTAAGGTTGGTTCCTTTCAACAACCCCTTTTATAGTTAGGTTACCAAAAAACTTAGCCAGATAAGATATATTTCCATCTTTTCATTCATTAGTTTTTGGTCACATTGCATGTTTAGGTAATGTCGTAGTCTAAGACCTAATCGATTTAAGGTTTGAAATTAGAATGGTCAATTCTCGTGGGTTTGACAATCGATTTCAATATCTATACTATTACTTGACCCTGTATATTTATGGGTAAGGGGATTTCACTAAGTCTTAGACCAATTAATAGTAAAAAGGTGAAGGGGGTAAATCTGTTTACAAGTTTTTGACATTATTGCCAGGGATTGATTTTATTTTGATTTCTTTGAAAGGACCCAACCCCGATTTAGCTTCCTAAATCGGAATCAAACCCCTTCGAAAACACGAACCAACAAAAACTTTTTGAAATTTGGGCAGAGTTTCGTTACTAGCGTAGAATTACCATTACCTGCACGCGTAAAATACACTCCATCCTATGCCACAAAAAGCAAACCGTGGGCACCAATCCCATCCGGATTTCTCAATATATCAACAATAACGTAAAGTAGTAAATATATATGTACTTTACTGAAAATCCGGAGTAAAATCGTATAACATATACAATAGGAAGCTCAGAGCGACTTCTAATACATAATCATATACGCACACCACAGTAGGTAGAACAATAAACCTACTGGAGGGAAAAAAGTAGCTCGAGCACTGTGCCTCCGACCACGACGTGGGAAACCAGATCCTGAACTGCAAACTGGGCACGGAAACCGAAAAGCCCAGGTGAAAGACAATAAACACGTTAGAGTGAGTGGACGAAAATAAATGTCTTTCACCAAGTAATATATACGTATAAAATCATATGCGAGTCAAATGCACATAAAATCAAATAATACGTGAGGAGACTCTGGCTACCACTCACGTACTGAGCATGCCACGTAAAACATATCGCGGAGACTCTCGCGGGCTTCCACGCGATAGCACAGTCTGAAACACGGGATCTCAGACCCACACGTGATCCTAGCCAGAAAGGCCTCGGGTCAGGATATCTGTCCTTCCCGGAGCGTACTCAGGGATCAGCCGAGAAGCCAATGTGTATCGATACCACAACATATACTGAGACTGTACTCTATGTAAACCAAATCATAAATCTTTTCTATGCACATGCTTAAACATAATATGTACGTATGAATATATTCGTATACATATATTCGTTTATGCATAATCGTAAAACACATGCTCGTAAAATCATAATCAATTCGCATGCTCAAGTTCGTAAATCATTTATAAAAGACTCGCAATCAATCCGTGAAAATAAAATGTCCACTCACAAACTGGCGTAACGCGATACGCGTTAACCCGTGATCCGGCGGAAAGTCCATCGCCAAAACAACAATCACGAACCCCTGAATAATCACAACGTCCAATATTCAAAGTCATAATTTGACAATACAAATCAAACCACGAGAAACCACCGTTCTCGGAAACACACAATTCAAAGTCGACGAATCGTCGAAAACCCGTATATACCACCTCAATACCTCGCTTTACGTTCGAACGCTCAACTCGAAAAACGAACCTCCCCACTGCGATCGGGGCGCGATTTCGAGTCAAATTACATGCGACTTGTCGAAAGTCAAAAAGTCAACCCGTTGACCGTTGACCGCCGTTGACCGCCGTCCACGGCGGCGCCACTGTTGACCGGAGAATTCCACGGCGGAGCAACCCCTATTCCATGAAAAACCACCCACTGAGCAACTTTGTCAACTGCACCGAAGTCCAATTCTCACTCTAACATGGTCAATTCCATGAAAAACCGAAAGAACACACAAATTTCAAATCCAAAATTCTCCTTGTACACATCGAATTGAAACACGAAACTTACAGGGGAGCATCAAGGGGATGAGAGCTTCAAAGCCCACTCAAAGTTGTAGCTCAATTAGGCCAAAAACCATGAACCCGAATTCTCCAAATTTTCTCCAATTTTGGGCCGGAAATTCCTTCTTTTCCGGCGACCCACGCCACAAACGGTGGCCGGCACCACCACGGGAAGGCCGAGGCGCACCAAACGGACCCTTCCCCAAGCTTTGGGGTGGCCGGAAACATCGCGCCGCCTTGCACCACCGTGAGTCCCGTCGGCCTCCTCCTCTCACTCACCGAGTTGACTCGGTCAACTCGGTCAACACCCAAAATGGTAAGTATTGACTTGCCCAGTATGGAAATTTCTATTTATAGCCTTTCCCAAAAAGGAAACTTCATGTTTATCCAATTCGACGAACTTCAAACGCGCGTAACTTTCTCGTCGTATATCCGATTCCGATAATTCTCGTGGCCACAAACTCGTCTCGACGTACTCTTCAATAATCACTTGAAGTCAAACACATCGGCTAAACGGATAAAAAGTCAACTGTTCCGATCAACATATAATTAAATCAACCAAACAATCAACAATCGGAAAAATTCGCAACTAATTCCTTGTAACTCCAAATCATGCTCCGGAAGTTCCTACGAACTCGAAATTAAATTCTGAATGACTTCCATGAAGAAGCCGAAACCAAATTCTCGTCCGGTAATTTAGTCGTTAAGTAGCCCACCATTTAAATCTGAACTTCAAATATTCATAACTAATTCCTCGGTCGTCCAAATAACGATCCGGAACCGCCCACGAACTCGAAATCACATGTACTACGACTCTCGAGAAGAGACTCAGCTCCAATTCTCGGCCAATAATTAAGTCGTTAATAAACCAGGCGGTTCCAATACTGTCGGAACTCTGCGACTACGCAGTAACTCATCAATCAAGCTGATCATACTGCTAATTCTGGTCCGGGTCGTCACAAATCCACCCCCCTTAGAAAAATTTCGACCTCGAAATTTCCGAGTCTACTGGCTAAAAGTAGAAGTACTGCCTCTGCATGCTGCTCAGTGGTAACGTCAACTGAACAACTCTGATAACAGACTCCACAACAGGAGATAACTCCGTGCTGAAATCTCTGTACCCTCAAATCACAAATCTGGACTGGCTCCACACAATAGCCAAGTGTTCCCGCATAAGGAACAGGTAGGGTACACAATAGATAGCAAACCTGAAACACAGTTCCGCCACACGGAACACAACACACATAAAAGCCAACACTATAGGCGATGCCGAACCACACGGCATAACACAACCTCGCCTATGGCCACACACGGATCAAAATATCAAGGCAAATCACAACTCAGTTCACACATCAATATATCTCACCTATTCATATCAGCATAGCTCGAACATCGAACTCGGGCAATAACCAATCCATTTCCGCTAATCTGACAGTCTGTGGTAACACACTCCACAAAATCGGAAACAAACATCAACTCAAATTCAAACCAAACTCACTCCAACACAATGAAGTACAACATCGTTCCTCAAAACGACGTCAAACAATATCAAAATCACAGTGGACAACAACCTGGTACTGCAAGCAACCTCGAACAGCTGAAACTGCTGGTCCCGAATAATCCGGAACTACAATACCAAGGTCCACAACATGCCCTCCAAGGCCTGAATAGTCCTCAAAGATCGCTCGCCAATCCGAGGATAAGAACTGGTACCAACTCGTAATCTGGTCCCCAATGCTTACTGCAGAGCTTGCCAACACTCCGTCGTAGCTGATTATCTCAATCAGCGGATTGGGATACAGATACACCACGTAAATAGCCAATCTTCGTCAAACACAGCTATGCCAGCCAACCACTGAAATCATCTCCGAAAGTACAAGGAACTGTACTGAGTACGTCAGACGACCTACAAAGGCCCAACAACTGGTATCACCAACCAAAGTGCAAACAACATACACAAACACAGTAACAATCGCCACGTCTAATCGGAAATCTTCAATGGCTGACACTTCTCGGCAAGTCTCTGCCTCCTAGCCATCGCCAGTCGACGAATGTGGCATCAGCACACACAAGCTGCTACATGGCTCTGTGGATTGCGTCACGACTGGTAAACTCGAAGTATCTGATACCTCTCTGCATCAACAGTGCATAACGCACACAAAACCACAAGCCTCAACATCATCACACTCGAACTCAGCTCTCGTAGCCCATAACTCGGCTAACACGGAGACTCGAGTCATACTCACACATGAAATACTGAAGCTCCCAACTCTCGACTGAATGCATCAACAACAGCATCATCCCAAACGGATGGTCAAAGTACAACCTTTAGCTTTTCCAGAACAAACTCAAAGGTGCATCCATAGTCGTTAGTCGACCCCATCCATCAACACTGCCTCAAGCCTAAATCTGGCCGAAAATGCAAGTGGATGAAACTCAAGTGATCAGGGTACCTCCTACATCATACTGCACGCCATAGTAGCAGTATCTCCAACTCTCTGGTGCTAGCACAAGGACAGCTACATCCAAATCACGCATAGGATATGCAACTACACAAAGTTCCACTGTCTGGAACCACGAGCCACCGCTCTGCTACACAGCATCAAAGCACAACCAAATCCAAACCTCGATGCATCGCCATATCACACGAACTCGTCGTAGTCGTCAGGTAAGGTCAAAACCGAAACAACGGTCAACCATCATGCAGGAGGAAGTAACTCTCCTCGCGTGCATCGAACCACTCGACTCGACACCTTTCGTCAATCCGGAAAGTAGAGTGGCAATCCGGAAAAATCCTGTACAAGCCGTCGGTAATAGCTTGCCAAATTCAAGAGAAATTCTGGATCTCCAGTACGATAATAAGGCAATCCCAAATCAACATGGCCTCCATCTGATCAGGATCCACGCCAACTCCCTCGGATAGCATCACACAGCCCAAAATCATCACGCTAATCGGCCAGAACTCACACTGGCTGAACTTCGCAAACACAAGATCATCTCGCGAAGTCCGCAAAACCCCTTGCAACTGCTTCAGGTGCTGGCCCACACTCCTGGGATACATCAGGACGTTGCCAACGAACATGTCCACAACTCGTCCAGAACCCGTCTGGACACCTGGTCCTTCAAATCCACACGATCTACGGGGCATTGGTCAACCAATAGCGTGACCAAGAACTCCTGATGTCCGCACCGTGATCCGAAAGCCAACATAGCCACATCTGACTCATCAAACCTCCACTGATGGTATCCGGATCCGAAATCAATCCTCGAAAAGACTGAAGCTCTCACAAGCTGATCAACCAATCGTCAATCCGAAGCGGAGGATACTCACTCTCCTCTGAAGCGAATCAGGCTTCCGGTAGTCAATGCGCCACCTCATCGAACCATACAAACAGTCGCACAACTGATGCAAGAGCACACCACGCAAATACGCGGGGTCGCATGAAATCTCCTGAAACCTCCTCCAACAACTCCTGGAGTCGAAACAATAGCTCCATCAGCTCCGCTGGCTCCGAACGATAAGACGTCGGTAAAATGAGTCCAGCGCCCGATACAAACTCAATGGTGTAGTCGGTCTCCCGAACTAGAGGAACACCTGGTAACTCCTCCGGAATACATCAGGAACTCGGGAACCACATCGATGTCGCCAATGTCGGGTATAGCAACCATAGTATCCGCAACATGAGCTAGGCAAACAACACAACTCGTCTCTACCATCCGCTCGACCATCACCACGAAACAGCATCTCGGGAAAATCTGGTCGGCGAAACACAACCTCCTTCTCGAGGTACTCGAACATAGCCAAATGCGTCGTCAGTAAGTCCATACTCACAAACATACCAAAACCACAATATCCAGCTATAACAGATCCGCGGCTAAGCCATATCCTCCAACAAGGATCTCGCAACCTCCGGATGGATGCAACATTCTTCAAAACCTCGGAAGTGGAGATGCAGGTACAATGGCCATGGACATCAAGCAACAGTAACCTTGGAGAATAGTCTGTCCTCAAACAAGGTCATGGCACGAACTCCAACATGTCCAACTAGCCGCCCACGTCAATAGCGACTTGTTGAATAATTCGTCAAAAGGATACATTGATCAGACTGCAGGAACAGCATCATGATCCCTTCGTGAACTCTGAACTGTCGAACCTCAAACATAGTTGGCTGAGGGCGCTCCCTCGCAACGTGACTCTTCTGGCCACCGAAACAGCAACTGAAAGTGCTCCACGAACACAAGTCACCGCAACACCTGCTGCGTGAAAGGATCACCAACGACAGCCCAAACACACGCCACAGGAGCAAATCCGCTACACTGTGATCTCCGCCATCGTCAAACGGATCAGCAGAGGATCCTCAACATAACCGAAAAGGCCACAGTTTGACGACATCACTGATTTCGAGGTGCCTAAACTCAACCTCATCAAAATCTCGATTAAATCCACTTTCCTCAAACCATCACATCGGAAACCGCGTACATCTTTCCCTCACAATAGCCTCACCACTGAGTGCAACACACTAAGCTCCTCACGGCAATCTCGAGGCATAACAGTCAGACTCTCTCTGATGCTCAGGTTCAAACTCATCTCGAACCTCGTGCATAGCTCCCTCTAAAGTCACATAACTAGTGCATACAAGGACAAACATGTGAACAATGCATCTCTACCTCAGGTGGGTAAACACTCCACATAACACTTGCTGGTTAGCCTGATAAACCTTTACCGTATAAACAACACTCTGAATGTAGGCCATGGAGTCACAACCGGAACTCACATAATATCAGCCCACCAAACACAATAAACTGACTCAGGCACACATCACTGCCACAAATCTCAGCTCTGAGACAACGTACAGACGCTCATATACACATCCCCAGGAAAACCGTGCCACACATATAACTGAATCCAGAATACTCATCCGAATCCACTGTTCTCTGGCAATTCACGCGTCGAATGATCCTCAACAGGATCCACAACCGAAATGACACGGAAAGCACGTCAGGAGGCATCCTAATGAATACAATACCGTTCACAACAAGTGGAACGTAATCATGGAACCTCAAATATTTGAAAGCATACAACACCCGGAATTTGATGATTATCCGCCGGCCGGTCGGGTCACCGTTCCAGACATGCTGTACATTCTCAAATATCCTTAGTAAACACGACTACAGAAGTCTACAGAACCTATAACCTAATGCTCTGATACCAAGCTGAAAGGACCCAACCCCGATTTAGCTTCCTAAATCGGAATCAAACCCCTTCGAAAACACGAACCAACAAAAACTTTTCGAAATTTGGGCAGAGTTTCGTTACTAGCGTAGAATTACCATTACCTGCACGCGTAAAATACACTCCATCCTATGCCACAAAAAGCAAACCGTGGGCACCAATCCCATCCGGATTTCTCATTATATCAACAATAACGTAAAGTAGTAAATATATATGTACTTTACTGAAAATCCGGAGTAAAATCGTATAACATATACAATAGGAAGCTCAGAGCGACTTCTAATACATAATCATATACGCACACCACAGTAGGTAGAACAATAAACCTACTGGAGGGAACAAAGTAGCTCGAGCACTATGCCTCCGACCACGACGTGCGAAACCAGATCCTGAACTGCAAACTGGGCACGGAAACCGAAAAGCCCAGGTGAAAGACAATAAACACGTTAGAGTGAGTGGACGAAAATAAATGTCTTTCACCAAGTAATATATACGTATAAAATCATATGCGAGTCAAATGCACATAAAATCAAATAATACGTGAGGAGACTCTGGCTACCACTCACGTACTGAGCATGCCACGTAAAACATATCGCAGAGACTCTCGCGGGCTTCCACGCGATAGCACAGTCTGAATCACGGGATCCCAGACCCACACGTGATCCTAGCCAGAAAGGCCTCGGGTCAGGATATCTGTCCTTCCCGGAGCGTACTCGGGGATCAGCCGAGAAGCCAATGTGTATCGATACCACAACATATACTGAGACTGTACTCTGTGTAAACCAAATCATAAATCTTTTCTATGCACATGCTTAAACATAATATGTACGTATGAATATATTCGTATACATATATTCGTTTATGCATAATCGTAAAACACATGCTCGTAAAATCATAATCAATTCACATGCTCAAGTTCGTAAATCATTTATAAAAGACTCGCAATCAATCCGTAAAAATAAAATGTCCACTCACAAACTGGCGTAACGCGATACGCGTTAACCCGTGATCCGGCGGAAAGTCCATCGCCAAAACAACAATCACGAACCCCTGAATAATCACAACGTCCAATATTCAAAGTCATAATCTGACAATACAAATCAAACCACGAGAAACCACCGTTCTCGGAAACACACAATTCAAAGTCGACGAATCGTCGAAAACCCGTATATACCACCTCAATACCTCGCTTTACGTTCGAATGCTCAACTCGAAAAACGAACCTCCCCACTGCGATCGGGGCGCGATTTCGAGTCAAATGACATGCGATTTGTCGAAAGTCAAAAAGTCAACCCGTTGACCGTTGACCGCCATTGACCGCCGTCCACGGCGGCGCCACTGTTGACCGGAGAATTCCACGGCGGAGCAACCCATATTCCATGAAAAACCACCCACTGAGCAACTTTGTCAACTGCACCAAAGTCCAATTCTCACTCTAACATGGTCAATTCCATGAAAAACCGAAAGAACACACAAATTTCAAATCCAAAATTCTCCTTGTACACATCGAATTGAAACACGAAACTTACAGGGGAGCATCAAGGGGATGAGAGCTTCAAAGCCCACTCAAAGTTGTAGCTCAATTAGGCCAAAAACCATGAACCCGAATTCTCCAAATTTTCTCCAATTTTGGGCCGGAAATTCCTTCTTTTCCGGCGACCCACGCCACAAACGGTGGCCGGCACCACCACGGGAAGGCCGAGGCGCACCAAACGGACCCTTCCCCAAGCTTTGGGGTGGCCGGAAACATCGCGCCGCCTTGCACCACCGTGAGTCCCGTCGGCCTCTTCCTCTCACTCACCGAGTTGACTCGGTCAACTCGGTCAACACCCAAAATGGTAAGTATTGACTTGCCCAGTATGGAAATTTCTATTTATAGCCTTTCCCAAAAAGGAAACTTCATGTTTATCCAATTCGACGAACTTCAAACGCGCGTAACTTTCTCGTCGTATATCCGATTCCGATAATTCTCGTGGCCACAAACTCGTCTCGACGTACTCTTCAATAATCACTTGAATTCAAACACATCGGCTAAATGGATAAAAAGTCAACTGTTCCGATCAACATATAATTAAATCAACCAAACAATCAACAATCGGCAAAATTCGCAACTAATTCCTCGTAACTCCAAATCATGCTTCGGAAGTTCCTACGAACTCGAAATTAAATTCTGAACGACTTCCATGAAGAAGCCGAAACCAAATTCTCGTCCGGTAATTTAGTCGTTAAGTAGCCCACCATTTAAATCTGAACTTCAAATATTCATAACTAATTCCTCGGTCGTCCAAATAACGATCCGGAACCGCCCACGAACTCGAAATCACATGTACTACGACTCTCGAGAAGAGACTCAGCTCCAATTCTCGGCCAATAATTAAGTCGTTAATAAACCAGGCGGTTCCAATACTGTCGGAACTCTGCGACTACGCAGTAACTCATCAATCAAGCTGATCATACTGCTAATTCTGGTCCGGGTCGTCACATTCTTTGCTTCATTTAGCCTTTGATTGCGGATTATCCGGATATTCTTGTGGCATTTATTTCTTAGCTTTATAGATTTTCTTCATTTTTCCATTTAGAACTTTATTTTGAGTGTCTTTTGTCTCTTGGATACTTTGGTTAATGGATTGAAAGGTCAATCTTTGGTGTAGGGCTATATGGAACGGGGTTTGTGTTAGGAGGAATGAGGTGAGCAAAAGGGAAGTTGAGTAGTGCTTAGAACGGTGGCTGGATGGGAAAGGGTTGGCTATTTTGGTGGTGGAATGTCGTATCACCCATGGTCGTGGATGTGTTGGTGAAAGGCGGAAGATTTGTAAAAGGTGTAGTTGAGTGAAAGGGAGATGGTGTTGCATACTAGGAAAACAAAAAATCAGAGTGAAGCTAGTGAGGCACCGCCATGACTGTGGGGCAAGGGCGAGTAAAAATTGGTGAAATGACTTGAGAAATCATAGGGGACCCTGGAACTTTGACGTTGGATGAAGTGTTGGCAACATCGATGTGTCTTGGTAGATACTGTGGGGGGCGCAACCACTGTAAATCTGCTACCAACCTCTCCAGGGTTGTTTGGAATGACATTTGTCCCACCTGGAGCGCCGATTGCCCTCTTGGAGTGCCTTCACCGTCGTGCGCAGTTGTCGCTACTACGTAGCTAAAACTGAGAGGTTATTAGCGTAATGGGGCATGACGGTCATCATGCTAGAACTTCCGGGAGGCTGCGTCGAAGTGGTAGGACCTGAGGATGTAAGAGGGGGAAAATCGCTGGTCTCCAATGGTGGGCGGTTGCAGGTGACTTCTTCGGCCATAACCTGGCTCTGATTACCAGAATGTTAGGAGCTAGAGTGACTAACTAGGAAGAAGTATTGAAGATAAAAAAAATAGCTGAGATTTTCATATCCTTGCCAAAAGGTTTACATCCAGAATATAAGGAAACAAAGGAAGTTGATATCTCGACATGTGGAGAGATCTCAACTGTTCATCTACTGCCGAAACTTGACAATAGAGCAACAAAACAAGCTTAACAGCTATTGTAAAAGAAAAAAGTCAGCAACTACAACATACTCAAAAATACAGAGATAAGAAACGGGACCGCTAGTCCTTCAATAGAGACTTGGGTTGGACTGGATGTTGGTTGGGCTCGCAACAATTGTTGATCGCTGTTTGTTGGAAAAATTGGTGTCCATGCCATTGTTGCCAGAGAACTGGCGAAAGCTTCATCTTAGGCCATGGTATTTTGACAGAGGACGACGAGATTCACGAGAAGCTAAAAAAGAAGCCGAGAAAGATGAGTCCATGATTAGGTTGATTACATGGGATTCGGCCTCTATGACTGTTGGAGGCTAACAGTGTTAAAATGTATTCTAAGATTTAATTTAATATATTCATAATTAAACTAGCAACCTGCACATATGTTATGCATGTGTGAAATTTTGAATATATGACATCTTAGTGATGATTTTTCAAATAAGCTACAGAAAAGTCGTTAATGGAAAAAAATAGTATATACTTGTAACATGGTGAGGAATTGTTCGACCTACCAAACACAAATGCTTCAATATTAAAACCTAATTTTATTGAACTTGAATAATGAACCTTAAGTACGTAAAGTTAGCTCTAATGTGATTTTTTCGTCAAACATACATAGTGCAACTTATACACAGGATACAACTACAAATTAAAATGCCCCAATAAAAAAGAAATTACATAGAAAAACATACAAAAAATTGCATGTACATGATTTCACTTGGTTCTTCTCTCGTTAAACAGATGTCACACTATTCCGACATAACTGAAAGTGCCAAAGATGCGTGAAATTTTTTAGATCTCCTGTAAATCATCACGTACAACAAATCTGCAACAAAAAATGCAAGACAATTATCCTGGAAGAAAAGTTAACATATCATACATTTATTTTCTCTTTTGCTTGGTGTATATAAAGCTTTACCTTTTACTCATTTTTATCTCACTATAAAGCTATAACATAAACTGAATTCACTTATTCCAGTGTCTTGAGAGAATTAAATACTTTCAATCTTACGATATAAGATGTAGGCATAAAGCAAGACAATAGAAGTTCCAAATGTACTTTTGAATTTGAAAAAAAAAAGTGCAATAAAAAAAGCAAGAAGGTAGAATAATTTATTCTTAAAGTGGTTTCCATCTCTCTGTCCTTAGTATGATGTCAGAACATCTCTAAACACAACATTTTTAGTGTGTGCTCCAGGTTCTCCTTCAACCACATTGTTCCTAATTAAAAATTTAGTTGTTTGTATGGAAACTCCTCTTGACAAAGCTACATACAGTTGGCAATGACTAAAGACGTGATTAGGTAGGTACAGACTAACATTTGAAATCGTTTGTTCTTGAGCTTTGTTTATTGTCAATGCAAAACTTAATCTTATAGGAAACTGTCGACATATGAGAGAGAAAAGAAGCCTTATATTTTCAGAAGGCTTTAGAGGTATTCGTAGTAGGAAGACTCTTGTATCCTTGAAGTGTCTGGTTAGAATCTCAGCATCAATGACATTTGGAAAGAATTGACGACATACTAACCTTGTTCCATTGCATAGCCCACCTTTTGGATCAATATTTCTAAGTAGCATTATTGGTGCACCCAACTTCAGTGTTAACTTATGAGTGGGTAAATCACCAGGAGCTATAGAATTCAAAACTCTTGCTAATATAAGTTATGAGGATCATCTTCAACTTTATCAGAAGAGTAGTAAATATGATCTTCACCTAGAAAGGATTTCAATACCACTTCATTAAGCTTGTCCACATCCTCATTTCTAGGAGTTATGATAGCTCTACCAACCATATACGAACTGTTGGATGCATTGTCAATTAATCTTGGATATACATAATCCATTAATTGGCCAAGAGATTCATCACCATGACAATAAATAACTAATGCTTTTCGAATCTTGATCATGTCATCTTGTACCTATGGCTCAATCCCATCACCAACACGAAGTAAGAAATCTGCAAATTCAGAATCATGTTGAGCTCTCATATTGTGCCTCAGGTGGAGCACTCTTACTGTATTCCACAATAGAGATTTTAAAATAAACGCATCTATTGCTTGTGCTTTACTACTACGTGGTACAACAGAAAGAACCTGCCTAAAATCTCCACCAAGAACCATCACTTTACCACCAAATGGCATATGAACACCTGTAATGTCTCTAAGTGTTGTATCCAAAGCCTCGAAAGCTTTTCTGTGAGTCATTGTGGCTTCATCCCATATAAGTATAGCTATTTGTCTTATAAGATCTGCCAAATTTTATTGCTTACTTATATAACAAGTGTTTTTTGATAGCAAGTCAATTGGAATTATAAATCTCGTGTTGTTTAAAAGGACCCGACTCCGATTTAGATGTCTAAACTGAAATCAAACCCCTTTGAAAACATGACTATAAAAAAATTTCGCCAGATTTTACTTTGAAACACGTAAGCCAAAATTAGAACCTGCAAAGAGATCACACTTCGGATATTCCACAAAAGCCAAACCGTGGGGCTCCGTTCCCCATCCGGATTTCTCAACATCATATATATAATAAACCATAAGGTTTACAAGAAATCAAGAAAATATTTAGGAGTAAACTCAACTGAAAACACAACATAAGTATTTAGAGCGACTCCTATGTATCATATACAACCAGTAGGTCGAACTAAGAACCTACTCAAACTGAAGTGTGACTGGAACTCAAACTGCAATCTAGGCAAAGGAAACCGAAAAGCCCAGGGGAAAGCAAATAAAATAGTTAGAGTGAGTGGATGAAAATAATAATATGCCTTTCCCAACATATAATTATATATGCACATAAAAGCATAATGCAAGTCAATGCACATGAAAATCCCGACCAGGTACATTTTCCCTGATCCATAAAGATTCACATAAAATCATGCGGGGTCACTCACGGACTCCTCCACATAGTACAGTCTAATCACGGGATCCCAGACCCCCTCGTGATTATAAGATCTCGGGGATCAGCCGAGAAGCCAAAGCATCGATGCTACCTCTATATCTGAGACTACACTCTATGTAAACCAAATAATAAATACTTTCCATGCACATGTATAATCGTAAAATGAAATCATAAAATACATACTCGTACGTGCATAACGTAAATGTAATAATCATGACTCGTAAATCAACTGTGAAAATAAAATGTTCACTCACTGTACGAAGCTAACTCTGAGGTCCGGCGGAAGATCCCTCGCCAAACACTCGATCACGATCACCTAAATAACAGGGATACGATTAATACATATAGAATCACAACATACGGAGCTAATATGTCAAGAACCCCGCGTTCCTGAAAAGCGTATTGCTCGAAATATCGACGAGGATAACAAAATTTCCCAAATACACCCAAATAACCCTCGTCCCAACTTAACATGCTCAATTCAACTCAAAAATCTCACCATTGCATTCGGCACACGAAATCGAGCGAAACGACATAAAACTTTTCCAAAATTCCACCTCGCCGGAGCTCCGCCGCCGCCACCGGCCACCGGAATTCCACGAACCCAAATTTTTTTGACCTATACATGGATTTGAATATCTCAACATTTCCAACAACTTTGTAGTTCAATGCTAAGCCCAATTTTAACCGGAAATGGTCCAAAACTTACCGTGAAGTTCGAAAACCTCACCGGAATCACTTACTCCGATCGGCCACCACCAGCCACGGCAAGGGCTGAAACCACTTGGGTTCAACTCACCTCTCCATGGGCTACAAAACCCCCATAACCTCAAGCCTCATTGCCGCCGTCTCCGCCACCTCCGTCCACAGCCGTTCTAGCCGAAAAACTCTGATTTTCTTTCTATCGAATCTCCCTCCTCCGGCCACCAATCACGACGATCCACCTACCAAATCGAAGAGAAGATAAAGCCCAACAACTTCCATGAAGGAACCACGACCAATTGTTGCCTGAATAAAGCACACCGATTCTGAGAAGCTCACGACCCAAAAGGGTCAGTTTTGACCCGTGGGTCAAAGCGGGTCAACAGTCAAAATCCAAAAATGGAAAGTTTCCCAAAATTGCCTTGTATTTATATCGTATACATACCATACACATACCAATCCCAAAATCGACGGCTATAATTCAATCTGATCAAAATCAGACAGTCACGATTAAATTAACATTCACCAACCGACTTAAAAACTCGATAAAATATTGCTCGCTTAACCGAAAAATTCTCCGAAAATTTCCACGAGCTCGAAATCAAATCCTCTATAATTTCCACGAGGGAACTCAAACCAAATTCTTGCCCGATAATTTAGTCATTAAAAAACCACATATATACAATCAACTCGCGATAACCACGATTCATGCCATTAATCATATGCTCAAAGTTCGGGCCGTTAAACTGTTCTTCCCCCGGGTAAAATAGTAGCTGCAATTCCAGATGTAGCAGTGGAAATAGCAATCTGACTGTTACCTCTTAGTGATGCTAGAATAGCACGATAGAGATATGTCTTTCCAATTTCTTTGGGGCTGTCAATGAAGAAAGATCTTAACTCCTTACGTCTAATCGTTGTCATGATTATCTCAAATATGTCATTTGCTTATCTGCATTCAATTTATCAATAGAGGCCAAGTCTTCTAATGCAATATGTACAGACAACTCATCTTGTATCATTCTTCCAATTTCAGTAATGTTCGTAAACACACTATCTATTCGGGGAAGATCATAATTAGAAAGCTGTTTATTGTGTTGTTACAACAATAAACTCAAGTCTCTCAGTAATAGGTTGACGCTAACATGATTACTTGAAGAGCTAGATGTGTTGTAGTTTTGTACCATAAATGAATGAAATTATTCCCACAATTTGCGTACACCGATTGGTTCAGAGTACACTAAAATTGTTGCAAATAATCTTCGTAAAGCATATGGCATTTAACTGGTTGATGTTCCAGTAAACACTGTTGAATACTTTCATCATCCCGAAGTAAACCCATTCCTTCAGTAGCTTGCTTACAGGTTAGGAACGTGATTCCATCTACAGCTAAAAGATCATCAAATGACTTGGGACCTCTAACATAATTCAACAAAATACGTAAATATGATAGACAGACTGTGTAAATTCTGCCAATAAATCTTTGTGCAGAAGCCCTTGGTTGCCAAGCTCTCTCAGAATTGTGCCATGTATAATGTTGAGGAAATTCTCGATATAACCAATTTCTTGCATCTGCATCAATGTAATTCCTTGTAAAAAATTCAGTAAGCATGGTTATAGAGTTCATTGGCTCATCTGGAACTTGCGTTATTGAGTCATGACTATAGTATCTGACTTGATGCCTATTCAGAAGGTGAATCTGAAGCCACTCAACTGAAGAGTATATGCGGTTCATCGGAAATGAAAAGAGCTTCCATAAAGCCTTTATAGCACAAATCCATCTAGCATCCAAGTACTTTGATATCTCATCATAGGATGGTCCCAAACGCACTAAGTGAAACATGATAAGGTCCCTTGTAGACATATTTGTACAGATATTTCACACTTTTTATGTTGTTGCACACCTCCAGATTCATGTGACAATTGAACTTCAACAATAACCAGGGATTATATGGAACAACCCATATGTTATCGATTTCTACTTCAACATTTCTATCTAGTGTAATGGATCTTCGATCATTGCGCCTCCTATATATAGGGTAAGATCATTTCCTTGAACGATGAAATCAAAAAATTGCTTTGGATAACTTCTCTTGCAAGTCTCATCTTTCATGCATGGCGAGTTATTATTAAATATCTCGCACGGTCCATGTATCATATGTGAGCACAATACTATACAACTGAGGCTCATCATCTCTGCATGGAATTTTAGCCCTTATAATGCTATCATAGTTATCAGGTGTATTCAATTTATCATTCTCGTCGAGAATAATAATCATGTGACAGTGTGGTAGACCACTTTTCTGAAACTACATGACATGCACATGGGCAACGACCTTGCCAAGTACTCTGGTGTTGTAAATATCTTTCTTTAGAAGTTCATATTTGGCTTTGAAAATTCGAGTAAGCAAATCTGGTCAATCTTGTGATGTTTTACCAGGGAGTAGTTCACTTTCTATCTCCTCCCATGCTGGGTTACATGTCATAATTAGTAATATGTTTGGTTTGCCAAACTTATGAAGAATTTCCATTGCATCTTGGTAATGTTGGTGCATATCTTGTGGGCCTCCACCATACGATGAAGGGAGTATTGTTCTTCTCCCTACATTTTCTGTTACAATGTAAGAAATATGAATCAATACTCAATTTACTAACTTCTAAGTTATCGTCTATCTATCTATTACAGTTTGTTTATATTGTTATGTTGGGTCATTTTCTTTCAATGTAGACAAATAAGCATATCAGTAATATCACACATGCATGTATTTTACTAGCATCAAGTGAGTCTTGCAAGCCTTGATAATTCTGACCGAATAGCTTCTTGATTTCTTTACAACCATCGAAATATGTGTGCCTCCATCTTGATAATTATCAACCACATACTATTGTAATAAACGACCCCTACCTAAAATCTGTTAGTATTGTATCATTAGTTGTACGATTAATATACTTATCCACTTAAGCAGGTAATCAACACCTACCGGACCACCCGCAAGACCACCAAGGAGGCTTCAACTTCGCTCACCAGACCGGCCCCATCCGAGCGCGCACGCGCCCGTGGGGCGCATACCCAAACGCACGGATCACATGACAGCAAGCACACCAGTCCCACATCCAAGAACACCACCAAGCTCCAAACTCAACCACCTATATAGGTAAGGCATTTACTACAGGTAAGGACATTCAATCTCATTCCATTCGTTCCATCTTAACGAATCCAACCAATTCACTCGACCAGAATACTACTCGCACATTCGCTTGACTGTTATATCCAATACATCATCTGACTTAGGCATCGGAGCGTTGAAGGCGGGCCACCCCGTCTCAACCCCTGACCGCCTGTTCATTGTTGTATTCTTCTAACAGCTGCACCCGAACGCGCGCACCCGATCATCCGAAGGAAGAGGAAGCGCCCGAAAGGAGAGTCAGCCGACGGAAGAGAGAGAGCCCGCATGCCCGAAGGAAGAGGAAGCGCCCGTCCATCCGAACAGCCCCAACGTTCGGACGCACCAGGAGGAGAAGGAAGTCTATCGCACAACAAGGAGGAGGAAGAAGGAGTATTCGTGTTGCTTCTGCCCCATTACGCCCCCGCGCGTAATTCGGTAGAAATAGTTGGCGCCGTCTGTGGGAAGCTTACAAATTGCAAACCTCGTATAAACACCACAAAAACCAAAGGTCCACATGCTCAACCCGGTGACTAACGACAGCAACGCGCCCGATGGGGAGACGCCGCCAGACTCGCAGGGGCGGAATGTACTAGCGACCGACGGGACCGATAGCGAGGGACGCATCAGCAGCCTGGTCCAGGAGTTACGGGAGGCGGTGCTCGAGAGAGCAGAGGAGCGCCGAATCCGTCAGAGGTTGGAGGAGCGGCTGGACGCACTTATCAGCCAGCAGATGGAGCAGCACGAGGAGACCCAGGAGACCGCCAGCGAAGGACAGCACCTGTTCGACGGGACCAACGCCCGGGCGGCCCGAGCGCCCTCACCCGTGGAAGAATCGGCGCCCCCGACGAACAATGCTCTGATCCTTCAGAGGATGGAAGAACTGGCGGAGGAGGTCTCGCGCCTGCGCAAGGACAAGCTGGCCGGTCAGGGCGGGACGTTCGCCCCCCGGGTCAGTCCGTTCTCGGCGCACATACTGGAGAGGGGAAGGGACCCCCACGCGAAGATAACGAAGATCGCTCGGTTCGACAGGAGCGGAGATCCACGCGCGCACGTGGACGAGTTTCGATCCACCACGGACGGAACCCGATACTCGGACCCAACCTTGTGTTTCCTGTTTCAGGAAACGTTGGCGGAGGAAGCGCGGAGCTGGTTCTACGAGATCCCGCCAGGGTCCATCCATTCATTCCTCGGGCTGGCGGAGAGCTTCCAGAAGCGCTATCGGCTCCAAGGCAAGTACAACACCACGGGCATCCTCCTCAAGGTCCGCCAGGGGATGGACGAGAGCCTGTCGAGCTACATCAACCGATGGAGGACGCTCGCAAGCACATGTAGAGACCTTGATAAGCGAGTGGCCAAGGTAGCCCTCATGGATAACCTGCTCGCCACCCCATTCGTAGAGAAACTAGTAAGGAAGGAGCATCTCGACTACGACGAGATCATGGACCTGGTTGTACAGAAGGCGTTAGTGGAGACGCGAGTGTACGGGTCCGCCTCCGAGTCCAGCACCAACAGACCGGAGGAGAACGCTCAGCCTCGACGGCCCTCGGACAACGGAGGGGTACCAACCGAGGGGTACAAGAGGTACCGAGACGCGCCAGGGCAGAATAATCAGAAGCCTTTCTTCCGCAACCACCAGGGCAACCACTACAACCGGTCGAGGAGACCGGCACAGCAGGGCGCCCGTCCACCGCCAACGCCACAACACCGACTAGCGGGACAGGAGGTCTTCACTATTGACGGGCAGTCACCCGAGCAGCTTCTCCGCTTGCATCGACCCCGGCTCCCACCACCAAGCCACGTAACGGTAGCGATGACCCCGGTCGGCCGAATCCCGAGCATTTGGTGCAAATACCACAACGCCGCCACCCACCACACCAACAGCTGCCCCATGCTAAAAAAGGCCCTCGAAGATATGAGGAAGAAAGATCGGGCCACCCCTCCCAGGGCGGAAGGACGACAGCGCCAGACGAATGCCAGAACCCGTGGGACTATCAACACGATATCCGGGGGTAAGCGCAAGGAGGGGACGTCGACGCCCGATCGCTCGAGCAGGGAAGTGCTGACGATCGGGGCAGGGAGAGCGCCCAAGGCAGGAAGGAAGGAAGCGCCCACCATTAGCTTCACAGCAAGGGACGAGGAGGAAAGCCCGAAGGATAGCACCCTACCGTTCGTGATCGACACGATCATCGACCGATTCCTTGTGAAGAGGGTGCTGGTTGACAACGGGGCGTCCGTGAACGTGATCTACTTCGACGCATACAAGGCGCTCGGAAGGCCCGCACGCAAGATGACGCAAGACCACGAGTGCGTGGCCAGCTTCACGGGCGAGACATCGTACCCGATCGGGAGCGACAGCCTGCAGGTCGAGATTGGCGCACCTGACTCCCCGCACAGCGAGATCCGAACAGACTTCATCATCATGGACACCCCCTCCCCCAACAACGCCATACTCGGGAGGCCAGGGATCTGCAGGTTGAAGCTAATCGTCGCAGGATACATGCTCTTGGGACGCTTCCCCACCGAGCACGGAGTCGGATATATCCGGGGATACAACGACGAGGAGGCAATGAAACCCCGAGACAAGCATGAGGTCCTCGCCCTGGAACCCGCGCCAGGATCAGAAGTACCCGACGATCCACGCGACGGGCTGATGGCCGTATCACCCGTCCCTGAACGCGAAGAGCTAAGGATGATTCAGCTATCCTCCGAACACCCGAAGAGAACGGTCCAGATCGGAGCATCGTTGGCTCCCGCGATAGCCGAACGACTAATCGCGCTGCTAAAAGAGAAGCAGGAGGTGTTCGCCTGGTCGTATAGAGACATGCCCGGGATCAGCATGAATATCATATCCCATCGACTGAGCGTCGGCGTCGGCGCCCGGGTAGTAAAGCAGAAGAGGCGGGCGTACAAAGCGGAGCATTACGCGGCCATGCATGAGGAGGTGGACCGATTACTGGGCATCGGGTTCATCCGGAAGGTGGATTATCCCAAGTGGATTTCCAACGCTGTGATGGTGCAGAAGAGCAACAAGAAGTGGAGAATGTGCATCGATTACAGTGATCTCAACAAGGCGTGCCCGAAGGACAGCTTCCCACTACCGAGGATCGATCAGCTGGTGGACGCGACGGCGTGGCACGAACTCCTATCGATGATGGACGCTTACTCGGGCTACAACCAGATCTTCATGGACCCCGCGTACCAGGAGGCGACAACGTTTGTCACGGACAAAGGCCTTTACTGCTACGTTGTCATGCCTTTCGGGCTGAAGAACGCCGGCTCCACATACCAGAGGCTCATGAACGCGATGTTTCACGGCCTGATCGGCAATATCGTAGACGTGTACGTGGACGACATATTGGTGAAGAGCGTCCAGGCGGTCGACCACGTCCAGAATTTGGGGACTGTGCTCGACGTCCTCATCAAGAACGACATGAGGCTGAACCACACCAAGTGTACCTTCAGAGTCACCAACAGCAAGTTTCTGGGGTACATTGTCAGCCAGCGGGGGATCGAAGCCGCGCCAGCCAAAGTCAAAGAGATCATCGACATGAAGCCGCCCGTCAAGAGGGTGGACCTGCAGAGCCTCACGGGCAAGCTCGCTTCCCTGAACCGTTTCATCTCGCGTTACTCGGACAGATGCGCCCCGTTCTTCAAAGCCCTGAGAACCACGAACAAGCGCGAGGTTGTGTGGACGCCCGAATGTGAGGAGTCTTTCCTTCAAATCAAGAAGTACCTGGCGTCCATTCCACTCCTCTCCAGACCCGTCCGAGGAGAAGTTTTGTACCTCTACCTAGCCGCTTCCCTCACGGCCGTCAGTTCTGCCCTCGTCCGTAGGGAGGACCGCACGGAGTTGCCCGTTTTCTTCTCAGGGAAAGGCATGACATGCGCTGAGACACGATATCCAACAATCGAGAAAATGGCGCTTGCGCTCGTAACCGCTGCCCGACGGTTAAGGCCATACTTCCAGGCGCACAGCGTCCACATCCTCACCAACGTACCCTTGCGCCAGATACTCCAATCACCCGATCATAGCGGCCGCCTGGCGAAGTGGGCCATCGAACATAGCGAGTTCGACCTCGAGTACAAACCCCGCACGGCAATCAAGGGGCAGGCCATGGCGGACTTTATTGCCGAGTATACGGGGGCAAAGGGGGCGCCAGCCCAAGCGCCCGGTGGTCCGACGGTAGAAGCATCCGACAACCCGGAGGTCAAGGAGCGACCGTTGTCGGAGTGGAACCTCTACGTCAACGGGTCTTGCACAAAGAAGGTGAGCGGCGCCGACATAATCTTAACCGGGCCAGGAGGGGTAAACGCGGAGTACGCCCTCAAGTTCGAATTCAAGGCCATAAACAACGAGGCCGAGTACGAGGCGCTCATCGCGGGCCTGCAACTGGCCAAGAATTCAGAAGCACCCGACCTCAACATATTCAGCGACTCACAGTTGGTGGTGAGCCAGGTCGGAAGAGAATTCCAGGCAAAAGAGGAATCCATGATTGCCTATCTGAGGCATGTGCAGGCGCTGATCAAGGGATTCAAGTACGTCAACATCAGCCATATACGCCGGGGATTCAACGCGAAGGCAGACAAGTTGGCCCGACTGGCCACGGCGCCCGTTCACACGGGGCCAGGACAGAGTATCGTCGAAGTGCTGCGACGACCCAGCATCTCAGGAGCGGAGCAGGTTCTGGCAATCGAACCACATGAGCATAGTTACATGGACGTGCTCATCGCTTACAAGACGAGGGGAGAGCTGCCAGGGGACAAGCGAGAGGCCAGAACCATCGTCGCACGGGCGGCCAACTTCAGCGTACGGGATGGGGCACTTTATCGACAAGGGAGGACTTGGGCAAGCCTCAAGTGCGTCACTCCAACAAAGGCCGACTCGATCTTAAAAGAAATCCACTCAGGCACGTGCAGCCATCATGTGGGCACCAGATCAATCGTGCACAAGGCCCTTCGACATGGTTTCTGGTGGCCCACCATCCATGCGGATGCCACAGCACTGACGAGCAAGTGTCATCAATGCCAGCTGCACGCACACCACCATCATGCGCCCGCCGTCCCACTTTCCATCCTCCTGTCGCCCATTCCATTCGCGCAGTGGGGACTGGACCTGATCGGAGAGCTTCCGAAGTCGAAAGGGCAATACAGATATTTGATCATCATCATCGACTACCACACGAAGTTCATTGAAGCCCATCCCATGGCTAAGATCACCACGGAGAAGGTGGAACGCTTCTTCTGGCGCTTCCTATTCTGTCGCTATAGAACGCCAATCAGCATCATCACGGATAACGGGCCACAATTCAACAACCCCAGGCTGATAGCCTTCTGCAAGCGCCAGGGAACGGACCTCATCTTCGCGTCGCCAGCGCACCCCAGACGAACGGACAGGTGGAAGCAGCGAACAAAATCATCAAGTCTGGCATCAAGAGAAAAATTGAAGACATCGAACCCTGGGATGCGGGATACGGGCGCTGGCCCGAGGTCATTCCAGAAATTCTATGGTCCATCCGAACGACAGCCAATACAGCTACAGGCGAGACCCCGTTCAGCCTGACGTTCGGAACGGAAGCCGTGCTACCCCTGGAAATTACCCATCAGAGCCCACGGATCGAGGGGTACGATCCGCGCACGAACAGTGAGGGGCTGAGGCTCAACAATGATCTGCTAGAGGAACAAAGAGACATGGTGCACCTACACAACGCCGCGAACAAGCAGAGGATCGCCCGACTATACAACCAGCGCATACGGGCTCGCCCAATCCAACTGGGGGACTGGGTGATGAAGGCGATCCAACAGAAGGTGAAGGCGCTTCGGCCGTTGTGGGAAGGCCCGTACGTCGTTGACAAGGTGATAAGCGACAGCACTTTCTACCTCAGGGACATGCAGTGTCAACGACTACGCCACCCATGGAACATCCAGCACTTGAGGAAGTATTTTCATTAGATCTCGCTATGTTGTACTCTGTGTAATTATTGTTGCGTTTGTTTGTCCTTACCCCGCCCACATACTCGGGGGACTGGGGATAGGCTACACGCAAAAATGTAAAAGAGAAGCGCACGTCCGCACAAGTTACTCAAAAGATGCCAAACAAAATTCAAAAAAAAGGAGACAAGGCACACAAACAGACAGAAAAGAAACTTCATTCATTCGCCCGGTTACAAAGGACAGCTGGCGAGAATCAAAGGCACGAAGGCCCAATTACAAAAAGTTTACTCTATTACAAAGGAAAAAAGAAGGAAAAGAAAAGGCTACTCTACTCTGCCCATGCACCATCCGCCCCCGCTCCACCGGCTCCGCCCGCCATACCCGCTTGTTCCTCCAGGAAGGCACTGTACTTCTCCATATCCAGGAAGGGCGCCACCACCTCCTGGAACTGAGTAACCTGAACATCGGCCTCAGCGGCCACCAACTCCTTGAACTCCGAAGAATCCTTGAAGCAGGTGACCGCCTCCGCTCGTGCCTTCTGGACTTGGGCCTGCGCATCAGCCATCAGGCGGGACTCCACCTCCGCCACCCGGTTGGCCGCCTCGGCCTTTGCATCTTCCAGGGCAGCAAGGGCAGTGTCACGTTCGGCCTTGTGCAGCGCCTCCCGCTCACTCGCCTCCTGGCTTTGTCCCGTCGCCGCCCGGACTTCTTGACGCAGGTGTTCCGCCAGCTCATCATACTTGGCCAGCTCATACTCGTGCTTCTTACTGGCCTCAGTAAGCTTGCGTATCTCCCCCTGCGCCTCCTCTGCATAGCTCCTGTTGGCGAAGCGCTCACACGCCAGGTACATCTTGTGTTGCAGCACCATGCAGAGATTGAAAGCCTTATCCATCTCATCTCTACCGCCATGCAGCACCTCCGGTGCCATCCCATTGACAGCCTTCACGCTCTTATCGATGATCTGCGACAGTGGCGTACAGAAGGCGAACGGATTGACGGACAGATCGGCGAACGGATGGGCGGCCGGATTATCTGTCCTAGGACGCTTCAAGGAAGGCTCACTGGCTCCTCCCTGCTCCGATACCTGTGGGGGGCTGGACGGACGAGCGGACGCTTGAGGCGTAGGAGAAGACCGAGCGACGGTGTGGGGCGGGCGAGGTGTCTTCTGCCTGTCCTGTTGCTCATCCCGGTTCTGCGGCGCTGGTCGCGACTCTCCTGGCGCTTTCCCCGGTGCTGCTCAACACGTTGGCCAGCACGATCGGCCTTGGCCTGCGCCTTCGAACCACCAGCGGTACTCGACGACGGGCGAGAAGCATCCGCCCGGGTAGTTGGAGCAAAGTCAGCCACATTAGGGATGGGGATCTTGGGCTGTGTGGTCTCCCCCAACACCAGACCGCCTCTCCCATCATCCGCCACCTTTCGGACCTTGGCGGCAGTATCTCGAAGGGCGGCCAAGCGGCGCTTGAGCGCATCATCCATATCGACGTTCTTGCCAGACATCTTCTTCTTAACTGCAAAGACAACAAACGGAAGGTTAGCGACAGAAGAACAGTTGGTATCTTACTCCTACTCCTAGACAACGAACTACAAGACCCACGTACGTGGCATCTTGGCAAGATTCGTCTGCTCGATAAGGTCCCAATGGCAGGCGGCAAAGAAAGACCTTACCTCGGGCGCCGGGTCAAATACGAACTTCAGACGATCGACCTAGGCCTCTTCGATTGACGTCATCGGATACTCGTTCGTATCGAGGGGATGGAAAGCTTGGGGGACTCGATCAATCAGGTGGGCGTTGGCGGTATACTCGGACGAGAAGGAGCCCAACTCCCAATCACCACCGACCAAACAGTTGATCGTGCGCCAGCAGGGTGAAGAATTCGGCTGGTCCGTCAACCACCACTTCACGCGGGGCTCCACGGTGAAGGTCCCCGAGTCCCTCTAGCGCGTGAAGTAGCGAAGACGGAAGAAATGCAGGAACTCCGCCCGCGTGGGCTGGTCCATCCCGCTCACCCGAAAGATGTTGAACATGGCCACGAGTGTGCGGGTGAGCGTGGGCCCGCATTGACCAAGAGAGATCTTCAGTAGCGCCAGCATATACTGGAAGAACGGGTGCAGTGGCAGCTTGATCCCAGCCTTCAGGTGGAACTCACTCAGGCAGACATGACCGGGCGGCGGGCGAGTGAACGTGTCGCCCCCGCCAGGTATCCGCAGCTTCACGGAGTTCGGGATGTGGTACTCTCTCGCCCACCTGGCCATCTCTGAGACGGATGGCACATGCTCAGGCTCCTGGACAGGCATCCCATCAGGAAACTGCCAGTGTACGGGTCCGCCCTCCGCAAACTGAGGAATCGAATCTCCTCCCTCCGCCCTCTCCTCACCCCACAGATTCGCCCCACCCGAGTGCCCGCCCGACGATCCCGACGAGCTCTCCAATCCCGCGTTGGCGCATGCTTGCCTAACATCCATTGACTGCACGGGAGAGGTGTCAGGCATAATACATTGCAGAGGCGTGACACTCAAAACAGACTCGTACGACGATGTACTCGACGTACTCGACCCACCCGACCCACAACTAATCCACCCCACCCTCGGAATGTAGATCCGCTCACGCGACTGTTCGCTCGATACCTCTATTGGCTCCATCCTAAGACGCACGCACGCGCAAACCAACACTTAGCAAAAAATTTCTTCCCCAGACAGAAACACCAAAACCCACAAAAAACACCCACAAACAGATCAAACACACCCCACTCAAGAACACACCCTATCCTTGAGTTCAAAACCCAGAAAAACGCAAACCACAGAAACAAAAACAAAAACGGAGCCAGGGACGAGAGCCTCACCAGATTGAGTTTGAAAGGCTGAGTTTTCACGTTGAGCAAGTATTCCGGCAACAAAGGACACGAACACAGAAGAGCTTAACGGATGCAGATCGCAAAGTGATTCCGGCAGAATTTTGGTAAGTTATGAAAGTGATGAGGAAAACGAAAGCCAGGGGAGCCCGATTTATATTACTCAGACGGGATACGCGAACGAACGCCAGTCGTCCGTTTTTCGCGTGTGCACCGTTGGATCGTGACGCGTGGCCCGAGCGGTTTACTTGCCCTCCTAAGTAACCGCGCCAACTCTTCGACTTCCCGCCTCGATTTCGAACCCTAGCACGGTCTCCAACAGCTCAACACATGGCGCCCATGCCCCACTCCCACGCTCCCACGCGCGTGACATCTGCCCCTCAAGCAATCATGACAACAACAGCATTTAATACAGGGGCACGCTAGCATTAAATACGACGGCTAGCATTTATTACGCACCGGTTCCCAAAGAGAAGTCAAAAGAAATGTCACCTCAAAACGCCTCATCGGAACACCACCAAACCCAAGGCAAGGACAACACGCCACGATACCAACCATTCCTACTGGCGCGTACACCACCCACACGACCGGGCGCTCGCGAAACACCATCAGGTTAGTACATGTACCACTCGGGCGCCCCAAAAGAGGGCTAAAACGCCTGAATTCCCTTTTGGCCGTGCCCCGAGTGAAGAGTTGCGCCGTACGGGATGGGGTTCTTCCTCTACGTACGTGCAAGCATTAGCAAGCCGGATCAGGCGGCAGAGGCATGGGGTCCGCCCCCTCTCTGAGCGCGCGCTGAGCCCGATGGGCGGCACGGGTATGGGGTCTGTCCCCTCCGTGAGCGCACCGTTACATGATCGAAGAGCAAGCCGGCTGTCATGACAGAGGCATGGGGCCAACTCCTCTCTGGGCATGCTAAGTCGATGGGCGGTACGGGCGTGGGGTGTTACCCCTCCGTGTGAGCGCAACGTTAACATTCGACCCCGACTAGGAACGCCAAGGGCGTGCGGTCCGACCCCTCCTTGCGCGTTCCGGGATTGATGAGCGCGGGCAAAGGTACGCCCTCCCCAGACGCGAAATACAAGCCGGCTGTCATAACGGAGGCATGGGGTCCGTCCCCTCTCTGAGGGTGCTAAGCCGAAGAACGGCACGGGCATGCGGTCCGTCCCCTCCGTAGCGCGTTACTTGTAGGTCGCGGTCTTGATCCCTCCGTTGATGCTACACCGTACGCAACGGCATCCCCATTGATGTACGCGGTGCACCGCGCCATCCCAGCGCCGGTGTTACCAAAAACATTTGCATTCATTTACACATCATATCATACATTCATGCATCATACCATACATTCATACTTGCATATCTATTGTACTTATTTGTGTTTACAAGATCGACCCCATCTGGGCGCGCGGCTCCAAATGTATAGCAAGTCTTGTTTGGAGGCCGGGCCCATAGGTACACGAACGCATGAACAGGCAACACCCCACGGGCGCACGGCTCCAAACTAGCAAGATCAGTTTGGACGCCGGGCCCAGAATACAGCAACAGGTACACATCCGAACGTACAGGGACACGAACGCAGGTCCCACTCCGTCATGCGAGCCCTTCCTTGACCGGAGAGTTGGGGGACTTGGGGGTTACAGGATCATGCACCACTGCTCAACCGGATAAGTATTTCTGTTCAATCGCACGAACCCTTTTTTCAACTCCCCAGTTAAGAAAGTTCTCTTTGACTTGGGGACTTGGGGGACTTGTTAGTATTGTATCATTAGTTGTACGATTAATATACTTATCCACTTAAGCAGGTAATCAACACCTACCGGACCACCCGCAAGACCACCAAGGAGGCTTCAACTTCGCTCACCAGACCGGCCCCATCCGAGCGCGCATGCGCCCACATCGAAGAACACCACCAAGCTCCAAACTCAACCACCTATATAGGTAAGGCATTTACTACAGGTAAGGACATTCAATCTCATTCCATTCGTTCCATCTTAACGAATCCAACCAATTCACTCGACCAGAATACTACTCGCACGTTCGCTTGACTGTTATATCCAATACATCATCTGACTTAGGCATCGGAGCGTTGAAGGCGGGCCACCCCGTCTCAACCCCTGACCGCCTGTTCATTGTTGTATTCTTCTAACAACCGCACCCGAACGCGTGCACTCGATCATCCGAAGGAAGAGGAAGCGCCCGAAAGGAGAGTCAGCCGACGGAAGAGAGAGAGCCCGCACGCCCGAAGGAAGAGGAAGCGTCCGTCCATCCGAACAGCCCCAACGTTCGGACGCACCAGGAGGAGAAGGAAGTCTATCGCACAACAAGGAGGAGGAAGAAGGAGTATTCGTGTTGCTTCTACCCCATTACGCCCCCGCGCGTAATTCGGTAGAAACAAAATCAATGACGAATCTCCATGACGAATCTGCATTTGACAGACAATGGGTTCATATTAACACTTCGAATGCAAACTAAGACGGTTTTTTATTTAAGAATAAAACATGAAAGAATAGAAGTCAAAAATATACCTGTAATACATATTTTATAACATCCCATTCCGAGCATTCTTTATTTACGATTTATTTAATGATAATTGTCAATAGTAATTAATTTTTATTGTCAGTAAATATCGATGGTATTTATCAAAATTTTACTGATTATATTTTTCGAGGAATTTTATTGCGAAAAGTCGTAAAGTTTATCGAGACAAGTTCATGGTCATGTCAAGTGTTACGATGAAGAAATTGGAGTTACGATGAAGAAATTGTGGTCAAAGAAAGTTTTATGTGATTTTACGGATATTTGTTAGTCGCAACTCACACATATATATGAGACTTTCCGAAAATGGAAAGTCAAAATTTTCTATTTTGGGAGGACCTTTTCTCTCTCCTCTCTCCCTCTCTCTCCCGTGTGGTTCTCTCTCTCCACCATGGTTCACCAGCAACGAACCACCGGCCGCCACCAAACTCGACGATTTTGGTATCAAAAGTTTCGTCTCTCCCTCTTTCAAACCCATATAATCTCAACCTCCAATTCGAGAAACCTTGGCCGTTATATCCTGTAGAAGGACTGCTGAACCCTAAGCTCTTGGGGTAATGATTTTGAGCTCAAGTTGATGGTTCTTACATATTGGGCTTTGAAGCTCTTCTCACCATGAGGCTAATGACACCAAGATCAAGTCCTAATTCCAGGTGTGGAGGATGAATCGATGAATTGAAGATTTTGATCTTCTTGGTTTCAAAATGAAATTGGGTGAGTTATAGTTAGAATTGAACTTTGTTGTAGAAGAGAAAGTTGTTGTTGGGTTGATTTTGAGCAAGTTGAGCTTCAGTTCATCGGGTAAAGTCATATGCGCACGGTGGAGCTCTGATAAGGGCATTTTTGGCATAAATTTTATATTGTTTCGTTCGTAATTACGTACCGATTTTAATGATGAGATTATTGAATTGATTTGCACCTAATTGGTTAAGATGTATGGTTAATCGGATAATAACTAAACGGTTTTACGTTATTGATAAACGGTTACATTGATTATCGATTCTACTTCGAGTTCCTTAACATTTAAGGTTTATGTTGTCATTTTAAAATGGATTCAAGAATTTTAATTTGGAATTTGGAATTAGATTAGAGCTCAATATTATTTTGTGAAATGTGATTTTCGAGAATGCGATATTCTCGGTGGTATTGCTCGTTGGTAGTGAGCTTAATTATTCGTTATAATTTTTGACGATTAGTTTGTACATATTAATCGTTATTTCAGGATGACGATGATACTTCCAGGAATAACTCAAAATGTTATTATCGTTGATTGAGTCATGAAGGTCTAAAGCATTGATTCAGTTCTGGGAGAACTTCTAGAGTGCTATGCATAGTTTCAAAATTTTTCGTGAGTACGCGAGAGCACTCAACTTCCATTCAGTGCAATTCGATGATTCCTCCTTGCTTTCGATAATTCCTTGTTGCTTAAGCTATATTCAAGCTATTATCGTTTGACTACATACAACGAGAAGTGGGAGATTCTTGTTATTGTTTATGTCTCTAAGGGATGACTCTGATGATCGTGGTGGGATAATTCCCGGGGGTCTACAACCAGGGCATTATGGGAGTTTAGACCAGTAATTTACCTATTATGGACCCATAGCATCTACTGAGGGTTAGTCATGATATGTGGTTGCTTTCTGAGGAGATTTATGATTTGTGGTGCACCCATGTGGGTCAAGAAAATTGTCTATGTTAACCTTTAATGTTTCATGTGATGTTTCACGATTCTTTCTTAAACATCCTTATTACATGTTATTTGAAGTCTTAATTTTCTTTCGAGTGCGGTAGATTAAGTACTTGCATTCAATTCCAGCTTTATTCATTTTATTTGAGAGTCATTTCACCTCCTTTTATTTATTTTATCTAATCATCGATACAACCTTTCTTCTCTATACTGATGAAATGAATATGGCATAGCAATGTAGCATTCTGTAACAGAATAATTCATAGCAATCAACCTATTTCCAGTATCCATTTTGTTTCTTCCTATGTACGAGATTTGCTTGCCGATATAATTTATGGCATAAATATTGGTATCGAAAAGGTGTTTACGATGACCACTATGGAAAGTAAGACTTTCGTTGGGAATAGACTAAATGTTCTGGTTATCCACAATGGATATACTTTTGAGTCGTTGACCCTCGAGTGATTGTAGCAGTTTCAGTGGCTCCGACGTGTGGTGCGATTTGTCTTATATATTTCTTTTTTTGTCAAAAGAGTTGTGGTTCCATAGTTATGGATGAGGCGAATTATATACACGAAATGTCACTATTATAACGACTTCTTAACATTGAACATTCGTTCTTTCTCGCAGTATGTGTCAATAGTTCAGAACCTCTTATGTCATAGTTGTGACAACCCGAACCAAAATCTACGTATTAATCAGCACGAAATAGAATTATCGCAGATTAGTCGCATAGTTGGGTTTGTTAACGACTATTTCACCAGGCAAGAATTTGTGTTGACTTCCTTCATGAGAACTGTAGAGTATTTAATTCCGAGCTTATGTGAATTTTCGGAGAATTTTTCAGATAAGCGAACTATATTTTATCGAGTTTTGAAGTCGGTTAGTGAAAGTATTTAAAATGTATTGATTTAATTGTGACCGTCCGATTTGGATCAGATTGAATTATAGCCGTCGATTTGGGGATGGTATGTGTATGGTATATATACGGTATAAATATGAGTTATTTTGGGAAAGTTTCCATTTTTAGATTTCTGGGTTAACCACGTTGACCCACGGGTCAAAACTGACCCGTTTAGCTTTGAAACTTCTCAGCGCCGGTGAGCTCGATTCCGGCCATATTTGGCCATGATTCCTTGATCAAAGTTGTGGGGCTTTGTTCCCTCTTCAATTTGGTAGGTGGATCACCCCCATTGGTGGACGGAGGAGGAAGTTACGACTTGTTGAAGTTCAGGCCAGCAGCAGTGGTTTTTCGCGGGTGATGGAGGCGGCACGAACGGCGGCGATGAGGGTCGAGGTTTTGGGGGTTTTTTAGCCCATGGCTTGGTGAGTTGAACCCAAGTGGTCTTGGGTCTTGCTGTGGCCGGTGGTGGCCGATCGGAGGAAATGATTCCGACGAGGTTTTCGAAGTTCACGGTGAGTTTTAGACGTTTTCCGGTTAAAATTGCGCATAGCATTGAACTACAAAGTTGTTGAAAATGTTGAGATCTTTAAATCCATGTGTAGGTCGAAGATTTCTGGGCCGGTTGGAATTTCTGCGGCGGTGGCCCCACGGGCCGCCGTGCGCGGCAGAGCTCTGGCGAGGTGGATTTTCGACAAAGTTTTATGTCATTTCACTCATTTTCACGTGTCGAACGCAATTCTGAGGTTTTTGGGTCAAGTTGAGTGTTTTATTTTAGGACGAGGGGTGTTTTGGTATATTTTTAGAATTTTGTAATCCTCATCGATATTTTGAGCGATACGATTTTCGAGAACGCGGGGTTCTTGACGTATTTGCTCCATATGTTCAAAGTTTGTATTTATTGATCGTATCCCTGTTATTCAGGTTATCGTGATCGAGTTTTTGGCGAGGGATCTTCCGCTGGGCCTTAGGGCTAGCTGTTATCTGCGAGTGGACATTTTATTTTCACAGTTGATTTACGAGCCTTGATTTATGCATTTTACGAGTATGCATTTATGATTATGCATTTACGTTATGCATTTATGATTATGCATTTTATGAGCATACATTGGTTTGGAGGTGTGACAATCGGAACCGGAAATGGTATATTTATCGGCTTGATTTGCGAGCTTCGCGAATAGTCGTGATTTTGTCGTAATTGGTTAATATGGCGGGCTTGTTAACGACTAAATTATCGGGCAAGAATTTGATTTGAGTTCCTTCACAAAAGTTGTAGAGAATTTAATTTCGAGTTCGTAGGAATTTCCGAAGGATTATTTCGAGTTACGACGAATAAGTTATGAATATTTTCGGCCGTTGGATTTAGTTGTATTTATCCGTTTGGTTTCGATACGTGTATGGTATAAATACGGAAGGAGTACGTGACCAATTAGGAAACTTTCTAATTTTGGAAACTGGTTGTTGACCATGTTGACCCATAGGCGGTTTTGACCCGTTTCGGGCCGTGGGTTTTTCGTCGTCGTTGAGCTCGATTCTGGCCTCTTTTGGCCATGGTGTCTTCATAAAAGTTGTTGGGCTTGAGCTTCTCTTTCTTTTGATAGGTCATTCACTCAATTTGGTTGCCAGATGAAGAAGTTATGGCTTGTCAAAGTTTGGGAATTTCGGTGGTATTTCGGCGAGATTCGGCAGCGATGGTGGCGGCGGAGGTGGCCGAGTTGGGGGTCGACTTGTTAAGGGTTTTGTAGCCCTTGGGGAGAGGAAACTTTTAGAAGTGGTCTTGCACCTTGGCGTGGCCGGAGGAGGGAGATCGGAGTTAATGAATTCCGGCGAGGGTTTTCAACTTCAAGGTGAGATTTGAACCTTTACCGGTCAAAATTGAGCTTAACTTTGAACTAGAAAGTTGTTGAAAATGTTGAGATCTTCAAATCCATGTATAGGTTGCAATTTTCTGGGCTGATGAGATTTTCCGGCAGCGGTTTTATAGTGTGTTTATTGGATTTTTGAAGATTTCGTCGATATTGAGTTATATGTTTCTGGGAATGGTTGGTTCTCGAGATGTGGTTCAGGGTTTTGAATTGTGATTTGGAACAGTGGTATTTATGATTATTCAGGAGATCGTGATCGTTCGTTTGGCGAGGGATTTTCCGCCGGATCACAGGATTAACGCGTTTTGCGTCGTGCTTATCTGTGAGTGGACATTTATTTACACTGTCGTAGCGAGTTCTTGGTTTCGGTATTTATTTCCAGTATAGTATTGAGATTATTTATTGTTTTGGAGGTATTATTTTATGTTTTATTGGTGATGGCATTTACTTAGCATCGATGTATTGACTACTCGGCTGATCACCGGTAGTCCAGTTCCACTAGTCCAGTATCTGTGAGAGATTCCCCTGATGTGCCCACTAGGCTTGAGAGATTCGCCTAGTCTATCACCGTCGGGCTTGAGAGATTCGCCTGACACCTCCATTTATTTTAAGAACTCGCATTATTTTTATGTTATGTAAATGGTGAAAGGCATATGTTTATTTTCGTCCACTCACTCTAACAATTTTATTTGCCTTTCCCCTAGGCTTTTCGGTTTTCGTGCCCAGTTTGCAGTTCGGATTCTGGTGTCGCACGTCGCAGTTGGAGGCATAGTATTCGAGCCACTCTTCCTTTTTCAGTAGGTTTCTAGTTTGGCCTACTGTTGTATATTTATGTATATACTAGAGGTCGCTCTGAATACTCTGATGTTTATATTTTCATATGTTTTTCCCAGATTTCTGTAAAGTTACAGTTTTGTTTATTCCTTTACATTATGATATGTATTTGAGAAATCCGGATGGGATTGATGTCCACGGTTTGACTTTTGTGGCATAGGATGAAGTGTATTTTTCGGGTGCAGGTTAATGGAAACTGCGCGTTATAGAGGAAACTCTGTCGAAATTTTTGGTTTTTGAAAGTTCACATTTTTAGGAAGGGTTTGATTCCGGTTTAGAAAACTAAATCGGGGTTGGGTCCTTTTAGGAGGCACATGTGATTTTTTTTTACATTGAGTATGGATATATGGATACATCGATGCTATGGCCTCTTGGCTGATCCCCGAGATGCTCCAAAAGGGTTACGTCTATATGATCATCTGACCCGTGATTCACAGTACCCGATAGAGTTACGTCTTTATGAGCACTTGACCCGGGCATGTTGTAACTTTGAGGAAAATGTACTCAAGTTACTGCCTCCACACACACAGTACCCAAGAGAGTTATGTCGTTATGAGCACTTGACCTGGGCTTGTTTGTTTTGACTCGCATGATTTTATGTGCATTTATTGTGAAAAGCATGCTGGATTTATTTATGTGGAATATTATGATTTACGTCCACTCACTCTAATAGTTTTATTATTTATATACTTTTCCTTGGGCTTTTCGGTTTTCTTTGCCCAGTTTGCAATTTGAATTCTGTTGTCGCACATCGCGGTTGGAGGCGTAGAATTCGAGTTACCTTTATTTTCTAGTAGGTTTCTAGTTTGGCCTACTATTTGTATATATGTATATAGAGGTCACTCTGAATATAAGTTGTCTTTTCAAATGTTTGTCCAGATTTATGTATCAGATATGATTTCTTTTATGCATTACGTTATGTTTTTGAGAAATGCGAATGGGATATGGCGTCCACGGTTTGGCTTTTGTGGATATATGGAGAAGTGTGTTTCTGCTGCAGGTTATATAGTATCGCGCATTATAAAGTAAACTCTATCAAAATGGTTTTTTGAAAGGTCACATTTTTAGAAGGAGTTTGATTCCTGTTTAGACAACTAAATCATTTTATTTAATGACTTATTTTCGTCACGTGTGTTGGATACTACTTTTGGTATATCAAACAATATTGAGGGAAATGAAAAAAAGATACTTCATCAATGGGAATGTTGTATGATGGGTGGTTGAGTTAGACAATTTTCCTCGGGTTACAACATGAAATTTCATTAAACCACCACCATGGGAACCTCGACATGCTACGGATTTCAATATCGAGGTTAGTAAAGGATACTCATTCACGATTTACTCAGTTATTTTTTGTAACAAATTTTGAGTTGTTCGACTTTATTCTTTCATGAATCGGTCATGTTCATTCTTTATCATGATCATGATTTTCCTATAAAGATGTTTCCACGAAATGTGCGGTCAGCTCCAGGATACAATTCTCCCAGTTATAAGCACAATGGTGAGGATATTGATATTACGATTCTGGTGCAGTGTCATTTGTTCTAAATTTATACAAATATGATTAATTAATGAACCACTCAGCTCGGTTAACTGTAAACATTTGTTTTTATCACGAGCACGTGCAGAGATCAGAGAAGGATATATGTTGCACAACTCCAGAATTTTATTAGCCTGGATGGGAATAGCGATCTGTACTTACGGGAATATTTTTAGAATAATATAGAAAAATACAACTTCCTACTAGTTTTGTGTGTGTGTAGAAAAGCGTTGTTTCTTCTTAGAAGATACAAAATCTTATCATCCATTTTTACGAGTAATTGCTCTGTTCCTTCGACTTCGCAGAAGTGTAGTTCTATGACTAGTTATCATGAACATACACCAGGTGTTCAGGGAGTCAGGAATGTATATGGTAGTATAGTGAGGAAGTTACAGTAGTTTCATTATTCGATTTGAGTATAGTGTGTGGCCCGCAAGTGGCGTCCTAGCATTTATCACTTCGTGTGGAAATGTATTTATTTTATGCTCAGGTTGTTGCAGTATGGGATAATTGTACTGACATGATTTGTGAGCTCTATAGGCGGGCTTGTGATGCTTATGCTTTTAGTGTGATATTTGTACTTAGATTTAGTACTCAAGTCATTGGAATGCTTTTGATTAGTTGCAGAACTTGAGTTTCACACCAGCATCACCTTTTCATCAATGTCAGTTATATGTGATTAATTAGTCGTTAGTTGTTGAAAAGTTTGGTTATCTCTATTATAGAGTGAGTTTGGAGATCACAGTATTGACATGATTTGTGAGCTCTATAGGCGTAGATATATTTAGTTTATGCTCAGGTTGTTGCCACATGGGACAGTTGTACTGAAATGATTTGTGAGCTCTATAGGCGGGCTTGAGATGCTTATACTTTTGGTGTGATATTTGTACGTAGATTTAGTACTCAAGTCATGGGAATGCTTTTGATGAGTTCTAGGACTCGAGTTTCATTAATTAGTTGTTAGTTGTTGAAAAGTTACACTGGGAGTTACACTTGTGAAGGTCAGGTGATCACGTTAAGGTTTCAATACGTTGTTGTTATCGTTGATGAAATTATTTGATATAGTGAATCAGGAGATACTATCAGAATATTGAGAATTATGAGATGTGGAGATATTTAATATTGTGTATTTGAATTATGAGAAATCCAGATGGGATACGGTACCCACGGTGCATTTTGGGATTTGGTTATTTAAAGTGTTATCTTAATGCAGGTTTTTGGGTTCCTCAGTTTCAGGGGAAACTATGCCCAATTTTTTCATAGAATTTTTTGAAATTAGTCGGATGCCCTACGTATATTCCAATTTTGGAATGGATAGAATAAGTCTTCAACCGGTTACCTTTGTGACCTTGGGGGGTCATGTTATGTGACAGTGTCAGCGTAGGGACACCTCAGGTGGAAATTCAGTGCTGAGCTCTGGTGGTGATTTGGGAGCCACTTCAGGAGCTAGAGCCACAATGCCACTTTTACAGTCATTTGTATCAGAACCACAACCAGAGAGGTTTATAGGTTAGATTGACTGAATAAGCCCAGTTTTTATGAGTAGAACTTGTCACTGGAATTGACATGGATACCAGATGCTTTCAGGTAATTACGTTACAAAAAAAGCTAGACATAGTTGGGTTATTGCGCTTTCTAGTATTCGGTTATAAGGAATATTTGATTTAGACACGGGAGAAGAAGAGCAAGACTTGGTAGCAAGATGACAACATGCTAAAAGTTTCATGGACATTCTCGTAATTGTGGTTAATGCTTGTGAACCTAAAGAACTCATGCGGGAGTAGTACCTGTGACATCCCGACCCGAGAATTTCTTTTTATGTTTTATTTAAGGTTAATCAAGAAATGTGGTTAGTTTTGTCACTGCCGGTAATTATTGAGAGCTTTTTAGTTGACATTTTATCAAATTATTGAAGTTGGTCGACTTTAGGTGGAAATCGTAGAAATTGTTAAGACGAGTCTGTAGACGCAAAGAATGCCAAAAAAGGAGTTACGACAAGAAAGTTATGATTAGCAGAAGTTCATCGAAAATGTAATAGTCATGAATGGACAAATATTGGGACTTTCTATTTTGGGAAATTATATTGAGGAAAGTCACAGAGTTTATCGAGACGAGTTTGTAGCTACGTCAAGTGTTTAAATTAGATTTACGACGAAGAAATTACGGTCAGCAAAAGTTTTGCACTATTTTACTAAATCGGTTAATCGTAACTTGCACATATAAATAGGACTTTCCAAAATTGGAAAGTAAAAAAAATTTCACTTTGAGGCTAGACGCGTTGACCGGCGATGTGGCGACAAAAATCGCCGCCAAGCTCGGCTCCGGCGAGGCTTCGTCGTTGGGCCACTAAACCGGCCAAACTATATATCAAAATGATCATCTCGAGACCCTTAGTCGTCTCCCCGTGGTTTCCATCGCCAATTTGATCGGGAGTTGCCGGAATTTCGAGTTAAAACGTCGGAAAAACCAAGGTTTTAGGCCAATGGGTTTTCCAGCGAGTTGACCGCCAATATGGGTATGGTTTGCTCTCTCTCTCTCTCTCTCTCTCTCTCTCTCTATCTCTCTCTCTCTCTCTCTCTCCTCTATATGATGATATGTATTGAATTGTGAAATTACATGTTTTCAGGTGATTTCGGGGAGATCAATGGATCTCTGTCGATTCCATTTCGGGTCAACGTTGTGGGTGGCGGTTGACGCCGTTTTGGGTGGCAAGGGGTTGGGGATTTTGTTCCCCTAACCACTCTGAGTATATTGGTGCCAGTGTTGAGCTCCATGGTGGCTCGATGGCCCCAAAATTTGGTCGAGCTATTTTCCGGTGATATTTAGGGCCTAATGGTTTCGGGCCCGATTCCGGCAAAACGAGCCAGAATTAGGCATAGGTATTTTGGAAGAAACGGTTAGGCTTAACTAGAGGAATGATTTGGTGCTCGGGTCATCGGGAAAAGACACCGACGCGCTGCCCAACGATGGTTCACGGTGGTGCTCCGGCGAAGAAGAATTTCAACAAAAGCCTTATGTTGTTTTACTCGTAATCGCGTACTGATCGCAATGATGATGGTGTTCGAGAATGCGAGGTTCTCGGCGATAATTCTCATCAGTGAACGAGCTTAGATATTCAATATTATTTTCCACAATTATTTATTAAATGTTAATCGTTGTTGCATGATGATGTATTAACAACTAGTGGCAGACGTATAGAAATACCGACTGACATGCTTCGGCTTGGTGGAAATCACAACACAGTACTGTGAGTGGACACTTTATTCTCACACTCGATTTGTGAGTCTATGATTATGCATTTTATTATTATACATTTTACGATTATGCATTTTACGAGTATACATTTACGATTATGCATTTGCATAGAGGCATATATGATTTGGTTTTACACAGAGTATAGTACAGTTGATGTATCAATGCACTGGCTTCTCGGCCGATCCCCGAGACGTTCATGGAGGGACAAGACAAACACTTGACCCATGATTTACACAATACCCAGGAGAGTTAGGATAAATAACTGACCTGTGCATTCTTGTAACTTTGAGAAAAATGGACTCAAGTTACTGTCTCCACACATTACATAGTACCCATAAGATAAACACCTGCCCTGGGCTTGTACATTTTTAGACTTACATCATTTTTATGTACATTTAAAGTGAAAGGCATATTATTTATAGTTTTCAGTTTAAAGTGAAATATTATTTTTGTCCACTCACTCTAACAGTTTTATTATTTTATGCACTTTTTTCTAGGCCATTTGCTTTAAATTGCCCAGTTTGCAGAGTTCATTTGAGGTCCAGTGCGCACGAAGTTCAAGACATAGTAGTATCTACTTAGTATTTTACTTTACATAGTCAGCTTAATTTGTCTAGCTACTCTGATGTCAAAATCCGTTGTAGATCTTTTATATTTTAATAGTCAACCAATACGTGAGAAATTTAATTACTTCGTGAAATTTGAATTTTGGATCTCCAGTTCAATTCTTGTGTAATTTGAGCAGATACTTTGATTAGTACAGTCGTTAGGGTCTAATTCTAGTTTAGGTAACTAAATCAGGGTCGGGTTCTTTCAGTACCCGTTGGTGCTTTACTAGTATATATGTAAATTTCAATGATAAAACTTTCTTAAGGGGGGTGGATTGTGATATCTCGTTCCGAGCATTCTTTGTAATAAATGACCCCTCCGTAAAATCAACAACGAATCTCCATGACGAATCTGCATTTGACAGACAATGTGTTCATAGTAACACTTCAGATGCAAACAAAGACTGTTTTTTATTTAAGAATAAAACAGGAAAGAATAGAAGTCAAAAACATACCTGCAATACATATGTTGTGACATCCCATTCCGAGCATTCTTTATTTACGATTTATTTAATGGTAATTATCAATGGTAATTAATTTTTATTGTCGATAATTATCGATGGTATTTATCGAAATTTTACTGATTACATTTTTCGAGGAAGTTCTTTGCGAAAAGTCATAGAATTTTTCAAGATAAGTTCGTGGTCACGTCAAGTGTTAAAATCAGAATTACGATGAAAAAATTGTGATCACCGAAAGTTTTATGTGATTTTACAGAAATTGGTTAGTCGCAACTCACACGTATATATGGCACTTTCCAAAAATAGAAAGTCAAAATTTTCTATTTTGGGACGACCTGTTCTCTCTCCTCTCTCCCTCTCTCTCCCGCGTGGCTCTCTTTCTCCGCCACGGTTTGCCGGCGACAAACCACCGACCAGCCACCAAACCCGGTGATATTGGTATCCAAAGTTTGGTCTCTCCTCCCTCCTTCAAACCCCTATAATCTCAACCTCCAATTGAAGAGGCCTTGGCCGTTATATCCTCTAGAAGGACCGCCGAACCCTAAGCTCTTGGGGTGAAGATTTTGAGTTCGAGTTGATGGTTCTTACCTATTGAGCTTTGAATCTCTCCTCACCACGAAGCTAATGACACCAAGATCAAGTCCTAATTCCAGGTGTGGAGGAAGAATCGATGAATTAAAGATTTTGATGTTCTTGGTTTCAAAATGAAATTGGGTGTTATAGTTAGAATTGGACTTTGTTGTAGAAGAGAAACATGTTGTTGGGTTGATTTTGAGCAGGTTGAGCTTCAGTTCGCCGGGAAAAGTCACGGCGGAGCTCTGAATTGCGTTTTTGGCAGGAATTTTATATTGTTTTGTTCATAATTACGTACCGATTCTAATGATGAGATTATTGAATTGATTTACACGTAATTAGACGTATGATTAATCGGATAATAATTAAATAATTTTATATTATTGATAAGACGCATTGACTATCGATTCGACTTCGAGTTCTTTAACGTTAAAGTCTTATGTTGCAATTTTAAAAAAGAATTCAAGAATTGAAAATTGGAATTAGATTAGAGCTCAATATTATTTTGGGAAACGTGATTTTTGAGAATGCGATATTATCGACGGTATTACTCGTTGGTAGCGAACTTGACTATTCGATATGATTTTCGACGATTAGTTTTTACATATTAATCATTATTTCAGGATGACATATTAGCAGCTAGTGGCAGATGTATAGAGACACTAACTGATGTGATTGGCTGATTCAAGATCACGACACAGTATAGTGAGTGGACCCTTTTTATTTTCATAGTCGTAGCGAGTTCACTTTTCAGTAATTCAGTATTTCAATTTAATTTACAGTATATTTTAGAACATATTAAATTTGGAGGTTTTTCTTGTAATGACATTAGTTAGTTGCATCGATGCACTTACTATTCGGCTGATCATCGGATTGTCCAGTCAAAGGAGGTCAGGTTACCTCGTCTGGCCGTCAGGGGAGGTCAGGTTGCCTCATTTGGCTCATCACTCATAGTTTCTTGTTACAGTTTGTTGATTCAGGTTAGGAAAAACCACTGAGCGGCTACCTTCGCAAAGCAGACGAACTCGCTTTATTTTACACAAATCAGCTGAAAGGCATCAAATTCAATTTTACTTCAGTTTTTACGATTATCGTATGATACTGATTTTTGTCCAATCACTCTAACATTTTATATTTTCATGTCTTTCTCTGGGCCCTTTGTTTTTAATTTTCTAGTTTGTAGGATAGCAGGTTGAAGTGGTGATCATCCAGAGTTTGAGGCATGACAGTTCACAGCTTCTGCTTTTTTAGTGTAGGATGATAGCAAGGATTTGGGTTGCTTGTGCTAAGGTAGCTGATACCGACTAGTCGGTGCTAGAGACCTTGACACGGGTCCCGCAAGACTTATCTCTGGATTATTGGGATACTGTGGGGCAGGTCTTGTCCTATGCATAGAAGGCTAAACATTTACAGTTGGAGCCACTGTTGTTTTGAGTATTTATATCCCATCCATAGCTTCCATAAGGAAGTAATAAAGGGTACTGGAGAGGATCATAATAACCACCAACATCTATTACATGCACAAGCTGCCCAGTTATAGCTTGAACCACAATATCTCTCCCCTTAATCACGTCACTTCCAGTACCATCTACAAACACAGCTGCAACTTGTGACACGGTTGGAAGGGTATACTGTCGTTTAGTTGATGGTTGTTCCTTATTAATGAGCTTATAACTATTCAAATCTTAGCGTTGTGAAACATGACGAAACATGCGCACAAATGGATTATACTGATCTAACACACGCTTTATCTTCTCGAGAATTTCTCTGTTGGCCACTATTTTTTGACATTCGATTGTCTATCTCATGTTCCATGTCATATATATAAATTTGCGAGTATCTTGGTCTTTACCCATTTTGAGGTAAAAGACTTCCAATCTGGTGGTATATTGAGCCTTGGGCTCAAAATGTGTATACTCCACTTCTTTCCTTTCAATGTTTTCGTCTACATTGACACCTATTGAAGTAAAAGAGAACACATGATTATATGCACGAATATATTGCCTAAAATGTCTTGTGGTGTCTGCTCTTGAAAACAAGAAAGAAGTTCAACTGGTGTTGTTATTGGGGGCAACCTGATCTTCCCCTTCCGACAACATAAGCTCTTAGACTCAAGATGGAAGAGTTTTGCTACACAATGTCAACATGTTGATGGAGAAGGTAGTTGAACTTTTTGAAATCCTGGAGTCTCATGATAATTTTTGGCAGAATTAAGGCGTGAAATTGTTGCGCGTCTATGATGTATGTTATTCACATGTAGTCTTAATTCTCTTTGCTCATGCATAAAACTCTCTTCAGTTGTGGTTAGTTTGCCATGATCATAAACAGAAGGTCTTGTGTCATGGGAATAGCTTGTCTCTCCAAATTCATAGATATGCTGCCAAATTGGTAGGTTGGTACCTAATTCTCTACTTTCATATGCAGAATGCCTCACCTCTTATGCTCTGCTAGATTCTCCATGTTCATATACAGAGTGCCTCACCTCTTGTGCTCTGCTGGATTCGCCGTGTTCATATACAAAGTGTGGTAGATGCCCTATTTCTCGTGACATGCTTGATTCTCCATGCTCATAAGTGGAGTACCCCAACTCTCCCATTTGTTGTGGTATACTTGCTTCTCCACCTTCACAAACTGTGCCCATATAAAAACCATTCATTTTCTTTGCTTAGCTTAATAAAACGAAAACTTGATCAGTAAGAATGTGTACCTTGATTTGCACTGGTTTAATTGAAGTATGATTGTGCCATACACTTAACTTGGGTTAAACGTGTAGCAATTTGAGGTTGATTTGAATGTGGATGCAAAATTTGTTTCTCATTAGCTGTAATAGTCTAGGCATGATCAACAAATTTGATAAAAATATGAAATATAAAAGTGTTTTACTGTGCCAATATATAATCCATTCATTTATTTTGTAAAACGTTATGAAATTAAAATTTAATCTCTCAGAATGAGTACCTTGATTTTCACTGGTTATTGGAGTGAAGCATAAGTGTGCCATACGCCTAACTTGGACTAAACAAATAGGAATGTGAGGTTGATTTTGAATTTAGAAGTGAATTTTCTTCCTCATTAGCTGTAATAGCAAAGCCATGACAAACTAATCTGATAAAACCATGGAATAATTTTTTTAATGGAATAGTTTTTTTAATTTTGACATATTTACCTATAATTGTGTTAGCTGCAGTCGTATACGTTGATCCATTATCTACTCTTCTGTTTATGGAATTGCGGCATCTTGCAAGATGCTCTTGTCTTTGTTGTGAACTCATTGCTATCATTCTTACCCGGTAATTAATACGTTGCCTCTCACGTCGACGAATGAGCCTTTCCTCATGTTTACGTCTCATTTCAGCTACTTATATCTTATAGAAACAATCTGCAAAAAAGAAAAGCATAAAGCACGGTGATACACGTTTTGTCTACATTATTACTTCAGACCTATTAGAAAGGAAAAAAAATCGCAAACTGATGGCTTGAAGCTTAGCTGAAATGGACAGTACAATTCAGTTCACATTCGGTCCACAAATGAAGGAACTTATTTTCGGAGAACTAATCCTGAATAAAGGCTTTACTAAGTCCAAAATTCCAATGTTTGATTAAAAAATGTTGTATATACAGCAAGCAATATAAATAAAAAGCCAAAACTTAAAGTGTGGGAGTGTACTGTGTTAGAACTCAACACATGCAGCACAAAATGAAAATTATTCTAAACCTTTAGATGGATGGTATGTGGGCTTACCTTAATCTAGCATTTGAAATTGTTATTGCCTCATCCATTTTTCATTTGAGGAATCATACAGACCTCCATTTTTACTTCAATCCTATTAGACAAATGTCAAAATTTGAAGTAACATGATGAATGAGATACCCATATCCGGAAAGGTAATCTGGGATTGAGAGTGGGATCATAGAACTAACCTGTCTATAGCAATCGTCAAACTATAATTCTGTGAAGCATAAGAAAAATAGAACTATATTAGAGAAATCCATGAAGTCGGATGGATACAATTCAAAGAATAGGAAAAAACCTAAATCAAAATGACAGATTGGAGACTTACATCGAGCAATCCATATCGAATTACCAAGAAAAGTAGAAGGCGATTCAGGCTTCATGTCTGAAAGAGTTGACCCAATTTATTTCTGACAAATTCTGTCGAGACGGAGGCTGAATTCATTGTGAGTGGTTGCTACGAAGCAATTGAGTTCAACCTGAACGTGCGGAAAATGGGAATTGCTTTTGTGTGATGCGGGGTAATTTCTTTGTTCCTCTGTTTCTCCTTTTCTTTAGAACAACGTACTTAATGTCAATTTTGTCCTAACTAAATTAAAGTTCGATAATTTGCTTGACAGTTTGTATGTCATTTTTATAAATTTTTTCTGTATGATTGACAATGAGAGTTTTTTAATAAATAGTAGAGATAAAGTAGAATTTCTCATTCAGAATTGCTGAAGTGATTGAGGGCCAACTGGTGTCGTATTTTTAGTAGGGCGTCAAACAATCTCGCTGGAGTGACGGATCTGGAAAAATTTATCAATCCTATAACTTAATTCAGAATTACTGCACTAGTAAATCTATAAAACACTAGTGGGTCCACGTGCAAGAGAGTAACGAAGAAACGCGAAACGGGATAACAGACATCGGAGGCAAGGAACAAAAATAAAGCTTACTACTTCCCCAATAGGAGACGCCACCCAAATTCCTCTCCTCCCACTCCTCACTCTTCTTCCTCTTCTCATTCATTCATTCATGCAATAATTCCAAATGCACAAAACCGCCGATTCCCTGGGCGACGCTTTCTGGTAATTTGATGGGCGCTCAGAAGGGCATCCATGCTGGCAAAGGTGAGAGACTCTTGGATAGAAAAAAGAGATATTCTTTCCGTTGTTGTTGTTGTTGTTGTTGTTTAAATGTTAATGATGGGTGGTAGTGTGCTGTTTGTGTATTTCATGTGTGGCAGCCAAGATTGATGTTAACGTTGATTTCACTCACAAGCTATGTGCCTCGTTGATGCTTCCTCCTTTCAGGTTCTTAATTTCCATTTCATTCCGTTTTTGTCTGACAATTTTGTATTGGGTCATTGATGGATGGATCGATTTGATTTCTTTCCCTTCCTTACTTACAGTAATGGCAGTGGCAGTCCTCCTTCTCTTATAATTGGGAGGTACATTTTTTTTCACTGATTAACTTTTCTATGATGGGTACTTGGTCTAATTTGGGTTTGTGTTTTATAGAATATGTTGTTTTTTATTGCAGTCTTTGCATCAAGCATCCAAATTTGTTTGGTGGAAGTGAGAAGCTTGATGTGTCATTGGACAAGGGCCCGTATGATTCGAATGTCTTATTGGCTTATAGAGGGCCAAGACCTGAATGGCTAGCACAGCAGTCTTTTGTAGTACAGGTTGTTCATCTGTTTTATCTTTCGTCATTGTTATTTTGCTCTTTGGTGGTTGTGAAAATCAGAAGAGTGTATTGAGATATATCTGTAATAATTAAGTCATAAGTCTCACATTACTTTATATTTTGCACACAGCATTCTCTTTCACCTGAGATAGGTATCCATGGCATTCCCATGGACAATTTCTCGCGCTCAGGGGGCAGAGGCGTAAATTTGTCTCGATTATCAGTAGGCATGGATATCAATGAGCCTGCAAGTCCCAAATGGAGTAGCACAACTAGCATCAAGTTTGAGGTACATTAATAAACTTCTCATTTATCAATATCAATATCATTCCATTTCATCCTCAGTCACATCCAGTAACCTCAGTTTCATTTTTGGCTGATATGTCATGTCATGAGACCACTTTTTGACGAGATAAATAGGGCAGGATATACCGCTGAGGGGAGTGGACTTTAATTTAGTACATGCAAAACCACTCATGCTGGGACGATACATTACTTTTGATGACTTTCTTGATCAAATTGGGACTTTTTAATGATGCAGAAAAAAGAAGAAACACAAAAAGAACACCCACACCCTATCCTTCATGTCAAAAGTGTTATTAGTCATACATTTATCCTCTTCTCCTATACAGCATGTCCGTCCACTGAATGATAATGGCCGCCCTATGAGCCGGGATCTTGATGGTTTTCCTGTGACATTCAGGTAATCTAGGTTCTTAGCACCTCTATAGTCTGAACTACTTGTCAGATTAATTTTTACAAGTTTTTTCTTTTCAATATCATGCAGTGGAAGTCCTCAAGATAGTATGGTAGTTTTAAAACAAGAGTCTCGGTATGCAAAGGCAAATGATCTCAGTTTCTTTCATGTATGACTTCTTCAAGACGATCTATCAAATGCATGCTCAATAACTGATAGTAAGTGAGACTGACTGGGAGTTTCTCATCAATGCAGTTCAGTCTGCAAATAGAGCAAGTATTACCAGTTTTATCAAAGTGGCTGATCTTCAACAAGTTTAAATTCATTGCATCGAAGGGAGTCAAACTTGGGCCAGCATTTCTCTTGACAAGGTGGGTCACCCTCCTTGTTTTGTTTTATTGATGCCACATAGCTGATACGGAATTGGAATAACACGTAAGGGAGAAGCAGGTACTCTTTTATGCTGGGAAGTGGACAAAGAAAATGTTAAGGAAGTGTGAGCTTTGTATCGAGTACCAGGGGATGTATTGAGTATCGAGTACAGTACAACTGTTAGATGATTTGTAGTTTTTTTGTAGGTTATCATTAGGACTGATTGTTTAAGATGAGAATAAAGAAAACATCTATTTTAATCCAAGATGAATTGTCAAGCATATATGGAAGTTGAAGTAATTTTTTTTAATCAAACTATGATCCACATATTTCAGAATTTTCAGAAGTCCCACTTTTTGAGTCAGCAGTATTATGGATAGCTGAAAATCTCCTGGTTTTACTCTTATATTTTCCTTGGACAGAATGACAGGTGGTTCCATCGTTGGGGATATGGCTCCTTACCAAGCATTTGCAATTGGCGGTCTCGGAAGTGTGCGAGGGTATGGTGAGGGTGCAGTGGGATCAGGGAGAACTTGCCTGGTTGCAAATAGCGAATTGACATTACCTTTTGTATGTAATACCTCTATTAGTTTTGAATGGTTTCATATTCTAAGAATAATATGCCTGTTGAACTATTTTTTTAGATGGGTGAAGTTAATCAATCTTCTGAGCAGCATTCTGTGGACGATCATTTATCGATATACACTAATTGTTCTAAATCAAAAATATAAAAGATCTTTCAGCAATGCATGGTTAATCTAGATATTTTACAGCCATTATGGATTGAATCTATGTATTATATTGTTCATATCTGTTGAAATAGTTGACCTATACGTAAAGACTTTGTTTTCAAATTTCCTACTTGTATCTCAGATGAATTGCCACTTAGAATTTCGCTTTTTATTGTGTAGAACAAGATGATGGAAGGTGCTGTTTTCTTGGACTGTGGAACCGATTTGGGGTCTGCTCATCATGTACCAGGTGAGTCTCAATCCTTCACTTTGGCATTTGATATATCTAGCTGCATATATAGTGATATTAAGTCTGCCTTCGTAAGAGCATTTAGTAAGACAAAGGAAATGCTAAGGATTAGAATAGCTTCTAAGAGAGGGACTGTCTTCTTTGTAGCCCAACACTAATCCTAATGAGCCAAATCTGATGAAGTCTGTCCAAACTGTAATGCCTATGGCAGTGCAAGTTAATAACTCCAAATTAAAAATAAACAAATGGATAATAATTTCAAGACAACAAGTTGCTGTTAAGTGCCAATAAAAGGTGTTAAAAAAATGTCAAGAAAAAGTTCCATTAAAAGGCGAGTATTTTCCTTAGAAGAGTCAACGTCTCGAAGTCTCCATAAATCTCATAGTGTATGATAGGCCTTTTAGAGTCGTTAAATTTTTTATTTGAAGCTTTAAAAGTCTTCTTTTCGAAGCAGGTGAGAATAGTGTTGTTTTGATATCTGTTTTCTCCTTACTTTGTTTGTTTTGATTCTCCTCCCTTTTTATTTTATTTATTCAGTTCTCCATGATACTAGTAGAAATCACCCTCTTTGCACTATAGGTTGTACCATCATGAGATATTTGGTCAGACGCTAGTTTTTAGATCTCCTCTTCTTCTGCAACCTAGGATAAAATTGTTGATATGGGTATCTGTTGTTGGATATAATCATCACTATTGTGACTACGACCTTTTTCCTTTCCGTGTCTTCATAAGACAGCAGCTTATTAGGAGTTACTCTAGTTATAGTACTATTTAATGTTTATGATTTTGCACTTATCCTGGTTATAGTGCGTGGAGTAGCTCTAGGGAAACAAGTGATGTGGACCTGTTAAATCACTTTATCATCTCCTCATGGTTATTATTCTGTCATTATTTCACCAGGGTTCACTTAGGTTAAGTTCATTGTGTAGATTAGCACATCCTTAACTTGACCAACTCATTCATGGTATTAGAACTTACTTTCCTAAGACTCTTAACCTCTTTTCTCTTTGCTTATCTCCATCCTTTTAGTTACTCTCTGTGGCTTCTCAAAACCTGGACTAGAGCCCACTGCTTGGCCTCACTGTCCTCTCATACCTCATCTTAATCTTCATTTGGACATTAATGAGCTTCATTCAATCACTTAAAAATGTTCCTCTCCCATATTTCTACAGTTCAGGTTCTCTCTACGTTTAGTTTGTGATAGCTTCTTTTTGATTTTTGATTCCAAGGCACTCTTCTGCAAGACATTATAGTACTGTTCTGTCACTTCTCTGATAATGTTCTTTAGGAAGAGCTCAACACCTTAATCCTAATTCTTCATTAAGCCCTCTCAAGGTAACGGAATGAAGTAATCCTTCTACAACACTATATCCAACGCTCTGTAACTTCATTGAATTTCTTGTTGAATGACAACCCAACTATTGCAGAGTACTCTACTATACTTCCAATTCCCCTATCCATATGAAAAAGTGGGTATTAGTCACTGGTTATTGGCGATTTATATATGAGGATTCTTACATTGTGCACTTGTCCTGTTTATGACATTGCACAACCCTACTCAATCCTACTTTACCAAGTTTCACCCTAGATGGAGCCACTCTTTGATATATTGTTTAATTAATCTAGTCCTGGGCGGTTAATTTGCTCTTGCAGATTTGTTTTGTGTTGCTCATCCATTTCTACTATCATGTTGATCTCTTAATCCTGTTTCTTTTCTTGATTTATGCTGTCACTTTGAGTGTCAGGAAATCCAGCCTCGAGGCTAGGAAAACCAGGATCTGGAGTTGGGGTTGGATATGGCCTTCGAATGAAATCACAGTTTGGTCACTTTGTGGTTGATTATGCTATTAATGCATTCCAACAGAAAACAGTATATTTTGGAATCAGCAACCTTGCTTCATGACTCTCCAAAGGCAAAGAAGTAGCAGAAGTTACACATGTTCTGTTACCATGTCCTTTTTCCAGCCATGGTTTACCGTGAATCGAGTTGAAGCAATCAGATATCACTAACATCGAATGATGACCAATGTTTTGATTTTAGGTGCTAATTGTGACATTATCAGTAATTTGTATTATGCAGTAGACTAGAGTTCACTAAATGCAAAAGATGGACACAAATATAAACATGCTCAGCAGCAAGTCAAGACAACGACAACATCCCGTTGAACAAAGCAACTCTCATTCACCAATTACTTTAATACCCCGTTTAGTTACAAGTCTTTGGTATATGTTTAAGAAATTATACTAGTATTTTTGGTATCTCAATGTGTCTTGTCCTAATTAGAATAAAAGTACATATTCTCTCAATCTATGATTTATAGGGAGATTGATTGTAACAGATTATAATATATATTTAAGGTCATCTATCAATAAATAAAGTACAGTTTTTAGATTATATCTTCTGCGTATCTATTTTCTCTTTCAACACGTTATCAACAGCTCTTGAGTTGATAACCATCACCACCTAGGAAAAATACCCTAATCCCTAAACACTACAAACACCATCGCCAAATACTATCACCGCCGGATTTTTCTCCACCGCCAGAGTACGTCACCGGAGTTCGTGGTGTTTTTTCTTCAAAACTTTCTAAATTTTTCATACCGAGCATAACATCCTCGAGGTAACTTTCATACCTTTTCAATTTAGAATTAGGATGCAAAACTTAATAACCGCTACACTCTAGATCTAATTCTAGATTTAGATTGAATTTTAATATCGTGATTTACTTTTTATACCCTACTTCTTATGGATCAATACATGTTATAAAAAGTTGATATTAGTGATGGTCCTTGGGAAGTCATGGTTATTAATATCACGGTTAATTGTGATTTCACGGTTATTGGTAGAAAATAATTTTTTTATGGTTGATTAATAGTCCAATAGGAGCTCATCAAGTGGCTCAGCAGTTTGGCAATAATGCCCCAATGGGCAAGTTGACCTGGGTTATCCGTTTTGTTTTGAAAAGTTGATCGGATGGGCTACATTTAAATCAAATGGCTAGTTTATTTCAGTAGCTATTCTAACAACAACAGAAGCAACACTTTCCCTATAAATACTACAAGAATTCCATTAACCTCTCACACTAATTTGTGCACAACAAAATTATCATCTCCCTCCTTCGCATCTCTCATTCTTTTGTTTTTTTTGCCAAAAAAATGTCAAATTGGCTTTCTTCCGAAGATTTACAATTGTGCATTTCTTGTGTTTGTCATAACGTTGATCCTCTCACCGGCAACAAGCAAAAGACCGACAAATTGTGGACAAAAGTCTGCCGATTATTCGGAAAATCGGGAGATTTCTCATGGTGAATCAAGCAAGGAATATAGGACCCAAACCGCAATTTTATCTAGTTTTACTAAGTTGAGGCCAATTTTGAAAACTTGGGGTGATGCTCTTAGTTATGCACGAAGAAACACTACCAGAAGAATTCCTATACCCGACGAGATTCCCAAAAAACGACCGACGACAAGGGTTCTCGTCGGGTATAGAAAACTATAACCGACGACAGGATTACCTCATCGGTTATAGGTTTTTTTCCGACTAGATAATCTTGTCGTCGGTTATAGTCGCCGGAAAATCGTCGAGTATAGTTTTCAACTAATACCGACGATTTTTCAGACTATAACCGACGAGTTATTGGTATCGTCGGCTATAGTTTCTTATTTCAGATCCAATCTGGGCAGCAGCTCGATCTGTGATTCAAAAAAATCTCCCGCGAAAACTGAAAATGCTCTGAAATCTTTGGGTGATGTGAAAAAGTGTCGAGAATGAGTTCGTGATCGATGATTCATTATATATAGGTATGTACGTACTTAATATTATATATATGCATGTGTGTGTTGATCGATCGATTGTTGATTTTGAATATATATATTGATCGATCGAGTTAATTGATTGTTGAATTTGAGTAATTGATGGTTGATTTTGAGTACGTGATTGATATATAGTTAAGTTGGAGTACGGTAGTACGTACGCGTATTTGTTGTGTTGATCGATTATTGGATTAATTATATATATATAGCTTGCTAGGGTGATTAATTAAGTTAAAAATAATTAATTGCATTAATTATATATTGTGATTATTAATTATAGTATTAATTTGAAAAGACCCAACCCCGATTTAGTTTCCTAAATCGGAATCAAACCCCTTCGAAAACACAAACCAACAAAAACTTTTCGAAATTTGGGCAGAGTTTCGTTACTAGCATGGAATTACCATTACCTGCACGCGGAAAATACACTTCATCCTATGCCACAAAAAGCAAACCGTGGGCACTAATCCCATGCGGATTTCTCAATATATCAACAATAATGTAAAGTAGTAAATATATATGCACTTTACTGAAATCCGGGTTAAAAATCGTATAAACATATTCAACAGAGAACTCAGAGCGACCTCTAATACATAATCATATAAGTATACCACAGTAGGTAGGACAATAAACCTACTGGAAGAAATAAGGTAGCTCGAGCACTATGCCTCCGGCCACGACGTGCGACACCAGAGCCTGAACTGCAAACTGGGCACGGAAACCGAAAAGCCCAGGGGAAAGACAATAAACACGTTAGAGTGAGTGGACGAAAATAAATGTCTTTAACCAGTTAATATATATGTGTAAAATAACATATGCGAGTCCAGGTAAATAAAAACAATAAGTACACGAGGTAAAACTCATACTCCTCCAGTGTACTGAGCATGCAAGTAAAAATCCCACGGGGTCACTCATGGACTCCTTCGTGCTAGTACAGTCTGAACCACGGAGTCCCTGACTACCACGTGATTCTAAGCCAGAAATGGCCTCGGTTCCGGGGAATACGCCCATCACCGGTCTGGTTGGGGAAACGCCCCTCCAGGCGGCTCTCCGTCGGGGATCAGCCGACGAGGCAAGGTGTATCGATACAACAACGTAACTGAGACTGTACTCTGTGAAAACCAAATCATAAACAGTTCGATGCAAATGCATGAAACAATATATAAGTGTATGCATATTCGTATACGTATATCCGTATATATATAATCGTATAATCGTAAAACACATGCTCATGTAATCCATAATCTCAATACGCATGCTCAAGTTCGTAAATCATATAAAAGACTCGCAAGAATTCCGTGAAAAGAAATTGTCCACTCACAGACTGGCGTAACGCATATCGCGTTAACCCGTGATCCGGCGGAAAGTCCATCGCTAAACGAACGATCACGAACCCCTGAATATTCACAAAATCCATTTCTCAAAGTCATAACTCGACAATACAATTCAAATCACGAGAAACCACCGTTCTCAGAAACACGTAATTCAAACGGCGAGCCTCGCCGCAAACGGTGGCCGGCACCACCACGAGGGAACCACGCCGAGCATAACTAGCCCTAGGCCGAAGCCTAGGGTGGCCGAAATCGATCCACCACCGTGGAGCCACCATAAGCCGACGTGAAATCCTCCTCCACCGAGTTGACTCAGTCAACTCAGTCAAACCCCAAAATAGTAAGTCATTGACTTGCCCAGAATAGCAGGTTTCTATTTATAGCCTTTCCCAAAACGGAAACTCATAATTATCCATTTCGACGAACTTTAATCCTCCGTAACTCTTGCGTCGTAACTCCGATTTCGATAATTCTCACGGCCACAAACTCGACTCAACACACTCTTCAATAATCACCCGAAGTCAAACACATTGACCAAACCAATAAAAAGTCAACTGTTCAGCCCAAACACATATTTAATCGACTAAACAAACAACAAACGGAAATATTCGCAACTTAAACTCCGTAACTCAGAAAAATGCTCCAGAAGTTCCCACGAGCTCGAAATTAAATTCTGAACAATTTCCGTGAAGAAGCCGAAACCAAATTCTCGACCGGTAATTTAGTCGCTAACAAACCTGCCATTTAAATCCGTTTCCGTCGAAACTTCAAATATTCATAATTAATTCCTCGGTCGTCCAAATAACGATCCGGAACCGCCCACGAACTCAAAATCACATGTACAACGACTCTCGAGAAGAGACCCAGCTTCAATTCTCGGCCAATAATTTAGTCGTTAACAAGCTTGGCGATTCAACCAACTGTCGACAATCTGCAGCTACGCAGTAATTCACGTATACAGCTGATCATACTGCTAATTCTGGTCCGGGTCGTCACAAATCCACTCCCCTTAGAAAAATTTCGACCTCGAAATTTTCGAGTCTACCAACTACAAGGTAGGAGCACTGCCTCTGCATACTGCTCAACTTTCCAACGACAACCTCAATTGAACAACTCTGGTAATTGTCTCCACAATAGGAGATAACTCCGTGCTGGAATCCCTGTACCCTCAAATCACAAACCTAAACTGGCTCCACACAATAGCCAAGCGTTCCTGTATACAGAATAGATAGGGTACACAACGTATAGCAAACCTGAAACACAGTTCCGCCACACGGAACACAACACACATAAAAACCAACAATATAGGCGACGCCGAACTATACGGCACAATACAAATTCGCCTATAACCACATACGGATCAAAACAACATGGCAAATCACCACTCAGTTTACACACATCAACATAATTCAAACATCGAACTGAAACAATTATCACCCATTTCCGCTAATCTGACAGTCTGTGGTAACACACTTCACAAAATCAGAGTCAAACATCAACTCAAACTCAAACCAAACTCGCTCCAGCACAATGGAGTACAACATCGTCCCTCAAAACGACATCAAACAATGTCAAAATTATAGTGGTCAATGAACTGATACTGTAAGCAATCTCAAACAAGTGAAACTGCTGGTCCCAAATCCTCCGGAACTGCAATACCAAAGTCCACAACATGCCCTCCAAGGTCTGAATAGTCCCCAAAGATCGCTCACCAATATGAGGATAAGAACCAGTACTAACTCGTAATCTGGTCCCCAATGCTCGCGGTAAAGCTTGTAAACTCTCAGTTGTAGCTGATTACCTCGACCAGCAAACTGGGACACAAGTACACATGTAAATGGCCAATCTCCGTCAAACACAGCTATGCCAGTCTGCCACTGAAATCCTTTCCCGAAAGTACAAGGAAATGTACCAAGTCCGTCAAATGGTCCACAATGGCTTGACAACTGGTACCACAAACCAAAATGCATACGAACACACACAATCACAGCAACAATCGCCACGTCTAACCGGAAATCTCAAATGGCTGACACATCTCGGCACGTCTCTGCCTCCTAGCCATCGCCAGTCGACGAATGTGGCATCAGCACACACAAGCTGCTACATTGCTCTTCATATTGCGTCACGAGTAGTAAACTCGAAGTATCTGATACATCACCGCATCACTAGCGCCAAACGCGCGCAAAACCATGAGCCTCAACATCATCACACTCGAACTCAGCTCTCGTAGCTCATAACTCGGCTAATACGGAAACTCGAGCCACACATACACACATGAAACACTGAAATCCCGACTCTCGACTGAATGCATCAGCAACAACATCCCAGACGGATGGTCAAGTACAATCTCTAGCCTTTCCCGAACAAGCTCAAAGGTACAGCCATAGTCATGAGTCGACCCCATACATCTACACTGCCACAAGCCCAAATCTGGCCGAAAATGCAAGTGGATGCAACTCAAATGATCAGTGTACATCCTACACCACGCTGTACGCCATAGCAGTAGTATCTCCAACTCTCTGGTGCTAACACAAAGACAGCTACACCCAAATCTTACATAGGATACATAGCCACATAAAGTCTCCAATGCTTGAAACCATGAGCCACCGCTCTGCTACACAACATCAAAACATAACCAAATCCAAACCTTGATGCATCGCCATAACCTGCGAACTCGTCGCAGTCGTCAGGTAAAGTCAAAACTGAAGCAACGGTTAACCATCCTGCAGGAGTAAGTAACTCTCCTCGCGTGCATCGCACCACTCGAACTTGACGCCTTCTTCGTCAATCCGGAAAGTAGAGTGGCAATCCGGGGAAATCCTGCACAAGCCGTCAGTAATTAATAGCCTGCCAAACCCAAGAGACTCCCGATCTCTGGTACAATGGTAGGGTAATCCCCAAATCCACATGACTTCAACTGGTCAGGATCCACGCCGACTCCCTCGGCTGACATTATACAGTCCAAAAACCGTCACGCTAATCGGCCAAAACTCATACTGACTGAACTTCGCAAACACCTGGTCGTCTCGCAAGGTCCGCGAAACCGCTCACAATTGCTTCAGGTGCTGGTCCACACTTCTGGAGTGAATCAGGATATTGCTGACAAACATAGCCGCAACTCGTCCAGAAACCGTCTGAACACATGGTCCATCAAGTCCACACGATCTACGGGGGCATTGGTCAACCAAACAGCGTGACCAAAACTCCTGATGCCCGCACCGAGATCTGAAAGCTAACATAGCCACATCTGACTCACCGATCCTCAACTGATGGTATCCGAATCTAAAATCAATATCCGACAGGACTGAAGTTCTCGCGAGCTGAACAAACCACTCGCCAGTCCGAAGCGAAGGATACCCACTCTCCTCTGAAGAAAATCAAGCTTCCGGTAGTCAATGCACCACCACGTCGAATCATCCAACAACCACACAAACAATGCAGGAGCACACCACGCAAATATGCGGGGTCGCATGAAATCTCCTGAAATCTCCTCCAGCAACTCCTGGAGTCGAAACTATAGCTCCATCAGCTCCGCTGGTTCCGAACGACAAGATGCCGGTAAAATGAGTCCAGCGCCTGGTACAAGCTCAATGGTGTAGTCAATCTCCCGAATTGGAGGAACACCTGGTAACTCATCCGGAACACACCTGGAAACTCGGAAACCACCTTAATGTCACCAATGTCGGGTACAGCAACCATAGTATCCACAACACACTACAAGAAAATGAGTCATTACCGGCGAGAATCCGGCCAACAAGGCCGGCGACCGGAAAAGTCGCCGGTAATGTCCATCATTACCGGCGACTTACCCCGTCGCCGGTAATGTCTCCGGAATCTCGCCGGTAATGTTTTGGAACATTACCGGCGAGATTCCGGCGTAAAGTCGCCGGTAATGTCTTCATTTCCGGCGACTTACTCCGTCGCCGGCAATGTGTCTTATATTAGATGCCGGATGGGGCAGCTCGATCATTCAATCATTTTGAGCGAAAAAAATCCAGAGAAATCGAAAGAAGGAAAACGTACGCTCTGAAATCGATCATTCGGTATATTGTCAAAATTAAGGCGCGCGTCGAAAACTCGATCACTCGGGAAGCTATATATATAGGTACGTAGGTGTATATATACGTATATGTGGTATATATATATATGTGTGTGTTGATCAAATCCAATTCGTGAGATATATATGAAATGTTGTGGATGTACGGTCACCGAAACGAGAAAACAGCTTGTAGTTAATCTTGTGTCTGAATCAATGACTGGTATTATCGTATTGTTATCGGAGCTAGGCTTAACAGAGCCTCCTCCTACCCAGTCAAATACGTTTTGAATTGAAAAAAGGAGAATACTATTATCGAGTACTGAATCGAATTCAGAGATTAGATCGATATATATACATATGCATGCATGTGTTGATTTAATTAGAGTTGAATTGAGAGATCACGTCGATTATTAGTAGTGAATGTGTGTATATATATATAATTAATACGTAAAATTGTTAGAATTTTCAGGATGGACAAGAGTTGGATGAGCCTCGAAAGATGGGATGTCAGATATCACCAGGGAATTAGGAGTTTTGTGGATTTTGTGAAGGCTAATTGTGGAGACACTACACTTCATTATTGTAAAGAATGTAAGTGTTTCAGCGATCGATTTCGATTTCCCATTGATAAAGTCCAGAGGCACCTGAGTAAATACGGGTTTTGGGATAAGTACACTTGTTGGATTTATCACGGTGAAACATCGGTAGCGGGTCCGCATGATCATGGACAATTTGGTGAGAGGGCCACTCCACGCTATGATCATGGAGATTTTGCTGAGAGGGGCAGTTCATCCTATGATCCAACATCGATGTTAATCAATGATATGTTTCCTCATGAGAGCGGTGTATTTGCTGATGAAGCACCAAATGTCCCTCCCGTCGTTGAGGGTGAAAGGACCCAACCCCGATTTAGCTCCCTAAATCGGAATCAAACCCCTTCGAAAACACGAACCAACAAAAACTTTTCAAAATTTGGGCAGAGTTTCGTTACTAGCGTGGAGTTACCATTACCTGCACGCGGAAAATACACTTCATCCTATGCCACAAAAAGCAAACCGTGGGCACCAATCCCATCCGGATTTCTCAATATATCAACAGTAAAATAAATCAGTAAATATCTCTATACTTTACTGAAATCCGGTGTAAAATCGTATAGCATATACAATAGGACGCTCAGAGCGACTTCTAATATATAATCATATACGCATACCACAGTAGGTAGAACAATAAACCTACTGGATGAAACAAAGTAGCTCGAGCACTATGCCTCCGACCACGACGTGCGACACCAGAGCCTGAACTGCAAACTGGGCACAGAAACCGAAAAGCCCAGGGGAAAGACAATAAACACGTTAGAGTGAGTGGATGAAAATAAATGTCTTTCACCAGTTAATATATATGTTATAAAAACATATGCGAGTCCAAGTAAATAAAAACATAACATAGTACACGAGGTAAAACCATAATCCTCCAGCGTACTGAGCATGCAAGTATAAATCCCACGGGGTCACTCATGGACACACACCGTGCTAGTACAGTCCGAATCACGGGATCCCAGACCCACACGTGATTCTAGCCAGAAATGGCCTCGGATCCAGGGATACGCCCCTCACCGGTCTGGTTGGGGAAACGCCCCTCCAGGCGGCCCTCCGTCGGGGATCAGCCGACGAGGCAAGGTGTATCGATACAACAACGTAACCACGACTGTACTCTGTGTAAACCAAATCATAAACAGTTCTATGCAATGCATGAATCAACATATAAGTGTATTTATACTCGTATACGTATATTCGTATAAGTATATCGTATAATCGTAAACACATGCTCATACAAATCTGAAATCTCATACTCATGCTCGAGTTCATAAATCATATAAAAGACTCGCAAGATTTCCGTGAAAAGAAATTGTCCACTTACAGACTGGCGTAACGCGTATCGCGTTAACCCGTGATCCGGCGGAAAGTCCATCGCCAAACAAACGATCACGAACCCCTGAATAATCACAACGTCCAATATTCAAAGTCATAATCCGACAATTCGAATCAAACCACGAGAAACCACAGTTCTCGGAAATACACAATTCGAATACAACGAATCGTCGAAAATCCATATATACCACCTCAATACCTCGCTTTACGTTCGGACGCTCAACTCGAAAAACGAACCTCCCCACTGCGATCGGGGCGCGATTTCGAGTCAAATGACATGCGACTTGTCGAAAGTCAAAAAGTCAACCCATTGACCGTTGACCGCCGTTGACCGCCGTCCACGGCGGCGCCACTGTTGACCGGAAGAATTCACGGTGGAGCAACCCCTATTCCATGCAAAACCACCCACTGAGCAACTTTGTCAACTACAACAAAGGCCAATTCTCACTCTAACTAGGTCAATTTCACGATAAACCGAATTGGTACCAAATTTTCCAATCCAAAATTCTCCATGTACACATCGAATTGGATTACCAAACTTATAGGGTAGCATCAAGGGAATGAGAGCTACAAAGCCCAACCAAAAATTCAGCTCGAATCGGTCCAATTTGAACAACCCGAATTCATCAAATTACCTTGAATTTTGGCCGGATTTTGCTCCTCCTCCGGCGAGCCTCGCCGTTCGTGGTGACCGGGAATGGGTTCGTGACATCAAGGCGAAGAGAATAAGACCCTTCCCACGCCGTGGGGTGGCCGGACAAGGCCTCGCCGCCGGCGAGCCGTGGAGGTGTCGCCACCGTCGCGTACCACTCGGTCAAACCGAGTTGACCGGGTCAAAGCCAGTAAATGCCATGTGTTGACTTTCCATAAATGGAAACTTCACTATTTATAGCTTTCCCAAAAAGGAAACTTCATGTTTATCCATTTCGACGAACTTTAAACTCCCGAAATTTTCTCGTCGTAACTCCGATTCCGATGATTCTCGCGGCCACGAATTCGACTCGACATAATCTTTCATAATCACCCGAAGTCAAACATATCGGCCAATCGGATAAAAAGTCAACCCTTCAAAGCAACACACATTAAATCGACTAAATAATCAACAAACGGCAAAATTCGTAACCAACTCCTCGTAACTCCAAATCATGCTCCGGAAGTTCCCACAAACTCGAAATTAAATTCCGAACAACTTCCGTGAAGAAACCGAAACCAAATTCCCGTCCGATAATTTAGTCGTTAAGTGGCCCACCATTTAAATCTGGACTTCAAATATTCATAACTAATTCTTCGGTCGTCCAAATAACGATCCGGAACCGCCCATGAACTCGTAATCACATATAGAACGACTCTTGAGAAGAGACCCAGCTCCAATTCTCGGCCAATAATTTAGTCGTTAACAGAACCCTGGCGAGTAAATCCGTTATCGGAAATCCACGTCGATACGCTAACTCGCGAATTGAGCTGATTATACTTCTGATTCTGGTCCGGGTCGTCACAAATCCACCCCCCTTAGAAAATTTCGACCTCGAAATTTCCGAGTCTGCCGACTACAATGGTAGGAGCACTGCCTCTGTATACAGCTCAACTGCCCAGTGGCTACATCAACTGAATAACTCTAGCAACTGACTCCACAATAGGAGATAGCTCTGTGCTGAAATTCCTGTACCCTCAAATCACAGATCTGAACTGGCTCACACAATCGCTAAGTGTTCCTACATAAGGAACAAATAGGGTACACAACACGCAACAACCTGAAACATAGTTCCGCCACGCGGAACACAACACACAAAGCCAACACTATAGGCGGTGCCGAACCATACGGCATAACACAAACTCGCCTATGGCCACATACGGATCAATACATCATAACAAATCACAACTCAGTCTACACTCATCAACATAACGCACATACTCATATTAGCATAACTCAAACTTCGAACTCGGTAATAATCAACCCATTTCCGCTAACCTGACAGTCTGTGGTAGCACATTCCATAAAATCCCCATCAAACATCAACTCATACTCAAACCAAACTCGTTCCAGCACAATGGAGTACAACATCGTTCCTTAAAACGACGTCAAACAATATCAAAATCACAGTGGACAATAACCTGGTACTGCAAGCAACCTCGAACAACCGAAATTGCTGGTCCCGAATCCTCCGGAACTGCAACACCGAGGTCCACAACATGCCCTCCAAGGCCTGAATAATCCTCGAAGATCGCTCGCCAATCTGAGGATAAGAACCGGTACTAGCTCGTAATCTGGTCCCTAATGCTCGCTGCAAAGCTCGCCAACCCACAGTCGTAGCTGATCACCTCAATCGGCGAACTGGGACACAGGTACACCATGTAGATGGACAACCTCCACCAAACATAGCCATAACCGCCTGTCACTAAAATCATTTCCGAAAGTACAAGCAAACATACCAAGTTTATCAAACTGTCCACAAAGACCCAACAACCGGTATCACAAACCAAAGTGCATACATACACACACAAGCAGCTACATTGCTCTTCATGTTGCGTCACGAGTAGTAAACTCGAAGTATCTGATACATCTCCGTACCACTAGCGCCAAACACGCGTAAAATCATGAGCCTCAGCATCATCACACACTCACTCAGCTTCCGTAGCGCACAACTCGGCTAACACGGAAACTCGAGCCACACACACATGAAACACTGACGCTCCTGACTCTCGACTGAATGCATCAGCAACAACATCATCCCAGACGGATGATCAAAGTACAACCTCTAACCTTCTCGAACAACTCAAAGGTGCAGCCATAGTCGTTAATCGACTCCATCCATCGACACTGCCTCAAGCCCAAACCTGGCCGAAAATGCAAGTGGATGTAACTCAAGTGATCAGTGCACATCCTACACTGCGCTGTACGCCGTAGTAGTAGTGTCTCGAACTCTCTGATGCTAACATAAACATAGCTACTCCCAAATCATACACAGGATACGTAGCTACATAAGGTTTCCGCTGCCCGAAACCATGAGCCACCGTTCTGCTACACATCATCAAAGCACAACCAAATCCAAACCTCGATGCCTCGCCGTAACTCACGACCACGAACTCACCACGATCGTCAGGTAAGGTCAAAACCGAAACAATGGTCAATCATCCTGCATGAGTAAGTAACTCTCCTCGCGTGCATCGAACCACTCGAACTTGACGCCTTCTTCGTCAATCCGGAAAGTGAAGTGGCAATTCAGGAAAATACTGTACAAGCCATCGGTAATAGCCTGCCAAACGCAAGAAACCCCTGATCTCTGGTACACGGGTAGGGCAACCCCAAACCAACACGGCTTCTAACTGGTCAGGAATCACGCCAACTTCCTCGGATAACGTCACACAACCCAAAATCTTCACACTAATCAACCAAAACTCACACTGGCTGAACCTCGCAAACACTTGGTCATCTCGCAAAGTCCGCGAAACCGCTCACAATTGCTTCAGGTGCTGGCCCACACTCTTGGAGTGAATAAGGATATTGTCGACGAACATGACCGCAACTCGTCCAGAATCACCTGAACATCTGGTCCATCGAGTCCACACGATCTACGGGGCATTGGTCAACCAAACACGTGACCAAGAACTCGTAATGCCCACACCACGATCTGAAAGCTAACGCAGCCACATCTGACTCATCAAACCTCAACTGATAATATCCAGTCCCGAAATCAATCCTCGACAAGACTATAGCTCTCGCGAGCTGATTAAACTAGTCGTCAATCCGAAGCGGAGGATACTCACTCTCCTCTGAAGCGAATCAGGCTTCGGTAGTCAATGCACCACCACGTCGAATCATCCAACGTCTGTACAAACAATGCAGGAGTACACCACGCAAATACGCGGGGTCGCACGAAGTCTCCTGAAACCTCCTCCAGCAACTCCTGGAGTCAAACCCGTAGCCCATCAGCTCCGCTGGCCCCGAACGACAAAATGTCGGTAAAATGAGTCCAGCGTCCGGTATAAGCTCAATGGTGTAATCAGTCTCCCGAACTGGAGGAACACCTGGTAACTCCTCCGAAACACACCTGGAAACTCAGGAACCACCTCAACGTGACCAATGTCAGACACAGCAACCACAGCATCCACAACATGAGCTAAGCAAACCACACAACTCATCTTCACAAACCGCTTGACCATCACCAAGAAACAGCATCTCGGAAAATCTGGTCGTCGAACATAACCTCCTCCTCGAGGCTCTCGAACATCGCCAAATGTGTCGACTGTAAGTCCATACTCACAAGCACACCAAAACCATAATGTCCAGCTATCACATATCCACGGCTAACACATAACCTCCAACAAAGATCTCACAACCTCTGGATGGATGCAACACCCTCCAAGACCTCGGAAGTGGAGATGCAGGTACAATTGCCATGGATATCAAACAACAGTAACCTCTGAGAAAAGTCTGTCCTCAAACAAGGTCATGGAACGAACTCCAACATGCCCAACTAGCCGCCCACGTCAAGTGCGACATTGCTGATTAACTCATCAAAAGGCTACATTGGTCAGACCTCAGGTACAACATGAGGATCTCCTCGTAAACTCCGAGCTACCGAACCGCTACAACAGCTGGCTGAGGGCGCTCCCTCATAACGTGACCCTCCTGGTCACCGAAACAGCAACTGAAAGTGCTCCACGAACACAAGTCACCGCAACACCTGCTGCGTGAAAGAATCACCAACGATCACTCAAACTCATACCACAAGAGCAAGTCCGCTACTCTGTGATCTCCGCCATCGCCAAACGGATCAGCAAAGGATCCTCAACACAATCAAACAAAACCACAGCCTGATGAAGTCACTGATCCCGATGTGCCGGAACTCAATCTCATCAAAATCTCGACTAAGTCCACATTCCCCAAACCATCTCATCAAAAACCGCGTACATCTTTCCCTCACAATAGCCTCGCCACTGAGTGCAGCACACTAAGCTCCTCACGGCAATCTCGAGGCATATCAATCAGACTCTCTCTAATGCTCAGGTTCAAACTCACCTCGAACCTCGTGCATAGCTCCCTCTGAAGCCACATAACTCGTGCAAACAGGAACTAACATGTGAACAATGCATCTCTGCCTCAGGTGGGTAAACATTCCACAATCGAATGCTGGGTAGCCTGATAAACCATTACCATATACACATCACTCTGAATGTAAGCCGTGGAGTCGCAACCGAAACTCACACAATATCAGCCCAGCAAACACAATGATCTGACTCAGGCAAACATCAACTACCACAATTCTCAGCTCTGAGGCAACATGTAGACGCTCATACACAACCACCTGGCAAACCGTGCCACACAGTTCACTGAACTCAGAATATTCATCTAATTCTACTGTTCTCTGGCAAATCGCGTGTCGATTGATCCCCAACAGGATCCACAATCGAAATAACACGGAAAGCACGTCAGGAGGCAACCTAATGAATACAATATCGTTCACAACAAGTGGAACGTAATCATGGAACTTCAAATATTTGAAAGCATACAACACCCGGAATTTGATGATTATCCGCCGGCCGGTCGGGTCACCATTCCAAACATGCTGTACATTCTCAAATATCCTTTGTAAACACGACTATAGAAGTCTACAGAACCTATAACCTAATGCTCTGATACCAAGCTGAAAGGACCCAACCCCGATTTAGCTCCCTAAATCGGAATCAAACCCCTTCGAAAACACGAACCAACAAAAACTTTTCAAAATTTGGGCAGAGTTTCGTTACTAGCGTGGAGTTACCATTACCTGCACGCGGAAAATACACTTCATCCTATGCCACAAAAAGCAAACCGTGGGCACCAATCCCATCCGGATTTCTCAATATATCAACAGTAAAATAAATCAGTAAATATCTCTATACTTTACTGAAATCCGGTGTAAAATCGTATAGCATATACAATAGGACGCTCAGAGCGACTTCTAATATATAATCATATACGCATACCACAGTAGGTAGAACAATAAACCTACTGGATGAAACAAAGTAGCTCGAGCACTATGCCTCCGACCACGACGTGCGACACCAGAGCCTGAACTGCAAACTGGGCACAGAAACCGAAAAGCCCAGGGGAAAGACAATAAACACGTTAGAGTGAGTGGATGAAAATAAATGTCTTTCACCAGTTAATATATATGTTATAAAAACATATGCGAGTCCAAGTAAATAAAAACATAACATAGTACACGAGGTAAAACCATAATCCTCCAGCGTACTGAGCATGCAAGTATAAATCCCACGGGGTCACTCATGGACACACACCGTGCTAGTACAGTCCGAATCACGGGATCCCAGACCCACACGTGATTCTAGCCAGAAATGGCCTCGGATCCAGGGATACGCCCCTCACCGGTCTGGTTGGGGAAACGCCCCTCCAGGCGGCCCTCCGTCGGGGATCAGCCGACGAGGCAAGGTGTATCGATACAACAACGTAACCACGACTGTACTCTGTGTAAACCAAATCATAAACAGTTCTATGCAATGCATGAATCAACATATAAGTGTATTTATACTCGTATACGTATATTCGTATAAGTATATCGTATAATCGTAAACACATGCTCATACAAATCTGAAATCTCATACTCATGCTCGAGTTCATAAATCATATAAAAGACTCGCAAGATTTCCGTGAAAAGAAATTGTCCACTTACAGACTGGCGTAACGCGTATCGCGTTAACCCGTGATCCGGCGGAAAGTCCATCGCCAAACAAACGATCACGAACCCCTGAATAATCACAACGTCCAATATTCAAAGTCATAATCCGACAATTCGAATCAAACCACGAGAAACCACAGTTCTCGGAAATACACAATTCGAATACAACGAATCGTCGAAAATCCATATATACCACCTCAATACCTCGCTTTACGTTCAGACGCTCAACTCAAAAAACGAACCTCCCCACTGCGATCGGGGCGCGATTTCGAGTCAAATGACATGCGACTTGTCGAAAGTCAAAAAGTCAACCCATTGACCGTTGACCACCGTTGACCGCCGTCCACGGCGGCGCCACTGTTGACCGGAAGAATTCACGGTGGAGCAACCCCTATTCCATGCAAAACCACCCACTGAGCAACTTTGTCAACTACAACAAAGGCCAATTCTCACTCTAACTAGGTCAATTTCACGATAAACCGAATTGGTACCAAATTTTCCAATCCAAAATTCTCCATGTACACATCGAATTGGATTACCAAACTTATAGGGTAGCATCAAGGGAATGAGAGCTACAAAGCCCAACCAAAAATTCAGCTCGAATCGGTCCAATTTGAACAACCCGAATTCATCAAATTACCTTGAATTTTGGCCGGATTTTGCTCCTCCTCCGGCGAGCCTCGCCGTTCGTGGTGACCGGGAATGGGTTCGTGACATCAAGGCGAAGAGAATAAGACCCTTCCCACGCCGTGGGGTGGCCGGACAAGGCCTCGCCGCCGGCGAGCCGTGGAGGTGTCGCCACCGTCGCGTACCACTCGGTCAAACCGAGTTGACCGGGTCAAAGCCAGTAAATGCCATGTGTTGACTTGCCATAAATGGAAACTTCACTATTTATAGCTTTCCCAAAAAGGAAACTTCATGATTATCCATTTCGACGAACTTTAAACTCCCGAAATTTTCTCGTCGTAACTCCGATTCCGATGATTCTCGCGGCCACGAATTCGACTCGACATAATCTTTCATAATCACCCGAAGTCAAACATATCGGCCAATCGGATAAAAAGTCAACCCTTCAAAGCAACACACATTAAATCGACTAAATAATCAACAAACGGCAAAATTCGTAACCAACTCCTCGTAACTCCAGATCATGCTCCGGAAGTTCCCACAAACTCGAAATTAAATTCCGAACAACTTCCGTGAAGAAACCGAAACCAAATTCCCGTCCGATAATTTAGTCGTTAAGTGGCCCACCATTTAAATCTGGACTTCAAATATTCATAACTAATTCTTCGGTCGTCCAAATAACGATCCGGAACCGCCCACGAACTCGTAATCACATATAGAACGACTCTTGAGAAGAGACCCAGCTCCAATTCTCGGCCAATAATTTAGTCGTTAACAGAACCCTGGCGAGTAAATCCGTTATCGGAAATCCACGTCGATACGCTAACTCGCGAATTGAGTTGATTATACTTCTGATTCTGGTCCGGGTCGTCACAGAGGGTTTCCCCCATATCGAGCCAGTCGAACCATTACCTGGAGGTCATGTCAACACAAGCGGTATGGACAAGTACAACAACCTTATTGCATTGCAACAGACTCCGTTGTACGACGGTTGTAGTAAGACTGTTCTTGAAAGTGTGATGGGAGTGATGCAGCTCAAAATGGAGAACAAAATGTCTGTCAAAGCTGTTGATTCTTGGTTGAAGTGGACTGCTTCGCTACTGCCACCCGGTCATCGTCTTCCTACCACTCATCATAAGGTGCGACATATCCTGAAAGATCTTGGGCTTTCCTACATCAAAATCCATGCATGCAGATATGATTGTATTCTCTTCTGGGGAAAAGATCTCGAAGACCTTGAAGCCTGCCCGGTATGTTTTACAGAAAGGTATAAGTTGACTCCTGCAGGCAACAAGAAAGCTGTGAAGATACTTCGATATTTCCCGCTTATTGATAGGCTGGAGCGGTTGTTCATGTGTGCTTTCACGGCGGAGGCAATGAGATGGTGGGCTGAGAGGAACTTGCCTGACGATGACACCCTTATACACCCTTCCGACGGAGAGGCTTGGAAGCACATGGTCAGGGAGTTTGATCATTTTGCAGCAGAGGTCCGAAATGTTTGGCTAGGGCTCTCATCTGACGGATTCAACCCTTTTGGCAACATGAGTCTTCAATACAGTATATGGCCAGTTATTTTGGTACCGTACAACCTTCCACCATGGATGTGCATGAAGAAGGAATACAATATGCTCACTCTGTTAATTCCGGGCCCGGGTTATCCAGGAAAGTGTCTCGATGTGTATTTGAGGCCTTTGATTGAGGAGCTTAAGTACCTGAGTGAGTGTGGCCACCCCACTTACGATAGGTTCAAAAAGGAGATGTTCCAGATGCATGCCATGCTTGTTGGCACCATCAGTGATTTTCCTGCCCGCGGTATGTTGTCGGGCAACGTTACCAGGGGTTACAGGGCTTGTTCAGAGTGCATGACGGTTGATTGTTGCAGTCCTCATTGCAGTAAAATTGTTCAGATGCGTCACCGTTGTTGGTTTCCATATGATCACCCATTTAGGCAGGATCCAGACGCGTTTGATGGGATTGTGGAAACAGGTGTGGCACCCAGGCGATGGACAGGGGAAGAAATTTTGGAAGTGTTGAATGAATACGATTTTGGCCAGCTGAGCAATCATCCTGACATAGTGGCGTCAATTCCAGACAAGCCCGAAAGGTATAAGTTTTGGACACACAAGAGCATATTATGGGAACTCTCCTACTGGCCCAGGTTGCCTATCAGACATTACCTAGATGTCATGCACATAGAGAAGAATGTGTGTGAAAGTGTTGTTGACATTGTATTATTAGGCAATTTCGTTAATGGGACTGGAAAACGGAAAGGGGCTAGAGGCACCTGCACCGGGAAGAGACTTGAGCAGGCCACCGGCGGAAGGAAAACTCCCATAAGGGCCAATGAGGATGGCGAGGTGATCGAGGCATTCGACACCACGCGCAAATATGTCAGCATGGCCGGTGCGATCGTGCGGGACAAGGTCCCAATGCTTTGGCCAGATTGGGAATCTGTGCCTATCTACGTGAAGATGCAAGTGCATAATGCACTCAGTGTGAGTAAAATCGTATTTTCATTACATAAATTTTACATTTATTAATTAAGTCCGAATAAATATATATATAATTTTACCTTTTATATATTCATATTGCAGTTGTGGTTTGACGTGGATGAAGTTCTTATTCACACGTGGGTAGAGCGTCAACTACATATGAGGTGATGTGCTTCGACTTATTTGAATATATATCCAGTTAGATTTTTGTTTATCAAGTGTTTTAATATCTCTAACTTTTTTTCCTTCTTTTAATATAGGTATAAAGAGTGGAAGAACGAGCTTTCTTCCCATTACACTGTATACAAGGAGCTAGGCTGAGGTTCCACCCCTAGCGAATTCCGGTTTAGGGAGTACGAGTGGCTGTGGCTGATAGCCCACTTCGAGCACCCCAAAGCTCGGGTATGCATCCTTAAAATATCTTTCAAGCCTAATGTATCGTATCAGATTGAAATAGTTAGTTACTAATTTTTTTTCATATGTTTATTAAACAAGGCGATTTCGAAGACGAACCGGGCGAATAGATTGAAAAACACCAGGGCCCATCATGCAGGTTCACTCAACTACATGGGTTGGTCGACTAAGGCGCAGCAACAACAAGAGGTGAACCCGTTGGTGTATATTCATCAGAAGTTCTACCCGCAGTGCCCTGAAGAAGCGGTAAGTCTTTCGCCTCTCCATGTGTTAATAAAACTATTTTTCAAGATGGAAATAGATTTTGTTAGCTAATACGTTGTTCATTTTCCCTTTTCAATTAGTCGAGAGTGGAGGAGGCGACCGCAGAAGTGACCATGAGTATAGCTCGGACTAACCATCCTGACTGCTCCGAGGAAGAAGTCACCCAGTATGCCTCTCAGATCGATCCGCTTGATCCCCCGATAGCGACTCGGATCATGGCAAAAGCGTGCGGGACTAGAAAGAATACCTACTACTGTAGGGGAATGGGCACGGCGGGCGAAGGACTATTGAAGAACACTTCAGAATACTCTACCGGGTCAAGAAGTTCAACTTCTAGTCGTAACCTCACGGCGGAGCTTCATAGGACGCAGAGGGAGTTGGAGGAGCAAAAGAGGCAGATGGCCGAGTACCAAATGCAGCAGACACAGGTGCAGGCTCAGATGTACACATGGATGCGGACGATGTACGAGGCTCAGACTACCGGACAACCCTTCCCCACACCTCCCCCGGTCCCTCATATCCCTACCTATCCACCACCACCACCGCACCAGTCAAAGCCAGAGCAAGACCAAGGTAGCCACCGGAATTCAAATGAGTACATGTATTACTTCAACCCTGATGACCCGCAAGTTCCTGGACCTGACCTGTAGTTGTAGTTAATTTTTTTATCGTCGTTGCAATTTGTACTGTACGTTGGACATTTATGTTGAACTTGTATGACTGTCTTTGCTACGTGTACTGTTGAACTTGTATGATTGTACGGTTTATCCGGTTCAATGCAGGTTATGTAATTGGGCCCAATCCAGAACCGCGTTTTTTTTTCAAAATTTTTCCCCACATTGCCGGCGACATGGACTCGAGTCGCCGGCAATGTCTCAAATTCCGGCCACGGCGGCGCTGCCATTGCCGGCGACGGCGTTTCCCGTCGCCGGCAATGTCAACACCGGCGGGGAATCTCCGGCGACGTCATTGCCAGCGACAAGTCGCCGGTAATGTCAATTCCGGCGAAAAAAAAAAGACAAGGCCGGCGACGGAAGGTCGTCGGTAATGTCTCCATTTCTGGTAGTGACATGAGTTAAGCAACAACACAACTCGTCTCCACCATCCGCTCGACTATCACCACGAAACAGCATCTCGGGGAAATCTGGTCGTCGAATCACCACCACCATTTCGAGGCACTCGAACACAGCTAAACACATCGTCAGTAAGTCCATATTCACAGTCACACTAAAACCACGATGTCCAGCTATAACAGATCCGTGGCTAAGCCATATCCTCTAACAAGGATCTCGCAACCTCCGGATGGATACAACACTCTCTAAAATCTCGGAAGTGGAGACACAGGTACAATAGCCATGGATGTCCAACAACAATAACCTCGGAGAAAAGTCTGTCCTCAAACAAGGTCATGGCACGAACTCCAACATGCCCAAGTAGCCGCCCACGTCAATTGCGACTTGTTGAATAACTCATCAAAAGGCAACATTGGTCAGACTTCAGGTACAACATGAGGATCTCCGCACGAATTCTGAGCTGTCGAACCGCAAACACAGCTGGCTGAGAGCGTTCCCTCGTAACGTGACCCTCCTGGCCACCACAATAGCAACTGAGAGTGCTCCACGAACACAAGTCACCGCATCACCTGCTGCGTGAAAGGATCACCAACGATCACCCAAACTCATGCCACAGGATCAAATCCGCTACTCCGTGATCTCCGCCATCACCAAACGGATCAGCAGAGGATCCTCAACATAATCGAAAAGACCACAGCCTGATGAAATCACTGATCCTGAAATGTCGGAACTCAACCACATCAAAAACTCGACTAAGTCCACTTCCCTCAAACCATCACATCAAAAACCGCGTACACATTTCCTTTTCATTAGCCTCGCCACTGAGTGCAACACACTAAGCTCCTCACGGCAATCTCGAGGCATATCAATCAGACTCTCTCTAATGCTCAGGTTCAAACTCACCTTGAACCTCGTTCACTGCTTCCTCTAAAGCCACATAACACGTGCAAACAGGAACAAACATGTGAACAATGCTTCTCTGCCTCAGGTGGGTAAACATTCCTCATTCGATTGCTGGATAGCCTGATAAAACCATTACCGTACAAACAACACCCTGAATGTAGGTCATGGAGTCGCAACAGGAACTCACACAATATCAGCCCACCAAATACACCGATCTGACTCAGGCAAACATCAATTACCACAATTCTCAGCTCTGAGGCAACATGTAGACGCACATACACACATCCCCAGGCAAACTGTGCCACACAATTCTCTGAACTCTGAATACTCATCCGAATCCACTGTTCTCTGGCAAATCACACGTCGATTGATCCTCAACAGGATCCACAACCGAAATGACACGGAAAGCACGTTAGGAGGCATCCTAATGAATACAATATCGTTCACAACAAGTGGAACGTAATCATGGAACTTCAAATATTTGAATGCATACAACACCCGGAATTTGATGATTATCCGCCGGCCGGTCGGGTCACCATTCCAGACATGCTGTACATTCTCAAATATCCTTAGTAAACACGACTACAGAAGTCTACAGAACCTATAACCTAATGCTCTGATACCAAGCTGAAAAGACCCAACCCCGATTTAGCTTCCTAAATCAGAATCAAACCCCTTCGAAAACATAAACCAACAAAAACTTTTCAAAATTTGGGCAGAGTTTTGTTACTAGCGTGGAATTACCATTACCTGCACGTGGAAAATACACTTCATCCTATGCCACAAAAAGCAAACCGTGGGCACCAATCCCATGCGGATTTCTCAATATATCAACAATAATGTAAAGTAGTAAATATATATGCACTTTACTGAAATCCGGGTTAAAAATCGTATAAACATATTCAACAGAGAACTCAGAGCGACCTCTAATACATAATCATATAAGTATAACACAGTAGGTAGGACAATAAACCTACTGGAAGAAATAAGGTAGCTCGAGCACTATGCCTCCGGCCACGACGTGTGACACCAGAGCCTGAACTGCAAACTGGGCACGGAAACCGAAAAGCCCAGGGGAAAGACAATAAACATGTTAGAGTGAGTGGACGAAAATAAATGTCTTTCACCAGTTAATATATATGTGTAAAATAACATATGCGAGTCCAGGTAAATAAAAACAATAAGTACACGAGGTAAAACACATACTCCTCCAGTGTACTGAGCATGCAAGTAAAAATCCCACGGGGTCACTCATGGACTCCTCCGTGCTAGTACAGTCTGAACCACGGAGTCCCTGACTACCACGTGATTCTAAGCCAGAAATGGCCTCGGTTCCGGGGAATACGCCCCTCACCGGTCTGGTTGGGGAAACGCCCCTCCAGGCGGCTCTCCGTCGGGGATCAGCCGACGAGGCAAGGTGTATCGATACAACAACGTAACTGAGACTGTACTCTGTGAAAACCAAATCATAAACAGTTCGATGCAAATGCATGAAACAATATATAAGTGTATGCATATTCGTATACGTATATCCGTATATATATAATCGTATAATCGTAAAACACATGCTCATGTAATCCATAATCTCAATACGCATGCTCAAGTTCGTAAATCATATAAAAGACTCGCAAGAATTCCGTGAAAAGAAATTGTCCACTCACAGACTGGCGTAACGCATATAGCGTTAACCCGTGATCCGGCGGAAAGTCCATCGCCAAACGAACGATCACGAACCCCTGAATATTCACAAAATCCATTTCTCAAAATCATAACTCGACAATACAAATCAAATCATGAGAAACCACCGTTCTCGGAAACACGTAATTCGAATACGACGAATCGTCGAAAATCCATATATAACACCTCAATACCTCGCTTTACATTCAGATGCTCAACTCGAAAAACGAACCTCCCCACTATGATCAGAGAGCTATTTCGAGTCAAATGACATGCAACTTGTCGAAAGTCCGAAAAAGTCAAACCGTTGACCGTTGACCACCGCCGACCGAAGAATTTCACGGCGGAGCAACCCCTATTCCACTCAAAATCGTCCACTGAGCAACTTTGTCAACTGCACCGAAGTCCAATTCAAACTCTAACTAATCTAATTTCACGAAAAACCGAATTGAAACAAAAATTTCAATCCCAAAATTCTCCATACACAAGATGAATTAGAACTCCAAACTTACATGGTAGCTTGCTAATGATGAGAGCTTCAAAGCCCACTCAAAGTTGTAGCTCAATTCGGCCTAAATTGAGCAACCCGAAATCACCAAAAATTCATCAACTTTGGCCGGATTTTGCTCCTCCTCCGGCGAGCCTTGCCGCAAACGGTGGCCGGCACCACCACGAGGGAACCACGCCGAGCATAACTAGCCCTAGGCCGAAGCCTAGGGTGGCCGGAATCGATCCACCACCGTGGAGCCACCATAAGCCGACGTGAAATCCTCCTCCACCGAGTTGACTCAGTCAACTCGGTCAAACCCCAAAATAGTAAGTCATTGACTTGCCCAGAATAGCAGGTTTCTATTTATAGCCTTTCCCAAAACGGAAACTCATAATTATCCATTTCGACGAACTTTAATCCTCCGTAACTCTTGCGTCGTAACTCCGATTTTGATAATTCTCACGGCCACAAACTCGACTCAACACACTCTTCAATAATCACCTAAAGTCAAACACATCGACCAAACCAATAAAAAGTCAACTGTTCAGCCCAAACACATATTTAATCGACTAAACAAACAACAAACGGAAATATTCGCAACTTAAACTCTGTAACTCAGAAAAATGCTCTGGAAGTTCCCACGAGCTCGAAATTAAATTCTGAACAACTTCCGTGAAGAAGCCGAAACCAAATTCTCGACCGATAATTTAGTCGCTAACAAACCTGCCATTTAAATCCGTTTCCGTCGAAACTTCAAATATTCATAATTAATTCCTCGGTCGTCCAAATAACGATCCGGAACCGCCCACGAACTCGAAATCACATGTACAACGACTCTCGAGAAGATACCCAGCTTCAATTCTAGGCCAATAATTTAGTCGTTAACAAGCTTGGCGATTCAACCAATTGTCGACAATCTGTGGCTACGCAGTAATTCACGTATACAGCTGATCATACTGCTAATTCTGGTCCGGGTCGTCACATAATTGTGATTATTTATTATGGGTATAATATAGATTGTACGTGATTATTGCATGTGATGTTTCAATCGGTTAATTGTGATTAATTATATATATATAGTGTGGTTATATATATATATTTAGACTTATGTGATCTCGATTATATATATAGTTAATTAGGGTGTATGTACGTGTATATATATATATATTAAAATTATGGGAAGAGTTGGGTATAGCTATAAAATTTTAATTAATAAGATCATGGGTATATATACATGCAGTTATAATTTTCAGGATGGACAAGAGTTGGATGTGTCTTCCAAGATGGGATGTAAGATATCACCGTGGAATTAGAAGTTTTGTGGAATATGTGAAGGTTAATTGTGGAGGGATGACAATTCATTATTGTCCGTGTATGAAATGTCAGTGTCGCAGCGAGCGATATCGTTTTCACATCGATAAAGTATTTGAGCACTTGAAGAAAAACGGGTTTTGGGATAAGTACACATGTTGGATTTATCACGGTCAGAGCTCATCAGTTGGTCAACATGATCACGGACAATTTTTTAAGAGTGCCAGCACATCCAATGATCCAACAACAAGGTTGATCAACGATATGTTTCCTCATGAGAGCGGTATATTTGCTCAAGCACCGGATATCCCTCCCGCCGTTGGAGACTTCCCTCATATTGAGCCAGTCCAGCAATTACCTACAGCTGTCAACACTGCTGGTATGGACAAGTACAACAACCTCATTGCCTTCCAACAGACCCCGTTGTACAACGGGTGTAATAAGACTGTTCTCGAAAGTGTTATGGGAGTAATGAAGCTCAAAGTGGAGAACAAAATGAGTGTGAAGGCTGTTGATGATAGGCTGAAGTGGTCTGGTTCGTTGTTGCCCCCCGGTCATCGTCTTCCTACCGCTCATCGTAAGGTGCGACAGATCCTGAAACATCTTGGCCTTTCCTACATCAAAATCCATGCTTGTAAATATGATTGTGTTCTCTTCTGGGGTGAAGATGCTTATGGGAATGATCTTGAATCCCTTGATGAATGCCCGGTATGTGGTACAGATAGGTATAAGTTGACTCCTGCCGGAAACAAGAAAGCTGTGAAGATACTTCGGTATTTTCCGCTGATAGATAGGCTAGAACGGTTGTTCATGTCTGCACACACGGCTGAAGCTATGAGATGGTGGGGCGAGAGGAATTTGCCCGACGGTGATACGCTTATACACCCTACTGACGGAGAGGCTTGGAAGCACATGGTGAAGGAGTTTTCTTATTTTGCATCAGAGGCTCGAAATGTTGGCTGGGGCTTTCATCTGACGGATTCAACCCTTTTGGCAACATGAGTCTTCAATACAGTATATGGCCAGTTATTTTGGTACCGTACAACCTTCCTCCATGGATGTGCATGAAGAAAGAATACAATATGCTCACTATGATAATTCCAGGGCCGGGTTATCCAGGAAAGTGTCTCGATGTGTATTTGAGACTCTTGATTGAAGAGCTTAAGTACTTGAGTGAGCATGGTCATCCCACTTATGACAAGTTCAAAAATGAGATGTTCCAGATGCATGCCATGCTTGTTGGCACCATTAGCGATTTTCCTGCACGCGGGATGTTGTCGGGCAACGTTACCAGGGGATACAGGGCTTGTCCAGAGTGCATGACGGTTGAGTGTTGCAGACCTCATTACAGGAAGATTGTACAGATGCGTCATCGTTGTTGGCTTCCACATGATCACCCATTTCGGGAGGATATGGAGGCATTTGATGGGACTGTGGAAACAGGTGAGCAGCCGAGGAGATGAACGGAGGATGAAATATTGGAAGTGCTAAATGAATACTATTTTGGGCAGCTAAGCAATCATCCTGAGATAGTGGCGTCAATATCTGACAAACCCGACAGGTATAAATTTTGGACACACAAGTATTTTTTGGGAACTTCCGTATTGGTCCAAGTTGCTGATCAGACACTACTTAGATGTCATGCACATAGAGAAAAATGTGTGTGAGAGTGTGGTCGGCACAGTGTTGAATTGGGAGGGAAAAACTAAAGACGGCTCGAAGGCACGCATTGATCTTAAAAGGATGGGACTGCGAAAACATTTGTGGTTGAGAGATGGGAAGAAAAAAATGCCACAAGCTCTTTATACCGTCAAGCCTGCCCAGAAGAATGAAATTTTTGGCTGGATGGGTAATGTCAGGTATCCTTCAGGCTATGCTGGAAATATAAGTCGATGTGTTAACATCAAAGACAATAAGATGTACGGACTAAAGAGTCATGACTATCATATACTGCTTCAACGCCTCTTCCCTGTTTTCATTCGAGGGTACCTGCCCAAAGAGGTGGTGGAGCCGTTAGTGGCTTTGTCAAGATTCTTTCAGAAGTTATGCACGAGAGAAGTGAAGAAATCGGACTTGTTGGAAATGCAACAGGACATCATTTTTATCATGTGCAAATTTGAAAGGATATTTCCTCCAAACTTTTTCGACATCATGCCTCACCTGATGCTCCATCTTCCGGAACAATTGTTCCTTACTGGTCCAGTGCACTACACATGGATGTATCCTATGGAAAGGTACGTAATGCATCTCTGAATCTGGCTATATATGTCGATCTTTAATATTATTTATTCACTTATTTTGCAATAAGTATAACATGCTCGATCTGTAATTACCACTTTACAGACAATTAGGGGACTACAAAGACTATGTGATGAACAAATCTGCACCCGAAGGGTGTATCGCTGAAGCATATATTACGCATGAGTGCGTAACGTACACCAAGTTGTATTTGGGAGCGTTGGAGGACCCTCCACAACATATGCCAGTAGATGGAGGGCAGTTCAACCTTTCGATCATCTCCGATGATGTTGAAGTTTCTGGAAAGTTGCCCAACTCGTACAATTTGGAACCTTATGAGCTAGTCATTGCCCATTGGTCGGTATTGATTAACTGTCCAGAAGTTCAATATTGGAAAAATATGCACCTTTACTGCCCTGCTATTTCAGGTGATGTTGAGTACCATAACAAGACGTTCGCAAACTATTTTGGCAAATGGGTACGTATATAGATATATTGATTGGTATATGAATTTAAGTGCATGTCTCATATCCTATTTATAGTTAAGTTAATAAATGATTATTTTCAGATGAACCATGTACAAGATGATGGTATCCCTCAGTGGTCACACGAATTGAGGCTCTTGGCGCAAAAACCGGTAACTTCCAGAGTTTATCCTATGTGTAAGGTAAATGGCGTGCTATTTATTTGTGAACATAGAGATGTCAGACGAAAAACACAGAATTCTGGGGTAATGGTGCATGGTGGGCATAATGGAGTTGACTATTACGGTGTTCTCCATTCAGTTGTCGAATTAATATATGGGGAAGACATGACCGTGCACTTGTTTAAGTGTAGATGGTTTGATACCGACCCTCAGAACACAAGGACCGATCAATACGGCATTTTTTCGGTGAATACTGCTACAAGCTGGTATGAAGATGATCCGTTTGTTTTGGCCACGGCGGTGAAATAATTGTTCTATCATGATGATCTTGTGCATAAAGGCGCGTGGAAAGTGGTTAACCATGTTCTTCCACGAAACATATACAGTGCCTCAACCCTTGGTGTGACCTCGGATAATGAAGAAGTTAGTGCATACCAAGAGCCGAACGCAACTGGTATTCCTGAAACCTCAACAATTCGCCTTAATAATGTGAGACAGGGCAGTGTGGTACGAATTCCTCAACCGAATCTTATTGATGTTAATCAAAATGAAGACAATGAAGACTCAAGTGACGAGGGCATACACATCTTACCTGAAATTAACTCGGAAACAGAGTCAGACTCAAGCGATGATTCTGACTATGAGCCTTAGTGTATGTATGTTATTTTGAGTTTGAACGTGCAATGTAACGGAAATTATATTCAGATGATCGACTTTAAATTGTGTCGATTAAATTGCTGCAGGCCAACCGACGATATTCGAATTAATATCGTATTATTAAATATTAATTAATAAACTATATATATATAGCCAAAAAAATAAATGCCATTTTAATTTAATTAGGCTTTTAACATAATTTCCGTTTTTTTAATAATAATTTCATATTATTATATATTAATAAATATTAAGTACACTATATATAACCGACATATGAAAAAAAAATAAAAAAACTATAACCGACGATATTCATATCAAATATCGTCGGTTATAGTTTCGGGTATACTATGGCCGACGATAATACTTATATCGTCGGCTATAGTTGGCGTTATATTCCAGAACTGGCACCGTTTCGGGCAGTTTCGTTTCGATATGCAGTTCATCATCAAGCCCTCCATCAAGCCCTCTTGTTCCGTCAAGCAAGATCGAGGAAGGATCTCTCAATCATCATCAAGCCCTCCATCATCAACAGGATCTCTCTAAACCAAAAACAGGCTCTAAATCTCTAAATCCCCAATTTCAATTTTTTTAGGTTAGATTTTAATTTGTTTACTTTGTTTATCGATAATGTGGATTCATTATGTTGATTGTGTGAATATATATTGGATTTTTCTTGAATTTTGTAAGTTATGAGAATTATTGTTAATTTTTGGGATTTATTGGATTATATATATAGATAGGAGGTTAATAAATTATATACATATATTGGATTGATGGAATTATTGGAATATTTGTGTTGCTTTTTTGGATTGTTGGGAATTATTGGATTATTTTTTGGATTGTTTAAGTGTAGAATTATTAATTGGTTTATATACATATATATATATAGAGGAGCTTATTTAATTATATTGGATATTATTGAGTATATTTTTTAGTGTTGATTTTTTGGATTGTTGGAATTTTTGGATTATATTGGGAATTATTGTTGATTTTTTGGATTTTTAATTAGAATTATTGGATTATATATATAGATGAGCTTAAATATTAATTATTGGCTATTATTGGATATTATTGAATGTTTTAGTGCTCATTTTTGGGATTGTCGTAATTTAGTGGAATTATTTTGAGCGTGGAATTTTTGGATTAATTGGAATTATTTTGAATTTTTGGTAATTTAGTGGAATTACATATGAAGGAATTAATATATAATGAAATTAGGTGATATAATGGAAATTTTATGTGAGTGGAAGGATTTTAATTTTAATTTTAATTTTAGCAACGATGAATTGGTTAAATTGCGGTGTTTCCCGAGGGGGGTCGGGCTCGAGGGGGAGGTCGAGGGGGAGAGGGAGGTCGAGGGGGAGAGGGAGATCAGGACGTGGAGATGAGGGCACCAGAAGTCGATCCGCATCAGGATCCACCAGCGTCGGCAACACTTACAGTCTTCCGCAGACCTCTCGACACCGTACACTGCTGGGCGAGGGACAACCTCAGCAGCAGCAGCTCGAGCCTGCTCGATCCTCAGGCTCGAGGAGGCTTCATGAGGTCAGTCGCACGCCGAAAACGGATAGTGCGACTCAATCCTCGGTCCGAATGCCGGAGATTCATCGCGAGGACCCTTCCCCCTTCACCCATCAGACAGCTCCTCATTCTTCCGAGGAGGCTGGTGGATCGACTCAGTCCTCGGCCAGGATGCGACTATGCCCGCCGTCTACCTTATTCTTACCGTTGGAAATCCCGACGATACCTCTCGTCGATTCCGAGGGGATGCCAGTTCCGGGACAGCTAGGGTTCATTACCCCGGACCAGGCATATGCGTATGTACCCTTCCTGGAACCTCTATGGAGTGTGAGGATTCCGGGACAACGCACCGACGAATCAGGTAAATATTAATTAGTGATATCTTTTTACTTAGTAATATTTAAATTCAATTAGGTGTTGATGTTTTAAAAATCGTCTACATATATATGTGGTAGGCGAGATCGTGCCCGGTGACAAACAAAAGAGAACCAGAGGCCCCGTCGTAGGCAAGTTACTAGACGACGACATTCAGGCTAGCGGTGGTGGCCAAGTTATGATTCCGACCGGGGATAGAGGGCAGGTGATCGAGGGAAAGGTCACTCGAAAGTACGCGGGGATGGCGGGCAGCCTCATACGGGATAGAGTCACAATGTTGTGGCCAGATTGGAATTCAGTGCCGCAATCTGTCAAATATGAGCTGAATAATGCGTTGTCGGTGAGTTGAATTGTATATTCATTATGTAAATTTTCTAAATAAATTTTTAATATTATTAATATATATATATATATATGCATTGCAGAGGTGGTTCCGCGTGGATGCAGACATTAGACCCACGTGGGCGGATGAAGTGCATGGGAGCAGGTTTGCAGACCGGCATTTGTTTCAATTTTTTGGTTTCTTTTGATTATGTTCATACAATGTTGTAAGTTACTAACGATTGATTTTATTAATATATATAGGTATAAGGAGTGGAAGGGCGAGCTGAAGAAGCATTGGAAAAAGTACGGCGACGATCGTTCGGGTACCCCTAGCGAGTTTCGTTATAGGGAGTACGAGTGGCGATGGCTTGTGGTTCACTTCAACAACCCGAAATTGAAGGTACGCAACCTTTGATCGATTAAATTTTTGTTTTATCGTACTTCCCTCAAATTATTTGGCTAATATTTTTTTTATGTTGGATTAATCGAGCAGGCTATTTCTGAAGTCAACACAAGGAACCGGGCCAAAAACACCAAAAATCATCATGCCGGTTCCAGATCATACTCGGGTTGGATCGAGGAGGCGGCCAACCACCCAGAAGAGGATCCCCTTGTCTATACGATGCAACACGCGTATACGCAGTCCCCCGAATATGCTGTAAGTGTCCTTATAACAAAATAAACTTATTTCTTATTTTTTTAGATTGTTTTTTTTAATTAATATTTTATTTTTCTTTGTCAATTAGGCGAGAATTCAGGAGGCGATTCCAGAGGTGTTGACTCAAGTGGCGAGAGAGCTCTATCCCAACACCCCCGATGCGGAACTCCCGATTGATAAGATTGATCGATCTGATCCGATCGTCAGGGCCAGGATTATGTCAACTGCGATCCCTCCAGGGAAGAACACATTCTACTGCAGGGATTCCGGAAAGTGGGGTCAAGGGCTGCTAAAGAAGACCCCTGAATTCTCTCGCGGATCAGGATCATCATCATCTTCCAAGACTAATGAGCTACAGGACCAGCTTCATAGGCAAGCAATTGAGATGGAAGCTCAACGGCGTCAGATGGAGGAGATGGAGCAGGCGCGAGCCGCAGAGCAGAATCGGTTGGCCGAACAGCAACAGCAGATGGGGACATGGATGCAGCACTGTTATGCACAGTTGCAGGCATCTGGAATCCAGATAGCTCCCCCGCCTATTTTCGGTGCGCCACAGCCACAGCCTCAGCCTTAGCCGCAACCTCAGCCAGACCAGGACCAACCAACTTATGACGATCCGTTTGATCACATAGACTTAGGACCCCCGTAGATTTGAACAATTGTCGGTTTTTTATTTTAATTATTTACTACGTATGCATATGTATACAGATTTGAACGATTTCGGTTTTTTTTTATTTATTTACTACTATAGTTTCAATGGTTGTTGATTTTCAATTTGAACAATATTGGTGATTTTTTGGGAATGCAGGTTTTGAGATAAAACCCAGAACCTGCAAAAAAAAATTAATTATTAATAACTATAACCGACGATATGTGTCAACATCGTCGGCTATAGTTTTCTACACGGTCAACCATTTTGACCATGGAGAAAACTATAACCGACGATGACGTCGTCGGTTATAGTTTGAAACTATGCTCGACGATAATGTCTCGTTGCCTTTAGTCTCTCTTTTTTCCAACGAAAAACCTAATTCATCGTCAGTTATAGTATCACCGACGGTGTATTACTGACGAGACTATAACCGACGATGAGTCGTCAGTTATAGGCTATACCAGATAAAGAAGAACAGACCGACGACCCGAACTCGTCGGGTATAGTAATTCTTCTGGTAGTGAAATCCACCATCCGACACAAATTTGCAAGATGAGGTAAGTCCTTTGTAAATTTTTCATCTCTACTTTATTTGCTTTTATTAATTAAATGTTGCCATCTCCATTATAATAGATAATATTATGACATAGAAATTCATTATATATGTTTTCTAGTTAAGGAAAGCTCAATCATGGTATGTAACAAAAATGAATAAAGAGTTTTTGAAGTTTGTATGTTGGGAAGTGGTGAAGATTCATCTTTATTTTAGTTCTATCGAAACTACTACTTCACCTTCTTACCATTCCAACTTTGAAGCAACTCCTCCCGTTAGTGAAATGCCTCCCATCGTCAATTTGGATGAGGATGAAGTGATTGCAACACCACAAACCAACCGTCAAGGTCCATCGAGTCTGGTTAGACCAATTGGACTGAAGGTGGCCAAAGAAGCAAGAAAATGGGGGGGGGGGGGGGGGAGGGGGGGGGGAAGTCATGACTCCTGCAAATGAGCTACGAGATGAGGTTTTGAAAATCATTGCGGCCAATCAAAAAATTGGGCCGACAGACAAAAAGCACGTGAGAGTAACGATTTTGCTTTACACAAAGCGCAACTCATCCTTCAAGAGAAGGACTACAAATTGAGATTGCAAGCCGTAGAAACAAGGATTATGATCATGAATGTGGAGGCTATGACCAAATTCAAAGAGCATTTCATGAAGAGGAAAACAGAAATCCTTAAGCAAGGAGATGATAATAAAGGAGAAGATAGCGAGGAATCATTTTCAAATTGTTATCGTCCGCTTTTTCAATAGTTTTGTCTTCATAATAAATCGAGGCTTGGCTTGTCATTATGTAATTTAAATTTTTAAGAAATAAAAATGCAATTTCTTTAATTTGATAATATTCAAATACATTACATTAAAACATAGTAAATTAAAATGCAAACACAGAAAATTCAAACACACAAAATGCAAACACATAAAATTGAAACAACGTATTTAGATACGTTCGTCGGTTTCTAAATACCAGTTGTGCTTCACTAAGTCCTTCTGAATCTCTTCATGGAGATAAGCAGATTGAAGATTTACAACATGGTCGCGAAACCGTTGTTCATGAAAGGACCCAACCCCGATTTAGCTCCCTAAATCGGAATCAAACCCTTTCGAAAACACGAACCAATAAAAACCATAGAAATTTCGGCAGAGTTTCGTTACTAACGTGGAATTACCATTACCTGCACGCGGAAAATATACTTCATCCTATGCCACAAAAATTAAACCGTGGGCACCAATCCCATCCGGATTTCTCAATATATCAACAATAATGTAAAATAGTAATTATAACTGTACTTTACTTAAATCCGGAGTAAAATCGTATAATATATACAACAGAATACTCATAGCGACCTCTAATGTATAACCATATACGTATACCACAGTAGGTAGAACAATAAACCTACTGGAAGAAACAAGGTAGCACGAGCACTATGCCTCCGACCACGACGTGCGACACCAGAGCCTGAACTACAAACTGGGCACGGAAACCGAAAAGCCCAGGGGAAAGACATGAAAACTGTTAGAGAGAGTGGACGAAAATAAATGTCTTTCACCAGTTGATATATATGTTATAAAAACATATGCGAGTCGAATGAATAAATATAATAAAATACGCGAGGTAAACTCATACTCCTCCAGCGTACTGAGCATGCAAGTAAAAATCCCACGGGGTCACTCATGGACACCACCGTGCTAATACAGTCCGAATCACGGGATCCCAGACCCACACGTGACTCTAGCCAGAAAGGCCTCAGGTCAGAGGTCTGCCTCCCCCCGGTAAAGACCTCGGGTCAGGAGTCACAGCCTCCCCTAGCACACATCCTCGGGGATCAGCCGGGATGCGAGTGTATCGATACAACAACATATATAAACTGTACTCTGTGTAAACCAAATCATGAACAGTTCGATGCAAATGCAATAAACAGCATATAAATGCATATACGTAATATATAATGATATAAGCATAATCGTCTAACACATGCTCGTATAAATCGTAATCTCGTACGCATGCTCAAGTTCGAAAATCATATAAAAAGACTCGCAAACAATCCGTGAAAAGAAATTGTCCACTCACAGACTAGCGTAACGCAGTTCGCGTTAACCCGTGATCCGGCGGAAAGTCCCTCGCCAAACGAACGATCACGAACCCCTGAATAATCACAAAATCCATTTCTCAAAATCATAACTCGACAATTCAAATCAAATCACGAGAGACCACCGTTCTCGGAAACACGTAATCCGATTACGACAAACTGTCGAAAATCCGGAAATCACACCTCAATACCTCGCTGTAAGTTCGAATGCTCAATTCGAAAAACGAACCTCCCCACTGCGATCGGGGCGCGATTTCGAGTGAAATGACATGCAACTTGTCAAAAATCTTGTGACGACCCGAACCAGAATCTGTTGTGTATTCGGCACGATTCTCGAGATTGAGTTCAGTCGCGGTTTTTCGTCGTAATTGTGGTTTGCCGATCCGATTCGCGACTATATTTTCGGTCGAGAATTTGGGTTGAGTGTCTGTACGGAAATTGTAGAGTATGTGATTTCGAGCTTGTGGGCGGTTCCGGAAGATTTTTCCGATAACTGAGGAATATTTAATGATTATTTGAAGTTTCGGTTTTCGATGAGTTTATCCGATTGTTTCGTGTTTATCCGAATCATTTCGTATATTCGTTTTGGACCCGAGGCTCGAGTATAAATATCGGAACAGTCGAGAATTGTCGTAAAAATTGCTGTTTGAGGGTTGACCATCATTGACTTTCTATTTTGGGAAAGTTGACTTGCAGACCGAAAGGGAAAGTTTCCCATTTGGGAGTCACCGTGCGACGACCTATTTTCCGGCCACCTCCGGCCACGGGACAGGTATGGTTAGCATCCTTGTTTGATTTTGAGTGGGTTTAGCTTTGGTTTGGATGGATTTGATTTCGTTTTGGGTAAGTTCGAAGTCGGCCGAAATGGGGAGGTTCACCGGTGACGGTGGAGGTGGTTCCGGCGAGTGTTGAGGGTCGAGATGTTGGGGGTTTTACTCCCCACACCTCGGTGATGCTTCCTAGTGGCTTGGTTTTGAACGAGGAGGTGTTTGGGGAGGAACCCGATTTGGAATCCGGTTTGAATTTCCGTTCGGGTTTGTTGAGTTTTGGTCGGGTTAGAGGCTGAATTGGTCTTCGTGTTAGTTAAGGAAGTGGTTCGTGTGATCGAGGCAGTATGATCTGGAAATTTTGGCCGTGAAATTCCACCGTTGACGGCGCGCCGCCGCCGGCGGCGGCGGTCAACGGCCGGAAAGTTGACTTTTTCAGATTTCGATGTAATTAGTGTCGTTTTTCTCGAAATCGCGCCCTGGTTATCGTCCAGAGGTTTTCGGGTTGATTTGGTTAGCCGATTTTCAGTCGAGGTTTCGAGTGGGGATTTCGGGATTTCCGTAATTCATTTTGTACCGCATTTCACATTTCCGGGAACGGTTGGTTTCCGTGCATCAGTACAGTGTTAAGAACTACGATATTGATCAGTTATATTTTGTGAATATTCAGGAGATCGAGATCTGGATCGTGATCGTGCTTCAGGCGAGGGATCTTCCGCCGGACCACAAGTTTAGCGCGAGTGCGCATTTCACGAGTCTGTGAGTGGACATTTATTTTCACGGATTGATTGCGAGTCTTTTATTTATGATTTACGAACTGGAGCATGCGGATTGATTATGATTTTACGAGCATGTGTTTTACGATTATGCATATACGAATATACGTATACGAATATATACATATACGTACATATTACGTTTTATGCATGTGCATGGAAAGGATTTATGATTTGGTTTACACAGAGTACAGTCTCAGTATATGTTGTGGTATCGATACACATTGGCTTCTCGGCTGATCCTCGAGTACGCTCCGGAAGGACAGATATCCTGACCCGAGGCCTTTCTGGCTAGAATCACGTGTGGGTCTGGGATCCCGTGATTCAGACTGTGCTATCGCGTGGAAGCCCACGAGAGTCTCCGCGATATGTTTTACATTGCATGCTCTGTACGTGAGTGGTAGCCAGAGTCTCCTCACATATTATTTGATTTTCGTGCATTTGACTCGCATATGATTTTATATGTATATAAATTACGTGGTGAAAGACATTTATTTCCGTCCACTCACTCTAACGTGTTTATTGTCTTTCCCCTGGGCTTTTCGGTTTCCGTGCCCAGTTGCAGTTCAGGTTTGGTGTTTTCACGTCGCGGTTTGGAGGCTAGTGATCAGAGTTACCTGTGCTTTCCAGTAGGTTCTTGTTTCGCCTACTGATGTGTATATTGTATATATTTTACTTTAGAGGTCGCTCTGATACATTCTGATACTTGTTTATACGGATTTTCTCGGATATACATATATACATAGTACAGTTTGTTACTGTTATTGATTATATTGATGTTGAGAAATCCGGATGGGATTGGTGCCCACGGTTTGGATTTTGTGGAATAGGATGAAGTGTTATTTTCTGGGTGCAAGTTATGGCAATTCTACGTTAGTAACGAAACTCTGCCGAAATTTCGAAAAATTTTTGTTGGTTCGTATTTTCGAAAGGGTTTGGTTCCGGTTTAGGTAACTGAATCGGGATTGGGTCCTTTCAGCTTGGTATCAGAGCATTAGGTTGTCAGATTCTGTAGACTCTTGTAGTTGTGACGCTTAGGGTATTTGAGTTGATACAGCATGACTGGAGTGATGACCCGACTGTGATACGCGCAAAACATGCATTCACGTTAACTTAAAAACATAGATTACGCGCATTGCAATTTAAACCCTTCTTTTGTCATTTGTAATATTGGCGAGTAGGGATCGTTCTTTATCCGGGGAATTAAGGGCGCATGCATGGTTTCGTTAATAAGCGGAAATATAAATGTTGGGGGGATTGGAAGTTGGTTGTTTAATCTACGAAATTAAAGTACAAAAACATGCAAACACAACTAAAACTCTTAGGCATCTAACATGTTTTACTCATAGACAAGTTTCAACAATCAAGAAACTTAAAGTCTAATTATGCTTGCTAAAAATAAGAAGTTACACTACTAATTACATGTGATCATCTCATCTTATTAACCTACCCTTTTCATGCATCAAACCTTTTTGTAAGTTACGAAATTCATAACTTCTAACTAAATACACATGCTTAATAATTGAGTAGGAATGCAACTTAGCGTATAAACATCCTAAACAACATACGATCATCGAAACATGCGAAAGAGAGGGACTTAGCGTATTTTCTAACACATGCATTCGAAGCTTTAAGATTGTATCAAACATGCATAAAAGGCTAGAAATCATAAACACATGCATATTACAAATCTGTTTAAGAGCATAAAACACAAATCTAAACTTGTTCTTCATTTGATACATAAATGTATTCCAATACATCAAAAGGTTCAAATACAAAACAAAAGAAATGAAAGTGAAGATCATGGTTACACTTTTTGTCTTGAGTGCTTGATGATCTACGGTGGAGATGGATTTCCTTCACAAGGGACTTAGCGTATTGTGTTGGATGGATGGATGCTTTGCTTCGGCTTGGAAGGAGGAACCTTGCTTGCTTCGGCTTGGATGGAGGAAGGATGATACTTCGGCTTGGAAATGAACCTTGCTTGTGTTTATGGTGGAGGAGTATTTGTGTAGAGTTTTTGTTTGTAAAATGAGAGATGATCCTTGAATGGTTCGGCCTCCTTGTATTTATAGGCAAGGAATGGTGCTTCTCACTCTTCCACCTTGCCTCCCTCCATTTAATGCATGTAATGATCAATATGGCAAGTCATCCCCTTAGTCACCCTTGTGATCATCATTTGTGAACCCTAAGCAAGAGTCACCATGCTTAGTCACACCCTTAGTCACCATTGTGATGATCAAAGGCAAGAGTCACCAAGCTTAGTCACCATTTGTGAACCCAAAGCAAGAGTCACCATGGCAAGTCATCTTTTATGATCATTAGCTTGATAACTTGGACTTTTCAACTTCACCAAAAGGCTTCCATGCCGAATTGAATGTGTTTGGGCCATATAATGGGCCGAAACAAGAGTTGAGAATTCGGCCCACAATTTGCTTTTTGGGCCGACCCATTTTCGGAGGTCCAAAATCGCAAAAATCGCAAAATCGCCGAAATTCCTCCGAATTGCGTCGTTATTAATCTCCACCGTAAATATCTTCAAAATAACAATTTAAATAAGGAAAACATAAAACTAAGATAATAACATAGCTAAACGTAAAGGGAAATGCGTTAAGAAACGAGCATAAAATGCGTATATCAAATTCCCCCACACTTAGACTTTGCTAGTCCCTTAGCAAACACTAAGTTAAACTAAGACTCTTCTACGAAATTAAAACAAAGGTAAGAACATAACTAAGCCCTTAGCTAAACTTTGTCTCAGAATTTTCATAAGTATATGGCGATATCTCACATGATTTTCAACTTTGTATGCTCAACGAATTCAAGAGATAATTGCGATATAATTATGTAATGAACAAGTAAGACATAGAGAAAACAATGGTTATGTTATAGCTGTGCATGCTTTGAATAAAGGTTTAATCAACTCACAAGGATGCACTCATCATATTTTTCACTCATGAAAATGGTTCACTTAAAGTGTATATGAATTGAAATGAAAACCACATGAATAAAGTTTGATTACTTGCACAAATGAACCAAAACCATAAGCTTACTCATGCAACTTACTCTACTAATTGAAAGCTACTCATTTTAAGGATCATAAAGGACTTTTAGTGAGGTTGTAATGGGGTTAAGGCTAAGGCATTCGAAATTTAGATATGTGGTGATAAAAATGTTCCAATGACTTAGTCTAGCACCATATTAGTCCTCCATCTCCATTTGTATGTTACCATGTATACTTCAATCTAAGCTACCCTTTTAGCTTTTCGGACAGGACAAAGGCCATATTTTGTTCTATTTTTAGGCCTTCAATTTATCGTAAACTCCAAATTCGTAAATAAGGGGGACGTTAATCCAAATGGTTATTCTTAGAACACAACATATTGCCATGAGAGATAATAATTTTTTTTTTCTTTTCATTCTCTCAAATATAATTTTTTTCTTTTCTTTTTGGCAATCACAAACTTTTTTAGCTATTTGGACAAGTCTTTCCCCTTACTCACATTAACTCTTTCAATCTTTCCTACCAAACCATAATCTTATGTGCTAGTTTCGAAAAATTCTCACCAAGTTTCCGGAACAAAGGTAAGGATATTCTATACTAGGATAAGTGTTTAGGTATATATGGTGATGAAAGAAAAGCTTAACGTGGGCTCAATTGGTTTATCTAGGGGTGTCGCAACTTGTGCGTACAAATGGGATACATGGATATATGGCAATGTGGTGGAAAATCCTAAATGCCTTTAATCATTTCCAAAATCAAAGTATGTATCAACTTAAAAGCTTTGCAAATTGACATGAGTAAGTTCTAGTATTCTCTAGTTCATTAAAATCTATGGCAAGCAATCAAATGAGGCATATATAAGCTAGTAGCTACGAAATGGATGTATATTCACTCGAATAAAGAACAGATAGCTCAAAAGCTCACATAGGGTTCATATGATTAAAAACTTATTCAAGCATGCGATTTCTGTACCATGTTTTTGCAATTCATATCTACTACATGTTAAAAACATAAAGAATATCTCAATTAGCACAAGAATTCGATGCATGTGATTCATACGCCATATGTGTTCGTATCGATCAAATTTCATCATCGACTAGTTAAGGGCGTCCTAAAGACTCTGAAAAACACTAATTTAGACATAATTAAATTGTAAACCCTTCCCCCACACTTAAACTCTACATTGCCCTCAATGTACTAAAGTAGAAGTATAGAATAAAAATGGAGTATAGGATCTAAGAAAATTTTAATCTAATACGCAAAAAGCCATTAAATTAATTAAAAGGGGAGAAGAAAACAAATATGTTGTCTCCCTATTGGGTTGCCTCCCAATGAGCGCTTGTTTTACGTCGTTAGCTTTGGACGTGATGCATCATTTTGTTTTTGAAATGGCCGGTTCTTGGAGTTGCATCTCCTCCACGGTGTGCTCCGCAAATGCCTCAAAATAGGGCTTCAAGCGATGGCCATTTACTTTGAACTCACTACCTTTGTCGATAGATCGAATGAGAACTGCTCCATGAGGTAGAACTTGAGAAACTATGAATGGCCCCATCCATCGAGAGCGGAGCTTTCCCGGAAAGAGCTTAAGTCTTGAATTGAAAAGCAATACTTTCTGCCCAGGTTCAAAACTCTTCCCGCGAATCATCTGATCGTGGATCTTTTTCGTCTTCTCTTTGTAAATCCACGCATTGTCGAAAGCATCATTTCTGATTTCTTCTAGTTCACATAGTTGTAGCTTCCGATGCAAGCCTGCGGCATCTCGATCGATGTTGAATTTCTTCACGGCCCACCATGTCTTGTGCTCCAATTCAACCGGAAGATGGCACGCCTTTCCATAAATTAATCGGAAAGGTGACATACCAATGGGGGTCTTGTAGGCAGTCCTGTAAGCCCACAATGCATCGTCTAAGCATTGACTCCAATCTTTCCGGTTTGGGCGGACGGTTCGCTCCAAAATCTTCTTGATCTCACGGTTGGAAACTTCAGCCATTCCATTTGTTTGAGGGTGGTATGGTGTGGAAACCTTGTGTTTTACGCCATACTTCCTCATCAGTGCTTCCACCGTGCGGTTGCAAAAGTGACTTCCTCCATCGCTGATTAGAACGCGTGGCATTCCAAATCTACTGAAAATGTTAGTTCGTAGGAAATCTGCAACAACTCGCGAATCATTAGTACGGGTGGCCTTTGCCTCCACCCATTTAGAAACATAATCTACTGCGAGTAAGATATAAGTAAAACCATTGGAGGGAGGAAATGGTCCCATAAAATCAATACCCCACACATCAAAAATTTCAACATTAAATATGTAGTGTTGTGGCATTTGATCGCTAGGGCCTAAATTACCGAATCTCTGGCACTTATCACATGCAGCACAATATGCATGAGCATCGCGAAATAAACTAGGCCAAAAGAAACCGCAATCTAAAATCTTAAGGGCTGTCCTCCTAGAACCAAAGTGTCCCCCACATGCTTCATTGTGACAAAAGTCTAGAATGGGCTTAAACTCACTATCCGGGATACATCTCCTAATTACTAAATCGGAGCATTGTTTCCACAAATAAGGCTCATCCCAGATAAAGGTTCTAGCATTATGCTTAAGTTTGTCACGTTGAAATTTATGCATGGTAGACGGAAACTCACCGGTAACTAAGTAATTTACGATATCTGCATACCAAGGAGTTTCCGAAGTAGTTACCTCAATTCCGAAGAGTTTTTCATCCGGAAAAGTTTCTTCAATCTCGACAGGCTCATGGTCACCTATCAAACGTGATAGGTGGTCAGCGACGACGTTTTCTACTCCCTTCTTGTCCTTGATTTCGATGTTGAATTCTTGGAGTAGAAGTATCCATCTGATAAGTCGTGGTTTTGCGTCCTTCTTGAGCATTAGATACTTCAAAGCTGCATGATCGGTAAACACAGTTACTTTAGTTTGAAGTAAATAAGATCGAAATTTATCTAAAGCAAAAACCACAGCAAGAAACTCCTTCTCGGTGGTAGTATAATTTCTTTGTGCTTCATCAAGTGTCCGAGAGGCGTAATAGATTACGCAAGGCTTCTTGTCCTTCCGCTAACCCAAGACGGCTCCTACGGCATAATCCGAGGCGTCGCACATGAGTTCAAATGGCAGAGACCAATCAGGGCTGCACAAAATAGGAGCGCTCGTGAGAAGCTCCTTCAACTTGTTGAAGGCAGCGTTGCATTCTTCATCAAAGATGAACGGGGTCTCCTTTTGCAGCAGTTTACACAACGGGCGCGAAATGTGGGAAAAGTCCTTGATAAACCTACGATAAAATCCTGCGTGTCCAAGAAATGAACGAATCTCTCTAACCGAAGTTGGAGAGGGTAAGTGACGCACAAGATCTACTTTAGATTTATCAACTTCTAACCCTTTTTCGGAAATAATATGACCTAACACTATCCCTTGCGTAGCCATGAAATGGCACTTCTCCCAATTAAGCACCAAATTCGTTTCAACGCATCTTTGTAAAATAGTTTCTAAATTGTTTAAGCATGCATCAAAATCATTCCCAAATACACTAAAGTCGTCCATGAATACTTCAATAATTTTTTCAATGTACTCGGAGAAAATTGAGAGCATGCAACGTTGAAATGTACCTGGTGCATTGCACAGTCCAAATGGCATGCGGCGATAGGCAAACGTTCCGAAAGGGCACGTGAACGTTGTCTTTTCTTGATCCTCCTCCGCAATGCTAATTTGGTTGTAGCCGGAATATCCGTCGAGAAAACAATAAAATGCATGGCCGGCTAATCTTTCCAGCATTTGGTCGATGAATGGTAAGGGAAAATGATCCTTGCGGGTTGCGGCGTTGAGCTTCCGGTAATCAATGCACACTCGGTGTCCAGTGATCGTCCGTTGTGGCACAAGTTCATTTTCCAGATTCTCGACGACGGTAATTCCCGATTTCTTAGGTACTACCTGCACTGGGGAAACTCAACGGCTATCAGAAATAGGGTAAATAACTCCACAGTCCATGAGTTTAATTACCTCCTTTTTTACCACCTCCATCATCGGAGGGTGGAGCCGACGTTGCGCTTCTCGCGTAGGCTTGGTGCCTTCTTCAAGGAAAATCCTATGCACACATGTTGCTGGATTTATTCCCTTGATGTCCGCAAATGTCCAGCCTATTGCGGGTTTGTATCGTTTGAGCACACTCACGAGCTTCTCCTCCTGTTCCTCTTCTAGCGCAGACGAAATAATGACCGGTAAAGTTTCATTCTCGCCCAAGTACGCATACTTCAGATGGTCCGGTAGTAGCTTGAGTTCTAAAACTGGAGCTTCTACGATGGAAGGAACCATTTTATTAGTACCAAAAGTAATTGGTAAAGGAGGAGAAAAGCTTACTTTTCGTGGTGCGGCATTTAGGGCCATGGCCATGTCTTGAATTTGAGGCGTCAGCTCTAGTAAAGCCTCGAGAAGGCCGTCATGCCCAAGTTGAATGGCCATGTCGAGTTCATCCTCATTGATGGTGTCGAGGTAGCCTTGTGCTAAGGTATCCACAGGATCGTATGTCGAAATGGCAGCTACGCTCGACATTGGAAACTTCATCCCGTCCAGGATGTTGAACTCGATTCTTTCTCCATCAATCTCCATGGAGAAAGTGCCTTGAAACACATCAATCTTCGTTCTCGCAGTCCGCATGAAAGGTCGCCCAAGCAGTAGTGGCGTGGTGTTCAGTGGACTCTCTTCCATGTCAACGATATAAAAATCGGCTGGGAATATCAAGTTGTTGACTTGCACGAGAACGTCTTCTACGTATCCCCTCGGATACTTGTGTGTGCGATCGGCTAATTGGATGACAACACCATCTTGCTTGAGATCTCCAAGCTCCATCGATTCGAATAGATAGTAAGGCATGACGTTGATGGAAGCTCCGAGATCAAGCATCACGTCTTGGAAGTGGGTGTCACCGATTACGCAAGGAACTGCAAAGCTCCCTGGGTCCTTCAGTTTTGGGGGTAGCCGACGCTGCAAAACCGCCGAAACGGTTGCGTTCACCTTCACAACCTCCTTCTCTCGAGTTTGCCTCCTCTGTGTGCATAATTCTTTGAGAAACTTCGCGTATATTGGCACTTGTTTTATGCACTCGATCAAGGGCAAATTCACTTGCACCTTTCGGAAGATGTCCAAAATATCTTCATATTGAGCATCCTTCTTCTTCGATTTTGATAATCTGCTAGGGAAAGGTGCAACAGCAAACGGAGAATTAGTAATAACCATATTTGAAGGAATATGGTTTTTACCTTTGATTGGGGTAGGTTGTGGAGGTGATTGTGCCTTGGTGACATTAGGCGTCACCTTCTTTTTCTCGGCCTCTTGAATTGCCGGATCGATCTCATCTTCTTCTTCGTTGGTGATGTCCTCAATGGTGACTTCATCAAGATGAGATCGCTTGGTCTTTGGTTCCTCAAGTATCTTCCCACTCCTTGTGACTATAGCATTCACGTTTCTTTGATTAGGAGTGGTTTGAGGTGGAAGCCGACCGGTTTCCTTGATTTGGCCCATGAAATCAACAAGCTGGCCAAGCTGCTTCTTCACTTCGGTGATGTCGTGGCCATGTAAGTCAAGTGTCTCCTTTGTCTTCGATTGTCCGTCGAGGAGAACTTGAGTGGAGGCCGAAAGTTGCGACAACATCTTGTCGTAATCCGGGTTGGTGAAGGATTGCGAAGACGAACCATGCTGCATCGGTGGCCTTGGTTGAAATGGAGGGCGTTGGTAGCTTTGTTGAGGTGCTGGAGGGTTCAAAGTTCCCTCGTTGCTGCTCCATCTAAAACCCGGATGATCACGGTTGACATAGTTATTATAATTGTTATACCGTTGTCCTCCCTGATATCCGCCGATGGCGTTAGCGTGCTCCGGCTCGCTTGCTTGTTCCGGCACTTGAGGGCACTGGTCGTTGTGGTGACCTTGTGTTTGACATATGCCACAAACAGGCCGTTGAGTTGCCTTCGCTCTTGTCGTCTCGAGTTCTAAAACCTTCTCTAGCATATGAGCTAGTTTGTCGTACTTTTCGTCCGCGTCGGTTGTAGAACTCGCTTCACCGACTGCTCGTCTGTTGGACATTCCATATTGTGCATCATTATTCGCCCGATTCTCTAGAAGAGCTCTAGCTTCGGTTTCGGTTAAGTCCATGAATGCACCGGTGGCTGCTGCATCCAGCAATTCCCTATCAATCGGCTTGAGACCATCGTAAAAGTAATTCATGAGATTGGTCTCGGAAAATCCATGCGATGGGCAAGTGGCACACAAAACCTTGAATCGGTCGTAATATTGGCCGAAGGTCTCGTCCGGTTTCTGTGTGATGCCAGTGATTTGCTTTCTCAAGACGGTGATCTTTGAGGCCGGGAAGTACTTCGCTAGGAACATATCCGCAAGTTGCTTCCATGAGGTAATATGGTTCGGCGGTAGTTCCATTAGCCAAGACTCGGCCCTGTCGACTAGGGTGAATGGAAATGCCTTCAGCTTGAAGAGCTCCGTATCAGCATCAGATGGCTTCATGCTGTTACAAACAAATTGGAATTATTTGAGATGCTTGTTCGGATCTTCATTGGAAAGTCCATGAAAAATGGGTAGTCGGTGGAGGAAGCCACTCTTTAGCTCGATATCCTTCATGTTTTCCTCCGGTTGTGGAAAAGCAATGCTCGAAGGCTCACTGCTCCATTCGGTTGAGCAGGTGCGCTGGCGAAGAGATTGTCCTGCATTGGCCATGTTGACTTGTTGTGCTTCTGCTTCTGAATTGTGGTCGGTTGATGAGGCTAAAGTATGGTCGGTTGATGAATGTGACGACTCGGAAACTTCCTCGATGATGGGATGATCCAGGATGTCAGTTTGAGCTCTAAGTCTCGCTATTCTCTCTGCGATCTCCTCAAACTTTGTTCTAGATGGTCCAGGATCCCGATCGGACATTCATTAGCCTGAGCATCCACCAAAGACCAAGTGTTAGTATCAACAAAGAATTTGAGATGAATATAGGAATACTAACCAAAATCGTAAGACATATTTAGAAAACAAAGCAATAACAAATAGTAAAACTATCAAAGCATACTATAAATACTCACAAATACTTAAAAACTACTAATAACACACAAAAGTTATAATACTTAAGACACTAAATGTAATTTACTAAGTAATGCAAATGATTTAATCAATTTTATGGGCTATGCAAAAGAATGTAATAAACTAAGACACATGTTTTCTGCAAATTAAAACTATATAATGCTAAACCCAAGAATTTAGTTAGAACATATATAAACAAAGTTCAAATACAAGCAAACAATAATTCACATCGAATTTATGCACCACACATTTGTTTTCAATAAAATGCATTAAACAACAATCCTACGTGAAAGATGGAGTGCATGCATAAGAGAAAACGTTAGAACCTGCAGAAAACACACGAGTTACGTGCTAAAAAAAAATGAATGCAAAGAATGACCTCTTCTTCGATCTTATGTCCCTAACTTCACTTAGGTTAGGGTACTCGGTAGTGAAATCCGAGTATCATAAAGCCTAAGAGAGGTTATGCAAGCTAAGTAACGTTTGTTAGTCCTTTACAGTTTTTAATGCACAAACAAACACAAAAATTTGACTAAATTTTATTTATTTCCTTTGGCCCCGATGGTACGTGGTGCAGAGGCTCTCGACTGTGCAATGGGTCTCGTTCATCCGAAGATGAAGTCTGATTCCAGGAGGTCTAAGCATGCATAATCCGATATACCATCTATTTAAAGGATTATGTCGTATTTATCAAGTTCGTATTTATCCGTATTCGTATGCACTTATGATTTACAGAGAGTACGCGAAATGATCATTCGGTAAATTTCTTGGACGTGCGGCCCGCGCGAAAATATATACCGACTACAATTCAGCTTAGTTACGTTTAGAAATGGTTAGTAGGAATAGAGATAACGCGAGAGGTAAGGACTAATATTTAGAACAACCCGAGGCTTACTCGTAAGAGTATATACTCCAATGTTGTTCCTAGAGACACCCTGAGGCTAACCAGTTACGGTATATACTCCAATGGTGTTCTATTGCTTAGATCCGAAACCCGGCACCAATCATAAACCCATTCACCATATCCAACAATCAGCCAAATTTGTGAGATAGTATATAATCTCAAGTTCTTAGTAAACTCCGCCCACAACCTCGTGCCCATAACTTCACTTAGGTTATGGCGTGTGGTGATAAAATCCACACATCACGAGGGGTTAAGGAGATAAACCAGAAAAAGAGGCACCACCTATTCCAAAGAACGAAACCTTATAACCAATACTCGTGCACAATGTAAATCAATTTAAGTACGTCTACGTTTTGATTGCGCCTATGATTTAAAAGGAATACACGACTTAGTTATTGAATAAATCTCTTGTCCGTGCGGCCCGCGCGAAAATGTATACCAACTATCGTTAATCATCGTAATTGTTGGAAATGACCAGTTGGGATAGATGTAACGCGAGAGGTGAGAACTAATTTCTGGGAACAACCTGAGGCTAACTCGTAAGAGTATATACTCCATTGTTGTTCTTAGAAACACCCCGAGGCTTACTCGTAAGAGTATATACTCCAATGGTGTTCTGTTTTCTTAGTTCAAAACCCGTCACCATTCATAACCCTTCTAGACATCATAACCAACTCTTACTCGAATTCACAAGATAGTATACAATCTCAAGTGTTTGTAAACTCCGCCCACAACCTCGTGCCCATAACTTCACTTAGGTTATGGCGTGTGGTGATGAAATCCACACATCACGAAGGGTTAAGGAGATAGACAAACAAAAGAGGCACCACCTATTCCATAGAGATTTATTTAATAACTAAGTGCTAGTACTCAAATTAAATCAAAGACTATCCTTTAACATGAAAATAAATTATGCAAGTGTAAAAACTAAGTATAAATAAATTCGTCTAAGTAAAAGTATGCATTGTAAACATGTATGTAAATTTCTTTAAGTATAAACAAGAATGAACAAGTATGTACTTCGAAAATTTAGACATGCTTTTAATCACAAATGTACAACGAAATCATACAAAAACATTCTAACTCCCCGGCAACGGCGCCAAAAATTGATACGCGCAAAACATGCATTCACGTTAACTTAAAAACACAGATTACGCGCATTGCAATTTAAACCCTTCTTTTGTCATTTGTAATATTGGCGAGTAGGGATCGTTCTTTATCCGGGGAATTAAGGGCGCATGCATGGTTTCGTTAATAAGCGGAAATATAAATGTTGGGGGGATTGGAAGTTGGTTGTTTAATCTAGGAAATTAAAGTACAAAAACATGCAAACACAACTAAAACTCTTAGGCATCTAACATGTTTTACTCATAGACAAGTTTCAACAATCAAGAAACTTAAAGTCTAATTATGCTTGCTAAAAATAAGAAGTTACACTACTAATTACATGTGATCATCTCATCTTATTAACCTACCCTTTTCATGCATCAAACCTTTTTGTAAGTTACGAAATTCATAACTTCTAACTAAATACACATGCTTAATAATTGAGTAGGAATGCAACTTAGCGTATAAACATCCTAAACAACATACGATCATCGAAACATGCGAAAGAGAGGGACTTAGCGTATTTTCTAACACATGCATTCGAAGCTTTAAGATTGTATCAAACATGCATAAAAGGCTAGAAATCATAAACACATGCATATTACAAATCTGTTTAAGAGCATAAAACACAAATCTAAACTTGTTCTTCATTTGATACATAAATGTATTCCAATACATCAAAAGGTTCAAATACAAAACAAAAGAAATGAAAGTGAAGATCATGGTTACACTTTTTGTCTTGAGTGCTTGATGATCTATGGTGGAGATGGATTTCCTTCACAAGGGACTTAGCGTATTGTGTTGGATGGATGGATGCTTTGCTTCGGCTTGGAAGGAGGAACCTTGCTTGCTTCGGCTTGGATGGAGGAAGGATGATACTTCGGCTTGGAAATGAACCTTGCTTGTGTTTATGGTGGAGGAGTATTTGTGTAGAGTTTTTGTTTGTAAAATGAGAGATGATCCTTGAATGGTTCGGCCTCCTTGTATTTATAGGCAAGGAATGGTGCTTCTCACTCTTCCACCTTGCCTCCCTCCATTTAATGCATGTAATGATCAATATGGCAAGTCATCCCCTTAGTCACCCTTGTGATCATCATTTGTGAACCCTAAGCAAGAGTCACCATGCTTAGTCACACCCTTAGTCACCATTGTGATGATCAAAGGCAAGAGTCACCAAGCTTAGTCACCATTTGTGAACCCAAAGCAAGAGTCACCATGGCAAGTCATCTTTTATGATCATTAGCTTGATAACTTGGACTTTTCAACTTCACCAAAAGGCTTCCATGCCGAATTGAATGTGTTTGGGCCATATAATGGGCCGAAACAAGAGTTGAGAATTCGGCCCACAATTTGCTTTTTGGGCCGGCCCATTTTCGGAGGTCCAAAATCGCAAAAATCGCAAAATCGCCGAAATTCCTCCGAATTGCGTCGTTATTAATCTCCACCGTAAATATCTTCAAAATAACAATTTAAATAAGGAAAACATAAAACTAAGATAATAACATAGCTAAACGTAAAGGGAAATGCGTTAAGAAACGAGCATAAAATGCGTATATCAGACTGGCCAGCGGTACTCATCAATACTTCGGGTGTTGTTTGTCCTCAAATATCTGCGGTTTCATGATTACGTTCTTTCTGCTTGTACCTAATGCTTGTCTTGTATCAGTAGGATACCTCCTCGACGTGGTCCCCGTGTTGACCGGGATGATGATCCTGATGAGGATCACCGAACGCGCGACTTGCTTATGTGAGTGCTGCGTTTGGAAGAGCGTTTTGACCTCGTGGTCAAGGCTCGTACAGCTGGTGCTACTGTGTTTTCGGGTTCAATTGATCCAGAGATATGCGAGGCATGGTTGGTTCAGATTGAGCGTGTTTGTGAGCGTCTGCAGTTTACTCCTGAGCAGATGACAGTAGCCGTAGTTGGTTTACTTGAGGGTGATGCATACTTTTGGTGGGTTAGCACCGACAGAGTTCCGGCTGACACTCCGTGGACATTGTTTCGTGATTTGTTTATGCGGAGGTACTTTAATCAGGCTACCCAGTAGCGCAAGTACGAGGAGTTCACGAACTTGAGGCAGGGCAGTTTGTCTGTACTTGAGTATCGGGATCGGTTTACCTGTTTGTCTCGATTTGCACGGGATATGGTGGCTACAGAGGAAGCCAAGTGTCGTAGGTTTGAGCTGGGATTGAATCTGAACATCAAGGCGACGTTGACTACAATGCCACGGAACAACTTTGATGAGTTTGTCAGTGCAGCTCTCCGAGGCGAGGACATTGAGCAGGAGAGACAGCAGAGGTACCAGCCGAGACGATTTGAGGAGGGTGGACCGAGTCAGAGGCCTTCGAAGAGGTTGAGTTCTGATACTTCCGGTTCAGCTTCGTCCTCAGGCGGTGGATCATATCGGCCACCAGCTTGTGTACCGAGACGGAGATCGTTATGGAGGAGAGATAGTCTACAGCGACCACATGCTAGTGGGGATTCCAGTGGATCCAGTCATCCTCGACAACTTTTTCGCACACCCGCTACACCGAGGGAGGCTCCGTTGTGCAATTTGTGCAATAGGTATCATGTTGGTTCGTGTCAGCGAGGCACCCTCAACTGTTATCATTGTGGCCAGGTGGGTCACTATGCGAGGGCGTGTCCTCAGTTATATGGTGGTGTTGGTCAGGCAGCTCAGAGTTCTGGAGTTGAGCGAGGTGCCACTACAGGAGCACGACCGACACAGTTTGCAGGCCAGGGTAGACAGCAGGGACAGCCCCAGCGAGGACGACCAGCCGGACAGGCGAGGGTTCATGCTATGACTCTACGTGAGGGCAGAGCATCACCGGAGGTCGTTATCGGTACGTTACATGCTTTTGGTATTCCTGTACTTGCATTGTTAGATCCGGGCGCTACACATTCATTCATATCATTTAGACTGTCATCATTGGCTACGGTACTTGCATCTTCACTTCCGGGGTTGTGGAGAGTGTTGTATCCGTCAGGTGAGGTTGTGAGCATCGGTTGGGTTTATCGAGATTGTGAGGTGTTTATTGGAGACCATGGTTTAGCTGCAGATCTGTTACTGCTTGATATTGTGGATTTTGATCTAATTTTGGGTATGGACTTCCTGGAGTCGCACTGGGCCATGTTTGACTGCCACAGGAAGGAGGTCGCATTCCGACGACCAGGGTTACCCGAGATATTATTTCGCGGTGAGAAGAACACTTCACTACCGTGTTTGATTTCCGCGATGAGGGCGGATCGGTTGATGAAAAAGGGTTGTGTTGCTTACTTAGCCCATGTTGTGGACACTACAGCTGCAGTGCCGGATCTTGGTAGTATTGAGGTTGTGTCTGAGTTTCCGGACGTGTTTCCAGCGGAGTTACCTGGTATACCCCCTGTACGGGAGATTGATTTTACCATTGCGTTATTGCCAGGTACTGGACCGATTTCCCAGACACCGTACCGGATGGCGCCTGCGGAGTTGAAGGAGTTGCAGATTCAGCTTCAGGAGCTACTAGAGAAGGGATTCATTCGACCGAGTGTTTCTCCGTGGGGTGCTCCAGTGTTGTTTGTGCGGAAGAAGGACGGGTCCATGCGTTTGTGCATTGATTATCGGAAGCTGAATCAGATCACAGTGAGGAACAAGTATCCGTTGCCGCGGATTGACGACTTGTTCGATCAGCTGAAGGGAGCAGCAGTCTTTTCGAAGATTGACCTTCGATCCGGATATCACCAGTTGAGGATCCGAGACTCTGACGTAGCCAGGACAGCATTCAGGATGCGGTATGGGCACTATGAGTTTTTGGTTATGCCGTTTGGGTTGACCAACGCCCCCGCAGCTTTCATGGACTTGATGAATCGGGTGTTTCGACGATTCCTGGACAAGTTCGTGATCGTATTCATTGATGATATCCTGATCTATTCCAGGAGTGTGGGCCAGCACAAGAAGCATTTGCGGGCAGTGTTGCGGACTTTGCGGGACCATCAGTTATTCGCAAAGTTTAGCAAGTGTGAGTTCTGGTTGGATAGTGTGAAGTTTCTGGGCCACGTGATTTCGGCCAAGGGAGTTAGTGTTGATCCTGACAAGATTGAGGCCGTGCTGAATTGGAGTAGACCCACTACTGTGCCAGAGATTCGGAGTTTCCTGGGGTTAGCAGGCTATTACAGATGGTTTGTACAGGATTTCTCCCGGATTGCTACACCACTGACTAGATTGACGAAGAAGGGCGTTAAGTTTGAGTGGTCTGATGCGTGCGAGGAGAGTTACTTGCTCCTGAAGGAGAGATTGACTACCACACTTGTTTTGACATTGCCAGACGACAATGGTGAGTTTGTTGTGTACAGTGATGCGTCGAAGTTGGGACTTGGCTGTGTGTTGATGCAGCATGGTAGAGTTGTGGCTTATGGTTCCAGACAGCTGAAACCACATGAGGTCAACTATCCGACGCATGATTTAGAGTTAGCCGCTATCGTGTTAGCGTTGAAGAGTTGGAGACATTATCTGTATGGTGCTCAGTGTAAGATTTTCACTGATCACAAGAGTCTCACCTATTTGCGTACGCAGCCGGATCTGAATATGAGGCAACGCCGATGGATGGAGTTGATCAACGATTACGATTGCACGTTTGAGTATCATCCGGGAAAAGCCAATGTTGTGGCAGATGCACTTAGCCGGAAATCTGGAGCCTCGTTATTTCACATGTGTGTGGCCAGAGTATCGATGTTAGCTGAGCTTCGAGCTACAAGGGCTGTGTTTGGTTATGATGATGATGGAGATTTGTTGGCTAGTTTTCAGGTTCGACCCGTACTGGTTGATCAGGTACGAGAGGCCCAGGATTCAGATCTTTACTTGCTGGGCAAGAAGACCATGATTCGGAATGGTGTGCCAACTGAGTTCCGATTGAGCGACGACGGTACGTTGTTGTTCAGGGGCAGGCTATGTGTACCCAAAGACGAGGACTTGAAGAAGGAGATTCTGGATGAGGCTCACAGTTCAGCGTATGCGATGCATCCCGGAGGTACGAAGATGTTTTGTACACTTCGAGCGTACTATTGGTGGCGCAATATAAAGCGGGAGATTGCCGCGTACGTGAGTCAATGTTTGATCTGTCAGCAGGTGAAGGCGGAGAGGCAGAAACCTGCAGGGAAATTACAGCCACTTGAGATTCCAGTTTGGAAGTGGGAGCATATCACGATGGATTTCGTCTATCAGTTGCTGCATACTTCGGTGGGCAACACAGGCATTTGGGTTATTGTTGACCGATTAACGAAATCCGCACACTTTCTTGCACTTCCAGGGAAGATTTCAATGGGCAGATTGGTCAAGTTGTACTTATCCGAGATTGTTCGCTTGCATGGTGTGCCTGTGTCGATTGTTTCTGACCGAGATAGTCAGTTCACTTCTGAGTTTTGGCAGGCTTTACAGCGAGCGTTGGGCACGAGATTACGGTTTAGTACAGCTTTCCATCCTCAGACTGACGGGCAGTCCGAGCGGACCATTCAGACACTTGAGGATATGTTGAGATCATGTGTGTTGCAGTTTCGCGGAAACTGGGATCAGCAGTTGCATTTGATCGAGTTCGCCTACAACAACAGTTATCAAGACAGTATTGAGATGGTACCGTACGAGGCCCTGTACGGGAAGCAGTGTCGCACTCCTTTGTGTTGGAGTGAGGTGGGCGAGCGTTGGCTTATTGGTCCAGATTTGGTGAAAACCATGATGGAGGACATACAGGTTATTCGGGATCGACTGAAGATCGCCCAGGATCGGCAGAAGAGTTATGCAGATGTGAGGAGAAAAAGCTTAGAGTTCGAGGTTGGTGATTGGGTTTTCCTGAAACTATCTCCGTGGAGGGGAGTTGTGCGTTTCGGGAAGCGTGGCAAGCTTTGACCACGATACATTGGTCCGTATGAGATTACGGAGAGAGTTGGACCTGTTGCTTATAGACTTGAGTTACCGGCTGAGATGGCTCGTGTGCATGATGTCTTCCATGTTTCGATGTTGCGGAAGTACATCTCAGATCCTTCACATGTGTTAGCCCCACAGCAGTTGCCGATCAGGGAGGACTTATCGTATGTTGAGGAGCCAGTGCAGATTCTCGATCGTCGTGAGCAGGAGTTGAGGCGCCGTGTGATTCCGCTAGTGAAGGTCTTGTGGCAGAACCATTCAGTTGAGGAGGCCACCTGGGAGACCGAGCAGCGTATGCGGGAACAGTATCCTCATCTGTTCACATGACAGGTACGTAAATTTCAAGGTCGAAATTTCTTTAAGGGGGGTAGATTTGTGACGACCCGAACCAGAATCTATTGTGTATTCGGCACGATTCTCGAGATTGAGTTCAGTCGCGGTTTTTCGTCGTAATTGTGGTTTGCCGATCCTATTCGCGACTATGTTTTCGGTCGAGAATTTGGGTTGAGTGTCTTCAAGGAAATTGTAGAGTATGTGATTTCGAGCTTGTGGGCGGTTCCAGAAGATTTTTTCGATAACTGAGGAATATTTTATGATTATTTGAAGTTTCGGTTTTCGACGAGTTTATCCGATTGTTTCGTGTTTATCCGAATCATTTCGTATATTCGTTTTGGACCCGAGGCTCGAGTATAAATATCGGAATAGTCGAGAATTTTCGTAAAAATTGCTGTTTGAGGGTTGACCATCATTGACTTTCTATTTTGGGAAAGTTGACTTGCAGACCGAAAGGGAAAGTTTCCCATTTGGGAGTCACCGTGCGACGACCTATTTTCCGGCCAACTCCGGCCACGGGATAGGTATGGTTAGCATCCTTGTTTGATTTTGAGTGGGTTTAGCTTTGGTTTGGATGGATTTGATTTCGTTTTGGGTAAGTTCGAAGTCGGCCGAAATGGGGAGGTTCGCCGGTGACGGTGGAGGTGGTTCCGGCGAGTGTTGAGGGTCGAAATGTTGGGGGTTTTGCTCCCCACACCTCGGTGATGCTTCCTAGTGGCTTGGTTTTGAACGAGGAGGTGTTTGGGGAGGAACCCGATTTGGAATCCGGTTTGAATTTCCTTTCGGGTTTGTTGAGTTTTGGTCGGGTTAGAGGCTGAATTGGTCATCGTGTTAGTTAAGGAAGTGGTTCGTGTGATCGAGGCGGTGTGATCTGAAAATTTTGGCCGTGAAATTCCACCGTTGACGGCGCGCCGCCGCCGGCGGCGGCGGTCAACTGCCGGAAAGTTGACTTTTTCAGATTTCGATGTAATTAGTGTCGTTTTTCTCGAAATCGCGCCCTGGTTATCGTCCAGAGGTTTTCGGGTTGATTTGGTTAGCCGATTTTCAGTCGAGGTTTCGAGTGGGGATTTCGGGATTTCCGTAATTCATTTTGTACCGCATTTCACATTTCCGGGAACGGTTGGTTTCCGTGCATCAGTACAGTGTTAAGAACTACGATATTGATCAGTTATATTTTGTGAATATTCAGGAGATTGAGATCTGGATCGTGATCGTGCTTCAGGCGAGGGATCTTCCGCCGGACCACAAGTTTAGCGCGAGTGCGCATTTCACGAGTCTGTGAGTGGACATTTATTTTCACAGATTGATTGCGAGTCTTTTATTTATGATTTACAAACTGGAGCATGCGGATTGATTATGATTTTACGAGCATGTGTTTTACGATTATGCATATACGAATATACGTATACGAATATATACATATCCGTACATATTACGTTTTATGCATGTGCATGGAAAGGATTTATGATTTGGTTTACACAGAGTACAGTCTCAGTATATGTTGTGGTATCGATACACATTGGCTTCTCGGCTGATCCCCGAGTACGCTCTGGGAAGGACATATATCCTGACCCGAGGCCTTTCTGGCTAGAATCATGTGTGGGTCTGGGATCCCGTGATTCAGACTGTGCTATCGCGTGGAAGCCCGCGAGAGTCTCCGCGATATGTTTTACATTGCATGCTCTGTACGTGAGTGGTAGCCAGAGTCTCCTAACGTATTATTTGATTTTCGTGCATTTGACTCGCATATGATTTTATATGTATATAAATTACCTGGTGAAAGACATTTATTTCCGTCCACTCACTCTAACGTGTTTATTGTCTTTCCCCTGGGCTTTTCGGTTTCCGTGCCCAATTGCAGTTCAGGTTTGGTGTTTTCAAGTCGCAGTTTGGAGGCTAGTGATCAGAGTTACCTGTGCTTTCCAGTAGGTTCTTGTTTCGCCTACTGATGTGTATATTGTATATATTTTACTTTAGAGGTCGCTCTGATACATTCTGATACATGTTTATACGGATTTTCTCGGATATACATATATACATAGTACAGTTTGTTACTGTTATTGATTATATTGATGTTGAGAAATCCGGATGGGATTGGTGCCCACGGTTTGGCTTTTGTGGCATAGGATGAAGTGTTATTTTCTGGGTGCAGGTTATGGCAATTCTACGTTAGTAACGAAACTCTGCCGAAATTTCGAAAAATTTTTGTTGGTTCGTATTTTCGAAAGGGTTTGGTTCCTGTTTAGGTAACTGAATCGGGATTGGGTCCTTTCAAATCTCAAAAAGTCAAACTTTGACCGCCGTTGACCACCGCCAACGGCGGCGCCGCCACAAACTTGAACTTTTCCCGGCGCAGCAGCCCCTATTCCACTCAAAATCATCCACTGAGCAAATTTGTCAACTGCATCGAAGGCCAATTCTCACTCTAACTAGGTCAATTTCATGCAAAACCGAATTGGTACCAAATTTTCAAATCCAAAATTCTCTGTGACAATTTAACAACCAAAACCCCCAATTTTCATCAATTTCAACCGGAAAATTCTCCTCCTCCGGCAAGCCACGCCGTCGACGGTGACTGGGGATGGGTTCGGGAGGCCGAGCCGAGTTGAATGGACCATACGCCGACCCCGGAGGTGGCCGGACGGTGTCTCGCCGCCGGCGATCCGACCACCGTCGCGCCTCCACTCTCTCTCCCCGCGTTGACCAAGTCAACAGCCCCATTAATAACTCTGACTTTCCGAATATGGTAACCCCCTTTAAATACTTGCCAAATATGGAAACTTCCACAATTAATTTGCGACGAACTTTAAATACTCGTAACTTTCGCGTCGTAAACCCGATTCTGATAATTATCGCGGCAACAAACTCGACTCGACATGTTCTTCAATTATCACCCAAAGTCAAACACATCGACCAATTGGATTAAAAGTCAACTGTTCAAATCAACACATATTAAACCGACTAAATAATCAACAATTGGAAATATTCACAACTTAATCTTCGTAACTCAGAATAATACTCCGGATGTTCCCACGAGCTCGAAATTAAATTCTCAATAACTTCTGTGAAGAAGCCGAAACCAAATTCTCGTCCGGTAATTTAGTCGCTTACAAATCTACCATTTTAACCCAATTATGTCAAAACTTCAAATAATCATAACTTATTCGTCGGTCGTCCAAATAAGGATCTGGAACCGCCCACGAACTCAAAATAACACGTACAACGACTCTCGAGAAGAGACCCAGCTCCAATGCTCGGCCAATAATTTATTCGTTAACAAATCTGGCAATTCAATCATCTGCCGGAAATCTGCGACTATGCGATTTCACTGCTGATTCTGGTCTGGGTCGTCACAAATCCACCCCCCTTAAAAAAATTTCGACCTCGAAATTTCAAATCTGCCGACTAAACGTAAGAGCACTGCCTCTGCATACTGCTCAACTCTCCAATGGCAACCTCAACTGAACAACTCTGACAACCGACTCCACAATAGGAGATAGCTCCGTGTTGAAATCCATGTACCCTCAATCTCGAATCTGAACTAGCTCCACACAATCGCCAAGTGTTCCTACATAAGGAACAGATAGGGTACACAACACGTAACAAACCTGAAACATAGTTCTGCCATACGGAACACAACACACACAAAATCCAACACTATAGGCGATGCCGAATTATACGGCACAACACAAACTCGCCTATGACCACATACGGATCAAAACAATGTGGCAAATCGCAACTCAGTCTACACACATCAACATAACTCAAACATCGAACTCAAGCAATTATCATCTCGTTTCCGCTAATCTGACAGTCTATGGTAGCACATTCCACAAAGTCCGAATCAAAAGTCAACTCAAACTCAAACCAAACTCGCTCCAGCACAATGGAGTACAATATCGTTCCTCAGAATGACAACATGCAACATCAAAATCATAGTGGTCGACAAACTGATACTGCAAGCAATCTCAAACAACTGAAACTGCTGGTCCCAAATCCCTCGGAACTGCAATAGCAAGGTCCACAATAAGCCCTCCAAGGTCTGAATAGTCCTCAAAGATCGCCCACAAATCTGAGGATAAGAACTGGTATTAACTTGTAATCTGGTCCCCAATGCTCGCTGCAAAGCTCGCCAACACTTTGTTGTAGCTGATTATCTCGACCAGCAAACTGGGACAAAGGTACACCACGTAAATGGCTAATCTTCGTCAAACACAGCTATGCCAGTCTGCCACTGAAATCCTTTCCCGGAAGTACAAGGAAATGTACCAAGTCCCTCAAATGGTCCACAAAGGCCTAACAACTGGTATCAAAAACCGAAGTGCATACTGGCACACAAAACCATAGCGACAATCTCTAACTTCTAATCGGAAATCTGAAATGGCTGACACTTCTCGGCAAGTCTCTGCCTCCTAGCCATCGCCTGTCGATAAATGTGGTATCTGCACACACAAGTTGTTACATTTTCTACAGATTACATCACGAGTAGAAAACTCGGAGCATCTGATACATCTCCGCACCACTAGTGCCTAACGCACGCAAAACAATAAGCTTCAACATCATCACACTTGAACTCAGCTCCCGTAGCTCGCAACTCGGCTAACACAGAAACTCGAGCCACACACACATGAAACACTGAAGCTCCCGACTTCCGATTAAATGTATCAGCAACAATATCCCAGATGAATAGTCAAAGTACAACTACTAGCCTTTCTCGGATAAACTCAAATGTGCAGCCATAGTCGTTAGTCGACCCCATCCATTTACACTGCCTCAAGCTCAAATCTGGCCGAAAATGCAAGTAGATGAAACTCAAGTAATCAGTGTACGTCCTACACTGCGCTGCACGCCGTAACAGTAGTGTCTCCAACTCTTCGATGCTAACATAAATACAGCTACACCCAAATTATACATAGGATAGGTAGCTTTATAAAGTTTCCACTGCTAAAATCATGAGCCACCGCTCTGCTACACAGCATCAAAGCACAACCAAATCCAAACCTCAATGCATCGCCATAACCCACGAACTCACCACGATCGTCAGGTAAGGTCAAAACTGAAACAACGGTCAACCATCCCTCAGGAGTAAGTAACTCTCCTCACGTGCATCGAACCACTCGAACTTGACGCCTTTTTCGTCTATCCGGAAAGTAGAGTGGCAATTTGAAAGGACCCAACCCCGATTCAGTTACCTAAATTGGAATCGAACCCCTTCTGAAAATACGAACCAACAAAAAATTTTCAAAATTTCGGCAGAGTTTCGTTACTAACGTGGAATTGCATAAACCTGCACCCTGTAAACAACACTTCGTCCTATGCCACAAAAGCCAAACCGTGGGCACCAATCCCATCCGGATTTCTCAACATCATAATATAAGCAATAATAATAAACATATTGTACTATGTATATATATATCCGAGTAAATCCGTATAAACATGTATCAGAATGTATCAGAGCGACCTCTAGTGTAGAATATATACAATATACACATCAGTAGGCGAAACAAGAACCTACTGGAAAACACAGGTAGCTCAGATCACTAGCCTCCAAACCGCGACGTGAAACACCAAACCTGAACTGCAAGCTGGGCACGGAAACCGAAAAGCCCAGGAGAAAGACATGAAAACTGTTAGAGTGAATGGACGAAAATAATGTCTTTCACCAAATAATATATACGTTATAAAAAACATATGCGAGTCGAAAGTATAATTAATCAAATGGTACACGAGGGAGACTCTAACTCCTCACGAGTCCGGGTACACGAGGGAGACTCTAACTCCTCACGCATACAAGTACGAGGGAGACTCTAACTTTGGTATAGGCATAATCGTATAACACATGCTCATAATAAACATAATCTCGTATGAAATCTCATGCTCGTAAAACCATAATCAAGCTGCATGCTCAAGTTCATAAAACGTATATAAAAGACTCGCAATGAATCCGTGAAAATAAATTGTCCACTCACAGACTCGCATAACGTGCAATCGCGCTAAACTCGTGGTCCGGCGGAAGATCCCTCGCCTGAAGCACGATCACGATCCAGATCTCGATCTCGATCTCCTGAATATTCACAAAACATAACTGATCAAAATCATAGTCCACAACCCTGTACTGAACCACGGAAACCAACCGTTCCCGGAAATATGCAATGCAGTATAAAATGATTAACGAAATTCCCGAAATCTCCACTCGAAAAATCGGCTAACCAAATCAATTCGAAAACCTCTGGATAATAATCAGGGTGCGATTACGAGAAAAATGACATTAAAAACGTCGAAATCCAAAAAGTCAACTCCTCGCCGGAGCTCCGCCGTTGACCGCCGCCGCCGCCGGCGGCGCGCCGTCAACAGTGGGGTCCACGGCGAGGAAGCTCCAGAAATGGAGTTCACCTCGAGCCCAACCACTTTGTTAACTACCACAAGCATCAATTCAAACCATAAACCACTCAAATTAGCTCGAAACCGAGCGAAATCCTAACTCCGGCAACCCAATCGAGTTCACCGAAAAACCCAATTTCAGGCCAAACGAAACACATAGGAAGCACCCTTGAGGCAAGGGGCGGCAAAGCCCTTTCACCCCCACCACCGAGACTCGCCGGAACACCGTGAACCGTCACCGGCGAAATCCGAATACATAACCCGATTCGGGTTCACACAATACTTAACCAATTTCCACAAATTCAATCACCATTCAACTCGAAATTACACAAGGAAGCGAACCATACCCTCGTCGAAGTTGGAGGTGGCCGGAAAATAAGTCGTCGGACGGCAAAACCAATCGGGAAAGTTTTCCCCCTCGGGTCAACAGTCAAACCTGCTGTTTTTGGAAAGTCAACTCTGGTCAACGCTAAACAGTGATTTTCGACGATTTTACGACTATTCCCGATATTTATACTCGCGCCTCGGGTTAATCGACGGTCCGAAATGAATATTCAAAATGATTCGGATAAGCTCGAAACAATCGGATAAACTCGTCGGAAACCGAAACTTCAAATAATCGTATTATATACCTCGATTATCGGAAAAATCTTCCGGAACCGCCCACGAGCTCGAAATCACGTACTCTACAACTTCCGTGAAGACACTCAACTCAAATTCTCGGCCAAAAACATAGTCGCGAATAGAGTCGACGAATCACACAAATATCGTAAAGCTGCGACTAAACAGAATCTCGTGAATCGTGCCGAATATTCCACTGATTCTGGTTCGAGTCGTCACACAATCCAGGAAAATCCTGCACAAAGCACCGAAAGTATCCTGCTAAACCCAAGAGACTCCCGATCTCTGGTACAATGGTAGGGCAATCCCTAAATTCACACAGTTTCTAACTGGTCAGAATCCACACTGACTCCCTCGGATAACATCATACAGCCCAACATCTTCGCGCTAATCGATCAAAATTCACATTACTAAACTTCGCAAATAGTTGATCATCTCGCAAAGTCCGCAAAACCGCACACAATTGCTTCAGGTACTGGTCCACACTCCTGAAGTACATCAGGACATTGCCAACGAACATGACCGCAACTCGTCCAGAGATCGTCTGAACACCTGGTCCATCAAGTCCACAAGATCTACGGGGGCATTGGTCAACCAATGGCATGACCAAGAACTTATAATGCCTGCACCATGATCTGAAAGCTAACATAGCCACATCGGACTCATCAAACCTCAACTGATGGTATCTAGACCCGAAATTAATCTTCGAAAAGACTGAAGCTCTCGCGAGCTAATCAAACCAATCGTCAATCCGATGCGGAGGATACTCACTCTCCTCTGAAACGAATCAGGCTTCCGGTAGTCAATGCACCACCTCGACGAACCATCCATCATCCATACAAATAATGCAAGAGCACACCACACAAATACGCGGGGTCACATGAAATCTCATGAAACCTCCTCCAGCAACTCCTGGAGTCGAAACTGTAGCTCCATCAGCTCCGCTGGCTCCGAACGACAAATTGCCGGTAAAATGAGTCCAGCGCCCGGTACAAGCTCAATAGTGTAGTCAGTTTCCTGAACTGGAGGAACACCTGGTAACTCATCCGGAACACACCTGGAAACTCGGGAATCACCTCAATGTCACCAATGTCGGGCACAGCAACCGTAGTATTCACAATATGAGCTAAGCAAACAACACAACTCATCTCCACCATCCGCTCGACCATCACCACGAAACAGCATCTCGGGGAAATCTGGTCGTCGAAACACAACCTCCTTCTCGAGGTACACAAACACAGCCAAATGCGTCGCCAAAAATTCCATACTCACAATCACACCAAAACCACAATGTCCAGCTATAACAGATCCGCGGCTAAACCATATCCTCCAACAAGGATCTCGTAACCTCCGGATGGATGCAACACTCTCCAAAACCTCGGAAGTGGAGATACAAGTACAATAGCCATATGTATCAAACAACAGTAACCTCGGAGAAAAGTCTGTCCTCAAATAAGGTCATGGCACGAACTCCAACATGCCCAACTAGCCGCCCACATCAATTGCGACATTGTTGATTAACTCGTCTAGAAGTCTGAGTTGGTCAAGCTCCAGAAACAGCATCATGACCTCCTCCTAAACTCTGAGCTGTCAAACTGCTAACACAGCTGGCTTAGGGTGCTCCCTTGTAACGTGACCCTCCTGGCCACCACAATAGCAACTGAGAGTGCTCCACGAACACAAGTCACCGCAACACCTGCTGCGTGAAAGGATCACTAACGATCACCCAAACTCATGCCACAAGAGCAAATCCGCTACTCTGTGATCTCCGCCATCGCCAAACGGACCCCCTGCTTGATCTGATGACCCCCAACAATATCGAAAAGATCACAGCCTGATGAAGTCACTGATCCCGAAGTGTCGGAACTCACCCTCATCAAAACATCTCGACTAAGTCCACTTTCTTCAAACCATCACATCGGAAACTGCGTACACCTTTCCTTTTTAATAGCCTCGCCACTGAGTGCGGCACACTAAGCTCCTCACGGTTATCTCGAGGCACAACAATCAGACTCTCTCTGATGCTCAGGTTCAAACTCATCTTGAACCTCGTACACCGCTTCCTCTGAAGCCATATAACTCGTGCAAATAGGGGCAAACATATGGACAATGCATCTCTGCCTCAGGTGGATAAACACTCCTCATTCGATTGCTGGGTAGCCTGATTAAATCATTACCGTATAAACAACACCCTAAATGTAGGCCATGTAGTCGCAACCGGAACTCACACAACATCAGCCCACCAAATATAATGATTTGACTCAGGCAACATTAACTGCCATAATTCTCTACTCTGAGGCAACATGTAGATGCTCATACACACACAACCAGGAAAACCGTGCCACACAAATCTCTGAGCTCAGAATACTCATCCAAATCCATAGTTCTCTGGCAAATCACGCGTCGATTGATCCTCAATAGGATCCACAACCGTACCGACACGGAAAGCACGTCAAGGAGGCATCCTAATGAATAAAACATCGTTCACAACAAGTGGAACGTAATCATGGAACTTCAAATATTTGAAAGTATACAACACCAGGAATATTGATGATTATCCGCCTGCCGGTCGGGTCACCATTCCAGACATGCTGTACATTCTCAAATATCCTTAGTAAACACGACTACAGAAGTCTACAGAACCTATAACCTAATGCTCTGGTACCAAGCTGAAAGGACCCAACCCCGATTTAGCTCCCTAAATCGGAATCAAACCCTTTCGAAAACTCAAACCAATAAAAACTGTAGAAATTTTGGCAGAGTTTTGTTACTAACGTGGAATTACCATTACCTGCACGCGGAAAATACACTTCATCCTATGCCACAAAAATCAAACCGTGGGCACCAATCCCATCCGGATTTCTCAATATATCAACAATAATGTAAAATAGTAATTATAACTGTACTTTACTGAAATCCGGAGTAAAATCGTATGATATATACAACAGAATACTCAGAGCGACCTCTAATGTATAACCATTTACGTATACCACAGTAGGTAGAACAATAAACCTACTGGAAGAAACAAGGTAGCACGAGCACTATGCCTCCGACCACGACGTGCGACACCAGAGTCCGAACTGTAAATTGGGCACGGAAACCGAAAAGCCCAGGGGAAAGACATGAAAAATGTTAGAGTGAGTGAACGAAAATAAATGTCTTTCACCAGTTGATATATATGTTATAAAAACATATGCGAGTCGAATGAATAAATATAATAAAATACGCGAGGTAAACTCATACTCCTCCAGCGTACTGAGCATGCAAGTAAAAATCCCACAGGGTCACTCATAGACACCACCGTGCTAGTACAGTCCGAATCACGGGATCTCAGACCCACACGTGACTCTAGCCAGAAAGGCCTCAGGTCAGAGGTCTGCCTCCCCTCGGTAAAGACCTCGGGTCAGGAGTCACAGCCTCCCCTGGCACACATCCTCGGGGATCAGCCGGGATGCGAGTGTATCGATACAACAACATATATAAACTGTACTCTGTGTAAACCAAATCATGAACAGTTCGATGCAAATGCAATAAACAGCATATAAATGCATATACGTAATATATAATGATATAAGCATAATCGTCTAACACATGCTCGTATAAATCGTAATCTCGTACGCATGCTCAAGTTTGAAAATCATATAAAAAGACTCGCAAACAATCCGTGAAAAGAAATTGTCCACTCACAGACTAGCGTAACGCAGTTCGCGTTAACCCGTGATCCGGCGGAAAGTCCCTCGCCAAACGAACGATCACGAACCCCTGAATAATCACAAAATCCATTTCTCAAAATCATAACTCGAAAATTCAAATCAAATCACGAGAAACCACCGTTCTCGGAAACACGTAATCCGATTACGACAAACTGTCGGAAATCCGGAAATCACACCTCAATACCTCGCTGTAAGTTCGGATGCTCAATTCGAAAAACGAACCTCCCCACTGCAATCGGGGCGCAATTTCGAGTGAAATGACATGCAAATTGTCGAAAATCTCAAAAAGTCAAACTTTGACCGCAGTTGACCACCGCCAACGGCGGCGCCGCCACAAACTTGAACTTTTTCCCGGCGGAGCAGCCCCTATTCCACTCAAAATCATCCACTGAGCAAATTTGTCAACTGCATCGAAGGCCAATTCTCACTCTAACTAGGTCAATTTCATGCAAAACCGAATTGGTACCAAATTTTCAAATCCAAAATTCTCCATCCACAATCAAAATTAGAACTCCATACTTACATGGTTAAAATCATGGAGAGGAGAGCTTCAAAGCCCAGTACTTGTTTTAGCTCGAATCGGCCGGAAAATTTAACAACCAAAACCCCCAATTTTCTTCAATTTCAACCGGAAAATTCTCCTCCTCCGGCAAGCCACGCCGTCGACGGTGACCGGGGATGGGTTCGGGAGGCCGAGCCGAGTTGAATGGACCATACGCCGACCCCGGAGGTGGCCGGACGGCGTCTCGCCGCCGGCGAGCCGACCACCGTCGCGCCTCCACTCTCTCTCCCCGCGTTGACCAAGTCAACAGCCCCATTAATAACTCTGACTTTCAGAATATGGTAACCCCCTTTAAATACTTGCCAAATATGGAAACTTCCACAATTAATTTGCGACACACTTTAAATACTCGTAACTTTCGCGTCGTAAACCTGATTCCGATAATTCTCGCGGCAACAAACTCGACTCGACATGTTCTTCAATTATCACCCGAAGTCAAACACATCAACCTATCGGATAAAAAGTCAACTGTTCAAATCAACACATATTAAACCGACTAAATAATCAACAATTGGAAATATTCACAACTTAATCTTCGTAACTCAGAATAATGCTCCGGAAGTTCTCACGAGCTCGAAATTAAATTCTCAACAAGTTCCGTGAAGAAGCCGAAACCAAATTCTCGTCCAACAATTTAGTCGCTAACAAATCTACCATTTTAACCCAATTACGTCAAAACTTCAAATAATCATAACTTATTCGTCGGTCGTCCAAATAATGATCCGAAACTGCCCACAAACTCGAAATCACACGTACAACGACTCTCGAGAAGAGACCCAGCTCCAATTATCGGCCAATAATTTAGTCGTTAACAAATCTGGCAATTCAATCATCTGCCGGAAATCTGCGACTATGCGATTTCACTGCTGATTCTGGTCCGGGTCGTCACAGTTCATTCAATCCATCTCTTTCAATTGGCTCAAAAGGAAATCGATTATCTTGTTCATCCACTGGCCCATCATAAATTGTGAAAGCACTCGATGGGTTTTGTAGATCTCCGTCTTCGTTCTCCTCAAACTCATCCTCCACAAATTCTTCCTCAATAATCATGTTATGCATTATGATGCAAGCCAACATTATCATTTTTAGAGTCGGTGTGTGGTGACACTAAGCTGCAGAACGAATAATTCTCCAACGAGATTGTAAGATTCCAAAGCACCTCTCCACATCTTTGCAGTATGCCTCTTGTTTCTTTGCGAACAGCTTATGTTATGGATCTTGGGGATTGAGAATTGTTTCAACAAACGAGGAGTACCTCAGATATATTCTGTCAGCTAGATAATAAGTGTTGTGGTACGTCACACTGTTGACTTTATAAGTCTGTTGCGGGCTTCTTTCGGCAAGGGGCGAATCGAAGATATTCGTTTGGTGGAGCACGTAGATATCATTTTGTGCTATAGGCACCCCGAAGAAGCTGTGCCATATCCATGTGTCATATAAGGCCACAACCTCTAAGATAATAATGGGACGCTTCTTCCGCCCCGAGAATGCCCATTGCCAAGATGTTGGACAGTTCTTCCATTTTCAATGCATGCAATCGATGCTTCTAATCATACCAGGAAATCCCTGATGCTTTGCCCACCTTAGAAGTCGAGTGACGTCTGCTGCATTTGGAGAGCGGAGGTAAAGGTCACCGTAAATCTTGTACACTTGGATGCACCACTTTTTTATGCATTCTAGTATTGTTGATTGACCCATCCTCCGATTTCAGCATATTGATATGCGGCTAAGTCGTATGCCAACATTCAAAGAGCCAAAATTGATCGGGTTGCAGAGATCCGTCATTATATGGTTGAATAAGTTCGTACTCATTCGGTACCTCCGCCAAAAGGCTTGCTCATTGAAGATAGAGCGTTCGATGAAGTAATTTTTTATCAGATTCCATCCCCTTGACTCCCTCAGCCTTTCTTCATTTGGATGGCGGCGAGGTAATTCATCATCAAACGCTGTAGCTACCATGACCGCATCACTGATGAAGGCATTAGCAATTTCTGTATTTTGCCGACGTTGTTGTCGCTTCCTCGTGAAAAAATTGTTCAAATCAAAAGAATTCATCTTACAGATGAGGGAATATGAGGAAATGTTTGAAGAAATGTATTTACAAGAAGAATAGAAAGTTATTTGTAGATTGTGTGAGCATATAAGAATCCATAGATGATTCTTTTATAGCCAATTTCAGATTATCTAATGTTTGAAGATGTTGACATGTGTCACTTCATAATTGGTCAGAAATCTCACTGAAAATCTTCTTCAATTATTCAGACGACAATGACACGTGTTGTATCGTGATTGATCGAAAATCTTATCGGAAATTTGGTTCAATTATTTAGACGATAATGAACAGTGGGAGTGACACGTGTTGTCTCGTAATTGGTCAGAAATCTTACCAGAAATCTTATTAAATTATTCAGACGATAACGACATGTGTTGTCTCGTTATTGGTTGGAAATCTAACAAAAAATAAAAAAAATTAATTTATAATTAATGAATAGTAATAGATAGTGCTATTTTTTGCACTGCTGCACGAAAAACAGAAACTGCACCTCCCCAAATAGGAGGTGCTACATGGGTGCATATGCTCTAAAGACCGACCAAGCTATGTTTTAGAAGTCTTTAACCACTTTCCCTACTTCCATGGACACGCTCGCACATCAATATCGTGTAAATTACAAGAGAGGAAGATTAAATTCATTCAATGATCTCATGAATGTGTTGGCCAAGAAAGAGAGGTATAATGAGATTCTTCTCAACAACAATGGTAGGCCAGCCGGTATAAGGAAAGTCCATGAGACATACAATACTGGTGGGAAAGCTCGTAAGGATAAAAAGAATAATCATTATGAACCTTATAACAATCGTGGTGGTAGAGGAGGGAATGGCAGAGGTCATGGGAGAGGAGGAAATAGTCGGAATATGAATTGGACTCGCCAAGACAATATCCAAAACTCCAACAAGAATTAGTCAAATTCTAGTCCTAAAAATGGGGGAAATTCTTCAAATTCTGCTTCTACTTCTCGCTTGTCATCTTGTTATAGGTGTATGTGGTTCTACCAAGCACATGCACAAATAATATCATATACCTAAAGATGCTCAGTATACCTACAAACAATGCAAGCAATACTTGGCGCATGATACCAACTATACTGAAGATCAAGAGATGAATGATTGCGATGAAGCTAATCTAATTGTAGCAGATGTGCCCAACGCAAGCCTACAAATTACAGATTTTGATTAGTCTATGTATTAGGCTCATGATTCTGCTATGTAATCAAGTTTACTTTATTTTGATTTGTTGTAGTCGGTTTTTTTTGGAATAAGACAATCTTTTGATGTAAGTTTTGATGTTGTGAAAGTTTTAATAAATTTTTATGCCTTTCGGTATTTGAAAGTGTTAAAAATGGTTATTTTCATACATATTGCTCGAATGGTTCGAAATATACATGACTCTATGGAAACATGACACCAAAATACCATAAAAATGAGACAAAAAGAGAGGATGATTTTTTATCCTGGGAACTTTTGACCCATCGAAGAACCTTTCATGGATTAGTTTTGGCACTATTTTGACCCGTCAAAATTTTTTGCCTTATATCTTTCTACCCGTCGAAAGATGGTCCTCGGTCACAAATTTTGCAACTTCGACCCGTCAAAGCAACATCTCAACCCGTCGAAGGCTACCATCTGTCTCCAAAATTGTCTAAATTCGATCAGTCGATGGAAAGTTCTGACCCATCAAAAAAAATATCTAAAATTCATATCGATTTTAGGGTTTTGTTCGACCCGTCGAAGAGGTCATTCTGGACATGATTTTTTACTCGTCGAAAATTGGTATCGGAAGATCAATTTGGTTTTTTGGGTGGCGAATCGACCTGTCGAGTTGATATCTCGACTCCTCGAAGATTGTACCTGGATTTGGTATTTTTGACATATTTTACATCGGTTTTACTATGTCATATCTGCACTCTATAAGGGTCACAACCCTTTGGTAAATCTTTAAGTCTTTGCTTAAAGTGTTTGCCAAGTCTTGAAAACTAATTGATTCACATTCTTTTGTAGATGTTTGAAGGAGATATTAAGTGTCTCGCATATAGTGGTACTACTCAAACCATACTGTAGAATGGGCAATTTTTTATGGATCTTGTGCCGTACAATTCGTCAGTAACCTCAATGATTGGCTCAGTGCCGGCTATACAAGGGCGTGGTTCAACACAATTTTTGCTAACACACGGAATAAGAGTTATATCATTGATGCATTGTAGTCGCCAAAGGCCAATCGAACCATATTAAATTTTAAGGACATTAGAGCCAATGGTTTACACTTGAAAACTCATTGTGAGAATAGTAAATAATTCTACTGTACAAATTTAGAGGAGTACGGTAGAAAACACACCTTGGAGAATTTAGGGGCAATTCGTAGTGGATTATATCTTACTACAATTCAGATAATTGAATCTAATGCAGTCATTCTTAGCACTATGTGTGACTCAGCCTCTTATCAGCTTTGACACTACAGACTAGGATATCCTGGTCGGGATATGATGATCAAAATCTTGAAAAACTCTCATGGTCATCTATTTTTCAGAGTAAAGAAGCATGTGGAAATACCCATTGGCTTTGATGGAGTGGATGAGATTACCAATCTTAATCCAGTCTCAGTCTCCAAGCCGGGACACCTAGTGTTGGTCCATAAGAGTCCTTCATAGCAATCTCTGATGCTCACTGCTCATTTTGCAAAGATTGTTCATGGGCAAAGTTATAGGCTAGGCCTTCCTTTACGGTTGACCACATTGAAAATATTCCATTCTTACAGAGAATCCATGGTGATATTTGTGGACCTATCAAACCAGATCGAAATGTGGACCATTTAAATATTTTACAGTTTTTTAGATGCATCAACGTGATGCTTATACGTTGCTTTGCTATCCATAATGAATGCTGCAATTGTAAAACTCCTAGCACAGATTATTAAGCTTCAAGCTCACCAACCAGAAATCCCAATTAGGTCTATTAGATTGGATAATGCAGAAGAATTCACATCAAAGACTTTTCATGACTACTGTAAGTCAATTGGGATTGAAGTTGAACATCTCGTCCCTCATGCTCATTCACAAAATGGTTTAGCAGAGACACAAATTAAGCGGTTATAGCTTGTGGCCAGAGAAATAGTTATGCACACTAATTTTTTGGTATCTTCTTGGGATATGCATTATTATATGCAGCAATGCTTATTTGCTTGAGACTCTAGCATGCCAACCATTCAGTGCATACCAGTTGGTAACTAGGTATGAGCTTGGCATTTCACATCTACGCATATTTGGTTACATGATATATATGCCAATTGTGCCTCCACAATGTACTAAAATGGGTCATCAACGTTTTTTATGCATATATGTTGGTTATGAATCTCCAACTATTATCCGTTACTTAGAACCCGACAAGAGATCTCTTTACTGCATAATTTGCAGATTGTCACTTTGATGAAACATACTTCTCGATGTTAGGGGGAGATAAGAATGCTTCCATTGTGGTTAAACGACAGGAATTGACGGTGGATACCCCCACTATGTTTCAAGATGATCCACGTACATCTCAAAGTGAGATAGAATTGTGACAGATTCTTGTTCTTCAAAAAGTAGCAGATTCTTGATCTCTTTATTGATATTGCTAAAATGACCAGATAAGACATACCTACTGCAAATGTTCCTGCAAGGTTGGAAGTCCCCAAGAAGAGGCAGTTTAATGGCGCTCTCGGGCAAGGGAACATTCCTCCTGCCCATGTGGGGGGAGTAACTTCGGCCTCGGCTCCTACCAGGATGAGGGGGAGACCAAGAAAATCCATAGATGAGTTGTCGGTGAAAAGGCTAGTCATCAAGACACAAACAGATCATTTCATCATCAAAGTTATGAATCCCACACATGAGATTGTTCATGACTATAATTATGTCCTAGAATCACAAATGACATCTTTGGAGGACACTTCAGATCCATATGTGATGGTAGACAATGGTGAAATCTCACTAAATAACAAAGATGAAAGCATTTTTTTGGATAGATCATCCAAGGAAGCTGATGATGGTTTTGCTTATTCCGTTGCTCAAGAGATTATTGGCGACGATGAAGTAGAACTTCGCTCAGTTTCTTTATGTCAACGAAGAATGGATTGGCCGAAATGGAAATAGGCAATGCAGGCCAAACTAGACTCTCTGAAGAAAAGACAAGTTTTAGGTTCGGTAGTGCTATGCCTACCAAATGTGAAGCCGGTAGGACATAAATGGGCCTTCGTCCGAAAGCGTAATGATAAGAATGAAGTCATGTAGTAAAAAGCTAAACTTGTGGTGCAAGGATTCTCTCAACGCTCTAGCATTGATTATCAGGAGGCATACTCTTAGGTCATGTACGTCACTACAATCCGCTACCTTGCCAGTTTGATAGTGTCCGAAAAATTGAACATGCAGCTGAAGGATATGGTGATGGCATATCTCTATGGAAACCTTGATTCAGAGATATACATAAATGTGCCGGAAGGCATGGTCATACCCAACTCAAGTAACTCTACATCACGAAGTGCTCATATGATTAGATTGAAGCATTTACTATATGGATTAAAATAATCCGGTAGGATGTGGTACACATGCCTAAGTGACAACTTAATTGGGAAGGGATACAAGAACGATGATTTATGCACATGTGTGTTCATTAAGAGCACAAGTTCAGGATTTGTCATAGTAGCGGTCTATGTTGATGATATGAATATCATTGGGTCCCTTGATGAAATCAATGAGATGGTTAGCTACTTGAAATTCGAGTTTGAGATGAAAGACCTTGATAGGACTTGATTTGTCTAGGTTTAGACCTGGAACATTGAGTTGTTGGAATACTTATTTATCAGTCTGCTTATGTCCAAAACATGCTCAGGTAATTTAACATGTACAAAGCACACCCTCTTAGCACACCAATAATTGTTCGCAGTCTGGAACTCAATAAGGATTTGTACCATCCGAAAGATGATGATGAGGAACTTTTGGGAGTTGAGGTACCATACTTTAGTGTTATTGGAGGTTTGTTGTATTTAGCCCAATGTACTATAACAGATAATACATTCTCTATAAAGTTGTTAGCTCGGTTTAGCTCTACGACAACACAACGTCATTGAACTGGTGTAAAGAACATATTCAGGTACTTAAAGGGTTCCAATGACTTCGGCTTATTGTTTCCCTACAAAGAATAGATAGAGAAACTTGAAATTCCTGGAAAGGGGATGGTTGAATCGCAGCATGCAAATCTTGGGACTTTCAACCTGTCGAACGATACATCCTATTCCGACTGTTAAAGAGATTTAATTCACCTAACCTTTTTACTATTAATTAATCCAAGGCTAAGTAAAATTTCTTTATCCGCAAGTATATGGGGTCATATAGTATAATTTGTATAGAAGTCGAGTGTCAAACTCATGATGATTAACTAACCTAATTCCATAGCTTTAAGTTCGATTAAGTCCTTTAGGTGCGTGAAACACAAACAACTAATGCGACAAAGAAACTCAAAAGATGGAAATGTGAATCTCACAACTCTAAACCCTTTGGAGGTTTACCATTGCAATTGATGATTAAACTACGGTGAGTGATTTAACGATGAATTGATTGATTGATTACAACAAATGCAAAGATGACAAACTGAAATGATCACAAGTTCAAGATAAAATAATAGTTGGCTAGGGATGTCCTCGTTAACCATTTGATACTCAAACAATGTCTAATTTAAGGTCATGTGGTGTTTAGTCTGATTTACATGCTCAAACATTTTTTGGATCATAAGAACAAATTCTTTCATTGTCCAAATCATGCCCTCTCGGGTCACGCTTGAGATTCTAATAGGTTTCGGTCCATCTATGAAGCATAAAGTAAACCAAGATTAGGATCTAAACTTTTGGTGTTAGACTCATAATGTAATTCACACGTAATGAGTTTGATTGCAAACACGTGTGAAGATTATGGATGGCTTCCCTTCCCAAGCCTCTATTGGAGAACTTGGGAATGGGTTCTAATGAATCCTCTCAACTCGCACCTGTTAGGTTATGAGTCGATAGAATTAATAATAACTACAAAGCCTCTTGGTTTAATGTAAGCTTAACCAAAATCCCATGAGTCACTTGAACCTTAAAAGTGTTTCGACTCATGCTGAAGCACAAGGAAACCAAATCCTAAGCTTAACCTTTTAAATCTAAGCCTAAGTCATGTTACATGCTTATCTTTACCTAAGTAAATGGCTAGTTCCCTTAAGTGTCATTTCTTAGTCCCTTAGACAAATCATAACTTAGCCAAAGCTAAGACATGCATAAGTGAAAATAATCATTAAGCACAAACACATCAACATGCCACAATCACATCACACACAACAACAAACTCATTCAATAGCATGAAACACTCAAAACATATTGATTAACATAAATCAAAGCACCATTGTTCTACATCAAATAGCTAGGGTTTGACCCCTAGCCTCCAATGAGAAAACTACCCACTACTCATAGCTAAAATAAAGTATAGATATATGATTAGAAAGAGATAAGTGTAATGACCCGAACTTTGAGTTATGTGATTATCGGCACGAAATGTTGTTATCGCGAGTTGGTTGTACATATGTGGTTTGTTAACTACTAAATTATCGGGCAAGAATTTGATTTAAGTTTGTTCGCGGAAATTGTAGAGAATTTGATTTTGAGCTCGTATGAGATTTTGGAGGATTTTTTAGATAATCGGGGAATATAAAATGAGTATTTGAAATTATCGTCTAATTAGTCATACTTATCTGATTGTGTTGGAGTTATCTGAGCCGTTCGTTTGGTCAGTTCGCGACGTATAAATATCGAATAGTCGTAAAAGTTGGAAAATCACATATTTGGGCCGTTTGACCTGCTTTGACCCGTGTTAACCTGGGTTGACCGGAGCTCCACCGTGCCCGTTTCGTTGTCGCTGTCCGACCCGCATTTTTCGGCCATCTCTGGACACATCCTTGGTATGGTTAGAATCCTCTTGTGATTCTCTATTGGTTTATGCTTGATTTAGGATGATTTGGTTGAGTTTGGAGTGAGTTCGAACTCGGTGAAGTTCTTGGATTTCCCCGGTGACCGGGGGGGGTTTCCGGCGACGTTTGGCGTCAAGTAGGTTGGGGGTTTGGTTCCCTTCAACCTCTAGATACTTTCTGGGCTGTTAATTTAGGACAAGGAAGAGTATTGTGGTGCCCATGGTGGTCATCGGAGGGGAGGTTTCGGCCTCATCTTTCAATTGAAATTCCGGCCAGTGGAGAGGTTATTTGGGCTTGTAGTTTTGGGGGCTTTGGTTGGGCTTGGAGAGAGGAATATTTTGGTGTATGGTTCACCGGAGTTGGTCACCGTTGGCCCCACGCCGCCGCTAACGGCAGTGGTCCACGGCGGAGCTCCGGCGAGGATCCAATTTTTGGGGTTTTTCGGAGATTTTTATGTCGTTTTAGTCGTAATCGCGCCCCGATCGTAGTCGTGAGGTTTTCGAGATGAATTGAGTGTTTTAATTTCGGACGAGGGATGTTTGGGTATATTTTGGGAATTTTGTTATCCTCGTCAATATTTCGAGCGATACGGTTTTCGAGAACGTGGGGTTCTTGACGTATTTTCTCCGTATGTTGAAATTAATTATGTATTGATCGTATCCCTATTATTCAGGTGATCATGAGAGAGTTTTTTGCGAGGGATATTCCGCCGGGCCTCAGGGTTAGCTGTTATCTGTGAGTGGGCACTTTGATTTTCACAGTGGATTTGCGAGTCTATGAGTATGCTTTTACGAGTATGCATTTACGAGTATACATTTATGATTATGCATTTTATGAGCATACATTGGTTTGGAGGCACATGTGATTTGTTTTTACACTGAATATGGATATATGGATGCATCGATGCTATGGCCTCTCGGCTAATACCCGAGATGCTATGGGAGGGTTACGTCTATATGAGCACCTGACCAGTGATTCACAGTACCCGGGAGAGTTATGTCTTTATGAGCACTTGACCTGGGCGTGTTGTAACTTTGAGGAAAATGTACTCAAGTTATTGCCTCCACACACAGAGTACCCAGGAGAGTTGCATCTTTATGAGTACTTGACCTGGGCTTGTTTGTTTTGACTCGTATGATTTTATGTGCATTTATTGTGAAAAACATGTTGGATTTATTTATGCGGCATATTATGATTTATGTCCACTCACTCTAACGGTTTTATTATTTATATGCTTTTCTCTGGGCTTTTCGGTTTTCGTCGCCAAGATTGCAGTTTCTTTCCCGTGGTTGCACATCATCGCAGGAGGCCTAAAGTTCAAATCACACTTTCCTTCTAGTAGGTTTCTGAACCTGCTAGTCTTGTATATTTTGTAATTAGAAATCTCTCTGAATACTTGTGTTGTGTTATTCAGTTTGAGTTATACTCCTGAATATTTTCTGGATTTCTTGTAAACCTTGAGTTTAGTTTTATATATGGATTTTGAGAAATCCGGTTGGACATTGGAGGTCCACGGTGTGTCTGGGAATTTATCTGTGAAGTGTAATCTTCTTACAGGTTCTTGGTTTATATACGTTTTATAAAGTAAACTCTGGCAAAAAAATTTGTAAGTTGTGGTGTCGTTAGGGCCTAATTTTGGTTTAGGCAACTAAATCGGGGTTGGGTTCTTTCAGTTGGTATCAGAGCATTAGGTTTGAGGTTCTGTAGACTCTTGTAGTTGTGTTACTAAGGGAATTTTAGAATGTACAGCATATCAGGAGTAATGACCCGACTGGCCAGTGGACAATCATCAATGCTCTAGAATGTTGTATGCTTTCAAATGTCTAAAGTTTCATGAATACGTTCCTTGTGTTGTGTGATTAATGTCCTTTCAATCTTAAGATGCCTCCCCGACGTAGAGCCCGTGCTAACGGGGCTGAGGATCAGCGTACACACGACTTGCTAATGCGAGTTTTGCGTTTGGAGGAGCGTTTTGACCCTGTGGTTAAAGCTAGAATAGCTGGAGCAACTACCTTTATAGGCTCCTCTGATCCTGAAATATGTGAGACTTGGTTGGTCTAGATGGAGCGTATTTGTGAACACCTACATTTTACTCCTGAGCAAAGGATTGTGGCTGTTGTTGGGTTACTAGACTTAGATGCTTATTTCTGGTGGGTTAGCACCGAGAGAGTTCCTATTGATACTCCATAGCTTACATTCAGAGATTTATTTATGCGTTGATATTTCAACCAAGCCACCCAGCAGAGGAAATATGAAGAGTTTACCAATCTGAGGTAGGGGAATATATCAGTGCTTGAGTATTGAGATAAGTTTACCCGTTTGTCTCATTTTGCACGTGATATGGTGGCATCTGAGGAAGCAAAGGGCAGAAGGTTTGAGTGGGGTCTGAATCTGAATATTAAGGGAACTTTGACCACCATGCCTCGGGACAATTTTGATGACTTTGTTAGTGCTGCACTCAGGGGCGAGGACATTGAGAGGGAGAGGCAAATGCGGTTTCAGTCTCGCTGTTTTGAGGAGGGTGGTCCCAACTAGGGTCCCTCGAAGAGGATGAGTTCTGGTACTTCGAGTTCAGCATCTTCTTCAGCTGGTAGCACTTGTAGATATCCACGTGGTTCATCGAGCCATAGTGGGAGTCAGAGATGGAGAAGGAATCGACCTCAGAGGCAACTCCAGAGTGGGAGTTCCAGTGGATCGAGTTATTCACGACGTGCATATGATATACCAGTTACACCCAGAGACTATCCATTGTGCAACACTTGTAATAAGCAGCAGTATGGTTTGTGTTTTCGAAGCACCACTAGTTGTTACCGTTGTGGCCAGGAGGATCACTTTGCGAGGGAATATCCGCATATTGGTACTGTTGGGGGTGTTGCAGCTCAGGGCAGTGATCATGGTCGGGGTACTGCTTCTGGTGATCGTGCAACACAGTATTCTTGACAGATTGGTTAGTAGAACCGCAGTCAGCGTGGACGACCGACGAGACAAGAATTCATGCTATATCCCTGGGAGAGAGCAGAGCTTCTCCTGAGGTTATCATTGGTACGTTGTACATTTTTGGTCATCCAGTTCTTACTTTAATAGATCCAAGAGCTACACATTCATTCATGTCATATAGATTAGCATCATTGGCTACTGTACCTGTATCTCCACTCCCTAGTATGTGGCGAGTGTTATATCCATCCGGCGAGGTAGTGTGTGTTGAGTAGATGTATCGGGATTGTGAGATTTTTATAGGAGGTTATGGGTTAGCCGCGAATTTGATGCTGCTGGATATTGTGGATTTTGATGTGATTTTGGGCATGAATTTCTTGGAGAACCATTGGGCTATTTTTGACTGTCACATGAAAGAGGTTGTTTTCAGAAGTCCAGGTATACTGGATATTTTATTTCGTGGTGAAAAAAACACTTCTTTACCTTCTCTGATTTCGACAATGAAGGCTGAGAAGATGTTGAAAAGGGGTTGTGTGGCGTATCTAGCACATGTGATTGATACAGAGGTTCGTGTACCAGATATTGGGGATATATCGGTGGTTTGTGAGTATTCAGATGTATTTCCTGAGGATTTACCTGGTGTTTCTCCAGTCAGGGAGATTGACTTTACTATGGAGTTACTTCCAGGTACTGGACCTATTTCGCAAACACCCTATCATATGGCACCAGCGGAGTTGAGGGAGTTGCAAATTCAACTTCAAGAAATGATTAAAAAGGCTTCATTTGACCTAGTGTTTCACCTTGGGGTGCTCCAGTGTTGTTTGTGAGGAAGAAGGATGGTTTGATGAGGCTATGCATTGACTATTGAAAATTCAATCAGGTCACAGTGAAGAACAAGTATCCACTTCCACGGATTGATGATTTGTTCGATCAGTTGAAGGGAGCTTCAGTCTTTTCGAAGATTGATCTTAGGTCTGGGTACCATCAGCTATGGATTTGGGAGTCTGATGTTGCTAAGACGGTGTTTCGGTCACGCTATAGGTATTATGAGTTCCTTGTTATGCCTTTTGGGTTGACCAATGCGCCAGCTGCTTTCATGGACTTGATGAATCGGATTTTCAAGCGTTATCTAGACAAGTTCACCATTGTATTCATCGATGATATCTTGATATATTCCAGGAGTGTGGGGCAACACAAGAAGCATTTGCATGCCGTTTTGTAGACTTTGCGAGACGCTCAATTGTATGCCAAGTTTAGCAAGTGTGAGTTTTGGTTGAACAGTGTAAAGTTTTTGGGTAACGTGATATCAGCTGAGGGAGTCAGCGTGGATCCAGATAAGATTGAAGCAGTGTTGAATTGGAGCAGACCTACAAATGTGATAGAGATACGAAGTTTCTTTGGTTTAGCAGGTTATTATCGCCGATTTGTGCAATATTTTTCACGAATTGCGACACTGGTTACCCGTTTGACGAAGAAATGAGTCAAGCTTGAGTGGTCTGATGCTTGTGAGGAAAGCTACTTGACTTTGAAGGAAAGGTTGACTGCTGCACAAGTGTTGACTTTACCTGACGATAGTGGTGAGTATGTTGTGTACAGTGATGCTTCGAAGTTAGGTCTGGGTTGTGTTTTGATTCAGCATGGTAAGGTGGTGGCATATGGTTCTAGACAGTTGAAACCTCATGAAATTAACTATCCTACTCATGATCTGGAGTTAGCTGCCATTGTGTTAGCATTGAAGAGTTGGAGACACTACTTGTACGGAGCGCAGTGCAAGATTTACACCAATCACAAGAGTCTTACCTACTTACGTACGCAGCTAGAATTGAATATGAGACAGCGGAGATGGATGGAGCTGATTAATGATTATGACTGCACTTTAGAGTATCATCCAGGAAAAGCTAATGTGGTTGCTGATGCCCTTAGTCGGAAGTATGGTGCTTCTCTTTTCTATGTACATGTTGCAAGAATGTCACTTTTTACTGAATTGCGTGCAACGGGAGCAGAGTTGGAATGGAAAGAAGATGGAGCATTATTAGCCAGTTTTCAAGTTCGTCCGGTATTACTTGATCAAATTCGTGAAGCTCAAGATTCGGATGCCTATCTACTGAGCAAGAAGAATTTGATTCAAAATAGTGTACCAACAAAGTTTTGGATGAGGACTGATGGCACTTTGATGTTCAGAGGAAGATTATGTATCCCTAGAGATGATGATTTGAAGAAGGAAATACTTGAAAAGCTTATTGTTCCACGTATGCTATGCATCCTGGTAATAGGAAGATGTTTCGGACACTTAAAACTCATTATTGGTGGCGTAACATGAAGCGGGAAAAAGCAATGTATGTGAGTAGATGCATGATTTGTCAGCAAGTGAAGGCAGAATGTTAGAAGCCTGCCGGTAAACTACAACCTTTGGAGATTCCAGTGTGGAAGTAGGAGCATATCACTATGGATTTTATGTATCAGTTACCTCGTACGTCTAGTGGTAATACTGGTATTTGGGTGATCGTGGATCTCCTTACGAAATCAACTCATTTCCTTGCACTTCCAGGAAAGCTTTCCGTGAGTAGATTGGCGAAGCTGTACTTGAGAGAGGTTGTGAGATTACATGGTGTGCCTGTGTCTATAGTTTCTGATCTGGATAGTTAGTTTACTTCAGAATTTTGGCAGGCATTATAGAGAGCATTGGGGACTAGACTACACTTCAGCACAGCTTTTCATCATCAGACAGATGGTCAGTCAGAAATGACTATTCAAACTCTGGAGGATATGTTACGATCTTGTGTGTTGCAGTTCAAAGGGAATTGGGATCAACAACTTCATTTGATTGAGTTTGCGTATAATAACAGCTATCAGGCTAGCATTGGTATGGCACCTTATAAAGCTTTGTATGGCAAATAGTGTCGAACTCCATTATGTTGGCGTGAAGTTGGAGAGAAATGGCTTATTGGTCCTAATTTAGTGAAAAGCACCACGGAAGATGTTCAAGTTATTCGGGATAGATTGAAGGCTGCACAGGATCGACAGAAGAGTTATGCTGATGTGAGATGGAAAGATCTTGAGTTTGAGGTTGGTGATGGGTTTTCCTGAAACTTTCTCCTTGGAGGGGTGTTGTTCGTTTCGGGAAGCGTGGTAAACTTTGTCTGCGTTATGTTGGCCCATATGAGATCATTGAGCGAGTTGGTACTGATACTCACCATTACTAAGTACTAAATTAACACTTAACACTCAACAACAATGAGTCAATTAAAACCCTTTTTAGTAGATGTAGCATTGGTAAATAGGGATCGTTCTTAACCGGGGATTGATGGTGCATGCATAACTATGCTAGGTTTGTTTATGGGGTTGCGAGATTTGGTTTGTTTAACTCATAACCTACGAAATTTAAACATAATTCTACTATGTACATGTGATCATCACATCATGCCTACCTCCACCGTTTTCATGCTTCACTTACCCAGTATCAACGAAATTCTTACCTTTCAACCTGCAATTTATACACATGCTTTTAAGAGTGCGACGAAGAGCACCTATACCTTAATTTATCTAAGATTCATATAAAACATGCTAGAGAGGAATGAAGAGCGTATCACCCAACACATTAAGAAGCTTTAAGCATACAAGCATGCATACAAGTCAAAGACCAAAAACTAAGAACACATGGAAGGTAACATAAGTAAGAAAAAACGTATAGCCTTTATTAAACAAATCACAAGTCGTAAACCGAATTCTTTACAAGACAAAAGATGAGATAGAAGGTTTATGGTTACACTTTTGGAGTCTGTGAAGAGCACTAACAACGCCTCGAGTGGATGGATTCTCAAGAATAAGACGAAGAGCGCCGATTATTCTTGATCCGTGAGGAGGGAGCTTCGGCCTTGGAGGGAATTAGGCTTAGGATGACTTGGGAGGTGTTTTGGGCAGAGCTTTGCTGTCTATGATGTGTGATAATGAAACCCTGGTCAAGCCCTCTTTTATATAGGCCAAGCAAAGCCTAGTTCGACTCTTTTTAGAACTCTAACTACGCCACCCAGGTAACCTGACCCTTCTCCACTAAAATAGGAATTTCTCTCGTTCTAGGACTCCAAATCGCTTGATTCTAGTTGCGTTGGAAACTAGACTTCTAGATCTTTCCAACCATATGATAATCGCGTCTAGATCATCCAGATCTGTTCACAGTGGTCTTTCTAAGTGGCCTGATGTACAAAGGCTGATTTCTGATAATTCATTTTAATCCATCTTCTTTCTTTGGGCTTCTTTGGACATGCTTTTGGTCTTCAATTCTTGACACCATGTGGGAAAGTATTTTAGTAACCATTTTGAAGACCATTTCTCGGACCATTTCTTCTCTGGAATTAGGAACTTTTCTCCTTAGCCAACTTTTAGCTCCGAAACGCCTCCTTTATTATTTCCTCCTTTATTTCTACCTAAAAACATAAAGTAAGTTAGAAACATATTTACTAAGCATAAAACAAAGTTAAATATAGAGAGAAAGACATTAATAATCAAGCATAAAATGCGTAGATCAAATTCCCCCACACTTAGACTTTGCTAGTCCCTAGCAAATACACAACAAAGCAATGGACTCGATAAAAGAAAAATAATAAAGGGAAAAACACAAAGGTAAACGTGACACTTATATACAAACATACTTAGATATTTCAACGTTTCAAAGCCGCAAATTCTCATGTAATCATGTTTGAAAACGATAGAAATACTAAGTTGAACAAAACTAAGCCCTTACTCAAATTTTTCTCAGAAAATTCTTCAAGTCTATGGCGATGGGATCATAATGTTTTCACATGAATGTTCAATGAATTCAATAGATAATAGAGATATGATCATGTCATGAAGAAGTAAGACGTGGAGAAAAATAATGGTGATGTTAAAGCTGTGCATGTTTCGAATAAAGTTCAAATCAACTCACATGGATGCACTCATCATATTTTCACTTATGCAAAGGTTTCACTCAAAGTGTTTGTTAATTTCAATGAAAATTCATGCATGGGAAGAGATACTTGCACAAATGAACCAAAACCATATGCTTACTCATGCAACTTACTTCACAGATTGAAGGCTACTCATCTTAAGGATCAAAAAGGACTTTTAAGGGTTGTAATGGGGCTTAGGCTAAGGCATTCAAAAATATGGATATGTGGTGGTTAAGAACATTCAAAAGACTTAGTCAAAGCACCAAAAACTTCATAAATTTCGTTCATCCTCCTCTCACCAATGTCACCATGTGTAAAGTTTAAGTACACGGGCCAGAATTCATCTTGTTGGACCATAACTTCATTCTAAACTTTCATTGAGCTTTTGTAGACAGGACAAAGATCACATTTCTTCACTTTTGGGCCTTCAATTCAATACAAACTCCAAATCCACAAGTATGGGGGACATTAATCCAAAATTTAACATCTAAATCACATTGCTGGAGAGCTTCTTTTTTTTCTTCTCTTTTTTTTTTAGCTCTCGAATTTTTTTTTTCTTTCTATTTTCGCCAATTGCAAACTTTTTTCAAGGTATTTTGACAAGTCAATCCCCATACACACATCTCCTCATGATGTTCACACCATCTCCATGATTCTAGCTTCAAAAATCCCCACCAAGTCTTTTGAACAAGGGTACGGATATTCTACACTAGGTTAAAGTGTTTAGATATGTATGGTAATAAAATAAAGGTATAATGTGGGCTCAAATGGGTTATCTAGGGGTGTCGCAACTTGTGCGCACAAATGGGACACATGGCAATTTAGCAAAGTGGTGGATATCCTAAGTGCCTTTAATCACATCCAAAATCAGAGTATGTATCAACTATAAGCTTTGCAAATTGACATGAGTAAGTTCTAGTATTCTCTAGTTCATTAAGATCTATGGCAAGTAAGTATATGCATGATTTTGAGACCTATATCTAATATGCACGAAATTTCACTCAAAAGAAGTGTTTAAGGCTCAAAATCTCACTTAAGGCTCATATGATTTAAAACTTATTCTCATATGCGATTCCTGTACCAAGTTTTATCAAACCATATCTACTACATGTCATAACACTCAAAAGATATCTCAATTAGCACACGAATTCATCCTTAATGATATGCAACGCCATTTTTGTATTCTTTTCGGTCCAATTTCATCGTAGACTAACTAAGGGAATCCTAAAGACTTTTTAAAACACTAAGTTAAACAAAAAGACTCACAACAATTTTTTTAGGGCATCATCCACCGGAAGGTTCCATTGTCCGCCCGTTTTTACAATTTATGACTCAAATAAGTTGTAAACCCCTCCCCCACACTTAAACTCTACATTGTCCTCAATGTACTAAAGTAAAGCATAGAATTCGAGCATGAAGGAAGGACTCACGAAAATTCTACTTATTTAAATTAAAGTAACGAAATTAAAAAGAGATTGGGGAAGAGAATGCAAATCTGTTGATGACTCCTCCATTCGGTTGCCTCCCAAGTAGCGCTTGTTGTTTAACGTCTTCCAGCCTAGATGTGATGCATTCTTCATGTGGTTGAAGGTGATGGCTCCATGAGTTTGTCTTCTTCAACGTTGTGCTCCTCAAAATTGTCATAATATGGCTTCAACCGTTGACCATTCACCATGAACACTTTGCCGGATTCTAAGGACATGATTTCTATGGCTCCATGATGAAAAACTTGCACCATAATGTACGGACCAATCCATCTCGAACGCAGCTTGCCCGGAAAGAGTCGAAGTCTTGAATGAAATAGTAAAACCTTTTGCTCAACCTCAAAACTCTTTGTACGGATCATCTTGTCATGAATGCGATTTGTCCTCTCCTTGTAGATCCATGCATTGTCAAATGCCTCGTTCCGGATTTCTTCTAACTCACATAACTGCAATTTTCGATGCAATCCAGCTTCATCCTTGTCCATGTTGAATTTCTTCACTGCCCACCAAGCTTTGTGCTCTACCTCCACTGGAAGATGACAAGACTTCCCATAAACAAGTCGATATGGTGACATGCCTATAGGGGCCTTGTACGCTGTTCTATATGCCCACAAAGCATCATCCAAACACTGGCTCCAGTCTTTGCGTTTTGGCTTGATAGTACGTTCCAAGATCTTCTTGATTTCTCGAAATGAGACCTCCGCCATGCCATTTGTTTGTGGATGATAAGGTGTAGAAACTTTGTGCTTGACTCCATATTTCTTCATCAACGCCTCAACTGTCTTGTTGCGAAAATGACTCCCTCCATCACTGATTAGAACGCGCGGCATCCCAAACCTTGAAAATATGTTCGTTTTGAGGAAATCTGCAACAACTTGCGAATCATTAGTACGGGTGGCTTTTGCTTCCACCATTTCGAAACATAATCAACAGCAAGTAAAATGTAAGTGAAACCGTTAGATGGAGGAAAAGGTCCCATAAAATCAATGCCCCAAACATCAAAAATTTCGACATTCAATATATAGAACTGCGGCATTTGATCTCTAGCACCAATATTTCCGGATCGTTGTCACCTATCACACTTAGCACAAAAGTCATTAGAATCATGAAATAAGTTAAGCCAAAAGAAACCACAATCTAACACTTTAAGGGCTGTCTTTTTCGAACCAAAATGACCGCCACATGCACCATTGTGACAAAACTCAAGAATAGATGCAAACTCATCATCCGGAACACACCTTCTAATCACTAAATCAGCACATTGTTTCCACAAGTAAGGTTCATCCCAAATAAAAGTCCTAGCATTACTTCGAAGTTTGTCACGTTGATCCTTGTGCAAAAATGATGGAAACTCACCTGTAACTAAATAGTTTACAATATCCGCATACCAAGGAGTTTCAAAGGCACTTACCTGAAGTCCGAAGAGTTGTTCATTCGGAAAATTCTCTTCAATTGCAACGTTGGACTTCTCTTTAACAATCCTAGAGAGGTGATCGGCTACCACATTCTCTACTCCCTTTTTGTCCTTGATTTCCACATCAAACTCTTGTAGAAGTAGTATCCAACGTATGAGCCTCGGTTTCGCATCCTTTTTCTGCATCAAATACTTCAAAGTTGCATGATCAGTGTAAATTATAACCTTACTTTGAAGTAAATAGGATCGGAACTTGTCCAATGCAAACACCACCGCCAACATCTCCTTCTCGATTGTTGTGTAGTTGGCTTGAGCATCATCAAGTGTCTTAGAAGCATAATAAATGGCGTATGGCTTCTTATCTCTCCGTTGTCCCAATACAGCTCCAACAGCATAATCCGATGCATCACACATAAGTTCAAATGGTTGAGACCAATCTGGAGCACAAAGAATAAGGGCACTTTTCAATAACTCCTTAAGCTTCTCAAATGCAACGCCACATTCTTCATCAAAAGCAAATGGAGTGTCCTTCTGAAGCAGCTTGCACAAGGGACGTGAGATGTGGGAAAAGTCCTTGATGAACCTCCTGTAGAAACCTGCGTGTCCAAGAAAAGAACGAATCTCTCTAACTAAAGTTGGAGAGGGTAAGTACCACACAAGATCTACCTTAGATTTATCAACTTCTATACCCTTTTTCGAAACAATGTGACCTAAGACAATCCCTTGAGTGACCATAAAATGGCACTTCTCCCAATTAAGTACCAAGTTCGTTTCAACGCATCTTTGCAAAATTAGTTCTAAGTGATCTAATCATGCATCGAAATCCTTCCCAAATACACTAAAATCATCCATGAAAACCTCAATTATTTTCTCATTATAATCAGAAAAGATAGAGAGCATGCAACGTTGAAACGTACCTGGGGAGTTACAAAGTCCAAATTCCAAAAGGGCATGTGAACGTTGTTTTCTCTTGATCCTCCTCAGCAATGCTAATCTGGTTGTAACCTGAATATCCATCAAGGAAGCAATAGTAAGAATGACCAGCCAACCTCTCAAGCATCTGATCAATGAATGGCAAAGGAAAGTGATCCTTTCGAGTGCTGGCGTTGAGCTTCCTATAGTCAATGCAAACCCTGTGGCCAGTGATGGTTCGTTGAGGCACTAATTCATTCTCCGTATTCTTCACAACAGTAATTCCAGATTTCTTAGGAACAACTTGCACAAGTGAAACCCAACGACTATCCGAAATTGGATAGATAACTCCACAATCTAAGAGTTTGATGACTTCCTTCTTCACAACCTCCATCATAGGCGGATGGAGCCTTCTTTGAGCTTCACGAGAGGGCTTAGCTCCATCTTCAAGTAAAATGCGATGAACACAAGTTGCAGGATTGATACCTTTGATGTCCGCAAGTGTCCAACCGATGGCAGTTTTGTATTGTTGAAGCATATGAACTAACTTCACTTCTTGTTCTTCCTCCAAAGATGAAGAGATGATAACCGGTAAAGTCTCATTGTCTCCCAAGTAAGCATACTTCAAATGGTCCGGTAACACCTTGTGTTCTAATTCCGGTGCTCGAACAATGGAGGGAACTAGCTTGTTTTCACCATAAGCCAAGGGAATAGGGGCCGCCTTGGAAATCACGTTGGCTTGCTCATTGAGGAGTGACTCCATCGTCTTCACCCTACGCTCAAAAATCTTGATCAAAGCATCCAAGAGAGCTTTTTCATCTAGTCGGTTCAACCCAACTCCTTCTTGAATAACAGTGTCGAGCTCATCTTCTCTAAGTGTGTCGAGATGCTGCTGCGCCAAATCTTCAACTATATCATATGAAAAACATGCATTGACACAAGCAGTGGGAACCTTCATGGCATCAAGAATGTTGAACTCAATCCTTTCTCCATCAATCTCCATGGAAAACGTTCCCTCGAACACATCAATCTTTGTTCTTGCAGTCCTCATGAAAGGTCGTCCGAGTAATAATGGTGTGGTGTTCAATGGACTTTCCTCCATGTCAACAATGTAAAAGTCAGCAGGAAAGATCAGGTTGTTGACTTGTACAAGAACATCTTCAACATATCCCCTGGGATATTTATAAGATCGGTCAGCTAACTGTATGATGACATTATCTTGCTTAAGCTCGCCAAGCTCCATGGATGCATAAAGATAGTAAGGCATCACATTGATTGATGCACCCAAGTCGAGCATGACATCTTCAAATCTGGTGTCACCAATAACACAAGGGACAGAAAAGCTCCCAGGGTCCTTCAATTTTGGGGGTAACCGACGCTGCAACACAGCCGAAACTGTTGCATTCACCTTCACGACCTCCTTCGCTCTCGTTTGCCTCCTCTGGGTGCATAACTCTTTCAAAAACTTGGCATATATCGGCACTTGCTTTATGCACTCAATCAAGGGTAGGTTTACTTGCACTTTTCGAAAGATGTCCAGGATTTCCTCGTATTGATCATCCTTCTTTGATTTTGATAATCTGTGTGGGAATGGTGCACGAGCAAACGAAGCATTAGTATTAACAGAACTTGAAGGGATAGAGTTAATACCTTTGGTTAGGGTAGGTGGCATTGGTGATTGTGGCCTCAAAAGTGGCGCCACTTTCTTCTTGTTCTTGGCATCTTTGGTTGCCAGATCTTCTTCTAAATCTTCATCCTCCACAATATCATAAGTTAATGGTGTTGCCTTCAGCTTAGCTCCGTCCAACGTTGGACTCTCCAAAATCCTTCCACTTCTTGTTGTAATCGCATTCACATTCCTTGGTGGTGGTTGAGGTTGAGATGGAAGTTGTTCGGAAGCCCTAAATTGCCCCATAAAATCCACAAGTTGACCCATTTGCTTTTTCATTTCAAAGATATCCTGTCCATGAGACTCCAACGTGGCCTTTGTTTGGTTTTGTCCATCGATTAGTGCTTGTGTGGAGTTGGACAGTTGAGCAAGCATCTTGTCATAGTCCGGATTTGTAAATTGTTGGACCGGAGGAGCTTGTGGTGGTGGCATGGACGCTTGAGGCATTGGTGGCCTTTGTTGATAGGGAGCACGTTGGAATTGTTGTTGTTGAGGTGCTGGAGGGTTAAGACATCCCTCATTGCTACTCCACTTGAAACCAGAATGATCACTGTTGCCAAAATTGTTGTAGTTGTTGTAACGCTGGCCTCCTTGATATCCACCAATGGCGTTGACTTGTTCTTCAGTAGGCGGTTCCATTATTGTAGAACATTGCTCACTATAATGTCCTTGGATGTGGCAAACGCCACATGTTGGTCCCAAAGCTGCCTTGGCTCTCTTTACTTCTAATTCAAGCACTTGCTCCATCAAGTCGGAGAGTTTGTCATACTTGTCATCCGGTGCTGGCTTTGAACTTACTTCAGCTACTGTCTTGCGCGGTGCCATCCCATATTGAGCATCATTGTTGGCTCGATTCTCCAATAGTGCACGAGCTTGTACCTCAGTGAAATCCATGAATGCTCCATTTGCAGTGGCATCAAGAAGCTCTCGATCAATTGGTTTGAGACCATCATAGAAGTAGTTCATGAGGTTAGTCTCAGAGAATCCATGTGATGGGCAGGTGGCGCAGAGAACCTTGAATCTATCATAGTATTGGCCAAAAGACTTATCCGCAACCTGTGCAATTCCAGTGATCTTCTTCCTCAAAACAATGATCTTTGAGGCCGGAAAGTACTTGCTTAAGAAAGCATCCGCTAGTTGTTTCCATGTGGTGATGTGATTCGGTGGGAGTTCCATAAGCCAAGTTTGTGCTCTCTCTTTCAAGGAGAAAGGAAACGCCTTGAGTCTCAAGAGTTCTTCATCAGCATCCGCAGGCTTCATACTTGCGCACACAAACTGGAATTACCTTAAATGCATATTAGGATCTTCATGCGTCATCCCTTGAAAGATAGGTAGGCGATGGAGAAATCCGCTCTTCAGCTCAATGTCCTTTTTCTCCTCTTGAGGTTCCGGAAATCTGATGCATGAGGGGCTGGCACTCCAATCAGTAGAACAAGTGCGTTGGCGAAGTGATTGTTGAGCATTGTTTGCGTTGTCCATTGGTACGTGCTCTTGTTCTTATTCTCCTTCTGTTACCAAATCCTCGAAGTGCCGGGATCTAGGCGAGTCAACTTCGTCCTCAACAATAGGTCGATCAAGGTCTTCCACCGCGTTGTTAGAAATGGTCACAGTGCGATTACGAAGTTGAACTTCACGTGGAGTAGGTCTGGTCATTCATAAATCTGGGCATCCACTAAAGACCAAGTGTTAGTATCAAAAGAATACACAAGAAAAACAAGATACTAAGCCAAAAATGAAAAAAAAAAACAAAGCACAAACATAAGTACACGAAAATCACACAAAAGTACACAAAACACAAAAACCCATGAAAAATACACGAGCACACTGAGACAGGGGAATCGACCGGTCAAAATTAATAGGCATGGAATAATCGACCGATCGAAAACTAGAGTTTCTCGACAATTCAAAAGTTCTAAGTTATGAATGCAAGGGCTTTAAATATCCTAGATGATATGAAACGTAGTATGAACAATCTAGAACAAGTTAACACACATATTTACATGGTTTCCAGCAAGAGTAGACGAGGTTAGTGTATAAACAGATGGAAGGTTTAAAGGAACACACATATGTACATAAATCACACAAATGCAATCAAACAATACTTCAACAAATTCATGCATCATATATTCAAATCGTCACCCAAACATATCAAACAAGAACTTAGATGAAGTATGGAGTGAATGCATAAGAGAAAAGTGTTAGAAACCTGCAGAAAACACAAAAGTTACGTGCTAATTTATGATGCAAAGTGACCTATCTTTTGGCCTCATGTCCCTAACTTCACTTAGGTTAGGGTACCCGGTGATGAAATCCGAGCATCACAAAGCCGCCAGAAGGTTATGCAGACTAAATGCAATGTTTTAATTAGTGTTTAATTACAAAATTCGGTGCAACACACATGTCCACGTTTTTATGCACAAGTATATGTCATTTTGAGTGCGCTTCGGATTTAAAGAGAGTACACTTGCTTGATCTTTAGGTCATTCAAAGGACGTGCGACCCACGCAATAAAGTATAAACTTCCAATCGAATGGTCTTGGTTCAATCGAAAAACATGGCCAGTTGGGGATAGAGATAACGCGAGAGGCAGAACTAATTTCGACAATGCATCCCGAGGCTTACCGATCATGGAAAGTAGATTTAGTCCTTATCTTCTTTGGGCAACTTTAATGAACTTGGCCAGTTAGCAAGAGAGACCACGAGAGGTAGGACCGATTTGAGATCTCGGATCCAGAACCCGTCATAGAAACCGTCACCTTCTAGACACCAAGTCACCAAAGATATCTTACTCAAAGATAAGTATTCATCCACTCACCGGATCATTGGTATATACTCCATTGATGCAAGTCTTTCTTAGATCCAGAACCTGTCACCAGTCATAACCCATTTCTAGACACCATGTCCGACATTCAACCAATCTTTCGAAAATTTACACTCCCTCAAGTCCATAGTAGACTCCGCCCTCAACCTTATGTCCATAACTTCACTTAGGTTATGGTGTGTGGTGATGAAATCCACACATCACAAGGGGTTTAGGAGATAAACTTTGGAAAAGAGGCGCCATCTATTCACTATGAGTGCGACTTAATCAACCAAGCCCATGTACTTAATGTAAATCCAAAACTTTCCATTAAGGTGTATACATGGCTGCAAAAAAAATAAAAAATAAAATAAAATACAATATGAACAAGTGTTAGTACACAAATATAAAAAAAAATTTCGTGGGTTTTATATACATGGTTAATATTTACACAATTTCACATATTTACAAAGAACACATGCAATTCCAGATTCGTGCAAACTTGAGCACAGCTACTTGTCGATTTTTTCCAGAATTATTGGCTCGGCGGAATTCAATGCAATTTTACAATCACAAACTAGACACCTAACCAAACAATCCTGCAAATTTTCAGAGTTTTATGAGACCTGTAGCTATGTCAAATAATTTACACAATATATGGCAGTGCACAGTTCCGAAAACAGAAAAATATAAACATATTGTACAAGCAATCACACAATTCTTTACAATCCCCAGAAAAGGCGCCAAAATTGATACTTACCATCACTAAGTACTAAATTAACACTTAACACTCAACAACAATAAGTCAATTAAAATCCTTTTTAGTAGATGTAGCATTGGTAAATAGGGATCGTTCTTATCGGGGATTAAGGGTGCATGCATAACTATGCTATGTTTGTTTATGGGGGTGCGAGATTTGGTTTGTTTAACTAATAACCTACGAAATTTAAACCTAATTCTATTATGTACACGTGATCATCACATCATGTCTACCCCCACCATTTTCATGCTTCACTTACCCAGTATCAACGAAATTCTTACCTTTCAACCTGCAATTTATACACATGCTTTTAAGAGTGCGACGAAGAGCGCCTACACCATAATTTATCTAAGATTCATACAAAACATGCTAGAGAGGAATGAAGAGCGTATCACCCAACACATTAAGAAGCTTTAAGCATACAAGCATGCATACAAGTCAAAGACCAAAAACTAAGAACACATGAAAGGTAACATAAGCAAGTAAAAACGTATAGCCTTTATTAAACAAATCACAAGTCGTAAACCGCATTCTTTACAAGACAAAAGATGAGATAGAAGGTTTATGGTTACACTTTTGGAGTCTGTGAAGAGCACTAACAACGCCTCGAGTGGATGGATTCTCAAGAACAAGACGAAGAGCGCCGATTATTCTTGATCCGTGAGGAGGGAGCTTCGGCCTTGGAGGGAATTAGGCTTAGAACGACTTGGGAGGAGTTTTGGGTAGAGCTTTGCTGTCTATGATGTGTGATAATGAAACCCTAGTCGAGCCCTCTTTTATATAGGCCAAGCAAATCCTAGTTCGACTCCTTTTAGAACTCTAACTACTCCACCCGGGTAACCTGACCCTTCTCCACTAAAATTGGAATTTCTCTCGTTATAGGACTCCAAATCACTTGATTCTAGTTGCATTGGAAACTAGACTTCTAGATCTTTCTAACCATATGCTAATCGCGTCTAGATTCATCTGGATCTGTTCACAGTGGTCCTTCGAAGTGGCCTGATGTACAAAGGCTGATTTCTGATAATTCATTTTAATCCATCTTCTTTCTTTGGGCTTCTTTGAACATGCTTTTGGTCTTCAATTCTTGACACCATGTGGGAAAGCATTTTAGTAACCATTTTGAAGACCAATTCTCGGACCATTTCTTCTCTGGAATTATGAACTTTTCTCCTTAGCCAACTTTTAGCTCTGAAACGTCTCCTTTATTATTTCCGCCTTTATTTCTACCTAAAAACATAAAGTAAGTTAGAAACATATTTACTAAGCATAAAACAAAGTTAAATATAGAGAGAAAGACATTAATAATCAAGCATAAAATGCGTAGATCAGGTGCCGTGGCGTAAAGGTTGACATTACCTTCTGAGATGGCCAGGGTACATGATGTGTTCCATGTGTCTATGTTGCGGAAATACATTTCCGATCTATCTCATGTGTTAGCACCGTATCAGCTTCCTATTCGGGAGGATTTGACTTATGTGGAAGAACCAGTCCAGATTCTCGATTGGAAGGTCCACAAGTTGCGGCATAGAACTATTCCTCTTGTGAAAGTTTTATGGCGGAACCATTCAGTTGAAGAGGCTACATGGGAGACCGAGCAGCACATGCGAGAGCAGTATCCCTACCTCTTCAGTTAGCCCGAACTTTGAGTTATGTGATTATCGGCACGAAATGTTGTCATCGCGAGTTGGGTGTGCATATATGGTTTGTTAACGACTAAATTATCGGGGAAGAATTTGATTTAAGTTTCTGCGCGGAAATTGTAGAGGATTTGATTTCGAGCACGTAGGAGGTTTCGGAGGATTTTTCAGATAATCGAGGAATATAAAAATGAGTATTTGAAATTGTCGTCGAATTTGTCGTACTTATCCGATTGTGTTGGAGTTATCCGAGCCGTTCGTTTGGTCAGTTCATGACGTATAAATATTGAATAGTCGTAAAAGTCAGAAAATCACATATTTGGGCCGTTTGACCTGCTTTGACCCACGTTGACTTGGGTTGACCGGACCTCCACCGTGCCCGTTTTGTTGTCGCTATCCGACCCGCATTTTCTGGCCATCTCCGGACACATCCTTGGTATGGTTAGAATCCTCTAGTGATTCTCTATTGGTTTATGCTTGATTTGAGATGATTTGGTTGAGTTTGAAGTGAGCTCGAACTCGATGAAGTTCTTGGATTTCCCCGGTGACCGGGGGGGGAGTTTCCGGCAAGGTTTGGCATAGGGTAGGTTGGGGGTTTGATTCCCTTCAACCTCTAGATACTTTATGGGCTGTTAATTTGGGACAAGGAGGAGTATTAAGGTGCCCATGGTGGTCATCGGAGGGGAGGTTTCGGCCTCATCTTTCGATTGAAATTTCGGCCAGTTGAGAGGTCGTTTGGACTTGTGGTTTTGGGGCTTTCGTTGGGCTTGGTGAGAGGAACATTTTGGTGTATGGTTCGCCGAAGTTGGTCACCGTTGGTGCCGCCCCGTCGTCGATGGCAGTGGTCTACGACAGAGCTCCGACGAGGATCCAATTTTGAGGGTTTTCGGAGATGTTGATGTCGTTTTGCTCGTAATCGCACCCCGATCGTAGTTGTGAAGTTTTCGAGATGAATTGAGTGTTTTAATTTCGGATGAGGGATGTTTGGGTATATTTTGAGAATTTTATTATCCTCGTCGATATTTCGAGCGATACGATTTCGAGAACGCGGGGTTCTTGGTATTTGCTCCGTATGTTGAAATTCATTATGTATTGATCGTATCTCTGTTATTCAGGTGATCGTGAGAGAGTTTTTGGCAAGGGATCTTCCTCCGGGCCTCAGGGCTAGCTGTTATCTGTGAGTGGATTTTCTTAGTGGATTTACGAGTCTATGAGTATGCTTTACGATTATGCATTTATGAGTATACATTTATGATTATGCATTTTATGAGCATATATTGATTTGGAGGCACATGTGATTTGTTTTTACACTGAATATGGATATATGGATGCATCGATGCTATGGCCTCTCGGCTAATCCCCGAGATGCTCCGGGAGAGTTACGTTTATTTGAGCACCTGACCCGTGATTCACAGTACCCAGGAGAGTTACGTCTTTATGAGCACTTGATCCGGGCGTGTTGTAACTTTGAGAAAAATGTACTCAAGTTACTGCCTCCACACACACAGTACCCAGGAGAGTTACGTCTTTGTGAGCACTTGACCTGGGCTTATTTGTTTTGAGTCACATGATTTTATGTGCATTTATTGTGAAAAACGTGTTGGCTTTATTTATGCGGCATATTATGATTTACGTCCACTCACTCTAACGGTTTTATTATTTATATGTTTTTCTCTGGGTTTTTCGGTTTTCGTCACCCAAATTGCAGTTTCTTTCCCGTGGTTGTACGTCATCGCAGGAGGCCTAGAGTTCAAATCACACTTTCTTTCTGGTAGATTCCTTATATAACCTGCAAGTCTTGTATATTTTGTAATTAGAAGTCGATCTGAATACTTGTGTTGTGTTATTCAGTTCGAGTTATACTCCTGAATATTTTCTGGATTTCTTGTAAACCTTGAGTTTAGTTTTATATATAAATTTTGAGAAATCCGGTTGGACATTGGAGGTCCACGGTGTGTCTGGGAATTTATCTGTGAAGTGTAATCTTCTTGTAGGTTCTTGGTTTATATAGGTTTTATAAAGTAAATTCTGGCAAAAATTTTGTAAGTTGTGGTGTCGTTAGGGCCTAATTTAGGTTTAGGCAACTAAGTCGAGGTTGGGTTCTTTCAATAATTGAATAGAAATAACCCAAGAGTCCCCAATGCCAAGCTTCTAAGATCTTCATGCTCTTCCTCCACTTCCTTCTCGTTTCTTGCTTCTAGCTTCAACAAAGAGGATGAACACCACCTTAGACCTTGATGAGAGGATGGATTAGAATATATGGTGGTGGTTATGGAGGATTTCTAGGCTTTTGGTGGTGAAAAGGTGTAGAGAGAGTGCTACAGGGTTTGGGAGAGAATGGAGGCTAAGGAGAGATGCTAAAACTATGAAAAAGTAAAAGCTGAGGTAAGTTGTGTGCTAGGGTATAAGGGAGCTCGAAAATATGAAGCATATGGAGATATTTTGGCTTTCAAATTCAAATTCAAATATTAGAGACATGGTCCTAAAAATTAGGCCTAAGTGGTCCTCAAATGAGTCACCAAGCGGTCTCAAAGTCATGTGACTTGAATGTGCTTTTCAACTCACATGAATTTGCATTTGTGTTTGGATTCAAATATCTTCACAGTGGCTTGATGACTTGACTATGTTGACTGCGGAATTTTACTTCCAGTGACCCGAATCTTGTAATGTTTTCGACTTTGTTTGTTTATATTTTATTGACCCGGTGGGTGACGCGTTCTTTTATAGCGGTAAGGCTAGCGTCTATAGTCAACGTACCTACCACATCTTATCCGGAACTATGGTGAGGGGTTGTGTTTAGGAGTCTGATTTGCTTGTGATTTTACTTTGTGGTGAGGTAAACATGTTATTTTATGCCTAAGTTCGGTCGTGATGGCTGTGATGTTGTTCTAAGAGACATGTACCACATAATTGGCACACACTACAAGAAAACAGCACTTAAACCACGGAAACGTAAATGTTCCGTGGTCTAGGTGACACTCGGACGACGTAGAAGTCTCCGTCGTCCAAGTAACACCTGGACGACGGAGAATACTATCTCCGTCATCCAGGTGATCACCTGGAGGACGGAGAAGACTCCGAGGTCCAGGTGATAACCTGGACGACGGAGAATACCTTATCCGTCATCCAGGTGATCACCTGGACCTCGGAGTCTTCTCCGTCCTCCAGGTGATCACCTGGACGACGGAGATGGTATTCTCCGTCGTCCAGGTGACCACCTGGACAACGGACCGACACGCCGTGGTCCGAGTAATTAACTTCCACTTAGACGACGTACCGACACCTCCGTCGTCTAAGTGAAGCATTATATAAGCCCGATGCCAAACTCTCTTCGATCGATTCATTCGATTCCATCCGATCCTCAATCTCTTCATTCCATTCGAAGAAGAATTGAAGGAGAAGGGAGAAGGAGAAGGTCGGAGAAGGAGAAGGGAGCGAGAAGGCCGAGGGAATGATCAGGATAAGGGATCTCCGCTGACTAGCTAGCTAGCTTAATTAACAGATATCGAGAAGGCCGGCCAACAGGTACGCACGCAGTTAAAATTTGCTTAATTAATATATATATATTTAGTGAAGACGTACGTATATACATGCATGGATGTTAGCTATATATACAGATTAAATTACGTACGTACGTAATTGATGGATCGATGTAGATCGAGTACGTATAATTAAGCGTAAATTAATGGACTAATATATATATATATGTAATATATAATTAATTAATTATAATATTTTGTAGCAGTATGGACAAGAGTTGGATGAAGTTGAAGAATAGATGTGATGTCCGGTATATGGATGGAATTAGCGAATTTGTGAATTTTGCGATAGAACATGGTCAGGGAAAGAAACGTTTCAGGTGTCCGTATCAGAAATGTCTTAATTGTCAGTATGCGGAGGTTAATGTTATGGTGCAACACCTGTACAAAAATGGTATGATGTGGAGTTACACTACATGGAGCGAGCATGGTGAAGCAGTAGAGTTCAGCGCAGCAAACTTCAGCTCAGGGTACAGTTACCATGGTGCCTCATCCAGCGGGAGTGGTGCCGGACCCCCAGCTTGCAACCCAACTGCAGATTTGGTCCATGATGCGTTTCCGGGATGTAGTCACGGTGGACACCAACACCAAGACGGAGGTTACAGTACCACTAATGAGCATGATGGCACATTCCCCGCAGCTAGCTTGACCACTGACACCAGTGAGATGGAAAAGTACAACCGGATGCTACTTGAAGCGCAGACCCCGGTGTTCCCTGGATGTCGAGAGAATGTGTTGTAATATGTGATGGAGCAAATGAAGATAAAAGTGAAGCACAAAATGTCAGTGAGTGCTTTTGACGAAATTCAGGAGCAAATATGTAAGTTGCTTCCTGATGATCACAATCTTCCTAAATCTCATTATAAGGTTAGAAATATCTTGAGCAGCCTCGGCCTAAAATACAGGATAATTGACGCATGTCCGAATGATTGTGTGCTATTTTACAAAGGGTATAAAGATTTGGACTATTGTCCCGTATGTGGCCAGTGCAGATTCCAGTTGAATAGGAAGAGTTCGAAAAAGAGAATTCCTGTGAAAGTTGTTCGATATTTTCCCTTGATTCCCAGATTGCAGCGCCTGTACATGTCTCTACACACAGCAGAGGCGATGCGATGGTACGCAGAAAAGCGAATAGATGACGATGTCCTGCGACACGCCGCGGATGGGGAGGGTTTCAAACATTTCGACAGAGAATTTGGAGACTTTGCTTCAGAGGTTAGAAATGTTAGACTCAGCCTATCTACAGACGGATTCAATCCTTGGGGAAGTAATAGCTCCGCCGTCAGCACTTGGCCAGTTATTCTGATGCCGTACAACTTGCCTCCGTGGATGTGCATGAACAAGGAATTTAATTTCCTTACCGTACTAATTCCAGGTCCTAAATCTCCATCAAAGTGCTTAGATGTCCACCTCAGACCTTTGATCGACGAGCTGAAACTGTTGTGGGAAAATGGAGTCCCAACTTATGACAAATTCACTGACACGATGTTCACGATGAGGGCTGCCGTAATGTGGACGATCAGCGATTTTCCAGCTTATGGGATGTTGGCAGCCTGCAGGACAAAAGGATATAATGGATGTCATATATGTTTGGACGACGTGAACTCTAGTTGGCATGCGGGGAAGGTGTGTTACTTGGGTCACCGTAGATGGCTTCCTCATGACCACCCGTGGCGACAGGATGAAGCTCATTTCGACGGTACGGTAGAGAACAATCCTAAACCCCGTAGTTGGTCAGGCGAAGAGATTTTAGAGAGGTTGAGCTATTTCGACTTTGGTGTGTTGAGCAATGACGCAGATGTAAAGAAATGCAATCCAATTCCTCCACATGATCTGAGCTATTGGGATCACAAGAGTATATTCTTTGAACTCCGTTACTGGTCGAAGTTGAAGCTGAGGAACAACTTGGATGCGATGCACATAGAAAAGAATGTGTGCGACAGCGTGGTGGGAACAATTCTGGGTATTAAGTTCAAGACTAAAGATACTCCCAAAGCGCGTAAAGATTTGGAATCAATGAATCTACGTCGTCCCTTGTGGTTGAGGAGGGATAGGAAATGAGTGTACAACAAGATGCCAGATGCACCTTACACAGTGAAGCCGACGCTTAGACGTTCTCTTTCACTGGTTTAAGGGCGTTCGTTATCCAGCTACGTATGCAACTACGGATAATGTCCATCGTCCAAGTTAACTTGGACGACGGAGAATTATCGTTTCCGTCGTCCAGGTGCATACATGGGCCACGGATAATGTCCGCGGTCCAAGTTAACTTGGACGACGGAAAGGATAATTCTCCGTCGTCCAGGTTCTTGGACGACAGCACTTGGAGCACGGACCTTGGACGACGGAGATTCCGTCGTCCAAGTACTTAGACGACGGAAAACTGCACCTAGACGACGGAAATGGTCCGTGGTCTAGGTGCAGTTTTCTTGTAGTGACATGTCGTGAAAATTTGTGTCCCTACTTCCTGTACTTATTAGATTGAAGTAGTTAGTGTGTTATTTCCTGTGAGTTACCAAGTCTACTTACGATTTATGAGAGATTTTATTGTTGAGTTATTATCGGGTACCGATCCTATAACTCAAGTATCCTATCGGTTGGCTCAGTTGAGTTGCGAGAGTGGCAGACTCTACTTCAGAAATTAATGGACGAGAATTTTACCCATCCCAGAATGTTATCGTGTGGAGCCCTAATATTATTTGTGAGGTTACGTATTGCCTACCAGAAACTGAACCAGGATACAGTGAAGAACAATTACCCATTATCGTGGATTGATGATTTACTTAATCTTGATATTTCTTCAAAAATCATTCATTCTTTGAGGTATTCCAGTAATTCAGTTTTGTTAACCTAAAATGTTTTTTCTTGTACTTTTCTTACATTAATTGTGTTCATTTTTTGTCATGAACACATTTCTTTTTGAAAGGATACCATTCATTTCGTGCCACCAACCTGGAAATGTATTTCTTCTAGTTATTAATCACATGAGTTCGCGGAGGAAAATATATTGTATTAACATTGAACCGGTGGGGTGTATGTTATGCTGCATAGCTTCAGCTCGATGTCAGATATAGGTTTATGAGCGTTACAGGTGTACGTGGAGATTAGTAGCAGATGAGTATGATTTGAAATTTGTATGTTGCATGATTTTCGGATTTCTCCTAGATGTGATTTGCACCATCCTATTGATAACTCGGCGTTTATCACACGCAAATGTATATGAGGATTTTATATACGAGCGCGAATTCCAACCAGGATTATGCTTGGTGACGATGATTAATTTATTTCTTCCAGCTTTATAAAATCCAGAGTTCTAACGCTGCATGTTATCGGGAACTGTTGCATTTCTTGGATTTCGCAGTACTCTGACCTTTTGATTAATTTTTATAAGTTGATGATCCTGTGTCAGAGGACTTATAATATCTACGATGGTACAACATGGAAGGTTACAACAATTCGATTATTCAATCGAGATGATACTCTGGTATGAAATTGACGTCCCAATATTATATTATTTTCAATGGACTGATTGTGTCGCCATACATATATATGTATTGGTGGCCTATGCCTAATTTCTTAGGGTTTGTCGGCTCATGTCAGCAGTTGTTATGTTCTTGTGTGAGCCATATGGGTGAATCATTGAGGTGCAGCTGTGAGAACAGTTAGTTTTCAAGCTTGAGTATTTGATCTCCGGGAATGATCAAGTGTATGCTGAGATTCAGGTTTTGTTTTGGCATTTGCTTAGATTGTTGGAACATTGGATGTTATCGATTTAACTATTGCAACTATTCAAGAACTTCAAATGGAATGCCGAGTTTATATCTCCGGATTTGTAGTAAATTACGATGTCAGTTTGACTCCTCCATTCTTGGCCATGGTTTGGGTTTATTTGTGGCTTATTATGGATGTTTTCTTTTGAGCCTCTTTATGGTTAATTATATAGATATTTGTTAAGGTACTTCTTTTGGGAGTGATGAATTGTGGAGATTCATGGTTTGTGTCATCATTATGATTCGTGAATTCAGTCAGGTAATAGTGATTTATGTTTGTGTATAGCTCTATTGATTTGATAGTAACCCGAACGGAATATGGAACCCACAGTTTATATTCTTGAGTTGAGATTATTGGAATACTTTCGTTATATAGGTTTTGGGTTTCTTAAGCTTTAAACGAGGCTATGTCCAATTTTCCGTAAGTAATTTTGAGTACTGTATATGATTTTGAGTTCGTTGCGGATCGGCCAATTACCCATGTTGGTTGCAATTTTAAACAAGTTTGTTGGGTCTCCTATTTGTGATCTTGGTGGTTTTAACATCCACCTTATGGGTGAGTGTCCGTGATTGGACATCTCAGTCATTTTTCGGTGATGGGTACTGATGACGACTTGTGTGCCACTTCTGTGTTAGAACCATACCACTACCCATGTAGTTACCTTGGTGGGACCTTGGTTAGAAAATCTTCAGGTAAATCTGGCCGATAGAGTTAAAGTATGTTGGTAAATTTAGTCATTAGTTTTGGCATGGATATCGGATGCTTTTAAGTATGCACATTATTGAATTTGAATTATGTCACTCCTGGTATAAGATTTATTTGGAGTGGTTATTATGACTTCAAATTTAATGAGCGTGATATGTTGATGAAGTGTTAGTTTAGTAATAAGTTTATGGATCAGTCTGTTAGTTGCAGTTGTTCTTATGAGCTTGAAGTCACTAGCTGGAACAATAATTGTGAAAATTCTTCCATTATAAGTTTATATGTAAATTTCAAGGGCAAATTTTTTGTAAGGGGGGTAGATTGTTATGACCCGAAACATCATTATACGATAATCAAAACTTATGTGGTAATTTATTATGTTAATCATCAATGGTAATTAGTCTTTACCGTTGGTAACTTTCGTTGGCATTTCGTCGAGATTTTATCGATTTTGTTTTTCAAGAAATTTCTTTGGATAAAGTTGTAGAGTTTGTCGATATGAGTTTGGGGTCACGTCAAGTGTTGAAATCGGAATTACGATGAAGAAATTATGGTCAGCGGAAATTTTACGGAAATATCGGAAAATATTTTATCGCAAAATCGCGGTATAAATACAGTTTCTATTTTGAAAAGATCAGAGTTTCCTTTTTGGGAAGGCTGGGTTGACCCCGCTTTGACCTTCCCCTCTGAGTGGTTTTCTCGTCGTGAGGTTCTCACCGGCAGTGAGCCTCTGGCCGACCACCTACAGCCATGGTGGGAAACTCTGATCTTTGGCATTGGTGGCCGGAGGAAGGAGAATTGAGGCGGAGAACTTTGGCTGATTCCGGGTTGATTTTAATGGCAATGGTGGTGGGGTTTGCACAAGTTTTAGACGTCGAGGTTAGGGAGGTTTTGAAACCCAAGATGAGACGAGTTGAATACGACACGTCTCGGCCCTTGTCGTGGATGAACGATGTCGATCAAGCGAATTGAACTTTTCGGTGAGTTTTTAGTTTTCGGCCGATTTGGAGGTTTTCCGGTTTGATTTTGATGTTGTGTTCTTCATGAATGTTGTTGAACTTGTTTAGATGAACATTTTGGTATGAAGGTTGCTTGATTTGGTGCCGGTGGAGATTCTGGCTGCCGCCGGTGGTGGTGTGTGGCATACGCGCCGCCGTGCACTACGGAGTTCTGGCGATGTGGAATTTTATGCAAAATTTTATGTCGTTCCGCTCGTAATTTTGTGTCGAATGCAAAGGTAAAGTTCTTGAATGGATTTGGACTTGATTAATTTAGACGTATGTTTAATCGGATAATAATTAATTGATTTTACAGTAATATTAACGGACGATCCGACTATCGATTCAATTCAAGTTGCTCGATGTTTGAGATTTATGTTGCGACTCTAAAATTGATTTACACTAAAGGAATGCAAGGAATTGAATTTGAAATTTGATTAAGTTCATTTTTAGTCAGAAAATACATTATTCGAGAATGCGAGATTCTCGATATTATTGCTCGTTGGATTACAAGCTTAGCTATTCAATATCGATGAGTAGATATTATTTATAATCGTATTTTCAAGATTACGAGTTAGCGGGCCGTGACGGATGATTATTGCACCGATTAGCAGGTTATGACTTTATGAATATTCCGACATAGTACAGTGAGTGGACATTTATTTATTTTCACAGTTGCTGCGAGTTTATGTCTATACAGATTTACAGTTTCCTGCGTTTTATTACAGTCAAATTTGGAGGTATGTTTGTGATTGTTTTATTTTTAACATCGATGTTGTGTAGTCGGCTAATCACTGACTAGTCGGGTTAGACCGGGTTAGGACAAACACCCTAAATGATCTCATCACCTTTTTTTTACAGTCATGGAGACGCTTCGGGTTAGGACAAACACCATGAGCGCCCACCTCCTTATTCTATTCAATTTATTATTTTGAACTAAGATGATTTCACATAAATTAGCGGAAATGCACATATAGAATATTTTATTGTTTTACACTGATTGTGAGTTTTTATCCACTTACGGTAACATTTTTTTAAATGTTTTTATCTTCCTTTCCCTGGGCCTTTCAATTTTTCGTGCCCAGGTTACAGTGCTTCTCCTGAGCTGGATTTTGATCCCCAAAGGCTTTGAGTCCACCAGATTATTATACCTTTCTATAGGTTTCGGCCCACTAGTAGTGTATTTTCATATGTTTTATTCTACTCCTAGAAGTCGTTCTGAACACTAGTGTTGTAAATATTTTTCAATGTTGGTAGTGAATTGTTAGTATTGCTGGATTATGAGTTTTCAGTTCTTGTATTGTTGTTCCAACATTTTAATTAATTTACTTACCACACTTTATTGAGAAATCCAGATCGACATCGGTGGTCCACGATATTGTTTGTGGGAAATTCGAAGTGTGATTTTCTTGCAGGTTTCATGTAACCCACTTCGTAGAGGAAACTATGTCAAAATTTGTACAGAAATCCGTAGTTTAAGTCTTATTATTAGGACGTGATCTTAGATTACTAGTTAATCTAGGGTTTGATCCTTTCAAAAAACTTGTTAAAGAGATTTAATTCCCCTAACTTTTCGACTATTAATTAGTCTAAGGCTAAGTGAAATTCCCTTACCCACAAGTATACGGGGTCAAATAGTATAATTTGTATAGAAGTCGAGTGTCGAATCCACACCGATTAACTAACCCGATTCCATAGCTTTAAGTTTAATTAAGTCTTTTAGGTGTGTAAAACACAAACAAGTGATGCGACAAAGAAACACAAAAGATGAAAATGTGAATCTTATAACGCTAAACCTTTAGAGGTTTCCTATTGTAAGGGATGATTAAACTATGGTGAGTGATTTAACGATGAATTGAATTGTTGATTACAACTAATGAAAAGATGACAAATTGAAATGATCATAAGTTCAAGATAAACGAATAATTGGTTAGGGATGCCCCCGTTAACCATTTGATGCTCAAACAATGTCCAATTTAAGGTCATGAGGTGTTTAGTCCGGTTTACATGCTCAACCATATTTTAGATCATAAGAACAAATCCTTTCATTGTTCAAATCATGCCCTTTTGAGACATGCTTGGTTATGAGCCGAAACTCCTAGACCTTTTGGGATTCTAGAAGATTTTGGTCCATTCATGAAGCACAAAGTAAACGAAGATTATGACCTAGACTTTTGGTGCTAGACTCGTAATGTATTTCATGCGTAGTGACTTTGATTGCAAATACATATGATTATGGATTGTTTCCCTTCCCAAGCCTTTATTGGAGAACTTGGGAATGTGTTCTAATTAATCCTCCCAACTTGCACCTATTGGGTTACAAGTCGAAAGAATACACAATAGCTACAAAGCCTTTCGGTTTAATGTAATTAAGCTTAACCAGAAATCCTTGAGTCACTTGAACCTCAAAAATGTTTCGATTCATGCTCAAGCACAAGGAAACCAAATCCTAAGCTTAATATTTTAAGTCTAAGCCTAAGTTACGTTACATGCTTATCTTTATCTAAGTGAGTTGCTAGATCACTTCAGTGTCATTTCTTCGTTCATTCGACAAATCCTAACTTAGCCAAAGCTAAGCCATGCCTAAGTGAAACTAATTATTAAGCACAAACACATCAACATGCCACAATCATATCACACACACAACAAACTCATTCAATAGCATGAAACACCTAAAACACACTCATTAGCATAAATCAAAGCACCATTTTTCTATATCAAATGCCTAGGGTTTGACCCCTAGTCTTCCGTAAGGAAACTACCCACTACAAATATCTAAAATAGAGTATAGGTACATGATTAAATATAGATAAGTGAATAGAAATAACCGAGTCCCCAAAGCATAGCTTCTAAGATCTTGAAGCTCTTTCTCCACTTCCTTCTCCTTTCTTGCTTCTAGCTCTAACAAAGAAGATGAACACCACCTTAGGCCTTGATGAGTGGATGGATTGAAGTATATGGTGGTGGTTATGGAGGATTTCTTGGTTTTTTGGTGGTGAAAAGGTGTAGAGAGAGTGCTAGAGGGTTTGGGAAAGAATGTAGGTTAAAGAGCAGGGCTAAAGAGAGGTGTTAAAACTATGAAAAAGTATAAAATAAGGTAAGTTGTGTGCTAGGGTATATGGAAGCTCGATAATATAGAGCACAAGGAGATATTTTGTCTTTAAAATTCAAATTAAAATGCTAGAGACATGATCCTAAAAATTACACCTAAGTGGTCCTCAAATGAGTCACCAAATGGTCACAAACTCATGTGACTTGAATGTGCTTTTCATCTCACATGAATTTGAATTTGTATTTGGATTCCAATATCAGCATGGTGGCTTGATGAGTTGACTACTTGAGTTGACCATGTTGACCTCTAGAGTTAACTTCCGGTGATCGAAATCTTGGAATATTCCGGCGAAGATTCAATAACCATTTTTCGTCTTTTTTCAAACATTGTTCCATCTTCTCTCATGACCCCGAAAATGTCCTCGCCTTCATCATAAAATGCATAATCATCGTCTTTTAGCTCATTTGCTTGTCAAACCATGATTTCCTAACATAAATAGGAAATGTTATAAGAATGATTCTTTACTCATGAGAAACAAGCAATAAACAAGAAGTTATGGACATAATAATAACATAATTATGGACCTAACACAGACCAGAAGCTATCATTCGACCCGTCGAGTGAAATCTTTTGTGACGACCCGGAACAGAATCAGTAGTATAATCAACTTAATTCGTGAGTTAGCGCATAATCGCAGTTCTCTGATAATTGATTGTATCACCAGACTTGATCACGACTTAATTATTGGCCGAGAATTTGAGTTAAGTCTCTTCTCGAGAGTTGTTGTACGCGTGATTTCGAGTTCGTGGGCGGTTCCGGATTATTATTTCGACGACCGAGGAATATAATATGAATATTTGAAATTTCAAAATATTGTCGAGTTTATCCGTTCATGTTCGAGTCTATCCGAATTGTGATTGTGATCCGTTTTGGACCATTGATCGACCCGAAACGTAAATTGGAATGATTATCAACTTGATTTGCGAGTTTCGCGATTTGTTGTGATTTCGACGTAATCTGTTAATATGGCGGCTTTGTTAACGACTAAATTATCGGGCAAGAATTTGATTTGGGATCTTTCGTGAAAGTTGTTGAGAATTTAATTTCGAGCTCGTGGGAACTTCTAAAGGATTATTCCGAGTTATGAGGAATAAGTTGTGAATATTTTCGGCCATCGGATATTGTCGTATTTATCCGTTTGAGATTCGATACGCGTACGGTATAAATACGGGAGAATACTTGCCGATTTTGGAAACTTTCCATTTTGGGAAATCTGGCCCGTTGACCAGTTTGACCCGTAGGTCAAAACTAACCTATTCCATGCCAATTTTTGTTTGCCTTCGTTGAGCTTGATTTCGGCCTCTTTTGGCCGTGGTGTCTTCATGAAAGTTGTTGGGCTTGAGCTCCTCTTTCTTTTGATAGGTCATTCGTTCAATTTAGTTGCCGGATAAAGAAGTTATGGCTTGTCAAAGTTTGGAAATTTTGGGTGTTTTCCGGCGAGTATTCGCGGTGGTCGGAGGTAGCTTTTTCGGCGGAGTTGGAGCTTGGGGTTTGAGGGCTTTTGTTAGCCTCGAGCTAAGGAAGCTATTCCAAGTGGTCTTGAGGGTTGTCGTGGCCGGAGGAGAGTGATCCGTCGATTTGAAATTCCGGTAAGGGTTTGGAACTTTGAGTTGATATTTGGAGGTTTTCCGGTAAAAATTGGCCTTAACTTTGAACTGGAAAGTTGTTGGAATCGTCGAGATCTTCAAAACCGTGTGTAGCATGAATTTTTCTGGGTAGGTTGGATTTTCCGGCGGCCGGCGGCGACTTTTCGCCCGACGTGTTTTTCGACGAGTTATATGTTGTTTCACTCGGAATCGCGCTCCGATCGCAGTGGTGAGGTTTGTTTTTTGAATTGAGCATCGGAAATTATAGCGAGATTTTGTGGTGTGATTATCGGATTTTCATGATTTAGTCGTTATTGAATTATATGTTTCCGGGAACGGTTGTTTCTCGTGATATGATTTGAGGTGTCGAGTTATGAATTTGAGCAGTGGATTTTATGATTATCCAGGGGTTCGTGATCGTTCGTTTAGCGAGGGATTTTCCGCCGGATCATGGGATTAACGCGAATCGCGTTACGCTCACCTGTGAGTGGACCTTTCTTTTCACTGATCGATTGCGAGTCTTTATATTACATTTTACGAACATGAGCGTACGTTTGTGATTATGACTTATACGAGCATGTGTTTTACAATTATGCTTTATACGTATGCATGAAAATATTTATGATTTAATTTACACAGAGTACAGTCTTAGTATATGTGGTTGTATCGATACACTTGCATCCCGGCTGATCCCCGAGGATGTCTACCAGGGGGGAACTGTACCTTGTGTCGATGTATTTCCGGGTGGGTACAGATTTTTGTTCCTTGTGCCGATGTATTTCTGGGTGGGAACAGATATCCTGACCTGAGGCCTTTCTGGCCAGAATCACGTGTGGGTCTGGAATCCCGTGATTCGGACTGTACTAGCACGGATGTGTCCATGAGCGACCCCGTGGGATTTTTCCATGCATGCTCTGTACGCTGGAGGAGTTTGGGTTCACCTCGTGTACTATATTATATTCTTTTATTTAGACTCGCATATGTTTTTATAACATATAGTATTCGGCGAAAGACCTTTATTTTCGTCCATTCACTCTAACGGTTTATATGTCTTTCCCCTGGGCTTTTCGTTTTATTTGCCCAGTTTGCAGTTTGAATTCAGGTGTCGCACGTCGTGGTCGGAGGCGTAGTAATCGAGCGATGTTTCTTTTATGGTAGGTTCTTAGTTTGACCTACTATTTGTATATATATACTAGAGGTCGCTCTGAGCATTCTGATGTTATACTTTTATACGATTTTTCTCCGAATTTCTGTAAAGTATAGTTTTATTAATTACTTTACATTACTGTTATGATATTGAGAAATCCATATGGGATTGGTGCCCACGGTTTGGTTTTTGTGGCATAGGATGAAGTGTTATTTTCCGGGTGCAGGTAAAGGCAATTCCGCGTTAGTAACGAAACTCTGCCAAAATTTTTGTGGTTTTTGTTGGTTCGTGTTTTCAGAAGGGGTTTGATTCCGATTTAGGAAACTAAATCGGGGTTGAGTCCTTTCATCTTTGACCCGTCGAATTCCCCGATAGATGCAAGCACTATTCCTCAATTCAGTGCGGTCCCCTACTAAGAGACACCTTGTGATATTTTGGTTAATTTTGCTTATGTTGGGTATCTCTCTGACCAACATAATGAACATTCTCAAACAGGTTATGTATTTACTATAGGGAACATGGTGATTTTTTGGAGTTCAACAAAAATTAAATCCTTGTTGCTACCTCTTCGAATCATTCAGGGATCATTACTTTACATGAAGCAGTTAATGAGTGCATCTAGCTTAGGTCAATCATACACCACATTCAAGGATTTAATGGATTACCATCCACTAAGATAACACTAACTTGTATCTTTGAAGACAATGCGGCTTGCATTGAGCAAATGAAGTTAGGATATATCAAGGGTGATCACACGAAACACATTTCGTCGAAGTTTTTCTTTAATCAGCAACAACAACAGCTATTGAACATTAATGTGAATCAAGTTTGTTCAGCAGATAATGTTGCAGACTTGTTTGTCAAGTCATTGCCTAAATCTACATTTGTAAATCATGTGAGGCGCCTTGAAATGCGAAGATTGTCTGAACTCCAAGATTAAGTTACTGATCAAAAGGGGTTCATTTCGTAGACATCAGGGGGAGTCTACGTCACATGTGGTCACTTATGTAGTTGATGCATTGTACTCTCTTTCTCTTAGGCCAATCTTTTATTTTTACCCAAGAAGTTTTTTGTTTACTCGGCAAGGTTGAGTAAGGCAACATGTTATGATTAAGATCGTGACACAAGAGAGATTGTTTAAGAAAATAATATTCCTGGTATCTCAATGTGTCTTGTACTAATTAGAATAGAAGTAGATATTCTCTCAATCCCTGATTTGTAGGGAGATTGATTGTAATAGATTATAATGCCTATTTAAGGTCACCTATCAATGAATAAAGTAAAGTTTTCAGATTATATTTTCTGCGTATCTATTATCTCCTTCAACAGTATCTATTATAAACATGCAAATCATAGAATTGATTTTCCATGTGGATTATAGTCATACGTGTGAGAGCAAATTCTGATCTCCCCCAAGCTCGCGTCTTTCGTGAACTAAAACAAGTTGGAGTAGTACCGTGCTTTGACCCTCTGATGCTTAAGTCATATACTTTCTCCACCTCTTCTACATCATTCTAGGTACTTCGAGATAGTTCTAACTAAACGAATCACAACCTGAGCCCTAATCGAACAAGCTCAAACCTATTTGCCAAATTACCAATCCAGTATGACCAAGAGACCTTGAGGCTCCAAAACCCCTCAAGCTCTTGGTGGCCAAAACTGACTCCCACGATAAGAATCCCCTAATATAAATTATCTACACTTGTGACTTACAGTTTTTCCACATGTGAGTACTGATTAGTATAGACTAGAGAGTCCCAATTTTTGTATGGATAATACTTGGCTACCCAGCCATGGGTAACCAAGCCTGCCCAACTCCCATATATGGCTTCCTTACAAGCTTACAACAAGATGTTTGTCCTTGCTACACCATTTTGATTACATTACTCCTTCAATTGATCTCCAACTCTACAAGTCTCTCCTAATCTGATATTCTTCTCCTTAATTCATCTTCTACTCGATTCTCTCAAAGTTTTGATCGACTCTTGGAAGAAACAAGTCTAAAGATTGAATAAAGAAAACAACCATTCACCAAATTGCAACATACAAAGCATCAAATTGAAAATAATTGTGTGGTGAAATGCCCAAAAAGAGCTTGAACAGGATTAGATAAGCAAACATGTTCTGAGTTCTTATAATGGAAGACATTCATTAAACTTCCGGTTCTTTTTCTTTTTGTTTCTTGCAAATAATTACTCATATATATGAATACATCTTGTCGTAGTTGGCAAAAAATGTGCTTCTTTTAAGTAATATACTTGTGGGTAATGATTTAGAATTATACCCGGGTCGTTTGGATTGAAGATTGGAGATATGTGGAAGATCCAAGGAAGAATAGATCAGGAAAGTGGAAATACTAACAAGGAAGAAGAAGAATAGAAAGAACTAAAGTAGGAAAAAAAAAACGGAAACAAGACGAGTGTCATGGCATTATTGAGTCACAACTGCACTGGACAGACTTGGCTACCCATAGCTGGGTAGCCAACCCTTGATAGCCAAGTATTGTCCTTTTTTTGTGTAGTGCAGACCCTTGTTAGGCCCATAATTATGTCCCTAACGTCATGCTTGTTACTTGTCTTTTATCAATAAAGTATCGTTTCTATAATGTTTCCTTGTTATGCTAGGAAAATGGGATTTGACACGGAAACGCTCTAAGAGATGGAAATTAATCATTTTTTTGGAGAAGTCAAGCATATTTCCAAAGCCCTTGGAGAAGATGAAGCAAAAGTGAGAAAATGACGAAAAGACAAGGTCAGTCAACGGTCAACTCCGGTCAGTCAACAGTCAACTCCGATAAGTCATCACTGGTCAATGGCAAGGTCAATTCAAGTTAGGCCAAGACCTCAAGAGTACAAGCCCACAAGAAAGATATTTTGAGATATGGATGCACATGCAAGTCACATGACTTGGGGTGAGTCACACATTTGGACCACCTAAGAGCCTAAAGTTTAGGATCATGTCTGAGCATCTAATTTTAAATTTCAAAACACCAAAATATCTCCCTTAGATAGATAGGGTCGAACTCCCCTCATCCCACACACATATCTCACCTCATTTCTCATTTCTACATAGTTTTAGCATCTTTCCTTAGCTCCCGACCTTTCTCTATCCCATTAGGTCTCTCCTCCATCTCAAACACCTTCTCAATCACTATCAAATAAGACATTTAAGGTGGAGCTATCTTACTTTCTTTAAGGTTCCTCTCCATTTTCTCCTCCTCACTTGATTGTACACCCTCCTTAGTGCAATTAATTTTTTCCCGCTCTTATCTCACATCTACCTCAAGTTGGATGCATTTGGGAGCTTAGAAGATGGAGCTTGAAGACCAAGGATGACTTAGCTTGCTTGGGAGTTCTTGGGTTATCTCTACATCTCTCTATCTTTTCAATTATATATCTAAACTTGTTTTACATTATGCTTAGTGAGTAGTTACCTTTTAGAAGGCTATGGCTCAATTTGATGTACATACAACTATGTTTTGAGTTATGAAATTAAATTTGGTTTAGTGTACTACATGTTGTGAATAAGTTTGACAGCTTGTGATGTGATTATGGTATATTGGCATGTTGAGCTTGATTTAATGTTTTCATATTCATGTCTTAGCTATGACTAGTTTGAGATATGTTTAGGGAGACTAAAAATGAACCTAAGTGAACTAGTCACTCACCTAAGGAAGATAAACATGTAAACATGACTTATGTTACATTTGAGAATATGAGCTTAAGGTTTGATTTTCATTGGGCTTGAGCATGTATCGAAACATTCTTGAAGTCCAAATGACTCAAGGAGCTTTGGTTAAGCTTACATTGACTTGAAGGGGCTTTGTAGCTAATCGTGACTTCTTCTAATTTATGTTCTAACAGATGTGGATTAGGAAAGTCATTAGAACCTACTTTCATGTCCTCTAATAGGGACTTAAGAAGGAAAGTCATTCACATTCATCATAAGTGAATACATCTTGAACTCATTAGGTATGTGGTATTGAAAGGACCCAACCCCGATTTAGTTGCCTAAACCAGAATCGAACCCCTTCTGAAAACACGAACCAACAAAAACCATCAAAATTTCAGCAGAGTTTCGTTACTAACGCGGAATTACCATTACCTGCACCCGGAAAATACACTTCATCCTATGCCACAAAAATCAAACCGTAGGCACCAATCCCATCCGGATTTCTCAATATATCAACAATAATGTAAAGTAGTAAATATAACTATACTTTATAGAAATCCGTGGAAAATTTTATAAAAATATACATCAGAATACTCAGAGCGACTTCTAGTATACATATACAAACAGTAGGCCAAACTAAGAACCTACCATAAAAGAAACATCGCTCGAATACTATGCCTCCGACCACGACGTGCGACACCAGAATCTGAACTGCAAACTGGGCACGGAAACCAAAAAGCCCAAGGGAAAGACATGAAAACTGTTAGAGTGAGTGGACGAAAATAAATGTCTTTCGCCAATTAATATATGTTATAAAAACATATGCGAGTCGGAATGCATAAATAATCAAATGGTGCACGAGGGAGACTCTAACTCCTCACGCGTACAGAGCATGCATAAAAATCTCACGGGGTCGCTCGTGGACACATCCGTGCTAGTACAGTCCGAATCACGGGATCCCAGACCCACACGTGATTCTAGCGAGAAAGGCCTCAGGTCAGAGGTCTGCCTCCCCCCGGTAAAGGCCTCGGGTCAGGAGTCACAGCCTCCCCCGGTACACATCCTCGGGGATTAGCCGAGATGCGAGTGTATCGATACAATAGCATATAATGAGACTGTACTCTGTGTAAACCAAATCGTAAATAATTCGATGCAAATGCATGAAACAATATATAAGTGCATATACGTAATATATTCTGGTATAGGCATAATCATATAACACATGCTCATGTAAACGTGTATAAAGACTCGCAATCAATCCGTGAAAAGAAATTATCCACTCACAGACTAGCGTAACGCAGTTCGCGTTAATCCCGTGATCCGACGGAAATCCCTCGCCAAACGAACGATCACGAACCCCTGAATAATCATAAAATCCATTTCTCAAAATCATAATTCGACAACTCAAATCAAATCACGAGAAACCACCGTTCTCGGAAACACATAATTCAAATACGACGAATTGTCGAAAATCCGATAATCACATCTCAACACCTCGTTATAATTTCCGATGCTCAAATCGAGAAACAAACCTCACCACTGTGATCGGGGCGCAATTCCGAGTGAAACGACATGCAACTTGTTGAAAACCCCGAAAAGTCAACCTTTGACCACCTTTGACCGCCGCCGCCGGCGGCGGCGCCACCAACCGTGAAATTTCTCAGCGGAGCAACACCTATTCCACTCAAAATCACCCAACAAGCAACTTCCATAACTACACCGAAGTCCAATTCTCACTCTAACTAGGTCAATTTCATGAAAAACTAAAATCCCACACAAATTTCAATCCAAGAATTCTCCAAGCACAAGCAAAATTAGAACTCCATACTTACATGGTTAGACTCATGGTAATGAGAGCTTCAAAGCCCACTCCTTTTTGCAGCTCAATTTGGCCGGAATTAGAACCACCCAAAACCCCAAAATTTCTCCATTTTTGGCCGGAAATTACTCTCTCCTTCGGCAACCTCGCCGTGAAAGGAGACCGGAAACAGAACGGGGACATCACGGCGAGTTGAACGGGCCAAGGACCGAGCTCTGGGGTGGCCGGACGGCGAGCCTCCGCCGTGAGCCGTCGCCTCCGTCGCACACCACTTCTCCTCCACGTTGACCGAGTCAACTCATTAAATGAACATGTTGACTTTCCTGAAATGGCAACCCACAATAAATACTTGCTATTTTAGGAAACCCCCCTTAATTACACTTTTCGACAAACTTCAAATACACGTAACTTTCGCGTCGTAATTCCGATTTCGATAATTCTCGCGGCAACAAACTCAACTCGACATGTTCTTCAATTACCACCCGAAGTCAAACACATCGACAAATCTGATAAAAAGTCAACGGTTCAATCCAACACTTGCTTATCCGATTAAATAATCAACGATCGAAATATTCATAACATAATCCTCGTAACTCGGAAAAATCCTCCAAAAGTTCCCATGAGCTCGAAATTAAATTCTCAACAACTTTCACGAAAGATCTGAAATCAGATTCTCGCCCGGTAATTTAGTCGTGTACAAGGCCGCTATATTAAACCGATTATGCCGAAACTTCAAATATTCACATTATATTCCTCGGTCGTCCAAATAATGATTCGGAACCGCCCACGAACTCGAAATCACGCGTACAACAACTCTTGAGAAGAGACTCAGCTCCAATTCTCGGCCAATAATTAAGTCGTGATCAAAGCTGACGATCCAATTATCTGTCGGAAATCTGCGATGATACGCTAACTCGCGAATTAAGCTGATTACGCTTCTGATTCTGTTCCGGGTCGTCACAGGTATGATTATTATATGATTCATAATTGAGTTACATTTTAGTTTTCGATTTTCTTTATATTTGAATGTTAGACCGGAACACTTCTAGTGCCCTAATGACCTAGGATATTCGGTTCACAACCAATGGTGACTCGAAAGGATCACAAATTGGACAACCACGTGTGAATAAGACTAAACTCATAACTTGGACATTGCTGTTACATTGAGTTGGCTAGAGGCGACATCTCTAGCCGATCAAACATTTAGGTCGTGTTTGGTATTGTTTTACAAAATTATTTTTGAAAAACTATTTTGTAAAGCAAAAACAGTAAATTGAACTTCGCATTTTTATAATTCAAAAATGTGTCTGGTAAGTTAAACGACAGAATTATATTTTCAATATGAAAACAGTAAAACATGTCTGGTATACTTACACGAGATATTCAAAACACAAATTTATATTGGTTCAGTTTTAAATTTCAACCAATATAGATTATATATGTATATTTAAAGGGTAAAATTCAATATAAAAATAATCTTAATTTTTTTCCTAAAATTTTTTACATTTTGTTTTCAGAAAACAATGAAAACTTCATTTTGACGTTTTACAAAATGTAGTGCATTTTCTGTTTTCAGTATTTTTCGTTTTTGAAAATCGTTTTTTGAAAACAGTCTACCAAACACATTTTCACTGCATTTTTGTATTCAGAAAATGAAAAACTATTTTGTAAAACGATACCAAACACGACCTTACATTTTGTTTTGCTCATACTTTATGTTTTCACTTAATTTAGTTAGTAGTAAACAATGAATCAACCCCTCATTTAATCATTCATTGTAGTTCAACCATCCATTATATTGCGAAGTCTTCAAAGGGCTTAGGGCATGTTTGGGATTGCTTCCTACAACTCTAGAAGCACTTTTAAAAAATTTCAAAAGTGCTTTTAAAATCAGGAAGCACCTATCATGTACTTCTAAAATATTTCAAAGTGTTTCTAAACCTCAACCAAATCACTTTATTTTTTCTTCTTCTATTTATAGTAAATTATTATTTAAAATCTAAAAGCACTTTTAGCCAATCTAAAAGCAATCCCAAACATACCCTTAGTCTTGTGATATACACCTTCCACTTCTTGCCTTAGTTTTAGTGTTATGTCTTGTGTCTAGTTAATCCGTGATTTAAATTGCTTAATCGAGTCAAGCTAAGAAGTTTAAGTGGTCACTCCTCATGGGTTCGACACTCGACTTCCTTACAAATATTATAACTTGACTCCATATGCTTGCGGGTAGGGAAATTCTTTGCACTTATGGGATAGATAAAAGTTCACAAAGTGTAGGGGTACAAATTCTTTCCCAACAACCCTCCACGATTGAAACAGCCAAAACGACACCGTCTGGTAGGAGACATTTCTTTGAAAAGTCGAATTACCAAAATTGCCATCATTCACTACCACATAACTTCTCATTGCCGACGATTTAGAGAAACAAAGGCCGACGATTTTTTAAGTCGTCGGCAATAGTATACTATTGCCGACGATTTGTTACAAAAATCATCGGCAATAATACTATTGCCGACACTTTATAACCTACAGGGGTTTTATACTATAGCCGACGACTTCGTAAAAATCGTCGGCTATAGTCCTGTAGGCTATATAAAGTGTTGGCAATGAGTATTGCCGACGATTTTGTTGCAAAAATCGTCGGCAATAGTGCCGATGATTTTTGCAACAAATCGTCGGCAATAGTACACTATTGCCGACGACTTCAAAAATCGTCGGCCTTTGTTTCTCTAAGTCGTCGGCAATGAGAAGTTATGTGGTAGTGATTGGCTAGGGATCACCATTTGGCCCATAAGCCCGTGGGCGACCTGAGACCCATTAAGCCAAAGCTTGGCCCAGCCCGAATTTAGGCCCGAAAAAATCTAGTCCGATGGGCATAAGGCTGGGCTTGGGCCGAAAAACCCCGATTCGTCAAAAGCTTACCTAGGCCGGTCGAAGCCGGCTCGGAAAGCCCGGTCCGACAAGCCCATGAACTAATATATTACATATGAACAATTTGTTATATATATAATTATACATTATAGTTTATAGTCATACACAACAACAATAATAATAAAGGGCAAAAGCCACATAGTAATGATTATATATCACCAAACTAAACACTCAAGAATTCATAATTAATTAATTGTAGTCTTATTGTCTTAGAATTAACTAAGTATAGTGATATTTAATTAACTAATTATAGTGTTAGTATTACAATAGAAATTTTAGTTTTGTAGTATTTATTTTTTTCCTTACAGTAGTGTACATTCTATCCTATTTCTTATTTGCTCAAAAAAAGTCTATTATTAGAGTAACAATAAACTCTCATTTGAATAGTTTTTTTTATCGTAGTCTCACTTGAAGAGAAAATAAATTATATTTTTTTCTTCTTAATTTTTATATTTTTATGTTATTAAATATAAAAAACCTAATAGGCTCGGTCTGACCGAAAAACCTTGGGCCAAAATTTTAGTGAAATAGTGTTCAAGCCGACAATTGTTGCCGACCCCTATCACTGGCACAGAGCCTTAATGACGTGGCGATGTTAGATTAAGAACAAGGACAGAACAGATGATGCAGGTGATCCGCATCCCCCTATTTGACATTTTGAGGAAGAAGAAAAGAGAAGAGGCGGAGAGTGATGAGGTGTTGAGAACTTGAACAAAGAGAGAATGGCAGAGACGAGAGTAGAAAAGAGCAGCGATACTAATCTCACCGGCTGTAGCACCAAACCAGAGATACTCTCGGCAGCGGAGGCACTGGAAACAGTGCTGCGAGTTGTCGAGCGGCTGCCACCTGTCACCGTCCCCCTCCACGACGCGCTAGGTAAGGTCCTCGCCGAGGACATTAGCGCCCCTGATCCTCTACCGCCTTTTGCTGCATCCGTTAAGGTAGTTTTGACCTAACCACCATTCAAATTTCTCGGATTCAGTTTAGTAAAATTGTAATAAAATGAAATACAAACCCTGATAATTTGACTTGGTTGACTTGATGATGATGATGACGATGATGATCCAGGATGGATATGCTGTAGTAGCTTCAGATGGCCCCGGAGAGTATCCTGTGGTTGCCGAAGCCAGAGCCGGTAGTGATGGCGTTGGCCTCACTGTCACCCCTGGGACTGTGGCCTATGTTACTACTGGAGGTTAGTGTGTAATTTATGTTTCGGAAATGTTCTGAATATTGCTGCTATTTTCTTAATTGGTGTTTGCATATTGAATATTTCGTCATACATTGTGATTTCAGGACCGATTCCTGATGGTGCGGATGCAGTTGTACAAGTAGAGGACACTGAACAGGTGCATGATTCGAATGGATCAAAGCGGGTGAGAATACTGGTGCAGACAAGCAAAGGAGTAGATATCCGCCCAGTGGTACGATTTCATTTCGTCCCTAGCTTTTTAATTTGATTTGTCTTGGTAGTGTATACACAATTACTGATCCTTACTTCTCTGGAAAAGACAGAGGGTTTGACCACACACCACTTGGAGTTACTTATCCATCTTTGTTTGATGTACTGAGAATCTAGATCATCCTTAATTTTCAGGGATGTGACATTAAGAAAGATGATGTAGTTCTGATGTCTGGACAAAGAGTTGGTGCTTCAGAAATTGGTGTACTTGCTACAGTTGGAAGGACAATGGTGAAGGTATTTAGCAACTTAATATTTTTGCTGCATCAGTGAAGGTATTAAGGCAATGTATGTTTCTTCTTATACTGAGTGCTAAAGTGGCTCACAGGTATATCCCACTCCAAAAATTGGTGTGCTTTCCACAGGAGATGAACTTGTAGAGCCAACGACAGGTTGTTTACGTCACGGCGAGGTATTGACAATCCCCCTATTCTCTCTCTTAGATCTCCTATGTAAAATTCTTTGTCATCCTAGAACACGTTAGGGTCAATTTTCATTAACCACTTGTCCACTTTACATAAAAATACCATGTAGGGCTTTATATCAAAGAATATGTAAAGCTATAAAATATTGCAGGTCAGAATATGATACATCAAATGTTTGGGTCTTTTAGGCTGCATCTGTAACAAAAAAGAAAAAAGAATATGATACATCAAATGTTAAAGTGTTTAAGTGTTACATGAAGCTAAAAACTTGTATGTGTCGAAATCCTTATCTATAGTATTAAGGTACAGGAAATCACATTCTTTTTCTTCTTTGTTGGGCCCTGGGCTGAATCAATAAGAATTCAGTATGACGAAACCATGAAGTTCACACTAAGCAAATGTTGGCCATTATTGATGAGTTGTGTAAAGAATATATATATAATTTTACGATCTTGTTACATGAATTAAGTGATATGGTATAAGGAAAAGATAAAATGTTTTCATTTATCCCAATTGTTATGTCCTGTGTAAATGAAAAGGATGAATTGGCTATTTATCTATCTATTTATGAATTGCCCACTTGCATCAAAGTTGATCTGAGTTTGAAGGCTTAGTTGAGCTAGGTTTCTCCAGTAAAGGCTCTGCAATTTTATATGAAAAGGTGAAGGTGTTTGGGGATGGAAGAACTGTATATGGAGAGTTCCATTTTTGAATCCTTTAATACTATAAGGCAGCTGTTTTATAGGTACCAACTTGGTTATGTTTGCAGAGTCACTTGTAGTTCATTAGATTGCAGTTTCTCTTCTCGGTCGATACCTGCAAAATTTGTGACGTGAAATTATGTTTTCTTCCAGCTAAAAAGATATAATTCTATTTCTTCTGAAAACAACTTACTGTAGATTAGTTAATAAGTACTAGGTACTTGATTCATGTCTTGGTTAGGGCGACCATCCGTTGAACTGCCAAAGAAAAAGGTGTAAACCAATGTGATCATGGCATAGGTGCTTGCGATGGGACGGATGTGACTTCCCTCAGTTGGTATGGGTGATTACGTGGCATAGCTCATTTCAGAATTGTAAAAAAAATATCAAGACCATTAGATTCGAAACATTGGCTTTACATCACATGTGATGTTTAAATGGTTAAACACAAGTGATACAAGTTTTATTTTTGGCAGATTAGGGACTCCAACCGTGCTATGTTAATGGCAGCTTCAATACAAAATCACTGCCAAGTTAGTGATTTCGGCATAGTTAGAGATGATGAAGAAAGACTTGAGAAGATCATGAATACTGTCATTTCTGCTGGAATTGATATTCTTCTTACCTCCGGAGGTGTTTCTATGGGAGACAAGGACTTTGTCAAGCCACTGCTTCAAAGGAGAGGAAATGTGCATTTCAGTAAGGTTGATACTGCAGTCATTTCGTTTTTGATTTTTCTCCCTTTTTACTTCTCATAACTTTATTTCTTCCATGTATAACTCTCTGTTTTGGACTATGTTGATTGTGATGTATTGAACTAGAGGTTGGTGTAATATTAGTTCAAGCATATTATGTCATGTTTGTTCAGTGTTTAACTGGCTCTTCAGGTGTGGATGAAACCAGGGAAACCATTGACATTTGCGGAGATCAATTCTGAACCTGCTGATAAAAAACTGTTTGCTTTTGGCTTACCTGGAAATCCAGTTAGCTGTCTCGTGTGCTTCCATCTATTTGTGGTACCGACGATTCGCCTTCTATCTGGATGGGCAAACCCGCATCCTTTCAGGTTTTGCTCCCTCGATATCTCTCCTGATCTCTTGACTTAATAGCTACTGTGCTCATATGTTAATATCTTTTACATACAGAGTGCAGGCTCGCCTTCTCCAGCCTATAAAGCCAGATCTGGTTCGTCCAGAATTCCATTCTGCTATCGTCAGATGGGAGTTAAATAAGGGATTGGGTGATCCTGGGTAAGTTATTTAAGGAATTTCATTTCCGTTGTTTACTCCAGTTGATTCAGAAGTTGCGATTATCTTTGGAAGTCGTTTCTCATTACTATATCCCTTTTCAAGTGATTGGTCCATTTTAACCTTTTAATTGATCAAGGTTTTTTTTTCCTTCCAATAATTTTTCTTCTGTATTTCAGATTTGTTGCTGAGAGTACTGGCCACCAGAGAAGCAGTCGGATATTAAGTATGAAGTCTGCCAATGCTTTCTTGGAGCTGCCAGCAACGGGCAGTGTAATTCCAGCTGGGACTTCTGTGTCAGCTATCATTGTTTCTGATATAAACAGTGCTGGTATAAGCAAAGATTCCCCAGGTTCAGCTTCTCATATGGAAAGATCTAGAACACCAGAAGTGTCTGTAGCAGAGCCTCAAGGTTCTGAGCTAAGGGTAGCTATTCTTACTGTGAGTGATACTGTTGCGTCTGGGGCTGGGCTGGATAGAAGGTATGAGACATACTTCTCAAATAGTAGTAGTAGTTCTTTGTAAATGGTGGAAAATTGAATTTAGCTCTAAGGCTGTCTTTGCTTCCCATGTAGAATGGATATCCCACCAGATCTTTGCTTCCCATGTAGAATTGGTATCATTACCTCTCTCACCAGCATCGAGTCTTAAAAATATGCGTAACTGAATTGTGGTGCATTGACATAACTCTCTTCTATTTTGCGTTTTCCATTATTAAGGTCAATTGAATACATAGAAATAAAGAAATGCTTTATATGTATCTAAGTGGTGCATGACGTGCAAAGTGCTGTAAGGCAAATCTTTATTTTTTCCACCTTTCACTTTAATGTACGAGATAATTGCATTTATTGACGTGCAAAAAGAATGATTTATTGGGTAGCTCTTGAATCAACTCATGCATCTTGATACATCTTTTTGAATGTTTGTTTCAAAAAGGTCACTTAGTAGATGCAAAAGAAACAAGACAAAGTTGATATCCTCGTGATCAAAGTAGCTCATGAGATGTATTAAATGCTTTGCAACATAAGGACACTTCATTATTTTGTTGTTCCTGTGTTTCTAAAATATCTTTTGAATGACCAATTCACCGTTTTTGTATCGATCTGAGTCAGACACCTATCATTCTCTTCTCATAGTGGCAGAACTAATTGTCCTAGAAAACAAATTACCATGTGAAGTAAGGAGATGCTGGGATTTCCTTCTTTTTTCCAGCAAAAGTATCCTCCATAGTTTAGCCACATCTTGTGAAGATTTTGTTTGTAAGATATTACATTTGGTATGGTGCATGTTTCTCCTTTTTTACATGCTTTCTATTCATGTTAATCTTTTAACCTTTTTCACATTGCAGCGGTCCGAGGGCAGTTTCAGTTGTTAATTCTTGTTCTGAAAGGTTGGGAGGAGCCAAGGTTGTTTCAACAGCTGTGGTACCAGATGATGTAAGCAAAATTAAGGATGTCCTGCAGAGATGGAGTGATATTGAGTATATGGATCTCATCATTACCCTTGGTAATTTTCTTTATTTTTAGCTTGACTATTTGATTTCTTTCTGGAGCTGGAAAATTAGAATCTCCCAACTATGATTGGCTTGGTTTTTATTAATTTTAAATACACAAATGCAGGTGGCACGGGATTTACCCCACGAGATGTAACTCCAGAAGCAACAAAAGAGTTAATTGAGAAAGAAACACCTGGTCTTCTTCTTGCCATGATGCAAGAGAGTTTAAAGGTAAGTTTCATAGTTCATATAGAATGTTGTTACAATGGCTCATAGGTTTTCTAGGTTCCAACAGAATACTAAGGAAGTAGTTTTGGTATAAACTCTAAAGTATATGCAATGATGAATTGATCAAATGATTCCACGTCTTTTTCTTTACCTTGGCCTTATTGCATTGAGTTGCTATTTGCATGGGCCGTAAGTTCCTTTAGCTAAAAGACTGTTGGTACAGTTATTCTGACAACAGTTTATAAATAATCTCTTGTTGCTGGAGCCTTTTCAATGCATACCTAATACATTCTTGGTCAATTTTTTGATTGCATATATTCACCTGTAATCTAACAGAACATATGTGGGGTCTGTTTAGTATTAACTCAGTTTTCTTTATTTGAAACAGGTGACACCATTTGCTGTGCTCTCCCGTGCTGCAGCAGGAATAAGAGGGTCAACATTGGTAAGGCAACAATGTCAATTTTCTTTTTGCATATATATCTTATTGGGAGTAAAGTGATTGCTGATCAAAATGTGCTTTATAACTCATGCACATATACTGTCACTAGAAGTGGATGGTTGCGAATTGAGTCTAAAGTAAATAGCTAAAACATTCCTTGTTTCTCCCCCTGAGAAGACAGATTTAGTATGTGAATATTACCGATGAACCTTGATATGCACAGATTCATTTCAAAGTTTTAACTCTATTCTTATCCATATTCATCTGTTGTGCAACTGTGCAAGTATAAGTGGAAAAAAATCTGAATATTTAAGCTATATAAGTAGAGAAATCTCAATTTCATGGAATATTTAGTGCAATGGCTAATGTGTCTCATTTGTTCTTTGCTATATGATCATAGATCATCAACATGCCAGGGAATCCAAATGCAGTTGCTGAATGCATGGAGGCTTTGTTGCCTGCCCTCAAGCATGGACTAAAGCAGATAAAGGGCGATAAGAGAGAGAAGCATCCTCGACATGTCCCTCATGCAGAAGCTGCATCAATGGATACATGGGAAAACAGTTATAAGTTGGCCTCACGTAGCAGCAGAGACTCGTCCGGTTGTTCTTGTTGCCATTAAACTGGAGCTTTACATGTATATTCTGAACCTTTTCCCGCATTTTAAACAACGTGATGCTACAGTTTCTAGTTTCTACCAATTGTGTGGCTTAGTGGGGGATGGGTAGAAGGTACGATTTCGAATTGAAGAGGTTACTCGACCAACAGATTAAGAAGTTACTCGACCACTTTGCTCTTTCCCTTCACTTTTTTCCTTGTGAAAATGCAAATGGCATAAGAATTCTAGAATTAGATTAATCGAAAAGTGTTTAAAAGAATAATATTTTAGATATCCTGGTATGTGTATTGTTTTAATTAGAATAGAAGTATATATACTCTCGATTCTTGATTTAGGGAGATTGATTGTAACAGATTAAAGCCTATTTAAGGTTATCAGTAGTTTTTGAGTTGATAGTCATCACCACTTAAGAAAACTATCCTAGTCCCTAAACATTACAAACTCCATCGCTAACTACCATCACTGTCGGATTTTTCTCCACCATCGGAGTACGTATCCGGAGTTTGTGGTGCTTTTTCTTCAAAATTTTTTAAGTTTTTCATGTGGAGAATAATACCCTTGAGGTATCTTTCATACCTTCGATTTAAAATTAGGTTGCAAAACTTAATTATCACAATACTCTAGATCTAGGTCTAGATTTATGTTGAATTTTTATCCCGTAATTTACTTTTTATGTCCTAGTTCCTATGGATTAATACATGTTATAAAAAATTAATATTAGTGACGGTCCTTGGGGAGTCACGGTTATTGGTGAACATCACGGTTAATTGTGATTTCACATTGACAAAAAGGAAAGTTGATATTTTGAGACTATTTGTAAAAGTCACAGTTTTATGGGGTGTGGTATGAAGCCACTGGTTTTTGCATCGATTTTTGTGACCATACTTCATTGATCACGTTACTTATTCCCTAAACTTGATATTAGTGATCGTGGATATTTCGATCGGAAACTAATTACATCTCGTATCTTTTGTAGATGATTGAGCTGCCAAAGCCTAAATTTGACATCCTTTACATACAAGGAGCAGAATACCTTAGATGAGTATTCGACGTTAAGAATACTCTTCTTCGAAAACATCTCATTGATACCATCAGACCATTACCACTTGGTACAGACGCTGTCGATGACATTAAGGCTCAAAAAGCTAAAGCTCTCATGTTTCTGCGGAGATATATTCATCTAACTTTGAGCAAACAGTACTTACTAAAGGATGATCCCGCGGCTTTGTGGGTGACTTTGCAAGAACGGTTCAATAATGTGTATGATGCACAACTTTAAGAGTTACAAGAAAAGTGGGATTTGATCTGGTTGTTGGATTTCCCTAAAATCAATGCTTTTTATCAAGCAATGTTGGAGCTGCAGTTAGAGCTAGCCATTTGTGGCATCGTAAAGACTGACCAAGCTATGGTTGAGAAGTCTTTGACCACATTCTTTACTTCCATGCAGTGGCGTAGCTAGCATTTTGGGTTACCCTTGTCAATTTTTTTTCCTATACATTGTTAAAAAAAAAATTCTAGCTACGTTAATGATACCCAACTTATAATACTAAAAATCAATGAACAGAAAAAGAACAGTAAGAAAAAAAAATGATGTTAAGGATTAGAGATGTAGACATTCGTGGAGATGATTTTATCTATTTAAGAAAATCACAAAAGTTTATTAATTAAATATTGATAAGGGATTGATCATTTAGCCAAAAAGATTGATCAAGTACTTCTATCAACCCTATTGGAGTCCAAATCTAACATGTAATTTTCTTAAATGTAATAGAAGTTATCCATATTTCTTCTTATTTTTCATATTTTAAGAATTGAGAGGTGTCAAAATTCACATAAATATTCATTATACAAACAAAATAGTTTAAGCTTTTTAACCAACTACCTAAACTTTAGGAAGTGAACCATGTCATTTGACACTGCTCACATTAAGCTAGCTACGCCCTTGCTTCCATGGACACGCTCGCACAAATTATGAGTAAGGAAGATTAAGATTATTCAGTGATCTCATGAATGAGTTGGCCAAGAAAGAGAGTTATCATGAGATTTTTCTCAATAACAATGCTAGGCTAGCTGGTACAACGAAAGTCCATGAGACATACAATACTGGTGGGAAAGCTCATAAGGATAAAAAGAACAATCGTTCTAAACCTTACAACGTACAATAGTGGTGGTAGAGGAGGGAATGATAGAGGTTGCGGCAGATGAAGAAATAGTCGGAATATGACTTGGACTCGCTAAGACAATAGCCAAAACGCCAACAAGAATCAGTTCAATTTCGGTCCTAAGAATGGTCGAAAATCTTTAGATTTTGCTTCTACTTCTCACTTGTCACCTTGTTATAGGTGTGGTTCTACTAAGCACATGCACAAAAAATGTCGTGCACCTAAGGATATTTAGTATTCTTACAAATGATGCAAATAGTATTTCGCACATGAGACAACTATACTGAAGATCAAGAGATGAATAATTGCTGTGAAGCCAATTTAATTGTAGAAGATGTCCCAGCGCAAGCTTATATACTACGGACTTTGATTAGTCTATGTATTAGGCTCATGATTTTGTTATGTAATCAAGTTTAGTTTTTTGACTTGCTGTAGTCGGTTTTTGTGGGAATAAGACGATCTTTTGATGTTGGAAAAATGTGATGACCCGGAACAGAATCAGTAGTATAATCAGCTTAATTCGTGAGTTAGCGTATAATCGCAGATTTCCGATAATTTAGTGAATCGTCAGTTTTGATCACGACTAAATTATTGGCCGAGAATTTGAGTTGAGTCTCTTCTCGAGAGTTGTTGTATGCGTGATTTCGAGTTCGTGGGCGGTTCCGGATCATTATTTGGACGACCGAGGAATATAATATGAATATTTGAAATTTCGGTATATTGTCGAGTTTATCCATTTGTGTTCGAGTCTATCCGAATTGTGATTTTGATCCGTTTTGGACCGTTGATCGACCCGAACCATAAATGTAATGATTATTGACTTGATTTGCGAGTTTCACGATTTGTCGTGATTTCGACATAATTTGCTAATATGGCGGCCTTGTTAGCGACTAAATTACCAGACGAGAATTTGATTTGGGATCCTTCGTGAAAGTTGTTGAGAATTTAATTTCGAGCTTGTGGGAACTTCCGGAGGATTATTCCGAGTTACGAGGATTAAGTTACGAATATTTTCGATCGTTGATTATTTAATCGGGTAAGCTTGTGATGGTTTGAACCGTTGACTTTTTATCGGATTGGTCGATGAGTTTGACTTCGGGTGGTAATTGAAGAACTTGTCGAGATGAGTGTGTTACCGAGAGAATTGTTGGAAACGGATTTACGATACGAAAGTTACAGGTATTCGAAGTTTGTCGTAAAATTAATTATGGGGGTTTCTAAAATAGCAAGTATTTAAACTGGTTACTATATTTGGAAAGTCAAAGTTTGGCATTAATTTGGTTGACTCGTCAACTCGGCTGGGAGGAGGAGCTCGACGGAGCACCACGGCTCGCCAGCGGTGGCTTGCCGTCCGGCCACCCCAGAGCTCGGGCCTTGTCCCGTTCGACTCGCCTTGGCCTCCCCAAGGTGATTCCGGCCACCTCTCACGGCGTGGAAGTTTGTGAAAATTGGAAGTTTGTGAAAATTGGGGGTTTTGGGTCGATCATATTCCGGCCGAATTGAGCTACAAGAAGCATTGGGTTTTGAAGCTCTCATCTCCACGAATCTAACCATATAGGTATGGAGTTCCAATTCGTTTTGTACATGGAGAATTGTTAGATTGAAATTTGTGTGATAATTCGGTTTTGCATGAAATTGAGCTAGTTAGAGTTTGAATTGATCTTTGGTGTAGTTATGGAAGTTGTTTGTTGGATGATTTTGAGTGGAATAGGACTTGGTTCGCCGAAGAAATTTTCAGTTGGGTTGCGTCGCCGCTGCCGGCAGTGGTCAACGACGGTCTCCGGTCAAAGTTGACTTTTCGGGGTTTTCGACGAGTTATATGTCGTTTCACTCAGAATCGCGCCCCGATCGCAGTGGTGAGGTTTGTTTTTCGATTTGAGCATCGGAAATTATAGCGAGGTTTTGTGGTGTGATTATTGGATTTTCGACAATTCATCGTTATTGAATTATATGTTTCCGAGAACGGTTGTTTCTCGTGATATGATTCGAGGTACTGAGTTATGATTTTGAGAAATGGATTTTATGATTATTTAGGGGTTCGTGATCGTTCGTTTGGCGAGGGATTTTCCGCCGGATCACGGGATTAACGCGAACTGTGTTACTCTCACCTGTGAGTGGACAATTTCTTTTCACTGATAATCGCGAGTCTTTATACACGTTTTACGAGCATGAGCATGCATACGAGATTATGATTTATATGAGCATGTGTTATATGGTTATGCTTATACCATTATACATTACGTATATGCATTTAAATATTGCTTTATGCATTTGCATCGAACTATTTATGATTTGGTTTACACAGAGTACAGTCTCGGTCTATGTTGTTATATCGATACACTTGCATCTCGGCTGATCTCCGATGGATGTCTACCAGGAGGGGCAGTACCCCGACCTGACCGGCGAGGGGCAGTACCCCAGAACCGAGGCCTTTCTGGCTAGAATCACGTGTGGGTCTGGGATCCCGTGATTCGAACTGTACTAGCACGGATGTGTCCATGAGCGACCCCGTGGGATTTTCCATGCATGCTTTGTACGCGAGTTGGAGTCAGTGTCTCCTCGTGTACCATATGATTTTTATGCATTTTGACTCGCATATGTTTTTATAACATATATTATTCAGCGAAAGACATTTATTTTCGTGCCCAGTTTGTACGTAGTTCAGATTCTGGTGTCGCACGTCGTGGTCGGAGGCATAGTATTCGAGCAATGTTTCTTTTATGGTAGGTTCTTAGTTTGGCCTACTATTTGTATATCTATACTAGAAGTCGCTCTGAGTATTCTGATGTATATTTTTATACGATTTTCCTCGGATTTCGGTAAAGTATAGTTATATTTATTACTTTACATTACTGTTGATATATTGAGAAATCCTGATGGGATTGGTGCCCACGGTTTGGCTTTTGTGGCATAGGATGAAGTGTATTTTCCGGGTGCAGGTAATGGTAATTCCGCGTTAGTAGTGTTACTCTGCCGAAATTTTGATTGTTTTTTGTTGGTTCGTGTTTTTAGAAGGGGTTTGATTCCGGTTTAGGAAACTAAATCGGGGTTGGGTCCTTTCAGCTTGGTATCAGAGCATTAGGTTTTAGGTTCTGTAGACTTCTGTAGTCGTGTTTACTAAGGATATTTGAGAATGTACAGCATGTCTGGAGTGGTGACCCGACCGGCCGGCAGATACTCATCAATACTCCGGGTGTTGTATGCTTTCAAATATTTAAGGTTCCATGATTACGTTCTACTTGTTGCGAACGACGTTTTATTCATTAGGATGCCTCCTTGACGTGCTTTCCATGTCGGTACGGTTGTGGATCCTATTGAGGATCAATCGACGCGCGATTTGCCAGTGAATTGTGGGTTCAGATGAGCATTCTGAATTCAGACATTTGTGCGGCATGATTTGCCTAGTTGTGCGTGTATGAGCATCTACATGTTGTCTCAGAGCAGAGAATTGTGGCAGTTGATGTTTGTCTGAGACAGATCATTGCATTTGGTGGGCTGGTATTGTGTGAGTTCCTGTTGCGACTCCATGGCTTACGTTCTGGGATGTATCGTTCATATGTTTGTTTCCGTTTGCACGTGTTATGTGGCTTCAGAGGAAGTAGTGCACGAGGTTCGAGATGAGTTTGAACCTGAGCATCAGAGGGATTTTGACTGTTATGCCTCGAGACAACCGTGAGGAGCTTAATGTGCTGCACTCAGAGACGAGGATATTGAGAAGGAAAGGTTATACGCGGTTTCCGATGTGTTGGTTTGAGGAAAGTGGACTTAGTCGAGATATTTTGATGAGGTTGAGTTCCGGCACCTCGGGATCAGTGACTTTATCAGGTTGTGGCCTTTTCGATTATGTTGAGGGTCATCAGATCAAGCAGAGGATCCGTTTGGTGGTGGTGGAGATCACGGAGTAGCGAACTTGTTCCTGTTGCATGAGTTTGGGTGATCGTTGGTGATCTTTTCTCGCAGCAGGCGTTGCTGTGACTTGTGTTCGTGGAGCACTTTTAGTTGCTATTGTGGTGGCCAGAAGGGTCACGTTGCGAGGGAGCGTCCTCAATCAGTTTTTTTTAGTGGTTCGGCAGCTCAGAGTTCACAAGGAGGTCATGATGCTGTTTCTGGAGTTTGACCAACGCAGACTTCTAGACGAGTCATTCAGTAAGTCGCAATCTACGTGGACTTTTTGTTGGGCATGTTGGAGTTCGTGCCACGACCCTGTGTGAGGGCAGAGTTTCTTTGAGGTTACCGTCGCTTGACATCCATGGCTATTGTGCCTGCATCTCCACTTTCGAGGTTTTGGAGAGTGTTGCATCCATCTGGAGGTTGCGAGATCTTTGTTGGAGGTTATGAGTTAGCCGCGGATCTGTTATAGCTGGATATCGTCGATTTTGGTGTGATGTTGGGTATGGACTTTTTGACGACGCATTGGGCTATGTTCGATGGTCACGAGAAGGTGGTTGTGTTTCGACGACTAGACTTTTCCCCGAGATATTGTTTCGCGTGCCCGACATTGGCGATGTTGAGGTGGTTCCCGAGTTTCCAGGTGTGTTACAGAGGAGTTACCAGGTATTCTTCCAGTTCGGGAGACCGACTACACCATTGAGCTTTTACCGGGCGTTGGACTCATATCACCGGCATCTTGTCGTTTGGTGCCAGCGGAGCTGATGGAGCAACAGATTCAGCTTCGAGAGTTGCTGGAGGAGATTTCATGCGACCCGGTGTATCACCATGGCGTGCTCTTGCACTATTTGTGCGGAAGAAGGATGATTCGACGAGGTTGTGCATCGACTACCGGAAGCTGAATCAGGCTTCAGAAGAGAGCGAGTATCCTTCGCTTCAGGTTGACGATTGGTTTGATCAGCTCACGAGAGCTTCAGTCTTTTCGAAGATTGATTTCAGGTTCGGATACCATCAGTAGAGGATCAGGGAGTCAGATGTGGCTAGGACGACTTTCAGATCACGATGCGAGAATAAGGAGTTCTTGGTCACGCTGTTTGATTGACCAATGCCCCTGTATCTTTTACGGACTTGATGGACCAGGTGTTCAGACGGTTTCTGGACAAGGTTGTGATCGTGTTCGTTGGCAACATCCTGATTTACTCCAGGAGTGTGGGCCAGTACCTGAAGCAATTGCGAGTGATTTTGCGGACTTCGCGAGATAATCTGTTGTTTGCAAAGTTCAGCCAGTGTGAATTTTGGTTGATTAACGTGAAGATTTTGGGCCACGCGATGTCAGCCAAGGGAGTTGGCGTGGATCCTGATCAGGTTGAAGCCGTGTGGATTTGGAGTTGACTTACCATTGTAGCAGAGATCAGGGGTCTCTTGGGTTTGGCAGGCTACTATCGACGGTTTGTACAAGATTTTCTCGGATTGTCACTCCACTTTTCAGATTGACGAAGAAGGCGTCAAGTTTGAGTGGTCCGATACGTGTGAGATGGGTTACTTACTCCTAAAGGATGGTTGACCGTTGCTTCGGTTTTGATCCTACCTGACGATCGTGGTGAGTTCGTGGGTTATGGCAATGCATCGAGGTTTGAATTTGGTTATGCTTTGATGTAGCATTGTAGAGTGGTGGTTCATGGTTTCAGGCAGTGGAACTTTATGTAGTTGCATATCCTGTATATGATTTGGGAGTAGCTGTCTTTATGTTAGCATCGGAGAGTTGGAGACACTACTACTACGGCGTGCAGCGCATTGTAGGATTTACACTGATCACATGAGTTTCATCTACTTGCATTTTCGGCCAGATTTGAGCTTGAGGCGACGTAGATGGATGGGCTCGACTAATGACTATGGCTGCACATTTGAATTTATTTGGGAGAGACTATTGTTATTGCTGATGTATTCAGTCGGAAGTTGGGAGCTTCAATATTTTATGTGTGTGTGACTCGAGTTTCCGTGTTAGCCGAGTTGCGAGCTTCGAGTGCTGAGTTTGAGTGTGATGATATTGAAGCTCATTGTTTTGTGCGCGTTAGGCACTAGTGGTGTGGTGCGGAGATGTATCTGATACTTTGAGTTTACTACTTTGAGTGTGATGCAACCCGTAGAAGAACGTAGCAGCTTGTGTGTGCAGATGCCACATTTGTCAACATGCGATGGCTAGGAGGCAGAGACTTGCCGGGAAGTTACAGCCATTGGAGATTTTCGATTTGAAGTTGGAGTTTGTCGCTGTGGTTTTGTGTGCCAGTACGCACTTCGGTTTGTGGTACCAGTTGTCAGGCCATTGTGGACCATTTGATGAACTTAGTACGTTTCCTTGTACTTTCCTGAAAAGATTTTGGTGGCAGGTTGATATAGCTGTGTTTGGCGGAGGTTGTCCATTTTCATGATGCGCCTGTGTCCCAGTTCGCTGATCGAGATATTCAATTACAACCAAGTGTTGGCAAGCTTTGCAGCGAGCATTGGGGATCAGATTACAGTTTAGTACAATTTCTTATCCTCAGATTGGTGGGCGATCTTTGAAGACTATTCAGACCTTGGAGGGCATGTTGTGGTCTTGTGTATTGCAGTTCCGAGGGATTTGGGACCAGCAGTTTCAACTGTTCTAGATTGCATGCAGTACCAGTTTGTAGACCACTATGATTATGATGTTGCATGATGTCGTTTTGAAGAACGATGTTGTACTCCATTGTCCTGGAGCGAGTTTGGTGTGAGTTGACGTTGGATCCTGATTTTGTGGAATATGCTACCACAAACTTTCAGATTAGCGGGAACAGGTTGATAATTGCCCAAGTTCGATGTTTGAATTATGTTGACGTGAGTAGGCTGAGTTGTGAATTGCCACGTTATTTTGATCCGTACGTGATCATAGGCGAATTTGTGTTGTGCCGTATAGTTCGGCATTGCCTATAGTGTTGGCTTTTGTGTGTGTTGTGTTCCGAGTGGTGGAACTACATTTCAGATTTGTTGTATGTTTTGTACTCTATCAGTTCCTTATGCAGGAAGACTTAGCATTTGTGTGGAGCCAGTTCAGATTCGAAATTTGAGGGTACAGAGATATATTTTTATTGACAGAGTTGTTCAGTTGAAGTAGCCACTGAAGTGTTGAGCTGTATGCAGAGGCAGTGCTCCTACTTTTTAGTCGGCAGACTTGGAAATTTCGAGGTCGAAATTTTTTTTAAGGGGGGTGGATTTGTGACGACCCGGAACAGAATCAGTAGTATAATCAGCTTAATTCGTGAGGGGTAGTACCCCGACCTGACCGGCGAGGGGCAGTACCCCGAAACCGAGGCCTTTCTGGCTAGAATCACGTGTGGGTCTGGGATTCCGTGATTCAGACTGTACTAGCACGGATGTGTCCATGAGCGACCCCGTGGGATTTTCCATGCATGCTCTGTACGCGAGTTGGAGTCAGCGTCTCCTCGTGTACCATATGATTTTTATGCATTTTGACTCGCATATGTTTTTATAACATATATTATTCGACGAAAGACATTTATTTTCGTCCACTCACTTTAACAGTTTTCATGTCTTTCCCCTGGGCTTTTCGGTTTTCGTGCCCAGTTTGCAGTTCAGATTCTGGTGTCGCACGTCGTGGTCGGAGGCATAGTATTCGAGCGATGTTTCTTTTATGGTAGGTTCTTAGTTTGGCCTACTATTTGTATATCTATACTAGAAGTCGCTATGAGTATTCTGATGTATATTTTTATACGATTTTCCTCGGATTTCGGTAAAGTATAGTTATATTTATTACTTTACATTACTGTTGATATATTGAGAAATCCTGATGGGATTGGTGCCCACGGTTTGGCTTTTGTGGCATAGGATGAAGTGTATTTTCCGGGTGCAGGTAATGGTAATTCCGCGTTAGTAGCGGTATTCTGCCGAAATTTTGATGGTTTTTTGTTGGTTCGTGTTTTCAGAAGGGGGTTTGATTCCGGTTTAGGAAACTAAATCGGGGTTGGGTCCTTTCAAAAAGTAATAAAATTTTCCTGTAGAAGGCTAATTTATGTCTCAAAAATTTTCCAAATTCGACCCGTCGATGGAAAGTTTTGACCCATCAAAAGAGTTATCGAAAATTCATATTGTTTTTAGTGACGCAACATGTTATGTATTATCCATTAGGATCGCGACACAAGGGGGAGTGTTTAAGGTAATAATATTTCTGGTATCTCGGTGTGTGTCTTGCTCTAATTAGAAAATAAGTAGATATTTTCTCAATCCCTAATTTATAGGGAGATTTATTATAACAGATTGTAATGCCTATTTAAGGTCATCTATCAATCAATAAAATACGATTTTAGATCGTATTTTCTGCATATCTATTTTATTCTTCAACAAAAAGCACTTAAAATTTGTCTCCGCTTAAGTATGAAGCCAAATGATAGAATAGAAGCGAACCATTTAATCCCTTAAAGAAAAAAGTAGGAAAAAAAATAGTAACAAAAAGAAAAATGTGTAGATAACAACATAAGGATAAATCTAAAGTGGATCATTGACGCAACATACGTAAGTCTTGGAAAAACCTAGAAGCGGTGCTGCTGAAGCCATCTGGTTTGATACAAAATCACTATCTCTACTATTTCTATTATAATAAAGGGAAGCGCTGGAAGTTTTGGTATCATGAGACATACCAAATTTCTAGTTTCTAAAATTGTCCTAAATAATATTAAAAAGTATAACAAACTACTCTTAAGGACAAGATAGAGGTGTCCAATACATCTAAGAACAATGAGACATTATTTGGACACTTAAAGACAAAAAATTAGGGTTAAAGAAAAATGACAGAGGAGCTGACACGTTTATACCCTTACCTTCTCATCTTAGTATATAAACATTTTTCTGAATATATATATATATATATATATATCGATCAAACAAATCTCTCTCTCTCTCCTTCTCTCTCTCTCTCTCTCTCTCTCTCTCTCTCTCTCTCTCTCTCTCTTCACTGATATACTACAACAAAAAATTCCACTGTCGTCAGTCGCATCCGCATCGCCACCTCCATCGCCGTCACTTCTCCTCACAAGCCTCCTGACCTCCACCATTATCCTCGAGCCTCATAAGTAGAAAAGTATAGGTAAAAATGTTTAGGGTAGAATGCAATTATTGCATTCACTCCTAAATTGAGTATATATAAAACTTTACAAGGAATATTCCTAATAGGTAGAGAATATCTACAATAAAGAATAAATCAATTCTAATTACAATAGGAATCTAAGATATCTACAAGATCAATACTTGCCAACACTCCCCCTCAAGTGTGAGCGTAGATGTCAATCATGCCCAACTTGTCCAACGCCCCTCTTAGTAAGAACATTAGTTAACTGTTCCTTAAACATCACAAAGGGAAACCAAATAATAATCTTGTCAAGGTGATCCCATATGAAATGTTTATCAATCTCCACATGCTTGGTTCTGTCATGTTGTGCACAGGGTTATGAGCAATCTCAACTACAACTGTATTATCACAATGCAAATCCATAGGTTTCTGAAGATTGAAACTCAGTTCTTTTAGAATATTCATGATCCACAACAATTCACATACTTCATTTTCCATTCCACGGTATTCATCTTCTACACTTGAGTGGGCAATTACATTTTGTTTCTTACTGTGCCAAGTCACCAAACTTCCACCAATAAAAGTAAAGTACCAAGAAGTAGATGCCCTATTAGTATGATCACTACCCTAATTTGCACTAGTGTAGCCTGAAACACACATCTCACTAGTATTCTTTGCAAATAACAAACCTTTACCAAATTTACCCTTCAAATATATGAGAATACGTCAGACAACATTCATGTGCTCTACTCCAGGACTATGCATAAACTGACTCACCACACTAACAACATATGTAATATTAGGTCTAGTGTGTGATAAATAAATAAGTCTTCAAACTAAACGCTGATACCTGCCCTTATTTGTTGGAACCTGATCTAGGACAAGTTCCAACCTGTGATTTTGCTCAATAGGAGTAGCAGCAAGCTTATAATCTAACAATCTTGTATCAGTAAGAAGATCAAAAACTTACTTCCTTTTGGACAATGTAATCCCTTATTTGGACCTTTCAATTTCAATTCCCAAGAAGTATTTCAAATCAACTAGATATTTCATGTCAAACTCATGTGACAACTGTTTCTGAAGACTTGCCATCTCACATAGATCATCTACTATAACCACCATATCATCAACATACACAATTAAGGCAGTAGTCTTACCATCCTTATGTTTGACAAATAAGGTGTGATCAGAGTTGCACTGGTAATACCCAAAATTCTTCATCGCCTTGGAGAAGCATCTAACCCACGCCCTAGGTGATTGCTTCACGCCATATAATGACTTCTTCAGATGACACAACTTTCCCTCATTACTTGGTTTGCAACTAACTCCTGGTGGAGTATCCATGTATACTTTTTCTTATAAGTCGCCTACAGGAAGACATTCTTCACATCAAACTGGCGTAAAGGCCAATCATAATGAGCTACAAGGGAAATAAATATTCTTACAGTATTAATTTTGGCAACATGTGAAAAAGTCTCCTGGTAATCAATTGCATACTTCTGAGTATAACCCTTGGCAACATATCTAGCTTTGTAGCAATCAATGCTTCCATCACCTTTAAGTTTTATAGTAAACACCTAAGACATCCAACCATCTTCTTACCATGTGGCATAGGAACCATTTCCAAGTTTCACTTTTCTGCAAGGCTTCTAGTTCTTCATTTATAGCTTGCTTCCATTTTGGATCCGCCAAAGCATCCTGCACGTTACTAGGAATAAATATGTAGATAATTGACTGACAACAAGTGCATGAGACTTAGGTAATCTATGGTGGGAGATATAGTTAGCAATATGATATTTGACTTTGGTATCTATTCTAGACTCATACTGTTGTTTAGGAACTCCCTTAGTAACTCGTTCAGATTTACATACCTTAGATGGAACATTCTGAATAGAGATCTCAGTTGATGATGTAGAAAGGGGAGCAGATGCTTCAGTACTATCTCAATGTTGTTCAAAAAGGATATCATTCGTCGAGTCTTCGACGGGTCAAGAAGGAACGCTCGACGGGTCGAAGGTAGCATTCTGGTCTTCCGAGTCAGGTTGTTCGTTGGGTCGAGAAGTAGGGCTTGACGGGTCGAAGGTAATATTCTTGTCTTCTGACATAGACTGCTCAACGGGTCAAGAAAGAGCCCTCGATGGGTTGAAGGTAGTATTCTGGCCTTCGTTGGCGTGATGGTTCAACGGGTTGATAGAATCACTCGACTTATCTAGGGTACGTTCCTGGACGTTCTTGACTTCCGTTGTACACATATACCGAAACCTCCAAATTGTACTCTAATTGTTTAAGCTCTTCAAATTATGGGAAATTCAGAGTATTTTCTTCACATCCTCTCTCCCTCTGAATGGAAGACTTTGAAACTCTCCCAGAGTAATATGGTTCAGATTCTTTAAAAGAGACATTGAGGGAAACATGAGTTTTCTTTGTGAGAGGATCATAACACCGATAACCTTTCTGGAAGTCAACATAGCCAATGAAGACACACTTCAAAGCACAACGATCAAGTTTATCCTGGAGAAGCTTGTTAATATGGACATATACCGTGCAATCAAACACTCGAGCCTCAAGCTTGGAGAGAGAAGAGAAATTTAGTATCGCATGTTGAAAGGACCCAACCCCAATTTAGTTTCCTAAACCGGAATCAAACCCCTTCTGAAAACACGAACCAACAAAAACCACAAAAATTTCGGCAGAGTAACGCTACTAACGCGGAATTGCCATTACCTGCACCCGGAAAATACACTCCATCCTATGCCACAAAAATTAAACCGTGGGCACCAATCCCATCCAGATTTCTCAATATCATAACAGTAATGTAAAGTAATCAATAAAACTATACTTTACAGAAATCCGGGGAAAAATCGTATAAAAGTATACATCAGAATACTCAGAGCGACCTCTAGTGTATAATTATATAAATATATCTCAGCAGGCAGAACGAAAAACCTACTGGAAGAAACAAGGTAGCTTGAACACTATGCCTCCGATCACGACGTGCGACACCAGAGTCCGAACTGCAAACTGGGCACGGAAACCGAAGAGCGCAGGGGAAAGACATATAAACCGTTAGAGTCAGTGGATAAAAATAAATGTCTTTCGCCGAATAATATATGTTATAAAAACATATGCAAGTCAAAATGAAAGAATATGATATAGTACATGAGGTGAACCCAAACTCCTCCAGCGTACAGAGCATGCATGGAAAAATCCCACGGGGTCGCTCATGGACACATCCGTGCTAGTACAGTTCGAATCACGTGTAAGGACCCAATCCCGATTCAGTTACTTAAACCGGAACCGAACCCCTTCTGAAAATACGAACCAACAAAAAATTTTCAAAATTTCGGCAGAGTTTCGTTACTAACGTGGAATTACCATAACCTGCACCCAGAAAATAACACTTCATCTTATGCCACAAAAGCCAAACCGTGGGCACCAATCCCATCCGGATTTCTCAACATCAATATATGCATCATAAACAGTAAACAGTACTGTAGTATATATATATATATATCCGAGAAAATCCGTATAAACAAGTATCAGAATGTATCAGAGCGACCTCTAGTGTAAAATATATACAATATACACATCAGTAGGCGAAACAAGAACCTACTGAAAAGCACAGGTAACTCTGATCACTAGCCTCCAAACTTTGACGTGAAAACACCAAAACCTGAACTGCAACTGGGCACGTAAACCGAAAAGCCCAGGGGAAAGACAATAAACACGTTAGAGTGAGTGGACGAAAATAAATGTCTTTCACCAGTTGATATATATGTTTAAAATAACATATGCAAGTCCAGGTAAATAAAAACAACAAAGTACACGAGGTAAACCTCACACTCCTCCAGTGTACTGAGCATGCAAGTAAAAATCCCACGGGGTCACTCATGGACACACACCATGCTAGTACAGTCCGAATCAGGGGATCCCAGACCCACACGTGATTCGAGCCAGAAAGGCCTCAGGTCAGAGGTCTGCCTCCCCCCGGTAAAGGCCTCGGGTCAGGAGTCACAGCCTCCCCCGGTACACATCCTCGGGGATCAGCCGGGATGCGAGTGTATCGATACAACAACATATAACGACTGTACTCTGTGTAAACTAAATCACAAACATTTCAATGCAAATGCATGAAACAACATATAAGTGTATGTATACTCGTATACGTATATTCGTATAAGTATAATCATATAATCGTAAAAACACATGCTCATGCAAATCCGAAATCTCATACGCATGCTCAAGTTCATAAATCAAATAAAAGACTCGCAATCATTTCCGTGAAAAGAAATTGTCCACTCACAGGTGAGCAAAACGCGCACTCGCGCTAATCTCGAGGTCCGGCGGAAGATCCCTCGCCAGAAGCACGATCACGATCTCGATCTCGATCTCGATCTCCTGAATATTAACAAAAACATAACTGATCAAAATCATAGTCCACAACCCTGTACTGATTCACAGAAACCAACCGTTCCCGGAAATATGCAATGCGATACAAAATGAATAACGGAATTTCCGAAATCCCCACTCGAAACCTCGACTGAAAATCGGCTAACCAAATCAACCCGAAAACCTCTGGACGATAATCAGGGTGCGATTTCGAGAAAAACGAAACTAATTACACCAAAATCCAAAAAGTCAACTCTTGGCAGGAGCTCCGCCGTTGACCGCCGCCGCCGGCGGCGGCGCACCGTCAACGGTGGAATTCCACGGCCAAAACTTCCAGATTTCAAGTTCTCCTCATTTCGAATCACTTTGTCAACTACCACATAGCCCAATTCCAACTTTAACATCATCAATTTCATCGAAATTCAAATCGGAATTTCAAATCGGATCCTAATCGGAGCATCCCAAAAACACAACCTCAGATCAAACTAATTACACCATGAGATTCAGAGGAGCAAGGGGAGTCTTTCCCCCCTAACCACCACCTCCAAACCTCGCTGGAAAATGGCGAACCATTAACGGCGACATCACCGAATCGGACCCAATTCGGGTTCAATCAAAACGGCATCAATTCAGTCAAAACCAAATACCATCACACTCGAAATCAAAAGAGGAAGCAAACCATACCTTCCACTTGATCGGAGGTGGCCGGAATCTAGGTCGTCGGACGGTGAAGACCAAAACGGAAACTTTCCTCATCGGGTCAATGGGTCAGCTTTCCAGTTTTGGAAAGTCAACGAAATTCAATGTCAGTCAAAGCCCAAAATGAAGTTTTCGACTAATTCTCGACTATTTCGATATTTATACTCGCGCCTCGGGTCGATCGACGATTCGAAATGGATAACCATTACGATTCGGATAAACTCGAAACAATCGGATAACTCGTCGGAAACTGAAACTTCAAATAATAATAAATTTTCCTCGGTTATCGGAAAAATCTTCCGGAACCGCCCACGAGCTCGAAATCACGTACACTACAATTTCTGTGAAGACACTCAACCCAAATTCTCGACCGAAAACAAAGTCGCGAATCGAATCGGCAAAACACTTATACGACATAAAACTGCGACTAAATTCACTCTCGAGAATCGTGCCGAATACACAACAGATTCTGGTTCGGGTCGTCACAAATCTATCCCCCTTAAAGAAATTTCGACCTCAAAATTTACGTACCTGTCAAGTGAACAGATGAGGATACTGCTCCCGCATACGCTGCTCGGTCTCCCAGGTGGCCTCCTCAACTGAGTGGTTCTGCCACAAGACCTTCACCAGCGGAATCACACGGTGCCGCAACTCCTGCTCATGATGATCGAGAATCTGCACTAGCTCCTCAACATACGATAAATCCTCTCTGATCGGCAACTGCTGTGGGGCTAACACATGTGAAGGATCTGAGATGTACTTCCGCAACATCGAAACATGGAAAACATCATGGACACGAGCCATCTCTGCTGGTAACTCAAGTCTGTAAGCAACAGCTCCAACCCTCTCTGTAATCTCATACGGACCAATGTACCGCGGTCGAAGCTTGCCACGCTTCCCGAAACGCACAACTCCCCTCCACGGAGATAGTTTTAGGAAGACCCAATCACCAACCTCGAACTCTAAACTCTTCCTCCTCACATCTGCGTAACTCTTCTGCCGATCCTGGGCGATCTTCAACCGATCCCGGATAACCTGTATGTCCTCCATCGTAGTTTTCACCAAGTCAGGACCAATGAGCCATCGCTCGCCCACCTCACTCCAACACAATGGAGTGCGACACTGCTTCCCGTACAGGGCCTCGTACGGTGCCATCTCAATACTGGCCTGATAGCTGTTGTTGTAGGCGAACTCAATCAAATGTAACTGCTGATCCCAGTTTCCACGAAACTGCAACACACACGATCTCAGCATATCCTCAAGAGTCTGAATGGTCCGCTCGGACTGCCCGTCAGTCTGAGGATGAAAAGCTGTACTAAATCGCAACCTCGTGCCCAACGCTCGCTGCAACGCCTGCCAAAACTCAGAAGTGAACTGACTATCTCGGTCAGAAATAATCGACACAGGCACACCATGCAAGCGAACAATCTCGGATAAGTACAACTTGGCCAATCTGCCTACTGAAATCTTCCCTGGAAGTGCAAGAAAATGTGCTGATTTAGTCAGTCGGTCAACAATAACCCAAATGCCAGTGTTGCCCGCCGAAGTACGCGGCAACTGATAGACGAAATCCATCGTAATGTGCTCCCACTTCCAAACCGGAATCTCAAGTGGCTGTAGTTTTCCTGCAGGTTTCTGCCTCTCCGCCTTCACCTGCTGACAAATCAAACATCGACTCACGTACGCGGCAATTTCCCGCTTCATGTTGCGCCACCAATAGTACGCTCGAAGTGTACGAAACATCTTCGTACCTCCGGGATGCATCGCATACGCGAAAAACACGTCGCCGGAAATATCGCCGCCGTCGCCGCTGCCGCCGGCCGCCAGAAAATCCAACCTGCTCAGAAAAATTCATGCTACACATGGTTTTGAAGATCTCGACGTTTTCAACAACTTTCCATTTTAAAGTTAAGGCCAATTTTGATCGGAAAACCTCCAAAAATCAACTCAAAGTTCCAAACCCTTACTGGAATTTCAAATCGGTCGATCTCCTTCCTCCGGCCACGGCAACCCTCAAGACCACTTGCAATAGCTTCCTTAGCTCGAGGCTAACAAAACCCCTCAAGGTTGCACCACCATCTCGGCCAGAAAAGCCACCTCTGACCGCCGCGAATTCTTGCCGGAAATCATTCAATTTCGCCACCGCATATCTTCCTCCTCCGGCCACCATAGGAGGTGATCCAACTCCCAAGTTGAAGAGCAACTCGAGCCCAACAAGTCTCGTGAAGAAGCCTCGCCCAAACATGGCCGGAATCGGCCTCAATTCCTGCGAAACCCATTCGGCCTCCAAACAGGTCGACCCACCCGTGGTCAACACGGTCAACCCTGCTTTCCATTTTTGGAAACTTTCCCAAATTGGCATGTATCGTTTCCACCGTATTTATACCGTACGCGTATCGAACCCCAAACGGATAAATACGACAATATTCGACGGACGAATATATTCACAACTTATTCCTCTTAACTCGGAAAAATTCTCCGGAAGTTCTCACGAGCTCTAAATTAAATTCTCTATAACTTCCACGAAGGATCCCAACTCAAATTCTCACCCGATAATTTAGTCGTTAATGAAGCCGCCATATTAACAGATTACGTCAAAATCGCGACTAATCGCGAAACTCGCAAATCAAGTCGATAATCATTCCAATTTCGGTTCGGGTCGATCAACGGTCCAAAACGGATCACAATCACAATTCGGATAGACTCGAAGACGAACGGATAAACTCGACAATATTCCAAAATTTCAAATATTCATATTATATTCCTCGATCGTCAAAATAATAATCTGGAACCGCCCACGAACTCGAAATCACGCGTACAACAACTCTCGAGAAGAGACTCAACTCAAATTCTCGGCCAATAATTAAGTCGTGATCAAGATCGACGATTTCATCAATTATCGGAGAACTGCGATTACGCGCTAACTCACGAATTAAGCCGATTACACTACTGATTCTGTTTCAAGTCGTCACACATATAACTTTTGGTAAGGATTCTGGAACTCAATAACACAAGGAGTATGGTTGATCAAATATGTAGCAAAAGTAACAGCCGCACCCCAATAAGACCGAGGCATATTCATACCAAAAAATGAAGCACGAACAACCTCTAATAATTGTCGATTCTTGCGCTCTGCCACACCATTTTGTTGAGGAGTATAAGAAATTGAGGTTTGGTGATAGATTCCATGAGAGGCCAAGTAGGTAGACATGGTGTTATTGACATATTCACCACCATTGTCAGACTGAAGAACTCGGATTTGTTGCTGATATTGAGTGGCGACCATCTTATAAAATTCAGTAAATCGATTGAATACATCACTCTTGGACACCATCAAAGATACCCAAGTCATACGGGTACAATCATCAATAAACGTTACAAAGTATCAAGCTCCTATAGGCAAAGAAACTCTTGCAGGGCCCCAAACATCTGAATAAATCTTCATAAAAGGCATTTGACTCTTATGCATGCTAAGAGGATATGGAACACAATGATTCTTGGTCAGTTCATATGTCACACTGGAAATCTGAGACACTCACTCTGAAAAATAATAGAGGCTGAAGCTTCTGCAAGAAATGAAAATTCAGGTGACTAAGAAAATGGTGCCATAACCACATAGCTTCCTTATCTTTATCCAAACTAGTGGTAGTATTTACTTGACCCAGAAAATTTAATTGTTGTGCTCCATTGCTTGTCAAATAAAGATAGTAGAGTTTCCCCCTTCTTACACCATAACAGAGAATTTTTCTAGTCAGAATGTCCCGAAAGACACAAAAATTTGGGTAGAAGGTTACAAAAAATGTAAGAGCCAAATTTATTTGACTAACAGATAGAAGATTATAGGCCAGAGAGAGAACAACATGAGCAAAGTCAAGAGTCAGATTATCCGCGATTTGGATAGATAGTTCACCAAAAATAGAAGATGTAGATCCATCAACAGTAGGCACACTAGGTTGAGGAGATGGTTAAATGGTTTCCACTAGGCTAGGATTATTCATCATATGATCAGATGTACCAGTGTCAATTACCCAAGCATTAGTCCTGCAAAACATAAAGAGAAATGATGCCTTACCCGTCATACTTAATGTAACTATAGTAGCAGAGACACTTGGTAGATGTTCGTCCTCTGAACTAACAGTTGATCCACTCAATATCTTCATATTCAGAAAAGCAATAAGTTCCAGAATTTCACAGAATAAATTATAGGTAGGAGAAGAAATAACAGCAGAGTCAAATTTCTCTCCTAGACCAATAGTTTTGCAGTAGAGTTTAGATGTAGCGGTTGAAAAAAATAGGGTTTGTCGATAGGTCCACAGAATTGGCTCTTATACCAAGTATGAAAGTATAGGTAAAAGTGTTTAGGGTAAAATGTAATTCTTTCATTCACTCCAAAATTGGGTATATATACAGCTTTACAAGGCATATTCCTAATAGGTAGAGAATATCTACAATAAAGAATAAATCAATTCTAATTACAATAGGAATTTAAGATATCTACAAGATCAATACTTGCCAACATTGTACACTTCCGTCGCAGTCACAGCCCATTGCCCAACGTTAGCATTGGCTCGCTCTGCTCAGCGACGCGCAGAGTTGGCTCGCTTCGTACGGCTTCGGCAAGCGAGTGAGCAACACCTCAAGCTCAATCGCGAGCTTCGCCAATGACAAACAATCGCGAGCTTCGCCAATGAAAAATTTTGAATGCTCTATTTTTGCAGATCTTTTGAAAGTAGGAGGACTGTGGATCCATTCGAGCTTAATCTTTGTTGATTATGAGGTATTGTTAAAATTTTTAGACTCTATCTATAAGTCTAGTGTGTTGATAATTGTGCTGGTGAAATAGTAATCGATTCACAGATAAGAAGATGAACAAATTTCTAGTACGTTTCGGTGACTGCTACTAGACATTGATTTGCGTCGTTCACAATGGTAACAAAAGAAACAAAACAACAACGAGTTTCAACGCATGGTTGGCCTCCATCTCTCACTGCTCAGTAGCACACATGACCTGGAGCTCCAAATCTTATTTGATAGACATAGGAGCACTACTACTGTGTTGTTATGTTACTGTTTCAGATGCCTCATTAGGATTTTATGTGAATTTTTGTGGAATTGATTACGATTGGGTGGTGGTGGAATTGAACTGATATTGTTAGTCGGCTGAGGTGGTAGCGAGGGCATTGTTGAATGTGTTTTCTAGGCCAAGGAGGACAGGGTGGGCTGGAGAGGCGGGTTAGCGGAGCTGAAGAGGGAGGCCTTGCGGTGATCTACCACGAGGGAGGCAGCGGCGCTGGGTGGAGAATGCTCGGTGTTGCAAACTTGTAAGAAAGAAAAGGAAGAAGATAAATTTGCAGATTTTGTTTTTTAAAAGACACGTGTTGCTCATGGATTAGATATGGGCAGGAATAGCCTACCCATGACTAGACAACCAAGAATTGTCCAAAATTTTTTCAGTAGCAGCCTTTTGAATTCCTAATGCTTTGTCTTTCTAGTTTTGTGCTTTCATTTCAAATTTACAATAATTTATTACATTGAATTGGACCAAGATTTCTACGGTTTTGAGTTTTTTTTTTATAATAAAATATAGAAATGAGCTGTGATTGCTATTGTATTATTTTGTAGCTGCTGCTATTTATTTTATTTTGCATTGTTGCAACTCAGATTTTCAATAAATGTACTATTGGATTTTTATCATAAGTGCAACTTTATATTTCAAAATTGCTATTATATTTTTGAAGCTTTTGCTATTGAGATTTTTATTAAACGTTCTTTTGCATTTTAATGAAATGTGCAACATTATATTTTTTAAACTGTCGCAATTGCATTTTTTTTAGACTGTTATTGTGTTTTTTGAAATTACTACTGCATTTTTGAAATTGTTGCTATTGAATCGTTTGTCAAGCTGCCACTAAAGTTTTGTCGAGTTGCTACTACATCGTTAGGAAAGGACCCAACCCCGATTTAGTTTCCTAAACCGGAATCAAACCCCCTCTAAAAACACGAACTTGCAAAAACCATAGAAATTTCGGCAGAGTTTCACTATATCGCGGAATTATCATTAACCTGCACCCGAAAATACACTTCATCCTATGCCACAAAAGCCAAACCGTGGGCACCAATCCCATCCGGATTTCTCAAAATCATATCATCATAATATAAAGTAATAAGCAAAACTGTAACTTTACAGAAATCCAGGAAGAAAACATAAACATCAGAGTATTCAGAGTATTCATAGTGACATCTAGTATATATACATAAATATACAACAGTAGGCTAAACAAGAAACCTACTGGAAAAGAAAGGTAGCTCGAACACTAGCCCTCCGACTGCGACGTGTGAAACCAAAATCCGAACTGCAAACTGGGCACGGAAATCGAAAAGTCCAGAGGAAAGGCAAATAAAATCGTTAGAGTGAGTGAACAAAAATAAGCATATGCCTTTCACCATTTACATAACATAAAAACAATGCGACTTCTTAAAATAAATGGAGGTGTCGGGCAAATCTCTCAAGCCTTGAATTGGACTACCGGTGATCAGCCGAGTAGTCAATGCATCGATGTTAAGTAAATGTCATCACCAATAAAAAATAAAACAATACCTCCAAAACAATAAATAATCTCAATACTTGTGACGAGCCGAACCATAATCAGTAGAATATTCGGCACGATTCACGAGATTATGCTTAGTCGCAGTTTTAGGATAAATGTGTGGTTTGTTGATTCTATTCGCGACTTTGTTTTCGGCCGAGAATTTGAGTTGAGTGTCTTCACGGAAGTGGTAGAGTATGTGATTTCAAGTTTGTGGGCGGTTTCAGAAGATTTTTCCGATAACCGAGGAATATAATACGAATATCTGAAGTTTCAGTTTTCGACGAGTTTATCCGATTTGTTTCGTGTTTATCCGAATCGTGATGGTTATCCATTTCGAATCATCGATCGACCCGAGGTGCGAGTATAAATATCGGAATAGTCGAGAATTAGTCGTAAAAACACTGTTTGGCGTTGACCGAACTTTGACTTTCCAAATAGGGAAAGTTGACCGTTGACCGCGAAAAGGGAAAGTTTCCCGTTTCGGCTTCGCCGTCCGACGACCATTTTTCGGCCACCTCCGACCTTGAGGAAGGTATGGTTCGCATCCTTATGTGATTTCGAGTTGGTTTGAGCTTTGAATTGTGGAAATTGATGGAGGTTTGTGGAAGAACGAATCGGGGCAGTTTTGGGTTGTTCGCCGGTGATGGTTAGGGTGGTTCCGGTGAGTTTTGGAGGTGGAAATGTTGGGGTTTCGCCTCCCCAAATCATGGTGATGCTTCCCCTATACTTGGTTTGGGATGAGATGGAGTTTTCCGACAAACCCGATTCGGTTGCCGGGGTTAGAGTTCAGTTTGGTTTTGTGCTGATTTGGAAGGGTTAGGATTGGAATTGGCCTTGATTGTAGTTATGGAAAAGATTGGGCTTGAAAAGACCTTGAATTCTGGAAAGTTTCGCCGTGAAATTCCACCGTTGACGGCGCGCCGCCGCCGGCGGCGGTGGTCAACGGCGGAGCTCCAATGAGAAGTTGAATTTTTGGTTTTCGACGTTTTTAATGTCGTTTTTCTCGTAATCGCGCCCTGATTATCGTCCAGAGGTTTTCGGATTGATTTGGGTAGCCGATTTTCAGTCGAGAGTTTCGAGTGGAGATTTCGGGAATTCCGTTAATCATTTTGTTTTGCATTGCATATTTTCGGGAATGGTTGGTTTCCGTGGTTCAGTACAGAGTTGTGGACTATGATTTTGATCAGTTATGTTTTGTACATATTCAAGAGATCGAGATCGGGATCGTGATCGTGCTTCAGGCGATGGATCTTCCGCCGGACCACGAGATTAGCGCGAGTGCGCGTGTTGCTCACCTGTGAGTGGACATTTCTTTTCACGGATTGTTTGCGAGTCTTTATACACGTTTTACGAACTTGAGCATGCATATGAGATTTCGGATTACATGAGCATGTGTTTTACGATTATACTTATACGGATATGCGTATACGAGTATACATACTCTTATATATTGTTTCATGCATTTGCATCGAACTGTTTATGATTTGATTTTCACAGAGTACAGTCTCAGTTATGTTGTTGTATCGATACACTTGCCTCTCGGCTGATCCCCGATGGTAGGCATTCCAGGAGGGGCGTCGTTACCCCGACCTGACCGGCGAGGGGCGTTTCCCCAGAACCGAGGCCTTTCTGGCTTAGAATCACGTGGACTAAGGACCCCGTGATTCGGACTGTACTAGCACGGGTGTGTCCATGAGTGACCCCGTGGGATTTTTACTTGCATGCTCAGTACGCTGGAGGAGTATGAGTTTACCTCATGTACTTTGTTATTTCTATTTACCTGGACTCGCATATGTTATTTTAAACATATATATCAACTGGTGAAAGACATTTATTTTCGTCCACTCACTCTAACGGTTTTCATGTCTTTCCCCTGGGCTTTTCGGTTTCCGTGCCCAGTTGCAGTTAAGGTTTGGTGTTTCACGTCGCGGTTCGAGGCTAGTGATCTGAGCTACCTGTGTTTTCCAGTAGGTTCTTGTTTCGCCTACTGATGTGTATATTGTATATATTTATACTAGAGGTCGCTCTGATACATTCTGATACGTGTTTATACGGATTTTCTCGGATATACTATATATAGTACAGTATGTTTACTGTTTATTGTTTATATTATGATGTTGAGAAATCCGGATGGGATTGGTGCCCACGGTTTGGCTTTTGTGGCATAGGACGAAATGTTATTTTCAGGGTGCAGGTTTATGCAATTCCACGTCGAACCAACCAACATCCGTACACGCAATGCAAGAGCACACCACGCACATACGCGGGGTCGCATAAAATCTCCTGAAACCTCCTCCAGCAACTCCTGGAGTCGAAACTGTAGCTCCATCAGCTCCGCTGGCTCCGAACGACAAGATGTCGGTAAAATGAGTCCAGCGCCCGGTACAAGCTCAATGGTGTAGTCAGTCTCCCGAACTGGAGGAACACCTGGTAACTCCTCCAGAACACACCTGGAAACTCGGAAACCACCTCAATGTCACCATCGTCAGCACAGCAACCGTAGTATCCAAAACATGAGCTAAGCAACAACACAACCCGTTTCTACCATCCGCTCGACCATCACCACGAAACAGCATCTCGGGGAAATCTGGTCGTCGAAATACAACCTCATTCTCGAGGCACTCGAACACAGCCAAATGCATCGTCAGTAAGTCCATACTCATAGTCACATCAAAACCACGATGTCCAGCTATAACAGATCTGCGGCTAACACATAACCTCCAACAAGGATCTCGCAACCCCCGGATGGATACAACACTCTCCAAAACCTCGGAAGTGGAGATGCAGGTACAATAGCCATGGATATCAAACAACAGTAACCTCGGAGAAAAGTCTGTCCTCAAATAAGGTCATGGCACAAACTCCAACATGCCCAACTAGCCGCCCACATCAATCGCAACTTGCTGAATAACTCATCTAAAGGCTACATTGGTCAAACTTCAGGAACAACATGGGGATCTCCTCGTGAACTCAGAGCTACCGAACCACTACAACAGCTGGCTGAGGGCGCTCCCTCGTAACGTGACCCTCCTGGTCACCACAATGACAACTGAGAGTGCTCCACGAACACAAGTCACCGTAACACCTGCTGCGTGATAGGATCACCATCAATCGCCCAAACTCATGCCACAGGAGCAAGTCCGCTGCTTGATCTGATGACCCTGAACATAATCGAAAAGACCACAGGCTGATAATGTCACTGATTCCGAAGTGTCGGAACTCAACCTCATCAAAATTTCGACTAAGTCCACTTTCCTCGAACCATCACATCGGAAACCGCGTACACCTTTCCTTCTCAATAGCCTCGCTACTGAGTGCAACACACTAAGCTCCTCAAGGATGCCTCGAGACACAACAATCAGACTCTCTCTGATGCTCAGGTTCAAACTCATCTCGAACCTTGTGCACTGCTTCCTCTGAAGCTACATAACTCGTGCAAATATGGACAAACATGTGGACAATGCATCTCTGCCTCAGGTGGGTAAACACTCCTCATTCAAATGCTGGGTAGCCTGATAAAACCATTACCATATAAACAACACCCTGAATGTAGGCCATGGAGTCGCAACAGGAACTCATACAATACCAGCCCACAAAATACAATAATCTGGCTCAGGCAAACATCAACTGCCACAATTCTCTGCTCTGAGGCAACATGTAGACGCTCATACACACACAACCAGGCAAACCGTGCCACACAATTTTCTGAACTCTGAATACTCATCCAAACCCACATCCTCTGGCAACTCGCGCGTCGATTGATCCTCAATATGATCCACAACCGTACCGACACGGAAAGCACGTCAATGAGGCATCCTAATGAATAAAACATCGTTCACAACAAGTGGAACGTAATCATGGAACTTTAAATATTTGAAAGTATACAACACCCGGAATATTGATGAGTATCCGCCGGCCGGTCGAGTCACCATTCCAGACATGCTGTACATTCTCAAATATGCTTAGTAAACACGACTACAGAAGTCTACAGAACCTATAACCTAATGCTCTGATACCAAGCTGAAAGGACCTAAACCCGATTTAGCTGCCTAAACCGGAATCGAACCCCTTCGAAAACACGAACCAACAAAAACCATAGAAATTTTGGCAGAGTTTTGGCAGAGTTTCGTTACTAACGTGGAATTACCATTACCTGCACGCGGAAAATACACTTCATCCTATGCCACAAAAATCAAACCGTGGGCACCAATCCCATATGGATTTCTCAATATATCAACAATAAAGTAAAACAATAAGTATATCTGTACTTTACTGAAATCCGGTGTAAAATCATATAATATATACAACAGAATACTCAGAGCGACCTTTAATGTATAACCATATAAATATACCACAGTAGGTAGAACAATAGACCTACTGGAAGAAACAAGGTAGCTCGAGCACTATGCCTCCGACCACGACGTGCGACACCAGAGTCCGAACTGCAAACTGGGCACGGAAACCGAAAAGCCCAGGGGAAAGACATGAAAATCGTTAGAGTGAGTGGACGAAAATAAATGTCTTTCACCAAGTAATATACGTTATAAAAACATATGCGAGTCTAAATAAATAAATATAATAAAATACGCGAGGTAAACTCATACTCCTCCAGCGTACAGAGCATGCAAGTAAAAATCCCACGGGGCCACTCATGGACACGTCCGTGCTAGTACAGTCCAAATCACGGGATCCCAGACCCACACGTGATTCGAGCCAGAAAGACCTCAGGTCAAGGTATCTGTTTCCACCCGGAACTACATCGGCATAAGAAACAGACATCTGTACCTACCCGGAAATACATCGGCACAAGGTATAGAAACCAGTACCCACCCGGAACTACATCGGCATAAGGTACGGTACCCCCTTGGTAGGCACCCTCTGGGATCAGCCGGGATGTATCGATACAACAACATGAACTACGACTGTACTCTGTGAAAACCAAATCACAAATATTCCGATGCAAATGCAATAAACAGCATATAAATGCATATACGTAACATATTCGTATAACACATGCTCATAATAATCATAATCTCGTAAACATGCTCAAATTCATAAAACGTGTATAAAGACTCGCAATCAACCCGTGAAAAGAAATTGTCCACTCACAGACTAGCGTAACGCAGTTCGCGTTAACCCGTGATCCAGCGGAAAGTCCCTCGCCAAACGAACGATCACGAACCCCTGAATAATCACAAAATCCATTTCTCATAATCATAACTCGACAATTCAAAACAAATCACGAGAAACCACCGTTATCGGAAACACTTAATCCGATTACGACAAACTGTCGGAAATCTGGAAATCACACTTTAATACCTCGCTGTAAGTTCGGATGCTCAATTCGAAAAACGAACCTCCCCACTGCTATCGGGGCGCGATTTCGAGTGAAATGACATGCAACTTGTCGAAAACCCCAAAAAGTCAAACTTTGACCGCCGTTGACCACCGCCAAAGGCGGCGCCGCCACCAAACTGAAATTTTCCCGGCGGAGCAACCACCCTTCCATGCAAAATCACCCACTGAGCAACTTTGTCAACTACAACAAAGGCCAATTCTCACTCTAACTTGTCCAATTTCACGAAAAACCGAATGTTTATACAAATTTCAAATCCAAAATTCTCCAAGCACAAATCGAATTAGAACTCCATACTTATATGGTTAGAATCATGGAGATGAGGGCTACAAAACCCAGTCCTTGTTTGAGCTCAACTCGGCTGGAATCGAAAACCACCATTAACCCCAAAAATCCCAAACTTTGGTTCAAAGTTTCTCTCTCCACCATCCACCTCGTCGTGAACGGTGGCCGGCACGAAGATGAGGAGGTTGTGGCGAGTCGAACGGGCCATGGGCCGAGCCCGGAGGTGGCCAGAATTCCATCGCCGCCGTGGAGCACCGTGGTTGCCGACGTGATTTCCTCTCCCACCGAGTTGACTCGGTCAACTCGGTCAACTCCCATAATGGCAACTGTTGACTTGCCCAAAATAGCAACCTTCTATTTATAGGCCTTCCCAAAATGGAAACTTCGTAATTATCTTTTCGGCAAACTTTAAATACCCGTAACTTTCTCGTCGTAATTCCGATTCCAATAATTCTCGCGGCAACAAACTCGAATCGACGTATTCTTCAATTATCAACCGAAGTCAAACACAACGGAAAATCCAATAAAAAGTCAACTGTTCAAACCAACACATATTTAAACCGACTAAATAATCAACAATCGGAAATAATCACAACTTAATCTTCGTAACTCAGAACAATACTCCGGAAGTTCACACGAGCTCGAAATTAAATTCTCAACAACTTCTGTGAAGAAGCCGAAACCAAATTCTCGACCGATAATTTAGTCGCTAAGAAACCCACCATTTAAATCCGATTACGTCGAAACTTCAAATATTCATAACTTATTCATCGGTCGTCCAAATAACGATCCGGAACAGCCCACGAACTCGAAATCACACGTAGAATGACTCTCGAGAAGAGACTCAGCTCCAATTCTCAGCCAATAATTAAGTCGTTAACAAGCCTGTCGATTCAACCATCAGTCAGAAATTTGCGATTATGCAGTAACTCACGAATCAAGCTAATTATACTTCTGATTATGTTCTGGGTCGTCACAGTATGAGAGATCTATTGAGCATTAAAGGTGTTGTAGTGTGTTACAAGCTACCACTTGGCACTCTTTTTATGAAAGGAGAGAGGTACATGAGATATGAAAAGTTAATTTTCTCATTCAATAAAGAAATATGAAAAATGTTGCAGGAGAAAGTAGAATAAACAGAAAGTAGTTTTCCTGATACAATCTGTTACAATAACTATCCCGATATAACAGGGATTCTCTATATCTATCTAATCAATATCCATATCTAACTAGGACAAGACACATACCGGGATTAATGGAGAATAAATCTCCTTAAACACTCCCCCTTATGTCGATGGCTGTAAGAATGATGCATGGCTTGTTGTTTCATTAAAAACCTCACCAAGCAAACAAAAACCTCATGGGTAAAAAAACAAAAAGCTTGGTCTAAGGGAAAAAGAGTACAACACACTAATTACTAAAGCTACCACATGTGAGGTAGACTCCCCCTGATGTCTATAGAAATGTAAAGCCCTTTAACTGTAAACTCAGTCTAAGAGTTCTGATAACCTGCGCATACCAATGCTTCTCACATGTTTCACAAAAGTAGATTTAGGAAATGACTTGGTAAATAAGTCCACAGCATTATTGACAGAACCTATCTAGCTCACATGAATATTCAACAGCTGCTGTTGTTGCTGATTAAAGAAAAACTTCGGCGATATATGTTTTGTATTGTCACCCTTAATGAATCCCAACTTCATCTATTCAATTCATATAGCATTATCCTTAAAGATGCAAGTAGGATCAATAACAGTAGATTTTAATTCACTACAGCTTCGAATATGACCTATGATTGACCTGAGCCAAACACATTCTCTAACTGCTTCATGCAAAGCAATTATCTCAGAATGATTCGAGGAAGTAGCAACAAGAGTTTGCTTTGTTGATCTCCAAGAGATCGTCGTGTTTCCCATAGTGAAAACATAACCAGTCTGTAAACGACTTTTGTGTGGGTCAGAGAGGTACCCAACATCAGCAAATCTAACCAACACATCTACCGGTGTTTTGGAATAAGAGATAACATGAAAACTATTCGAAACAGGGCCATTTTTCGATGGGTCAAGAGAATCCCTCGACGAGTCGAGGGAATGACTCTAGTCGATCCAGGGTGCAGGTTTCGACGGGTGGAGGAAAGTCCTCGACGAGTTGAAATCCCCAGAATTTGCTTCAACTTTCTCTTTTCCGAGAATCTCATGCTTTTCTCTGTATTCTTTGTAAGGGAAGAATAAACCCATGTCAATGGAACCTTTCAAGTATTTAAAGAGTTGTTTTACTTCATTCCAATGATGCTGCGTTGGTGCAGAGCTAAATCTTGCCAACAAGTTCACTGAGAATGCAATATCTGGACGTGTGCACTGAGCTAAATACAACAAAGCTCCAATAGCACTAAGATATGGAATTTTAGATCCCAAGATCTCCTCATCATCATCTAATGGACGAAAATGATCTTTCTTGGGGTCCAGACTGCGAACAACTATTGGTGTGCTAATAGGGTGTGCTTTGTCCATATTGAATCGTCTGAGCATCTTTTTGACATAAGCAGACTGGTGAATAAGAATTCCACCGACTCGATGTTCTAAATCTAATCCGAGACAAAATCGAGTCCTACCAAGGTCTTTCATCTCAAATTCAGATTTCAAGTAGCAAACAATCTCATTGATCTCCTCAAGAGTTTCGATGATATTCATATCATCAACATAGACAGCTACTATAGCAAATCCTGAACTTGTTCTTTTAATGAACATGCAAGGGCATAAATCATAATTCTTATATCCCTTCCCAATCAAGTAGTCACTGAGGCATGTATACCACATCTTACCGGATTGCTTCAATCCATACAGTGAACGTGTCAACTTTATAACCTGAGCACTTCGTGGTCTAGAGTTACTTAATTTGGGTATAGCAATGTCATCTGGCACTCTCATGTATATCTCTGAATCAAGATCCCCATAGAGATATGTAGTAACCACACCCATCAGCTGCATACTAAGCTTTTCGGACACTACCAAGCTTATCAGGTAGCGGAGGGTGATGATGTCCATAACTGAAGAATACGTCTCCTCATAATCAATTCCAGGGCGCTGAGAGAAACCCTGTGCTACAAGTCTAGCTTTATAACGTAAGATCTCATTCTTCTCATTATGCTTCTGAACAAAGACCCATTTATGTCCAACTAGCTTAACATTCGGTGGGCATAGCACAACCGGACCAAAAACTTGTCTTTTATTCAGAGAGTCTAGTTCAGCCTGGATTGCTTCCTTCCATTTCGGCTGATCTGCTCTATGTTGATATTCATCAACTGAGCGGGGTTTCACTTCATCGTCCTCAATAATCTTCTAAGTGATGGAATAACCAAACATATCATCAACTAACATGGAAGATCTATCCATAAGAACATGCGCATCATTTGTTCTAACTGAGATTTATGATTTCTTTGATATCACAAAAGGTTCTGAAGCATCCTCCAGATATGCCAATTGTGATTCAAGGACATAACCATAATCAGAGACAATCTCATGTAAAGGATTCACAACGTTGATGATAAGTGGATCTCTTGGTGCCTTGATGGTCTGCCTTTTAACCAGCAGCTCATCTGTGGATTTTCTTGGTCTCCTTCTCTTTCTGGTAGGAGCCGAGGCCGAAGCAACACCATCCACATGAGCAGGAGGAATGCCTCATTGCCCGGTGTTGCTATTAACAAATCCCTTTACCGGGATTTCCAACCTTGCAGGAACATTAGCAGCAGGTATATCCAATCTCATTACTTTAGTAATATCAGCAAATAAATCAGGTATGGAGTCTACCACTTGCTGAAGATCGAGTATCCTACGCACTTCTATCTCACTCTGAGACGTGCGTGGGTCATGATGAGATACAGTGGGATCAAACCAAGTCAATTCCTGACGTTGAACTGGAATAGAACTATTTCTATCTCCCCTTAACGGCGGGAAATATGTCTCATCATATTGACAATCTGCAAATCTAGCAGTAAAGAGATCTCCTATCAAAAGTTCAAGATAGCGGATTATCTTGGGTGATTCGAAACCAACATAAATGCCCAATCTTCATTGAGGACCCATCTTAGTACACAGTGGAGGCGCAATAGGCTCATAGACCGCGCAACCAAAAATGTGTAAATGTGAAATGTTAGGCTCATATCCAGTTACTAACTGGTACGTATTGAATGGTTGATGGGAAACAGGTCTAAAATGAAGGAGCATTGCTGCGTGTAACACTACATAACCCCAAGCAGAGACCGGTAAATTTGTATGCATTACCTAAGCTCTAGACACAAGTTGTAACCGCTTGATATGAGCCTCTGCTGAACCATTCTGAGAATGGACGTAGGGAACAGAATGTTCAACATCAATCCCAAGAGACATGCAGTAATCATCAAAAGATTTTGATGTAAACTCTCCTGCATTATCCAATCGAATAGACTTGATTGGATAATCCGGGTGGTGAGCTCGGAGCTTAATGATTTGACCTAAGAGTTTTGCAAAAGCAGCATTCCTTGTGGATAGCAAAGCAACGTGTGACCATCGCGTTGATGCGTCTATCAAAACCATGAAATATTTAAACGGTTCGCATTCCAGTTTGATAGGTCCACAAATATCACCTTGCATCCTTTGTAAGAATGGAATATTTTCATTGTTATCAACAACAAAAGAAGGACGAGCCGCCAATTTTTCTAAAGAACAAGCTTTGCAGAACGAGCGATGCGCATCAGGGATGGCAACATAAGAATCCGGTGGGATAACGCACAATGCCTCAACAGTATGTTGTTGGGAAGGTGCTATACTTTTGTGTAGACCAAGTTAGGATTGAGATAGGTAGTCTCATCCTCACCATCTAAACCGATGGAAATAGGTAATCCCACATGTTTCTTGGCTCTAAAGAACGGATGACCATGAATATCTTTTAAGATTTTGATCATCATATCACAACCTGGGTGTCCCAGTCGTACATGCCAAAGCTTATATGAATCAGAATCACACGTAGTAGCGTGAGTCACGGCATTTGATTCAATTATCCGAACTGTGGTTAAGTACAAACCACTACTAATTGTCGGAAACTTCTCTAGAATGCGCTTGTGGTCACAATCAAGAGAGGTTATACACAAAAATTCTTTTTCATTCTCACAATAGATTTCTAAGTGAAATCCGGTGACACGAATATCCTTGAAACTTAGTAAGGTTCAATTGGCCTTTTGCGCATATAAGGCATCAATGATATATAATTTTGTACCATGGGGCAACATAAACTCTGTATTACCACGCCCTTGAATAACGGGCGCTACACTAATCATGGTTGTCACTGAAGATTTGTATGAGAAAATATCCACAAACAATTACCTATTCCGCAGAATGGTATGAGTAGTACCACTATCTGCTAGACACTCAATTTCGCCTTGATACATCTACAAAATCAATGTAAACAAGTAAGTCTTTGTAGCAAAGACGAGGCACACGCTTCAAATATACACTCGAAGATATGAGAAATGTGTGATCTTTGTTGAGTGCTGGTATGGCATGACATAAACCGATATAATAACAACATCTGGTGCTGAAATCCAAGTTGGTCGATTTAGACCAACAATTCTTCAACTATTGTTGCCTCCTCCGATCTCCATCACCCAACCCATGTATTCCTTTGACTATAGTTGCCTCCGAAGTATTTATATCACCAACATCCATTACTTATGAATTTCTTGTACTCTCATCCGTTTTTTTTTCTATCGATAAGAAACCGATCAAGAGTTTTTTACCCAAGAACAAGGCAATGGAATTGAATGAAAAAAAAAAACAATCACAACTAGCTATTTCAAGCTAATAGTCATATCCAAAACAATGATTATGAATAGTTTGTAAGGTTTTTATTTTTGAAGATATAGAATTCTCGAAGCTATTTCTCTTAATTTTTCCCAATTGAAAATTTAGAACCGGCAACACCATAATAAAGTGTTCTTCCGCAGATCATGTGCGGCCCTTCCTGGACTAAGTTATTAATTGGATTAGAATATATATAAAAGGCAGGGTGTAGAATTATAGTGGCAGGGTTGGTGGTGGTCAGACTGTTGGAATCTTTGGAAGTGGTTATCGCAAGAACACATGGGTGTAGAAGAAAAGTAAAATTATGGATAAAATAAGAAGTTTGTGGACAAAAATATCGAAAGAAGTCTAAATAACGAAATTAAATGTGTGAACAGGGACACCCTAATAATATACATAAAAAACAATTTCTATTTACAAAATTAGTTACTAGTTTTCTTTTTCTTGATTAGCTTCAATTTCAAAATTGTGCATACCGGCGTGCTTCATATCCAGTATTAGATTAAGGCTCAGTTTGGGAATGATTCCTGAGCCGTTTTTGGGATGAAAAATGATTTTGGGTTTTTCACGTGGTATTTGGTAACACAGCAAAAACTGATTTTAAAGGAAGTTGATTCTTCCAAAAACAGGTTAAGAGAAAGCTGCTCACTACCTGCTTTGAGAATTGATTCTGCGGAAAGCTGAAAAACACGGAGGCCTTTTAATGAATTTTTTCATTAAACCCTATTCTGTCCTCGTTGTTTTCCCTCAAATTACATACTCTAAACCCTATCTCTTTTATCGCTGCAGCCGCTCCCTTTCTTCTTTTCTCATCTCTTCTTTACTTCTTTCCCGTCGAATTGTTGAGCCCCGATTCAAGATGCAAGATAACCCGATGAGCCTCTTCTTCTTTACCATCTTTTCTTCATAGGGTTGCTGCTGCGAACAAGCTTCTCGGACTTGAAGAGTTCTTAGAGGTGAATGGTAGTATCTACGGGAAGAGTTCTTGGTATTGATATCTCTGAGTTTACGGTATTGATCTCCCTGAGTTTACAATTCGGTTTCTTTACTACTCTTGTGCTCATTAATATTGTGTTTCTTAGTTTATGGGTATGATTGATTGATTGAAAAACACTTGCGTGCCCAAAACTTGGTGTTAGCATCAGCCCTGCCGTACGTGAACAGATGTGTATTCGATACTGTTACTGCTTAAAAGTCTTAGAATGTGCATTTGGTTCATAACTCATGTAAACATAGAGCTGGTTAATGCATTTTTGGTTATACTTGCATTAGAATCATAGAATGCACTGAGCTTTTGTATCAAACCTCAAATTGAATAGTGTGTACTCATTTCCGTCAGATGGGAAAGAAGAAAGCTAGTGGTGAAACTGAGGGTACTGGGAAAACAAAGGCCACATGGCCTGATGATATAGTAGCTGTATTTTGTGATATAGCTCGTAAGGAAGTTGCAAAGGGAAACAGGCCAGGTACTCATTTTGATAAAAAGGGATGGGAAAATGTTGTCAAAGCCTTTAATGACTCAACCGGAAGAGATTATACTAAAGGCCAGTTGAAAAACAAATGGGATTCACTTAAAAATGACTGAAAATTGTGGAGTTCTCTATTGCATCAGGAAACTGGTATTGGATGGGATCCTGTTAAGAAAACTGTCGATGCATCTGCTGAATGGTGGAAAAGTAAAATTCAGGTCTGCTCTCAATTACTTTGATGTTTCGATGTTCTCTTACAATTTAAGCATGGATTATGAATTAAATTCATCTTCATTTGCAGTCCAATCCGGAGTACCGCAAATTCCGTGATGTGGGAATCAATCCTGAGATGATGGATATTTATGATCAGATGTTCAAAGGTAGCGTAGCTCTAGGGCAATCTGTCATGATTCCCTCAGCTAGTATAGTTGGTGAAGAGGTATTGGAGGATTTTGAGGATGATGAGGATGAAGTTCCTGATCCTGTGGAAGATATTCAAGGTAGGGGAAAAAAGAGAACAACTGTGGAAAGGCATGCCGACGGGTTATGAAGAAATATTTAATCATGCACATTCTTCACTTAGAAGTATTATTGAGCGCACTTTTGGGGTATGGAAGAAAAAGTGGAGTATTTTACGTGACATGCCGAGTTTTCCTTATGAAAAACAAGTGAAGATAGTTATTGCTACAATGGTTCACTACCAGAAATGGAGACATTACCGGCGACCTGCCGTCGCCGGCCTTGTCTTTTTTTTTCGCCGGAATTGACATTACCGGCGACTAGTCGCCGGCAATGACGTCGCCGGAGATTCCCCGCCGGTGTTGACATTACCGGCGACGCCATCGCCGGCAATGGCAGTGCCGCCGTGGCCGGAATGTGAGACATTGCCGGCGACTCGAGTCCAAGTCGCCGGCAATGTGGGGAAAAATTTTGAAAAAAAAACGCGGTTCTGGATTGGGCCCAATTCCATAACCTGCATTGAACCGGATAAACCATACAATCATACAAGTTCAACAGTACACATAGCAAAGACAGTCATACAAGTTCAACATAAATGTCCAACGTACACTACAAATAGCAACGATGATAAAAAAATTAACTACAACTACAGGTCAGGTCCAGGAACTTGCGGGTCATCAGGGTTGAAGTAATCCATGTACTCATTTGAATTCCGGTGGCTACCTTGGTCTTGCTCTGGCGTTGACTGGTGCGGTGATGGTGGTGGATAGGTAGGGATATGAGGGACCGGGGGAGGTGTGGGGAAGGGTTGTCCGGTAGTCTGAGCCTCGTACATCGTCCGCATCCATGTGTACATCTGAGCCTGCACCTGTGTCTGCTGCATTTGGTACTCGGCCATCTGCCTCTTTTGCTCCTCCAACTCCCTCTGCGTCCTATGAAGCTCCGCCGCGAGGTTACGACTAGAAGTTGAACTTCTTGACCCGGTAGAGTATCCTGAAGTGTTCTTCAATAGTCCTTCGCCCGCCGTGCCCATTCCCCTACAGTAGTAGGTATTCTTTCCAGTCCCGCACGCTTTTGCCATGATTCGAGCCGCTATCGGAGGATCAAGCGGATCGATCTGAGAGGCATACTGGGTGACTTCTTCCTCGGAGCAGTCAGGATGGTTAGTCCGAGCTATACTCATGGTCACTTCTGCGGTCGCCTCCTCCACTCTCGACTAATTGAAAAGGGAAAATGAACAACGTATTAGCTAACAAAATCTATTTCCATCTTGAAAAATAGTTTTATTAACACATGGAGAGGCGAAAGACTTACCGCTTCTTCAGGGCACTGCGGGTAGAACTTCTGATGAATATACACCAACGGGTTCAGCTCTTGTTATTGCTGCGCCTTAGTCGACCAACCCATGTAGTTGAGTGAACCTGCATGATGGGCCCTGGTGTTTTTCAATCTATTCGCCCGGTTCGTCTTCGAAATCGCCTTGTTTGATAAACATATGAAAAAAAAATTAGTAACTAACTATTTCAATCTGATACGATACATTATGCTTGAAAGATATATTAAGGATGCATACCCGAGCTTTGGGGTGCTCGAAGTGGGCTATCAGCCACAACCACTCGTACTCCCTAAACCGGAATTCGCTAGGGGTGGAACCTCGGCCTAGCTCCTTGTATACAATGTAATGGGAAGAAAGCTCGTTCTTCCACTCTTTATACCTATATTAAAACAAGGAAAAAAAGTTAGAGATATTAAAACACTTGATAAACAAAAATCTAACTCGATATATATTCAAATAAGTCGAAGCACATCACCTCATATGTAGTTGACGCTCTACCCACGTGTGAATAAGAACTTCATCCACGTCAAACCACACCTGCAATATGAATCTATAAAAGGTAAAATTATATATTTATTCGGACTTAATTAATAAATGTAAAATTTACGTAATGAAAATACGATTTTACTCACACTGAGTGCATTATGCACTTGCATCTTCACGTAGATAGGCACAGATTCCCAATCTGGCCAAAGCATTGGGACCTTGTCCCGCACGATCGCACCGGCCATGCTGACATATTTGCGCTTGGTGTCGAATGCCTCGATCACCTCGCCATCCTCATTGGCCCTTATGGGCGTTTTCCTTCCGTCGGTAGCCTGTTCAAGTCTCTTCCCGGTGCAGGTGCCTCTAGCCCCTTTCCGTTTTCCAGTCCCATTAACGAAATTGCCTAATAATACAATGTCAACAAATTGATATCATTAATTGAACCTATCGCAAGTCTTAAGTAATAATTAAGTAATCAATCTGATGTTAAATAAAATTTACCTGCATCGTCTGTTTGTTGGTTGGTGCACCTCACACTCCAAAGATACACAGGGTCGAACGGGAGGAAGTTATACGCTTCCTCCACGCTCAGGAACTCCGGCCGTCCTTCAATATAAACAGGCATCCCCCTATCATCGAATTCAGGGATGACAGGAATCTCGTCGGGTAGGAAGAGACCGGACGGCGGAGATAGACGAGGCCTGGACGATGAGGCGCCAGCACCACCATGTGTCTCAGATGATTCCCGTGAAACGGGAGTAGGCACCGGGCGAATATGGGGCATTCGGATTGAGGGAGTTTCTGATGCCCCCGTTGACTGTCGCTCGTCTGAGGCTCTGCCACCGGAGGGACATCTGCTGATTGAGCGTCTGGAGACTGAGGCTCGAGGCTCAACTTCCGGTTGCACGGCTCTTGATCGTGCAGCTTCCTCCTCAGCTCGCGCCTCTAGCAAGGCTCTCGTGCGAGCACTCATCATTGGCCCACTGGGCGTGTTGCTAACTGCGGGCGAGGAGGAAGCTTGACTACTGTTCCCTCCACTATTTCAGGAACCTCTCCGAAGCCAATTAGCCGCAAAACCTCCTGGCATGGACACCGTAATAGTCATGGAAACTGGGGTTCTATAACAAATCGGAACCGGAACGGTTTGGAATAGGAACCGTTTGAACCTGGAACCGTTATATTACAAACGGTTCCGGTTACAAACAGTTCCGGTTCAAAACGGTTCCGGTTCCAAACCGTTTCGGTTCTATAACAAATCAGAACCGGAACGGTTTGGAACCGGAACCGTTTGTAACCGGAACCGTTTGTAACCGGAACTGTTTGTAACCGGAACCGTTTGTAACATAACGGTTCCGGTTACAAACAGTTCCGGTTCCAAACCGTTTCGGTTCTATAACAAATCGGAACCGGAACGGTTTCGAACCGGAACCGTTTGAAACCGGAACCGTTTGAAAACAACTCGGTTCCGGTTATAAACAGTTCCGGTTTCAAACCGTTCCGGTTCCGATTTGTTATGGTTCCAATACATACATGCTATTATACGTTAAATTAACAACTATATCACCTAACTTAACATATATACATACATCATTTCCGGCTTTAAACTTTTCACATATATATACATCAAATATACACTTTATATACATCGATCATGCATCTTAATTTCACCTTAATTCACACATATATATATACATCACATATTAATCCAATTCACCCTAGCTAATTAATTTTCCACATTTTTCAAACATACGTATATATATACATTCCATATAAATTAATTAATTTTTCACATATATACATCACATATATTGCTCCTTCACCCCACAATTATCCACATTTTTTTCCCACAATTTTCATACATACCTTAATTACATTTTACAAATAATGTCCACATGCATACATATATACATCCCACAATTATCAAAAATTAATTAATTAAAATACACACAAAAAATATTATGGAATGAGAGAGAGAGAAAGGGAGAGAGAGAGCTCAAACCTGGCATGGTGGAGCTCGAGTTATACCGTGCCGGCGACGGAGGTGAGGGGAGGAGGAAGAGGAGGAGGGGAGGAGGAGAGAGGGGAGGAGAGAGGGGAGGAGAGAGGGGAGGAGAGGAAGAGAGGGGAGAGGGAAGAGAGAAGAGAGGATTGAGGAGAGGGGAGAGGTGAGAATTTCGGGTTTAGGGAGGGAAGAGGGAAGAGAGAAGAGAAATAGGCCGAAGAGAAATGGGGAGGAGGAGATCGAGCTCGAGCTGCCTATACCGCCACCATTGCCGGCGAGGTAGGTCAACGTCGTGGGTAATGACATTACCAACGACGTACGTCGTGGGTAATGTCATTACCAACGACTTGACTCGTTGGTAATGACATTACCAACGAGTTGATAAGCAACTCGTTGGTAATGACATTACCCACGAGTTGCTAACTCGTTGGTAATGTCATTACCAACGAGTTGCTTATCAACTCGTTGGTAATGTCATTATTTGTCGACTATTATCCGATCGACCAATTTCCGACCATTTTCCGACTACATAATTTCCGACTACGGTTCCGATTTCCGTCTACGTTCAATTTCCGATTTCCGACTACGGTTCCAATTTCCGATTTCCGACTACGTTCAATTTCCGACAACGGTTCCGGTTCCGACTACATACAATTTCCGAGTACATTTTCCGACTACAATTTCCTTAAACATTTTACTACGTACATTTTACTACGTACATTTTACTACGTACATTTGCCGACTACAATTTCCGACTACAATTTCCAACGTACTAAGGATGATAATCGTAATCATCTTCATCACTTGAGTCCGACTCAGTTTCATAGGTAACCTCTGGAAATATGTGCCGCTCCTCGTCATCTGAATCAGCGTCAACTTCATATGGATTAACATCGAGAAGTTCTGCTCCAGTAATTCAAACCACACTCCCAGATCTCACATTATTAAGGCGAATCGTAGATGATTCCGGAATGTCAAAAGCGTTTGGCTCTTGGTATGCAGTAACTTCCTCATCATCTGCGGTATCACCAAGTGTGGCAGCACTGTATATGTTTCTATGAGCAACATGGTTAACCACCTTCCACGGGACTTTGTTAAGAAGATCGTCCAGGTAAAACACTTGTTTTACTGATGAGGCAAGAACGAAAGGGTCATCTTCATACCAGGTAGTAGCAGTATTCACCGAAAATGTTCCGTACTGATCGGTCCTTGTGTTCTCCGGGCTAGTATCAAACCATCTACACTTGAACAAGTGCACTTTCATGCGGTTCCCATAAATTAGTTCAACAACTGAATGAAGGACACCGTAATAGTCAACGCCATCCTGCCCACCATGGACCATCACCCCACAATTCTGTGTTTTCAGTCGGTCGTCTCGATTTTCACATATAAATTTCACGCCATTGACCTGACACATCGAGTAAACGTTTGAAGCA